>OU342799.1:11786078-13158229 GCA_910591515.1 Cerceris rybyensis
AGGTTTCTTTGCTTTTTCAATGGCTGTTTTGATTTTGAAAGTGCCGCGTTAATGGCACAGTTGATTTTATGGTTTTGAGGTCATTCAGAATTGATATTTGAAGTTTTATGATTTACCAGAAAGTAGCTGGGTTGGAAATAAATTCATAAGATCTTTCTCTCTCTGTATTTATATACATACAAATAATATCAATGAATAACTTTATTAAAGATGTAAAACTAAAAAAAAGTAACAAACACATCAATCAATAAGAACTCTAAGTACCCTAACTCGCACTCTTACAAATTCTCAAATCCTGTCTCAAGATTATGCTTTACACTGCTCTCAACTCAACTTTGTCTGTAACTCAACTGGCTCTCTCAAAAATTCATGCTCGTATCCACCTCCGCTACTCTTTCTCAGAGTATGCATTCTTTGTCTTTTTCGCAGTATGCATTCTCTATCGTACTCACTCATTTTCTCCTTATCCAGAAACGCATCGTCTGACATTCGTAGCCTTCGAAATCACTTATTCTAAGTATCTGCCCTGGCTTGTACAAAATCCATCCACACTCACTAATTTTAACCTCTTCACGCCCTTGGCCACATATGTGGATGTTTAGTTTTTTCTAATTATAATCATTATCAACAAAGACATAAAAAATTTTAAATAATTTATTCACTACAGAATTCGTCAGCAAGTGAAGTAAAAATTATACGCTTTGGCTGCATTGATAATGCTATTTTTGATGTACAGTTAGAGACATAAAAAAAAGTGAAGTAATAAATCGTCCGTGAAGAAGTTAAACTATTTCCTATCTCCATAAAATTCCAATACTACCAATTGATGTTTATTTCAGTTATATTTTATGTTTGATTGAAATTTGTTAATAGTTCTGATGTCGTTGTAGATTATATTTTTCGAGTTCTTCGTTGTACAATGTAGTATATATGATGTGAAGGTAGTTGATGCTATTTCAAGATTTTCCTAGACTTGAATATTTCTGGATGCAATTTCGACGAACATCGTACGTTATTTTACATTCCTTTTCCATCGACAAAGACACTCGGTTGCGAGAAGTTCGCAAGGGAAAAGATGTCCCTGTCGGAAGGACGGAAAGAACAAAAACGCTAACGGAAATAGAAAGATGGAGAGAACGACGGGAAACTGCTACGAATTGCATGTCGTTCTAGATGTAACACCTACGATCGAAACGGGAAGGTTTTCTTTCCGAGAGAAGTATTTATGCGAGGAAAGTACTTCTGTTTACTGTTACGTTGCGAATGAGAAAAAGATGGACGAGTATTATTTGATATTTTAAATTTATCGTGAAAATTTAAACGATCATTATTTAACTTCTGTTTCACACTTAACTTCAACGATGTATTATTTATATATAACAAACAAACTTCAGTGAATATTGTTAAAATTATTCACGAAAGTTTCGCAATCCAGTTTCAACTATTTGATGAAAATATTCGTCGTTAACTCTTTGCTATTCAATGTGTATTTTAATTTTGAAACTCCTCCAAACAAATTCCAAGCGTGATCGAGAGTTTTAATAGTTTCAAATGTAATGTTACTGTTTCTTCCTTTTTTTTTTCATTTTTATGGAATTATAAAAGTTAAAGGCAACGATTACACACGTTTTTATTCCGCAAAAAGGTAATGTCTGGCGTAACATTGATACATGCACTGAAACTAGAATTATGTCAGATTTCAATAAAAGGGTGATAGTACAAATAGTATTTCGCTAGATGAACTATTAAAATCAGATCTTTATAAAGCGGAATCATTAAAGATACTGATAGATAGATATCCGGCAGACCTTAATATTTTTGGAGGCCAATATTTAAATATTCAATATGTTCGAAAATTCATAAACATTGTAATTTAAATGTTACATGAAATTTCTCCGAATTCAATAGAGCCGATCATCAGTGACCCCCATATCAGTCAACGTGGTAACCCCTTGCCGTGCCATTTCTTTTGTCACTAAATGTGCAATGGAACTGAATTAATTACTGAAATAACAATTTAGCCCCTAATTTCGGATATACTACATGACTTAACGTAATATTGAATATCATAGTATTAATTTTATTCTATCAGGACCCACTGACATTAACAATTTAATAATTTTAGAAGCACTTCAAAATTGACTATTCCGTTTATCGCGTCACGAGCAGCACTCGTTATTTTACGGCAAGGGGTTAATATAGAACATGAGAAACTGAAATCAAAAAATATTTCAAAGTCTTTGAACGCAACCATGATCGTAGTCATCGTCCCTCACCATCCTCATATTCCTCCTCAAAAAGCACCAGAATCTTCTCCAAAGCCAAAGTAATCGTCGATTCCGCCGAAAATCCTGTAGTAAAGAATCTAAAACCATCCACTGGAAAACGAAATGTCCGCGACGTGTTCATGGACAGATGAGGCTAGAAGGGAGGACAGAAAAAAGGCTAGAGATTGTAAGATAGAGCAAGTACGAGGAGAAGAAACGCCAGACGAATGATCCGTGTTTTCATAAAAATTTCATGCCTCCGCACCCTGCGGGATAGGATCTAGGAGGAGCTTAGCGCACAAAGGCAAAGGAGATTCATTAAAATTCAGTCCACATCTCTGAACGACGCCGATGTCGGTAGAGTTCCCCGTTTCTAGTGCCCTTTCCCCTGGCTCCTCTATTCGCTCCTTGTCCTCCTCTTCTCACCCCTTCTCTTTCATCCCCCGACACCTTCGCTAAGCCCTCCTACGACATACCTTGCACCTACGATGCGCTCGCGTAAGTGCAACTTGCAATCTACCCACAAACGCTCACACATGGGAATACATAGGTGTATATATACACCTATGTACGTTTATGTATATACGTAGGCTTTCTATGGGACACGGTGGAACGATGAGAATCGATGGGGATTGCGTGCCAGGGAGATCCTGCACGCGTTCCTGAATGCACATATCTGCCGGAAGGAGGTCGGTACCACGAGATCTCGGATGTTTCGGTGTATATCGGAAATTTCAATGATCTGCTCTGATGTGGCCGATGAGTCGCTCACGTACACTCTGGGTGGTGGAAGAATACGGGGAGGGTGGGAAATCGATAAATTATCCGGAAAGAGAATAGGTCAGGAGGTACTGGGGAAATTGGGCGATAATGAGTAGGGTGGATGCACGTTTATTGCGCATGGGTTGAAGTTCAAGTGTGGATCGGAATTGTAAGTCGGTGGTCTCTTTAGAATTGCTACTTATAGATAGTAAATGATCCTTGGAGTTTGGATTTAAGGGATGAAATATCTTTGGATGGTAGAAAATTGAAGAAAGTTCAAGCTGTTTTTCGATAGAGAGATATTTTGTTACTTAAGGTAGTTCTAGCTGGATTCAGAACTAAAAGTTTCTTTATTCATTAGAAATGAAAAAAATTGCGTAAGAATTAACCCTTTGCGGACTAGCGACGCATATATGCGGTCTGAGAAAAAATGTAGTTATAGTCTATCGCCGTATGTATACACGATTCAAATTGAAAAATTGAAATAAAACCGGTCAGATATGATTAAAAGTGGAGTAATTTATAATTCATATACATTAACAGCCCAAATTTCTGATAAAAAGGTGGTTTTGGAACGCCGAATAAATGATTATCTGTCAATATTCAAAAATGTCCCCGTCCGCAAAGGGTTAATGCAGGGGCTAACTTCACAGAGGTCATTTCATTCACTTTTTAGACATTAAAAAACATGTTTCTCTATAACTATGAAGTAAAAAATTATGAAAAAATTCTATAATTCCAAAAGCATAAAATAATACATTGATAATTTTTTATTAGAATCCATCGACTCGTTTTTCCATTAGAAAAATAAAAAAAGATTTGACGGATTCAGCAAAAATTTTTTTCCATAAGGCCCATGTTAAATATGTTATTTTTAAACACGATTTATTCATAAACCGTGTGGACGAATTCGTTTAGATTCCGGTTATAATTATAAAATATCATGGAGAATATATTTTCAAAATTTTAAGGAAGTCTATCGAAAAATGATAAGTGCCTAGAACTACCTTAACCCTTTGCACTCCTATGTAGAGCTACACTCGACACAGCTTTTCGTGACACTTAATGTTTCATATACTAATTATCGACTTTTCGAAATCAACAATAATTTTGCCTTTTAACAGGAATACACCGCAGTATCCACAATAGTTCCTAGTATTAAATAAAAACGAATAATCAACAGTAGACAATTTTCCGAGATTATATTTGCTTATCTGACAAAAAGTTAATAAAATAATTCGGAGCGCAAAGGGTTAAGTGGTATTTTTTAAAATGAAAAGTAAATATTTGCATGAAGATAGATGTGAAATGTAGTTTCTCAAAGAGGAGGTAGTAAAGAGACATTGTGAAAATGTGAGAAAAAATGTTTAAGAAGGAATGATAGTTTAAATGCTTTAAGTTATATCTGCAGTTCTTTTACCTTTTGGAATTTAGTCTTGAGAGGTTTTTTTATCCCACAATTTAGTCGAGGTTTCTAAGGTTTGAATAGTGGCTATAAAGATTTCCACTTATCTAACAACGCCGTTTTTCGCCCATCTTATTTGCGTTCCTTTATCACTTTTACCCTTCAAATTCATGGTAATAATTCATTCGTAACGCGGACGAGATGGATGATCGTATGAAAATGTGCGATATCATTGGATCTTCAGTGCTTATTGGTGTATTGGAAATTCGTGGATGCGGTTGGGGGAACGAGATGAGCCATTCACGTCGACGGCACTCGGGGAAAGAGAGCCGTGGAAGAAAATGATAAATTATGCAGAAAGAGAATTGGCTGTTCAGACAGAAAAATTGCTTGGCAACGAGCATCCCGGAGCTGTTCACTCGAACGCTCGACTTTCGCATTACCGATTTTACGTTACGGAGAAATTTTCAACTGTTAATTTCCCAATTCTTCTTTCCATACCTTTAAAAATTCACCTCGGTAGCACGAAACGTGAAAGCATTCTGACAAACTCGGTTCAAAAATCGTCAACCTACGTGAAGGAGTGCAACTGAATTTGGAGTTCAAACGATAAAAGATTGCATTGGACGAACATTTCAGGGAAATTCGTCAACATGGATTAATGATAAATATTTCCCTAGCTTGCTCGCTTAGGTCGACGTTGTAGCTGGTATCTCGCGGAGGTGTATTTCTCGTACTTCCGGTTATACCTGCCGGTCTTCTCGTTCTTTTCGACATTCACGTTTCCAAGTCACCGACGTTGAATGTACTTTTTTCTGACACAAAGTCTCGGAATTAATGCAGACGCACCTTTATTACAATAGCGTGTTCTCACATACGGAAAAAGCCCTTGAGCTACAGTTTAAAAACTGTAGGCGGTGTTGCTTTTATATCTTGTCTATGTTACTCTTCCATGTCCTTTCATTACACAGTGAGTATCAGGGTTTTTTCAAAGTCGGTTCATCGCCCTGATTCATAAATGGATAAAAAATGAACTACTTAATAGTACATACATATACCAAGGTGGTTAGAATAACTTGCACTGCATTTTTTGAAAATATTCCTGAAATTTTTGACGCTGATTATTTTTCAAGATTCTACGTCTATCCTAAGACTATAAGCGATTTAAATGATCAAGTTTTGCTACTTTCATTTATTTCATTCGAATAGAATTATTTAGCAATTTTAAATACATATCTCGGTTGTTTCTTGGTCGATTGTGATGACAATTTTTCTACGACTTCCTTAGACTCTAAACTTTGAAACTGCGCAACTAAAATCATTCTTCAATGGTTAGACTTTGTACGAGGGTCCGGAAACTGAAACAAAAGCCTCTCACGTTTAAACATGTAAAGATGGAGACTCCACAGTTAAATCATGTTAAACTACACTCTTTCCTGATTAAAATGACATAAAAATCATCCGGCTACGACTACTAGAAGCCGAGAGACAAAAATTCAAAGAGACAAAAAATTCAAACCCGCCAAGACCCCTGATAGGAAGCCATTAAAAAACGGCACACCATCGGTTTCAAAATTAAATATCTCAGTTATTTTGAAGATTTCACATCTTGAAGAATTCTTCTTTGTAAAGATGTGAAGTAGAAACAAATTGTATTTCAGTAAAAGTGATGAAACTAACGAAATACCGGTGCAGTTCAACTTGTTATTTCCGTTTATCGTTGTAATCAATTATCTGCACTTGATAATTCTCATGAATTTTTGTTTGTAATTTTAATGCAATAAGATGAATATAATTTATGCTGTATTTGTAAAAGTTTTGCAATAGTTTCGGGCAAATGGGAGCAGTTTTAAAGTAAAGGAGATGATAGATAATTTAAAGTTCGCTGGTTGGGGAAGAATTATGATTAAAACAGTTAAAAACGCTCGAGGATGCCGATATTTAGTCTTGAAAAGTTTCCTCGAAGGAATGAAACGACGCCGGCTGAAAGCATTTCGAGAGGTCATCATAAAAATTGGTAGAGGACCATCGTAGTTCCTTCTATCTCGAAAGTTTCCGAGTGACTCGAGTATAATACGATCCTTTTTCGACCGCGGTAGTTCCGCGAAAACTCGCAGAAAAGGGTTCAAAAACGTGTCTCGAATCGACGGCAGTTTTCGTGACTGTAACTTTTCTAGAATTGCGACGTTGACCCATTATTCGCGGAACTTGTACGTGATAATTGGAGTATTAAAATTTGTATGACGATATTAGAAAATATCTTGCTTTAAGACTTTTAAGGAACACTTTTTCTTTTTGTTTGTTTTTTTTTTCAAGGAACTTGATAAAATCTTCCAATATACAGAGTATATTTTTTAGTAAACGTTCCTCGCTTCGAAGATGTGATAGTTGGAACGTCTTTTCATTTGCATGCAGAACACCTGATTCTCCAGGTTCGTTTAAACGCAGACTGTTTACGCGCATCTTATTAGTAGTCTGAACATCTCGCATTAAATATATAAACATGCAACGTAAATTGCAACACCTGGGGAAAATTTATAAAATCCAATACAAACAATGATAAATAATTAATCCCACTTTCCCAACAACACTCAGTACTCTGAATAAACAACTTTAACGTGTTGACTGCAACTTTAAACAAAAATTTAATCTTCTATTCTACAGATACATCTAATTGACAAATTACATAAAACTGTCCTATGGACAGTATATCCACGAAAGTAATTAAAATAACTAACACCAAAATTGTAATTTGTTCCTCCCTTTTTCAATTCTCTACATCCCCCTGTTACAATTAGACTGCAAGCCATTAAAACGATCAAGCTTCTCACCACCCTCACCTTTTCTCTTCCAACATGTTCATTCAACCCTATTAAACATATCCGATTAATCATCATTAAATCTACCATTAACACGTTAAGCGCCACGCTCGTTCTTAAAGCACTTTCCGTTTAGGCCCTTTATTAGAAAAGACATCTTTCTATTTGTTTTAACATACTACATTCATTTTTGATCAAATATTCTATTTTATACTTAACTCCACTAATTGTGGCTCGGTTAGGCGCGACAACGTAGCTTAGGTAAGAAACTACTTGATCATTTTCATCGATCAGCGTCAGCATAAACGAAAAGTCAACGCCCGGTCCCCAGGGACCGGTGTGGCGCTTAACGTGTTAACACCTCCGCAACCCTCTCAAGTTACTTCTTCTCCAAAAATATCCATTTGAAAACCTATAATACAATTTCCACGATATGACGCTATACATAATCACTTCTTCCTTCGACCATTCCATCATTTTCACCCCAGCAAGCATGCCAAAAAGTCCAAGTATAATTTTAATCACCTGAAAAAAGAACTGCAGCGATTCAGGGGCCGTCATACGCCGGTCGTTTTAGTTCAAACGGCAGAAATACGAGCCCTCCGCTTTAGCTCGAGATATTCAGGCCGGACGTGAAGGTTTGCGTCGTGCATTTTAATGAACTCACCATCCCATCTTGTTTTCCAGCGGTGTGAGTTCCTACGGGAGGAGAGAGGAGCAGGCTCCCCCCGGGGCCGGAGGGTGTGCAGGGGGCGAAGAGGGCAAAGCGGGTGCAGGGAGCGGCAGTGGCGGCGGTGGCGTCAGTGGCGAAGAGGGGAGAGACGGTGGGGTGGACCGGAACCGGAAATGACTGCGAGGTGGCTCCTGCTGGCGCTCCTCGCCGCCCACGCCGCGGCTCTTCCTGATATCATTAGGATAGGTGAGTATCTTTCCAGTCTACCTTCTCGAGGTAAAAGACCGTCTCTTCTATCTACCCCTCTTTCTCTCGTCCTTTCCTTTTGGTCGGCCTCTGAACTTCTTTTACCGCGTTAAATGACCCTGCAACGACGAAATCATAACCGATATGTTTTCCGATGAGAGCACGGGACCACGTAAAATGAATGCCTCTGAGAAATTGGAGATAATTTGAGACGACGATTGAAGTTTTATATTTGAAGGGGATGTAAGTAATTTTATTGTTACTTTGAGATGTTTAGGAGTGATGAAATTATGAGGATACTTTATTTTATTTAGTTTGCTATTAGATCTACTGGGGTTCAGTCTGTCACACTTGAATATCTTGGATAAGTACTTTAAAATAAGGGGGATGAAGTAATAAAGGAGATGATCAGTTAAGTCTTTGAGGCACGATGGGATTAAAAGTGTCCCACCTCTTTGACGCGTGAAAATGTATGGTGGGACTGATCTTGTCTTCGAAAGTTTATTTTATTATATAATTTAGTTAGTAAATATAAATCAACATTAGTCCGTCATCTTATTTTCTCAATTCCCGCGCCTCAAAGAGTTAACTAATTTGTGTATTATAAAATGCGAGTGAAAGTTCTACTGTACAGTTTTTCTATATATTTGAGAAATTTTTATTAAACTGTAGAAGCCCACCAATTTCACGTAGTAATCTACAGTTAAAATACTAAACGAGACGTAGATTTAATTAAATTTAACTTAAGCATATTGTTTTAAACGATCATGTAATACTTTGAACAGGAACTAATCAATTATGCTTACGCGTTCGAATACAGCTCGTGGGAAAAAAAATATATCAATATTGTTTGCTGCCATTGTTATAGACGTGGAATGTTAGTCTTTTGTCTGAAGATTTGTAGATTTAATAAGTTTAGGTGTGAGAGATAACGGAATTAACACTATGCGGAGGATATACCGCGAGAGTTTAATGATTGCCTACGTTTGTCACTGCAAGTAGTATAAGGCGAACAGAGTAAGGCAGGTGGTACTACTGAACGCAATACGTGGCTCTGAAATTTCACGGATGTAAGTAATGATACTAGGTTACAAAGTTGGTGAAAAAAAATAAAATATCAGCCCTGTGGCGCGAACAAACGACAGAAATGGTTTGCGGTTTGCGACATTGCGTCCCACGGCCAAAGTTTTCGACGGACATGCATTATGTGCACGAATAAATGGTCCTCCGCGCAAAAAAACATATGTTCAGTTTTATTCTTTGGACATTCATCGACGTTCTCTCAGTTGGTTTTATTTCCAACTTCAATTTCCTTTAACTAAATGCTGAAAATTTTTACCATTTAAAAGTCAAATTTCATTTAAATAAAAAATATTGCAATACTAGCGGATCAAATTTTTGGTCGTTTCCAATAATGATAATATTGAAATAGAAAATAAAATATAAGTAAAAATAACTAATAAACCATTACATTTAATTATTTTAACATTCTTTCATGTAAATATTTCTTGGTGAAGATAATTGAGAATTTCCACAGTACAGATTGAATTGGAAGAAAAATAAAATGGCGAACTGTTCGTAAGGCTTGTTGGACCCAATTCCGTACAATTCGACGGGAAATTTCTCGCGTCAGTAATTAAACCGATGCTTTATACACAACATTACCGGGTGTACGGTTGATGTATCGAAGCGCTATCAATTTGCCGTTTTTGTTTCGCTGCCGGGAGCCGTCGAAGCGAACGGCCAGCACGAAATAATTCATTAACAATCAATGAATATTCAGGCCCTATTAATTCGAGAGCGCAGCAACGGGCAAAAACTCCGTCCATGCAGATCAAGCGATGAAATAGAGCGGCGAACATAACTTTCTGCGTTCGTGACGTTTTTACATCGGCCAAATAATATCGGCCCCGTTTTACGTTCGATGGTAATTTCATCGCGTTCCGATTAACTTGGTTTAGCAGAAGTGGAATTTTTGATAGATCGTCAGAAATAACTTGTACAACGCCGGAACTCTTTATGGCTATCAGTTTAGTTAAAGCTACGATGAAAGGTTTATTCCAACACCAACTTTATTTTTCCATACAATACGCTCTTACTATTGGAATTTATTTCTTTGAAGATTGGCTCTCACTTATGTTCTTTCAGATCGTATTTGTTATTGTAGCTTTTCTTGTCGCTATGGAATTTTTCATTCTTTGTTCTTTCTAGGATTTTCTTTTTTCCTTTTTTTTTCACGCTCGATTGGCGAATTAGTAGATACCCGCTCTTAACGAGAGACGTAAATCTATCGCGTAAATTCTATAAATTTCGGAGTCAAGCTGGCGCAGCTGTTCGCCCAGTTACTTTATGACGTACGCGAGATTAAAATCAATTTATGGCGCCAATTCCTTCCGCCGTCGAATTCGAGAGCGCGGAATTTAATCGATGCTCCTTCGAAGATCGAATTTCTCTCGATCGATCGATGTTAAGCAACTACCTTCGTCGAAGATTATATTTATCGTACTAATCTCTTCTTTTTTACGATATTTTTTTTAACAGCAGTATCAGTTTTCGTTGCAGTGGTGCAAGAATTTATGACGTTATCATATAACATTCTTTTTTTTGTGCTTGATTGCTTCCGAGGAAATTTTTATTTTAGAATATTGAAATATCTTGAAAGTTTTATATTCTTTTAATTTTCGTTGAAACATTTTTACCACTTCTCTTCTACGTCGTGGAAAGTTTTCATTCTTTCATTGCCTAAATCCACTAAACTTCGTGGCAGTCGACGCAATTTCTTCTCTTTAAGGATTGTGAAATTTGTCTTGACTTTTAAATATTTAAAAAGTCCTACGAACTGAACTTTTCAGTGGAAGTTATGCCGTAAGTTAAATTTAGTCGTCAGAAACGGGATTAATTTTTTAAGAATTTTTTTTTCCCTTTCGTCTAACGCAAAACTGTTTAATCCGATAGAAAAAATGAACGCCACAAACTTTTAATACTTTTAACGAAAATTCCTTGCTAATCCTATAATCCAAATACCGCGAGGTCAATTTAAAGCGGCAAAAACTGCATTTCTAAACAAATTACCTTTGATAATGAGATAAAAAAAAATAACGAACGTTAAATCAAATCTAAAACCAGCAAGTACCAATTCCTTTGCGTCGTTTTACATCCAAAAGTTTATCCGCAAACTCGACATAAACTAAATAAACTACGGACGACGCAAAAATTACCCTTTCATCCGATGAATATTAATTGCACTCATCACGCTCCAAGAAGTTTCGTGGAAAATTTATGTTAATTTCACTACGACCATCGAACGTTTCAAACGTAAAAGCTACTGCAAATTACTCATTCTTTTTTTATCATAATCAATCGCACGTTAACCAGCACTGACAATAAACCATACATCGTATCGTTAATTGGAGGCTAGCGAAAATTTCACTCAGAATATTTTAACGTCAATCAGCATTAAGTCTAAGTGAACAGACATATGCTCTGTAGGGAAAATGCAAACGATAAAAATAATTTAATGCAGCTTCAGCCATTTCATCGAGCTTATTCCACGCTCAAAGTGACCGCCACCCTATTACTCTTCGTTACAAAAACTTTGAATTATTCCTCTCGTAATTCTTGTAAAAATCGATGCTACACAATATTTTATAAAACACTTCAACGAAAAAAGATCACAAGCGAATCATGAAATTTAAATAAAACTCTACCTTTAAAACGACGAGAAAAGAAACATAATCGAGTAAATTATCGCCACTAATTATTCCCCTTTTTTCCATGGCAAAAAAAGAAAATAAAAGCCTTCAGTTTTTTTTTTAATCTCGCGTCACTGCAACGATATCAGGTAGCAATTTTTAATACACGATAAATCCAGGAGAAAATATAGGTCGGTAGCCGGTTACACATCGTATCTCCTCGTTTTTTCTCCAAAGGTGTGCCAAGTAGATAGAGTAAGTGGATAGTCAGACGGGAGAAAAAAAGTGAAAAAGTAGAAGGAGGATGGAATGAGTGGTTAAAGCCGGAAGGAGGAAAATAAGAAAGAGTGCACGCTTCTCGTCAAAGTAGTCCTTTAATATGGATGCGTGATTTCCCAGGTGGGCTGTTTCATCCGTCGGACGACAAGCAGGAAGTGGCCTTTCGTTATGCCGTGGAAAAGATCAACGACAACCGGGACATCCTGCCCAAGTTTCGGCTCAGCGCTCAGATTGAGCAGATAAAACCGCAGGACAGTTTTCACGCTTCCAAGCGAGGTGAGTCTCACAGTCATGTGCGTTCTGCAATTAAACTTCTACGTTTTAAACGTACATTTTTAGCAGAGTGAATGCGAAGCCTGCCGCATTTAATCGTCTCGTTTGTGGAGGAGGTGACGTGGTTGAAGTAATGCGGAAAAAGGATGTTTGACGGCTCTATTATTTTTATCAGGTTAAATTCAGGGGGAATAATATGGTAATTAGTTAATGTTAGCTGGAAGTATAGTAATTATGTGTTAATTATGGTGCTTTAGTAATTATTTTTTTGCACAAAGAACATTTTTTGCGATTATTATATATTTTATGGCGCTGGACTCTAATGTGAAAACCGTTTTTCTACATCGGTCTTCATTTTGGAGGTTGTTAGAAAGAAATTGATTTAGATGAGTAAGTTATGTGACTTTTATGGAGCACGTTGTAATCCTGGAAATAATGGTGATAATATCATTGAGTTTGGGTTTATTATGAGACTGTATATTGATTTTTGTGTAGGGGAGTTCTGCTTTTACGTCTAACATTATGTTACACGTTCATTAATTATTTTAGATCACGTTAATTAATGTAAACCTAGATAATAACTGAAAGTATAATATAATATCGTTGTATTATACGAAACTGTTCCAAGAAGACTCGAAAACTTAGAAACTTTCCAGTTTTAGTAGATAATATTATCATAGTACGAAATTATTATAATATTTCGCCGCAACTGGAGAAGAGAAATTTTCATCGTCCAAAGGTTTACAATTACCTTCCATTAGGAATTTCACAAATGTTAATAATCCAATCTTCCCTCGTAAGCGTTCGAGCAGCTTTCATAAGAGACTGTCTTCCCATCTTTACAAGCTTCCCATCAATTCTCGGTGCATGCAAATTACTAACCAATTGCTTGAGTTTCTCCACAGCGGAATATTCGCAAATTATTATGCAGATAACTTAAATTTATTTGCTGCGGATATATTCGGTGCTTCCTTCACAGGGAATGTTATTGTATAGAACTCAACCGCCATCGAATTCTCTTATTCCCGTGTTTGCGGCTTCTAAAGTACTCCGTGGCATGCGTTCTGCCACAACCATTTTCCAAGTTCACCATCTATGCTGATGCAGAGAACAAACTGCATTTTCGCTTCGCTGATTTGCCGTGCCAGTTTAACGCGCCGCGTCTTACTTTCGTCAACGACGCATAATCGTTGCAAAGTTTCAGAATGCCTTTATCGTGTACAGACTCGTTCCAGGAAAATCAATGAGGCCATCTTATTGTTAGTTCCAAGTATAACGAAACAACGTTGTCCCCTGTTCAATCCGTTCATGGAGTCGTGGGAATATTATTTGAAGTTAAAAGTTTTATCTAAATTAACTACGATATTTTAGCATATAATGAACGGATTACGAGATTTCATGAATCTCATATTATAACGTTAACACTAGAACTACCGGCCTCAAATCTATCATCTATTATCTATTATATAAAGCTCAAATACCACTGACTGACTGACTCATTCATCCACTCATCATGAAATCTCAAAAACAATAGAACGGATTACAATGAAATTTGGAACATACTCTTGCCTTGTGTCGTAGGTGCTCACTAAGAAAGGGTTTTGAAAAATTCGAAATTTTAGGGGTAGTTTTGGGGGGTTAAAGTATGGGCCAAACTCATCAACGCAGAACCGAAACTATTTGACCTGGAAACTTGAAATTTCGCATGAGCATTCCTTTTAGTGTATAAGCATCCATTAAGAAAGGATTTTTCAAAATTCAAAATTTTAAGGTTTTTTTTTTTAGTTTCGAAGCACGTAAAATATTTCAGGTTTTAAATGATCCTAATGATATTAAACCGTAGCGAAGCACGGGAATTTCAGCTAGTATTTTAATAAATGAAATAAGTACTTTGAAAAAGGGGGAATCAAGCGGCGGAAAATTTGATCGATTGGGTGATTTATGTTTATTGATATAGACGTAGAATATTTATTCTATGACTCTTATGTAAACTTGGAGAATTTTCTGAAAAAATTGTGTACCAGTCATTTTGACTGGTTTGGTAGTTCCAGTGTTAAAAACTGTTGATGGGATGTTCAGCATTTCCTATGAAAAATGTAGATATAATGCGGTGCAAGCAATGATGGTTTATTTTTTTTTTTCTTTGGTAATTTGAAATAGGAATTAATTTTTGAAATTGTTTAAATATCGGTGGTAGGAAATCAATTAATCATTGGGCAATATTTGTGGATAGTTTATCGAATATATCTAGAAATTCGCAATGTCGAATAAATTTGGAAGTTACGCGTGATTATTGGAGATAATCGAAAGTATTGGACCCAAAGGAATAGTCGGGTGGAAAGATAATAATTATTAAATTCTGATTAAATATGTTTATGTTAAAGGTAATTGCCAATACATTTGAACGATTTAATGAGAACATATAGAGGATAAACTGGGACGATAAATCGAGAGAAGCTTTGCGTGGGTGAAATTTTAGTAAAACGAGTTGCTGGTGAATTTGGAGATTTGATTTATTTGTTTTCTAGAGCATCCAGCCAATATACACCATTCATTATGGCACTGACAGCTGTAATGATAATGCAAAATTAATATCGTACATCATTAATTTCCGGCAACAGCATTAATAACAGCGGTACGACTAATAGCAAGGAACCGTAAAACAGGGGTAATTAAACAATTAAAATCACTTACAGATAACAATTACTGCATCGAGATACAGAGGAAAACTACGAAAATGCGAAATATCGTGCAATTATTAATCGATTATAGGAATATCGAGTAATTTAGGAATTATTTTGCCACGGTGTGGTTAACGGTGTATTAATTCTCGAATCAGGGGGCCAATTAATTAAGTCAAATTTCACGTTAAACATTCAACTTACGGCGCGATACAAGTGGCATAAGTCACGCGAATTATGCGAGTACTCTAGATAGAAATTTGGCGATGTTCCAAGTTAGAGGTACATTGTAAAAGGAATTTTATTGATGAACTCTTGCTGCCCTCCACGAAAGTGCAATGAATCCGGTTCGTGCAGAGACGATTAATGATGTCCGATGCAATGGCGCGGTAAACTGCTTCGCGGAGAGAGACTTTTAATTTATAGACTTCCTTGAATCACCTTAGCTTCCGAATCGACAGGATACGATGCTGTCTTTTGCTGCAACAGCAAACTTTCAAAGTCCTACTTTACTTTATTTTTCTCCCCTTCCACCATTAGCTAAAAATCTAAATGAAAGTTTAATACAGTAATCCTCCATTCTTATAAATAATTATTAACTGCCTATGAATTCTCTTAATTTGAAAATCTCTTTGAACTATTCCAACTTCCAAATCGACAGGACACGTTGCTGTCTTTTGCTGTAATAGATAATTTTCAATTTGCTACTTTACTTTATCTACCGCCCTTTTCACTATTCGATAAATATCTAAATTAAAATTTAAAGAAAAATTTATAATTCCCATAAAAAATAATTATCTATCGATGAAGACTCTTAATTTATAAATTTCTTTGAACTACTTTAACTTCCAAATCGACAGGATACGTTGCTGTCTTTTGCTGTAATATAATAGATAACTTTCAATTTGCTACTTTACTTTATCTGCCTCCCTTTTCACCATTCGATAAACATCTAAATTAAAATTTAAAGAATAATCTGTCATTCCCATAAATAAATAATTATTATCTATCGATGAAGACTCTCAATTTATAAATTTCTTTGAACTACTTCAACTTCCAAATCGACAGGTCACGTTGCTGTCTATCCCCGTAACAGCAAACTTCCAATGTTCTCATTTACTTTATTTTCTTTCTCTCCCAACATTCTGTAAATATCTGGATTAAAGATCATACAAAACTTCAACATTCCTACAAGTTATACTTACCCATCGATGAATTTCTTTTTTCAATTCATAAACTTCCACTCACCCCAGTTTCCGACACAACACAACGGTACTTTTTACCATAACAGCAAACTTCCAGAGTTATTCCATAGATACATCGATAAAAATTTGAACAATAACTCATCCCTTCTTGTAAATAATTATTATCTGCCGATGAACTCTCTCGATCCATTCCAGCTGCATTTCCATGGAAGTTATACGAAACCGGAAATACCCGATACAACTCGGTAATCCATTTAAGTGGGGTGACTCCGGTAATTCCTTTCGACAGTTAAATGCAGTAGCGAAGTAAACTCCCCCATAGATTGGTAGGACGATCATTAAACGGTAAGAATTTGCTTCTAGAAATTCGTCTCGGTCTATGCTCGTTCGGTGGCAACGATCTCCTTCGTTTCGACAAGCGGAAAGAGCGGAAGGTCTTTCCGATGTTCTCCCTTTACTGTGTTTTTACGATATGACGGGAAAACATGAGCGAGTGTCGGGGGGCTTTTGTTCAGCCCCTTTGGGTCGCGGTTGTACGTAATACAATTTTATGGGTTTGGTTGCCTCTATCTTAGAATTTCTCCCGTATGTTCATTCGTTTTCCTACGGTGAAGCAGAGGCAGAAATAAAATAGAGAGTTAACGAGGGTGTATGATTCGCTTACTCTTGGAATCTGGTTCGATGATATTGTACATTACGATAGGAAGGTATTTACAGTGGCTATTCGAGGGCACGTAAAAAAGAAGGGAGTGTTAGTCGAATAATATAATTCTTCTATATACGTCGCTGGAGTATTTTTTTCGATTTTTATTACGACCTGCTTCAGACGCAAGGAGTCCTTTCGACTCTCTTTCGACGAGAGAGCTGTTTCTGGGTGTTTTTAGAGCTGTTTCTTTTTGGAATTAGAAATTAAGATTTCTTCGTGTGTTTTCTAAAAAGTATAGCAATTTTGTAGAGGTTCTAAAATGGTCTCTGACAATTTAAATACCATTAATGGTTTTCATTTATTAATCGCAGTGTTAAAGTTAACACTGAAGAATATTCAAATTATAAGATAGCATTTAAATCAATATTTTTACTTAAATGTTTCTGGCACAGAAACTTGATAAATAACCTGTTATTTTTTCAAAAATTATAGTTATATAATCATCTCCAAGAGAATATGTAATTCGCAAAAATCGAAATGTACAAGAATTCACTGATTGCATTGCGAGTATGAATCAGAGCTGGGCAAATTTTATTTCAAATAAAGATAATAAGTTAATTATTGAAAATAACATTATCTCAAATAATCTCTATGAAATAACTATTTGAGAGGAGTTTATTTGAGTACATTCATTTCAAATAATAACTTTATTATAATTTATTTCGGCGTAGTCATTTGAAATGAACATATTTGAAATAATTAAGAGAAATGTATGATACTAGTTGTAAGTTGAAATTTCGCCTTGTTTATGTTTCGTTCGGAAAATAAGTTATTGATGGGTAGCAATAAAAATTTCAAAGAACTGGAACTTTATTTTCATTTATAATATACTTTTAATATTTATTGTATATTTATATATTAATAATGAATAATTTACACAATGGTTTGTAATATGACTATGAATATTATACATTACTGTATACCAAACTAATACTTGTAATCGTAATTATTTATCAAAATTACCATAGATAATGCTTTCTTGGTAAATAAATTAGAAAATCGACAAAATAATAATTGACACATTCGTATAACAACAAATTAACACACAAAAATAATATAATTGAAACAGACCAAAATACTGATCCGAATCAGAACAAAATTAATTACTTCATGAAAGATTTTACATCTGCTTTCAATAAAATCCTTTTTTCGAAAAATTCATCGCAAAGAGATTTCATTCTTAGGGCATCAAATATGTTATTTGACATTTGAAATACTTATCTCAAATAAGAAAATAACTTGTTGGACGAAATATAACATAATTTATTTCAAATAGTGAAATATTTTTGTCGAATAACTTTTTATTTCAAGTTATATTTCAAATAAGTTTTAAAATATTGTATCTGAAATAATACCCAGCTCTGGTATGAATACAATACGATTTGAAATTCCCAAAATTCGCGGCAATTTGAAGCTAGTCTTCGAAACGAGAGTGAAAATAATGGCAGCACTTTGCACATTTTTCACGACACCCCATGACTTACGTAAGATTCTTTTACCCTCAGCTGAAGATGCGACTTCCGGATTGTCTCGCTTATTTCACTTTCGCTAAGCCAATTTTCTAAAACCACGGGGAAGCGAAAAGTTCGAAACGGAGACCGTGGGAACTAGAAGCTGCAACGATCCCCCGTAGACAGAACCGGCAGCTCTAATTTCGCTATAACTTTTAAGGTTTCTTCTTTCGCATAGTTCCGCTAACTTCGTGGAACGTATTGGGCTGTGAGAAGTTTCTGACGCCCAAGGCCATTTTGGTCGGTAGAAGCTGACCTTTTCTACTGAAACCCTATACCATCCAATTAAGCATAATGGAAGGAAAACATCGTTTTCACGGCGAAGACATTTTATCGTAAGAATTCATCGGGATGATAACGTAAATGGTTCTACGTCCTTCTTATAATTCCCTTCCGCGATGTTTATCGTTATCTGGAAAACGCTTGAAATACAAACTTTTTGGAAATTGTTTTATCGAGAACTTTTTCAAATGTTGTTTTACGGTTCAGGAAGAATCTCTGCAGTATTTGTGCATAAATTAAGGTAAAATGATTGTTTCAACGAACGTAAATATATATTTCTCTTCATTACAATTTAGATTTATTGTTTACCACTAGATCTATGGACGATTAATTCAATATGTTTAAAATTGCCAAACAAATCTGTTCGAATCAAATAAATGAGGAGGGTAGAAACTTTGATCGATTTGGTCTTCAATATAGACAGAGCAATTGAAAAAGAAACAGCGTTAGAAGTTTCGGAAACATTTGTAAAAAATTCATGGCAAGTCATTTTCACAACCTTGGTAGATTTAGGGTTCATGTATTTCAAAAGAATTTTTGTTATTTGATAATGGGTCAAATAAAAATAAATATATATATAGTACCGGCACAGTCAGCGTTATATATAATAGATTAATTATATAGAGATTGATGTATAAATTATAGAAATTATGCCAGTCACTGTACGAATTATAGAAATTTCTAGAGGTAATAGAATTGACGTGCATCGCGGGAAGAACTCTTGACAATTTACGAAACAAAATTAATGCACCGTTGGTGAATAATTTAGCGAAAACATTTTCGATTTTCGGGTGGTTGCCTGCGCTGCATCGGGAAAGTGTCAATCATTGCAGAGGGAAAATGAAAATGGGGCTTGATTATAATCAGTATATCGTTACATTATTTAAAATACAAATTCTCGTATACATAACGATTTAAATTCAAATTCCACAAAACACCATAAGCACCATATTTAACGATACGACAGCTTTTCAACTTCATTTCCCATTTTTCTACAATACTTCTTAATAGATATAATAATAGAAATCTTACAAGGGAACATCCCGAGGTGTAAATCACCGATTTTGATAAAATTTTAGTATGATATAGTCCTCGCGAAAACATTTGACCCGTATTTTTTTTATTGGCAACCGCCCACGCTAAAGGGGTGAAAACCGCCCCCAAAGTTGGGGTAACGAAAACTATTTTATCGAATATCTCCGAAACTATTAGAGATACGAAAATTTCTTACGGACTGAAAAGTAACGTATTTCGACCACGAATCCAATGGTATAAACATTCTTTTTAAAAACCCATTTGTTTAAACAATATGAGAAAAATTACATTTTTTTCAACTTTGAGGGTGGTTTTCACCCCTTTAACGTGGACGCTTGCCGATAAAAAAAATACGGATCAAATATTTTCGCGAGGACTATATGATACTAAAATTTCATAAAAATCGGTGATTTACACCTCGGGATGTTCCCTTGTTAGTAGATATAACATCATCAGTTTTAATATTAACCCTTTGCGGACGGAGACATTTTAGAATATTGACAGATAATCATTTATTCGGCGTTTCAAAACCACCTTTTTATCAAAAATTTGGGCTGTTAATGTACATGAATTATAAATTACTCCACTTTTAATCATATCTCACCGGTTTTATTTCAATTTTTCAATTTGAATCGTGTATACATACGGCGATAAACTATAACTACATTTTTTCTCAGACCGCATATATGCGTCGCTAGTCCGCAAAGGGTTAAGCTAAGCAATCGTAAATTTCCAAAACTGTAACAATTTATCAATCTACCAGAAACTCATAATTACAAATCACCAAACCATGAACAACCAAATCACCATTCATCCCTCGAATGATGCATCTCTTACCCTCTCCCTGCACGATATACAGTACCTCGGTACAAGTGCATTGCGCAAATTCGATATGAAACGAGGTCATAGAAAATATCGTTCAACATTTACTCCCCGTTTATACTATTCTCCATTAACAGTTCGTCGATTTGCGGGCGGCGATTAAACGCGAGCATGACCAGTCCCATGAGTAATTACATACTGGCCAGGTGGCACACGTCGTGCTCATTAGAAGGCGTGCAAACAGCGAAGCACGAACAGCTCGACGAGTGTGGTTTAAACGTAACGATTTGTTTTCATGGGGGTGGCTTTGGGGGTGGCTTCCGTGCGGCTTTTCATTTGGCGTTTCAAGCGCAACGGCGACGATACGCTTCGAAGAAGGAGGAACGGAAAAGTTGCACGAGGTAACCGGCATGAATAATGTAAGCGCTTTTCACGATGGCGTCGAGCTTTTTATTCCCTTGGACGCCGAGCAGATATCTGGATGTAGGCGGTGCGAAAAAATAGAGAGCCCTCATGAGAACACGTAGCAGGATGCCTGAGCTTACCGGAAATTGGCTCAGACGCTTTCAGACCTAGACACACGAGATAACCGATCTTCCGGCGGAGATTCGATTCTATGTCGAAACGTCGTTAAGACCATCTGCTTTTGAATGTTCGATGATGCACGCTGATGGTGGTTGCTGATTAATAAGTAAAGTTTCATGGAGAGATTTTAGCATGACCTACGAGATATTTGGGAGAAGCGTTCGCTAACAGGAAATTGAAGAAGTTGAGTACCTTTGTGACGATACTACATTCAACGATCTTTTGGATCGGTGGAAAGAGCGCTTGGGAAAAAATTGTGTTGTTCGGAGGAAGAAAATGTTTTATGGGGAGGAATATGTTGAGAATTTATAATAATGTCTAGTAGGTATGATAAAAGGAATGTCTTTTGTAGAATGGAGATTGAAAAGACGGAATATCTTTTGTATTTTTCTTGAAGCATTTAAAGAGGTTTAAAAATATGTGCATGTAGAGAGAAAATAGATATGAATGGATGTTGGAGGTCAGTGAATTTCGTGTAGCTGTTGATAATCGATTGTATTTCGATATTATGTTCAGAAAATTATATATTTCTTTTCTCTCGGTTTACAATCTGTTAGAAAATGAAGCAAATTTGTTAAGTGTGATCAAAAACAATTAGTTTCGGCAGTTAGAAGTAAATGTGGTTTTATAATTCATTTTGAATGTAAAATAATTAGATCTATTTTCGTAAAGCATGAAAATATCATGGATAACCCGTCAAGTACTAAAATAGAGATAGCACTTCGTTTAAATGTCGCATAGAGGTCCTTATTAAAGTGTCACTTTGAATACCGAGTGACTTTCAGTTTAGATACAGTGTTGAAAGTCGGAGATCCTTGCGCGTCGTTCCCTGGTCTGCTTTTCATGTAATTACGTGACGTGTGAAAGCGAGTTACATTTACATGCCGCAGTAATTACGGTTTTGAGCTTTGCAATTACCGCGTCAACGTACTCCCTGTGAAAACGCAGTGTCGCGTTATTCAAGAAATAATTAAACGCCTTCTTTTCTCGCAGTCTGGAAATTGTTCCTACACTCACCTTTGTCAAAGCATTTAAAATTACACGCGGATTAACGCACCCCCATGATTTGCATAAAATTTTATCCACATTATCGGTACATGCCCCAGCATGTCTGTCGAGTACACTTTAATTTGCAATATTCCATGTCTGGTCGACCTGCAATTCCACACGTCGAACCTGGAATTAATTCGCAAGAGTACCTGAAGCAAATCGAAGTAGTTCATTAATTAAATCTCGTTGCATGTTACTTTTTCACACATATCGGAAAACCGTCTACGTCGTCAGGTTTTGCATTGAAAAATCATAGTAAACATGTCAATTATCGAGTTTAGACGCTTACTTTTGTCAAAGCATTTAAAATTACACGCGGATTAACTCAACCCCATGATTTGCATAACATTTTATCCACATTATCGGTACATGCCCGAGCATGTCTGTCGAATACACTTTAATTTGCAATATTCCATGTCTGGTCGACCTGCAATTCCACACGTCGAACCTGGAATTAATTCGCAAGAGTACCTGAAGCAAATCGGAGCAGTTCATTAATTAAATTTCGTTGCATGTTACTTTTTCACACATATCGGAAAACCGTCTACGTCGTCAGGTTTTGCATTGAAAAATCATAGTAAACATGTCAATTATCGAGTTTAGACGCTCACTTTTGTCAAAGCATTTAAAATTACACGCGGATTAACGCACCCCCATGGTTTGCATAAAATTTTATCCACATTATTGGTACATGCTCTAACATGTCTGTCGAGTACACTTTAATTTCCAATATTCCATGACTGGTCGCCCTACAATTCCAAACGTCGAACCTGGAATTAATTCGCAAGAGTACCTGAAGCAAATCGAAGTAGTTCATTAATTAAATCTCGTTGCAGGTTACATTTTCAAACATCTCGGAAAACCGTTTGCGTCGCCAGGTTTTGCATTGAAAAACCACAGTAAACATGTCAATCATCGAGTTCCTACGCTCACTTTTGTTAGATCATTTACCTTCTTGGCCTACAATTTCTTTTCTGACAAGGAATGCAAAGATTCAAAATAAATTCCTAAAACTAGAAGTTTTCACTGATTTCTGATATTTCGTATAACTAAACGTAACGTTAATAGTATGGAAATAATAAGACCGTTTCGCAACCGGCTGATAATTTCGATTTAATAGTATTTGGAGAACTTCAAAATTTCCTACGTCATTTTCCACGCCACGAGTCTCGTACATACGTTGCTGTAGACTAAGGGGTTAAAATTACACGCGGATTTATTTACCCTCTCGGTTTGCACAAAATGTTATCCACGTTATTGGTACATACCCGAGCATGTCCTTTGAGTACCCTTTAGTTCGCAATATTCCGTGTCTCGTCGATTTGCAATTCCGGAAGTCGATGACCCTGAATTTAATTCACAAGAGTGCCCAGATAAAATCGAAGCAATTCATCAATTAAATCTCGTCACACGCTACTTTTTCACACATCTAGAAAAAGTGTCTGCGTCGTCAAATTTTACAATAAAAAATCATAACAAATGTGTCAATCATCGAAGTGGAAATTTCAGTAGAAATCGATCGTTTTGCAATTATGAAATGTATAACGAATATACGAATAATTAATGGTATCAGACTTCTCGTTAATTATCGAATAATATTTTGTATTGTCAGATGTGTAATTCGAGGAGTTGATATTTTATAGGCCGCCATGGCGTGTAATTAAAGTCGGTGGATGTAACGTTTCGTTGGAATACGCGGGAAAGTTTAATACCGTCTCTTGGATCGTTCGAAGCTGCATGCTGATCCTCGGCTAGCGCGATTTTGTGCTGGAATAAATTCGAATTGAGTTTTCCTAGGACTCGTGTGTACGGTAACACGTGCCTGGAAAACGGAGGAGAAAATAAGAGAGATAGAAGGAAGGATGCTCCTTGAAATCCGAGTGAAAAGGAAACAATTGGCCATGTGTGACTTTCAAAGTGAATGGCATGGATATAGAGCTCTATCTTTTCACTTTCTTTACATAGAAGTTACAGGCTTGAATTTTGCATTGCTAAATTCAAACGTAAGGCTAAAAGACCGATTTATCTCTTCGACTTGTGGTATTATTAATTTTTTATGAACTTCATCAACATGTCTTTGCTTCTATTTATAATTATTTCAAGTTATTTAGTCATTTTCTTATACTCTCGATTCTGTGAAAATATTTCTACTGTTCAGGTTCGTTGGATTCTTGAGATTTATTGCATTAACAAATTCAAAGTCAGTGTGAAAGATTGATTGACGTGTTCGAATATAATGCTGCTAAGTTTTATTGATTTCGTGAAGTTTCTACCTTCGATTTTCAGTTTTTTATAAATATTTAACTTGATCAGTTTAATAAGATTTGCGAGATCTTCAGATCTTCCTGAATTCAAAGTTCTCGTTATCTCGAAGTTGGGACGATTTCATTGCTAACGTTTTCCAAACATTACTCGCTTGTTTCATTGAATGGGAGTTTCTAGCAATAACTCTAATTGGTTATATGAAAAGCAGTTCTATATTTTTTTACAAAATATTTGTAACATACATCTATTAATTTCCAGAAACGACATCACTATTCTCATTTATTCTCTCATTCCATTTATTATTCAATTCACGAGGGTAATTTCGTCAAAAGATATTCCAGTCCATTTTCATACGTTCAAATAACCCCTATTTTTGCAAGTCGCAAAAAAAAGAACTAGGTCACTCGAAGTGTAACCCACAGAAAAGAAAAACATATTAATATACATATATGTGATAACGCATTAATTCAAAGCAAACGGATAAATATGTTGCAACAAGTTGAAGTACTTCAGCCGTTGAAATTTTACTAAATATTACGTTTACTTTGAAAAATTCAAACTTTTTTCATGCTTCTACCCTCTGTACTTCGACGTCCAGTTTTTTCCAGGTAAATCTGACACTGAAAGTTAGCCTACCGTTGAAATTCTCCTTTATTTTCATTCCGTGCGAAGCTCCATGGTCTTTGTGTTTCTCCAAGAAATTAAAATAAATTTACAGTGCTGGAAAGTTCGTGGCCAGGAAGATTCTCGTTATTTAGTAAATCTACTTGGAATTCTTGAATGCAGTTCTCGCAGGCACGGAGTATACCGGACGAGATGAGAATTCAGCCATTTGCGGGATAAAACGACCGGCTGATTGTGCATTATGGAGGTGTATTGCTTCGTAAATGGAAGTAACGTTGTAACTCGGCGGCTTGATAATTAACAACTTTTAACAGTCGTACGAAATATGCATCGCACGGAGAGTAGATTTAACCGTCGACCGAGTTACCGTCGAGTATTTCAAACTATGCAGATGTTATCCATTATATCACAATTAAGGCCATAACAAAATTTAAATGATTCATTTACCCGCACGTGTTTCATTCCTCTGTCCAGAAATTCGTGTATTTTTTTTACCTCTCTCAACAAAAAATATACTTCTCTAAAAGGGAGCCTCAACCAGCTCAAATAATAACGCACGAATAATTCAGATCATGGAAAGGATTAAATAGTAACATAATGTAAGACATCGATTTCTCTTTTATATTTATATACAATATAATATCAGCGTTTATAAATATTTACGTAGATAAATGCAATATATAATAAACTCGTTTCGCGCCAATTATACAAATATTAACCCCTTGGGTACATTTGACGTCTTAGACACGTCATGCACTTGTTTGCCCCAGGAGCGGATGACGTGTCTAAGACGTCATTTGAGTTTACAATATTTAACATACACAATTCTCTTCATTTCATCGTAGTTTGTATCAGTCATAATAGAAAAGGCAATTAAAATATTTCGGTGAACATTATTTGCGATACATTGCCCCATTATGTCAGAAATAAGGAATATATTTTATGATAATGACAACGAAAGATTTAATGAAAGTGACTTTGAGAAATCTGAAGAAGAATTGTTTAGTGATTCTGAAATTGACAATTACAATGAAATACAAAGTGAAGGTGATGAAGACGATAGTGAACTAGAAAATAATGACAATTGTGATATAACACCAAGGTTCGAAAGACGCACAAGACGTCTTTCGAGCAGTGATAGTGAATCTTCTCGTGAACCATTATCAGGGGAATGGATTTGGGAAGAAAAAGAAAATATAGCCGATATAAAAAGTTTTTCTGCAATACCTGGAATTAATTACCTGAAATCATCTTAATACTACATATGTCACTAATATTTTAGAAATGAATGAATTCTTACGTAAAATGTATTGCTTTTACATACTACTCCAAGTAACCAAAAATTAAATCCGTTCCACAGGCAAATATTTTCGCAAATACATCCGTACCCAAAGGGTTAATAGTGCTTGTTCGCGACGTCTCTCGTAAGAGTCTTCCCTCGATGTATGCAAAGCGTCGACTCTGTAACGACTACCTTGCTATCCCTCGTTGTTATTGCTGGGTCCTTCAAGGACCTCCTTTTCCCCGAAAAGTCCCGGTAAGGGTGAGGGTCATTTTCCTCCCTCGCTAGAGGAATTGTCCTCTTGATGAAAGCCAGGCGTGAAAACGCCTAGCTCGACGCCTCGCTGGCGCTGAGTCTTACAATAAAACGTTACAATAGAGAAAGTAACTAAAGTTGATAGGTGGAAGATCCGATAACATAATTTTATCAATCGAAATGATCTCTCCAGTGTTCAAGAGACCTTAGTTATTCAGTTGTAACGATAGTTAAACGTTAAACGAAAAATTGATCAGCGACCCGCGTGTCATGAGAATGAAGTTTGTTACCGAAGTTTCAGAAGAGTCGTTACAAAGCCGCTTAGGAGAATCCGCCTAAGACGAAACAGGCCAACTATGATCTAAGATACTAGCACCAAGGTACTAGAGTACTTAGGGATGGCAGGCTATACGATCATATCGCATTATATCGTTAAGCAGCCGTTAAACGCTTTCAGTATCACCCCCTCTCTGTCTTTGTCACTCTCTCACCCTC
Source organism: Cerceris rybyensis (assembly GCA_910591515.1). NCBI lineage: Eukaryota > Metazoa > Arthropoda > Insecta > Hymenoptera > Crabronidae > Cerceris > Cerceris rybyensis. The sequence goes on from OU342799.1 coordinate 11,813,293, forward strand.
ACTCTGACGTCTACGTGTACTCTCTTGGCGAACGTTTACATCTACGTAGATGCAATATTGAAATGGAACGTTGAAGATAAGGCTGACATAAATTCCAACTTGATGGGAGTCCTTTTGCTTCCCGGTTTTTATGTCCTGAAAGTGGGATGGAAATTTGCAACGGTTAAAATGGGGGACTTTGTAAAATAATCCGCTCGTGGAAAAAATTTTCATTGTAACTTGCCTGTCCTAGAAAACTGTTAATTAACAGAGGAATAAAATATACAGAGATACTTTATATAGCTTTAGGCAAGTTATAACACTTTCCTGGACCTACTTTCGCGCGCTTTTGTATTCATTCAACGAAACAGCGTTAACTTGTACATTTCCCGACACGTTTTCCACTTTCTTTAGTCGCAATATTTCTAAAAGCCTTACTGGGATTATTCATTTCAATTCATATGTGAAACAAATTTCATTATATGATTCATGCTACGACGAATTGAGAAGTTCGTGTGGCACGATTTGCTCTGGTGATTTTAAGAATTAATACGATTTCTCCGGTTTCTAGGGTGATTCGAGATTAGAAACTTTCTTGAATAGATTTTGTAATATTAAGTGTAACGTAGATGGTAGATATTGTCCTGATATCGCGAGAATCGAGAATTCAGAGAGTGAATTCCTTTTATTCTTCACTGCGAACGATTTTCCACGCTTCTGGCGAATTTCGTGGGTAGGTTGACGCAGGAACGAGTAGTCGATGGATTAAACGGAAAATCCGAGCGATTTAGTCAGTCACGTGCAAATCGCCAATGGTAACCACAATTAACTGTTGCATTATATTCTGATTCATTGCGCCTCTGTTATTCGACCGCGTTTCACCGTCTGTTATTAACAATTCAGCCGAAAGATTGCGCATACCTGGCTGTTGTATAACATTCCCGTTAAATCCCTTTTAAAATCGGAAATGAATCGACGCTTTAAACAAGACCCATTGAATTGATCCAATAGGCAAACGTGGATACGTTAATACCGATGGGATATTCCACTATCTTTGTTTCATCGTGTTAAACATGCATTACAGGATCGTGTGAATTAATGCGATGTTAGTTTCCCGCTTTGAATGTGCATATTACTGTTTCAGTGCAGTTTGCAAAATATTAGACGTTTTGGATGACAATATCTCATTTTAATGATTGGAACCATGATTTGAAATTTTTTTAACATTTTTGTGTTGTTCGATTTGCCGCAATATTTGAAGTTGATTGCATATTTCTCACATTCTCGATTCTTGATTGCAAAATGATTATTTTAGAATCTTTTTTATTACTTTCGCTATTAACTATTTAAATTCAATGATCCCTAATTTGTAATTGATTATTAAGTTGCGCGAGTTTTTAATGACTTCAGCGGAATGAAAGTGATTTGACTTGTTTCTGTATACTTTGCTCTTTGTACAAAAATAATGAGATTGAAAGTGTCTTATCGGCTGTAAAATATTACGTACTAATCAAATATTAGTCTGATTATAGATAGATCAAATGTAAGTTCAACAAAAGAGTTATTCCTGGGCACGAACACTTCACTATGCAGATACGAAAGGAATAGATTCTCGTCTGAATAGTGAAATAACCAATTGGAATATCTAAACGGTGTCTTAACAGAGCGTGACTCTCCATTTAATAAGCTCGATCAATTTATTCCTCCAATATAAAAGATCAAGGAAAAGCATTTGCTAAGTGCACGGTCATCCTGGTTACCTATTGAATATCCGATCTACTGGCACAATTTCCTTCCGCTAAAAATTGCACACCGTGCAAAAAATCTGCAATTCAAATGATACAATTTCACTGTTAATAAGCTAATAGTATTAATAAAAATCACGAAAAAGCTATACGTATAAATTCTAGCTCCATTCATGCAGAAATTAATGATCAAATAAATGATAGAAAATATTCATTCGTCCACGAAAACTAATATGTGCTGCAATCGAAGGTAAAAAATCTACAATAATCAAAATAATATAAATAAACAGCAGCTTCAGTGTCAAAACAAGCGCTATTTTCAAACAATTTGATGGAAAAAATATAAAAACAATAGGATGAGAATGATGGAATATATTCGTCGATTAAACGTGGGTCAAAACCTTGTGAAAACCTCGATGAGAATTCCAATAAACATTGGTCTTTTCTTCATGTGTCTGTCGAACACGAGGCCAGATTTTTTTTGTCCTTCTTCTCCCTTTTCTCTTTGTAACTCTCCTTCATTCGGTTGTTTCCAATGAAATCGAGGTCGATTGAAAAATATCGGAGATCCGAATAACAAGCACCAAGTGCCTATGATTCGGGTGTAATTATTGTTTCCGCAAGGAAAAGCAAAAGAAAAAAGAAACAGAAAGGGAAACACCGGGACATTCGGCCATTCAGAATGTCAGGATATTCTGCGTCCGCGTGGTAATATCTCTACAGCGTAACGGGGAAATAGAAATTCCTCTTGAAATATAAATTCCAACGATGGTACCTCTCGTAACTGTCGACAGCCCTCGCAGTCGTAGAGCTACATCGAAGAATATACTGGTGGCCACGTGGAAAATAAACGAGCGATATTTTCCGAATTGTAGAAAGAAGATTTCAAGGTACGAATACGCGTTATTCATCCAAGATACGATATATTCATTCCAGTTTGTCTTCGACGGGAATTTAATAGCGTTACAAGATAAATCTTTTTATGGTTATTGACTGACCCTTGTTCTTTGAATTTTCCATCTTTGATCGAGGTGGAAAGCAAATTTTCGAAAAGGGTCAGGCAAATATTTATGCAATATTCATATATGTGGAATCAATATTTGATATTTAAAAAATAAGGTTCATACAATAACATGAAAACAGAGCTGGGCAAATTTTATTTCAAATAAAGATAATAAGTTAATTATTGAAAATAACATTATCTCAAATAATGTCTATGAAATAACTATTTGAGAGGAATTTATTTGAGTTACATTTATTTCAAATAATAACTTTATTACAATTTATTTCGGCGTAGTCATTTGAAATAATTAAGAGAAATGTATGATACTAATTGTAAGTTGAAATTTCGCCTTATTTATGTTTAGTTCCGAAAATAAGTTATTGATGGGTAGCAATACAGATTTATTTTACACCATTTGCTTTCAATAAAACCCTTTTTTCGAACAGTTCATCGCAAAGAAATTTCATTCTTAGGGCATCAAACATGTTATTTGACATTTGAAATACTTATCTCGAATAAGAAAATAACTTATTATTTTATTATTTGAACTGATGTATTTCACGAAATAAAAGAATAGATAATCATTTCATAAAATTATTTTGTTGGACGAAATATAACATAATTTATTTCAAATAGTGAAATATTTTTGTGAAATAACTTTTTACTTCAAGTAATATTTCAAATTAGTTTTAAAATATTGTATCTAAAATAATGCCCAGCTCTGCATGAAAAGAGTCACTTGAAACCGAGAAAGCAGATCAATTTTTGACAAAAACCGGAGCATTTTATAAAAATGAAAATTCCTCAAGTTTCGACGGCCACCTGGATTTTTTAAACCTTTTGCGGGTAGTTTCTGTATATACGTTTTTCTAAATCTTAAATAACAATGTTGTCATCAAGTACAGATGACACTTGTGTACACATCATTTGGATGCCGCATGTATGGGGAGCTCGTACCCACAGATCATCGAGTGGATGCCGCATATATGCGGCTCTCTTAGCGAAAGGGTTGATAAACATGATAGGAAAATTGAAAATATCATTTATATTCAACCACTATTTTTTATCAGAATAGTTTGAAAACTTTTCCGTTTAAATAAAAGTTCAATAAAGTGTCATTCGGTATATTAGATACTACGGTGTCTCTTTTGCCATGGAAAACAACCTGCAACCTTCGAATCAATAATTCGTAGAATGAAACACAATGAAACCAGATCTGGAGCGTGGTCCCATTGAAACTTCAAACGAAACAGTATTCTTTACTCGTTGCATTTTATTCCCTCGGAGAGATGTTAATAGTATTACGGTACAAACGAATTTAAAACGTTACTTGGTAATTCGTTTTACGTTTCAGTCTCTCTTTGCAATCTTGCTGCGATTTCCACGGAAATAGACAGATTAGAGCAGCGTTGCATTATTTTTTAAATAATACAGAGCCACGCCAGATGAGCGTAACTCCTCGAACGAGACGGTCAATTTGCATGGGGAAACGTTATTTCGTTTTATTTAAAACCTGCGACCGGTTTTGAAATACGGCGGAGCAGCTTTGCGAAAATATCAAGGGATTCCACGGGGCTACGGTGGACAACGGTTCGCGGGACGTCATTAGAATTGCTAATAAAAAAAAAAATCCAATAGCGTGCGGACTTTCGATCCGTTGCTCAAATGGCCGATGCGAATTCGAGTCGTCGAATTCGCGAGAAGCTTCGATTGGCTTCGAGAATACTTCGATTTTTATTATTTCCTTGCCGAGCTCGTAAATATATCGAATCAACCGACTATTTATGGTTTCTCGTGATGGCATCTGAGGTGAAGGAAATTTTCTGAATTTTCAGTAGGTTTATATTCAAATCGATAATATATTTTCGATTCAGAGGGAATTTATTTATGATGCATTAAATAATAATGATTTTAGACGATCCGCAAGATGAAAGATTTTGAAATATGAAAGTTTGATGATCTTTACTGCAGATTTAGAACTGAATTCGTTGACATTAATTGTAGCTGCATTTTTTGCGGTGTTTTCGTCCTTGCTGTTAAAAAAATCAGTTTGTTTATTTCGCCGACTGCGCGCAATGAGTTTTTAGCAAATTATGAGAATTAGCAAGGTGCTCCCGTGTTTCACGTTTTCTAAATTCTCCAAATTCCTTTTACTCTTAGCTAGTTTCCAAAAAGACCAACGAATGACCTAACAAATTAACTAGTTTTATGTAGAATATTTCAACAATATAAATTGCATTCTTAAAATTTCAAATACCATATATTTGATTAATTCGTCCAAAAAAAACCAACCGTTCGAATTCATTTCCCTTTAACCAGTCTGGCAATACGAGTCTTCATTAAACTGAATTAAATGAGCTAATCAATATCGTACACCAAAAAAAAAAAATACAGTAGACCTCATCAACCTAAATAAACGACAAATTAAAACAAAATACTATCAACATAACCGTAAATTCTCCCGAGAAGAAACATGAAACTCCAACAAAATGAAGCAACATTAATTAAAGTAACTCAACTGTCAAACTAACTGAGGGACGATTCACCAGTGCCTAATTATCCTCACCCTATTAAATGAGAAGAACGGTCGGAAAGAAACAAAGTACTCGACTCCTCTCGCGAAAGAAGGAAGTGATTAATTGCCCGTAGCACAATGCACAATAGTTATAATCCTCCTTTCCGCGGCTGTTTTCCAGAAACGTACACTTTTGTTCTTCAAAAAGCGGCAGAAAGAAAGTTTCCCCGCGGTCGGTCCTCAGCCGTTTCCGTAAGAAGAATAATAAATTACAATTGTGTGACTGGCCGAGCCAAGCGTAGAGAAAGAGAACACGAGAGAACGAGAAACGTGAAGGGAGGAAAGAAGACATTAATCGGATTGTTAGTACCGAGAGAGCGGAAAGTTTAGCAATAAGATCCCCGAATGAATATGGCCCGAGGAAAGGTCGAAGGAGACGTCGAGTCGGCCTTGATTAATAAACGTCTCCGTTGGGAGATATTGACTTTTTGCCAATAATTTGTTATTCCTCCCGTGATTAATGCCAGAAGGATAAAGGTAGATGGAATCTGTCGCCTCGTAGAATGAAGTCATTCGTATCGCCGTTACAAGTATTAGTATCGATCCAGCTCGCCGTATTACTTCCAACGTCATAAATTCCATGGAAAGTACAACGTTCAGCAAATGTAAGAATCGAGGAACGAATTGCACGGCCGGCAGTCGTGAATCGAAAGTCAATCGTCCGTCGTGGAATTTGTAGTTTAATCTTCGCGGAGGAAGAATGGAAATAAAACTACGGACGACACCTTTGGAATTTATAATTAAATACATTGAAATTTATTCGCCGGAGTGTGAAGCAAAAGGGTCTCATCGTCGCTTCAATTCCATCGTGACAATTTTCCTGCTAGCGCTTTCCTTTTCGTCGCTGCTAATATTTACATTTCGTAGAGATTAAATGAACAAGAGAAAGAAAAAAAAATAGGCAAAAGAAAAGCGGATTAATCCGTCCACCGTACGAGAGTCTAAAATCGCTAAATCATAGAGCGTGAAACGTGAAACAAATTGATCGTCGTTCTCCAGGGACTTCTCACGGACTGTCCCACTTTTTTTTGTTTCGCACTGTAGATTTCACAGGGGTTTTGTTTCTTCTTCGTTCACCGAATCGAAAGCTTCGATGTTCACGTTAAAACATACAGCTCGTATCCACACGGACAATAAATCCATACTCTTTTTCTGTATACAAACGAATCCCAACGAAACGTTCAAATATTCATGCAACATAAATATCGATAATCTCGTAACAGTTTTTATCGTACTTGCCGTACTTCACGCTCAATTTCGACTATTAGAGTGCTTTTACATAAATCCATAATACATTTATTAAAAGCGTCCATTGTCGAGCGAAGCACGGAGGTAGAAAAAAAAAACTGGGAGGTTCACGAAGCCACCCTTTTAACCGAACTCGTGGAGGAAAGGCAAAGGGAAGCCACTTCGTCATCTCGTTTGGTCGTCGACACGGTACAATATCCAGGGACCGACGCGTTCGCAGCGGACGCAACGTTAATCCGCAATTTTCCGATGCAAATGTTACAGCCGGCACCGTCCACTACGGCTTTCCCCATGGGATCGTCCAGGAAGAACGGACGCCTCGTTTTCCAGCGTTTTCGTATAAATCAATGTCGTGCGAGCCGTGTAAATACGCGATGCACGAAGACGCGAAACGAGATGAAACGAAATAGAGTCGATGGAGAGGAGGGGATTTTAACCGATGCCAGAGAGATATTGGTTTTACTTACGTCTGAGATGTGTTATTATTGTTTTTGGCTCGCGAATGGCAGACAGGTTGTGGATTTTTGTAATGGCGTTCATAATGTTAACGATGTATGTTTGACATATAGTATTCTTGGAACGGGTTCTCTTTCAGGATGGATTACGATGGTGAAAATTATAACTTTCGTGAAATATTCGAATACAGTTGTGGAAATATTGTTGAGGGCTATGATGGTTTTTTGATTTTTATTTGATAATTGTTTTATCTTTTGAGAATCGAATTGGAGCTGAATCTTATTTATATTCTCGCGAGAAGATTATTTAGTTTGATGTACATTATCTTTTCTGTACTACATTATAGAGGTTGTAAATGTTAGGTTGAAACTAAATTATTTAACTAGGAGATTGTACTCGGAAGATTTATAAATAATACTCCAGCGGATGGGAATTATAATTGTATTTTCTATCCGCAATGCTTTAAGCTACTTATCTCATTGTAACTTATTTTCATTAACTTTGCAATGCTTTCTCTTCACCTGTCTCTCATATTACCGATAGTATTCCTTAATTTCAAGGATAATAACGACTATAACGAATGTAATATCATTTAATCCGATAAAATTTTTATATAATCCACTTATCATCAAATCTGCCAAGGTGATCAGAATGGTTTATTCCGAACAGTTCACAAATACTCGTGAAATTTTTAACACCGTTTCTTTTTCAATGTGCTACATGTATCGTAATACCACAAGTAATTAAATTGTTCAAGTTCTTTGCCTCCTTCATTTCCTATGTTCTACCATATTTATTTCACATACTTAAATGTGTATCTCAGTTGTTGCTTGGTCGATCATCATGAAACTTCTCCCCGTTTTCCTGAGGCTTCAGGCTTTCAAATTACGCCTCTAGTATCGTTCTTCAAACATGAGTTTTTATACGACGAACTCGAGAGGAAACAGGAGCATCTCACGTTTAAACAAGTGAAGATAGAAACTTCGGTATTCAAGCACGTCAAACTACATTCTTTCTCGATTAAAACGACGTAAAAATCATCCCACTACAACCACCAGAAGACGAGATGCGATAATTCAAAGTGAACCCTGCACCGTCCCCCTGTCGGCCCCGACTCCTCGCCAAGGGCCTCCCTAAAATCGGTACCATCGGCTCTAAAATTAAATATCTCAGTTGCTTCTTGGCCGATCGTTTTAAAACTTTTTTTCTCATCTTCCTGAGGCTTCAGGCTTTCTAACTATGCCACTAGAATCGTTCTGCAAACATGAGTTCTTATACGACGAGCTCGAGAGGAAATAAAAGCATCTCACGTTTAAACGAGTGAAGATAGAAACTTCGGTATTCAAGCATGTCAAACTACACTCTTTCTCGATTAAAACGACGTAAAAATCATCCCGCTACGACCACCAGACGCCGGGATACGAAAATTCAAAGTGAACCCTGAACCGTCCCCCTGGCGGCCCGACCTCTCGCCGAGGACCACCCTAAAATCAGACACCATCGGTTTTAAAATTAAATATCTCAGTTGTTCCTTGGTCGATCGTTTTAAAACTTTTCTCTCGTCTTCCTGAGGCTTCATGCTTCCTACCTACGCCACTAGAATCGTTCTGCAAAGATGAGTTTTTGTACGACGAGCACGAGAAGAAATAGAATCATGTCACATTTAAACGAGTGAAGATAGAAACTTCTGCATATAATCTCGTCAAACTACACTCTTTCTCGATTAAAACGACGTAAAAATCATCCCGCTACGACCACCAGAAGCAGAGATACCAAAATTCAAAGTGAACTCTGCACTGCTCCTCTTGTGGTCCTGAACCCTCTCCCTATAGAATAAAAAAAAAATGATTGCTTTTATTAAGTTTGCGGAACATAACCCCTCCTTTTGTACTGGTTTTAAGTCTTACATAACTCGGTTCCCTACAACACGTCAATTTCTAGGAACCTATCTACTATTTTATAGGAGGGGTAGCTGTATGTTGGATTAATCATCGATAAATCTTATGTTAAACGTATCATTTCTTCCGATAGTCTAAACGATCGAACATGGTATGGGAGAAAAGTAAAATATAAACCGACGTAAAACGAAACGAAATTGAACGGAAGGGAGCGAGACGAAACGGAACGAAAAGCGAGCCTTTACCGTGGCACAGGAAAACCGTAGGAGGCTTTAGCTCTGTTAATCTTCCGCGGGATTTCAACGCTACGAAATTTGCATAGCCGCGGGATTTTTATCGTGCAAAAGGCCATCCACCTTCCGCTTTGGTGGTCTGCCACCCTCCCACGTTCTTCTTCTCCTCCTATTTCTCCTCTTTCTCCACCGACCTCCTGGCATCCGCAGCAACCAACACCCGCAAAGAACCATCCACTGAATCTCACCGCACTGCCTTCCACATAGTCAGCGTCACGGGACCGGAGCATCGATTTTTCATTAAGCTTCACCCCCGCGAACGTCGCCTGCTTTGCATACATGCTTATTCGTTTTGTTCAGCCAGTGCCGCATCGCGGATTTTGGCTCTCGTTCTACCTTTCTTCTCTCGGAGTTCATGTTTCCACTTTGGTTTTGCACCGGTGAGCTGACAAACGTGTCAAGGATTTCCTTAAATCCGACTAATCCCCTGGGAGAATTTTTGACGGAGATTTCGGAAAATCTTCGAAGGTTTATGTTGATTTGTAAGTTAAAATAGTCATCTTGTCTTCGTGAACTTTAATGGATCTTGGTATACGAATTTATAAATGCTCATACAGCTATTTGGACATGTACTGTTAATGTTCCTCGATGTGGACGCTTTTTGAGCGATTTTAATTGATTATTTGGTGAAACAATAAGACGAAATGTCACATTAACCCATTCGAGACCGTACAGTTTTTGGAGACTATCCAGAAATACCGACAACTTTTCGCTTTATATTTACCACTTCTTGTATTTCTAATGATTGTGGCTTTGGATTACCTGCTTTAGGGTCGAAATTGAATCAAATACCAAATGTAATGTTTACACATTTGTAAGATACCTTTTATTTTAAGCTAGTCTTATTTCGAGGGCTGTTTTTTCTATGATTGATAATTGCAATTGAAGATCATTGCACACACGGTGTGCAGTCGGTCTTTTTGGCTCGGAACTGCATTGCACACACGGTGTGCAATTGGTCTCGTATGGGTTAAGATCAATGAATTATTTTTGAGACAGGATAAATGCTATAATTTCAAGTAATTAAGACAGAATTATAATATAAGCACAAAATGTGTTCATAATTTGTAGAAAAGGAAAATGGAGGACGATTTTCGCACTGTGATTGGTAACTCGTTCTCTAGAGTATCCTCAGATTAAACCGAGATGAAACCGTTAAACTAGTTCAATTTCTTGAGTGTAACTACTAATTAGAATCTAAAAGAAGAAGACAGAACTACATCAATTCTCCAATTTAGGATTGTATCAACACCGTGAAACTTTTTCTCTACGTTCCAACTTTTAACGGTATCGTTTACTTTATTTCTTATACCAGATCTGTAGCAGTCGCATTATTATATTTGAGGTACAATCTTTTTTTGCTGATCGTATCGTGAAGTCATCGATTGCCATCGTCCTACGTTTGTTTATTCAGTTACTAAACCACGTTGAACGCAGCACAACAGGTCAAAATAACTGGTCTCGAATTTTTTGAAAATATTCCTTTTCTAACACTGCCGCTTCTAAAATTACTACGTCTATACCAAATACTGTAAGCGATTGAACCGATCAAGTTTTCTGCTTCTTTCACTTATTTGATTTAAACAACCGTATTTAATGATTTGAAATATATTGAATTAATCATTAGAAGATTTAGTGTTAATACAAATTCAAGTCTAATATTGTAGTACCACCATCATTTAACTTGGTATTACAATTTTGTTATAAGTAGTATTATACAATACATGATTGAACTGTTAAGTAGGAAAATTATTGTAAATTCTCCGACCGTACATCGTCAAAATAGAGAAGTATTAGCGTGTTCGGCTAAAGTTTCCACTACTCTATTAAACACTACTGTCTGATAATCGACTTTGCGTAACAATACTGCAGTATTTGCTTCTATAATTCAGAGACTACGGCTTTTCGTATAATCCGATCGCCCCGATCGTCCAACAAGTTCCGAGAGTCTATGAAATTGTAATCGCGCTTCAATATTATATCACGAAATACAGTATCGTAAACTCGTAGCCAGGCATCGTTATTCACTTTTACAGCGTTCGCGATATCGCAACGTTTTAATATTTCCTTTATCCGACACGATGCGCCAGAAAGTTCGCAATTTCGTGAAAATTTATACCTCCCAGTATCAAGATCGCTATTGAGGGCGCACTTAAGCAAAGGAGGGATACTTCTATCCAAGAATCCGACAACAAAGCAACGTTGAAATTCGTCGCTCTAAACTAACATAAAGCAAAAACAAAACAACAAATCTTAACTCCCATAATCCTGAAAATTCATCCACATACTGATATTCCATTATTCAAAAATATATATCTTTCCTCAATTTCTCGACTCGATCGACACACGATTCTTCGAGAATTCTCATGCCGACACAGAGTGGATCATAACAAGTATAACCATGGTTGTAAAAACTTTCCTCCTTTTTCTCCAACTTTAATACCCAACCCTGTCCAAGTACAAACCAATTGCGGGTTTCGTAACTTTTTCTTTACGATTCGTATGATAAAACTTACCCTCACGTTGAGATGTCGATATATAAACAAGAAATATGCGTCGTCTCAGAGATTGGATGATCGTCTTCGAAAAATATCGATGAACATTTACCAAACGAGAGGGAATCTTGACGTATGTAATCCTCCTATCTTCAAATCTATTTCGACGAATGGAAAATCTGAATATAAGTTTCACGAATATGTTTGCATGGCGATAGTGGCAACGTAAGTTTCACGTATACGTGCACGTTTCTGCGATCACGTGCGATCCAGACAATAGCATTATTGACATTAATAATTTCTATCCAATTCGTTCTATTGAAATTCAACGCGAAGTTTCTGGACGATTTCCCTCGAATCGTTCGCTTACAGTTGTCCCCGATCGTACAGTTTCATGGTTCGTGATACACACGTCTCTCAGACATGCACGACGACGAGTAATTTTACATTTCTGTCGCAAACTGAGTGGTTTGCGAGATATCGCTGCGATTGCTAGGGTAATTTGACTTTTAGGAAGTAAGAAGCATGTAAGTACGTAAAATTGCTGCTATTCAGAGACGAAACGAAAATACAAAAGTACGACGATTTAGGAAAGGAGGAAGAGCGCTGATCGTGCAAAAAGGAGAGCCAGCGAATTTTTCAGTGCGGTCGAACGTGCGGATAAAATATAGCTTGTTCGCAGATTTCGCGAGTGCTCGGTTATGAAAAAATTTTCGACGTTTGGGAGTGTCTTGGAAATTTTTGCGGATAGTTTCATTGTAGATTGTCTCTAGAGAGGATGTGAAATTTTTTTTGTAATCGTTGTGAAGTATTTGTATTATTGATAAAGAATTTTGCAGTATGGCTTAGCAGAGGGTAGTTTTATTTATACATTTATTTAGTTAAAGCATCGCTGTTCGAGTACGAAGAATTTTTTGCGTTACTCGTTGAATGTAATTCGTGGAATTACATCGGGAGAATTTTTACTCTTTCATAGAAGTCACTGATGAGTTATCCTTGTTAGCGGTCCTTTAGGAAAGTACTAAAATATGACCCAGTTGGTAGTAACTTTATCACAGGGAAACTTCTTTTTCAAAGTGGTAACATCGCGGTCTTCGAGTTAGCCTCTTTCGCCATCCTCAAACACCTTGATTAATTTCGTAACTCTGAGCTTCTATTGTCTTACAAATTCTCAAACTCTAAATAGTACAAATCTCTTGCTTCAAAATAATCACCAAAATCCCAAGTACTTCCAACTACTTTCTGAGTCATGTTTGATACCAGTACATTTACATTAATCCTTGATTAATTCAAGAACCGTAAGGTTTCTTCCGTAAAATAATTCACTTCCCTTAAAATTTCTCAACAAATCTCCGAACAAATCTCTTAATACTACAAATCCTCCACTTTGAAATTATCCCAATCATTCTACATCCTCCCCTATCACTTCCTGCTCCATGTTTCGTGTCAGACCACAGGCATTACACGTAACATAACAATAACGTTTTCTCTCACGCAGAATCCAGTTGCACGATCAATATATTCCCACCAGAAATTTCTATTATTCGTTTGAAATAATCCAGCGTCAACTTGTTACGACACAGAGGAAGATCACAACGTGATTGAGTGAACAGACATGAACAGAAGGTATGAAATTCTCGACAAAGTTCCCCTAAGATTTAGTTTTGGTCGAATATGTAATATATACTAATACCATGAGAAACATCAGACACGCCCAACGATATACCATTACCGTTGCAAAATCATGCATGAATGTCTGCAGAATGTCTTTGCAATTGCAACCAGCCACGCTTCAGATACACGAGACACCGTAGATTGTCGACGGTGTTCATGATGGCAGGGTTGAAAGTAAGACATGGATGTAAGTAATACATACGATCTCTGCCAACGGCAGTGCCATATTCAACGTCGACGAGGGATGATGCTCTCTCTATTTTCCTCGCGGCGATGCGACGCGCAGTTATCGAACCTTGAAAGCCAATGGACAGCAATTTTACGATAACGAAGCGCATGAATATAGATTGGAAATCACTGTGATCCTCGACGACTGAAAAGGACCCTCGAGGAGAATTTTTAAATTATTTTATCCCACGATAAGAGTTTCTTCGTGCGATTATTTAATATTCATCATACGTTAATATCGAGGGGAATCAATGGGGTGAAAACGTTGCTATCGGTTCTACGGGGGAGTATTTCATCGATTTTCTTCGACCGAGTAAATGGATATGACGATTTTGACGTGATTTTTTCGTTTTGGGAGAAGCTATATCAAGAGGTCCAAAAATTTGTTTTTTGATGTTGACTTTGGTTTGATGTTTCAGAGGAAAATGATTGGGAGGATGTAGAAGAATATTTTTGTGATTTTTATATTTTCTTTTGCGAAGACTTGCAATCTATTTCGCTGTTTGATATCGATGGATTGCGACGATAAGAAGAATCTTTCGGATACAAGTGAAATAACGGCGGAGTTGAAATATAGTATGGCGATTAATCAGAATGAGAAGATAACCCTGATCAATAACTCTAAGAAGATAAAGACAATGCATACTTCATCGTCTGCGATTAATGATATCCAAAATGTTCCTATTCATTGATCATATTTATCCTTATCCAACACGTTTCACCATGCAACAATTATTGGTCAATCAAATCAACTGTCGTCCCCAATCAGTGTTTCCTATATCAATCACATATATACATCTGCATGACAAAGCTCTCAACAATAGAAAACAACGTTGACCCTACTGAACTACTAGCAACATTAAATAATTTTACTTGAAGAACCACATCACAAGTCAACTTTCCCAAATTTAAACAATACAATCTAAAGAAACACAGTGACTATAACAATATACAAATAAGATACACGTTTCAATATCATCATTAGACAGCGAATTTTTATGCATTTATGACAAATTTAATACGGCTAGAATATACAAAAAGAACATAATATAAAAATATATCTAAAATATCCAAAGTATGGTAGTGTTGTAATATTTATTAAGTGCAATAAATCCCTAGATAGGTTTTCCTGTCTCACCTGCATTTGTGAAACACGAAATTTGTATAAACATCCGCAGTCTAATCATCATAATATCAACTACACAATACTACCAACAATCGCACCCAAATTATACATTACTTATGTCAACCACGATATAACAAATACATTGTCCAACATTATCAATAACCCAAAGTTCCTCAAACGTATCTCCTAGATGAAGCAAGTCTTACAACTGGTACCACGTCGTACCTCGTTGACATTCAAAACTGCATCGTACGTAATCATCTAGAACATTGCTCTTATATTAATTAATTTGAGGAACAAGCGTTGTCGGTATCTTTGATAAATGTGAGGTTTGAGGTTGTAGTATAGGCTGCTAAGTTTCGCGGTAAAGCCTAGAGCACTGTGACCTGTACGTGTCAGCAATGACGGTATATATCCTGTAAGCAGAGGACGTGTCAAGTACGACGGAGTTGGTACAAAAGCAACAGTTGCGTTGTACAAGCTGATGCGCAAGATCGAAGAGGGGAAGCTTTCGACGATAGACGTTAATTAACGTCGACTGGAATGGTCGGGGGAAGATACCAGCCACGGTCAGCGATAATTACGCTCGATGGCTCTTGGTCAACATCGCCACACTGTCTACTAATTACAAACACGGCGAAATTAATATAACGAACGTACCTCTCTCTTATCCTGGAAATTGATTTTACCGGTTAACTTCTTTCGACGTACCACGCTCGTTATATTGTCCGAACTAACATCGTTAAAACTAATTTTATTCCCGCTCCTGTGGAAAACTGTTCGTTCAACTTGGGTGAATTCTTTTACTTAAGAAGTTCGGCCAAGATCGAAGGTAAAGCTTGAATTCGCGGGAGAAAAGAAGACTATCCGGAGTTGAGAATTAGAACGTTGTTTTATAACGGAGAAGCGTTACCTGTGTTACGTATGTTTCTTCTGGTTTTTGTGGAAAAATAAGCTGGAATAATTGACACGGTTTTTTTTATAGTGGTTACGAAAAGAAATTGGAATTTTAATGGAGATTGTTGAGATGGAATTATTATTTTTTTATTTGCATGTAAAATACTTTATCAGTCACTGTGTGAATGGAAAATGGGAAATTGTAATTTCTTGGATTATCATGTAACATATTTATTCAGATATCAAACAATCAGAAGATAATCTGAGATATTTATTCTTCTATAAGTAATTCCATTTTGAACGAGCTTCTTTGAAACATCTATGTTTCTAATAACTGTCAAAAATAAGCTTGTTATCTTTTTCCCATGTGTGACGATTTTTAATTTGTTCTAGTCCATATAAAAAGTGGAATTTCTCCATATAGAATACGAGCTTACGTAGATACATAAGTGTGAATATTTGTGAATTATTGTTGCTTTATCAATTGTAAGAAGGATTGAAAATTGAAGGGCGTTCGCGAGGAAAACGGAGGGTTCTCCACGTAGAATGATATTCAAGTTTTCTCCGGCACTCGTGAGATTTGATTCTTCACGTGGAAGTTGAATCTTTGGTACAGCGAGATTTCGCATAACGAGACTTACCTCACGGTAGTTGAGAGTTACGTAGAAACAGCGAATCGACATTATCCGTGTGGCTTTGCTATCGCGAACTTCTCTACTTCAATGTCTCCCCATAATTCTTCATAGTGCCAAGTACGGATAATGTACTCTTTCTCTTGCATATTATTCCCCATTCAGCCTCGCTTCAGGCTGTTAGGACCGAGATTTCTCAGACTTTATGGGGGGACTACCTTCTGTTATTACGTCTACTCGAACCATGTAATGCTCGACACTTTATCTCCTTTTATATGTTTACTGCTTCTACCCTCTAATTATACGTTTATGAAACGCAGGATAATATTTCTAATACGAAGCTTAATGTTACGACCACATCAACTATAATATTTATCATCTCACTCCAAAAATCTCGGCTATTATCCTAGGGTGTTGCATTTTTAAAATTAATCTTTAAACGAATTAAGAAGAATTATAAAATTGTAATAAATATTTAAGGTTGAATTTTGAAGTTCATTAAAAACTTATATTGTACCCCAAAGTTCCACCTTGAAATTTTGAGGGTAATTAGTTTGAACCTTGTAGTAACAGCTTCTACAAAGATCGGCTGCGCCTACCTGCGCCTTTTGTTGTTATAAGTTTCTAAAGTTTATGTGACACAGCACGGCTGGCGACTTCCCGTGGAGCACGCGGTCACAAAATGCCCAGATGTCGTCGACGTAAATATCGTTCAGCAATTATAACATCTCATTGGCAACATTAAGAATGGAGACTTCTGAAATATCACTTTTATTGCTTAATTGCTCTTATTGTTAGTTTGCCATTAGAGACTAACAAGCTAGGTAGTTAGGGTGAAAATCACGGTACACGGATCACTTAAACATTGAATAACTAAAAAGTACCGAAAAGTACCGGGCTGAAACTTTAAATATATATTCTTTAGACTATGTAGAAGTATTTAACGCAAAAATTTCATGCGCATACCTGCGCCCTTTTATGTGATACCTGTCGAAAGTGAGGGATACGGTTCGGCTGTTGAATTTCACCGTGGCGCGCGATCCACTTAAACAATGAATAACTAAAAAGTACCGAAAAGTACCTCGTTGAAAATTGGCAGGTATATTCCTTAGACTATGTAGAAGTAATTAACGCAAAAATTTCATACGAACATCTGCGCCCTTTTATGTTATACCTGTCGAAAGTAAACTACGCGGAGTCCCACACTACCTGGAACTTCGTTCCACTGTGCAGCGTGGTCCCCGCGTGGTCCAGCGTGGTTCCCGCGTGGTCCGGCGTGGTCCCCGCGTGGTCCAGCGTGGTTCCCGCGTGGTCCGGCGTGGTTCCCGCGTGGTTCAGCGTGGTTCCCGCGTGGTCCGGCGTGGTCCCCGCGTGGTTCCCGCGTGGTCCAGCGTGGTTCCCGCGTGGTCCGGCGTGGTTCCCGCGTGGTCCAGCGTGGTCCCCGCGTGGTCCGGCGTGGTTCCCGCGTGGTCCAGCGTGGTCCCCGCGTGGTTCCAGCGTGGTTCCATCGTGGTCCGGCGTGGTTCCCGCGTGGTCCAGCGTGGTTCCAGCGTGGTCCGGCGTGGTTCCCGCGTGGTCCAGCGTGGTCCCCGCGTGGTTCCAGCGTGGTCCCGGTCCGTAAACGATTTTTCGGAAAATTAATTTTTAAACAATTTGTGGAACTTTCTTTAGACACATGTTTTTCGGAGAAATTTTCAAACTTTAGCAGAGAAAAACTTATAATGTATATCAAAATATTACCTCGAAATTTTTAGGGTATTTAGTTTAAACCTTGTAGAAGCAGCACCTGCAAAAAAAGTCTGCGCTTTCTGCTGCCTTTTGTTGTTATTATTTTCTATAGTTTATGACATAGTACGGCTGCCGACTCCCTGCGGAGCACGCGGTCACAAAAGGACCAGATATCTATAACTATCAAATAACGAAATGTATATCTTTGAAACTCCGTCTATATATTCTTTGGGTTGTGTAGAAGTAATTAGTGGCAAAATTTCATGGATTCACTTACGCCCTTTTTAGTTTTATCTGCTTAATTTAAAGAATATCAGTTGACTTCGCATCCTCTGCAGTAGGAAGAGAAAGACGTCAGGAGGATATTTTGCAGTAAATATCTTTTTAACATAAAGTGCAATGAGAAAATGACTTATGCAAAAGTTTCTTTATTTCTTTCGTAGAATAAAAGTCCGTAAAGAAATTTATAGACTTTCGCATAAAAAATGATGTTAACCATTAAATAACAATTAAAAAATATAAAAAATAAAAAATTAACGATGCAGTGACATTCTATTCACAATATTATGAAACTTTTGTATAAAACATTTTTCTCTAAAATAAACGGTTCTCGAGTTATTATTTTTTTCTAGCTAGATTGTCGTTTCGATCCACTGTGGTATGGTAGGAAGAAAATTTTTGTCGGTAAAAAATAAGCTACGAGAAAAACGGAAAGCGAGAAATTGAATAATCAGATGATATGACACTTTACAAAAAGTCAAATGAGCGAAAGAAATAACAGTGAAAGTATGATTTTAAAGTAAAGTTTGAAAGGGGTCATTTGACCACGCTTGGTACGTTTAGTGTTAAATCATTTAAATAAAACATGGGGGAATATGCAAGCGATACTCCAAATGTTAATAAACTTGCTTCAACGACAGATAATCTCAATTCGTAGTCGCTTTATGGCAGTGTATTATCACGTAAACTTTTCATTACTCTACGTTTGTTAATAATGCAAATATCATTATTAGTTGCCGACTAACAGCCGATATTTGCAAACATTAAAGTTAATTCCACCATAATGCTCGCATAGGGTTTGAATGTCCCTCGTTTACGAGGGACACTAACTATTTTATGAAACTTTGGCTAGCCACAGATACACGAATATTGTCTATCCTTTGGTGCACGTGATCGTCTTATCTTTCGATACAAACCCATACCGGTTTCACGATCCACGATATTGCAGTCAGAATTTTAATGCTCTATAAACACAATTCATCGACAAACATCGAAGAGTCCAAGATCGAACGGGATCGAGACGAACGTATGATGTATTCTACTTTGCGTAAGGATAAACCATGGATATAAAACGTTCGTTTAACCCATACATCGTTTAACTCTTCTCATCCTTCTATTTTTGAGATGTTGAGCATCTGTATATTTTCAGGATGCAATATTTTATCCATAGTACAAAAGGTGGCTTGTGGTAATACGCAATACATCGAGGGGAAAGTCGGGTCTTCTTTCATTTCTGATATAGAAATTCTCTTTTTCATCTCTTTTCAGTTCACTCTGTTTCTATCGCTCTCATTTTCTTTAGTTCCCTTTTCCTTTTCTACCTCTCTCTCTCTTTATCTATCTTTCCTATTTGATCTGTCCCTCATTTTCTCTTCCTTTTCTCTCACCCTTTCAATTTGCCTGTCTTTGCTTATTTTGTTTTATTTTCAGCTGAATATCTGTCCCTAACCCTTTCTTTCTTCTGCTTTTTTTATCTCTGATCTTACCCTTATCCTTTTTTCCTTATTTTCGATATTTCTCTATTTCTCTCCACCACTTTTTGTTTCTCTCGTTTCTCGTTATACTATTTCGTCTTTTCTTTTCTTTTTTGCTAACTTTCTCTCTGTCTTAACTATCTCTCCTTTTTCCCTCTCACCCCGTAGAAAAAGGGGAGCATATGCGGGGTGGGTGCAGATAGTCGGATAATGTCGCGTAAGAAGCAGGTCGTTCAGAAACGTAATATAACTGTGAGGCGGGTCACGATGAAAAGGAGAGGAGTGAACATTTAATATGAATATCCGACGGTAGATCGAAAACGAATAGAAATAGAATTTTCGCGAACTGTTATATTTTTCAATTTAACTCGGGATGCCCACAAGGTAGTCATAACAGAAGTATTTGACATTTTTCTCGTCGGAATAGGTTGACCTTTTTCACTTGCAAAAAGAGTAACAGTTTTGCACGAAGAATTACGTTATTCGTTATTAATCGTTGGTGTTCAATGTCGATGATAAAGTCACGATATTTTTTTTTCTGTGGTATTATTCCTTTTGTACGTTTAGTGAAAGGAAAAGACAGGTTTGATTTGCAAAAAACGAGATTGAATAGGATCAAAGAAATTGTAGATGTTTCGGTAACTGTTGGAATTGTGACAGGGATAGGAGCAATCAGTTACATGGAAAAGAAATAATTTTTTTTTTTACGTAACTCAATTTTTCGAGCTTTCACGGCGCATCAATCAAAAGTCTGATTGAAGTGGTAAATTCTACGCGCGAAATCGTTGGCCTTGTAACAGCATGGAAATGAGTGTAACGTAATTAGCTGATTCGTAGTGTAATGTTTATGAAACGCAAGGTAAAACGAGACTAGAACAATAAATTTCTTTTTTTGAAAATGCAAAAATGAATTACAAAAGTATGTAAAAAATTACGAGAAAACTGGTCACGATGATGGCCAAGTGAAACCTGGTGCCTTTTAGGATTGTATATTAGGCTTGAAAAATAATACTTCTAAATACCAGCATTGATTACGTTAATGAATATCAGCTGTTTCAAACAGAATATTTTTTGTCGCACGTTGGATAAAAAGAAAGAAGTTTACAGCCGAGTCGGATGATCCTTTCAATATTGTCCTTGTGCTTCAGAAACATCTCTCGTAGGTTTTTCTTTTTCACGAATGGAGTATATTAGAACTCACAAAAATCAATTGTATATTTCTTCCTGGAATGCTCAAGAAGTTGGAGCTGTGGAGCTATGCAGTCTGTTTATGCTCAAGCTGAAAAGGGTCCTTAGACCTGGCCAAATTTCCTAAAAACCTCACTCTGTGACTTTCACTCGTAATAGAAAGACGTGCCTTCCTCATACATTCTAGAATAAAGATTCTAGTTAATTGTAATCAAAGTCTTCTAATTTAAAATCTTAAAAACCAACATCCCTTTGTTTTTCGAGGCCAAAGTAATCATTTTAATAAATAAACATACCAATAAACCAAAGAGTAATCCAATTTAAGATTCACAAATAATCTCACCAATCTACAGTTTCACAGTTAAGAGTGCTGAAATTATTTAACCCTAGATCACTAACCTTATTTTACGATGCTTAACACTAACCTTCGTTTCTTCGACTACGGTGTTTACAAAAGGGGTTAAAGGGTATTATTTAAATAAAATTTAAACATGTTTTTTTCTATTATTAAAGATAGGTATTTATTTATTACGATAATGTTAACTAACATGGCATACTTATTAAGTCCGTGTCGTCGAATCGACGAAGGTTAGTGATCTAGGGTTAATAATAGAAATTAACAACCCTGAACTTTTATTACGCACTAACGAGCCATAAATAAATAACTGCAACGTTGCATTTTATCCGACCGAATGACATTGCTTACGTTCCCAGAGAAACGACACCGAGACGTTATCAAACGCGTTGTATCACTTTCAATAACTAAAGCCAGCACGGTTATCTGACACTGAGGAAATAGACGTTGTCAACGTTGCCTTACAGTGTACGCAGAATAGCTGGTACCAGGTCCCGTAACCGCTATCTGGGTAGTACATAATAATCCATGGTGTCGGCGGAGGGCCGGGTACGTTGCTAACCCACTTCAGCCACGTTGTAGCCAGACTCAGCTTATGGAGTCAAGCTTAATTGCAACGCGATGTAATGTTGGCTATATAGGCTGCTGCTTGAGACCAGCCAAAATTGTCGATAGTCGGTGACCTCCGGCTGTAAAGCAGCCTGAGATAATTTGAGAGCTTAAAACTTTCTCTATAATAGTGTCCTCTTTGTCCCATGTTAATAGAAATTGTTTAACGGTTCGAGTGAATCTCTCATCGTGGCGAAAACTTGAAGCATACTTTGTCAATCGTTACAATGAATTTTAATTATTCTACCTATAAGAGGAGAGATAGCGAGTAGGGGCGGAGGGAAGGAAGGTGAGGCAGGAAGTTGGTAACGGAGTGAAAATTATGAACGGTTGATCGAGTTAGAGGATTAATGGATCGGGCCGACTACGTTGACTCTGGGTTTCCTGTAATTTCATTCTGAGATTCGGCCGAAATCTCAGCACCCAGGTGGCTTAATGTCGGATTAACGTTTTGGATAGTATTAAATGATAATTTATCGCGTAACATGGCTTCTCCTAGTTTCAACTGCATGTTCGTAAAATGACATCAAAATTACTGATCACTTTTATCGTAGGTTAAAGTACGATGTATACGTATATCTTCGCTCTGTCAAAGACACATCGGATACTATTAACACTAGAACTATCAAACCAGTCAAAATGACTGGAACACAATTTTTTCAAAAAATTCTCCAAGTTTATGTAAGAGTCATAGAATAAATATTCTACGTCTATATCAATAAACATAAGTCACCCAATCGATCAAATTCTCCGCCGTTTGATTCCCCCTTTTACAAATTACTTATTTAATTTATGAAAATATGTTGGATTTTACGCTGGTAGTTCTAGTGTTAAACAGTAATTTATCATATAACATTGTTATTGCTACTTTTAACTAAATATTTCAAAATTGACATCAAAATTTCTAATCACCTGTATCGTAGGTTAAAGCACTCGAAATCATCGTGCTCATAACAGTTTCGCTCCGTCAAAGACACATTCTGGGGATGAAAATTTGGCAACAATTTCGTAGCATTCCGTTCATCGCCTGACTTCACCAAGATACTTTACAATGCGTTCATGTTTTCTATACACAATTGGATTTCTTCTCCATATTCCCACGTCGTGAACGCTTATTGAAAAGAAACGACGGACGCGCGAGTGGAATCTTTATACGGACTTTGAGACTTCGTATTCACCGTTCCTTAGCCACGTAGCTGCTCGTGCAAGTGGAGGGCAGATGAACGAAAAGACTTGCATCACGAATGGCACGTTCATCGTGGCGAACGGCACAATTGATTTCTATCGAGTGGCTGTTAGTACCATCGTGCACGATACCTCTTCAGGTTGTAACGCAGGGAACAAAGGTGTCGGATGGCACGTTGTTACGTGCACTACGGGAACGAGAAGATTGATCGTTTATCGTTTCTGCCTTCTTCGGAGACGTTACATTCGTGACGGCCACTCTTTCACGAAAATGTTCTTCTTCGTAGTGGTGATAGTGCGAAGTACACTTTTTTCACCCCTCGTGAAATTACTGGCGAACAGGCTAATAGGCGAGAAATGATGAAAGAGATAAGGTTGAAATGCAGTGTCAGTTTAAAAGGTGCTGTAATTGAAACAGCAAAATTGAGCTTGATTCATTTACTCGCTACTTCTTTGACAGTCCCTTTCATGTAACATAATTCGTTGACGTTGAAAGAACGGGGGATTATTAGGGTTGTCTTGTGAGATCTTTAGATTGCGTGGAAGTATGTTTCTATTTTGACATATTGAATATCATAATGATTATTGGTGGTTGACGATTTCTGACATTGATTTATATTTAAAGACAATGCACGTTAAAAATTATCTTTTGAACTATTGTGTCGGATAAAAAGTTCTAAAAATAGACCTGCCAGTTAATATATGAATTCTTTGCGGCCCGAATTACTCCGTTAATTTTGGTAGTGGGCTTATTAAAATTAATTTTGCAATATTTTCTATCATTGGTTATTCATTTTTTAAGATGCTATTGATAACTATAGGTATTGACGGACATTTAGGTGATATTACAAAATCATTGTGAAATTTGAAAGTCGATGTTTAATTGTCAGAAAATAAAATCAAGCGAAAATCTATGTCGAGTACTGCTCAGGGCGTAAAGGGTTAATGTTTGAATAAGTGATTATCAGACTGCGGATTTTTATGCATATATGACAAATTAAATACGGCTAAAATATACAAAAAGGACGTAATATAAAAATGTATCTAAAATATCGAAAGTATGGTATTTGTTGTAATATTTATTGAGTGCAATGAATCCCTAGATAGGTTTTCCTATCTCACCTGCATTTGTGAAACTCGAAATTTGCATAAACATCCGCAGTCTAGTGATTATCAAAGGCACGTGAAAGCATAATAAAAGTATAGCAATAAATCTGTATTAGAAACTAAAATGCAGAAGACATCCACCGTATATGGTAGAAGGTCATAAACGTTTTATGATCCGTCAATTTATTAAAAAAATGTGTAGATAAAAAATATATTATGGATACCGTATGGAGGAGAATTTGGACTTTAACCTGCAGTTCGTAGTGTCAGCTTTTTTCTATTTAAGACGATGCTTGAAACGTTGATAGAGTCAAGTGCAAGGGAAGTAGTAACGGCTGTTTATGGTCAGACATGAAATTCCCATCGGCTCCTGACAAGACTTACTTTGCAGCTGTTCCTTCGATCTTTCCACGACTTTCACATAATTTCAGAATACATTCAAAATACTTAATAATAATTCGAAAACATTCAAATTCTTCCGAATTATCAAGTAATCAGTGCCTCATCATTTAATTGGAAATTCTAATTAGCGTAGCTTGGTACGGTTCCGATAGTTTCTATCAGCAAAATTCCGCTGCACGATTCTCGTTAAATTCACAACATCAAAGTTGGCTTTCTGTGTTCATTACAAAGGCTTATACGTGCCCCGTTTATAATTAAACAGTATTTCCTGGTAAACACAAAGAGTTAACGCCCTCGTGGGAGTCGAAATGTCATGAATTATTTGTTCTTCGTCCACGTAATATACCACCGAATAAAGATTCAAGTAATGTAAGCACCAATAGCCACACTCATATTGGTTAATGTTTGCCACGTTCATATTTGTAATAAATCAGTGATCGTTAACATGTTAAATAACCAAAGAAATATTCTGTTTCATCGCGAAAAAACACCGGATAAAAAATGAAAGAAAAATGCCTGGTTCCCGGTTGATACATTAATATAACGACTACTTGTCGAAAATAACACATTTCCAAAGCAAACATCATTTTGTAATACCATTATATTACCTTTGTTTAAACAACATCGTGTTACGTATCAAATTATTCTTACTGGCGAGAGTAATTTTGAACCGTCCAATTTAAAAATGCTGCGGCACTGTTGAACGAAGAAGTACGGGAAAAAACGACGTTGCAAAATAAAGAAAATTGATGGAAGGCTGAAAGGACGTTTTAAACGGTCGAGTATAATATTACAAAATTTCCATGTTCGACGATGCATGCTTCCCGCGATGATTGCAGAATGCGACCAGGAGTTATACGTACGTATATTCACCTGGGGTGGGCCGTGTTGCCTGAACTGAAACTCACCCTTTCCCTTGCACCGTGCCTTTCAGTATATGCAAATATAACCGCACACCGAACCTGTATTTGCATACCGCGGATTCCGTTAGAAAACCATTCCTCGATCGGACTGCACTGTTCAGAAACAGACCCGACATTGTGAATGCGTAATCTCGAATTAATCCATTACCTTATTATTAATAACAGCCAGCAACGTTACTTTTTCCTGTCTGCTTTTTGTCCTTACATCGTCCGCGGTTTCTATTAGCTTTTGATGATTTTATTTAATTGCATTATTGGAAGATTTGTACTTTCTTGCGGATTTTTAGTGGGATAAATCGAAATGTGAATTATAAATGCGAATTAATCAAGACTTGGTGTTACTACTGAGTCTTAGCTGTATTTTCTGTCATTTTTCAGAGATTATTTCGATGTTTCCTGGAATATTTTGCAATGTGAGAACATCAAATAATGTGCTATTGTAAATTCCCATTGTTGCAATAACTAAACGGAAGTATTTCCGAACATGAGAACAAATACGTGTTATTACTTATTCTTATTAAAAATTTCAGGCACAGAGACTCAGTTAGTTACACCCGACTTCAAATCTCCATCAAATCTGAAAGATATTTCCTAAATTAATTATGATATTTTAATCTCCATAGTTCCAAATCCCCCAAATATTATACTTTCTGAACAAAACCACCACAATAATTAATTTCGCGACGTAACACAACCACAATCAATCTACAATTACACCATGACCATAAAAAAAACCTCAAATTCTCAAAAATAACAACTTCCTTTCAATTTCAACGTAGACACCCCCTTAAATTGAATCTTTATCAGCCACGTCAATTCATTTTTATCCGTTATCGTCCTTTCGTCGCAGTTCAGAGCAGCGTAGAATCACCCAGAGCTATCGAATGAAAATATTTCTCCTTTTTCCCCCCTTCTCTCGTCGGGTAGACATGCAAGTGAGGAAGGAACGTACCGGTAACTGAAAATAATTCCTTTTTCAGTGTTATCGTAAGCGAGAAGCAGGGAATTGAAATCCGTGATATAAATTGGTTTCGAGCGGGCCGTTTTAATTCCGGGTTATACGAACATGGCAATGTCGTTTGAGGTCTGGTATCAATAATCGGTAGGCGAGTTAATGCGGGTAAAGCGTTTTCGCAGGTGACGAATTCGTATTGCACGGGAGAACGAGTCTCGTTCCTGACGGAAGCTCCAAGCAAATGCGATAAATCGCGTTTCATCCGGTGTGCAATTATCGTTGTACGTTGACGATTGATTCGCCCTGATCCGAATGAATAAATTTTGAGCACGACGGAAGTGTTCTTGCACATTTTCAACGATCGTGAATGATTGCCATTTTAAAATTGGACTTGGCGATGCGTGTTACTATAATTGACAGAAAGTAAAGGAGGTGGAGGTGTTTGATTGATTTTGAAAATTGATACCTTCCACAATTCTTCTGAATTAAAATTCAGTGATGCGAATCTGTTCAGCGGATACAATATTGGACAGATGTTTTAAATATTTCGAAAAATATTTTAGAAATGACAATATAGTAATTCTATTTGTAACGGTTTCAAGGATATTATTGTAAGTTTTGCTATTGAAAACGTCTCGTTAAGCCGATTGCAGTGAGCTGATCAACGATCACTTAATAATTCTCTCATTGTTTCCTCATCCGCTTTAAGTATGTATTTTACAACAAGATTCTATTGATCTTCAACGTCCATTTGTTGCGTGAAAGTATTGAGTTTCTCATTACAAAGTTGTTGGTTACAATACCGTGGATAATAAGAGCTCTTCGTGAATGAAGATAATTGCACACTCAACGAATTAATTTCTTGCTCGTTTTAATAAGTAGTACCATTGAGAAGCGATATCTACTTTGACAATCTACTTTAACATGTTTAAAAGGAAGATAAAGCAAGGAGGAATAATAAGGAAATAAATTTGAAATAAAAGTGATAAATACAAGTGTTTAAAGTACACATGTTGCACATTTACAATTTTTATACAAATCATTTCAATGAATAGCTCTCTTCACATCGCTTCATCCCTTTGTCTTACAATAACGGGTGACATTCGCGACACGACAAATAAAGTAGGAAATTTTGAAATATCTCAAGATCTATGAAATTAAATATATCATTAGGTCATGATACAATCAATTTCTTTTTATTCTATTAATAATGCTCAAAATTTTCTATTAAAATCACATCTTATGAAGTAGAAACTTTAAAGACGCTGATCGATAGATTTTCGGCAGACAAAATATTTAAATGTTCAATGTGTTAGAAAATTCACAAATATTGCAATTTAAATGTTATATGAAATTTTATTAAATAATGCTGGTCACCGGTGACCCCCATGACAGTCGACGTGTTAATTCGATCACTCGACCGGGTGAAATACGTTTACAATTAAAAACCTTCGTCATTTTCAAGCATCGAGATCGAAAATTCTAACGTAATGTCGTATAAATAATCCATATAAATATCGTAATTTTCAGGAACCTTGAAATCCCGTGGAAAGGCTTCCATAGACACGCGTGAAGGCGCCTATATTTTACTTCAACGAGAATTAACGAGCCGTGGGGTAAATAAGCACTTTGCTTACGATGCACGGGCCAGTGTTATATGAGTTTCGGCTCATAAAATCCATAAACCACGGTCCGTACGGGAACCGCACCCGTGAAAATTCTACAAGCGCGAATCCTCTTTCCAGAGTCCCTTACACGAGACGTTTATACGTTTTTGCACGGGACCACGTGGATAAAGGGGTGTGTATGAAAATGTAATATGTATTATGTGCCTGAATACACTTACATAATATCACGGGTGCAGTTTTGACAAAAGTTTTTCTTACCGGATGAAACTTACGAAGGGGGATGTTTGCACGGTTATTTGTAAATTTATCCGCGTAAACGTCAATGTGGGGTTGTAAAGTGGAAAATGTAGTCTCGTTTGAGGGAAGATATGATAGATCATTTTATATATTTTCACAGGTATTGCGAAGCAGGATTTTTTATTTTTCTCAAAATAGAGGAAATATTTTGATGCGTGAGAAATTCGAAGGAATTTAACACTAGATTTACGGAGCCAATTTGGCTCATTCAAAATTTGATTACTACATATATAATGTATTGGGTGATTAATTTTTTAATAATAAATCTTTCATTTCAATTGATTTGGAACTATTTTCTTTGCAAAAAATTTCAGTTTTCTTGTATGATTTAAATTGGCTCACTTTAGAAAAATAGGTATATCTACATCCGTAAATCTGGTGTTAAGGAAATTAAAATATTACATTTAAGTTACTATCTTTCAGATTATTTTGCGATTAACTATATTACTTTAATGTGATAATATATTTTACATCGAAGGAACGTACAGATATGAATTTCTGTAAAATAATTTATAGATGTTAATTCATCAAATTTTATTATATAAAAGTTAATTCTTTAATGTCGACGCAAAGTTTCCTATGCAAATGTATAAATCAGCACATTTGAAATACGCTTCGAATAATTTATTATAGTCATAACAAAAAAAATCAATATAACGCCATAGTAGAAACATTCATGGATGCACATTCTGCGACATATTATCGGTGCAATATAAATCGATTGAATGCATTGTGCATCGGCGCATTACGAAAGAAGAAACGATTCGTCCATCATACAACATGATACGCAGCAGTAATGGTAATAATGACATTTAAGGCGACCATAAAATGGTCATTCCATCGACAAACGTTACTAAATCACGTCGATATTACACGCGCGTATGAAGAAAAATAATAGCAGTTTGAAATAGTAATAAAAAATGAATCCGCAATTCAACTTTTATCGATACACACGGAGTAATTTCGACACATAAGTGATACTTTACAGTAATACAGTTACAAACTGGTTTATTCCTCCCTCCCTTCATCTTTTTGTATTTTTCGACTCTGGCCATTCGTTTTGTGCTACGATCATTTCACCTATGACCCGCAATTTCATTTCGGTTTCGAATCTCCGATGCTATAATATTATACATCAAAAGGAAAAATCTGACAAAACATACAAACTTTTTAATCGAGATTCGTTAATTGGTCATTTCTTTAATTCCACATCACATCCATCAAAGTATCCACACCATCAAAGACATTGAAATAAAAAATCTCCAGCAATATTCAACATGCTGTGTCGCCAAATTACCAAAAAAAGCCATAAAACTTCACCAACCAGAATTATCTTCTACAAAACCACCTAAAAGAAGATAAATCCAACGAAACTACTTTTACAAAGAATTCCAATAAATCATCATATCTTTCCACCAACGTCCACTTATCAACGTTACGATATTCACAAGGTTTTCGTTGCGAATCTCATAAAAACAGGATACCACCGTAAACTCAGCGAATCCTTCTTAAAGACTGGTGAAATTGCAGAACCAGCGGCATATTCACGGTACTATTAAATTACGAATTATCAAACCGCCCGAGCAACGCAACCCGAGACTTGCCGAAACTGTTTGCGACGTTGGTGCGCGCACATTTAAGTATTTATTTGCAAAAGCGCCAGTACAGCGTAGAAATGATAAACTCCACTCGAGACAGCTACTAGCAACTGAGTGGAAATAAAGAGGCAGTTGGAGCGGGACTTTATCCCAAGAATAGCAGCATACCCGAAGTGCTCGTTACTCCTCTTCCCTACGAGCTACACCTCCGAGCGGTCTATTTCTTCTGTTTGCCGGAACGAAGCCTCTGGGCCACGTTTTAGACTTTATTCACCGTTACTGTGCCTTGTGAGAACTCCTTGGTGCACGTAAAGAACCTTAACTCGTGGAACAGCCACCTGCGATTTCTCCATGGAATGGATAAAATTTGACGTGCCAAGATATGATGATGTTTTTGGAAAAAAGGACTTCATCTCTCTTTCTATGCATTTCTTTGGAATATCTCTTCTTCCGCTGTTCCATTGAGTTTCCGGGCATTATTTCCTGGAGGTATTGTTGGCGAGATGTTAGCGATCGTTGTGATGTTTATCGAGGAATTTTCTGTAAACGAGAAATTTATTTTGATTGTATCGATAACAGGCAATGAAAGGATGATAGATCTGTTTGGAAACTTCAAATGGAATGTGGATAGCATTGGGATGGTGGGCAACGAGAAAGCTATTGTATGTGATAGTTCACTGCAATTTTGGTAATAAAATTCGACGATTTTTGTGAAAGTTTGGGTCGTAGATGCGACAGTGTCCAGGGACGAATTGAATTATCTTGTTTTTCAACTGAAATTACTTTAACTTTCGGTAGTGCGGAGCCCTTTTGCGTGCTTTTTTGTCAGTTATTGCGTGTCTGGGAAAAATGTCGATTTAGGAACAATTATGTAAAAATAAATTGTTCCGAGAAAGAATATTTGGATATAATTGAAATTAAAGTGTGCAAAGAACTTTCTTCCAATATATTTAACAAATTTTATTCTTCCCACTACCTGAATCGACGAAGATCAGGACCTTGATCAATTTGAACTCCCACATGCTATAAGATATATGGTATATATAAATTTACACCATAGATACAGCGACAAAAAGGTTTAGAAAAATTTTAGATACTTAAGAAGAAACAGTTTTGACCAGTTTTAAGGTAGTTCTAGCTGGATTCAGAACAAAAAGTTTGTTTTTTCATTAGAAATGAACAAAATTGCGTAAGAATTAATGCAGGGGCTAACTTCACAGAGGTAATTTCATTCACTTTTTAGACATCAAAAAACATCTTTCTCTCTAACTATGAAGTAAAAAATTATGAAAAAATTCAATAATATTCCAAAAGCATAAAATAATACATTGCTAATTTTTTATTAGAATCCATCGACTCGTTTTTTCATTAGAAAAATAAAAAAAGATTTTACGGACTCAGCAAAAATTTTTTTCCATAAGGCCCATGTTAAATATGTTATTTTTAAACACGATTTATTCATAAACCGTGTCGACGAACTCGTTGAGATTCCGGTTATAATTATAAAATATCATGAAGAATATATTTTCAAAATTTTAAGGAAATCTATCGAAAAATGATAAGTGCCTAGAACTACCAAACCAGTCAAAATGACTGGTACACAATTTTTTCAAACAATTCTCCAAATTTATATAAGAGTCATAGAATAAATATTCTACGTCTATATCAATAAATATAAATCACCCAATTGATCAAATTTTTCAGCGCTTGATTCCTCCTTTCTTAAAGTACTTATTTAATTTATTAAAATATGTTAGATCTGACGCCGGTAGTTCTAGTGTTAAAGGAATCGATTCGAAAGTCTCAAATCAAAACAATGACAAAAGTGAAGTTTTTCCTGCATGTGGAAAAAAGGATGCAAATAAACATTATAAGTTGAACTGAGCTTCATTATATGACCGAACGATTGGCATTTGCGTCCAAGGAGTATTCTCGAACCGATGGAAACTTTGGAGCCTGTGATAGGCTCAGTCAGTCGTTGCAACGGCAGTTACCCGAAGGGTTAACTTGAAAACGAGTTAACTCCGGCCATTGGAAGCCGACCGATACAAAGGCTTTCACGATAATGCATTAAGCTAATTTCTGAAGTTTTCGAACAAAAATTGCGCCTGGCCTACGGAAGTTGAAGACTTTGTGGAGCCTGGAAAGAGGTCGAGGAAGGACGAAGTTTTCTACAACGAGGTAGAAAATTCGATACGGAGCGAGCGATGCAAATACCATGAAAGTTTTTAGGTATTTTTTTTTTCTTTCTTTTCTAGAATATGTATTATATTATTATGCAGTACGCGGCGCAATGTTACCTCTATCTACCTTCGTAAAAGTACCCGTTTTCGTTGGTAAAAAGTTACGTGAAATAGGTTCGGACTTTCTTCGAGCTTTCTCTACTTTGTGGAATCAATTGCAGTTTTTACGCGGCTATTTCGTTTGTGTTTTAAATTCTAGACACAAAAAGGAAAAGGTTGACAGTAGTTCAGGCAATTAAAGTGATTAATACAAACTTTGCAACTGTTATTTTAAATTATATGTACAGACAGATAATTCTAATTGATCGTTACATAGAATTATGCTCAGTTCCTTAACATTTTAATTGACAATGAAGATTATTTTTAATCAAAAATTACTGTACTACAATGTATCGTGCTTGAATCATTGATTAGGAGACTTATCACTCCTCTCTTAAAACAAACTTCTACCAAACATCCCTTAACTTTTTAGTCTACAGTAACTTGTGTAACTCCTGGCGCGGTAAATAGAACAGGAAAACTTTCCAATTACCTAAAACCTATGAAATTAAAAATATCAACGATATTAATACTATAGTAAATTATAGAAAACATGAAGAATAACTGATCAATTTCTCTCTTAGCAATTTAATTGCGAATCCTTGTAGAATTAATCTCAAAAGAAGTCATAGGGCAAGGGATTAATTTAAAAACTCACACTACAGCACTATTCCCCATACATCCTTACTATCCCAGCGAAATTTCCAGCAATCAACACATTTTCTCACTACTCCAAGTAATTACAATATATTGTCTAATATAGTCCTCCCACCATAAATCTCTCACCCCCGACATCCCTGATATAACGTTTACCCTGTAAAGCATGACACCAAAGTGTAATTCGCTATGTTACCCGTTGTAGCTGGAACGAAAATAAACTCTGTTTCCGCTTTAAGACGGCAGTTTCCGTGCAGGCACTTCTCTTCGTCTCGATAAGAAGCGCACGACCCGTTGCTTTCTCGACCACGAAGAAGGGTGCCCCGTAAATCGGAAGGAACGTCTCGGTGGATTTTATATTCTCGCTACGTTTATCGTCCAGGCATTCATATAAGCCGACACACAACGAGAGCAATAACTTGCGACTGGTGGATTTAAACTGACTGCGGAAAGTGGTCTCAGCGTGGCTAAACAAAATTAAAGCAATGCCGACTCGACACGATGGGGCCGGGTTAATATCGGGTTATCTAAAGTCGAGCAAACTGATTCCAGAGCCATTCGGTATAACAGAATGGAGAGACGTCGACTGTGCCGGAAATACTCCGGGAATAACTTTCAACCTTTGTAATATAACGGCAGATAAGGATTAAATTGTTTTCGCGATAAGACTGCGAGAAAATGGTTCAGCTTGTCCGCAAGGCAATCTCGACGGAGTGAGCGCGGTATGGAAATGAAATGCCGTTCGGTCGTACCAGAAATTATTTACTTCGCGACTTGGTTTCTACTCGGGTAATCGCTTCGTCCTTTCGTCATTCTTCAACCGATGAAGGGAGAGGGAAACTGTCGTTGGTTCTTGGATTGGTAATTAGCTAATTGAGGATCGAGCGTGGAGAACGGGGAGAATCATAGGGGATGGAGGATGTCTGGTAATTCGGCGAGGAAGACTTCCTTGAAGTGAACGAATGTTGACAAAAAGATGAGATTCTACTCGGTGTTGGATTGGATGGAAATGCAGAGATTTTTTGGAATTTTATCAACTGCAGGGTGTGGTACTTTGGATGAAAATGAATGGCTGTAAATTTTGTAATAATGAATAATCTTCTCTTTATAAATTTTACTGGAGAAGGAAGTCGATTTTTGATTTTTCGTATTGTAATCACAATACCGGATAAAATAGTGAATTATTAAAATTAAGCAGAGTTCATTAATTCTTGAATTAAAACCAGCACAATGAAACACTTTAAACTTCTGATTTTGTAATTAAAAATTAAATATCCTGGCTATAGAATTTTCCTACGTGATATACATACATAAATCATAGCCTCTGTAATCGTGACCTTCCGGAAACTGTGCTCGTTACAAGAACCTTAATTAATTCAAAATAAAACATGTTTTTACCCCATGCGGCGTATCACAGCTTAAATAATTGACGTCCGAAGACAGGAAAATAAACGTTCTTCACATTTTCACGCTAGTCACACATTAAATTTTTCATCCCTTCGTCGTCGTCCCTTTAAAACCGCAACGAGCATCCGGTAAAAGTAGATAAAGCACGGATTTCCGTGACAATGTCTACTTGATTTGAAGTGACATGCGTTATATGCACACGAAAATATCGATCTTGCAACGTCTCCTCGGAGAGTAGCTTCGGTTCATCCGAGGAATCGACGATAAAGGTAAATCTCCGCTTAGCACAGTCGTTTCGTTTTCTCGACATTGAAGACTATTCGCAATTCTGCGTAAGAAAACATTTCCGCTGAGATAGTCGTTCTCAGAATTTCTCTCTTTGAGAAGTAGCAGTAATTTGCTCGAAGACAGTATAAGGAAGATTAAGAGACAGTTCAGTCCTCATTGTGAAAGGATTAAAATCACTTTCGAGGCTTCCTAGTATCTACGACTCTTTCCTACTTTGTCTCCCTTTTTCTGCATCTATTTTCCTACATCTTCGTTGCATTTACTTTCTGTTCTTCTCTCTCTTACCTCTGTCCACCTTCTCCTTCACTTTCTACCCTCTCGTTTCATCCCCTTTCGACTCTTCTTCGAAGACTTCCTTTACATGTGAATATCTCTGTCTAATACCACTCACCCTGCTGAGAGAATTAGCATAATCCTACACTTACAGATAAACGGATGCCTTCTTACTCGGACCTAACCATGAAGAGGGACGAGCAATCGATTTCCAAGCCGACGAATGACGAATCTTGGAAACGATCGGCCACCCATGGGAATAAATTGCCCTTGGTTATTGAGATACGTGAAATTGGATTGCGGAATGTTACGGTGGATCGAGGAATCAAACGTAATCGAATTTATTTCGCGTGGATTCCCCGCGACAAAAAGACCACGTGAAAATGATTGAATTAATTTGTAATTAATTTTCTATTGCTTTGTACTTCGTTGAGAATTGTAAACATTAATTGTAATATGTTATTGGACATGGAACGATACGTGTGCACTTCACGCGCATAGTTTTCCTGATAATTGGTATTATTTAATTAGAATTTATTTGACCAACGTAAATGATCGCGGTCAAAGTTAACGACGACAGAGGAAAGTCTCGACGTTAAGTGATGGCCCTGCGTGCCGCGAAATTATCGTGGTTTTACATGTAAATTTACATAAACCACACCGCGGGCACACACCTCTCACGGATGTTGCGGGAAAAGCGGAGTTATACTTGCGTTGCGATACAGTACCAGTGTTTTGTCCTCTTCGTCGATATCCGCCGGAGAATTCCACGCGTTTCTCGTGCACAAACGCGCGATAAAATGAGCAGCCAGCTGCATTGTATACGTTCACCGATACGAGAAAAATCGTGGAAAAAATTCACGTTATTCGGTCGAAGATTGTTGGAATTTTTGAACGATTCGTTGACGCAGGAATCCTTCGCAGTTACGTTGCATTCGTTTCACCGACGGTAAATTAAATCAGGAGATATAATAGCGTACTATCAGAGGTGAATGCGCGGGAAAGTAATTTCTCTTATTCGGTGGTACGATCAGAATTCAATAGAGCAGAAGCCATAAATGTCTCGAGCCAGGATTCGACCTTCTCTGTCCTCTCTCCGGTCGTAAAGTAGAGTATCCTATTAACTGCACCGATATCCGTTGCCCGGAAGCGATAGCCTTTTTTTTTCTCTTTTCCTTCTCGGCTGTATCGTTGACTATTATGTTAAAGATATAGGGGTTTATGAAGGTAGACGCCTCGAAATATCGATTCGCCGATATAACAGCGACGAAGGAGAGCCGTTGGAAGAGAGAGAACTGGAGAGAAGGAGTACATCGTGTCGTATCTCTCTCGAAGGTATCTTGACGAAAACGCGCGCTGCAGGGGTAGTAAAGTTTTGTCAGTGGAACGTGGAGAGTTAACTTCAAATTTACAAACCGCGTGGCCGTCATGCGGGGAATAAGAATTAAGGTTGGATAGCGTGAGCACCGAGAGGAGTCGGAACGAAGACAAAAATCCGGAGGATAAAGGAGAGAGCTTAGGAGCCTTGAGGACATAGGAGGTTGTATATACGTGTAGCCGGTACGCCTTAATCTTGAATAAGAAACGAGCGAGGAGAAAGACTGTGCTTGGTGCCGCTTGGAGAACGTGGAGAACCGGTGCACAACTGGGGGAAGAGGCAACCTAAGACGTACTTGCTGCATTTAGACAGATCCGGAGAACCTCCCGGGATAGAGATGTATCGCTTCCACCAAAACTAAGGAGGTTTCTCTTCTTTCCTGTATAAATGCAAAATATTCATTTGTCGAGACGTAAGGTAAAGGTAACAGTAGTTGACCAGTTAAAAGAAATTTTCGATAGAAACAATGGTAACTATTCACTCTGTCAATAACTGGCGAGAATCGATGCTTGGAGACGTTCTTTGAACATTCTAGATTATGTGCCAAGACCAATTTAAAAAAAAACATAAGTTATAAAAATTTGAGAGATATATTAAAAAATTCGGCAATTGCTTCAGTAGTTGACCAATTTTGAGATCGATAAAACTAGAAATTGACCACCTTTTTTCGTTAGCAGTTGACCGCTTAATTAATGCTGAAAATCACTTTATTATCGTTTACTTTTAACAGTTACCAGTACAAATTATCATTAATAATTAAATAATAAAAGAAGAAGAAGAATAGAGTAGAGATTGGACACTGATCAATAATTGACCGCGAATGCAGTTAATAGTTGACCGTGTCATCGACTAAAACGCAGTATATTACAATATATCGATTTACATTTTGTATTTCTAACAAAGTGAGATGTAAAACGGATACATTATAAATCGTAAACAAAAAATGAGAAATTGTCGGTAATTAACCATGCCTGTCAACTTCTGAAAATTGTAGAGTACCAATATCCAGAAGTTGACTATTAAAAAATTATTGCATGTTGTGGTTAAAATAATAAAAACGATGTATATATTACTTATAAAACGTTGCAAGGTCTTAAACAGTAAATAATTCATTTGCGAAATCTTCACAATCTATGAATTTTTTACCTGAACCGTACAGCCATTCTTAACAGAAACGTTAAGGAAATAAAGATATAACGGCATATTACTTAACTTATTGAATTCAAACGTTCGCTGTTAATAGGTATACTTCACTTTACATGTAATTGTTTCAAAATATAATCGACAGATGCTGCGGTATTTGAAATTCACTTTCATCTAAAGTGCACAACTTATGCAAACCTTATATTTTTATGTTTTCTAAGAAATGGTCAACTACTGGTACTTTTACCTTACTTCATTTGGGTTTGTTAGAATTGCGGAAGTATTATGGGAGGGGATCTTAGATTTTACTTTTAAATCACTGCAGTAACGAGAACTAGACCGACGTTGAATGAGTAATTTATTTTGGTGATACGAATAGGGAATAGAATTTTGACGGTTTTCGAATGTATTTGGGAAAGTCGTGGACGCTTGGTGATTTCGAGAGAATTTTGTGATATGGAGAGGATTAATTGTTATGTGGAGTGTATTTCACCAATGGTGGTATCAGAAAATTCAATTTCGAAGTTACTTTTATTTCTTTCGAGTAAAAAATAGTATACGTTTTCGAAATAGACGGACATTTCTTTCATTCGTGAATTATTGCTAAATTGGAGCATAGTTAGTAACGACTATTATTATTCAAGGGTCAGTATTACACCTTTTCAAGATCATACCTGTTCTCCTCCTCTTTCGCAGATATACAGCTACCACATTGCAGCCTCCACAAGCCGACTTGATTTTCATTGTTTTCCCTACTTACTTATGCAGAGTACGACACAAAGAGGCAGCACGTAAATCAGGATAATACCGGAAACGCAGTATTAAATGTGCGCATAGAAATCCAAGCTTTTGTCCGCCAGGCTACCATAGTAATTCTCTAGTATAAACCGGTTCAATTCGTTAGAAGTTGAAATTAGAAACAGATATTTTTAGTTTCGATTTTTATCCACATCCAAATCTGCGCATAGAAATCCAAGCTTTTGTTCACCAAACTATCATAGTAATTCTCCACTATAAAACGGTTCGATTTGTTAAAAGTTGGAATTAGAATCAGATATTTTTAGCTTTGATTTTTATGTACACAGTGTGAAAACAGAAACCACTGAATTGAACTCTGTTAAAATGATCTTCTAAGTTTCCCTCGAGGGTACAAAGAAGGGGTATTCTACGGGGTTGTTGTTTCTCAGCTTCGATACTGCTTAGTAGCCAGCTTTGATACATTATCTCGTGATAATCCTATCTCCTTGCAAAGCTAAGGTGCGGGCCGACTGAATACTGTAATAGGAATACCATGGTGTGCATAGAACGGACAACCAGATGACATTCTGCGGCAGTATCTCCTCGATGATATGTTTCAAAAGTAAAGTTAAGGTATTGCATTTGACAATAGGATTCTGGCGAGTCATAAAAATTCATGGCTCATGTTCTAGAAATATGACTTTGTCTTTTATATTTCGAAAAAGACCTTGTTGTTTGGCCCTTCGAAAGTTCTTTATTCAACAGTAGATCTACCGAGGTGGTTAAAATGACTTGTGCTGAATTTTTAAAAATTCTTTTTGAAATTTTTAGCACCGTGTCTTGTTTAATTTTCATATCTACCTTGTAAAGTATGAGGGATTAAATGCATTAATTTTCTTGGGCATCTCATTCTTTTTCCGATGAAGTATTTATCTAGTAATTTAAATATATCCAATTAATAGTCGGTAGTTCTAATATTAAAAAGTTTCAAGTATGACCAGTAACTATTTCTTGTTAAACTTTATAATTTTTGAGATTCTACAAATTCATTGAAACCTTAAAGTTAAATGCAGCATTGTGTTATTTCCAAATTTTAAGAGTTTATTATATTAACTGAAGCTGAATTAACTGAAGAAAATATTTTACGTTGATCTTATAAAATATAGATTACCGAATCGATTATTCTTATGAAATATAATAGATTTAACGCAGATAATTCTAGTGTTAGTGGTTATAATTTTATCAGTTGTATTATTTTTAATATACTTACAATTATTTATGTGAACAAAACGTCCCTGTTCGTAACAAAGGCAGCAGTTACAAATACGTTTTTCATTATCATTCGTTTGTTTCAATCGTGCACTTTTGCAAATGCTTGGTCATTTGTTTCTGCATTGGCCATTTTGTGCCTTTCATTCATATTGCAAATATCAATTCGTTCATAGAATCGACGAACAAGAACAATACACCAGTAGGTGGATAAACGCAGAAATTTGTATCAGACTTCTCATGGATTACCGAGCGTTTCGTTCCTCTCATAAATTCAGATTTCACACTAATAATAATGTTTATTTATACTCTGCGATTTCTGATTCCATTTCGTGGATTCCGTGCATTTTATCCGCACCGTGAAACAACCACTTGTTTACGTAAACGATGAATACATAGGGTCATCGTATTTATGCGCATTGTTAGAATTTAAAATGGCTATGGCAAACAGTGTATGCGAAGAATTGGCGTTTAAATACGCCAATTCATTATCCCGATAATGATCGCTAAATCAGCATTTAATTCGAAAGGAGTAAACTAGAACGCGCTGCTTTTTGGCGTAATCTACCAATACTTCCTGGGAAATTAAATAACGGAAGCTTGCGCAGGAAATAACTTAATTTTAGTACAGTCAAACAGTAAAATTAATTTTGTAATTAATTTGTGCACTTTGAATATTCGTATTTACTTGTTTATCTGATGATACCGGTCGTTATAAGTACTTAGAAATGTTTGAACTAAAATAAAACTCAATATCTTGTTTTAAAATTGAAATTAAGTTGAAAGAATATCAAATAAAATTAAACGACACGTTAAGATTAGTTCGATTTAGGATCACAAAATGATAATCATAAATATATGAAGAGAACATAAAACTTTAATTTATTTTACACACACTGCCTTCTACAGAATAGAAGATTTTCAGATTTCGTAAAACCTATGAAATTGGAAATATCAATGGAGCCCGACATGGCGTAATGATTTCTATAATGTTAATATTACGTTAAATTACACGATATATCAAGACTCACTGGCCAATTTTTATTTTACCACTTTAATTTTAAATCATTGCATGAAGTCACAAAAGAAGTTACAGGGAAAGTGGTTAATACTTCGGTTTAGTCCAAAATCAAAAATAGAAAGCAACTAAACTTCTACAAATCCCATCGAACATTATTTTCCACAATTAATTTTTCATTTCTCCAAGAAAAAAATACTTGTCCAAGTGTCGATACTCGATCGCAAAACCATGAGATATGTCATCAGTAAAAAAGTAGAATTCAACACGTGCCTCTAACACAGAGGGAAGAAATAAAAAATGGATTTCTTTCTGATACGTATCCGCGGACGATTTGATTTGCCCAGGGCAGTCGAATGAAATTGCATGTCGAATTTCAATATAAACCACATCGTATTTCCGCCTTAAATCGCCTGCAGCGTTGTCCGGTATTACTTTGAGGTTTGAGCTTGCGAAAGCTAACTTTGCCCGCCGATTATAGAGATTCCGATTGAGAGGATGTAGTACGTGCGTACCGCAGGGAGCAACGAAACCCTGGGCCGATCCTTTTGCGACATAAAACGTAGCCCACAGAGAACATTAGATGGGTTTCGCCGAAATAAACGATCAAAAGTATGCCCGTGAGGAAAGTTGCTGTTATCGGTAGACTAATGACCAACTGTGATTATTTGTTTCATCCTATTTCCGTGCTTTTATAAAGTAGTTTTGCAAAAGTTTCTTGCTTCATGCATGACCGGTTGAGAAACTGTGGGAAATCGTCCTAAACGATTGTAATCTCATAGATTGATAAATGGATAGGATCTCTTATAGAGATTGATAGGGTTTGGAACATGACTGGATAGTTCATTATGTAAATTTTTGAGTCTTTACTGTAGATTTGTGGTTCATTAATTGAATAAGTTGAAAAATACTTGATAAATACGTTAGAAGGAAACCAAAGGAGGGTGAAACAAACTTGATCGGTTTAGGACTAGAATTATTGGCGTAAAATTTGTTGTGTTTAAATAAGTAGATTAGAGAAAGAAGAATCAAAGGGTGGAGTAGACACCTTGCCGGATGATTTCTATTGTGACTGCCTTTGTAATAGTTTAAAATTAAATTGGTAAGACCGAAAATAATTAGTGATTCTTGATGAGTCGTTCAATTTAATGTAATATTAATAGTATAAATAAAATGTTAGGGTATCGCGACTCACTGATATTTCCAATTTGATAGGTTTTGCAAAACTTGGAAATTTTCTATCCAATTTATTGC
This sequence comes from Cerceris rybyensis, assembly GCA_910591515.1. Taxonomy (NCBI): domain Eukaryota; kingdom Metazoa; phylum Arthropoda; class Insecta; order Hymenoptera; family Crabronidae; genus Cerceris; species Cerceris rybyensis. The sequence continues at coordinate 11,854,978 of OU342799.1, forward strand.
ATCACGAGTGCCACTTGTCGTTGTACGGCAAGGGATTCATTCAATAATTTATATTTTGAAAGATGTATGTGGAATATCAACTCCATGCGTCCCCTATTTTGAAAAATTCGTATGAAAATTGAGAAACTAGTCATTTTGGTAGTTTTAGTCTTAATTTCTTGCAGTCTGCAAAATAGACAAGAAAATTGAAAAAGCAACAGTGTTACAAATTTCAGCAGCATTTACAAGAAAATTGGAACAAGTCATTTTGACCACCGTGGTAGATCTAACGTTAATTAAATTTCTACAATTTGAAGATGATCTGTTGGCTTAATACACTTTCAAATTCTTCTTCTATAAATTTTAAAATTTCACTCCTCAAATTTGTGAGCCTCCGCATATTTTTCATCCACCTAAAGTTACTTTGATGCATGGAAACGTTACTCTTCAACCAGTTACAAATATTCGATAAAAGGCATTGCAATGAATAATAAAAAATACAGCTGGTACTTGTTTAATGTAGGATGAAACATCGAACGTTTAGACTCTGTTAAATGGAAAAATTATTCATTCCATACTTGCACAAATACGCTACGCTAATTACTCATTTTTAATAAATCATCCCGATACGCTTCCATGGATATTATTTTCCACGAGAATGGATTACAAAACAGCTTGCATTCAATCTGCAAAATTCTATCGACGCTGTAACATTTACATTCTTCTCACAACATTAACAATCTACGGAACATTTTATAGGATAAAAATTAAATAACACAAAATTTAATTCTTTACAATACAGAAACATAATATAAAAATATTCTACGGCAAAGATAAAAATTCTTGAGATCACCTTACGTTTACTCCACTTGTGCAAAGCCGTAAACAGTTTTTGCAAGGAATGCTTATTCGTTTTGGCAAAGTTCTCCCGAGTTCCTATGTAATATCGTAGTATCTCCAAGTATATATACACACAAGTAATTTCTCCGCGAAAAATGTTTGTAAGGTAGACCAATCGGCAAACTCCCGATAGGAACATATTCTCGACAAGGAAACGCAACCTCAGGGAAAATGTTTCCAACCTGACTTTCGTTGATTTTTACCCGTGAGGTCATACTAAAAAGTACTATCTACGTTGCTGCAGTAAATAATGTGGCTGACCTTAACGTAAAGTAAATAACGCATGTAACTCGGTCGCGAAATTGAATTTTTGAGAAATTGCTGTAGCCTTTCGGATGACCTGTTAACTGAATTAGAGACAGAGTAGGTCAGTTTACATTCACTTTTGCTCATACGTGTTACACTCCCACGTAAAGCGCGTTCGTTTAAATAAAAAAAAAATTGCTGATTTTAAAACGGATACCAAATAATAATTATTTTCAAACATTTTCCACAATTTATTACATATTTTCGGATTAACGCTTCTTTTTCCTTTGCAAGTAATAAATTCGATTTGCAAGTAATTAAAGTGAAACGATGTAATTAGAAATCCGAACATATTTCGTTGAAAGAAGAACGTGATTAACGAAGCGATAAGTAGTTGGAAATGAGAGAAAAAGGGAGCTAATAACTACGAGACCCGTAAGTAAATCCAGAAGCTTATAAGATGATCAGACCTGCGTTTCTCAAAGACCCCAGAAATTACAGCGAGGCAATCCAAAGGCAGAGAAACGGGGAAAAATTAATGTCGGTTCGTTGAAACGTGACCTCGTTACGGATTTAAATTGCCTGAATAAAAAATCGTGCACCATCATAGATTGGTATTTTAATAATGAACGATCTCAATTATACGCAATTATATACCATTCCTTTATCATTGATAACTAACTCCTCGGAATTCTCTTTAACACACCGACCGATATAATACATGGACATTACAAAATCGTAAGATTCTTAAGTATTTTTAGATACCATGTTCATTGTTTCAATCTTCTATTAATTCTCTTTAAAAAAAAAAAAGTAGTATAATAATGATCCTCGTAAAGGAAGAAAGGGTACTGTTGGTCTTCGAATGGCGATAGAATCAGGGCATGAATTTTCAAGTTATTATTCGCGAAGTAATCCGCAGAAAATTTTGTTCAGAAGCACATTCATTAAAGCCTGGTGCAACGGGAGGAGTGCGCGAATATAATTTATTCGCGATCAAAACCACCTGCTCGGAAATCGTAAATCGAACCGACGATCCGAGAACACCGGTGAGACAATCGCGGCCACCGTAATTGAAAGGAGAACGGCGCGTACCCTGCCAGCCGGTTTTCCGCGGCAAGGACCAACGATTTTTCCTTTTTCTCTTTTTCTCTTCCCTTTTTTTCTTACCTCACCTTCCGCCTCTCCTTTTCGTTTTCTCTCGCGACGAGATTGAGAAAGAAGTCGTTCCAGTTGGCAGGCGAACCGAAGTTCATAGCACTCGCCATCGTAAAATCCGACTGGTGATATATCACCGAGGAGGAGAAAATTTTATGGCAATCGATCCGAATGAGACGAACCATAAAAGAGGCTGAGAAACGGTAATGAAAACATTTGTTCGTCAAATTTAATCTCAGGGAGAATGAGAAACTTAGTATGAGAAAGGGAGAGGAGGAGAAAGAGGAGAAAACGATCAATTCGCATTAGATGCGTTCGTTATCGAGGGTCTTACGTGGTCTTTACTATAACTAAGATGGCAGTTCGTTTATTGTGTGCTAGAACGATCCTGTAAGTCCGTAAGAGAACAAGCGCGAAACAAGCCATAGTGCAAAGTTACTCGCCGCTAACTTCGCAAGTTCCCGCGAGTTCGGATGATTAATCGATAATGGTGAATGTGTTACACACGCGTACACTTCGCGGCCAAAGGGACATGGGGAAGGAATCTCGGGAATTTCAGCGATAACTTTATGATATGCAAACTACGGTTATGAACGTCCGAATACCGCGTTTCCAGTTCCAGGAAAAGTACTTTCAAATTTGTTTTATATCGATATTGCTTGCGAGACTAAATTGTCCGTGATATTGTCATAGCGATAATTTTCTTAATTTGTTAGTCTGCAGTTTTCCATGGGGAAGTGTTAAACGTAATGTTAAAACATACAGTTCTTATGGAATTATTATCCAAATATAATGGCTACCTTTTTTGATAAGAAACCAACCCAGATATCGATACTTTCCCTTTTTGCATCTATCAGCTTTAATTGATATCATTATTTCTATAAACAAGATTTGCAAAAAAGAACTATACAAGTTTCACATGTAAAATGCATTCTCATAAACAGTGTTTCCCCTTTTGCAATATACTTTAAGTACACAAAACCGAAATTATTTTCCACTCCTTAACACTAGATCTACCGACGATTAATTCAATATTTCTAAAATTGTCAAATAAAAATTTCCAAATTAAATAAATGCAAATGGCAAAGAACTTAATTGATTCAATAGCGTACAGCCTTCAAGTTAGACGTAGAACATTGAAACAGAAACAGCGTTAGAAAATTCAAAATATTCTGGTGGTAGAAACTATAACAACTTGGTATCCAGAAAACTATTCGATAGTACCTATAATTGAATTCTTAATTCACTTCTTCACTTGAGTTTTGACAAAGAATTACTCAATGAAAAAAACAATACCAAGTTACAATCAACGAATTATCTCTACCACTACTAAATCTTGCGGTTACATCTTTTAGCATTAACCCCTTTAAAGATTGAAACTGCAAAACTAGAAATTTAGTTTAAAATTCAGCAATTTATTCAACAATTAAATATCAAATCACAAAACAGCTATCTCTGCCTCTAAATCCCGCGATTATATCTTTCAATATTATTACATCTCTCGACATCAACCCCTTTGAAGATACTCCAAAAGCAGAAAAGTAGTCTAAAGTTCAGCACTATATTCAACAATTAGATATCAAGTTACAAAACAACTATCTCCATTACTAAATCCCGCGATTATATCTCTTACTATTGTTACAAACCTTATCCCCAACTCCGCGGAAGATCAGAACTCCAAAAATAGAAAAGTACTTTCAAACACCGCACCGTATTATCCTGTTTCTACCAACAGAAATTGCGCGCACGAAACTAAGACTTCAAGTACTCTAAAGGCTCGTTTGTATTTGGTTGCAGTATGCCACTTGCTACGAAGCGGAGTTGCGGCGATTTTTGGGCCGCAAAGCGCACACACCGCATCCCATGTACAGAGTATTTGCGACACTATGGAAATCCCGCATCTGGAGACACGCTGGGACTATCGGCTTAGGCGACAGAGCTGCCTCGTCAACCTTTATCCGCATCCGACCACCCTCTCGAAGGTATGTGTAGAAACTTTTGGAATAATGCTCTCATTATAACGTTGTCGTTGCTGAAAATCTCCATTCCTTTTTTCTCACCGCTGTAGGATGAAAAAACTAAAAGGATTTTCCGGCTGGGTACACTTAAAATAATATCAAGAATACAATGTAGAGGGTGGGAATTTTAAGAAGAATACAGAAAAGATGGAAATTTAGTTAAATCTTGAGAAATAGAAAAAACGAGAGTCTTTCTCTTCTTCTACTAAATATAACTATGTAATATTTGTAGGATTTATTATTTAATAAAGAATAATAAATCAGTTTATTAATTTAAAAATATAGAATAAAAATATAAAATAAAGACACACTAAAATAAGACAAACACAAAATACATTTACACTAAGTTACGCTATGAAATACGCTTAATCGCTGTTGCTGTTAGTTCGCTCTCAAAAAACACACTGGGCCTCTTCGGCAATGACTTTTCTCTGGAGGCCCTGCACCCCACAAATACAAATGCACACCGATATATACTCTCTCTAACTGCATCGGAGATACGCTGTCCCACGCACTCTCTCTCTCTCTCTCTCTCTCTCTCTCTCTCTCTGTCATCCCTTCACGTTCTCATACATAGTCCCTCACTTTCCTGCAATCCTACATATTATTAATAATTCTTTCTCGGTAATTGAAATCTGTAAGCCTACGTATACTTATATTCTAATCTAACATTCTTTTCACACAAACATCTATCCTCTCGTATTCTCACTCGCATTCGCAATTTGTATTCGATAAATTTAGATTATTAGGGCCTTAAGGGAAAAAGCGGTTGGCCTTCTGGCTGAAACTGACCCAACCCTGCTTTCACCCTTGCAGCCCTTCGTCATTCTTAAAGCTGAACTGCTACTGATATTTGCCGACAGTACAATAGTGAATAATCGATGGACCAATTCGCACGATAAACAATACCACTTTTCTTTAAAGTTACTAGAGAAAGAGTATTTTTCTGCTTCAGAGTTAGCTTTTTATACTGAGTAATCTGTAAGTGTCTTGTAGGGGATGCTTTTTTATCTCTGAAGGGGGAGGGTTTAATTGAGAACAAAGAAGAGAAGGAGCTTTCTTTTCTTTTAACAGTAATATCAATTAACTGTATTAAACTATATTTTGTAAAATTGTGCTCGAACCAGTCACCACCATAAAAGCAAAAAGGGCAGTTAGAACGAGAACGATTAAAAATTGCCCACAATGCGAATATGCAGTTACTTGCACTGCAAAGTTCGGGTCATTCGAGACACTAAGTCATGGCGTTTTTCTTGAACAATGTTCAGAGAAGTGAGTGAATTTACACAGTCTTGGCGTAGATGAAAGGCTAGGATAAAAACGCAAGAATCGTGTAATATTACTTCTTTCGTATTTTAAAATTACATAAGTATATTATGGGGTAGTTTAACGGTCTCTATGGAGTTATATCTTTTATCGTTGTGTAATTGCACCGGTAGTTGAAGTTTTAAGATTAATCGGCAACAGTAACCGTGGAAAAGTTACAGCCAGAGGAAAGCGTAAAATTTAATAATTGGTAATTTCATGTTTCACTGTAATTATAAGTTGATTTAACAAATTCTGTGGTAATTTCATGGAATATTGTACCAAACTTTTTCAACACTTTTCAACACTAAAACTACAAAGGCGGTCAAAATGGTTTGTTTCACATTTTTTATAAAAATTCTCCAAGTATCAATTATAAATTACTAAGTTTATTAACCTTTCCACCTTTAGAATTCTCTTTATCTATAAAAATGTTTATTCAATATATTTAACCCTCCGAATTTTTTGTGTTATTTAAACTCTGACGGTAGCACAATTAGAAAATTATCAAAATATAATTTTAAATAATGAATTAAACGAGCATTTTAAATATTGAATACAAAAGAGTTTCATCATTTTCACGAACTAAATTATAATATTTGACAAAGTTAAAAATTTGACTTTGAAGAATAGAAGCTTAGATGTGTCCTGTGTTACTTCAAAGTTACAGGGGCCCATAGAAAGTGAAATCTACTAGATTTAATGTCTCGTTCATCAGGACATACTTGCTTCGATTTGAATAATTCTTCTTCATTTTTTATAACAACGAAACGGGATTTTGATATTTATATCTCGCATTTCAGCAAGATTTTAATCTCCTCTCTGAAAATGGTGCTTTATTCGGTACAGTTGTTTTTACTAATTCGAGATTCAATCACTGAGCGAGGAATATTTCCGAATCGCTCTTGTTGCAATTTTTTTCAACAATTTCCCGCAACCTATCGGTCAGCAAAATGGTTCTCGTGAGAGGGGAAATATTTACGTAGAAAATTGAAACCATCGCATTAAGGGAACGTTAAAATGTAGGTTACAATAGACGATGATAAAAGCCGAGCATTTCGGCTCGTATTTCGTCAAGAAGCGAGAAATAAGAGGATAGAGGATTTTTCCTTAAACAAACCTATTCTTCCTGTTTCGTATTTCGGACACGGCTCACTGGGAATTTGAAGTTATAACAAAAGAAAAGAAAGTTTGCAAATTTCTCTTAATAAAAGGGAAGTTCTGAGATGGAAGTGGTTGAAAGCGGCGCCGTAGTTTGTAGAATTTACACTTTCAGGTTAACGAGAGTTCTATTTCGGCGGCATTTCGTGAAACCTCACAGGTCTTTACTCAATATTTGTTACTCACGAATACTCGTGAGTACTCGTGACACTTCTTCCTTCGACTTCGCTCTTTACCTCTCTCTCTTTCTTTTTGCATGGCTGTCCTTTTCTGTCTGACTAGCCCTGCTTCTCAATATTTGCTCCCCAAAGATGCGTCCTTAGAAGCACTTATTTCGCGAGAAATTTCTCTTACTCGACGGAATTTCGAAAGTTTCGAAGGAGGTCGAACTATAAGCCAGCAGAGCATCCTTTGCGTGGCAAACTACATTTTCGTGCAAAAGAATGGCCGAAGATAATAGAGGAAAAATTTGAACTTCCAAGGTAATAAACCTAGAGGTATTTTAGGATGCGCATAAATAAGCGAACGTACCATAAAGTCGAAGTTTTCGAGTTAATTTAACAGAAGGAATTTCGTTAATAGGATCTTCAAATTATTTTGTACTGTTTAATTTCATTAGTTAGTTCAAAATTGTCGTGTAAAAACACTTCGTAGTGCGGAAAAATAATATCGTTGAAATTCACTGTAGTACAATTCTATACGTGTTTTTATGTTCTTTAATTTAGCTTCCTTTTTTGTAACTAATTTTGCGGTGCATTTATATTTAACTACAATATCATGATAATTAATAATAACAGTATCGTCAACAAACCTTCAGATATATTAAACAAGTGTCTTAAATAAAACAGGACGGGGAGAAGAAAAATTCATTAATTTAATTAAAAAATAAGGATCCAATCATTTGAACAACTTTGACTAATTAATTGCTAGTGGTTCAAGGTTGCTTATTTTTAATTTCTAACATTATTTCTTTTAAAATTATTCTTTAATGGAATATATTTTCATTTATGAATGTTAATACATCTGAAAGTGTACATCGTTTAATATTCTATTCGCCATGAAAACTTATTCTACGTAGAAAACAGATAGTGAGACTCGCCGTGTCAGCGTCCACAGCTTCATTAATCATTGTTTATTTAATCATCTGTCTACGCGTTTGCAAGGTATTCGCCAAACCGAATGTTGCACGATTCTAATCACTCCCATATTATGAAACACCACAATGGACATCATTAAGATATTAATTCATACAAAACTGGTAACAAATACGTTCCTACTGTACGAAACGCTTTTGCCTCAAATGATCCGTTTATCAAACATTTTGTCCGTGATATTAATGAAGGTTCTTCGTTATCTGTTCTATTTGAATCATCTTAAACGTGCACCTAACATAAAATTAAATTGGAATGTAGTTAACAAAGCCTTAATTAACATTCTCTATTATCCATTCTATTATTCTTCACGTAACGTTCGCAGTCTGAAGTTAAAACACATATTTAACAAATTGTTAATTAATACTTTTTATTATCCATTATACCCTTTCAGCCCCAACATGAAGTCTCTTGTAACATAAAATTCAATTGTTGATAAAACTACAAAGCTGAAAATGGTATCAATGTATAATGGAAAATGTGAATTAATACTCTTCATCATTCATTCTATTATTCTCGACATACGTAAAGTAAAAATCTGTTCTCAATGGAACTGCAAGCCTGGAAATGTAATAATTATCAAAGTATTAATTAATATTTCACATTATCTCTTCTATTAGGTTGGCAACTAAGTGATTGCGGATTTTAAATGAGAAGGAAAACTGTTGAGGGACCCATAAATCGAGTTTCTTGACATAGCCAAGCTGTTTTAATTTTTGTGAATGCATTTATGCGTTACATTGAGCTTCTGTGCAATTTTACGTGTTGTGCTATAGCGATCTGAATCGATAATAGCCTTGATATAAGTCTCACCAACTTTAACTGGACGGCCAGGTCGTTGCGTATTTTTCAGAGAAAAATCGCCAGAACGGAATTTGGCAAAACAATTTTGACACTGCCTCTCTTTCAAGGCTTCATTCCCATATACAGCACATAACTTTTTGTGTGCTTGCTATGCGTTCTTGCCTTTTCGGAAATAATACAGTAAAATATGTCTGAAAAGCCCGTCTTGTTCTTCCATTTTTAAATTGGAATAAAAACGAAACTAAATAACTAATAGACATAAATTTTTTACTAAATTAAAGGTGGAAGTCCAAACAAACAGAAAACAGTACAGTTTAGGTGCTTTCAACACGTTGACAAACCAAAAGAATGCGCTAAAATTATCTATTGACAAAATCCGCAATAACTTAGTTGCCAACCCAATATTACTCTCCAAGTAAAACGCGTACGTAACGTGAATCAACTGTTAGTGATATTGCAAAGCTGTAAATCGTGTCAGTGAAGTAGTTTACAGCGAAGTATTGAGAAATATGCGTTCCATTTGGTAAACGAAGTTTGCAAGACGATGAAGAATTACACGGGCATTCGGCAGTTACCGTAGATCAGTCCCTGAAAATGAAGATTTCCAGTGTTGTCCAGTGAATTTCGATGGACTAGCTATCGATCAATAAATGATGATTTACGGTTGCGTGATTCGACTTTGAAGAACATTGGTCAAAGAGGACCAAACGATGTTACGACACAAAGAGTACACAAATTACCGTGTCAGAGTAAGAATTTCAATTACTACGTCTACTCGATCATGATGGAAGCGACCTTTTACCTTCGGAACCACGGAATCACGCGTTTCGACAATGTATCAATGATAATATAAATTCTTAGAATGCCGGTCTACGTTGCAACAAAATTCTCGAAAAATTACGGCTCTACTAGAAACGGGGTAAGAATAACAGCGATACATCTTTGGGAAGTTTCTATAGAATTTTCTATGGGATATTCGACAGAATTCTTTGTTTACTGGAATTATTGCCCGTACTTTTAATCTCTTAGCTAACAATAACGTGTGATACTCGTGGCGCGATAAATGAAATAGGAAATTTTACAGTTTTGAAAAACCATTATATTGAAAATATCTGTCGATTACGAAACGAGAAAATTATTTCTACACTATCAATATTGTGTTCAGCTATATGGAATATCAAAAGTCGGTGAGAACTTTTGATATCAGGAAATAATTTTGAGTTATTGCACGCGAAGTCGTAAGGCAAGGGGTTGAATTGAATTGTGGTATGTGAAATTTTTGCAATAGTACGAATTATTTAATTGATATAATATTCTATTGTAATTATTTTAAGTAGAAAAGTAGCAAGAGTGATTAATATTTTCTGAGTATTTTATAATGTTTCAAAAGTCGCAAAACTCATGATATGTCCCTTAGAAATTCTTCTAGAACGTAATCTTCCTAATTGTAAGTACATTCATCAGACCCCTTTCGCCTGCTGAAAACATAAAACACACGTGTGAATGTGAATTCTCACACATTAATCATTAATTCACCCCTCGTCAGATCTGTGCACTACACTTCCATGTGATAAATGTATACTCTCACACGTTACAGCACAGTTTCTTTATAATTCTCTTATAAAATATAAAATTATCTTCAGTTTTATAGTAAAATGGATGCACTCTTTCCATTGACACCTCGCCTTAGAATATCGAGTCATCCTCGTGTCGTAGCAAATGAAATGAAAAGATTTGAAATTCCAAAAGCCACCAAATCAAAAGTTTAAACACGATGAAAGGGTATTGACCTATTTTCTTGCTAAGTGCTAAGATTTAATTTCAGCAATTTGATGCTTAATTATATCCACAATGAAGAATCTCTTGTGACAGACGGATTAATTACTTAAAATTTTCACGATTTAGACAATCAGTAATTTCTTTTCTAGTAAAATCTTCAATCTTAGTTCAATCTAGTAAAATCTTGATCCTCAAACCCAGATTATAATTAGTCGATTCCTATAGACAGAGAGTTTGCATGATAAATTCTCCAATAAGGAAAATTCTCCCAATTCCAGTACCGGATGCTAATAAAGAAATAATCGAAGACAATTTTTTAATGCCTTATTATGTTCACAATGAAGAAATATGTCGAACCAAATTTGTTTATCTCTCGCAACAACCGAATTAATTACTTAAAATTCTCACGATCAAGTAAATCCAGAAAATTAAAAAATTCTCGATCCTCGAACACAAATCAAATTCGATTCCCATAAACAAACAGTTTCCACGATAAATCCTTCAAAAAGCAAAAATACTCTTAACCCTTTCGGTACGAGCGCCGGATATATCCGGCATCCATCTGATGACCTGTGTGGCCGAGCGCCGGATATATCCGGCATCCATCTAATGACCTGTGTGGCCGAGCGCCGGATATATCCGGCGCTTGTACCAAAAAGGTTAATATTAAAACTGTAAACGCCACTTATTAGAAGGAACAGTGTTTTATCAAACCCTTGGCCTACTATTTCTCTTGTGAGCGAATATGTAATAACGTCACATTACATGTTATTGTAGAACAAGGGGTTAAGCACAGTTCTTATTTAACCGTTAGGAAAATCTTTATACAAAAGAGGTCTGACCACGTGCTGTATGCGCATTTTCGGCGCGGCATCTCGTACAGCGGGAGTGTCACGGCGGAAAGAGCGTTCGTACCGAAAGGGTTAATAGCGCTATTGAATGGCACAAAAAATGGCATCGAAGCGTTTGATTGAAATTGCAGTTTGTAATCCATTTCCGGAAGGATTGGAATATTAAAAATACACAAGACGCAGCGTTATGTAAACACTTGTTTGATTTCCACTGTGCACAAGGACGAGAATAAATCTCGACAGCGCGAGTCCCATTCGAATTCCGTAAAAGGACGAGAAGTGAATTTGAAAGTTTATTCGTCCCGCGACCTTAACGAAAGTCAGATTTGGTGCATGTTGGCTGACGGGTTGTAAGTGTGGAAGAGCGAAAAGGGAAGTGCTCCTCGCAGGACGTTAGTCCTTTCACCGCTTCGAGCAGGATGATTCCTTTGACTACTTTTCTCTCCCTCGATGTTTTTCCTCTCTCTTCCTCTCTCTATCTCTTACTACCTCTTCCTATCCTCTCCTACTATCTCTTTTCTCCCGAGACTGCACTCTCGTTTCTACCATTTGCAACGGAAATGCAAAATTCAGTCGGGAGAAGTAGCTTCGTGATTACGGTCGATGCCGGGGGAAGAAAGAAACGAAGCGTCGATTTCTGCACGAGAGGAACGACGCTTTCATTCGCCCAGGAAGCTGGAAATATTTTTATTCCGCGGTCCTGGTATGCTGTTCCGTCAAAGGAGTCCAAGGAGAGTGCCAACCAGGTGAACAGTTGCGGAGGAAAAAAGGTGAAAGGAAATCGCGACATCGGGGATCCGGTTCGTTTGGGACGAACGGATAGTGGTACCTTGGAACTTTGTTTCGAGCTAGAATTTATTCATACTGCATTACTGGAGGTAGAAGATGGTGAAAAAAGCGTCGATGTGAATCAGACTGAAACGAGGCGATATAATTGGGAGAAGTCGATGAAGTTGGGTACAAAGGGAACCAATTATAGGTTGCAATAAAGTGCGAAGTGACGAATATTTAAAGTGAAAGAAGCTTTGGACTGTTACGAATTGAGGATATCTCTTGAAGAATGTTTCTCAAGCTAATATATCATTTGGATAATAGAGAATAATAAATGAGATTTAATATACATGGTAAATTAGAAGTCTGACGAAATATGAACATAAAAGTACACTCTTGAAGGATAAATTTGCTGTTATAAATTTTTCCATGAAATTCTCGGAACATTTACTGTTTCGAATTGCTACGTTACGGATTTTGCGATTATTAAAGGCATACCGCAAGCCTACTTAATTTTGCCTAACGATATTGTGTTACGAAGTCCATTTGATCACTTCTGCAAATGCCCACTGGATAACCTATTTTGGCAGTTCTAACAGTAATTATACCCAGCAAAGATATTATTAGTTAATACTATAGAAATAATTAGAAATCTTATCAAACCATAATCTGTTTTTCCCCTACTTAATTTCATCGCTCACAGACAGTGAGACTTGGCCTTACAAAATTTTAAGGACATCCTCAAAGATATACTTTCCAATGAAAGTCTTTCGACTAAATTTTGCCAAAGGAAATTAAAAGTTAACCTTTCTACGATCACAAGTAGTAATTCTACACAGAAAATTTAAAAAAATATCATGTTAATTATCATCCGATGGTTTCCACCACGTTAAACAATATTTACCAAGCCCATCTCACCCGAATGAAATTCAACCATTCGGTTATAAGCGTTCGATGAAGTTTCCATTAAGAAATTTGGCCTCCGGTTCTACCGGAAGGCATGGCTGCTTCCGTTTAAAATTCTTTGCCGGCGTTGTTTGCCGCGGGCAAAGCTATTTGCGTTTCGGACATGCGGGTTATTAGACTTCCGCTTTGGTACCGTCGACGTAATACCAGGACCGGCTTTTAGCCTGGCCTCTGCAATCGGTTTCTTCTCGATAGTAGGACCGTGAATGCTCCTTGCAAAGATTCTCGATGGAGAAAATTCCTTTGATAGCACGTAGCAAGCCACGCCACGCTAGCCTTGTCATATTGTCGAGAATTAGCGATGCATGCAACTACGTTTACAGAATGTAACTATGCGCATCTGGGTCGAGCAAAGGCCGGATGGTATACTAACGAGCTGTTTTAAATTCTATGCCGAAATTTCATTTCCGCGGGAATTTCTCGACCGTCTCGGAATTGCCAGGCTCCTCTTCGAAATTGCATTCGAGCCGCTCATAGTTGCGACACGCACGGACGTTTAAGATTATGGAAAATAACATTAGTGTTTTGGTTCACTTTAAAGACTTAGGACTTTTTAACTCGTTGAACGCCACCGGTTTTGTAATTTCTACTGAATCGACTTGTTCTATTAAAATCACATATTTATAAAGCAAAAGCTTTAAAGACACTGATGCATCGACATGTAGCAGATTTTTATCTTCCTAACGCCAATATTTAAATATTTGGTATTTTAAAAAATTCATAAATATTGTAATTTAAATGTAGCATAAAATTTCATTGAATTTAATAGCGCTGGTCACCGGTGACCCTCATGGCAGTCAACGTGTTAAAGTGATCTTTATTTGTCTTGTATGTTTGCTCATCGTTGAAATTAATTAATTAAACAATAATATCGGAGGGTTGGAGGCCTTTTTATGTTTGTTTCCCCTAAGTGTGAACTTGAACCTTTAGCTCTATAACTATCATTATTTCCGAATCTTTTTTCCGACCTTATTAAACCAAAATGAAGATACAATTGGCTTTTTAACACTAACACATGTAGAAAAATCATTGACAATGTACACACGATGATATCTACATCTGAGGTGTGTCAATATTGTACAACTTTCACAATAATACCTATATAGAGCACAAAAGCAAAACATCCCTTACAAAGTTTTCCTACCAGCTACAAATTGCATCTGAAAATTTTTTGTAACTCACACAGAATTTTGACGAAAATTCTAACAATATTACCCAAGTAAAACTCTAGTGAAACACACAACGATGAACTCTGCTCAAAGTCTGTTCCTGTTCCAGTCATTGTCTGTACTACCACATACTCTCGTTTCGTTGGTTTCCACGTAGTCAACAGGCTTGAAATTGGCAGAAACAAAAAGCACCCTCGAAATTCCGATACAACGATAATCCGATTACCAAGCAACGTTTCTGACAACGAATCAGGAACACCTAGAGCGAGAGATATGTCGACACGTCGATCTAATGAACCGCGAGAGGTGCAATTGCCATCGCCACCGCCGTTGCCAATGATTTAACGATCCTTCTCCTGTCCGATAATAGACCGTCTCTTCCTCCCTAGATCCCGAACGGGCCCGTTGCGTGATCGGTTGAATCAGCCGGTACGCTGCCGTTGGAATTCAATTTGTACCGTTTCGTAGTCGAGCCTTTGCTCGTTACGGTTTCCCTGGTGCACCTTCGTTTCATCCGCAGTGCCTGCAGCATTTGCCCTCATATATATATATATATATATAGATGTATATGTATACACGTACATTTACAGGTACAAATTCACGTAGATACCTGTACAGTTACGTGTATATAGAAATACAAGGAAACTCAAGCGTACACAGTGAGTCGCGTGTAAGTACATTCAAGCTCGATCTCGTTACTACTACTACCAGTCAACTAGGGGTGGCTGATACACCACGATAGAGTGCATCGTGTCTGCCACTTTCTTTTTCCTTTCTTTCTGCTTTCCTTTCTTTCCTCTCAACCCTCGTCGGCTTTTCGTTCTCTACCTTTTTCCCCAAGTGTACCTTGAACGTCGCAGAGACTCTGGTGCGATACACGTTGACGGCTAGTTTTCGTTTATTTCCGAAAGTAGTTACTAATCAACGCCATTCAACGGACGCACTTGGATCCGGTTCACGTAGGACGGTGCTCGATTGAAAGCCGATTGCTCTTGTAGCCTTCCGGGAATGCTTGGAAATCGGTTATTTCCTGCTGTTACTTCTCGACCATTTTCGTCTTTCTTCTCGGACGTTGTACATCGTGCGAGCAACAATTGTTCGTGCATACGTGCAATTGGATTTTTCGTGAATAAAATGAACTCGTGTGGGGAAAATTGGAATTTTTTATGGTGGATGGGATGTTTGTAATTGTTCGACTGTTTTGAATTGCAAGATTGTTCTTGATGATTGGGAAGCGGTTGAGGAATTAGAATTTTTTAAGGAGGATAGGACGTACTTTTTTCATGAAAATGTTAACATTATGATATCTTTTTTTTCATGAAAATGTTAACATTATGATATCTTTTTTTTTCATGAAAATGTTAACATTATGATATCTTTTTTTTCATGAAAATGTTAACATTATGATATCTTTTTTTTCATGAAAATGTTAACATTATGATATCTTTTTATTCATGAAAATGTTAACATTATGATATCTTTTTTATTCATGAATATGTTAACATTATGATATCTTTTTTTTCATGAATATGTTAACATTATCATATCTTTTTTTCCATGAAAATGTTAACATTATGATATCTTTTTTATTCATGAAAATGTTAACATTATGATATCTTTTTTTTCATGAAAATGTTAACATTATGATATCTTTTTTTTCATGAAAATGTTAACATTATGATATCTTTTTTTTCATGAAAATGTTAACATTATGATATCTTTTTTATTCATGAATATGTTAACATTATGATATCTTTTTTTTCATGAAAATGTTAACATTATGATATCTTTTTTTTCATGAAAATGTTAACATTATGATATCTTTTTTATTCATGAATATGTTAACATTATGATATCTTTTTTTTCATGAAAATGTTAACATTATGATATCTTTTTTATTCATGAATATGTTAACATTATGATATCTTTTTTTTCATGAAAATGTTAACATAATGATATCTTTTTTATTCATGAAAATGTTAACATTATGATATCTTTTTTTTCATGAAAATGTTAACATTATGATATCTTTTTTTTTCATGAAAATGTTAACATTATGATATCTTTTTTTTCATGAAAATGTTAACATTATGATATCTTTTTTTTTCATGAAAATGTTAACATTATGATATCTTTTTTTTCATGAAAATGTTAACATTATGATATCTTTTTTTTCATGAAAATGTTAACATTATGATATCTTTTTATTCATGAAAATGTTAACATTATGATATCTTTTTTATTCATGAATATGTTAACATTATGATATCTTTTTTTTCATGAATATGTTAACATTATGATATCTTTTTTTCCATGAAAATGTTAACATTATGATATCTTTTTTATTCATGAAAATGTTAACATTATATCTTTTTTTTCATGAAAATGTTAACATTATGATATCTTTTTTTTCATGAAAATGTTAACATTATGATATCTTTTTTTTTCATGAAAATGTTAACATTATGATATCTTTTTTTTCATGAAAATGTTAACATTATGATATCTTTTTTTTCATAAAAATGTTAACATTATGATATCTTTTTATTCATGAAAATGTTAACATTATGATATCTTTTTTATTCATGAATATGTTAACATTATGATATCTTTTTTTTCATGAATATGTTAACATTATGATATCTTTTTTTTCATGAAAATGTTAACATTATGATATCTTTTTTATTCATGAAAATGTTAACATTATGATATCTTTTTTTTCATGAAAATGTTAACATTATGATATCTTTGTTTTCATGATAATGTTAACATTATGATATCTTTTTTTTCATGAAAATGTTAACATTATGATATCTTTTTTATTCATGAATATGTTAACATTATGATATCTTTTTTTCCATGAAAATGTTAACATTATGATATCTTTTTTTTTCATGAAAATGTTAACATTATGATATCTTTTTTATTCATGAATATGTTAACATTATGATATCTTTTTTTTCATGAAAATGTTAACATTATATCTTTTTTTTCATGAAAATGTTAACATTATGATATCTTTTTTTTCATAAAAATGTTAACATTATGATATCTTTTTATTCATGAAAATGTTAACATTATGATATCTTTTTTATTCATGAATATGTTAACATTATGATATCTTTTTTTTCATGAATATGTTAACATTATGATATCTTTTTTTTCATGAAAATGTTAACATTATGATATCTTTTTTTTCATGAAAATGTTAACATTATGATATCTTTTTTTTTCATGAAAATGTTAACATTATGATATCTTTTTTATTCATGAAAATGATAACATTATGATATCTTTTTTTTCATGAAAATGTTAACATTATGATATCTTTTTTTTCATGAAAATGTTAACATTATGATATCTTTTTTTTTCATGAAAATGTTAACATTATGATATCTTTTTTTTCATGAAAATGTTAACATTATGATATCTTTTTATTCATGAAAATGTTAACATTATGATATCTTTTTTATTCATGAATATGTTAACATTATGATATCTTTTTTTTCATGAATATGTTAACATTATGATATCTTTTTTTCCATGAAAATGTTAACATTATGATATTTTTTTTTTCATGAATATGTTAACATTATGATATCTTTTTTTTCATGAAAATGTTAACATTATGATATCTTTTTTATTCATGAATATGTTAACATTATGATATCTTTTTTTTCATGAAAATGTTAACATTATGATATCTTTTTTATTCATGAATA
The DNA here is from genome assembly GCA_910591515.1 of Cerceris rybyensis. Lineage (NCBI taxonomy): Eukaryota > Metazoa > Arthropoda > Insecta > Hymenoptera > Crabronidae > Cerceris > Cerceris rybyensis. The sequence goes on from OU342799.1 coordinate 11,872,958, forward strand.
TGTTAACATTATGATATCTTTTTTTTCATGAAAATGTTAACATAATGATATCTTTTTTATTCATGAAAATGTTAACATTATGACATCTTTTTTTTCATGAAAATGGTAACATTATGTTATCTTTTTTTTCATGAAAATGTTAACATTATGATATCTTTTTTATTCATGAAAATGTTAACATTATGATATCTTTTTTTCCATGAAAATGTTAACATTATGATATCTTTTTTTTTCATGAAAATGTTAACATTATGATATCTTTTTTATTCATGAATATGTTAACATTATGATATCTTTTTTTTCATGAAAATGTTAACATTATGATATCTTTTTATTACATGAAAATGTTAACATTATGATATCTTTTTTTTCATGAAAATGTTAACATTATGGTATCTTTATTTTCATGAAAATGTCTACATTATGATATCTTTTTTCTTGATGATTGGAAATTGTTTTTTTTCTGCTGTTATTTCTCAACTATTTTCGTCTTTCTTCTCGGACGTTGGCCATCGTGCGGGCTAATAATTTTTCGCGCGTTGTCATAGGTGCAATTAGATTTTTCACGAATAAAATGCACTCGTGTGGGAAACATGGAATTTTTTTACGGAAGACAGGACGTTTGTAATTGTTTCAGCTGAAGGATTGTTTTGAATTGTGAGATCATTCTTGATGATGGAAAGTTGGACGAGTTATTACTAAGTGGAATTGATTAAAGATTATTATAGAGAATAATAGGTTCTTGGAAAATTGTAGAGAACGTCTTCCGTAGTGGGATGTATTGTTTAGTACTTTAGTGAGTTACCTCGTTCTGCCCGTTGAACGTACAAATCGAGGTAATTTTACGGGTCAGAGAAATCGTGGATGCCTTGCAATCTGGAATGTATAAATGAAAGAAAGAGACAAAATTTGTTTGTAAACGACATCAATGCAAGTTGAATATTATTCTTTTAAATTGTCTTGTACAGTTTTACAATTGTATCGTACATAGAAAATATAAAAAGAAAGTTCATACACATAAAAATATCCATCCACCATGTCTTATTTGATATAATAACGTGATATTACAACAAATATTTCATCAATTTTCCATTACTGCTTTCTGTATCATAGAATTTTGACAGTTAATACATCAACCCATGCAATAAAAATAATATCTTAAAAATCTACACGTTTTATTAACAGTTCAACAATTATTGCATGAATCCATTCTCAAAACAAATAAAAATATATTGCCTATAGTAACTCCATAAGGAGTACAGAATCAAATGTTTTTCCAAGTGGAATGAGGCAGTCACTGACCAGACACGACACGAGGCGATAAAAAGCGCCAGAAGTACCACGCTACGTATCTTCCACTATTCTTGCACGTACCATAAAACCGATTTATCCATTCTAAAACTAAGTGAGACAGTTTGGCAACAAATATCAACGTAATACCGCATAATATATGAAGAAACTCCGCTCAGCGCCATAAAGCAATTTTGATGCTTTCAATCCGAATAATTTACTCCTAAAATACACCGCAGAGAGTGCATTACTTTAGGCAGTTCTTAAACAACCGTCGAAACTCTATGCGTTTAAGACGTGCAATTAAAACGTCGGTTGCACAACGTCGAACGAAGCTGCAATGTACCTTACGAAAGACACATTCCACCTGCTTCAAGGAAATTCGTCGTTCATAACCGACGATTTCCCCGTTGCATTTACTATTCCCTTTCGGTCGTAATTTTAACGTCGTCACTCGCACGAAAGGACAGAAGAGCAGACTAGAAATCCGAAGGTACGACACTCAAAGAGCGACAGGTGAAAATGCATTATTTACGACTGCATTAAGGAGAAAAAGGAATTCTATTAGAAATGGAATTAAAAGCGAACGTTTTTCCGCCAATTTCCCTCGTCTCGCTCTAATGCATTTCAAAAAGTTCCTCAAGGATAACGAGGACTCGGGAATACCGTGGAATATCGAAGCTACATAAGAAGTTACATAAGAAAGGGACGTGAAGAATGCCCAAATGGGAAAAAATGCAGAGTGCATTCTTGAGAAGCATTAAGGAATCCGAATGGAAGGACATTACTAAGAGAAGCATTGTTTCAGAATACGACTTTTGCATCTGACGGCCATAAAGGATTTGATTTACGTCGAATAATTTTTCAGACCCTCAGCCACGCTACCTCGTATCCCGAGACTTTCTCGATAAATTTAAATTAATGCGATAAACTCCCGGTAAAGCGTTGAACCGCTCGTCCGCGTTCTCCCGTTGGAAAATTCCTTTTCTTTTTCGTTTCACCGTTAGATTCGTACGAGAGAAATATATCGTCCGCGATAAAATGCAATATTCTATTATGTTGCTCTTATATTTTCACGAAAATGCGGGTAAAGCCGTTGGAATTGTACGAACCATGAGAAGATAACGTCGATATATCCCACTAGCCAGTAGTGGGGGGATTCCTATGTTGCTTTGAAATTCGATTTAACGGAGATATGAGACCGATGCGGCAGTTTAAAGCTTCGATAAACCTTTGATGCGTCGCGTAATGCCACGAGAATCTGAAGACCAACAAGAGAGGAAATTATAATCGACAAGCTCTGGTGGCAGTAACTCGCTATTTCCGGAAACGCGAAGTAAATTCCCTCGTACGTGTGCAAGCACAGGAAGAGACGATAAGGGCCTTGAACTCGCCTCGACGCTCTGTGTAACAACTTTGGTACAGTGCAAAACTTTGTTTCCTCGGTAAACTTTGATTTAAGCATACAATAGCCCGACGAATACCACTTCGAATCTAAGAGAACGCGTTAGGTTTATCGATCTCATAATTTTACACGGTAGGTCCAAAAAGAAAATTGCGAATCATTTGCTAGACGTGAAGTTTGTAATTAAAGCGAGGGAAAAAAAAGGCAAGTTTCGGTGGCTGGGAAAAAATTTTTCTAATTAATCTTAACGAATGGCGTTTTTTGCGAGTATCGACCGATGCGGACGGTTTTATAAAGGAACGGTAGCGCGTGTACGATGGATGCTTTCTGCTGTTTGTACGTAAATCAAATATTGCGAATTGCTTTGTAGTATGCCAAGTTAATATTGTACGATTAATTCGGGCTAGCGGTGATTGTTGAGCAACGCTAATTTTTAACAGAATACGCAAATTGGCACAGTGCCGTGAGTAATAATTAAAAGCGAACTTCCACGTTTCAGACTGAAGGATTCGATTACGTATATTCGCGAGAAATTGACGATGGAAACCAATATCTGGGGGCAACTGAGATTGGATGAAGATTGGTAATTTCGTAGTGTTGGATAGACGATGGGGAATTTTAAGGATACGTAGGGTGATTTTGAAAGGTGTGGGTACACTTTTTTTTTTAACTGTTATGAGTCGATTTTTTTTTCTAATTTTACTACGTGCACTTAGTAAATTGGGGCTATGGCAACGGTTGCAAAGGGAAACGTTTACTCTACCGGACTCTAACTGGACTCTAGTTAAAATCTCTCTTTTGAGAAACTTTTTTATCATGCTCCAATATGTATATTATAGTTTTGGAAACCATAGTACCACTTAAAAGTTGAGAAATACGAAAAGAAAGAAATCAGTGTATAAATTTCATTTGAAGAGAGATGCAAATGAAAACTCTCAAATTGGAAAATTGTAATCTCATGTAATTTCTAGTTTACGAACTTGTCACCATTACTATCACCATTGAGAGAAATTGTACAGATTAATACTAAGATACGAAGATTTCGAAAAACATGATTCACTTCTATTTACAGGAATAATTGAATTACAAATCTGTAGTGAAAGTTAGCGGCTCATTCAACTCATAATTCGAGTAATCGAAATCGTTTTGTAGGTAATTCAATGATCTCGCGCATTCAGTGAACCAAATTAGTCGCTTAAATAACTGATCTCACGAGCGTCTGGCTTGAGATGGTGCACCGTTTTCGCGCGGTACGCGAGGCAGAATTTTCCGCGACTGAAACTGGGACACGACTGTCGAGACGAATTCGAGACTGTCAGTGTGCTACGTACTGAATGAAAAGTGGATGTCAGGAATAGGGACGTGCGCCGTCGACGAATAATGTAACGCAGTTAAGGAAGACTGGGGTGGAGGAATAGAGGGTGAGAGTAAGAGAGAAAGAGTGAGGGAGGAAGAAAGAGGAAGGGAGAAGACTCCAGACAGAAAGTGGATGTATCTTAATGCGAACTTAGAGCGATAGTGGGTGGCTCTTATCGCTACTGTCGAGCTAAATGCACTGTATTCTGTTCGTTAACTTGCCGTCTCAAATTTCAGGCTATAAGTCTGTCTTCGACGTCTTGGATAAAGTGGTATTTCCTAATGTCTGATACGACGGTGCATTTGGCGATGTTCATTTAACATTTAGAGTGTCTTGGGACATAGAAGTGGGAATTGTTTTTGCCATGCAATTGTCGCACTTTGTTCATTAATTTGCTTCCTTAAATGTCACGTCTTCGACGTTTTAGAGGAAGAAGAACTTTCTAGGGTCTATGAACAAGTGGCATTTGATGTTCACTTAATATTAGGGGTAAGTTGGGCCGTAAGGGTGGTAACTGCATTTTATGAGAAGCAATTGAGGTATTTTATTCATTGATTTGTTGTGTTATTTTTCGGGTTATTGATTTCCTTCGACGTTTTTGAGAAAGTAGTATTGGCTAGTGTTTGATGTCACGTAAGGGTTGATGATGCTAATTTAATATTTGGGGTGCTGTGGATCGTAGATGTAGGAATTGGTTTATTTACATAGAATTGTGCCACTTTGATCATTAGTTCGCTGTCTTAAATACCACGTCTTCGGCGCTTTTGAAGAAGAAGAACTTTTTAAGGTCTATTAACAAGTGGTGTTTGATAGTAGAAGTGAGCTAAGGTCGTGAACATGGAAATTGTTTTTTATGAGAAGCAATTGTTGCTCTTTGTTCACTGATTTGCTGTGGTATTTTTCCCGCTATGCAATTTTCTTCGACGTTCTCGATAAAGTAGTATTACCTAGTGTCTGATTTCAGGTAAGGGTTGAAGGTGCTCGTTTAACTAATTGTAGGTTCAGGAAGAACTACTTTCGAGTATCTAATATCAGGTATTTGTTTTCATCAAATGCTGTAAATTTTTTACAGAGTAAAAATTACTGCATTCTGTTACTAATATTCCATGCCTAATTAAAAGCAATCTCTCATACTCAAACTGTGGTATTGTATTCTTCAATTTTTCTAAAAATTTCATTTATCTAAGAATTTATAAATCTGTTCTGTATTAAAAACATTTACAATTCTAGTATCTTAAATTTAAAGAAATGCGAAGGATTGTTTTCCTTTGAAACAGTAAATATTATTCCTACACGTTTACAAAATAGTTTGTGAACATTTTGAAATCTCGACAGTAGGACTGTCGTCGAAGTAAGGTAGCGAGAAAGCATGCAGCATGCAATGTTTTAGTACCTGAGAGCTTCCCATTGAGAGGTGTTCGAGTGCTTTGTCCTGGCGTGAAGCACGCGCGTTTATTGATTATCCTTTAAGGCGAGGAAATTGCACTTAAGAGAAGGGACATTACTTGTGTTTGCCTGGAAAAGGCAACCAGTCACGTATTTTTAAAAGGAACAAACTTTCAGCACAGTAGTGCCAGATAAACATTAATCTTTCCCTTTCAAATATCTTCAACCTCAAATTATTAAATTTCGCGTCCCTCTGTAAATTGAAATCTTATCAAAATTAACAGATACCAAATCTAAAACGAAAAGGCACCCTTCTATTTTAATGTATTAACATTAAAACTGTAAACTAACTCAGATTAAATCAAGGTTAACTCAAACTTTAGATTAACTCAATGAATTTAAAGTTACTAAATAAACACCATAAAAAATAAATAACGGAAACAAGAAATTTAATCAGTTTAATTCCCCTCATTTTCCAAGATAGACCTTAAAAATTAACACTAGATTTACGGAGTCAATTTGACTCATTCGAAATTTGATTACTACATATATAATATATTGGTTGGTTAATTTTTTAATAATAAATCTTTCATTTCAATTGATTTGGAACTATTTTCTTTGCAAAAAATTTCAATTTTCTTGTATGATTCAAATTGGCTCGCTTCAGAAAAATAGGTAAAACAATATCCGTAAATCTAGTGTTAAACAAAATGCAGCGACGAAAATGTCATGATCACTTTTAAAAAATTCAGAATAATTTTCGACAACTTTGGTAGATCTATTGCTGATCGTCATACCTCCGTAAACCAATGTCTCGCAGAAGCGAATGCAGAAACCGTATAAAACGGAGTAACAGCACTCTCGCACACTGCACATCAATAGTCTAACAGTTCTCTAAGAAAGTTACTATTTCCTAAAGTACAAAACAGAATTACAGAAAATACTATCAACGACCAAACAATACAATCGAGAAACAAGTATTCCTTTCTCGTGTTACTTTAAACATCTTTATCCCGTTTCGAACACATTCTCACCCCAACCCTCGAAGGGCACCGCATCTCCATTTTCATGGCGCGTGTCGTATAAATATTTTTTACGAAGAAAGCACCTCTTAAACTCCACGAAAGAAGCGTGTTTACGAAGCGCGGTTGGACGGCGGGCATATGAATGTATGAAATTTCAAATTCAGCAAATTCAGCGTCTCGTAAAGCTCGAATTCTCACGAAAATTCACCATCGTGCGTCTCTCCCTCGCGAAGTAATAGTCGCCATTCAAGACGGCAGTCCCGTGTGCGTAGAGAAATGGCAAAACAAACAAAAAGAGCAGTAAATACGGAGCGTCGTGCTCATATAGGAAAATTGTACGAGCTGCGAGCAAACGAGCGCTTTCTTTTTGTGACCCTCGTCACGAGAACGCTGCCAAGGGGTTCGTTAGCAGAGAGACACGATGATGTACAACGCTCTGCTGCGTGCTTTTTATGCATGAGTGTAAGAGCATAATGCAGGTGAAAAGTCTGGTATAGGTTAACGGTAAGTTTTGAACTACTTGGGAAAGGAAGACACCGAGAAACGTCCATAAATCGTCAAACATTTAACTTACTGTTTGCTGCTACCACTTGGAGGGAGACTTTTCCTTCGAGTTCCACGGAAGTTCATGGGGTAAATACCTGTGCGATGATATTGACATGGTACTTGACTCATCATCTAAATTTGTGTGATCTATGTAAAGGATATTTGGAACTGTTAATCTGTATGGAAAAGCTTGTGAACACGAAATGTAGTGATAACAACTTTTACGTAGAATCTGAATTCGAAATTTCTTATTTTAACCCATTCGAGACCGATTGCATACCTGGTAAGCAATTGATTTCCGAGACAATAAGACCGGTTGCATACCAGGTGCACAATAGTAGTAATGAGCAACTATCAGTTATTTTGAGTAAAGTAGTCGTTGAAGTGAGACTTTTCTGGTGTGCAATGATCTTAATTATGCGAATTCACTTACGAATTGGGTGATTTCCATAGCAAACAAGTTTGTTTATTCAAAATAAACAATATAAAGAAAAAAAAAGTTTCGCTCCTGGGGACCGTGTTCGAAAAAAATCGCGCTCTCGAATGGGTTAATAGTATGCAGTCCGTTGTTGCTGCTGTGGCAATATTTATTAACAACTTTGTATTTTTGTACGTGTTTCTTTTTTAATAAATCATCTCTGTAGCGATTATATCCATCGTGTGGGAAATTGAGCTATTATTTGTTATTTAGCCGGTTAACTGTGATTGACGAAGATACTCGTCGTCGTTCGATTTTTCTGACTCACGTAGATAGATGTGCAATCTCAAAAGAAGTCGCCACAGTTAACTGGTGAATGATGAAGCAAGATTTTCAATTTTTCACAGGAACACTTTCACACCATTGTAAATAGTCGTCGATGAAGTAAAAGTAGATAATACAAGCTAGTCGTGGTTGTTGAAAAGTTATATTAAAAAATGCTCGGAGTGAAAAAAGTGGAATATTGATGTAAAATTTTTTTTTTTCACGAGAACGTGGCTAAAATTGATGTTTCTGGGCAGAATAAGTACATCAGCTGTGGTAATATGAAAATGAGACATGCTCTTTGAGCGAAGATGTATGCGTTTCAATATTGTAATGATATTGAGCGTATAACTCTACTCTCGTCTACCCTTGTATCGGTCAATTTAAAAACTGTACAGCCGTGCACAAGTTATGATAACATTTCGTCTGGTTGCCTAAAGAGCAAGGAGACCAGCTTGCTGAAAAGGTTGAGCGTAAGAAGTAGATTTAGAGTCTAGCCCCTGGAGCAGTCTGCCGCGTTATATCTTATTCCCCTTGAAGAATAAGGCCCTAAATCTTCTACTTACTCTCAGTTTTTCCAGAAATACCGTAGAGTGTATGCGTCCACTGAGATTTCAAATGAAACTGTGCACAATTTGGCTCGATAAATTGTTGCTACCACCGAAACACGCCTATTATCACTTTTATCAAAATAATACAACGAATATTTATTTTCAATATTTCAAACTTCTTTCAGAGTGGCTAAGTCTAACTCTGTCGTTTCTTTCATATTTTAATCATCAATACTTTCGTACGAACTATTAGAAGAAACTTAACTGCTGCCCTACGATTTGTTTCCTGACTCCCTCCGCTATGATTGGGAATGTAATTACTAAAATAAAAATTAATCAATAATCAATATATATTATAAAGCAAAGTGTACAATGTGCGTGCCGCTAAAACTCAGAAATGAGTCTCGGTACGATTAAGGGAGTTATATGGTGTGGTAGCCCTCTATCTTTCGTCCTTGAAGAAGGTTCCCGTTTTTACCTAAAGGGCATAATTTTTAAGATATAAGGCCTGGAATTTTCGCCTTCTAGAAATTTCTAGAACAGTCCAGAGCATTCGAGAGTATTCGAGAGTATTCCACAACACTACAGAATATTGTGGAATGTTATGGAATGTTCGGGAACATCCCAGATCATTGTGGAACATTATATTATATTCCACTTATAAATATCCCATTGTAAATATACCTCTTATATTTTAGAGTTTATCCTTTTATCCCAACAACCACACAATCTCATATCAACTCCCTGAGCGGAGTCGGGTACCTCAGCTAGTTCTTTCTATTTCGTATAATATAATGTAACATTAATTTTATGGAAATAATATTATCTTGTCGCATTTCGTTCATATTTTCAATTTGATAGATTTTGTAAAACTTGAAAATTACCTATCCTATTTACCTCATCACGAGTGTCACTCGTCATTATAGCGCCAGGAGTTAGTAATTATAACATAAAAGGTTTTTAAAACATTTCTAAACGTCTCAGTGCAAAAAAAATAGACTCTCACCAATTTCAAATAAAGCCACCCCCATTTCCTTAACACTAGAACTACCGGCCTCAAATCTATCATATTTTAATAAATGAAATAAGTACTTTGAAAAAGGGGGAATCAAGTGGCGAAAAATTTGATGGATTCGGTGATTTATGTTAATTGATATAGACGTAGAATATTTATTCTATGACTCTTATGTAAACTTGGAGAATTTTCTGAAAAAATTGTGTACCAGTCATTTTGACTGGTTTGGTAGTTCTAGTGTTAATTTCTACCATTAAAAAAAATACAATCACTCCCTTTTAAACATCCTATCGATACAACTGTACCAAATTACTCGCAAGGACATCAGCTGAAATAACGGATTCACGAAAAAAGGATCAACGTCGCTATCGAGGAGTCTTCCTCCCTGTCAGCTGGCTCGGGTATTTCAGTGGAAAAATCCGAGTGAAAAATGCAAGGAAAGGAAGATACCGTCGAAACGACTGGTCGTTCGAGGAGCGCAGGAACGACGGGAGGATATCTCGGCGAGAAAAAGACGGAATGTTCATTATGGAAAGCTGCATCGAGCCACCGCAGCGTTTCCTCGCGCGAAAAGATAAAAGCATATGCATTCTCGCGCAGCCCCTTATGTACGCGACCAGATATATATATGTATATACACAGATATATCCAGCAAGGTAGCCAGGATGGTGCCGCCTCCGCGTTTTGAAGTATAAGGTACTCGGTCACAAACGTGCTTGAAATGGTAACGTTATAGCGATGATAAATTTCGTTTCTCTCCCGCGCGGCCCTGGACTTGAATTTCACCGATACTGTGATAAAGGTACACCACTGGTCTCTTCCATGGTGTGGCGGTACGTGAAATATTTCCACGCAATTTACATCGTCTGGCAAGTCCGCGGGTCTCTTATACACGACCACCAGCCACGCGGAGAATACGTAATGCCCGAAGAAGTCCGCGCCTCGGGCTTTCTACTTTGCGAATTATCGGACGATCTTATCACGGGACACGACGTCGAGGGCTTCTGGTGCTTTCGAAATTTACGGATTAGACGCTTCAGGGTGACTAATTTATCCGGCGTGAGGAAAATTGTGGTGGTTGGTTTTAGAGGGTTGAATGAAGGGAACTTCTTGGCTTAAGTTTTTTTAGGATTCTTTCGTGAACGTGAGAATGTATGATGAAGTTTGATAAGGGAGAATGATAGGTGCTTTCATCGAATTTTGATAAAATCGAAGATGGGGTGAAACTTTGAAGAAATCAATTTCTTGAGTTACTTGTCACCTTCTTGTATGATGAGGGTGCACATTTTTATTTTCTACTCTTATTAGTGATTTTATATTATCATTTCATTGGTGATTTATATTTGATTAGTGAGTTTCTATTAATGGATTTTAATTTGAAAAATTTTCAATTGGGAATTCGAAAGTTGAAAATAGTGGAAAGAGGAGAAATAAATCCGTGACGATGAAACGGCTCTGACGTGAAACAGTGGTGTTTTATCGAGAACGCGGAGTAAAAGTTAACAGCCGAAATGAATTGGCCTTTCTCAATGACACGAGTTCTGCCACGCTTCGTTTCGGTTGCCAGACAACGTTAGCCGATGCGCGTTGATACGTACGTTAACTAACTTGCTCGAATATTCCGGATGCATCCTGTAATCTAATTCGAACGATAGCATTTAAAGGAACAGAGGGTAAATTAACTACCGGTTCGGTATCGGTCTACCAAGTTACCGGTTCAGAAATACAACACTGCGAGCGAAACATGGAGAATTGGCGCGGGGGAAACGTGACTCCTGCACCTCACGATTTGCACATACTGCCGTACAAACACAAAGCAATACCGCTTTCAAATGTACGAGGCAGAAATACCAGGCATAGTTGTCCTGGTCAGATTTACAGCGTATTTTCTACGATTATGGGAGACGCATGGTATGCGCCCTTGAACAATCGCTATGTTTGGCGATTCATTCCGTCCTTTTTTTCTTTATTATTTCTATTTCTCCTTGTACTTCTTCTTTCTTCTTACTTTACTCTTTCTACCTATTTCTTTTTCCTTTTTCTCCCTTTCTTCCATCCTTTTTGTTAAACCGAGCCAGATGAGATTCAGTACACGGCACACTCGGTGGAGTATGCATTTGCATACGTTTCGAAAGGGCGCACGGGCACATTTGTCATTCCGTATCGCTACTGTGCACCATGCCCGTGCACGATTTTCATGCTCTATTCGATATTAATCCTGGACTTGTTTCAGGAAAAGCGCGGCTAGGTATACCGGTTGATACGTTGCCCAGCTTCTGATAATTCTTGTCAGCGATGAGTGCAACCTGCATGCACCCGATGCAAGTTTTCTAGAAAATGTACGTGCTTGTTGTTAATATACGGGTGGTATCGCTGTGATATTCGAATGCGGAGGAACTTTCGATGGTGACGAAGTAGGTTTAATTGGAGAATTTTTACATTTTGAATCCGCTGGATAAACGAAACGTTGCTGATCAGAGTTACGGTGTTTTTAATTTGAAAAATACTTGCCAGAAGTTTTGGGTATTAGTTGAGCGTTTTAACACGGTTTATGAAAAGGTCGTAGTAATATAAAAATGATGATACTTATTTATTTTGACTTTATTACTGATTTATTTGACTTCTGTGTTATCCAATTGGTCTCTCTTCGGTCTATGAAACGATTTAATAATATTTGATGGCTCGGAAGCGACCTAAATGTAGGCCATAGCACTATGTTTAGTGAAGGTGTTGAAAGACAGATTAATATATTTCATTTATAACGCTTTCTTGCAGTTAATAATGTTGCAATGTCGAATTAATTTTTTTTGTGGAAATTAGAAATAGTAAGCAGAAATTAAGGTGCCAATGATACATTTGAAAAAGTGTATAAAAAACAATGGTATAAATAGTGTTAAACGGAATGACCATAATAGTTAATACTAGAACTACCGACATTTAATGTTCTGTTTAAATATATTTGGGAAAATAGGAATGAAAAGAGGAAAAAGTAATCAATACAGTAATTTATATTATACTAACTGAACGCTCCCGTACTTCGCTACGGTTTAATCGAAACTAAAAACAAAAACATAAAATTTCGAATTTTGAAAAATCCTTTCTTAGTGGGTGCTTATACCCTGGAAGGAACGCTCATGCAAAATTTCAAGTTCCTAGGTCAAGTAGTTTCGGCTCTGCGTTCATGAGTTTGGCCCATACTTTAACCCCCCAAAACCCACCCTAAAATTTCAAATTTTTCAAAACCCTTTCTTAGTGAGCACCTAAGACCCAAGGAGAAGGTATGTTCCAAATTTCATTGCAATCCGTTCCGTGGTTTTTGAGATTTCGTGATGATTGGATGAATGAGTGAGTCACTCAGTGGTATTTGAGCTTTATATATAAGATAAGACAGACGTAGTTTATTTACTATACGATTTTCCTATTTTATAAAATATTTATTAATAAATTACAAACCAGTAATTTCGGCTGCCTCGGTAGTTCCAGTGTTAAAACCAAAAAATACAAAAAAGCGGAACAACTCTATTTCCCCAGAACCAAACTATTAGAGAGTACCAATGAAAAAAAAAGCTACAATGAGCTGGAATCTAATAACAAGATTTGATTCGAAGATTTATAAAGTTGTGAAAGAATTTTCCCTCGCAATTGGTAAATTTCATCTTCGACAAAGGTAATCTCAGCATCCAGGACGAAATCCTCGCACGATATATCAACTCTTCAACAAGATTAAGCACACGAATTCCGTCGCATTCCCTTTAAGATTTTAATACGTTCTAAACTACCTAAATTCCATTTGCCGACATTACTCGCGAAAGCCCGTATATATCCGCACGTTCTATTCCTCTAAGATGTCGAAGTGAAATCTGAAAATGAGCTTGCGCTGACGGTGGTATAAAACCTGAAAAGCATAACCTCGAGAGAGTGAAAGAGGATAGGAGGAAAAAGTGAGGAAACGGGTGGAAAACGAAAAAGAGAGTGAGATAGCGAGGAAGAAGGTAGATAGAAACGCAAGGCGGAGTACGGCGAAAGTTACTCGTCGGAAAATATACACCGACGCTTTTAGGAAGTTCGGATTATCGGAAAAGCGGCTTCGAAATGCGAGTTACTGCCAAGGCGGATCCACGTGAAAACTCAGCCGCGAAGTTGCATCTCGGGTCGATTCGACCATTGGAGAGCGGACGGCTGTAATAGTCGTTCTTCGTGTAAAAGCTTGGCCTATAGAAAACCTATACACCTGACTGACATCGACTCTCCCCTTCTTTATATCCTTAGGAGTCTAGAAACGTCAGGAAAGACACACGTTAAAAATATATTCGACTCCCTTTGTCATTTTAATGGGTTTCGTGTATGTGGAGGTTTCATCGATGGCTGTCGCGGATGGTTGACTCGAAAATTAGTTGAATTTTACCTCTTTCAGTGCCAAACGATATATCGTCGTTAGTAACACATCGTATACGAGTGTTTTTTAACGCCTCATTAAGATTCAAGAGGGAAACTTGTTGAAAAATTTGCACGAATTTTATTTTCAAAAAAAATTAGTATAAATTGAAAACTGCGTACTCTCTACATTCATAAATATAATTAACTTTTCAAAACTAAGTGATTAATGCCACGAATCGCATTTTTTAAACGGTCTATCCATAGTTTTTGAAAAAAGTGCTTTTACGTCGCTCGCATACAATATGGTAATAGTTGGGCATCGTAGGCTTATTATTCAGTTTCCAATGCGATATCAGTAATTTTAAGACAGATCATTTTAAACATGCAACTTATGCCGTATGTTGCGTGTTCTGTATCAAACTATGGCCAAATGACTATTATTTTTATTCACAACTACATTTATCATTAATTCAATCAATTTTTTCGGTCGGCAGTAAATAAATATATCATGGGGTGGTCCTTTAATGCTAGAATCCTCTCAGTGGTTACTTACCTTATCAGAGTTTGGAGAATTTGTAAATATTTTACCTTTGCCTGGTACTACGGCGCTGTATCTACTGGTAGTTGAATTTTAAAATATTAAATTCGGAATTTTTAAGCATTTGCGGTCAGCAGATTTTTCTGGTGAGAGTACCAGCTAGTCGGAGCAAATTTAGCTTTTCCATTTTTCCCTAAATGATTTAAGGCAGATATGTGGATTAATTTAAAAGCACAGAACAAGTTGGAACTAATTTATAATGTTTAATAGTACTTAAAGTACATAAATAAACAGAGAGTTTTAACTTTTGTCATTTCCAATCATCAAGAATTAATTCATGAATTTTCCATGACCGCAAAAGCTTGAACCGTCAGTATTATTCTGTTGGTTTGATCCCTCAAATTAATCTTCCGGTACAAATTATTGATACAATTTCTATTTCAATTGCTAAAGAGTAATTTTATAAAATGCTATCATTTGTAATAGTTCTAATTAGACTGACTCCATCTGCATTTTTTATATAATACTTCTTCTTGAGTATATACCATTAAATTGCTCTGTAGAAATGTCTTAAAAACATCACACCACATTCGAACTCAAAAATCACAAAAAAAAACAAAGCTTAACAAGCTATAAATGAACTAGTACAAAGTTTACCTAAATAAAAGGAAATTGCTATCATAATTCATCAATTTCTCATCACATAATTACCAAGTTAAGTACTTAATGAAACCAAATTCACAATTCATAGACCGTACTACAAGACTGAAGTAATAATCACGTTGAAGAAAGTGCTATTCCATATTTAATAGTGTCACTTACATCCTCCTATTATTCTTCCACGATAAAACGCCGAGAAAACGTCGTTTCTTTCCCGAACTCCTCTTTGTCAGGTATTTCTCACTCCTACGATTCGATCTCGTAGTTCTAAAAGTAAAGAAGCTCTCCGGCAATAAGATAAAAAAAGAAGCAGTTCGAAGGAAAAATGGCACGTTATCACGGTCGTTATCATCGTCTCGTCAATGGAGGAAACGAAGCGCGCATAGAGATACGACTGGAATATCAGTACCACGAAGATAGAAACGTACATATGACCGTGATATTTTACAGGGTTTCACGGTCGCGATAATGGTACCTATAGAGCTTCCGCGACAGTTTCGATTTATAGGTAACATCGTCGATATTTCATTGGTAGGACAGATTGCAATCTAACACTCTAATGGAATTCCCTCCGAAAACGTAACCGACATCCAACCATTTCCGTTCCGTGCCGTTGAAATTAATTGCCCAAGATCGACATGACTTTACTACTTTTCCCTCCACTTTCGTCTCTTTCTTCGTACCAACTTTTTTTCTCTCCCTTCCTGTATCGTCATGGGATTTCCTATGCAAACGAGCCTCACGCTAGAGGCTCGAAGGGAATGGAAGAAACGTGGAGAAGGGTACTACCCTTGAAATACCATGATATTACTCCAACGATCGACGGTAATGACTGACTACTGATGTTTCAGGCGTACGTTGATCTGGTGAAAGCCTGGGGTTGGAAAAGCTTCACCATCATCTACGAGAACAACGAAGGGCTGGTGCGGCTGCAAGAACTCTTGAAAGCACACGGACCCAGTGAATTCCCCATTACGGTTAGGCAACTCAGCGAAGGCTCCGAATACCGGTGAGTTTTGCTTAACTACCTTTTCCAAAGGAGGGGGAAAGAGAAGAGAATTTAAAAGACGTAGAAGTTGGTAATACGGCTGAGTATCTCGTTAAAAGTTAATTGATCGTCGGAGCCACGAACAGCCGGTGTATGTTGCGTATTATGAGACACTTTAAACTTTCATTGGCTCGGCCATTTTCAGCACTCCCTTGGACCCTTTATTGTACGCCGGGAGACCAGCTCGGGTCGCTTTTTTAATCGGCCGAATTCAGATTTAATTGACTTCTAATGTGGCAGGCTTGTTTTAATACACACTTAAATGTGAAGGGGATTTTATTGGAATTAAAACTACAGGAGGTAAAGTTTTTACGGTTGCATTGGACCGTCGAGATGTTATTGGATTTTTGCATTTCTTTTCACTTGTTTTCGTTGTTCCGTGGAATTGCTGGAATATTTTTCACTTTGTCTTTTTCTTAGTTTTGGATTTAATGACGGCGGGTAGGTTTAGAGTCTATAATTTTAAATTTACCGTGGGAACGGATCGTAGATGAAAATTTTTTTCGATGTATAAAAGGTGTAAGTTGACTTCTTATCGTTGTTGACGCTATAATATTTTATAAATATCAAGTTTGAGCATTAATTTGAGAAAATTTGGGAAAATATTAGGTTTCACAATCTCGAATATTCAATTGTCCGGGAAAAATGTATAGAGCTTCGTATCATGGTAGCATGGAGTGTAATAAGTGTTAAATTACTTGATAATGCCGCGCAGAATATTTACATAGACGATTATCTAACCGCGAGCAGGCGCAAGGCAAATTAAAGTATCGTAAGATTAAATATAAAAGGATTTTACGAGCACTTGCGGTGAAAGGTAAGCTCCAACTAAATCTTATTACGTTGCCACGTTAATAAAGTTTCTCTCAACTTCAAGGAGCTTGCTTGTTTTCGCGGTTAAGCGCATCATCTTCGAAGGTCTTTATATCTACTAACAAATCCATTATTGCCAATTATTCTGACCGCTTTAAGCTCGGTATCCGCCATAAAGGATGAATGTTTGTCTCATCTTACGAAATCTAAATGCATCTACCACCCTCCATTTATAATTCAGCAAACAGGAAAACATTTAAATAACTACCTAATCAAACAAGAAGAGCGAAAATAGAATAATCATAGCTGTGATTGAATTTGTATTTTTTTTAGTAATTCCAGCAAATATACACCGTGCAATTTCTTTATTATTCACGCTTCATTTTTGAAAGTCTAGAATTAATATACATAAAGGGTGTTTTTTAAGAGGCATAAACTTTAAAATGAAATGAAACACATAAAAATCATGGTCATGGTTTTAGTTTTATCCAAATCAGAATATTATGCCATTTATGATTTTTACAATTAAAAGAGCCAGCCACGACGACATATGCAGGAAATCATTTTTAAACACAAATGACATAATATTATGATCTGAATAGAACCAAAACCATACCATGATTTTTATGTGTCTTATTTAATTTCAAAGTTTACCTCTTTAAAAAATACAATTTATTAATATTGGAGTGAAGATAAATATTGCTACGTAGAACAATGCGAAAAGCAATATTTAGAGATGAAAAGAACATGATATCTTTGTCAAACGTGAGTTTACATCGAGCAGCTTCTAATAAATCAAACTTCGTCTATTTTTCACGAGAGGCACTGCAAAGTTCTTGGAACTCCTATTAACTCAATTGATCTTAGCGGAGGGTCGCGTTAACTTTTAAAAGTCCAATTTCAAGGCGCGAAACACCTTTCGCTATCGAATTACACGGAGTCGAGATTTTGAGCTTGCGCCGTTTCAGAGTATAGAAAATGAGGCTGTGAAACTGACAACTCCCAGTCGATCCATCAAGATCGTTCACAAAACGCAGTCAATCTATCATACGTCACGCGATACAGCTTTCTACGCTGGTACAAATTCTAACGCACTCAATTGCACGGTACTTTGTTCTTCCGGCGTGTTAGCGGCACTAATTGAATGACAGGTGTATTTCTTGTCAGTTTGTTTCGCACGGTGTACTCTCGTGAAAATGGATCGTGTTTTGACAAATATTATTTCCTCCCTGGTGCATGTTGTATTGTGATTCGGTTAGGATCAGTTCACATTCGTTTCACGCTTTTTCATGTATTCCTATTCGTTTCGTACTGTTGCGAAGATAATGGAGCATTTAACAACTTGCCGTACAATAACGAGTGACACTCGTGATGCGGTAAATTGCATAAGATATATACAAGTTTCGCAAAACCTATCAAATTGAAAATATTTGCGGGATGCAATGCGATAAAATTACTTGTATAACATTAGTATTACGTTAAATTATACGATAAGTCAAGAATCATAGATCAACTTTTAAGTTTCCCAATTTAATTCTAAATTATTGTGAAGGCGATTATAAAAGTGAATTGACAGTAATAAGTTTCTGAAAGGAATGCAAGATATTGTTAATTTGATATAGGAAACAAAGTACAAAACAGCCTTTACTTAATAGAACAAAAAATTATGTATTTTCATTTTATTGAACTGGTTATTTCACCATGTATGATACGGTTAGTGTTCAGAAGACGAAATTTTGAGTTATTACCGCTCAAATTTTGTAAACTTCTGTAATCTCTTCGAAATTAAATAAGTTTAGTATCAGACACTTCTCTATACCCCCCAAAAAATGATTGAAATTATTTACGCGGTAGAATTTTTCAGTCTAAAAACTCGCACTTTCGAAAAATCTTCGTCTCATTTTCTCAAAAAATTGTTCACAACCGAATTAATACAACGACTATTAATTAATCTACTTAAGAAATTCCCAAATACTAATATTATCTTCCCATAAAAACTCATCGAATCAAAATCCAATCGGACTATCCAAAATTCCGTTCATCCTAACGTACAAGCTAGAAAAAAAATGCAATTACTCCGATGTCCTTCCAACATTCCACGAATAAAAATCCTTCCCCGAAGGGTAATAGGATAAAACGATTCCGGTATCCAATCAATCGAACGGACCTATATCCTCGGAGATTCACAGGCGTAAAGGGAGGGTCGCAGGAAGATCAGAGAAATGCATAGAAAATTCTGAGAGATCGTTGCACATTGATAGAAATCATCGTAAGCATTAATGGCAAAGTGAAACACAGTGGTTGCAGTTAAATCGATATCATTCCGCTGACAAGTGAATACACCATTACGAATTAAACATCGCTCTCGACGCTTCAACCGCAATGATCTTCTTACGTGTTCATGGTGTGGGTGTTGTATCGATCGCAGTGGAAACTGTGTCAACTGCGTTTCACCTAGCCGAATGGGGGAATCTTCATCTTCCTTTCCATTCTCTCTCGATACGACGAAGACGACTACGAAGGTTCGTTCTTAAGAGAATATACCAAAGCGCGTCTCTCCTGCATTCTGTAGTAGCCTCTCGCTATCTTGTCCATTCTACGGAAGAAGTTTCTCTGTCGTACGTTGCATTATTCATAAAGCCAAACCGCGACAGTGACTTATTGCGGCTGCCCTATGGCTTGAAGGGCAAAACGATAGGGATTTGAATAAATTCTGTTAGATTTTTCCTCTCACTCGTATACTTTTCGGCCCTGCAATGACTGCTTCTAAAATCTACTCCGTTTATTTCGTTCTAGTGATTCATTATTTTTTTATTAATTGATAGTAAATTATTTATCGTACGACTGATTGAAATTCTTAAAAGAAATGGAGATTTGAATTGATTCCACCTAATTTCTTTTTATTCACGTCAATATTATCAGATTTGCTTTGCAATTTATTCCTTTGATTTGTATTTCCTATGGCGAATGTACATTATTATGGAACAAAGAGACTTGAAAGTTTCGTCGATGTTTAATCATAATTTTTCGGAAGTATGAATGCACCGTTTTATTAACGTTTGAAACTAAAACCTTGCCTGTCGTGATATTTTCAGGAAATTAAATGCAGACAACACAATTAAATTCATTTCCGATATCAAATTCTTGTCGAGTTCCGTTGAAAGCTAAATTCCATCTGCCTACTTTCAATATTAATCAAACGAATTCATTATATAAACTCCTCTCTCATTCCTCAAATTAATCTCAGTTTTTTGCTCGATAAAGAGCTCCTCTAAAATCGAGTTACTTTTAGGACAGAGTTTCTTCTATTACCCTTTTCAAAAGTACCTTGTTTTTATCAAAGAGACGAGAAAGATCACAATTAACCATTTGCTGTCGGAGACTTTCTTTTAATATAAGGAAATACTCATTTACTTAACTATCAAAAATCACCTTTTTATCGGAAAATCAGAGTGTTAATGTATAGAAGTTATAAATTATTATTTGTAAAATCATATATCAACGGTTACATTTAAATTTTTCAACTTCAAGTAGTAAGTAGATAAGTAGTAAGTAGATTTTTTCTCAGACCACATATATGCACCCGTCGTCCTCAAAGGGTTAAATTTGTTAATATCGCGATAAAGTCTTTTTCTGAGGTAAAAAGCGAAAACAAAGACAAGAAGGGAACACGAACTTGAGTTATTCTCAGGAAAATACAGTAACAACTCACTTTGGTGTAAAGCCAGATGAACACTCGCGAATTTGTTGTTCGCACAGAAGCCCGTTGGACTTCACGGGAGAATTGGGTATCCTCGAAACCGAGTGCGGTTTCAAGGTGAATAGACAATCGAAAGTCCTCCGGTTTTGCAGTACGGCTGGCATTTCGGGGTGCAATTTCTGTCGTTAAATCGACAACATCCTGCGTCAAACCGAAGCATTCCTGCTGGATGCAAGAGAGACAACGAGGTTTCTAACTGGGTTTTGCGGTCCCGCCACGTTTCACCGTAAACCGATAGTGCCACTTTGTGAATTACGAGCGATAGGACTGTAAATGTACACACGTGTCAAGTTTGTTCTCCAAAGAGGTCACACTCTTCAATGCTACTTATCGTGGTTTCAATTCATTTCGTATTCATTCAATTAAGTGGCGAACTGGAGAACGTTCTTTTCAATTTTTTAAAATTTTGTTTTGCAGTTACAATTATATGTTGTGGAAAACTATTTCAGCGGAGAGTATAAAATTGATATTCACAGTTCTATAAATCAACCCCTTAGCCTATAAGAACGTGTGACACAACACTGGCTTGGGAAATGGAATAGAAAATGATGAAGTCTTTCAAAAACTATTAAATTGAAAATATCAGCCGGTAGCAAAACGGTTTTATTTTTTATATTCTATTGATATTACGTTCGGTTATAGCAAATATCAGAAATCAGTGAAAAATTTGGATCACAAATGTTAATTTTGAGTCTTTGCACGTCCCGTCAGAAAAAAAATAGTAGGCCAAAGGGTTAAAATTAGACAATAATCTCTATTTGTAAAATTCCACTGTATTTGGTAATTTTAGAAGCTTTCTTAGCCGTACAATTTCCTCTGTGATTGACTCTGCAATAATCCAAAATTAAATTGATAAAATAATAATTGATCAGTGACCCTTTACAGGTCGCATGATTGAATGCAATATTAATATTGCAGAAAAAATGTTATCGCGTCACATCTCATTGATATTTACAATTTGATACATGTTATAAAACTTGAAAATTTCCTATCCAATTTACCATATCGCGAGTATCACTCGTATGTCAAGTGGTTAAAGCCCTCTCAATTTTTCTACACACTTGACAATAAAACAGAAAATACCATAAATTCTCGTAAAGCAATCAACAAACATTCCCATCACACATCACACTTTCACTTTCTCCCAAACTTGTAACTTTACACACCATATCACCGTCCATTACCCAAAATCAATCCCACAAAATTCCAAACTCCGCAAGGCTCCATTTCAATTTCAATCCCGTCACACGGCCAATAAATATGTCAAACTCTCCGTATCCGATTCGAAATCGATCCCACGTCGTACAGTCAATGGAGGATTTTTCAATAATTCGCGGGTCCGATCGAAAGGGCAAAAGCAAAATCAACGTCGAGATTTTACGGTACGCCGGCGGCAAAAGAGCTAGGAAGTCGGTCTCTAATGGAGAGAAACGAAAGGTAGGAAGGAAGGAAGGAAGGAAGGAAGGAAGCCGCTGCTACCTGGTACCGCATAAGTAATTGAAATGTTTCGAAGCTGGTAGAAGCGTTCGGTTCTGGTCTGTGGGCCGGATAGGTATGCACCGAGCATGATAAGAAGCTGAGCTCAAAGACTTCCAACGCATCCGTCCAACTTTGCCGCTCTTAACTTCGAAATGAGTAATGCCCAGTGGTATCTTCAACCCAAGCGTGTTCGTCCACCGTTAGACGTTGCATCACGTCCCCGAAACGGTGGTCTGATTGATCAAAGGAAAAGCTCCGGATGAGTATCCAACCAAGATACCGTCTTCTTCTTCGTCGTCTTCTTTTTTTTCTTCTTCTTCTTCTTCTTCGCTTTTTTTTTATTCTGTTTTCCGTCAGCAATTACGCTCATCGACGAGTCCGAAATGAAGGCACTCTGAGTCAAGTTTCTTCTTTGAGAAATGCGCCTCCGCTGACGTCGTTGCAGGGCCACCGACAAATTGGATTTTCCTGTTTGCGGGTTCTACTTTGTTTGTATATCTCACTGTTACGGGGGCAGTTTGTTGAAATTACGGAGGGAACACTTTGGAGAAGGGAACAATTGGTCGCATAAACTATTTCTGCGTTTAATGCCGCAGACGGTTGTGCAGTTGTTTGAACCAGAAGAAAATTGGGGGTGAGAATATGTAGATGGTATGGGGAAAGTGTAATTAGTTGGTTTGTGGTAGTTACATCATTAACATTAGTTAGTGTTTTTCACGCAGAATTGTATTTTTGATTAGTTAATTTCATAGTGTCAGTGGTCAAATTTGAATTTATTTTTTTAAATTACTTATTTGTAAAATAGTAATTTTAAAATGATATTGTCGAAGAGGAAAATGATGTGAGGGGAATTGAAAAAAATTATTATGTTACACATTGAAATATTTTTCTAATGATAGGAGAAAAATTGAAGAGACCGTTTCGTTTGTATAAACTATGATTTTCAACAGTTTTTAATGTTGCCTACGAGTTAATAAAATGGTCTCAAGTTTCAAGCAGAATTTAACACAAGAACTACCGCCATTAAATCTATTATATTTCAATATATTAAATTTAGTAATCTGGATTAAGTAATCTGTATTTTAAAAGATCAACGTATTGTATCTGCTCTACGACTGTCCTATAAATTTGGAGAACTTTTGGAAAAAATTGGGAACGAGTCATTTTAACATACTTGGTAGTTATAGTGTTAATGAACAACGGTTTCTTTCCACTACCATAAATAATTAAATAATAATTTCCAACTTCGATTTTATATTTCGTAATGAAATATCTTTCCTAAGAGACGAAATATAAGAATAATTTATCGTTCTTCGCCCAAAGATATTTCGATTTCAACGAGAAGGGAACATATCGCCGAAAAAAAACTTGCGAACGATACGATTTACCATATTTTGTCTTCCCAATCGCGACAGAGGCTATGAATTTACCCGAAGTTGGAAAATGACGGTCTTCTGAGTGCTCTGCAATCTCGATACCCTGACAGTAATTTGTCCCAACGGTAATAAAAGTGCCGTCGAAGAAAGCAAAAGTATTTATACGCGTGTGCGGACATATCTGTATTTTAGGTGAGGAGTGAAATTGTTCAAGTATGAGAAAGTAGCTCGAGAGTCGAACTCTCCCAAGGCTCCTCTAAAACTTTGGCAATATGTCTCTTTATCAAACAGAGAGAAAATACAGAAGAAGGGAACTTATTCGCTTAACGCCACCCGCTTGCAAGATCGAAGCAAATCTTGAGTGTCGTATTGCGTAAAATAAAGTTGAGATTAAATTTTAAACTGCAGATTAAAATTAATAATAAAAATATTGACAATGAAACTCAGAACGAAGAGGATTACAGTATTTTCAAAGAATAAAAAATCAAGTGTATCATTGCATCTAATTAAATTGTTGATATTATTACCAAAAAAATGTTGCATCAAAATTTATATTTTTATAAGTTATTATAAAAAATGCTCAGTATAATGCTGGACTTAGAAGAATTTTCCATCCTTATATCAATGATTTTTTTAACATTAAATCTACCGAGGTGGTGAAAATGACTTGGTCTGAATCTTTTTACAATGTTCCTAAAATTTTTAACACTATATCTTGGTCAATTCGTACATCTATTTTGTACAATGAAGAAGATTAAATTGATCAAAATTATTGCCCTCATTATTTTTATTCTTTTAAAATATTTTTCTAGTATCTTTAAATATATTGCACTAATCGTCGGCAGTTCTAGTGTTAATAATTTAAAATTTCAATCATCATCACTTCTTTTCCACTTTAATAAATTTACAACAAACACCGTATTTGAAAAAATTGTAGAATTAGAGCAATGCGATTTTATCAATAGCATTCTCACCCTAAAATTTTAACAAAGTGGCCCCGATCAACGAATACAATTTCTCATTTCGGTTACAACTTCCGTTCAACGTATCGCCATCAGAGGAACCGAAATATTTACATGCACCTCATATACAGATGCCTCATTCCGCATAGCATACGTGTATGCATATGCACATATATGATATATACATATGTATACGTACGTACATATATTAACTCTCTGGCACACAAGGATCTTTCCATTAAATTGGAATATATGTGCGGCGTTATTGAGACTACAGAGCAAATTGGTCTGGATAGCTCAGCCGAGGAATCAAATGATGACGAGAAGCTACCATGAATAATTTCACGAACGTGCAATTATTACACCGATTCGCAATACCCTGCGGCACACGCTGCGGCCTGTTTGAACTTAAAGAAATTCGCCATGGAAAAGGAGCGAGCTCGTTAATTCGAACATAAAAGCATGGCCGTTTAACCATATGTTCTTATATCGCTTAGTGTCACATCGAGTTACTGTGCTTTTTTATTTTCTTTCTGCCGTCATCTTATTAACAAAATTCCAGGACGTCGAGCACCCCTCGTGTTTGAATATTATTAAAATCAGGCATGATTTGCATCTAGTTTTTATACGATATTCTGTAGGAATTTTCATTTGTATCGTCGCCATCAGTTGAAATGTTCTTTGCTTGTCCCATATTTGCCGTTTATGGTTGTCTCGAATAAAAGCGATGAGGGAATCGAATGATTTAGGATAGGTACATGAAATGTTCGCCCTTTTTTATTATACTGTGAAATTGTAACGTTCAAAATTTAGGACGTAATGATCGTAAGATTAAATTTTATTGTTTTCACAGAGCAGAAAATGATACAGAACAGTAAGAAAAATAACTTTTACAGTGTTTTGTAAAATGATAAACCATTATGTTAGGAAGGTGTAGAAATTTACGCGCTTCTTTTGGAAAGTTATCTTTATTTGATGTCACTTGAAATGAGCTCCAGCTCACAAGTGGAATAACCCAATAATATCTCATTGTCAGATAAATTTTATTCTGTCCGATTTATGCATGAGATTGCCAATATAATATAGCAACTAACGTAGAAAATAGCGTTTAGCCAATAATACAAAAAATTCCATATTAACACTTTAACGACCGCACGTCTACGCAGTCAAACGTCGCCAGGGGCCGTCAGTATTTTTAAAGAATTAATTTTAAAAAAGTTTATTAAAATTAAGAGAAAAGTAAGAGAATAAAAATAAAATCAAAGACGTGGCGATGAAATACGAAGCCAATAGCAATATCCATACTAATTTACATTCATAAATTATCACACAGAGAGTGTGGTACTGGCCAACAACCTTCGGCGGTAGCATCACACACATGTTGTGTGAGCGGTCGTTAAAGTGTTAAAAATGTATTGTATGAGTCATTTGACGACATACGGTACAGTTAGTGTTAAAAATCAAGTATCAGTAACAGATACCACAATGAAATCAACTCCACGTAGCAAGTCTCCAGTATTTCCACCCTCTTTCTCGTCCTCGCCGATGTTCCATTTTTGCCATTGCCAGTTCGCACCAATGTATGCGCCTCTCTCAACTTCTCGGTCTTTTCCTTCCTGCTACCCCGCATTCACCCCTACAGAAATTCAAGCGCGGTAGAGCGCGGTTGCCTCGCCAAGAGCAAAACAAAAGGGACGATTAAACGAAACAGTAGGTACATTGTGAATTCTCCAGGGCCTCCCTGTCTTTATTTGTGACTCACCCTTCGTCCTTCCACGTTGCACTCTCAGAGCAACCCCCGAAAACTCTTGACGTGTCTCCTCCTCGCGGGGAGTAATTTTCTCGTGGTCGACTATTTCGTTAAATCTCTAAGTTGCCTCTTACTACCCCATGGGAGTGATTCGCCTACAATCTCGTGGTGATAAGCCACACGATACTCTCCGGCCAATCTCTCTCGTTTTTCTTTGCATACTTCGAGGTACAACGTAGCCGTTGCGACGAACGCACAAACGCTGGGAGAGTTTTAAGTTTCACCGAAGAGCGGAGAAAATTCGCGGCTGGGGATTCTTGTCTGCCGAGAAATTTAATTATACGGGGGATTCTTTTAAACTCCCGCCTGCGAATAATCTGACGGGGTGGATGGACTGACGATAATTCCGCGAACGGATATAATAAGTGGCGGGGAGATAAAAAAGAGGATTTTATTAATTCCATGAAGTTGAAGCGTCTGTGTCGAAAAACGTGCCGACTAATGTGGAAGATTGCGTTTATGGTTTGGCGGAGTTTACGAAATTTGCGGATTTTTTTTTCTCTCCTTTTGAAAAGTTTCATTATAGAACGTATCTTTTGAGGCTCACGAGTAATACCTTTTAGGGGTTGGATGAAGGAGAATACATTAGGGGTGGATGTATCGGGGAGATTAAAACATTGGAAAATGTTTGAGATGTGGCGAATGAGAGGAAACGATGAGTTTATATGGAGGAAATTAATAAAAAAAATGGGTAAAGGAAAAGAGGGCGGACGATATTTGAAAAAGCGAAAAGAAATGTTTCTGCTTTATAAAGTTACATTTAAACGTTATATTTATT
The DNA here is from genome assembly GCA_910591515.1 of Cerceris rybyensis. Classification (NCBI taxonomy): domain Eukaryota; kingdom Metazoa; phylum Arthropoda; class Insecta; order Hymenoptera; family Crabronidae; genus Cerceris; species Cerceris rybyensis. The sequence goes on from OU342799.1 coordinate 11,899,876, forward strand.
CCTTCAAATTGCACAAAGTAGAGCTCGGCTTTTATCAGGTTTTAATAATTCATAATAAATCATTCTCAAAATACCCCACACAAAAAATACATCACTTTCCTTTGGCCAGTACTATATACACTACTTATATTTAACATTAGATTTGCGGAAGTCGTTAAATTGACGGAGTACTACCTTATGTGCAACACACAAATCACTCAACTGTTCAAATTCTTTGCTGATTTATTTTTTTATAAAGCAATTATTTAATACATTTAAATGTAACTAATTTACTGTCCGTAAGTCTAGTGTTAAATGAAAGAAACATATTAAAAGAAACTCTCTACAAGACAATAATCATAGCACGATTATCAAAACCAGAAAAATTGACCACCAGTGCAGACGATGTACAAGAATTTAGTACAATCTTAACTGCATATATGCAGAAGCATACACACAAATTTTTTTATATGTATTCTATTTCCGTATCATTGCAAATAGTACACCATATTTGCATTATTAGATTGCAAAAGTGATATATTATTTTCTAAAGTAGAATTGCCAGCTTGATAGAACATACCTGCGAAGTGACTTCCTCTTAATCAGGGTAAATCATAGGACTGAAATTGGTAAGAATGGGTCGGCGGAGGAAATGTGCCATTTAGATAATTAAATTTGATTTTGGGGAATTAGCCTTGGAGAATGAAATGTCTCCACTGAATTCTCAGTGGCGAAGAAAACAGTTCCAAACGAATTCGTGCGTTCTATAGAAGGATTTTCAATTCGCAACGTGAAACTTTCGAGCTAATTATCATTGTGCAAACAAACCGTGAAATGTACCTTCTTCGTCAAGCCAAATCCCTAAGATCGACTGAATTTGATTATCTCCCTCCCGATGCAATTAAGAGAACGAATAATTAAGAATGATTTCAACGATCTTTCTTCCCCGAATATTGCCCTGAATATTTTTACGATAAAAATCTTTTCAATCAATTAAATTGCCACTGTGTAAAATCAAAGACACAATATTTCCGATCATAATCCAAGCAAATCGTGCAGAAAGAAGTTTCGATCCATTCCGATTTCATCGGTTGAACGAATCGAAAAAGGAGCGGCACTCTAACGTAATAAAACAAGTTATTTGTTAACCCAAAAATGTCGAAAACTATACGAATTTCTTTCGACGAACGAAAAACCCATAACTCTCTCGACGCGAACGCAAATACTCACGAGGCGTGAAATTCGGCGTACATATCGTGCTCGAAAGCGTTGCGAAAAAAAAATCTCAGCTCTTTTTATTGGATATTTCAGTCTTTTAACCGACAAAATTCCTACGAGAACGAACTGAAAAAGAGCTGTGTATGTAGCACGTCGGAATTCGCCGTATACCGACTTTTCCATTTGCAGATAATACAAAAGGACTGCATGGGGTAGAACGAATACGAGAGAGAGAACCAGGTAGAAGCACAGAAATAAAGAGGGAAAAGTATAGAGAAAAAGAGACTGAAACACCGAGAGAAAGGACAGCTAGTGAGGGAAACAGGTAGAAAAGGAGAAAGAAAAACTAAACATCAGAGAGAGAGAGAGAGAGAAACAGAAAGAGTTTCCACGAGGAAAGGTACATCTAACGGCACAGTTACCAGTGAATTTTCCATACCCTTCGAAAATGTATCGCACATGGCGGGCTTAGGTTCTGTAAACCATAGAGCTTGTCTCAACGAGCTGTCCGCCGAGGTGTAACTTACACGCGGCCGCTAACCCCCCGAGCCATTTCTCATTCTGACTGCCTACCAGTAGAGGGGTAGCTTCGAAAGGGGTGGTAGACAGGAAGCTCGAGGCACGCGATGCGGGAATACCGAAGAGAGACAGAGTCAGGGGAAAGGGGTTTGGAGGGTGCACGAACCAGAAGAATTCATTCGAAGCAGGTAACGGATGAGGCGAGAAAGTTTGCACGGCGATAACTCATCGTTCACACCTTATTTACCTAGTCTCCGTTCCGGCGAGTCGATCACTCTACGTTCCTCGCCTCGACGAATCCTGGTGAATTGAATTTTAACGTGAGTCTTCCATTGAAAGGGGTAGCAGTGATGTAAGTCGCCGTGACGAAATGTCTTGTGATATAAGAAAAACATGGTAGGAGAAGGGAGGTTGAATGGAGTAAGGCAGGAATAAATGGAGGGATGTAAACGCGGACACTGAGAGGAAATAAATGACGGTGTAGTTTGTTGATTCTGCTTTGAAATCGAAACGGCAAGTGTGGGAGTATTATTCATGTTGGAGGAAATGGAATAGATCAAGTAACGACGGCTGATGGTATATCGTGGAAAAATTTTCACTCTTTGTTATGTTTGCTTCAGATTCATCGGTTTTAATGAGGTAAATGAAAGAATCAGACTATATTGAGAGAGGCTTATGAGTATTTCGATGCAACTGCTTAAAGTCTGATATAAGCTTCAGCTCATAACTGGAATAAAGCAATCATTTTTACTTTGCCTGGTTTTCTGCTGACTCGAATCACTTGTCAAATTTTACCAGAAATAAGCTTCAGATTAGAAGTGGAATAAATCAATAATATCTTAGAAGAACTTTCGCTCTGTTTGACTTGTCACTAGCTCGTACTACTTACCCACTTGTAGAATTTTAGCGAAAAATTTTCAATCGGGCAAGTAGTACAAACCAAAACATGTCAGACCATCTTTTAGCTCCGTCTGACTTATAACCGACTCGTACTACTTACCCACTCGGAGAATTTTGCCGAAAATTTTTCAATCTCGTAAGTTGTACCAACCGAAATATCTCAGACGAATTTCCACTCTGTCTGGCTTGTCGCTGATTTGTATTACTTACCTGACTGTGCTGTTCAAACTGATTTAAACCGTACGAGAAAACTTATAATTATGATACACTCATCCATTATTCGTCATTTCTATTCTAGAAGATAAGTATATATGATATAATATTCATAAAATACATGTGTTTTTGTCTCTCTTCTCCCTGAGCCGCCAATCTACTACCTGTGCTGCATCTTTTCATTCATCTCATTTAATATTGATGTTCACCAATGGTGACAATGAGATACAACCAGTCAATAATGAATTTCCATACGATGCTTTCTGGGTGCATCAATGCGACTGTGATTTCTTGCACAATATTCTACATGGATCTCGTGGCTCGTGGAAGAATCGGTTTCCCGATAAAGCAACTGTCGTCGATAGATAGGCTCCTTTTTCTTTCTATCTGTCACCCCTCTCTCGTTCCCTCTTTATCTAATTCTCATTTCCGCTCTTTCAGGAAAAGAGTAAGAATTTTCTTTCTGCTCTCTTCCGCTCACGTACACCCGTCTTAATTTATATAGGACTTCCGTTGTATTCTATGGCGCACCCTCCGTCCTCGCAAGGGGTGCGAAACTCCAAGATTCGGGTAGAAGGGGTATCGATTACGGGGCAATTTCTTTTTAACGAGCTCTCGATAGCTCCTCTCCAAAAGGGCCTGGCAAAGGGAAGAAGTCTGATTTAACTCGAGGACAGTACGATTTAAAGAAAAACCACCTCCCTCTTCGATCTTCTGTCCATATAACCCTTAATCTCTTATCTTCCGTGATCCCGATCAAAATCTTTGGATTTTCTTTCGGTGCAAGAAAAGTACGAGAGAATTTTTCATCCGAAGTCGGTGTTATCCCGAGCACCCTCCGATTAATTAGAAAACTTTTCTCTTCGATCCACTTGACTACCTTTATCCACGAAACTTTAAATTACTCTTAACAGTTCTTCACGGCGTATAGTTACTAATTATGTATATAATATGTATTCTAATATATATCGTCGTGTACAACGTAAATAAAACGGTACAAGAGAAGTGTATAAAACGTGGGGGAAGTTTGATGGAGATAATTAATAGAAAGTAAGAAGGTGTATTTAACATTGTGACTTCTGGATTATATTTTGAATATATCATATTACACTTGAAGAAGTAGAAAACTGATTGTTGTAAATTTGTACAGGCAACGAAATCGAGTTATATATTTTGCAAATATATAAAGAATAAATTAAAACATGCTAACCGCCATAATATGATTCATGGTCGTCCTGCAAAAAAAAATAGCCAAAGATTTCCATTATCAATAACGTTCACAAAATTCTCATAGCCTCCAAAAGAGATTTTCCTGTACGATATTTCTATCATACATCTGACGATTTTGAAACCACATAAAGTTGCATATCATGGTGAAATGACCATAACACAAAGTACAAAAAATGTAAAACGAAGAAGAAAATGTTAGAAATTATATTATCACAGTAAAATGTGTCTTTTAAAAAATATCCATTTCTCGAATATGCATTTCTAAGAAAGTAAACAGTAATATGGTATAAAGATTAATAGCGAAATTTGTTACTACGATTCTTCAAGCATTGCTAAAGACATATAGTTTTATTACACACATTGTATCCATTGTATCCAGGTTACAGTTTCTTGTATTTGTAAAATACCGCTCATCACCGTACCGTGTTATCAGGAGTATAAAAAAAATACAGTAAAACGAAGGAGGAATAAAACAGGAAAGTTTACTGAATCTGAGAATGTCAGGGAAACGAAAGGTTCGAATATCGGCGAATCAGAGATTGTAAAAATTGACGGTTCAACGCGAATATCGTGTTATGCGTCGAATTCGTGTCCGTTCATTGTTAAGTAGAACGAGAAAAACTTTGAAGCGAGAGAAAATTCAAACGGTTCTCATGTAGGTCAGCAGGAGCCCGGGGATTAATTAATAGCGAGGATCTCCCACGAGTACAGCACTTTCAGTAATCTTAGCTCGTTTTGGGCGTGAATGGCTATGTTAATATTGTAACGCATAAATGAAGCAATTGTTCCTGTGCCACTCTTTATTATTTCATTCCGCTGAACGTGAAATTTCACGTTCCATTCGGACATCGTCGAGGGTGGTATTAAATTTTTTTAAGCAGTACAACGATGCACAGAGTTAAAATGGTACAATGAAACTCAACGATGTCCGAAATAACGCAAACAATCCCTTTGCGACTCCAAATTTCTTCGTATCGTGAGAAAATGAATTTTAAGTTATAATTCTAATAAACACTACTTGCTGGCGAGTAATAGATAAATGAAATATTTATTAAAAAGTAAATAGAACTTCCCAATCCAAACGGTTTCGCAATTCACTAATGACAAGACTGTTTCGACTTGTTAGAAATCTGTGAAAAAAAATACTCAATCTTCTCCCCCTTCTAATTAAACTCTTTTTTCCTCTAATATTCCTGCAAGAAGCCTAGAATACAATTAGAATATTTATCAAAAACGAATACAACTTTCCACTCCACACAGTGTTGCAAATCACAATTAACACAAATGTTTCAAATCGTTGAAAAATCTGCATCAAAAAGACTCAACTACCCCCATCCTATCAATAAACCTCCTTTTCCTAGAATATTCATGGAAGAAGCCTTCAGTACAATGGGAATATTTATCAAAAAGATGATGAAATTATCCAATCCACGCAGTATCATAATATATCATTAACACAGTTTTTTAAAAGTATCGAAAAATTTGTAACAGAAACCTTTATCATTCTGCATCCTATCCCTAGACTCTTCTTCACCCAAATAGTTCTGCAAGAAACCTCGACGTCGTAATAAATAGCTTCACGAAAACAGGAGGAACTTTGAGTGGAATATCGAGCTACACGAAACGAACGAGCGGCAGGAAAGCAATGCGGGAAGTGTTGCCCGGCAATGCATCACCATTGCCTCCTGTATATGGCGTATACGTCAAGCTGCAAATATTTGAAACCTAGTCGCCATACTCTCCATCGAAGTGCACGTTTGTCTTCACCGGTGGTTCGAGAATGTCGTGCGGTAAAAATGTTACGACGACCCACTTTTGCATTACCTATAACCACGCCCGAGCTCTACGGGGGGGTTGTTTATATGAACGAGAAAATAAGACGCGTTGCTGGGATAATATGAAGGCTATGGTCGTAGAAAGAGTTCCCTTATTGCGTTATAATTCTCGCCTTAAGCTGGCAGAAGTTTACAGTCTGTCACATTTATAATGTCACCAGCTTACCTACCGTCACGTTCACCGAATTCCTGAAAGAGAAAACGAAGTGAGTGTCCCTGGGGAGAATTAGTTTTCTTCTCAAATTGCACACACTGGTCGGCCGTGAGGGTGTTTGGCGCAAAATTTGCGGTTTCAAGTGGAATTCTCAGCCGGCTTGGTATTCTTCGTGGTTGGATTATATGGGGAGTGAAGATATTTGAGTATTCTTTGCAGATGTATTAAGTAATTTAATTCGTGTGGGAATCTGCAAATATAGTTTTATTTTTGTTATAAGAAATGTGACCTGATAAGAAATTTAAATGGATGTGTGTATTATCAGAAATGTAGGTCTTACTATAGTAAAAATTTTTAGTGGAGAAAATATTACATTTTAATAAAAGTTGACAAATTCTGCAACTTTTATTCTTACAGAGACATAATAATTTGGAAGTAATGAAAAATCTGAATAGTGGAAGGTTCACAAACGGTATACTAGGATATTAGAATTTAAGGGTATCTTTGATAGTATGGTTCTGTTTCATGATAAATACGTTCAGGCTTTGTAAATAACGATTTACGAGTAGTAATTCCTGGTTGCACAAAAGCCACGTTTTGTTCGCACATTACCGGATATCGAAATGTTGCTGCTATATGACTTATCGGAAAAAGCTTTCCGCGTGACGTCTATATTCCAGGTAGGAAGATACAATATACATACAAACATGACAATAGGATATCCTCAGCACGTTATTTTCTCTCAGGCGAAACAGAAATTCCATGTCGTTTATGGCGATTTTTCTTAATAATTTTAACATCAAGCGTGTCTTATCATATCCTTACAATCATAGCAGTTAATCATCCTTTTAAACATTTCCTTAAACTGTTTTCTACACAACTCCAACTCAGAGATTATTGTCCTTCTGGAAAATTCATATACATAAACTCTTCAATTTGTTCTAAATCAATTTCACTAACTTCAACTTAACAACAGTCATCTTTTCTACATTTCAGCTTTAATTCCTTCGTATCACTCAATATCTACACCCTGCTTCAATATATAACATATGTACATTACACGTAAAAAATCTCCAAAAGTCAGAAGCACCAATGTGCATATCCATTCCACTAATTAATAAACTCTCGTTTATAAAAACTTCCAATTCGGTAACTTTTTCTAAATAATATTGCGACTTTAGACTGAGCAGTCTATATAAATTACAAAATTATTCATCTATCAAATACGACAAAATACTATCATACAATATTATTACAATTTCACAATCAACAATTTCCTTCTACCATACTTTACAAAAATCATGATTCTAATACCTTTAAATATTGTTACAATTTTAATCTCAACAGAACATCTACAAATGTTAATACATTCGAGCACCTAGACACCGATGCTTCAATGTAACATACATTACACACAAAAAAATCTCCAAAAGTCAGAAGCACCAAGGTGCATATCCATTCCACCAATTAATAAACAGTCGCTTATAAAAACTTCCAATTCGGTAACTTTTTCTAAATAATATTGCGACTTTAGACTGAGCAGTCTATATAAATTACCAAATTATTCACCTATCAAATACGACAAAATAATATCATACAATATCATTACAATTTCACAATCAACAATTTCCTTCTACCATACTTTACAAAAATCATGATCCTCATACCTTTAAATATTGTTACAATTTTAATCTCAACAGAATATCTACAAATGTTAATACATTCCAGCACCTAGACACCGATGCTTCAATATAACATACATTACACACAAAAAAATCTCCAAAAGTCAGAAGCACCAATGTGCATATCCATTCAACTAATTAATAAACTCTCGTTTACAAAAACTTCCAATTCGGTAACTTTTCCTCAAATTCTAGCTTCATCCACGCGCCAAGTGTCCCACTATCCTCCTCACCGTTCTCCATTATCTCTCCAGGGAGTGATACCGGTAACAACGCAAAACAACGTTGAACCAGAGTGGAACGAAACGAAACGTTCACAGTCCTCTCGGTTTTTTCTCCGTGACCTCGTCCTTACCAAACACAACGTAAAATAAGAAAGTTCCAGCATCGTCCTGGAAGGTCCACAGTTAGCGTACCCTCGTAATGGTACGCAGGGCCATTCGGGAGCGATGGAACCTAGGAACACTGGCTCTTTCGATGGCACCCTCTCAAACAACCTCGAATGCTCCTTGCTCGTGCGAGTTCGAAGATGAGAGAACAACTCCAGGGTAAAAGTTTACTCCGTGTGCCACCGATCGCGCTAACGCGAGTTTGAGACCATGACTCCGACGTCCGTGGACGAAACTCGCGCAAGTAAGTTGAGGAAATTTGCAAACTAACTGATGGAAACCTCATTTCGCGCGAGCTATCTTGAATGTAGCATTTCAGCGTTGTGCGAGCGCAGATGGTAGGTATAATACCTAAACGATTCCGTGCCGTTGGAAGAAGCGAAAGAGAACCGGATGAAAGTTACGCGATGTGGTTATCGGACTGGTGAACGAATTTTTCGTATTCCTCATGAAAATTTGAATGTTTTTTTTTCGAGGATTACACGGACTGTTTGACGGATTACTATATAGTTTTGGTGATTATTGCGATGTAGAAACGTTGGAGGAAACTTTGGGAAGTTGGATCTTGTGGTGCATGGGGTCAATGGAAGTTTGAGGTTTATGAATTTGTTGGACAATTAGATTGATATTTGTGATCTTTTGCTGCGTTTTTGTTGATCGTAATGCAACAGAGTTGACGAGATGAGGCATTAAAGCAAAAAATGAGTAAAGATGTATCCATTCAGAATGATAACTATTACCAGTGCAAATTTAAGAATGTTACTTCAGTGGTATTAAATTAAAGACGAAATTATAACATTCGTAAGGAAAGTATGTAATGGTCAAAAGATAGCTATAAGAGTTTTTATTTCGACGTACGATTCGCCGATATAAAAATTTGATTCCTGAACTTTTAGACTTATTTAATTTTTATTACTTTTCATTACTTTTATTATTTACTTAATTCTAAAATTAAACACAAAAGTATAACATTTCAAAGAAAAGCATTGCAGTATCAAAAACTGGAATTATAAGAATTAATTCGTAATTGTTTCGACGTACGATCCGCCGATATAAAAATTTGATTCCTGGACTTTTAGACTTATTTAATCTTTATTACTTTTGCTTACTTTTATTATTTACTTAATTCTAAAATTAAAAACAAAATTATAACATTTCTAAGGAAAGCATCGCAGTATCAAAAACTGGAATTATAAGAATTAATTCGTAATTGTTTCGACGTACGATCCGCCGATATAAAAATTTGATTCCTGGACTTTTAGACTTATTTAATCTTTATTACTTTTGCTTACTTTTATTATTTACTTAATTCTAAAATTAAAAACAAAATTATAACATTTCTAAGGAAAGCATCGCAGTATCAAAAACTGGAGTTATAAGAATTAATTCGTAATTGTTTCGACATACGATCCGCCGATATAAAAATTTTATTCCTGAACTTTTAGAGTTTCCTTGCCTCTATACCGTTCAGTATTTATAATTTACCATGTCTGTAAAATGTTCGATACTTCTATGTCTATTATTTTTCATCATCGATACGAACTCGGGATTTTGAATGTTGGGTTTGTTTCGAAGAACAACGAGGGCGAAGCAATCTTCAGATAGGAATTGTAAATCGAAACTCTTTTGGTTTAGTATTTTTAATATGAAAAAACTTGAATGTTAAGCTGCTACCGTGAGATATTTAATCGATTAACTTCTATTTGTTCGTGCCAACGTGACAGAATTTGTGTCGACTAAAATAGAGAATGCGTTAGTAGGGATGAGTGGATGCGGGATGGATTTTTCAGTCACGTCCTTTGAGAGATTTGGTATTTATTGCAGAACTTGCTTTATGGCATGTATGATATATTCGGTGAAACGCTTCGCAGGCTGCAACCGGTTATCCTCTTCCGTATCTTTGGTTCTCATGCTCGATCGAGTGCTCTTCGCTTATTCGAATGCAGTCGCTCTGCGAGCCACATAAGAAATAATACCTGGTACAATACCCAGATTTCAGTTTCGATGGATTGGAAGTAATATTAGGAAAAATGGAGAAAAGACAAAAATATCTCCTTTTTTTTTAAATTAAAACTCGGGTCGAGATATATTTTGAAAAGGACTTAGAAGAGCATTTTCTTAAATTTAATAAAAATAAACTTTTTGCAATTTTCTTTAATCATTCAGTTCGCTAGAATTAAATGCAATCTTTGAGAATTTCATTAAAAACTGAAGAATTTTCTTTAATTTACTGAGAACGATTTAAATTTGGGGATTTTCAGATTTAAACTTTATTAATCGTTCGTTATTGACATTTTTAATTAATGTATTAGTTGAATATATAAATATTACTTAAAGTGATGATGTCCGACATTTTTTAATTCCTTGAAAATATTAGTATATCTTTGCACAAGCAAATGTAATCCTTTAAATATAATATTATTATGAGTTGCTTAAGTAATATTAGGGGTGTCGGAGAGTAACGTCGTTTCTCTAAATATTTTGCTCAAAATCAGTTGAATTTTATCGGTCGGGAATTGAATATTTGGACACTAGATGGAAAAAGATTGTTGATAACTAAGATGATTGGATCATTCTTTTAAAATAAAAACGTGTTATAAATTAATTTGTTTGCATTTAATGTAAAAAAAAACGACATTACTTTCCCCCCAATATAATATCTCGGAATGTTTTAACGTAGGGAAATAAACGGAAAAAAACAAATCGATGTTAGAATTTCTTTGACAGGATGCATTTTCGTATGGTAAATAGAATAGCAATAAAGTGAAAATATTTCTCCAACGAGTTCCTACGTAACATTCGTATCCGACGTTCGCATATTGACACGGCAAATATTTCGCACAAAAAGCAACATGCTCGAATAGCAATGCAAAGAAGCGAATATAAAATAGATCTTTGTGTAATGAAGTCGCATTCATTGAGAAATTAATCGACAAACGATAAATATAACTTTGCGTTGCTCTTCCATAACTTATGATCAAATAATTTGCTCGGAAAATCATCACGAATAAAGGATCATTATTTATCTCGTTGGATACAGTGAGATTAACTTTTGAATTTTCTCCTATTTAATTTTCAACATATATCAGGAGTTTCGTGTTCACGCATACATTTGCATATTTCTAAAGATGCGAAACGTGTTACAAGATTCTCATAGATTGTTGCTTTTATTGCGTAAATTATGCAGGACTGGATGGAATAATATATTCTCGCCTTTACCTCGTAAATCAGAATGAGAAGAAAAGAAAATTTGAAATATTGAGTCAAATATACAAGACGTTCATTCCTTTGAAGAAGGAAAAAGACTTTGGTAAATAAAATATTTATTATTTCAGCTACTGTATAACAATGCAGACGGAACTAACACATTGTTTTCCTCGTTTTAAGTTGTGATTTTTGTTCTCCAATTTCAATGGCTCGTTTAGTAAAATTCATATTTGCTTGCTTGTTTGAAACAATGTGGAACATGAAACAACCCTTAAATCGAGGTCCGACGTAATTGGTAATTTGATCATTGAAAAATAATACAGATCTGTTATTGTTCGAGGGGAATGAACTTTTATTCTGGCTATTGTAATTGAATTGCTGTATTCGAAAATGGCAGACAGAAAGAAACATTTGAATGCTATAAGTTTTAGGTGCAAATTGCAGTGGATAAAATTATTTAGTCAGGTGAAAATGTGGTAAAATTGTTCAGAGTGGTGTATGGTTTGTGAGATGTATTTTTCCATAAACATACCGTTTAGCAAAAGTTTAAATTTTCTTATTAAGAGTTCTGTATTATTTCAAAAATGTTATTTAAATTGATAATTTATTTTTTGAAAACATGTAATGATTTTTCCGAAGTGTTCATCGTCAAATTAAAAATTGTAATTACTGCAAAATTAAAAAATTAGTGGCAGCGTTAATAAAATTATCAAAGCTACAACATTTTCCTTCTTCTCCTTCTTACTTTTTTTTTATTTCTAATGGCATTCATTTTACTTATTCGCAGAACAAGATCTGATTGTCCAATGGTAAAAACTTTTTGAAAGTTTTCCATAAAAGTAATTTTATATCCAGAGCTTCCATATTTTTTATTAATTCTTCTTTACAAATGTACCAACGCTGACTTCATACAACTGAAGTAGTGTCTCGTTTCTGCAACCCAACTTAATTTAAAGTTATAAAACTAGCAACGGTTACGTAAATATTGGAACTGACAGGATACTTCTAGTTTCTTCTGAAGTAACATCTTATCCATGAAGAATTACTGGGTATTGCGTAAAACGAGTTTATCCGGAGAGTCAAGGACTCTGATAAAATACATTAAAATTATTAATTCATCACCACAGCAACGAACAATACAAAATTAACGAGATAAAAAAATACAATTTTACATCTTCAACTTATCATTAAAAAATGACGCTATTTCTTTTTTATCACATTCATGTTTGTGACATTGAAGATTTATAATTCTCCAATCAAATCGTTTTACAACATTCATAAATGATTAACGATCAAGAATCTGTTAATTTCTAATTACATCAAATTGAACAATCATAATATGTCATTATAAATTCATACTTAATATAACATCTGCTTACAACATTCTGCAAATGTTTGTGTTACCAAACTATGAAGTTATTCACTTACCGCATCAAAGCGTAGATGGTTATACAATATTATAATAATTCCATTCAGCAGACCGTTTATTTATAATCCATTGAACGTATATTGTAAAATAATATTGTGACTTTAGACTCAACAGTCTATATAAATTGCCAAATTATTCACCTATCAAATACGATAAAATACTGTCATATAATATTATTACAATTTCACAATCAACAATTTCCTTCTACCACATTTAAACTCATGATGCTAATATCTTTCAATACTGTTATAATTTTAATCGCAACAGAATATCTACAAATTTCGATACATTCTAGCACAGTTAAAAAAAGCCAACAGGCATGTACAATTAAGAGTAACATAGTCCAAGCCAAATATCAATGGAACGTCAGATGAGAAGGAGAAAATTGAATAATCTTTGTTATCATTGCAACAATTTAAAAAGTAAGACCTCCAGTCAGAGCGTCTTTTCTTGACTACATTGCTGAAAGTAGCAGTGTATTAAAACTCAAATAATTTGTCAATCCCTCTCTTACTTATATTATCTATGTAGGAATGACTGGTGCAAAGGTGTATTATGAAACAATATTCCGATTTATTTTACAAAATTTAACAAACTGAAATCATAAAGTGAAGAATTGACAATAGAAAAAGAATCTCTCTCGCGGTCTCACTTCCAACCCCTTCAAATGCTCTTTTCCGACCGACTCTCATCCCCTCTTAGACACCCTTTCTCATTCTTCGCCCTTTCTTCCATCTCTTAGATTCATCTCACTGTCTCAGCTTAAATTGGCATTCACTCATCACATCTCAATCGCACACACATCGCTACATCTATATTTCATTATAATTATTATTTTATTAAACTTCCCCTTAATCCATTTCCATCACAATCATATGTGCGCGCACTTTTTCCGATCACTATCACCAAATGTATTTATGCATTCACATTGTGAGTGAAAAGCAACATATATAAGCAGTCTAAATTATTTATACAACATTCGTCGATTAACCCTTTGCACTCTTATGTCGAGCTACTCTCGACACAGCTTTTTGTGACACTTTATGTTTCATATACTAATTATCGACTTTTCGAAATCAACAATAATTTTGCATTTTAACAGGAATACACCGCAGTATCTACAATTGTTCCTAGTATCAAATAAAAACGAATAATCAACAGTAGACAATTTTCCGAGATTATATTTGCTTATCTGACAAAAGGTTAATAAAATAATTCGGAGCGCAAAGGTTTAACACTAAACCTACCAAGGCGGTCATATGATCGCTTCGCAATTTTTTCAAAAAACTACCTAAATTGATAGGGGAACCGTGAAGTAAAAATTCTACTTCTACCATATAAAGCCTAAATGAGTTAATTAACTAATCCTTTCACTTCTTGATTTATCTTTTTTCGAAGTACTTGTTCAATAAATTTAAATTTTAGTAGATATACCGTCGGTAGTTTTAGTGTTAAAGTGCAATATCACTTTTTGGAATACTGTTAAACTTAGACTTAATATGAAGAAATTTGATAGTAAAGATATATTTTTGAATTTGTCATATGATGCAAATGGATTAATTTAATTATCCAGAACAATTCTCGAATAATTTCCTAAATATACAACACCACAATGTTATAATTTCTTCTCATACCAACTACCCTTTCACCACCTTTCCACCTAAAAGAAAAAACACTACAAGAAACAAATCTGGAAAAGAAAAAATTTCCTATCGTAATGTATGAAATGTGAAAAGATCGACGTTTAAGGAAATGCGCCGGGATTATTTGTGAATCGTCAAATACTTTTCCGGCGATAAAACGTGCAATCCCGTTTATACGGTTTCGCGACTTTTTACCGGGGCAAGTTGGCTCGATTAGATTAAAACGCACGACGGTATGCGGTGCAGGAGAAATTATTCACCCTGTTTTATCCGACATTCTCGCACTCAGCTCGCGGAAACACGGGGCGCATAAACGCGTCGGTGTGCACACACGCGAGAAGAAAGCGAAGAGGTTCAGTTTAACGCGAGTGTCGCCACAGCTGCATATTCCGTGGACAGGATGACGAGGAGGAATCACGTTTCCCTCTGCCATCGCAGAAAATATCACGAGAGTCAGTTCTTAACATGGTGCTAGGAATTTTAAGATAACGAGCTGCGAATAATAAACGTTGGCGCAAATTACGTGTCCTGGTCAGTACTTTGTACTACTTTTTTTTTTTACCACTCACGATTACGGATGGTAATTCCGTGTTGGCGATTATACGCTGACCATTACGTAAGAGAGGCATTGTCATTTGAAAGTTCCAAACGAGCACTTGGCAGGATGCTTGTTTGTGTTTCGAGAGTTTACGATCGTTGAGAAGCTTGCGGATGTTGGAAATGATTTAAATGTTTGAGTTGATGTTTCGTAAATTTATGATCAGCTTCTGATATTGTGGGATTTATTAATATAATATCCGTAAGATTAATGTATAATGTGGGGGTGAGAATTTTGGGTTTTTTTTAACACGTTAGAGGGGACGCCAGGGACCGGCGCTAATGGTATCAATGAAATTTCATGTAACTTTTCAATTGTAATATTTACGAATGTTCTAACATATTTAATATATAGATACTGTCGTTCAAAAGATAAAATCCTGTTGAAGATATGTCTACTTGTGTCTTTAACCGTTTGCGTACCACGAGCCACTTTCGCGCTCTTCAGTTTTTGTGTTGAAAAACTCCAGGACATTTTTTCAATGTTGACGATTGGAGGAAGACTTTGTTAAGAATGCATCAGGTTTCTCTTTTATAATATAAAGTAATTTCAAATTAGGATACAAGCACGAGAAGATTGTTCTTGTTGTGCACTACATAAAATAAAACACCAACTTTAGCTCTTTTTTAAATAAAATCTCAAGAGCGCGAAAGTGGCTTTTGGCTTTTTTCGAAGTAATTTTTTAAAACTCTCCCGGTATTCAAACGGTTAAAGTGTCTGCTTTATAAGGATGGGATTTTAATAGGAACCGTATCATTTTAATAAACATAATGGACGAGTGAAATGTCGGTGGCGTTTAACCTCTTGACCTACGATTTCTTTTCTGATGGAACGTGCAAAGACTCAAAATTAATTCCTGAAGTCAAAAGTTTTCACTGATTTCTGACATTTTGTATAACTGAATGTAATATTAATAGTATAGAAATAATAAGACCGTTTCGTGACCGGCTGATATTGTCAATTTAATAGTTTTTGGAAGACTTAAAAATTTCTTATTCCATTTTCCGCGCTATGAGTCTCACACGGAGTTATAGGCTAAAGGGTTAATATGTTAAGATTTCATGTTTGAGGATAGTGTTAAATAAATAATTTTATAAAGGATCGAGGAAAGGCCAAGGGAAGGAGCCAATGTGCGAATTTATGTATTTCGTTGTAACAACAATTTTTTTCTAAATTGTTATTTAATATATCATAGCATGGATAATTCGGAATCCAGTAAAAACACTTGGCCCTAAGCGAATTCTTCACAGTATTGTAGTCGAGAAAATATAGATTGTACTTCATTCTGTTAGAAAAGAATGATAAAAACGGGGAATAACATAGAAATTGTATTACGTATGTTGTCTACTGCAACTTTAACGATAAAATACCATTAAAACAATAAAAGTGTGCGGAGGTTTGTGTAATAATGAGCTACCTGCACATAAATATTTATAGCTGCAGCGTGTACCGTTCTACATAATTTACAATGTTTCAAAAATTGTAAATTACTTGAATACATACACAACGTTGAAATTGTTATTTACTGTACTGCTTTTTAGCAGCGCTTGTCTAAAGTACGGACACAACAGCAATAAATTCAAGATAAATTCACCCTTTCACATACGCTTTAGTAATAAATAAATATTGGAGATGGAGGTTGGAAATTGCTCTTTTTAAATATGAAAAACGTTCGTTTTTGCATTATTTCCAGGATAATTCTGCTCTGTAGGACATGTATGAAAACATACACGGTCAACGATACTTTCCAAAGTTTATCATTGTTCATGTATAGAGGGTTTTGTTTGAATATACAATTTCAAACATATCTAGGACCTTTTTTTCATCTGACTTTTTCATTGAAAGTTATTTCAACGAACGCACAAACATATTGAAATTTGTTGGAACAATGTTACACCATGGGGAAGTCCGGCTAGAGAGGAAAACACAAAGTAAATTTGCGGTATGGTTTTGAAGTTTTTTTTGAAGATAGATTTTTGTATATAAATGGAGAAAACAACTGCATCAAAATACAAACTGGAAAGCAAACAACGAGCTTGTATGGATTCACACGTATGTTTAAAGTTGTTTACAATTTTCCCATAAAAGATCCCTCATGCAAAAGTACTGGAGCCCATCATTTTTGCTGAGCTATGTTATCTGCTTTCATCAAGCCGTTGTACATTTTCCAATTCTCACTTTTTTCGACTCGCTATTTCCGTCATTTAAATTAACGATCGCGCACGATATTATAGCTATGGTGCTGGAATTCTAATATTTTGGAAGCTAGAACTTTTTAATCTCGGATATGTAAAAAATTAGGCAGGCTTTTCATGAAATGCAAGTATTTACTGTCTATAGAGGTACGTTTTAAACAGTAGTACATGTACTCTCATGTATTAATTTTATCTCGCAACGTTATTTTCAAATCTATGCCAACGAGACTTTTAATTGTTAAGTACGAGGGCGACTCAATAATCGTCAGTAATGCATCTATATAATTTATTATAATAACAGTATGATCTTTGAAATGGCACTATTTTTCATGAAAGTCTCTGAGTTTAATTAAACGAAATGATTCAGTCATCCTCAACATGGAAACGAAAATTAAAACACATAATGTCGGACTGCCAATTCGACACAAAAAATTAAAATTTAAAAATTACCAATTCAATAAGAAAATTAAAGAATAAAAAATTAAAAGTCAGACATCTTTAATCCCTTCGTGACTGAATGTGCGATTACTTTCAATTAATTGCTGAAACAACAGTCTGCCCCTAATTTCGTTTATAGTATAATTAACGCAATATTGAATAGCATAGAATTAATTTTATTTCATCGTAACCCACTGATATTTTTAATTTAACAATTTAACAACTTCAAAATTAACTATTTCATTTATCGCATCAAAAGTGTCACTCGTTATTCTACAGCAAAGGGTTAAAACAATATAATTCCATATCAAAATACGTACAAATATTTTTCAATATTTCAGGACACCCTGTGCGTAAAGTGGTCGGGATAAAAAATGTGCAAAAACTCCAATAACTTCCAGATTCACAAATACATCGATCAAGTGGACGTATGTTTACTTTGCGTTCGGTTAATGCCCAGCAATTTCAGGCATCGTGGAAGCTTAAAATTCCTGGCGCGAATAAAACTTCGCGATTCGAGCAAATAAAAATCCCAACGGGCACTCCGAGGAGAGGAGGAAAGAGATATTTATCTTGGTTCCGCGTGGTGCGAGAGGTCTCCCTCAAAATTATAGGCGACGCGAGAAAATTTGTTCCCGCACATCTGTACGTATTCTTGCGGAGGAAGTTTTGAGGGCTTAGAGGAACCATCGCGTTTCTTTTATTGCTATCCAAGCCCACCTACTTCTTCTTCCTTTTCCTCCACCGTTTCCATCGTCCTCCCCTCGACTCTTATTGCCTTAATTCCGCGAGCACACTACAGATACCTTTTCCCCTTCTCTTCGTTTAAAAGCGCGAATTTCACGGCACCGTGTCAAATGTTTCGCTCGATTTATTATTACGAGCACAGAAATAGTTATTTATGTACCTTGGGCGAACATAGCGCGAATACAGTCGAGGTGATTAATGTTTGCAGTAGGGATAGTATAAAGCTGAGGCCCGCTAGGGCCGAGGCTTTGTATCCCTACTGGAAACATTAATGACTGAGACCGTATTCGCGATAGGTTCACCCATGGTGCTTAAAAAATTTTTCATTCTATGGCGGACGTATGGTTTTTACACGCAGAGGACACTCAATCGGTAGATAAGTAGCGTACGTCGCTACAACACAGGTTTTATAGTTTTTCCATTCTTTTTTTTATTACATTTGTAATTACATAACTAGATAAAATAACAAACTTCAATAACATATTTAATTTTGTTTTTTTATTAAATCACTCTTTTTATCGAAATTATCAACGTAATACTTGTCAATTCAAAATATGATAAATGTATTATCTTTTCCGCATAACATTCGCTCCGTGTGGCTGTCAAAATGACAGCTAAACATTTGAATAACTCGTCTGTATGAAGTTCAATAAACGCATGCGCAACGTGCTCCTCGACTGTAATGAGCTCATTACAGCCCAGGAACTACTAGCGCGTACGCGCATTATTTACCGATTGAGCGTCCTCTGCGTGTAAAAACCCTCATACGTCCGCCTAGGATGAAAATAATGTTTCATCCCTGAAATCATCATACTACCGTCACTAGTGAACGTTATATTTTCGACGGACGGAGGGGGTTGATATTTTTGGGGGTGGCTTGACAATCCCAGGGGTGAAGCTGCCATCCATTCAGTTGCGGTTAAAGGATTTTCGGTACGTGACGTTCGAGCGTGGAAACCCGATGATTTTTAAACGAGATTCTGAACGAATTAATCGCTACAGAATTACCTGCCCCTATGGACTTTGGAAAGTTGCTGAAAGCAGGGGAAATTTTAGTTGGGTTTTTAAAGTATTGAATCGATTGATGATGGGTAAATGTTTTTTCTAAAAATATGTATTATGGTATGCCAGAATCAATTAATATTGAATACATTATCGAAATCGAAAGTAAATTGTGGATAAATATTCGTGGCTTCGTTAAATATCAGGTTTACCAGTGAATATCGAGCATCGACGAAAATCACCATGTGTTTGTCTCTCGTACGGATGATGCATAAATAGAATTATTTCTCGTATCAACGATAATATTGGATTGGTAAGAAAGTAATTTCGGATTTTGCTGAAAGTTAGTTTGTTCTTAACGACTTCTTACAAATTTATGATTTTTTTTCTTATAAAAATTGAAAATTGTCGCTCTCGGCTTAGATTAGAAAAAAAATTGAGCTTTATTTGATTTGTAATTGTTTATTTAAAACAAACATTTTTGTTATATTTTACTTTTTTATTTTTCGTAAAGGCAAAGCTTGGTTGGGAAATGATGTCACAGCCCCCATATAGCCTTGCCCTGGCACCATCAGATTACCATCTATTTTGAAATTTGATAAACGTTTTGAATTATGAAATTTTCACTAGTAATGATAGTTTAAAATCGCATTTGTTTCAGTTTCTTTCTGATAAGGGCCAGAACTTCTATAAAAACAGAATCATGAATTTGTCGAAAAGATGACATTTGGTCATTGAACAAAAATTCTTTCTTAAGAAAAATTCAGTTCCATTTCACACTATAAAACCGAAATTACTTTCTTGGCAAATCAATAATTATATGTCACTAGCTGAAAGCTCCCGTGCTTCGCTACGGTTTAATCGAAACTAAAAAAAAAACTTAAAATTTGGAATTTTGAAAAATCCTTTCTTAGTGGGTGCTTATACCCTAGAAGGAATGCTCATGCAAAATTTCAAGTTTCTAGGTCAAGTCGTTTCGTCTCTGCGTTGATGAGTTTGGCCCATACTTTAACCCCCCAAAACCCCCCCTAAAATTTCGAATTTTTCAAAACCCTTTCTTAGTGAGCACCTACGACCCAAGGCAAGAGTATGTTCCAAATTTCATTGTAATCCGTTCTGTGGTTTTTGAGATTTCGTGATGAGTGGATGAATGAGTCAGTCAGTCAGTCAGTCAGTCAGTCAGTCAGTTAGTCAGTCAGTCAGTCAGTGGTATTTGAGCTTTATATAATAGATTTCATAGACTTGTGAACTGAACTATTTAACCGCACTAAGTATATTTTACCTCAACTACGCTTACGTTAGTACACGTACATTTTAAACGCACGACCTTTTAAAAATGTGTTCGAACCAGTCGTCACTCGACATCAAAAATCGTCTTCAGTAGAAACCATAACTTGAACGCATAAGAACCGACCTCGAACTAATATCAAAAATTCAAAAGCAACAATAGACAATCGTACCGATAGCATCGAACAATCGAGAAGTTTCTACGCGCCGTCGATCGCGCGTTTCGCGCAAATCCCGGAAAGGCGAGAATTGTAAATTCCAAGGAGACAATCCGCAGAACTTTTATTCAAAGGGATATTGTTCTAGACGTACGTACGATCTCAGCGTGTGCACGTGTCTCCTTCGAAATATCCGACGAGAGAATACATTCCTCCGACACGATCTCGGAAAAATTGTACCGATTTACCGTCAGGCCAGCCCCTCGAGATTCGCCGAGAGAAAGGCATACCGTATACGCGGCTTTCCTGTAACTGACGCAGTGATTCTCCCTTGGGGCGACCTTAAGGGTAGCTAACGGTAGAACCGAGTCATGGTTATTTTTCCTTACTTTCAGCGCGATACCACGGTTTCCATGGTTTTCCCTGTCCGTCTCGGAACAATAGCCAAAGTTGTAGTTCCGCTTGACGAACGAGAGTACAACGTCGCGGCAGAAAAGTCATGTTAAACATATGACTGACACGATGAGATGCGAAACAATTAATGTTACCGTATAAATATGTAGGGTTGTTTCTTCGAAATGTTGTCAAGGATGTCGTTTGGTCGTTGGATGAAAATCCAAATTAGTTCGTGAACTGCACCGATGCGGTTACACTTCGTGTGGTAGATCGATAGGATTAACGGTTTGTGTTCTAGTTTCGACGGAAGCTCACTGAATTTCGGGAAAAGAATCGGCCGCGATTGGAGAGTGTATTTTATCGTTTCGATAACTTCGAATCAGTTGGGGGATTGATGAAGAGAGGATTTAGAAAGAATGGAAAAGTATTTTGGGAAATTGTGGTCAGTGTTGTGTGTAACTATTTGCTCTGATAGACATTGCATTTTCTCACGAAAGGAATTGCGACTGGTGCTCTTCACAAAAATAAGATATGCATTTATTCTGGACATGCGTCACTATCGTACAATCATTATCACTAGTATCTAATTTTACCCTGCGACTTCCTGCCTAAAAAACTCCTTTTTTGTTTTCTTCCGACGCAGGTTTACCTACAGTCCTACTCTTCTGCAGGAGTTATATTGTTGATCTTGATATTTAATACTTTTGCTATCTCAATAATGCCGATTTAGTCGTGGAATCGATGAAGAAAGGCTTTGAAAATACTAGGAAGTATGGCAAAACGGTAAAAAATACGGTTAGTTAAGTAATTTGTATATTATAAGATAGACGTGAATTATTTACTGTAGTGCTTCTCTGTCGATTTGAAAAAATATTTTAGAATAATAGGAACCCGACGGCTGCCGCAGATGTAGTTATATTTTTCACAATAGAAAATTTGCATATATTAACTGATATTATAAAAATTAATACGCATGTTGAAAAATAATATTACGTTGCGTTGGGAATTTAAAGCTCGTCGATATTTGGATCGAGAGGCTAGTGAGCACTTAAATTCGAGGGAATAAGAAAATACACGTATTGTAGTTGTAAATAGATGCAAAGGGGAATTAGTGAAATCTCGTTGGTTGGTTGGATGGATTGTTAAACCACTGTGCGGCATTTCTTCACGTTAATGATCGTGGAATCTCGCATAATGCTGAATTATACGTAGAATATCGCGCTGGGAAATTCCGTATGACGCGATATTACAGAACATTTTCCAGAACAGTGAAAGTCTCTGGAGTACGGCGAGAAGCAACCAGAAAACAGTCTCGTGTATTCACCAAGAACGGAGAATTGTTGGCTGCACTTTAATTCTTCACATTTCTAGTACCAAGTATAGGGTGTTCCAAAAATAATTGACAAGACTTTCAAGCTTTATTCTACACTTTTCAGTCAGTGGAGACTTGCAAAAAAGTGTCATCACAAAATTCTCTTTCTACTTTAAATTCAAGTTTAAGTTTTTTTATCCAGAGATTAAATTCGCCTCGTTATATAAGAAATAGTATGTAAACTACCATTTTTTCGAAATGAACTTCTCTTATGTAAATTAATAGACGATTGACATTTTTGTTACTATAAAGAGCCGATTTCTGGTGATAGAATGATGACTGGAACCTTGTCAAATATTCTTGAAGTAATTAATTAAAATTCTGTAATTTTATTATAATTCTATAACTTCTATATATTAATAATAATTAATTTTTTAAAATTAAAATATTAATTATAATTAGAAAATCGTATTATACTACTACCCCCCAGTATTAGAACTAGTACTAGTATTACTATTGTTTATAACACTAGGAGATCTGTACTATTTTCTAAACATTTAATCACGTATAATTAGAATTCAAATTACCTCTCAAATTGTCAATCAATCGGAGACAGTCCATTAACATTCTTCACCGTGAGATACTCATTTTTCCCCGGTAATTGCGATAACCATTCTGCACCGAACATCGGACAAATTAAATTTGCAAAATGATCCAATTACAAAGTCGGAATTAATTCCATGGAAAATTAGCTATAACTGAATCCTCTGTGGAGGATAGGACGACGTGGAACCGCAGTGATTTAAATAACCACAGTGCGAAACGAAGTTCTGGCAGGACGTCTAATGAAGTGCCAATACGTGAATTAATAGAAACCGGCGGAACTCCGAAGTGGAACTAATTCAACGGTGGCACGAAATCGAAGCATCCTTATCGTCTACGTACGATTAATTTCCGTCCTAGTTTTCGTGGAGCGTCGCTTCCGGTCAGCGCAAATCGAGAAGCAATTGGCTCCGCTAAGATCGCAACGCGGTATTTCAACAGCCGAGCCACGAAATTACTTTGCTTCCTTGATCTCAGACTTGCTACGAGCCCTGATCTCTAGCTTCTAGGTTAGTCGTTTGATAGCATTTCGTACCTACACACGTAACACACATACAGGACGATCATATTCGTTGGACGTCCAAAACCGGAAATTAAGTTTCTACCCGCGTCGCGACAGAAAGTGGACGATATTACCGGCACATTCGCACGCTTAACGATCTACCGAGTCGATAATTTTTGACGGCTCATTTAACCGGACGGTGTCTTTTATGTAAGCTTTTTTTTCACTAGAAAGGAGTAGAGTCGTGATAGGGCGAAGGATAGTTGTCGGAGATAAGGGAGATTATTTTCCCCTTTTACTGCGTCCGCGATAACTTCCTTATTTATACATCTAAATCAGCTAATGATGCTTTCATTTGAAAAATGTATTTTGCGAATTTAACCCTTTGTCGGTTTTTATCAAAGAAAAACCTATAATTTAGTTCTATAACTTAATTTAATGTTGAAATTAACGAAACTAAAAATCTACTAAAATAAGTAATACGTAGGAGGGACCAGAAAGTAATGTAATTCAGACAAATAATTTCGTAACAAGACTTTATTTTTACTGAATGATACAATGATACAATGATACTTATTATTAACAACTTTGTTCAATCTAGTGTGCACATTTCCAATGCCAGGTCAATAAAAATCAATTGGCTTTTTCAACAAAGTGTTGAGTGCCTCTACTATCAGCTAAATTATAATATCTTATGTAAAACTAAAAGAAAAACTAAAACCAAAAAAGTTTCTAATTTGTGGATAAACATAAATTATCCGAATTAACCGACTGTGAATCGACCTCCATAGAGTTAGTGGAGATTTTGAAAATATGCAGCAAGAATGGGTACACGTCGTTTTTGAATAATTAGCTGGAAAAGTTTCAATGGTTTCTATTCGTTCTAAAGTCTCAGCATTTCACGAAAGAATTCATATAGCGCATGAGATTTCAATAAACGCGGCTAATTTGACGAGCTTTCTTCTCGAATCACTAACGCTAATCCTTCTTCTCGCCATTAAGCTCTTTCGCGTCTATCAGCGCTAGTCTCGAGAGGACATTTGAGAGCTTCAACTCGTCAGATCGATGCTAAACCACGAAACTGTTGGACGGTCGATCCGATGGAATTAAATGCCCCGAAGTGGAGGAAACTCCGGTAATCGAGCTCGCGCTATTACTTGGTATTAACGTTGAGCCGCGTTGTTTTTATTACTTCGACAAATCCTTTCATATTAATTTCGTAAATCCTTTGCCGAGAGATACTACGTCACTCCTGATAGAGACCGACAGCTTGGATAAGACCTGATATGTTGCGCTGAGAACGACGATGTTTTTATCGTCCCACAAGTGCCTTCTAGATTTTTACTATATATTTCTAGCTTTCAAGTACATGATACGTCCTTGCGTGACTGAAAATAATTAGTAATTAAATACATACGTAAATAGTGTTAGTAGACATTTAATTTTTTCCTGAATATGTTAATATATTAATATTTGATACCGATGATTAACCCTTTGCGGACGGAGGCATTTTTGAATATCGAGAAACAATCAAATTATTTAGCGATGAAAAAACACTTTTTCATCGGAAAGACAGTCTGTTATTGTATACAAGTTGAAATTTCCTCTTTGTAAAATAATATTTCAACGATTATATTTTAATTTTTCAACTCTAACCGTTTATATATGTACCGCCAAACTATAACCAATTTTTTTCTCAGGGCGGATATATTCGCCCGTCGTCCGCAAAGGGTTAATTATAGTACTGATATGCCTATAGTATTATATTTATATAATAGTGATAGTGTACATTTAATTTCTTCATGAGTTTATCAATATGTCACGCGCATCTCAGAATTTCGTCGATATCGTGTTTTTAATTCTCAAAAGATTCCACCATGGAAGATATTCTGAAGATGACACGACGGGGCTTGAACCCCTCGCGTTAAAATCTGAACCTTCCGTCAGTCTCACCGTTGTAATTTCGTTGATGGATATCCCGCAATGATTGATCGCCAGGAAATTATTTCTTTAATAATTGATTATTCATTAAATTATTAGGGTGCTTATTATTTCCGTGTAATGACAGCAAGGGGAAGCTTCCGCGACAGATGTTTCACCCTAGCTTCCGAAACTTTCTCCCGTGAATGTTCGTTCGTCCTTGAAATCGGTTATTCTCTGTTATTAATGTGATGACGAAAGTTGGTAATAATTTTATTTCCAAGTATCAAGTACAAGATATTAATTTTCAGGGGAAACATGTCACGGTACAACGGATAGAATGATAAAATGTCAAAAGCAATCATCACTGTCATTGAAACCTGTCGATGATATAACGTCTCGCATGAGATATGCTATAATAATCCTCGCTTGCCAATCGAGGCATTCGGAATCGATTTAATCAGCGATAGAGAATGAATTTGAGTCGATTAATTGAAATATAATAACTAATTTTCATATTTATTTTTCCTACATTTTTAAAACACCTTATGATAATGTATTCTCTTAAGAATTCTGTGGTTTCTCTTCTTTGGTAGAATATAATGGAGATAATTAAGGGATCTAATTAGGCAAGATAGTTGATTTAATTTGTAGATTTAAGAGAACGTTATTGAGAATACTAAAATATTCAGGTAACTATGATGGTGGCGAAATGAAGTACAGAGTGCCAGTTAAAGTCCTATTACCTCTGGGAAATTTTTCCTACTTTGGAATTTTTCATTCGTTTATACATATCGTAGTATCTTTGTCTCGAATTTCATCTGAAACACGGATTCCTTGATATCCGAAGTTGTTAACGCTGAAAATTACAAATAAGAAGAAAGGAGAATTTTACGAGTTCATATTCAATATTTTAACAGTAGTATGAAGTGACTATTGTATTATTAAATATATAATTATCTAAAACATTAATATTTGTATTTATCACCAACATGATTTTAACTCCTTGCCGTACAATAACGTGATAACACCGTAACACGCGTGACCCGATAAATGGGACAGAAAATGTTGAAGTTTTCTAAACATTACGGAATTAAAAATATCACTGAGTCACGATATGATCAAATTATTTCTATTCCATTAATATTGCGTAAAGTCATACACTATACCAGGCATGACAGATAGGGTGTTATTTTAGCAATTAATTCCCATTAAACAATTGAAATACAAAAGAAATATAAGATTTTTAAATATTATACATAAATATCAACATTATTCATTGCGCTTAGCACACACATCAAAAAACACACATACACACACCACTTCACAGCTCGTAAGTGCCGTTCAATAATTTAAGAAATAACCCACAGTAACAACCGATAAGATACTTTTTGTAACATAATTAAACATACACCATTTATAATAAATATGTTAATTTAGACTCCTGAGGAGGGCACACTAGATTGTGCCGAAACATGTAGAGTAGACGGATTTAACAAAAATACACACCTCAACCGAAGAAAAAAGGGCTTACTTAATCTATTATTCATAAATATACTTGAATATAGGAATACATCAGCAGTTGCTTGTAACTTAACGGCAATAATTTAGAAAAAAAGATTTGTAACAATTTTTCTCTCACCCAACCAAATCTCCCCAGCGCAAAGACCAGATAAAATGTTCACCGTGGTCGCATTTATCCGCAAATAATACTTATGGCTGTCGTCCAAAGTCGTTTCAGATCCATAAGAAAAAAAGCTTTAATCTCGCCGAAATGGTCCGTAAATCATGCCGAGCCGAAATCGAAAACGATCAACCGTTGTTCTGGCTCCACCTTCTTCCATTATACAAAATTGCGCTATCCATTTCCGGGATGCAAGCATCTACGTGTGCACGATATTTCCACGAAATTTTGCATTCCCTTAATGAAAGCCGGCTCACGTTAAGAGGCCTGACAGCCAAACAGGCGTAATTGACCGGAGCCATCGTGCTTGTACTACTCTTTTTTTCTTCCACCCTCTCACTTTCCAACTTTTTTCCCTACCCTCCTCTGTCCTCTCCTCTTTTCATTCCAAACACACCAAACGATGTTTCGAACCTGCCGGACAGAACAGAGTCCAATGAACAAACGTTTTTAAGAGAGAATTTCTGGCAGAATTCAACTCCGAATTTAACTTTTCTCGGTAACGACAGAAGTTTCCCGAGGAATAAAATGAATTTGAAATGCCGAGTGAGTTCTGGCCGAGTTTCCATGGCCGGAATGTATTACTGCTTACCTGGTGTTACCTACGTTCATATATTCGTTAGTTCGGTTCCTTCCTTAAGATCAACATGGCTTTTCAGTTGAAATTCATTTTCCCTTGGCACCGGTTATATTATATCGTTGAATATATATGACTTTCGTAACTCTAAGCTGTAATTACGGACTAATGAATTTTTTTAATGAAAAAGTTTGCAGGTGAATGAAAGTGTGTCACGTATGTAACCTGCTGCCGTATAATTATGGAGGGATTGTAGAATGCAGATAAAATTGCCAGTGTTTTCAGTCATTCTCGTTTCCGTCCTCTTGCGGAAAATGAGGATGATGGATTCTTGTTTCGTGCTTCAAGGATGTATTTTTCGATCATTGAATTAATTATGTGGCAGTAACTTCGCGTATGTATTTACCTACTGTTAAGAATTTTTAACGTTAGTTGAAGTTACGGATATGTAATGAACTAATTTCCTTTGTATTTCATTAAATATGGTTTTGTAATTAATTATAATGAACTTTTCGCTAGTAATATTGAAATCTGTGATATATTCTTGTTCAACAGTAAAACTACTGCGGAAGTGCTGCGGAAATTTTGTGCAAGCTTCGTGACAAAGTTGGCTTTAACGCTCGCCATTAATTTCTACCAACTCAACATTAAAATCATATTCTGCAGAATAATTTATTTTCGCAAAATTAAACGAAATTTTAAACTTTCTTAATTTAGTGACACTAAAGTCTATTACGTTCCTACAAAACAAATAATAACACTCATCCACTGCTTCGTCATTACATTACAGCAATTAGACATTGAAATAATCCCTCATAAAACAATTTTATCCAGAAAATTAAACAAAAGGCCTACATTTTTTTAATTCATAATATTCCTTCAAAACCGATAATGTCATTCATCCTATGCTACTAGCTCCACATCATCCCTTAGCCATTATTTTCTAGCAATTAAACATTGAAGTAATATCCCATATCACAATTTTATTCACAAAATTAAACAAAAATCCTAAATTTTTATGATTTGAAGACAATGAAGTCTACTACATTCCTTCAAAAAAGTTAATGGGACTCATCCAATGCTACCACCACAGCATCCCCTCGCCTTTACTGTGTAGCAATTAAACATTAAAATAAACCCCCGTAAAGCATTAAAAAGCGAAACAATCAGTCACTTGGTCTCGCTGTTTCGCAGCTTCATAAAGCTCCGACTCGTGGCGCAGCATTATTTTCCCGGTGACCAACATTAATCTTAATACATCACTGAAAATCTCATTAGTCACCTAGCAGCGGACGTATTCATTATCTCTGTAACGTTGCTTTTGGATCTATCCATCTCGCGAACTTCTCATCTCACGATCGAGGGAGAAACTTTTCGAGGGAATTGCATCGGCGAATTCGCAATCTTCTTCTTTCCGTAAGATTAAAAAAATTTTTCGGGAGACCAAGCTCGTGCGTCAGCAACGGCATCACTTCCGGTAGCAGGCTTTTTCTCATGGAAGAGAATGACTATCGTCGGAGGTATCTCTCCAAAGCCATCTAGAACGGTGACGAGTCGAGTAAAGTGGTAGGGGAGGAAGAACAACTCGGAGGGTGAAAAGGAAGGGTGAAAGACGAAGAGAGGATAGAAAAGAAACGAGAGACATTTGCTCGGCTTACGTTAGAGCATTTGAACCTTTGGAGAATAAAGCTCGGAGGGTGGTATTATCCTGAGAGAAAGGGAGAGAAAGGAAGGGAAAGATAGAGAAAGAGTGAACGAGTGATAGAGAGAGTTGAAGATAGCAATAGATAAGTAACGGAGCAACTATGAAACTGGTTTTCGCTCACGGGAAAGAGTATCGATTTCTTATCATTCGCAATGCAAACTTTACACTCCTGGTTCCTGATATCTCGTGGAGTAAGCTCACTTGTCAGCGTTCGTATAGCGTGCTGATGTTGAATTACTTTTTGGTACTTTCTTAGTCGTAAAAGTTCTCGAGTATCGAGAAATCGGTAGATTCCCTAAGCGAGATGAAATCGTTTGTGCTTCAAATACTGGTTTATGACGAGACGTAAAATCGAGTGATTCGTTGTGTCATTTAATCTCCTAGCTATTTAACGGGTAGTAGAAATTACATGATTGGTTGTAAAAGTAGTTGTAAAAATACTACTTCGAAGGGGTTGAACTTTTTAGGGGTGACTCACTCGATGAGGATTGACGATCGAGATTGCAAATAGGAAGATTGATGCTCGTAGAAAGAATAAAAATTAAACTTCTTATCTTAGATTATCCTTCTTGGTTAATTAATTATAATGCAAAAAGATTCTTCTTATATTTTACTTCTAAACAGTTCAAAAAGACTCTTTAATATTTTTGATGTACCTAATTAGCTTTACAGGTACTGATACTCTATTCGGTATGTTGAAATATATTTGTTACCACATTTCTTTAATACTTTATATATTAACAACATCATTTTCCAAGCCAGAGCTGCTAATATTTATAACTAACAGGTTCTATTTAATCGATAAATATCCTCATCCCTATAGTATTATATTGTTTATGACATTTTGTACAAAAAAGTAGCATGTCTGTCTGAATAGTTGCAAAGTTTAATGACAAGTTCCAGAGGTCTGTGTATTTGTAAATGGACGCTGTAATAAACTGCAACGTTATTTAATCAACGACTTCGAGGCGAGGACATCAAAGGAAATTTTCTCCGCCTCCGTTAAACCGCCCACCTTAAGGCATGACGATATAAAATTCTTAGTCCAACGACAATACTTTCTATGAGATTAAAGCGTGGAATTTCAGTAATTGCTGACTGAATTATACGACTGAAGAATACCACGAAACCTCCGTGTGTTTCTTTATTGCCCAAAGGAAGTGTCTCGCGAAGCGATAAAACGGCAAATCCGCCTCGCTCGATGTACAGCAAAGTGCTAAATACGGTACGGTATACGCGTTTTACATCTGCTGCGCTTGTTTTATAGATCCGGGATAAAGTACTAGCAATTGCTCGACCAGCGGTGCCCAAATGTACTTTAACTCTTGTTGAATTTCACATTGAAAAAGCTAGGTGCCTGAAAGGCTCAGAGTGAATGTTCCTCTGAAAGATGCACAAGTTATTGGCGAAAAAAAGTCTCAAGGGGTAGTTGTATCATTGAAAATCATGAAAAGTGTTTCATCTAGTAATATCGGTAGTTCCTGGGTGGTGAAATAGAAACAGTGAACACTTAACGAGGCGTTCATTTCAAGTCTTTTTTCATCGAGCAACAGATAGAAGTCACGAATAGATGAATTACTTTTGAGAATATAACGACGAGGTTGGATATTTACAGACAAAGCATCAAAAATAAAAATTCTTATTTAAAGGCGTACAAAATGTGTAAAAAACAGTTAGCTACAGAGATCCAGAATTAATTCCATGATTTCTTGACATATAAACAATGTTTCAGGAAAAATGCACAGTCTGTACGCCATAAAAGTCGGTCAAGCAAGTATCCATCTTCGATATAATTCTACAAGTTCTTAACAATTACTTTTGTACATTCCTGACAATTCTTTTTCATTCACCACGTCACACAACTCAACAAATTATAATAAAAACTTATCTTACACACCAAAGACAAAAAGTTCACTCGAAAAAAATTCCAACCCTAAAACCACCCCTTCAAAATTCTCGCATACTTTTCTACCCTGCAGCATAACAAGACCAGCAACATTATTAACAAGAATAAGATGTCTACCTTAATACCCTAGCAAACATTCACCCCAGAAAATTGCGCTAAACGCCCAGATCCAATAAATCTTGCTCAGCGTCCAGCATCGGACGTCACCATAAATCCCGCCAATCGCCAGGTATTTCCCAGGCAACCCTTCCGCCGCTATAAAATTTGTAGAAGCGTGCTTTTACAAGCGCAGAATCGACCACCTCGTAACCCCGTTTCTTTACAGTCCGTCTGTAAAAGCTCGCATTGTCCCACGATATCCATGGACCTCGACGACGACGACGACGACGACGACGACGAGTGGTAATCTTCGCCGTTCCGTGAATACGTAGGCGACTTCTAAAGAGACGCTGCAACGAGCGTAGCGCGACGCGTATAAAAGGGACTTCCGGTAAATAATGTATA
Source organism: Cerceris rybyensis (assembly GCA_910591515.1). Taxonomy (NCBI): domain Eukaryota; kingdom Metazoa; phylum Arthropoda; class Insecta; order Hymenoptera; family Crabronidae; genus Cerceris; species Cerceris rybyensis. The sequence continues at coordinate 11,931,808 of OU342799.1, forward strand.
AACGCATGAAAAATTCTCACGACGAGCTACAAGTCCAACTTCCACCGGGTGCATAAGGAGATTCGCATTATCGTGCATGTTGGATGAGAGGAAACGAGCGCGAGAGCCCGATGGGCGAGCTGGAGAACGTTGGGATAGAGCGACCGGTTGTAATATGAAATTTTGATCGGATGTATATACTGCTCGAAGCATGTCCGGAATCGGAACTTTTGCTCCCACCCTCTCGAGAATGCCGTAAGCGAATGCGTGCCAACGACCCGGTGAAAAGGTCAGTTTATATAATTCAGAGAGAAATTTCAGTACTCCTTGCAGTGTGCGACTAACTTTTAATCGTCTTGAAAATTTCAGTGGATATATTTTTGTCAGGATGGAATATTCATGGTTGGATGTCGTTCTTTTTTTCTTGTTTTTTTTTTTTGGAGGGGAGGAAGGTGGAAGAGGGTAGAATCGTGTTCGATCGAAGAGAGGTTTTTCGCTTTTGTGCGTTTCACGGTGAAGTCTTTTTTTTGGAATGGCAATTCATTGGTAACTACAGGGCCGTTTAATGAGAATCGATAATGGCTTTGTCATTGGTGTGCATAGTGGGACGAAGGTGGAATAACCTCTCAAAATAAAATTTCCTTTGTGCCGTGCTTTTGATTTACCGTGGCCGTTATTTTTCAATTTCGCTGTTCAGAATGTGCAGAGAGAGAGAGGGAGATAATAATAGAATACTTTATGCGGCATGGTATTTCTCTTTGGAGAATTTATCGTGACTTTATACGGTTGCTTCTACGGATGTATCGTTGGAAAAAAAAGAGACAGTAGCAACGATTGTTTCAAGTTAAAAGGAAATTATTCCTTGGTCTTTCAGCGAGCACGTTGTTCAGGTTTTATGGTGTTTTTAATCTCTCTGATTTTGTGCCGTTGAGAGTTCTATTTCAGTCCTATTATAGAAGCGAAATGACTATTAAATGCGATTTAAAAGTTGAATGTGTAAAATGTCGTGTTTGGAAATTGCCTAGCTATGTAAGCTGTTTTTTAAATCTCTCTGTTTTAACTACATTTTAACGCAGTTTCTGCCATTTCTAACATTCTCTCCGGAAAAGAAATACTCCGAAAAATAATAAATCTAAATTAAACTTTATATTCTCAGTTTCAATTGCTACCATCCTTTTACGGTAGTCTTGACTTTCAAAGAGTTGTTAACGAACTAGGCGCTAATTAACACAAGAACTACCAAGCAAGTCATAATTACTTGTTCCCAATTTTTTCCAAAGGTTCTCCAAGTTTATAAGACAGTCATAGAGCAAATATTTTATATTGATCTTACAAAATACAGATTATCGAATCGACCATCTTTTCCACTCCTTCATATCTCCTCTTTCAACTTATTTTATATATTAAAATAAAATAGCTTTAAAGCCGGTACTTCTAGTGTTAAAATGATATCATGGGACAATAATTTCTCAAAACCAATAATAAAGTTTTTTTTCATAAGTTTTCACTATTTTCTACATCCATTTCAGTGGCTCTTCTTTACTTTCTCGCAAAGATCGAATAACTACGAGTGTTTCAAACTTTACTGAAGTTCCTACAATAACATACACATTGGCGTTATGGTTCCATGCCATTAAACTTCGAGAAACAACAGTGACTGTACAAATATCTATGCAAATACCTAAGCCAATAATACAGATATCTGCCCTAAAAACAATTTTTAATCTTTTTCATACAGATGGACATTCTCTTCTCTAATTATATTGCAACTATGCTTATATATTTTCTTTCTCTTTTTTCAGACCGCTGCTGAAACAGATAAAGAATTCGGCGGAATCGCACATCGTCTTGGATTGCTCCACAGAGAGGATTTACGATGTGTTGAAACAAGCACAGCAGATAGGGATGATGAGCGATTACCACAGTTATCTTATCACCTCTCTGGTAAGTCTACTAATTAAATAAAACTACTCTTTATCACTACAAAATAGCAAAACCCCTTCGTTCTTCATTAATCAGCTATTAATATTACTCAACTAATAAGACTTACAAAAATCTCAATTCAAAACACTTTCCTATTCAATCAAATGAAGTAATTCCAAAAACCGTGCTAATGAATTGCAAAAGGTGGTAGGAAATATTAATATTATATGATCTAATATTAAACAATGCTTGAAACTCCGACATGAACTTAATTCAGACAGATCGACTCCTTTCTCGCAGACCCATCAACTTCCAGATCTTTCCATCAAGCAAGCTCCAATCTCTCACCCCTCCGCATTAGAACCACCCTCTTTCCAACGATAACGAATACAAGCAACTTCCCTCTTCGTTCATCCCATCAAGCAGCCGCATTTCCTTTTCCTTACTTTTCACGAAATCGTTTGACCCTGCTCGCGATAAGAATCGATAATTTTCACGTAGAACACCCGGTGAGGTTGTAAATTATTGGCGAAAGCGCGAGAAAGAATCGATTACCGTGTGAACGTACCAGGACGATCGGAGATTGCTTTCCGCTGTCGTTTTCTCATGACCGTCGTGATTTGAATCACCGCTAATGAGGAAATACTCGGTGTTACTTGACTTCGCAGTCTAATGAAAGTTTCATCGAATAGCTTGCCACGAGGATACCTTCTTCATGGTGTCAGATATCGCACCTGATACGGCAAACACCGGCGTGTTTTATTAACGATGGCGATTTTACCGCTTTTTCGTCCTAGAATTTTTTTATGTCCCATTATCCTCCGAGAGGAACTCCATGGCGTCGTTTTATCAGCATGAAAGCTCCGAGACGCGTTGCGGTTGATGACGGTGTACTGAGAATAATAGGTTGATCGTTTGCATGGTTATTAATGACGTTACTGTTTTTGACGTTTGAAATTTTCATTCATAAATTTAAGAGAATTCGGCGGCAGCGGGGAGAATTGTCAGCCATTGTTTGAAGAATTTTGCTATGCATACAAATCGGAGAATATCTGTTCTCAAACTTTCTTTAGTCTTGAACACGAATAGCTCTGGCGGTCACTTTCAACTCTGACTGTCCTTTCCAGTCCTCCTAGTCCCTTAAGACCTGTCCGTCCCATACAATCCTTCATAGCCCTCCTAGTCCTGCCCGTCTCTTCCAGTCCTGCCTGCTCCTTCCATTCCTGCCTGTCCCTTCCTACCCTGCACCTACCTGTCAGACCTATCCGTCCCTTTCAGCCCTTGTCCGTCCCATACAATCCTTCGTAGCCCTCCTAGTCCTGCCCGTCTCTTCCAGTCCTGCCTGCTCCTTCCATTCCTGCCTGTCCCTTCCTATCCTGCACCTACCTGTCAGACCTATCCGTCCCTTTCAGCCCTTGTCCGTCCCATAGTCTTTCCTAGTCATTCTAGTCCTGCCCGTCCCTCCCGTCCCTGCCTGTCCCATCTTGTCCTGTCTGTCCCACCTGTCCACTTCCTAATTTTTCTGGCACATAGCTCAAAAGCTCATATTTTAGGAGAAAATTTGAATTTTTATCGAAAAACGGAATGAGCTTTTTAGTTTGAGCCATCAGATGTGAGCTTGCAAGCTCAGATGTCAATGCTCAAACTAAAAAGCTCAGATTTTTGGAGGAAATTTGGCAATTTTAATTGAGCTTTTTAGTTTGAGCCATCAGGTGTGAGCTTGCAAGCTCAGATGCTGATGCTCAAACTAAAAAGCTCAAATTTTTGGAGGAAATTTGGCAATTTTAATTGAGCTTTTTAGTTTGAGCCATCAGGTATGAGCTTGCAAGCTCAGATGTCGTTGCTCAAACTAAAAAGCTCACTCAGATTTGTCGAAATTTTGCGAAAAACTCGGAAAATTTGCTCAAAAGCTTTATACTTACCTGCTCATAGCTCAAAAGCTCATATTTTTGGTGGAAACTTGGAAATTTTTATTGAGCTTTTTAGTTTGAGCCATCAGCTGTGAGCTTGCAAGCTCAGATGTCGTTGCTCAAACTAAAAAGCTCAAATTTTCGGAGGAAATTTGGCAATTTTAATTGAGCTTTTTAGTTTGAGCCATCAGGTGTGAGCTTGCAAGCTCAGATGTCGTTGCTCAAACTAAAAAGCTCACTCAGATTTGTCGAAATTTTGCGAAAAACTCTGAAAATTTGCTCAAAAGCTTTATACTTACCTGCTCATAGCTCAAAAGCTCATATTTTTGGTGGAAACTTGGAAATTTTTATTGAGCTTTTTAGTTTGAGCCATCAGCTGTGAGCTTGCAAGCTCAGATGTCGTTGCTCAAACTAAAAAGCTCAAATTTTTGGAGGAAATTTGACAATTTTAATTGAGCTTTTTAGTTTGAGCCATCAGGTGTGAGCTTGCAAGCTCAGATGTCGTTGCTCAAACTAAAAAGCTCACTCAGATTTGTCGAAATTTTGCGAAAAACTCTGAAAATTTGCTCAAAAGATTTATACTTACCTGCTCATAGCTCAAAAGCTCATATTTTTGGAGGAAATTTGGAAATTTTTATTGAGCTTTTTAGTTTGAGCCATCAGGTGTGAGCTTGCAAGCTCAAATGTCGTTGCTGGAAGGGATTGGAACGGACTGGAAGGGGCTAGAAGGAACTGGAAAGGGTTCGAAGGGTTTCGGAGGGTTTGGAAGGAGCTGGAAGGGACTGGAAGGGGTTGGAAAGGGCTGAAAAGGGTTGCAAAGGGCTGGAAAGGGCTGGAAAGGCCTGGAAGCGACTGGATGGGACAGAAAGGAACTGAAATACTTGTAGGAACGGGCAGGGCTGGAAGGGAAGAACAGGGCAGGAGTTGGTTTCACCTGAAAATGTATGCTTACATTGTGCACTCTTTGTTTCGCATATCGGAATGATAAAAAAAAACAGTGCTCCCTTAATTAATATCAGATAAATTAGAACTTTTCCATCGGGAATTATTATTTACTTAAATTTGCATTCACAATATGCAACAAACTACTTTCAGTCCGATTGAAATTTTTCGCACGGGCGCCCACGATTTTCATATTTTACATACTCAAATATTCGATTCCAATTCGAGTCCATAACCGATAACGCTTTTCGCACAAAACTGCTCTAAATAGAATCTCAAATTCGCAAGCATAAGGTAAAAATAACCTAAGGATGACGCGTGCTCTGCCTGAGGATATCACGAAAATGCAAAAGCCAAGAACGTTCGCACCTCGCCAGGAAAAAATACAATTCCATGGAATCCTGTCTGTGTCCTGAGAAATCGACGAAAGGAAATTCTGTTCCTGGTGCCTCTTTTTTCTCATCGGACAACCTGGATCACGTTTTCGCGTTAATGTATACCAAGGCTGTTTTCCTTTGTAGTTATACTCGCGCAAATAGGATATCCGCCAAAGTTGGAACAGTTTGCGAGGATTTCTGTGATACGAATTCTAAGAGAAATCATCCGAGAGAGGAAGAGAAATTTAGAGAGAGAAATCGAGAAAGAAATAAGTAGACGAAAAGAGAGAAAGGTGAAGAGATAAAGAGAACCAGTGAAAGAAATAGAGGAAGATAGAGAGATTGCTCTAAAGCAAGAGAATACGAGTTGGTTGGAAAGGAGGAAAATCGTCGAACGTGTTGTTCTAGAATAGCTGGAGGCGCGATCACTGCAATATCGTCGATCGTCTCCCGATATTCTTTCTTCCCCAACTTTTCTCCACGCCGGCACGTAAGAGTGCCCCGAACGCGCGCAGAAATAAAGTTCTCGAAAGATGGATGCGTCGAGAGAATGCTGAATCGATATATCGTAGAGAGTCAACGGTACGTGTCACCGGTAGATACTTTCCGCGGATTTTTCGAGAGGGTAACCGCCAAGAGGGTGAAATTTTTCCGTTGTTCGCCAATTTTCAGGATCACTTGTACGATTTGCATTCGATCGACACTTTACCATAGAATTGAAAATTTAACGTAGCATTTTCGTTGGAAGAATTGATTATGTAGGTTCTAAAGTGCGATAATATGTCGAGGAAAATACTGTCGTCGTAAGGTCATGACGCATTGCTGGGAAAAGCTGGAAAATTTTCAGGAAAACGTCGCAGTCACGTAAAGCCCTTTATATGTTGTCAAATTACGTGAGACTTGAAGTAATACACCTTGGACGCGACTGTGAAGACAAATCTTACGGCTCTATTAATCCTTAACACTTGGTATGTTCTATGAGGATGCATTTGATAAACTATCTTTGTTCTTACTGCAAAAATAAGTACTAGAGTTTCTTTTCATTAATGTTTAATAATTTATAATGAAAAATTACTATATTTCTTCTAAACTACCTTGTAATATGGAAAGAGAAGAATCAAGTATGATTAATAAGTAATAAGAAAGAGAAGTGAAAGTGAAATTACTTTTATATTAATAATGGTAGTTCACGTAGTGATATACTTAAATTTTTGTAATACATTGCATATATATTTATTAGATCTACCAAACAAGATAGCTCAAATCCGTTCATGCCCGTTTTCAACTGTGTGGAAGATATCAACCCCTTTGACTGAACTACCCTTTCTATATATGTACCTCGAAATCGACTAGTAGGACGGACAAGAGAGATGTGATCCGATCTGAACCAATTTGATCCAATTTTATCCAATTTGATCAAAAGAAAGAACGTTCCAAAAAAATTTCCATGTTCATTGGACCCAGTTTAATAAAAAAAATTGCAATGTTTCTATATTAATTAAATAATCAGAGATATTTTCTTCCCAATTATAATTATAAATCTCCTTATAATTTCTGCCAATTAATAAGTTCTGCCGTCCTCGACAGATATCGCAATAATTTGCCGAATATACCTCGAACATTATTCCCGTCATGATAGCAATATAAGATTTTTAAAAAAAGAATTAACTAAGTTCCATCCTTTAGTGTTTCTTTCGAAGTTCTATTGGGGAGAGAGGGTACTCTTACTTTCCGTATCTCGGTGTAAAGTAGAAAATTCGCCCGCCAGTGGGTATATTTTTCTTTGTAGCTCACATTTATTTACTACGGAATCTCGAAGACAATGAAAAAGAGCTGGCAAGAGCTCTTGTGCGTGCCTCCTCTCACGCAGCTTCTATGGTAATATTTACTCGGCCGAGAGGGAATTTTCTGCACTTTCACAGAGTTAAGGTTAAAAGCTGTCTCAAGATAATTAGCAATTTATCGTTGTCTACGCTACGATACCTTCCACGAAGCGGGATCTAGAACGGAGAGTATACAAATAATCGCCAGAGAAGTTAAGGCGGGAGATACCGAAGAATAATAACGGGAAAATTATGTTTATTTGCTTTACCTCCCTTATTTTCATCCTTGCCGTTTGTGATTTCAATTATAATTAACGCCAACTCGTAAATACATCCGACCTTTAACCATCCTCGCTTCCATCGATCCTAGAAACTCTAATGGAATGATTATATCCAAGCGATGTTATATAAAAGTACAGTAACAATCTGTAATAATCTCTTACTATCTTTGTAGATTCTTTGAGACTCCATAAACTAAATTGGAAATTCTTCTATTGGAAATTCTGAGAATTTTTCATTTGTATAAAATATATTCCACAAACTATGTTCCAATACTTAATTAACTTGCTAAATAAATCATCAGTTTGTCTAACTAAAGTATTTGGAATATTTTCCAAAGAGCACCCCCCTTTGCAAAAAACCCCATTTCTTTATTTCTTAACTGTCATACACCCTCAAGAATTGTGAATAATAATAAATTCTTAATAATTTCATATTGTGTTTTTAACTGTTACAGTTGAGAACTTTGTAGAATGATTATTAAATAAATTTGTTCAAGTCACTTTGCGATTCGTAACAAAGGAAATGTAGTGTTGTAGAATTTTCATCTCTATCTCTCGTTCGACAATCTCCAAAGGTATTTAACCGTAGTAAACTGAGGCTAACACCTACCCCTCAACGATTCACGTTGAAAGCAAGCCTCGAGATAATTACTAATTTGCAGTTGGGCCAACTATGATGGCCGTTGCCGCTGTGCCGCGCGTCAACGAATGAAACGTCGTTCTCTCGTTGCGGGCAAGTGATAAAAAATAAATAGAGCTTTAAACGAACGTGCTGCAGAGCCGGCCACGACCGCTGGCACAATTTATCTCGGTACGTTCTACCAGATTTCAATTTAGATCCATTAAAATGTAAATTAGCAAGGGTATTTGTTCAGCGCTAGGGTTAAGGTGTGCTTTCTTCTGAGCTCCTCCTGTTTACTATACCCTGAGGACTGGTTTGTCTCTGGACATAGACGAAGATTTGTTGTTTTGAAGAAACGTCCGGCAATGATCCTTACGGTCATTGATTTTAATTGTCATCATTTACCACCTGGATGAAGTTTTCTACATTGGATTTTTTAATACTAAAAGTACCAAGTTGATTAAATTGATCGATAGCCAATTTTTTCAATTTCTACATTGATAGAAGAGGGACCGAATAAATATTTATCTCTTATCTTAAAATACCTAAATTACTTAATTAATTTAGGTAATTAAATGTAACGGTGGTAGTTCTAGCTTGAACAAAGGATCTACGAGAAAAATGTAATAATAGTTGCAAGAGAGAAAGCATTGAAAACTGTTTTAATATTGCAGTTAATATAAGAATTTGGTGAAGCAGATTGAGAGATTGTTTAACAGAACAAATTTTGTTTCTAATAGGCGGTTTAATCTAGGAATCGAGTTTTCAATTTCGTTCATAGATTCGGTCATAGATTTTCCATTTCACTAACGGAATTCCTCGACTACATACATTTTTGACAAGGTGACAGTGCAGTCTGCATTCCATGAAATCAGCAGATAACTCAATAATTTTAATCAACAATAAGTAGAAAACTCGTATTTGCGAGCTCCGATAAAAATAAAACATTGCAATCCAGCAGAGATTTATAAAGCGTAATGGCAAAAATTAAATAACAGTCGTAAATCGTTAAAAAATCATAGTTTACACGTAGCTTTTATCATGGGGATTATTTAATTTATAATATTTTTTATGAATGAAATTTATATCGACATTTTCCACTGGTTGAAATGTAAAATATATAACCCAACGAATTGTTATTTTCGACGGTGGAAAAAATGAATAATAATGTCTACTGTACATGCCACCACTGTATTGATATCTGGAAGGTTCAATTTAAAATAGAAACAATTAATTATAATGAGTATTACGTAATCTGAGAAGTGTTTCGACGAGATTCAACGTCATATCATTTATCCAGGCTGGACAACGAGACTCAGAGCTATTTATTTTCATTTAAATCGTTTAGATGCCCTTACAGAGCTGAGTTGAGGTTCATCCATCTTCCTCAACGCTCATAGAAATGATCGGAAAGTGGAAATTCCAAGTACATGGATTTTAGAGCTACCGGCTTGCAATTAACCGCCAACAAAGTTAATGAAACTTGAACTCTCGATTGATCCTGTGATTGAAAAATCCAACGAGAAAGTTAGCCTCTACCTCGCAGATAAAACGGAGTTTAATGTTTCCACGAATACCGTTTGAACGTCATTACCTATTAATATATATCCTTTAATTAGTCTGGATCTGTTCATTGGAAAGGGCTCACAGTTTAATCTAGAATTTATAGAGGTATCGCGGAACTTCAGTCTCTGAATACATTTATAATCGAAATTAAAACAACACTACTACAGTCTTATTTTTTTATAATATCTTCAGATTTTTATGATAATTGCCAGAGTCATTTATTTGTCATTTAAATTTAATTAATTTTAATTATCAAAACAACTGTGAAATGCATTAAATCATATTTTCAACATTGTTACTTGCATCACTTTCATAATTACCGATACAATTTGGTTATGATTTTCATTGCGATTCTGAACGAGTCAGCTTGTAGAAAACCCATTATGTAAATGCGAATGTTAATAAACATTGTTCAACCATGTCCAATCTTTCGATGTATTTACTTCCCATGGTATTAAATTCATCCCATAAAGCACTAACCGCAATGCAAAGTTATGGTACTAGGATACAGCAGTCCCCGCATTGAGGATCAACCTCATTTTGCAGTGTCCGCCAAATTCAGCAACGCAAACGTATTAACGAATCTCCGTTCCTCATTAAGTTTATGATAGCTGTTACGGTTATGATGATTATTATCATCGTTATAGCCTCTCCTGCAATTAATGTTCTTATTACGAGCATTTAGTAGATGAAACATCAGAAATACGGATTTTTATTATGCCTGAATTATTTACTCCTTGTTTGTATAATTTACGATAAACTATTATCTTTTTAAACTATTTTTGAAACTCAGTGTTTGTTCCATTTAATTACGAACGTTGCATGTTTGATGCTACGAATGAAATAAAGCATGTTATTATTATTTGATTATTATGTTATGTTATATTTGTTATTATTTCGTAGTATAGAGATATGGAAAAGTTATTCGCTCTGTTTAACGAGGAGAATTAAAATACTATAAGAATTATTGTCACGTTTTGTACACTGGGCTTTAATACCTTAATATTAACAATATATTTTGCTTTATTTTGTTATGTCGGTCGATTGGCGGTATCTATATAATAAAATGCATTTTATCGATGATTTAGCAGTCAGGCTTTTGAAATAGAATTACCGATCGTTGCGTGAACGTTATATCGTTATAGACGTGTCATTTTGTGTTATATCTGTTCAATTATCACACTTTACGGATGTCGATGGAGTCATATTTTTTATTCTCACGATTTAACGAGCGAACTGTCAATACATGAGTATTATTGTTGCGCGAAAACGATTTACCTTTGCACGTTATATTTTATTATCATTTCATTGCACCTTTGACACATTGATTGATATACTTTCATTGAGATTTATACAGCAGTATGTTTCAATTTCGTTTTCCTAAAACAAAAGTACCATAAACCTTTTCGATGCTCCAACTGAATTGTACAATATTTGTATTAATATTTCTGATATCCAATAAATTGAATTCTCGTAAAGCGGAGTTAAATAGTTGAAAACCTAGCTTTATAATTTGCTTTAAATTGCATCCAAATATTTGTAAAAAATGGTGGCAGTACAAGTAAAAAAAATGAGAAATCTAATTTCTCCCTTATTCTCTGTCTGTATAAAATTACAACTAAAAAGAAATACTTTAAAAACAAATTTTACCCCTTGCCATACAATAACAACTAACACTCGTGATGCGACAAATTGGTAAGGAAATTTTCCAGTTTTTCAAAACTTATTAAATTGAAAGTACGAATGAGATGTGGCATGATAAAATTACTTCTATAATATTATATTAAATTATACGATACGTGAAAAATCACTGATCAATATTTTTACTAATTTAATTCTGATTTATTGTGAAGCCAGTCGCAAAATACACGGTACGGCAAGGGATTAATTACATAGCGTAGATAATAATTCTCTCATTATACAAAATTCAATGCACCAAACCTGCTATCCAAATATCTCAAAACAATGAAGTAATAAGATTCGCCAGGACAAGAATATTATAAACAATCGCAAAAAATTCGATAGTATTGAAAATTATACAAATTTTAATCTATCTTCAAATTCAATATGTTAATCTATTCTGTACCACGTCATCAGCATATAATACAATTAACATCAGCCTTATTATTTTGAACCAATCTCCAGCGAAATTTTTCCCGCGTCAAGATGCATTATTCAAACGTCACTCACATAATCCCACATATCATGCATGGAATTCTGCTGCGTATTTCATCCGCGAAATAAATTTCGCGATATTCGATGCGTGACATCAAAACCGATGCAGCCCTCGAAGAAAAAAAAACAACGAGCTTCGCCTCTCGTAAAAGAGCATCCTCAGGAAGTTCGTCATTTTGCACGGACTTACATAAAACTGCTTTTAATAATTTCTCTCTTCCGCGGGCGAGGAACGCCTCCCGGCTTTTCTTATCCTTCTGTATATCGAAAACAAAAGCTCCGTAAGCGAAGGGAATCCCTTTGGGAAAATTTTCCTGCGCATCTGGTATGAAAAGTACACGTTCGAGATGTGACTGTTGAGCAAAAGGGACGGTCGATATCTATCTATCGTTCTTCGCACGTGATTTACGCGACTCGACGCCTCTGACATACATAATTTCCACTTGTTTTGCCTCCACGCCGGCTGGGGAATACATTCCGCGATTTAGATAAAAAGGCGTGGAGAATATGAATCGCATGCTGGGCGAGACTGGTATTATCGTCGTGTGCGGTTCGCGTTCAAGCTTAAAAGTAGAGGATAGAAGAAACAAACAAGAGGAACTACACGGGAATTAATTTATTGTAATTAATTTCGATGATTTTTCAAAGGTTGATTTTATTTTTTTTTATTGTACGGAGTGAATCAGAAGTCATGTATTAATCATTTATGAATAATTCATATTTCTTCTTTTATAAATGATATTTTGTACTTTTTGAAAATTATTTTTAATTAGTCTTGTAAATGATGTATTTTGAGTGATTATTATTTTATTGTTAGGCTGAAGAAATTAATAGTATGTAAGTTATTGTATTTGGAAGGGACTTTTAGAGCACCTGGTATATATTGTGAAAATTTGTGCATCATTATGAAATGTAAATGTAATTGTATTCTTGTTGATAATAAAATAAATAATTTATTCAACGGAATGAGAACACGTTTGCGTTTTTATTTATATCCTTGGAAACAACATTATTATTGTAATATATGATAAAGTAATGCTTGCAACAAATTGAAAATCTACTGAAAAAATAAGAAAACTTATCTTCTGCTAAAATTGTAGTGTCGAACGAGGATCGTAAATCGATCACTTGTTTTTCGTAAGAGGAAAGTGTTTCGTGTCAATCTGACTCCGCGCTCGGTGTTATCACTGAAAACACTGGCTGAGTGAGATGAAGACAACCGTAACTTTGAAAATTGAATTTCCTAATGGATCTAAGAAACGCTCGAAATAGTAGAATATATAATTTATTCGTCTATTTAAATCTCATTGCTTAACATTCGGCAAAACACTAATACTTCAATTTCTATTCATAGTTAACAGGATTCCCATCTTAAACTCAACCCTTTGCGCAGAAAAACATTCGCTATTTTTCTCTCTCAAACGTTCCTTCGCAATCTCATCATCCAGCCTCTGAAAGCTATTTCAATCTCATCTAAAACCTATTGCCTGCCTTGTAAATATAAAATACGATCTGTATATCTAACGTAAGTGTCTGTCGCTCCTTAAGTCTGTACGTTGGTTCTAAATAACATGGATCAATCGCTTTACCTTCCAGTTTATACGTCCATACTATAAATTTAAAAAAAGTGCATTCCTAGTGCTGATTACATCGTAAAACCATAATACCACGACCTTACAAATTGAAACAAAAGACTATTCAATTCTTCCATCATTGTTTTGCACAAAATAAAAGTATATTTTCGATAACGATATTCATATAGATATAATTTGTTGAAACAACAAAAGAAGCAAGGCATTGGAAATATATTGAAAATTGTAGTTGGCCTTGCTTCTAATGTATTCTGTTAAATCAATATTTATTCTATTCACTGTTTCCTTATTATTCACAAATATATTTATATAAAAAACGTTTTTACTAATATAGAAGTACATACGTTATTAATATTTTTACGCGACGAGTTATAATATACGGACTTCTACATATTAGGGGTACCGAAAAGTAATCGAAATTTCTTTTGCTGACGAAAAACGTTTATTTATTAAAGAAATCAGAAATACTAATCAACAAAATAATTTCCATAATTTTCTAACACTTGTTGCTAGCGTAAACGTAGTAGTTCGATTCCCTTTTTAAAAAAGTCCTTCGATTTTTTCTTGAAAAATGTTTCTAATTACGTTTCTACTTCTTCAATTTTGATTACTTTTCGGTACCCCTAATAATTCCACATGATTCACCAATTCCCAACAGTTTATTCACTGAACTGAATGTAGTCCTGTCTCTGCATTGATTATTTATAAAGATTACAATATGTAATATAAACGTACTAATAAAAATGTACAGCCAATGCTATTAGTCTCTAAGTTTTCCAATTACTCTAAATTTCTAATTTAAACTGCAACGTTCTCCATCAATAGTGCAGTATTACAACTGTATAGACTGTAACCAATATATTACAACTATATCTTGCAAAGAAAGAACGACGATCCCGGTGGCGAGGCAATGATCGATCACCGAGTCGATGGATCGATCGTCGTACCTTAGGTGTATCGCCATTCGTGTCGATCGGACAACTCGCGGAGACAGCAGATCGAGAATAGCAAACTTATCTATCATGCTGAAGGTACAGGACAAAGGATAATAAATGGCTGTGCCGAGCTGCTTGAGCATTCGAAAAGGTGGACGGAGTTGCGCTTTGAGACAGGGCGACTTTAAATCACGTCTACCACAGCAACGATATAGATAGCTGCCTAGAAAAGATACTCCATGCTACCTCTCTCTATTCCGAGATATCTCTATTCTTGCCGTTAGATACCTATGTACTATCACGTGAAATAATATCTGTCCTTGTAGGGAGAACCGTCAAGTGTGTTTTGTGGTATACGGTTTGGAGTTGCGGCTGCAGTGGAAAAGTTATGGATCTATGTGAAATTTTCAGTACTTTTTAAGAATCGTGTTTGTATTATATGTACCAGCAATATTTACGGATTTTAATATTCTATTTTGGAGCGTGAAATTTTGTCTTGAAGTGGAGAAAAGAGATTCACTCGGATTTGTAAATTAGGGGGTGAAATATCATATGTGTTGGGATGTACAGATTGAAAGTTACGGTTATCGTGGAAAAATTATGGGTCTGTGTGAAATTTTGAGAATTTCTTAACAATGTTGTTTATATTATTTGTGGCTATAATATTTGTGCATTTTAATATTCTATTTTGGGGCGTAAAATTTTGTCTTGAAGTGGAGAAAAGAGATTCACTCGGATTTGTAAATTAGGGGGTGAAATATCATATGTGTTGGGATGTACAGATTGAAAGTTGCGGTTATCGTGGAAAAATTATGGGTCTGTGTGAAATTTTGAGAATTTTTTAACAATATTGTTTATATTATTTGTGGCTATAATATTTGTGCATTTTAATATTCTATTTTGGGGCGTAAAATTTTGTCTTGAAGTAAAAGAAGAGATTCATGCAGATTTGTAAATTAGTCATGGGAAAATTATGGGTCTGTGTGAAATTCTGGGAATTATTTTAAGAATCATGTTTATATTATTTGTGCATTTTAATTCCTATGCATTGTATTTTAAGGGCGTGAAATTTCGTCTTGAAGTGAAAGGGGAGATTTATCCTGGTTTGTAACATAGGGGGCGGAATTTAATGTTGACATGAAACTGGAGATTGAACACCTTTAGTGCATAACTTTTAGGGAATAGAGAGAAATATTCACCACTGAAATATCAATGGACTGTCATCTACAGAATTTGGAAAAATTATTAGTTTTACGATGCAATTGTTTCATAACAAATTTCTTTTTATATATAGTACATTTCGGGAGCCACGATGGATGTCATCGTTTGCCCGGTTTGATAGTTTAGTGTTAAAAACAGATCACACCTTCAATACAATCACAAAATAAGTACCCCGTAATTTGTCTCTCAGATAATCTCCACAATCCTTGAGATTCGCATAAAACTCTATGGCATCAGATTGGCCAGATTTCCATTTCAGAACAATAGTCTTCTCTACCGCCGGAAATTGCGATAATTTATTCGATCCGTATATTAAACTCTCGTAAGATTGTATTTCACCTAGACCGTTTAAAAGTCACCCGATATATCATCGTAATATCCCCGAACTTTCGTGGACCTCGATAAGACGAGATAATACTCAATACTTTATAAGATATACCTACCCGATAAAATTCTTTTACGAAGAGCACGTAAAAAGCCGCCAAACGGTAATAGAAATTCATAAAGTGATTTGAATTCCTTGCAGGACCTACATAGCGTCGACCTGGAAGAATTCAAGCACGGTGGGACCAATATCACTGCCTTTCGTTTAGTGGACCCAGAAAAACCAGAGATCCAGAAGGTGGTGCAAGACTGGATCTATGGTGAGAAGAGATACAATCGTGAACTCGATATGGGCCAGAATACGAACAAGGTGAGACGATTAAATTTATGGTGCGATAGTATTGTAAAGTTTTTTTCTTTTTCCATATTTTTTTTATATGTTTCTTTAATTATTATGATGATTTAACACTAAAACTACCGACGTTATATCTACTAAAATCAAAATATACTTAATAACGACTTTATAAAAAGGGAAATGGAGAGATAAGGAAGATAATTAATAAACTAATTTTGGTTTTATAAGATAGAAGTGGAATATTTACTTCAGGGCTACTCTATTAATTTAGATAATTTTTAGAAAATATTTTGGAATCGGTCTTTTGACCGCCTTGGTAGGTTTAGTGTTAACCAAAGACAGGGTAGGCTACATGTGGCTCTTTTATTTCATATCTCTGCCCCTTTCATCGTAACTGCATTTATTAAATTTTACTTTAACTAATTCCAATTCGTTCAATTTTTTTCAAAAAGAATCTCTCGTGTAGTTCTAAATTTCTTTTATTGAGATATTATTATTTGTTTGACGTGATAAATAGTGATTATGTTAGGATTGTTTTTAAGGAAAATATATTCGAAGTATTGTGAGAATGTATCAAAAAGAAAAGTTGGAAGCTGAGGAGGACATAACTGCTCCTTAGCGACTTGCAAATTCCGCAGAAACGTAACTTCCCGCTGAAATCTCGGAAAACTTTGCTGTATTTGAGGTATGAATACTGTGATTTTAACTTCTACAATTTGCAAGAAGTGCAGTTAAACTGTGACACAAAAATAAAATGCGAATGTGCAGTATTAACTTGGCGGAAAATTATGTATAAATATCTTACCAGATAAGAAGGAAGATTATTCTTCCAGTAATGTTAAATAAAGTTTATCACATTCCGTGATACAATTAAAATATCATATATTTAATCAAATTTGCTTATTCAAAAGATTTTCTAAAAATTAACATTAAACAATTAATCCTACGTATACTTCATTTTTTCATCTCACTCTTATCACTGAAATTCCAAAGCAATACAATATCATATTTCATAATGAAAAAAAATCTTCAATTTCAACTTTCATTAAACTTATTTATACAATCATCAAGCAACAAAAGCACTCACAAAAATCTCCAAATACTCACTCACAAAAAGCTCCTAACGTCCAAAGAAAATTGAAAGGTTTCACCCTTCGAAGCCCAACCCCAAAGACAAACAATCTTTCCACCCTCAACGATCAAACCGAGAACTTAATTTCGCGGCCGATTCAACGAGAAAGACTTCGCAATGAACCGCGTATTTTCGATGCCAATGTAATTTTCTCAACGAACGTCCGTACGAACTCGTCGCATCAATTCCCGTATGTATGCAAATGCGAAGATTGTCCATGAACGTGCAACGAAATACGTCCCTCTTAAAAGAGCACTTGCCTCGCGTAATAACATTCTAATTTTACATTCTTCGCGCAAGCCAGCTTGACAGCTACATCGATCTTCCTCTTCTCGGTTCTTCCGCTCGGAACTTAACGCCGAACGGTGCCATGTCTCGAACGAGTCCGTTGAGAATAACCGAGTGAACGTAATAATTGGGTATTACCTATTCAAAAGTTGAATAGTGCCACGGGAAATTGAATTTCCCGTAGCACGTGCCGAATCTCATAAGAATGCAAATACCACAAAGGCTAAACTGCGACGAGTTTCGTCCGTGGATTCCATCGGGGTGGAACTCTTTTTCGTAGGAACCGTAAAAGGATCGACACTGTCTGTCGAGAACTTAAAGCTCGCGAATGCATAAGAAACCAGGGGGAGCTTCTTTATAATGATTCACTTACGGGAACAGTTTGACTTCGTCGGCTGGTAATTTCGATTAAGTTTTTTTCCCAAGAAAACGAGGTACAACTTATTCGAGATGTGACGCGAATTGTGAAAAATTGCAGTCGCAAGATGGGAGATTGAATGTGTTGGGATAATTTGTTCCAGTAGCTGGCTATAGATATTGATAAGAGAAAAGTTTGAGAGTAGTTAACACTAGATATACGGCTGCTAAATTTAGTACATTTAATATATCAATACTTTACCGACCGGTATTTTTTTAACATTTTTTTAACCTAAATACTTCTCTGATACCGATATCCCTTCGAAAATGACAAATTTGCATAAGTGACTCCTTGGCGATAAATAACAATTTATTGATTGCTGTGACAGTCGATTAATGAGTTAAAAGTCTAAAAGCTTTGGCCTGAAAAGCTAACTAATGGGGTTCCGATCTTTAAAGTGTTAAATAAGTTCTTTGAAAACAAATGAATCACGCGGCAAAAAGTACGATCTGTTAAATAAATTATGTATTACAAGATAGTCAGGAAATATCTACTGTAGTGCTTGTCTAGATATTTTAAAAATAGTTTTAGAAAAGTAGATGTCCGTCAATTTTACGGTTGCCGTAAATCTAGTGATAAAATAAGCTTTGTTATTAGGATATTCATGACTAGTAATTTCAGAGTTTGTGGAATGAGTTTCTTGGATGTTTTTCTATGGATTAATTGCGACATTGTAGGATGATAAAATTATGGTTGCGCTGAGAGTGATAAGAAAATGAAGGATGTAACGAGAAATCCAGGACGTGTATTTCTACGGTGGAAGTTATTTGTTATATGCGAATAGGTGGTGCAACTGCAGCGCGTGAAACGTGAATAATTACAAATGTCAGAGGGTTTTTGATTCCCTTTCGTGAACTTGTTCGTGTACAATGTTTCTTTTAGTCTGCTTTTGAAACGAGTGAAAAGGAAATACATGCTGTCGACGACTAAATGTTACATCGTGAAAAACTAGAGTAGCAGTGATTTATTTCATAGCAAACGGAGAGTATATATGGTTTTTGTAGAGTGCAATAATATAGTTTCTATTATTTCATTGAATCTTCTATGAAAAATTCCGTTTAAGCCTTTGCTCAATGCAAAATTTATACGAGAATATGTTTCTCTGTTTCTAAAATAATCAAATAACTATGTAAAAAGCCATTTTCTTAATTATGTTCGTTTTTGAAAAAGTGAGATTTAAATTTCAGCAATTCTATTTTTTCGCTGAACTAATTACTTTAGTTTATCCTTTACATCGCACTTTGCGTTTAAAACAAAAGAAAACTTAGCTCTGTCAAATGTAAATATTTTTTGTAAAAGTTTTCTCGTTACTGTCAAACCACTCGTCAATATAAACGCGAAAGTTTTTCTAATGTCAATTTTAATTGCAAATTTGTAAGTACCGTCAGTCACTAAAGGGTAAAACGAGGTTTGTTATTTAATAATTACACGGTTGAAACACAAAATTACTAAATAAGAATAACCATCGTCAGAATATTCTTCGAGCCGCAAGCTCAAACTTGCCCTTCAATTCAAGCAAGTCATTAAAAAAATGTAATTAATTCGTCAAACAGAAGCACCTTACAAAACAAATTACAAGACTGCGTTTAAAACGTCAAGACAATGAAATTTTGCATCTCTCTTTAACCCTTTCGCTACGGCGCGCCGCGCCAAAATTGCGAACAGTAAGCGCGCGCAATCTTCAGCATTCAGGGTAAATCTTTTGTCTAAAAAACGATGTTGTGACATTGCATTTAGAAGCAAAATTATTTGTGTTCATAACAATGTATTCATAATTTTTTCATGAATGTATTTTTATATGGCACTTGTTTTAACTCGTAGTTTCATTTTTGGAGCGGGTGACTATAGTCACCCGTCGGGTATAGGAGGCATTTTGTGGACGGTGACTATAGTCACCCGTAGTAGCGAAAGGGTTAATCCTATTAAACTACAATGTTGAAACGCGACAAGACCAAATGCTACGTCCTCGTGGAATTTTCATTTCTAGAGACACATATTCCACGCGTCGTGGAAACGGATGCATTAGCATCACGTCAGATTTATCATTAATCTACGCATTAATAACAAACCCGTTGGATTAACGTTCCCTTTGATGCTTGCAACACCCTCTGACAGGAAAGTGATTGAGTGCAGTTAATTATCGGAAGACAGCTACCGTAAACGCTTGCATCTTTCTCTGCTACTAATTCAACCAGGTTAAATCTGTTATCGGTATTTTCTGCCGGTTCGGTTTGACGCAAGAGAAAAAGAGCGATATACGTGTAGTTCAAGAGGAGAGCATGAACGAGAGCGATAGAGAAACACGGTATACGGAGCATTAAGCAAAGGTAGAGAAAGTACGACGCAGAACGTAGGTGGAGCAAAGAGAGCAAGAATGTAAAAAGATATTTACAGAGTGAGAGGAATAGAGTAAAAAATATATATATCACGGTAAATGTGATGAATCCGGTAATTATACATGATTGCCGGTTATTATGTATAATTACCACTAAAACTCAAACCAAACCCAAGTCTTCTTTCCTCTCAGGAAGGGAAATGCGTTTAACACCCCCTCGCGCATTCAGGGGAGTGTGGCAGTCGCCGGAAGTTAAGTCCTCAGACCTAAATGAGATTTAATTCACACCTAATTGAGACCAAAGTACCAACAACGAAATTAAAAGATTAAACTATCCTTTCCACCTTTTGCGGAGTTTCCATCCACGTGACTAGGAAAGTCCATGGTTCGCCAAACCCATACCTGACTGGCGAGCTGGTCAGGTTTTTTAACTAACTTACTTCCTGTGGAACCATTATGGGTTTGTCGTCCCCTGTCCAGACTTGACTCAAACCACTGTCTCAAGAACCAGTCCAGCAAGCTGAAGAGACCGCTGAGAAGATCTACCCTCTTGACCCCTTGAGGGTTTTCCATTCAGGTGGCTCGGGTAACCCCGGGTTCGCCAAACCCGTACCTGACCAGCAAGCTGGTCAGGCCCCTGAGGTAACTCCTTTCCTGCGGAACTACAATGAGTTCGCCATCTTCAAACTCATATAACCCCGAATCTGCAAGGTCATACCTGACCAGCGAGCTAGACTGATCTCTGAAGGGAGGAAACCAGAAATGACCTAAACTTGCCGGTTAATATGATAAATAATCAAGAATTCGTCACATTTATCAAACATACGTGAAGTGAACATGATGATGCATGGCAGAGAATGACAGATAAACAGAGAAACACAAAAGGGGTGCGGCGGTGGAGAAAGTGTAAGACAGAGAGTGCCAGATCAAGGTAGAGGTACAGAGAGAGGGAGTTCAAGACAGAGATCATGAGAGAAAATCAGATTGAGAGAGAGGTACAAAGAGAGACATATAGAGAGAAGAACGTAAGATATACACAAAGTGCCAGATCAAGGGAAAGATACAAAGAAACAAATGTCGGAAGAGAGATCATCAGATCAAGGGAGACATGCAACGAGAGATAACTGGAGAGAGACAAGGTACAAGATTAAGAGAGAGAGAGAGAGCTCCGCGACGCCGAATTACCTATGCAGCTTACCTAGTTTCTCTGCGCGCAGCTCGTTCTGCTGCGTGTGATACGCTAACGAAATGACGGCGGATTACGCGATACATGTGAATGTACAGCTGCATACACACTTACGTGCACCCGTATTTCCATTAGGAGGCTGCATTTTATTCGCTATCGAGCCAGCGACGCTGCGTTCACGCGGTCTTGGATTACGAAGAAAATTAATGAGCCGGCTAATGAAGCAAATCAGTGTCGCGGTGAGGTGGTAATGAGATTCGCGAATGAAGAAATATTTGGCCGGAAAAAGTCTTAAAGCGAAGGTGTTCCATTTAATAAGGCCCAACTTTAAAATAGGATCGTGTTGCAAGAGAATTAAGAGACGAGATTTCGCTAGATACGATACTCCTTTTGTTTGTATTATATTAACGTATATTCACCTAGCAAAGTAGAATAGTTTTTGAAAGAAAATTTCGAATGTTTTGAAATATGTATTAGAATTATAATCGAGATAAGATTAATTCCAGGAGGAAACGGACGAGGGGCTGTCAAAATTCAGAGACGTATTGGTCCTCTTCGTAGTCCACCCTCTTGCTCCATTAATGGATTAATTAACCAATTAAAATGATTGATCGGTATCGTCAAACTGAAACATAAATACGTTCAGAATACCGACAGGAAGTAAGATTATTACTGTCTGTTACAGGCATTGATAAGATAAATTGCAATAATTGTCCAAGTTTCGCTCTAAAATGAGTTCAGGGTTGACAAGCAAAAAATCGTTTCAATCATTCCTCTTATATTTCTTTTTACTTTAGGTATACTTTTACCAAGAGATTTATATTTTCCTGTGAGCTACTTTTTAACGTCGTCGTCATTTTCTCCTGACATTTTCTTCGATTTTTCACGGCGAGCGTTTTTCTTCATCATACCCTCTCTAACATTGGAGGTTTCGTTAATCCGCAACGCGACAAGTTTGTACGAGGCAACCGGTGTTATGGGGGACTATGAAAACGGGTCGCTTAATTGGTAGTTCTTTGAGCAATGCGCCCCTAGGCATCGTCACAAAAGCCAATTATATCATTGCGCGCATCTGCCGCGACATCAACTGCAGAAAAGTTGAGGAGCGAATTTGGACGTTCGGCTATTTCGAAGCAACATCTGCTGCATCCGACGTCAGCTTTCGCAAACCTCTTAAAATCGCGAAATTACTTGCCTCGTACGTTCGTACGTAATTGATTATAAATTCTGACAGAATTTATCGTGGAATTTCAAGTTACAGTTTTTTAACCGCATGGGGTTTGTTTGAGAAGTGATATCAGGGCTAATTGCTCCATAGGAAATATTGGTTAACACTATAACTATGGGCGTTAGATTATATTATTTATTTAAATGTGTAGTATATTTAAATATATTAAATAAATACTTTGACAAAGAAGATATACAGAAGAAAAAAAGATAATTAATTCAGTAATTTATTTTGCACAAGATAAATGTAAAGTGTTTACTCTCCTGTAGATTTACAGAATCATTTTTAAAAATTAAGAAACAGTCATTTTGACTCGCTTAGTAGTTCTAGTGTTAATTTTAATTGGTTATAAGAAATAATTCATTGCCGATTTAAATTCATAGATTTTTTTATCAAATTGGATTCTATTTGAAGAGTGTAATTAGAATTTATGAATTTCTTATCAGGAATATTCGCTAATTTTAATTGTCTACGGATTAAGAAAGCCGTAGAAAATTCTAAAACAGTATTCACGGGTTGATTATTTCGATTCGCATAAAGGGAAAGCAGATTTTGCTGCCACAATAGAGAAAATTCTATTAGTGTAAAAAATTTGCGAAAAACCCAGCTACTGCTAAGTGGCAGACGAAATTAACAATTTTTCCGCGTGTTTTCGTAACATAATAATAATTAGTGTTTTTTGTCCTATATTTTTCATTTCGTACATTATGAAAATACGTGAAAGAAAAATTAATTTTTTGTCTCTAATATTATTATGGTAAAAGAAAAAAAAAATCGTGTTCTTTCCATTTACAATTTCCACGTTAAGGTTTCAAACATAGACACTTTTAAATTAAATTTTTATACCTGAGAGTATTCTGAGAAACTTATTAATCGCGTCGTAGACCGTGAAGATTGAAAAGTTTATTATTCCTTGAACGTTTTGGCGATGAAACGTTACAAAGAACTTGTAAAGGATGCTGCCATAAAGAAAATCTTTCCAACCCAAACCAATATCTACTGTAATTAGTTTACTTTTAATACATACTTCAATCTTTTGTAGTAAAGCTGCAAAATGGCGAAGGACTTAACAAAGAATGCATAAAAATTCCTACAATATCTGTACCTTTGAATATAACCAATAAATATGTAGGATTGCAGGAAAGTGAGGGACTATGTATGAGAACGTGAAGGTGTGACAAAGAGAGAGAGAGTGAGAGAGTGGGTGGGACAGCGTATCCCCGATGCAGTTAGAGAGAGAGTGTATATCGGTGTGCATTTGTTTCGCGGGGTGCAGGGCCTCCAGAGAAAAGTCATTGCTTAACAGGCCCAGTGTGTTTTTTGAAAGCGAACCTACAGCGACAGCAATAAAGCGTATTTCATTATAGCGTAACTTAGTTTATAAATGTATTTTGTGTTTATCTTATTTTAGTGTCTCTTTGTTTTTATTTTATATTTTTAAATTAATAAACTGATTGTTATTTATTTTAAATTATTATCCTACAAATAATAATCGAATGTGAAGGTACCGTAGGTACGTCATTTCCATTAAGCTTGTTTTGTCACATTTTGTTAAACAATCAACGTCGTATTCCATCAAAGAGGAAAGCAATGAATGAATGTTGCGCAACGAGTAAAATTTCAATAACGTTTGATACTAAAAACAGTGACGCAACCTTTTAAATAAAAACTAGATGCAAGACCTTTGAATACAAAGGATATTGAGCATCAGAGAGAAAAAATAAACGGACTACAGAATGAAACAAAACGATCGAAAAACACAACTCGTTAGCAATGAAATGATTACGGAAGCAAATGAAAAATTCCACTTTACGAACATTATCATGGAATATAATTGGAATTAATAAATTATACCAGGATTCTTCTCTGAAAGACTCCGAAGATCTCTAAGGATTTCTTACGAATTTGGAGGCCGATTGAAATGTAAAAAATAAGATCAGGTTCGTCTATGAAAACGCAAACAATTCAGTGAGATCAACCGAGAGGAGTTAAATAATGGAGCTTTAGCCCGTCAGAAGGCGCCCCGGGGCGTCGTAGGGATGCTGGAGCTTTATATCTTTTTTTCCTTTATCCTTTTTTTTTTTACTTTTCCTATACTTCCATTCATTTCTTTTCTCCAAGAGCCACGCTCGTTTGATCCTTGACCCGTTCATAACGCGGAGAAAACGACTCTGCTCCCTCCGTTTCGATGCTTCCCAGAGTGAGATGTATTTATACTTTTGAGGATGGTTCGATCTTGATCCGGACCAAGATTAAATACGAGATCTTTACCCAATGGAATTGCATTATCGTTAGTTTTTTTTTCCTAAAGAGACGTCCCTTTTTTAGATTTACCATTTACCCTTGGGAAATTTCGATACTTTCAATGAATGTTCTGTACAATTCACGGGATAAAATGATATCCGATGTTGGCAAGTTTATTTCTCTTATATTATGGAGGAAAATTGCTCTACGAGGTTTAAATTGGAAGAGTATGGTAGATCTTTTTTTCTTTTATCGTATAAGTGACTTATAGGTTTAAATGGTTATTATTTTTTTGAATGTGTTGATTTTTTGGTGAGGCAATGTGATGTTTTTAAATTAAAGAGTAAAGATTGAAGAATATCAATTATTGAAAGTATGAGTATAAATTACGTTTCAGCTGTGATAATCTATTTGTTAGTGAACTATGATCATTACACTTGCGAAATTAGTCTTTTTAGTTGCATGGTACTCGTTTGCTACCAGGTCTCATTCATTTTTCATTATATTTAATTGAAAAGAATGCTTTCAACTTTTCGTTATACATTAATTTCTCTCCCCAGGATCGTAACGATGTATTAACAGTAGAGATTTATGCTATATTAAACAATTTTGTATTAAATTCTCCCAAATCATTAGCTTTCATTCAAATGCGGGAGATTTTAACGCGGGTACAGTTTTTACGGGCAAAGTCTGCGAGTGTAATGGAATTAAAATGAAAATGCGTATGAAATATATTTTCATTAATTTCAATCTCGTGTTCTTTTTATTTTCTACGTTTTTTTTTATTTTATCCGAAAATTTTCATCCGTCCACCAGGTATTAATATTGTTCAAAGAACTCTATTTAACATTCGTCCAAACGAAACAAAGGTATTAAAACACAAATTAAACATTTCAATTATGCGAATATACTAATTAACTATTGTTCGAGTAATCGAACGAAAATACTTCGTCGATCGTCGTCAAAGAATCGTCGTTCAACAATGCCCGCATCGCGTTAATAACGATCGACCAGAATTACCGAATAGTTTGCAAAAACAACGGCGAAGACCAGATTAAATTTGAACTGCCCCCATAATTACAGACCCTCGTGCAATCCAATCGAAATTGCGTCTTCTCAGTTTGCGATGTTGGAACGAACAGAAATTTTGGCAACTAAAACCTCGAGGTTTTCTTGCTCGACGGTTCTTGCGACATTGCGATAAATATAAAAGCAGCGTTAGTCTGTCGCAACTATTGATTCCTGGCACGCACAGAAGTCTGTAATAAAAAGTTTCTCATCTCGCCACTTTTCAACGTGCCGGTGACTTATACCGAGGAAGCCACTTTTCAATGGTTATCGCTCGAAACCCCGTGAAAAACAGAGTACGGCTTCGACTTTGAAAGAGATTTTAAATTATTTTTTATGCAATTCTTAATCTTTGGAATTATGTTTGATTTTTTATGATTTTACTTTAAGCAATGTTTTCTTTAGAATTTTTGTAGTCAAAGCTTTAAATGTGGAACGAGTTGAAACACTGTAAAAACAGAGTTTCTTGTATTTACAGGAAAGTGAGATGTTTGGAAAATTTTATCAAAATTTGAACCAACCGTCGATTGAATACTTTGCAAAAGTTTAATGGATTTTAGTAAGACATATTCAACTTGGATGAATATTGTTTCTGGCAGTTTAAATACTCGTTAAAATGTGACTTGTAAAATGATACTACGGTCGGTAGATTAAACTGCAAGTAGTCTGTAAACAATACGGCAGTGTTTAATGGACAATCAAGGTGATAATGCATGAAATATCAGGCATTATTTGGGACAAATTAAATTAAAGTAACATTGATTAATTTTTTTATAAAATTTATATGAATACTAAAATCGTTACAACGTAGAAACAGGGTCAAACATGACGCACGTTTGTCAAAACTTTTGACATATTTTTGGCATCATTTGCTCACCACTGTAGAGAGTTTCGTATAAAAGTGCACCTTGCATAATTATTATTTAATGCTGTGACAGTAAAGCAAAATGGTCAGAAAAATAGAAAAGTAAAAGCTAAACTTTCCATTTGAAGTATATTTTTGGATGTTATTATACATTTATGATGCATTATTCAAATGCTTAATTTCCAAGCAAATTCTAATTTGTATCGATTTAATCACATTCACAGAGGTATAACAGAGAATAACATTAACTAAATAACAAATTACATAGGTACATTGCAGAACATATGCAACGTACATTGACGTTGAGTATTTGTACATTGTTTTAAATAACAGTGCTTTACTGTTAATACAACTGCGAGAAATCATTTCCGCTAATCGTGAAATTATTCGTTTTCAAAATACAGTTAATTTTCCAACCGTCATTACCTTTGAAATTTGAAGTTCGAGCTGCATGAAATTGAAATTTCCATAGGTAATAGTACAAGTTTTCCCCTTTACCCTATTCGACGTGGTTCATATCGAATAATTATAGCTGTATTGTCGTCCAATGACATTACTTAATGTTAATTAGGGGATGAACTGCGACTCTTGGCACGGATTTCTGCTTGATAAAGTATTCACCGAAATTTACATTGTAGCCAAAGTACTAAACCCTTGTTCTCAAAGCGCCAAATTACTGTACTTAATGTATTTTAAGATACCTAGTGTGAATTAAAAGTAAATTGGATTTTTCTGTCTCAGAATGTTTGCCAGGTTTTAATGATCTTTTTTATTTCCTTGCAGTACAACGAGACACACTCGTGACTCGATATATGGAATAGAAAATTTTCAAATTTTCCAAAAGTTATTGAATTACAAATATCCATGGATTACAATACGATCAACATTATTTTTGTGATTTTAACGCTAGGTTTACGGAAATCGCCAAATTGACGAATTCCTACCTTTTTAGAAACCTCTTCCACACTTATAGAGACGTGGTACAGTAAATATTTCATATGTGTCCTATAATATACAAATTACTTAACTCATTATCTATTTCTAATATTTAATATATTTTACTTTATTTAATATATTGGAGTATAACAGATTTCAAGTTCGTAGAATCTAGTATTAATATTGCATTAAATTATAGAACATGTCAGAAATCTAGCATAGATTGTTATTTCAGAAATGAATTCTGAGTTATTTCATTCAGTCACAAAGAAATGATACGACAAGGGGTTAATATCGTCTGTTCTCCTTTCTGTTTCTTTGTCATATCCAAAATCGGAATCTTTTATTTCAAAGTAAGTGAAATCATAAAGTAATAAAAGCAATGCATCTATACCTGCATACTTTGAAATCCATCAACTTTTAAGAACATACAATCTGTTATTATTACTCCCCTTTCTATCGGTTCTCTATAACCAAAAATTTTAAAAACTCTTATAAAAACTAAATTATAAAAACAAAAATATTACCAAACAGTCATTATTCATTAAACTTGAAAATAATTCAAGAGTGCCTACCCTTCTCACAAAATTCCCTGCAAATTACAAAACCAATTTTCCGGCTTCAATCAACCTACGGCAAATATCATGCAATTGAAGTCGTTTAAACGGCACAAAGAAATAGTCCATCCTTGGAACGATTCCCATTTCAATTCTCGTCTCGCGAGACCCGAAAGATCGAATCTATAATCGAAGAGTAGAAAAAACTAAAAGTGAGTAGGACAAAAGAAAAGAAAAATAAGTAAGAAAAAAGAAAGGAGGAAACCCATATGATTCTGTGCAGGAAGTTTGACGCTCGAAATTTCATTCTTCCTTGCCACGACCGAAGTCTCTCCTAACTGAAAGTCGTTAAACGCGAAATCGTCGACGGAAACAACGTAGGACATCCGCGAACATTAGCAATTCCGTACGAGTTTCCACGCTAAGCAAGTGCCGACGAGTATGTAAATACACGTTCGTCGTGTATGTGAGAAAATTGAACGGATGTGGGTAAATGATGGTACGTGACCGATCTAACCGGTGGAAAGGGAAAGATCTTGTAAGAAGACCGCAGGAAGGCCTTGCTTAGCAGCCAGGAGGAGTACGAGCTGAAAAGAAAAGGCCATTTTCTCTGCGGAGAAACGGATCGTTTTCCGACAAGAGAAACGTCTTATAGAGCGGATCCCTTTAAGACCGTGCAATCGATGGAAAGCCATACTCCGAGATAGGCGACGTATTCATTGGAAATTTATCAGAGGGAGAGAGTGAGAGGGAGAGGAGAAGAGGGACAAAATTCCAAGCGTTTTCCTCTTTCAGCCAAAATACCACTGTGCTGTTCGACACAGTTTGTTCTGTTCAACGTTCACGTTATTCTGCGGTGATATAGAATTTTAAATTGCTATTTAAGTGGTCGATTGAATTTGTCGAAAAATTCAAGTTTACGATGAGATAGATTTTTTTATTGTAACACAGCAATTTTCTTGTCGTACAACAAATGACATGCTCCAATATCCTATTTTAAGTATTCCGTTTACTCAAAGACTAATGATGACAGTGTATTCTGCAACCCCCTTATTGTACTATAATGTAAAAATTTTTTAAAGTATTGTATCTTGTTAAAATAAGGAAAAATGAAGTTGCAGGGAATAACTTGACGCGGTACCTGCTCTTTCTCCGTCATCGGGAGAAAAAATTTAAAAAATGTTAATATAAACAACGCCAATCGAGCCTCCTAAAAGCGACATCATTAACACTAGAACGACCGACGTTAAATTTATTACATTTGAATATATTAAATAAGAACTGTGAAAGAAGAGGAATCAAGAGGTGGAAAATATGATCGGTCTGGTAATCTGTGTTTTATAAGATCAACTTAGAATTTCTAGTATAGGACTCTCCTGTAAACTTAGGGAATTTTTGGGAAAATATGTGAACAAGTCATTTTGACTTGCTTGGTCGTTCTAGTGTTAAGAGCAGTTCTATTACAGTTTTCTTTCAGCGAAGGCCGATTAATAGAAATTGTATATGATTGTATTTTATTGTTCTTTTATTTTAATCCTAGAAATAAGTATAATTTTTCTATACTGAAACTCACAAAGGGTTTATCTTATTTCTGTGATCTTCGGCTTTTGTGTATTTTGTGAAAATGATACCATTATTCATTGTGTTTTCTCGGTAACTTTTAGCTCGTCTAGAAATAACCATTCTTCTTTTGTTTTCTGTATAAACTATCCATCGAATGGATCCTGGTCACTTATACGAAGCCAAAGGAGATATTTAAAATGATACTCGATGTATCTTATGCTAAGAAATAAGAGTTCTAGGAAGATACGAATAACGCGACTATTTTAACGGGGATCTTGAGGGTGGAATTTCTTGAAAAGAAAATCAACAGAGAGGAAGTTATGCCTGACTTCTTTCGTAGCTATCAATCGGTTTTACATCAATCAACTTCAAATTTTTTCTTACTCTACGGCTCTTGAGGCACATTCTCTCTTGATTATAACCACGAAGAACTTCCAAGGAAGTCAAACCTGTACTTACTTTCATACTTTCAAGCGACTCTTTACATATATCTGACATTTCAAGATGCATTTACACTGTGCATTTCACGAGCCTGTTATTGAACCACAGAAAATCAACAATTGTTAAATATAAAAGAGATAGAAAGAAAATGTTAACACAGCCTAAATTATCATTCATTTACCTAATCACAGTATCCTTACTCCACCAGAGATCGTTAAAGTGCAAGCACCTCGGATAAATGAACACATTTACACTTAACTTATCGATACTTCATTATTTAATCCCTGACTGTGAATATTTTATGATGGAAATTTCCTTGTTAAAACGAAAGCTAGGAATTTCGAAATTGCACATCTTCCGTAATATTTCCTCTCTCCTTATTTTCCACTTCTCATCAGACGACGACGTCGCAAAGTCGTGCTAATTAACTCGATCAGGTGCACGTGACGAGCAAACGAGCAGTATATTGATTTAATTACAGATAGAATACCGATCGCTTGTTATTGATGTTGGTGTGTAAGTATTTGCAGAATGCTTGCTGTACGGCATTAAATGAGCTTACGCGTAAATTGATAATTATTTTGTGACGTGGCCCGTTAACGTTTCCATTCGAAAAAATCCTCTCGTTTCTACGCCCTGTGACCCCCGAGAGTACAGTCGGGCTAATTTATAACTGTGTATATACCGGCAGAAACGAAGCGTTATGGAAACGAATCGTTTTTAATAAGCAATTACGAGGAAATTAAAATCGATTTTCGTACTTCCACTAAAAGCCGGATTTCTCTTGTTTCATGCATACCAACTGACCAGAACAACCTCACTTGCATAAAGGTAAGATTACTGAAAATTTTCAGCTTTTTGCATAATATCTGTGGTATTTTTTGGGAGGAATTTCAAAATGGTTGTGCACCAGAAATGATTATTTACTCAGTGTTTTTAATTTAGAAAGAAAAACGGATGTTCGACTTGGAGAATTTTTAAATGGAATCGTTTAATTTGAATGCAAATAACTGTGGAAATAATTTTAACAAGGTCTTGAAGTTAAAAGTGAATTTTAAAAAAGCGATTAAATTTTCCATTTTTGGTGAATAGAATTTTGCGTTGAAGTTTCATGTATTTTTTGATACCTTTTGATTGAAATAAAACCGAACACGTTTCGGTGTGCTGCTTATTTTTAAAATTTTAATCTCCAAAGTGAAATTTTAATAATCAATTCAGCTTTCTTTGGGCAAAAAATAACAATTTCTTAACCAAAGGATAAAAAATTCTATGCTAATTAAAAACCACCACAATAAAGAAAAAAATATCAATAAAAATTCTGATTGAATGAGTTTAGCAGCCATTACGAATTATTGGAAATATAAACCAAAAAATGCGACAGAGATTATGCAGCGGCGTGATAATGACGTTAAATTGCACGTGAAGTCTTATCGAGAGATAAGATTAGGAAAACCAAAGGAAAAGATGAGTGATCGAGTTGCTTCCACGCGCACGATCAATCATCGATTTACATTCGATAGAACATGCTAGAATGAAGGCATGTCGGACTATTTTATTACGGATGAATTATTACCAGCAGGATATTACTCGATTGCAAGTGTCAAGCAGCTCAGCCATGAAAACCGTACGCATGAATATGTGAACGTGGAAAGTCACGCTTGCACGAAATTACACAATGCAAGAATTATGTTGCACCATTTCCATGGCACGTTTTCCACGGATTTGGTTAATAGGATGAAGAATAATAGCAAATCATCGGTCGCGGAAAAATTACGCGAACTTTCCTACACACTGTTAAAACGATTTCTTCTTCATCAATTGTACCATGTAATTTTACATTTTAAATTGCGAACAATTTATTTCTCGTATTATATTAAAGATTTTACGTTGAGAAATTCATTCGTGGAAGTTTAATTTTACATGTGTACGTAGTCGATAGTAGGAGTTTCCTATCGAGATAAAATGAAACGGAAACGCGAATCTTCTCTTGGTAAATACGCTCCCGAACGTCGGGGGTATCGTAAAACCCCGTAAGGATATTGGCTGGCCTGAAATAGAGGGACGAATGTACACCATAGCGATCCATACGACGATATAGGTTTTCGTGTCGATGGTATCACCATAGAATATCGAACGCAAGGTTGCAAAATATAAATGTCTGACGGAACAGAGGTGTCAATTTGCCATGAAATTCAGAGGTTGAATGCGCGCGCGCTTTGCTTTCGTTCTTTCGAGCAAGACGTTCGTTTGGCTTGAGAAGAAGGATATTGGTCGATCAAGTTCTATACCCGATACTATTTCCTTTTACGAGCAGAGGGATTCGAATTCAACCTTCTCATATTTCCGGCGTAACTGCGATTCCGTGCGGAAAGAGAGCCGGATCTCAGTTTGAAACAGATTCGTATCGTTGCGTGTGCGATCGTTTGATTTACGCTTCATGATTTTTGCATGAAACAATTTCTTCGGTGCTTTCAAGTGAGATGATCTCTTCATGGGTTTAAAGTAGTGTAACGATTACCTATGGATTTCTTGCAGACTGAGACGTCCTTGATGTACGATGCTGTACACCTCTTCGCGAAAGCACTGCACGATTTGGACACGTCGCAGCAGATCGACATCAAACCGTTGTCCTGCGAATTGACTGACACCTGGCCCCATGGATATTCGCTCATAAATTATATGAAGATCGTATGTATTTTTTATATGATGATATTTCTTACGAGTAGATATAAATAAATTTTAAGACTACTGACACGCACGAAGTTGATTCTTTTAGTAATGTGCCAATTGCCAAGTTCAATATTAATTGCTGAATCTACATTCTGACTCTGAATTATATGTAAATAAAAATATTAACCCTTTCACAGTTTGGTAAAATTACGAATTCTTGTCCAAAAAATGTTTAGTTTTTTTTATGTTCGGAAATATTTCGGCATGTAATAAAAAATGTAAAAAAGCATGTTTTATATGTATCTTGTTAGTAATTAGTTCGTGTATGATAGATTTTCAAACACGGACATAAGCCGACGTCACAATCCGGGCAATAGTATCTTGTATCTTCTTCAGTTAAAATAATCTTACAATTAGAAAACAGAGGAAGCAAAGAATCTAGCCATACTCTTAGATATCTTTGGTAAAATAAACAGTTTGAACTCCTTACCCTGCCCGTGCATTGCACGCGAAAAGCTGAATGGTATTTGACGCTATGCCCGTGACTGTCACGGGATAAACTGTTAATGGGCTAATACTGTAGATTATTCTATTGAGTATATATGTTACAGTAAATGTGATTAAGCCGGTGATTATGTATAATTACCACTAAAACCCAGACCAAACCTACATCTTTTTTCTCGGGGTGGGAAATGTGTTTACGCACCCCTTCGCGCAATCGGGGGAGTATAAGACTTGCTGTTAGTTTAAGTTCTCGGACCTTAATAAGATCTAATGTAGCTTTAACCCAGACCAAAGTCCCAAAATCCAGTCCAGCAAGCTGAACGGGTTCTTGAGGAACTACAATCTTCATCCCTTGCGGGTTTTCCTCGTGGCTCGGGTAACCCCGGGTTCGCCAAACCCGTGCCTGACCAGCAAATTGGTCAGGCCCCTGAGGTATCATTCGACAGAAATAAAAAGTCTTTTGGTACGGTTATGGAGTAAGGGTGTCGCTCGTACAGCTTATCTCCACGATATCACTCCTGGAAACCTGAGATCGACGAATGACAATCGGAAAGAAACTATTTCTTTCGTTGTTCAAATCGGAAATGACTTCTAGGTTCTGTCGAATGGTGATTTCTTTCGTGAAGGACCACTATGGTTTTGTCACCTCTTGGCCCATATAACGCTGAGAACAAGCCAGATCTAATCCAGAGTTGCCAATAAACTCGATAAATGTTCAAAAATTTATCGCATATACCAAATTTAGTGAGGATTATACACAATCACCGAATTAATCACATTTACCCTAAGATATACAGTTAGATCTGGGTATTTCTAAAACTACCTAGAAATTAATAACTTTCTGCCATTAATTTCAATAATGCACATCGAATTTTTACCGTAATTAGCATGTTGATTCAGCAAACACTGCCGTCACCATAGCATTAGAATTACAACCCCCAGATATTTATCTACATAGGTAGGCGAGAGCGGGGCTAAAAGTTCCGATTTTTAGTTAACTTCAAAATTTGTTAAAATACTTGCTTTTAGTATTCATACGATGCGATCAAAATCAACTTACATATGTAACTTTGATATTAAGACAGTTATTTGGGTCATTTTTTGAGAGATTCTTTTATTATTAATTTTTTAATGCCTAAAGTCGGAAAGTAACAACTTACTCCGACTTGGGGCAAGTCGTTAACAAACCGGGATAAGTTGTTACCATATCCGTTAAAGCTATTATTAATGAAATAAAAAACAATAAATGATTAAACCAAGTCTGTTTATTTAAGTACTACTCAACAATATCGTACGAATCATTCGTGAGATAGACCACAAATACCAAATTCGAAAATATTTTCTTACTTGGACCAGCGAGGCACGTGCTGTCGTTCCGTTGTTCCGAGTTCCACTCGTTTGTTTAAAATGGCTATTGTCCGTTCAATGTGGCGTTCCATTTCATTACGAATTTACACAATATTCTTATCTCTTCTCCTCGCGGAGTTATTTCAATCTGAACAACTTACCTCGGTAACTTTTAGCCCCTCTCTCCCCTACAATCGTTAAAAATACAATATTCCATCTTAGAATAAAAGAATCAATATCGTAGTTGTCCAGGTACATCGTGGAGAATAGTTATCTTTCAAGTGGTTAGTGTGCTCGTATTTCTGCGGGCAAAATTTAGCACAACCGTTTATCGTGGACGTATCGCACAGGGGGGAAATTAATTTCGCGGAATTATGGGCATCGATCGGTCGTCCGGGCAACGTAATAAGCCATTATAACGATATGCTTAATCTGACTCCTTTCTCCCTCTCCCTTCTACCCTCTCTCTCTCTCTCATTCTCACCCTTTCTCTGTATTCCTCTCCCTCACTTGCTCTCTTCTTCCCTCCATTTGGTGCTTATTAACGAGCACCACGGGTACTGCCATGTGCACCGCACCACGTTGCACCGAGATTTCAGAATGGGGCGAGTGCAGTAAACTGCACGAGTATGCAGAGAGCGCAGGACGGACGGATCCTTCCTCCGTTGCCACGGCTGTTGCAATTGTTCTACCAAACAATGGAAAGTTACTCGCAGGTTAAACGAAGCCGTCGGTACCGTTGACAAATTGTCGCTCGCGGTTTTGCACTCACGGATCCCTGTCTAACGCCTATGTCCTTCTGAAACAGTCGGATGAGACCGAAATCGAGCGTACGACGAGCGGAATTCTAGGGGTAGTTGCCAGTCTGAACGTTTAGCTTGCAACGATGAATTGCGGGTACTTCCACGATTCTAGAAACTGACGGAATTCTATTTCTATTCTTTTTCCTGAGCCTTTGTGTTGTATTTGGATTGAGAGAGGAAGAAACGTGGAGGAGGATTAAAATAATGATGAACGACAGGGGGTAGATTTCTTTCAATGATTATTAATGAATGTGTATGGAATTGTTTATTTCTTTGTGGAAAAATAGATGAGAGATGAATTTGGCAAAATTGTGAGATTTAAGTAAAATGAATACGACGGTGTTGATTTATAGAGGTATTTTGTTTTGGCGAAGCATAGAAGTGTCTATGGTATCTGGTAATAAATTTGAAGGATTATTAATACTAGTGGATACACGAATAAATTACTTTGAAGATAATAAATGTGAAAAATCCGATTATTATGTAAATATGGATAGACGTTAATTCCAAATGGACGACTGTGTTATTTGTAATTTGATTGTTAATAAATAATGGTTGTCATTTTTATCTTCGAATTTCGGGAATTAACAGCTTTAGCCGGTTGAAAATATCGTTATAATTGTGATTTATTCTGTCACCGTGCAATCAAGTTTAAAAATGACGAATCGTAGAAATTTACACGTAGAATAATTGGACAACCGTGACTTAACTAACGAATATGGAATGTAATAATTACTGTATATTTTATTTTTAACAAATAATATGTTGAGTTACTTGACTGACAGAGAAAATGAGAAATTTTTACCTAAAACCAATTGGCCGACCGTCGACATGTACAGTTGTCATGGTCGAAGTTTATTAATTATAATTCAAGTAGAAACCCCACCATATCATGTACGGTTGCGTAAACACGAGCGCAATTTGTCCCCGAAATTCCACTTCACACATCAAAGGAAAGCCGCTTCGTAATTATGACGATGCTGAGTAATGACCGCACTTGCCAATTTTCACAGAAGTGCTCGCCACTTCGCGTGCCATTCGTTCTACTATTTTCAATGTAATTTTCACCATTTTTTATTTACATTCGTCAAAACTTCCCAGTCATATTCATCCTTGCATATCACATTTACAATCCACTATATCGTACCATCCTTTCAATTTATCTTCAAAATTATTCCAAACAATGCAACGCTTTTCTTCTTCGAAAATGCATTCTGTCATGCTTGCAAAATAATAAAAATATCTTCTAGAATCTCAACTATTTCTCAATCCGTTATATAAATCTGAATCTGCCATCGCTTGAAATTCAGCATTATGGACGTCACAGTTACTTGTATTATCTCCGAGAATATTACGTAGGGTTTCTGCTTCAACGTTTCAAATTACAGTGCGATGTAAATATTGAGCAGTGCTGTAACGTTCAGAAATATAGACGTTGCAGCTCATTTTAGTAGGTACGAGGTGTATTTACCAAGACACAGCTCATACTCATTAAGCATTTATTAAACTTACCTTCATACTTGCCAGTTATAAAGTCAGAGTCGTATACTTTTCTTCGGGAGCTTAACGTCTACGCTAGCATAGGTTACGATGTGTAATTATTAAGTAGTTAACAAAGTAATATTCACGACTATGTAATACCTGGTTCTTAGGTCGAGATGACAGGATTAACCGGAATTATCAAGTTCGACCATCAGGGCTTCCGCTCCGATTTCATTTTGGATATCATCGAGCTCAACAACAAGGAAGGGTTGAAGAAAATCGGTACTTGGAACAGCACCAAGGGTATCAATTTCACGAGAAGCTATGGCGACGTTTATACTCAGATCGTTGAGAATCTGCAGAATAAAACGTTCATCGTGACGACTATATTGGTAATTAAATTCTATTACTTTCGTTTTTATATTAACACTAGAACTACCGACGTGAAATCCAGCTTATTTTAACCCTAGATCACTAACCTTCGTCGATTCGACGACACGGATTTAATAAGTACGCCATATTAGTTAACGTTATCGTAATAAATAAATGCCTATCTTTAATAATAGAAAAGAACATGTTTAAGTTTTATTTAAATAATACCCTTTAACCCCTTTTGTAAACACCGTAATCGAAGAGACGAAGGTTAGTGTTAAGCGTCGAAAAATAACGTTAGTGATCTAGGGTTAATAAATTAAATAAATACTTTGAAAAAGGGGGAATCAAGCGGCGGAAAATTTAATCCATTGCGTGATTTATGTTTATTGATATAGACGTAGAACATTTATTCTATGACTTTTATATAAATTAGGAGAATTTTTTGAAAAAATTGTGTACCAGTCATTTTGACTGGTTTGGTAGTTCTAGTGTTAAGTTTATGTAATACATTGGCTATCATGGGGACCACCGGTGACGTTATTGAATTCAAAGAAATTTCATGTGACTTTTTGATATTTACGAATTTTCTAACACATTCAGTATTTAACACTATATTTACGGATGTTGATATACCTATTTTTTGGAAGTGAGCCAATTTGATTTCTCACAAAAACAAATTGAAATTTTTGGCAAAGAAAATAGTTACAAGTTAATTTAAATGAAAGATTTATTATTAAAAAAAGTAGCCAACCAATGTATTATATATGTAGTCATTAAAATTTGAATGAGCCAAATTGGCTCCGTAAATCTAGTGTGAACAATAGATTTGGGGAAGCCATCAATTTGTCGGGTTCCTACATTTTTTATAAAGATTTTTCAAATTTACAGAGAAGCAGTAGAGTAGATATTTCACGCGGATTTTACAATGTAAAAGTTACTTAACGAATTATCATCTTTGCCACGTGATCCGCCCTTTTTCAAAGATCTTATTTTATATATTGCAATGCAATAAATTTTGCGCTCATAAACCTGGTGTTATGTACTGACGTTGAAGAGATAAAATTCTGCTGAGTATATGTTTCTTTGTGTCTTTAGAGTTTTTGCCTTACAAAGATAGGATTTTAGTAGGAAAAGTAATACTTCAGTAGACATAATAAAACGAGTGAAATATCAGTGGCGTTCTAAGTGTTAAAAAGTATATTGTGGTGGTAAATAAACTGAGTGAAATTTTACCAGATACAAATAAAATAAGAGTCTGTTTGACGTCGTGTTACTTTAGTACTTTGCTGAAGTACGAGAAAACGGTAATATCTCAAGTTACAAGAATTCGTATCTGTGATATGTTGAAATTTACACGAAAAGAATAGAGTTATCGATACTATGTAACTCCAATAACGTTAAAAATTGTAACGTTCCCTCATTATCAAATTAGTCTTACTGTAGATTTTTAGGAAGATACATGTACCAGAAATTATAACAGTCGTCAAAATAGTTTGATCTTCGTTTCAAAATCTCTAGACCCTCACTATCTATTGTATTTTGAGTCATACAAGCATCAGAACTCCAAATGGATATTCTAATTTGTGCAATTTTCACACAAAAGCAAACCACAGTAGAAAAATACACATTAATCAATATGCTAAAAGTGTACCAAAGAAAATAATCAATTTTACTTGAAAACATAAAACGTTATGGGTAAAAATAATATAAATATTCGTTGTACAACTTTTTGAAATTTTTGCACCCAATGTTTCGATCTTCTGGGATTTCTTGAAAGTCCTTTCGTACCTTTACGCGGGTTTTATCCTCCAACTCGTCGTTAGAGGTGAACGAACCTTGACGAGATCGATGAACTAGCCACTCGCAAAATTTTAAGCGCTTTTCAAAAAGACTGGGGCCACTCACTCTCGATGCGGATGAATGCATCCAGGGAATGTGGCATCATTGCTCGGTAAACAAAATGTATTTTGAATGGTTGAATATGGTGGTAAAGGTATACATGGCATTCGAAAAGAGAGAGCTTCCTGTACTATTGACTGAGTTCTGAGTGAAAATCTGTAAGTGATGGTTTAAATATTTTCAAGCCGCCTCGTTGTGTAGAAGCGAGTCTTACAAATTGCCAATTTTACCGGATGAGGCACAGAGAGAAAGAGAATACAAATGTTGTTTCATAGAATTTGAAATTGATAGAAAGAGACAATTCGTTCTTGTGAAATTGTTCGTATTTTAAATGGAAAACTTCTAGTGCATGAAAATTTACTTTATTTGTAGTAACTAGTGAGGAAATAAGTTGACTGATGGTACACAAATGAATCTTTGAAAGTTTGTATTGAATTAGTCGGAACAAAGTATGGAATGAATATAAAAATTAATTCATAAATGTTGAAATGGGCTATTGTAGTAATAATAATATTAATAGATACTGATAGATTGGAAATTTATAAATTGGAATATTAATAAATTGGAAATTAGTGCTTCGTGAAAACTGTTAATGATTCTTGATTCTAATTTTAATTTTATGACATTTTGTTAAAAATGATTCACGTTATATTAAACGAGGCAGAAAAATGAAACAAGTACAGAAACAAATCCATAGAAATTGAAAACCGTAAGAATACTCATCTCGTTTCCATAAAATCATTCAAATTTCAAGTTGTAAATTAATACTGCCATTTCAATTAATGTTTTTAGAATATGCAGGAAGAAAATGCATTTTATTATGATAGTTAATCGTAAAACAATATTTCAAATTAAAATATTGGTTCAGTGTTTATATGAAATCAGTGTTACTTTGAATATAGACGAATCGCACAATGAAAATTGCAAACGCTTACTGTTCCAAGATTAAAAGAAAACAAAGCCTAGTTTAACCAACGTGGCAGAGAAACAGAGAGTCCCTTTTTTCTTCTGACAGTTCGTTAGTTTTTCTTTCCGCTCTTGAGCGTAGAAGAAAGATGGAGAAAGAAACGGAAAAAGCCAGAATACGTTGCTTAATTGAAGTTTTCATGGTGAGCACGGCTTGCATTACTTATTCTCGCGCTAATTGCGGCGACAAGTAATTTACTCGCTAATGTATTAACTAGCTCAAATGTATAGCAATATAAAAGACTCGCCAAAAATGACATTTGATGATTAACAGCAACGACACGCAACTATTTATACTGCTGAACTAATGTCAAATGTCTTTTATCAATTTAAAAGCATGATGCTTTCTGTTGATAATTAAATTACTTAAATTCATTGAAACCATAATACATAAACTCGGAATGACAACATGAAAACAAAAATTCTGTAGTAATATCTTTTCAAAATTTCACGGGAAAAATATTAATCCATCACATTACATTTTTCTTGTATTCTGAAAACTTGAATTTTTAGATTCTAATTACTCTTTTTGTAATCTAATAACTTGAAATTAGTATTAGTAAAACTCGTTTGTAAATGGGGAGACAACAAAACTACCCTGTCACACAGTTAACTCTTCAGATAAAAAAAGAATCCAATCTTGTGGATTAATTTTAACAAAACCGCTTTTAACGAAGCACCAATTTCCAATTTATTGTCTGAACGATGTTACAAAAATTAAATTAATTTTATAACCTGTTTATGAATTAATTTTTACAGTCACTCAGTACCTTGTATCAATTAATTAAATTTGAAATTTAAAAAATTCGTTCGTGTATCACCAGGTAACTTATATTCTGACGAGTTATTATAAATAAAATAAATTTTCATGCACTAGATATTTTCCATTGAAAATTCATGTCTTTTCAAAATATCACTGGACGAATATTAATCCATCATAACACATTTTTTGTATTCTAAAAACTTATTCTTAAGATAGAAAACAATGTGTTATACTTTTTCATTTGTCATAACTTGCAACTTCATTGAATAATGTTAAAGTTAACGAAACATTTCGCAGTTTTAAACAATAGGTCGCAGTCCATGGACTAAAATAGATAAACGAAAAAAAAAATATTCATTGAAACTTAGGCAGAATACTGTTTCGCTTTTCGTTTCAAGCATTTTCCACGAATATTCTCTGTCTGCATAGTACACCGCCAATCACAGTAGCGTTAATTAACCAACGTTCGCTTTCATGGAGATTCAATGTAAAAGCAGGGTGGAATGTAAATCCGAAATTTTCATATTTGGTCCAAAAGTACGCGGTATATGCACACCATGTAATTCTATTCTCACAATATGACCTGCCCGTTCGTTATTTAGCTGTATTTATTCAAATCCGTTCCTACTTACGTGTATGTGCGACATGCGTACAGGCCATTTCACGATACGCGTTACAAATTGCAATTTATATATCTGTAAATAACATCGAAATAATTCCTCTTTCAATCGTATGCGAATTACCGTTTCATGTGGCATCAACGAGAGATAATAAAATACTACGGTAAAACTGTGGAATAAAAGACAAATTGAATTGTTTGCGTAACATCAATTTTTCATATGAATTCAGATTCCCAGTAAATACGATATTTATTACCTGAAAGATTTATAAATTTTCATATTAATTTACAACACATGATCCACGACAGAATTCTACCGCAGAATATCCAATATAATGGGAGTTTCCAACAAAATTAAAATTTTAAACAATACTTCAACTACAAATTATTCAAATTTCATATTCCACCTATAACAATGTATCATTTTTTTTTCTTATCTTTCAATCACGAATTTTCTCACAACGTGGAAATTGCTTTCATCGAAGGAACTCTAAACGAACCTTCGTTCCGACATCATTAATACGTTCGCAAATATCGACTAGAAACGCCCACGATGAAATACCCTGTATATACGTACACTTGTGTATAGACATAGTACACATATATAGGCATGTACATATGATTATATATTCCCCCACATACCCGATCAGTAACGTCAGCTCATTACCTCACAGAGTGCACCCTATTGCATGAGGAAGGACTCGAGCGAGAAGCTCACCGGAAATGCACAGTTCGAAGGGTACAGCGTTGACTTGATTTACGAGATATCGAGAATTCTCGGCTTCAATTATACGTTCCGGCTAGTGCCGGATGGACGATACGGATCCTACAACAAGCAGACAAAAGAATGGGATGGTATGATGAAGGAGCTCCTGGATCAGAAGGCTGATCTTGCGATCGCCGATCTTACCATCACTTATGATCGAGAGCAGGCAGTCGA
The DNA here is from genome assembly GCA_910591515.1 of Cerceris rybyensis. NCBI lineage: Eukaryota > Metazoa > Arthropoda > Insecta > Hymenoptera > Crabronidae > Cerceris > Cerceris rybyensis. The sequence goes on from OU342799.1 coordinate 11,974,462, forward strand.
TTTCACTATGCCGTTCATGAATCTGGGTGAGATATGTCATTCTATGACTTTTTCAATTTGATTTAACCCTTTGCAGTCTGAATTATTTTGTTGATATTGATGGTGAGATAATTAAATTTAATTTCTCTATATTTCCTATCATTGGTTATTAATTTTATTGTAAATTACATCAATAACCATAGGCCTTGATGGACCATTTGGGTGATTACAAAATCATTGTGAAATTGGAAAGTTGATATTAAATTGTTAGGAAATAAAATGAAGTGAAAGTCTACGTCGGGTATTGCTCGACATAGGAGCGCAAAGGGTTACAAAAATTGTTTTGTGGAGTTGAGATGATTGTATTTTAACACTAATCGTGGAGAAAAATAGATTTTAGTTAATAATAAAAGAAATTATATACCTTCGAATTGGTCATTTGATCAGGCATTGTACGGTTAGTGTTAATTGATCTAGTATCAGAAAAATTGAGAAATATTCGTTGCGATAGTGAAAGACTATTTTAAGATAATAAACAAAGGTTACTTAGAATTAGTAAAATCAAAAGTTCTCAGTGATTTCTGATATTTCGTACAACTGAATGTAATTATACTTAATAGTACAAGAATAATGAGAGTTTATCGATAGTTTCAATTTAATTGTTTTTGAAAGAGTTCAAAATTTCCTATTCAGTTTTCCACGCCACGAGAGTCACATGTTGTTGTAGACTAAACGGTTAATCAAAAAGATATCTAATTTTGACAATTATAATGTTAGAAAAAATATCTCTTCCTAAAATTCAGTTTTATTCATTACTTTTCGCTCATTAATTCAAACTTATAGCGAAAATCCCGAAAGATCTCATAATCTACAGTGAATTATTACCGTAGATGAATATTAATTGTATTAATCGCATTAATATTCATTTACGTTGGAGAAACATGAGAAATTTCTTTTTATTAAAAATAATACTAATAAATAACCAAATGAAGTACTAAAGAATAATTTCATCCATTTTTACAAATAATTTTCTACACGATGAATGTCATGTTGGGTAATGAATTTTACGGCAATTAAAAGTGCTCGCATGGCGATTCCTTTCATACGAATTTCTCGCTAGCCACCATGGTTTCCGTCCAAGCATGAAACGAGGACTTTGCATTTTCAGGGATCAGCATACTCTATCGTAAACCCATAAAGCAGCCGCCGAATCTGTTCTCATTCCTCAGTCCTCTCAGCCTCGACGTTTGGATCTACATGGCGACAGCTTATCTCGGAGTCTCTGTCCTGCTTTTCATACTCGCCAGGCAAGTGAATCCATTTTATCGAACCCCCGATAGAAATATTGTACGACGTAACTTTTCCGATCGGACGAAAGACTTCTCTGTTTTCTATAAAAGATTTCACAGATGCGGGTATTATCCATGCATTCGTGTTATATCTGAGTCAAGAGGGGCTTGAGTTTCTGATTTTATTTTACTTTCAGCCTCTCATTATACTACTTTCAATACTTGAAAGTTTGTCTCTGTCCAAAAGTATTTAAACAACTAACTTCCCGTTGTATTATTCAAACTTTAAAATCACGTATTACATTCAGTTCAATTAACTTTACAACTGAAATCTTTCCCCTTTCTTTGTTCAGTAATTATTATCAGTGATATTTATCACTTGCTACTCTTCAATCAAAAGATAATAGTTTGTTTTAGAATAAATACTTTCTCACAAGTAAAAGAAATAGTATTAAATCAATTAATGATTGAAAAGTTTGTCAAATGATTGTCAATAATTAATGATTGAAAAGCATTTAAAGAACTAATTTCACATTGTATTATTCAAACTTTAAAATACCTCACGTATTACATTCAATTCAATTAATTTCAACCTATATTTTTCCCGTTTCTTTCTCTACCAATTATTAACACTAGAACTACTGACTATGGATTCGTTATATTTAAAGATACTAAATAAATACTCCAAAAGAAACAAAATTAAATACACAAGAACCTCAATTGATTTAATCTCTCACATATTACAAGGTGGATGATTAGAAGAAAATTAATCATAGTACAACCCTAAAAATTTCAGCAATATTTAAAAAAAAATTAAGCGCGGATCATTTTGATCCCCTTGGTAGATCTAGTGTTAACAGCGATATTTATCACTTGCTACTTTTCAATCGAAAGACAAATAGTTTATTTCAGAATAAATACTTTCTCACGAGTAAAGGAAATAGAATGAAATTAATTAAATGTACGGATTATTCTCAACGATATATGTCCTTGGGGATATGTCTTCCGTTGCTCGGGTCTCTTCAGTAGAAACAGACGACCACGTCTGGCTAACAGACGTCTCGACGTCCTGAATTCTTCTCGCCGGAAACGATTACATTTCCCACCGAACGATACACTTAATTGGCTCACATAAATTGCAATCGATCGACGGGAAGAGCGCGAGAGAAAGACGGGGCTGGATTTAAGAGATTAGACGTTGTCCAGAGTTGATCAGTTTAGATTCACGCCGTACGAGTGGTACAATCCCCATCCATGCAACAAAAACCCGGACCACCTGGAGAATCGTTTCAAGCTGCTCAACTGCATGTGGTTCACCATTGGATCCTTAATGCGGCAGGGTTGTGACATTCTGCCCAAGTAAGCCGTTAGATTGGCACACCACGGTCGCTTCATGGTTTTTGTCTGACCTGTTCTTTTCCCTTTCTCTATGTCTCTGATCTATCTCTTTCTCTATGTTCCTTTCTCCACTTTTGTATTATACTTTTGTCTAGGATACCTGTGTTGTTCGTAATTTCATTGGCGCACTATCGATTAAAGTATAAGCATGTAAGTTAAAATTAACGATTTGCCGTGCACAAACAATCAAGCTGTTTAAGTTTACAAACGCTCGTGCGCGGATTCAAGCCTGCCATTGTGCAAACGAACAACGTATGAATTATTCACTGAGTAGGATTCGTGAAATGGTCTCTTTAGTAAGCACATCGAGAACAGACGGACTCTTGTATCCGCCTTGCCATCGGCTTCTTGGAACACCAAAGGCAGGATGGAGAATTTATTCTCGTGAGAGATGCTCTTTTAACACCTTCTTGACTAATCTACGAGTGGATGTCCATTGTACGTATAGAAGGTGTCGTTAAAGTGAAATCGATCGCTTGACTTTAACCCTTTGCGGACGGAGGCATTTTTGAATATCGAGAAACTATCAATTATTTAGCGATGAAAAAACACTTTTTCATCGGAAAGACAGTCTGTTAATGTATACAAGTTGAAATTTACTCTTTGCAAAATAATATTTCAACGATTATAGTTTAATTTTTCAACTCTCACCGTTTATATATGCACCGACGAACTATAACCAATTTTATTCTCAGGGCGCATATATTCGCCCGTCGTCCTCAAAGGGTTAATCTTAATTTTTTAAATTGTATTTTTCAATTTCTATCTACTGACCTACATTGTAATATAACGTAAGATTCAATGATTGAATTTCTTCACTGTTTCGTCACACCTAAATTTCTAAAGTGAAAAATAAATTTTGAATATCAATCGAATTTTTTGATCATTTCTCTCAAATATTACATTTTCTTGTAATTCAATGTCATAATTTCTATAGAAGCAACTATATGAAATCATATTCCGTTAGTAATTTTCGATAACTTAAGAACACGTCAATAATATCTGACGAAACGGTTATAAACACATCTTCTCGCGTATATCTATTAAATGAACAATCAAAGGAATTTCAGATAATACCCTTTGTTCCATACCGCGAGTTTCGAATTCCAAGAACCGCCGCAACCCTACGTACACACACGTACAAATGCACACATGGTAGGAAAACACAGCCGTACATAACAAAACCCTATTATTGGATACCACATTGTTTAAAGGTCCACCCCGCATATCTGAGCATACCACTGTGAACCTGTGCCAACACAATAGCATGTCTTATCGAAGGGGTACCGGTATTGCACCGTGTCACTAATGTTTGCGTATTACATAACCCGGTAGTAGTTCAACGACCAACAGCGTTTAATTTTCATACGCTCATCTAATCGATGGTCAGCAGCTTTTGTTTCTAAATTCAAACTTACCCCTATATTCTATTACAAAGGATACATTTAATTAATATTGTCATTCTAACATTTCTTAAATTAGTTAAGATTATATAAAAAATTCAATTGCAGTACTTATTTAACTTCTTTCATAAAATGAACAAGTAGAATGAATAAGGAAGATTCTGAACTTCAGCAGTTTTACATTCTAATGACACGATAAAACGAAAATGTCATATTTTTATGAGATTGAATATTCAATAGTCAAAAAGGTGTTACGATCGAAAACTAAAACGATTACCGAGCAACGGAGTTCTCAGAGTCGTAGCAAAGCGTGAGGAGTTTTCCAAGAAAACGGAATCAAACATTCTGTGTCTTCCGGCCAAAGGAATGGTACCCGAACGAGTAAAAATGTGAATCTCTTCGCGTGACATTCCAGCAAGAATTCCAAAGCGTTCTGCAACTTCTCCGTATTATTTCATCATCGATTCAAAAGTCACGATCTGCATATCCTCCATGAAACAACGACAATGGAAGAAAAAAAAGCGTATAATAGGAAATGTATATTTACCATATCCCTAGAAAAGCATTACCCCTCGGATGAATATTCATTGAGACAAACAACCTTCTCTGGATTAAAATAAACATTATTAATTCACTCACAATCGTCGAGTGATACCTTAAAATAATACCATCACCTGAAGATTCACGAAGCTTTCCAAACATGCTCAATCGAAGAAGCAGAGTTTTATCAATTAAAAGGGATTCAGATACGAGAGACCGAGTTAAAAGCAGCTACGTTGCGGCTCTGAGATCTAATCCCATCCCTTCTCCTTTCACGTGTCTGCAGGTTCAGCCCTTACGAGTGGGAGAATCCCCATCCGTGCAACGGACAGTCCGAGGTTCTCGAGAATGAGTTCACCCTCCTGAACTCGCTCTGGTTCACCATAGGCTCGCTCATGCAGCAAGGCTCTGATATAGCGCCGAAGTAAGTCACTCCAAGAAACGGATCAGCGTGTATAGCACATCGGCAAGAGCACTGTCGCGATTCAAGTGTTAAAAACACCCTTTTACCTGATATTGAAACTCTACCCTCTCAACGTATTGAATTAACATGGAACATTGTAATTTTATTAAATTACAATCTCGTTTTCATCATACTTGTTGACGAATCGAATAAGCTGGAATTGAGATAAAAATTGGATAAATTAGAATTTCTTTTTGAATTAATGGTACCATTTGATGAATCAATGATTTTGTATATTTTTATGAAAATTTGTGATTCGATAGAAATGATTTTCTTTTATGTTCTATCGTTTCATATCGATGGAAGGATTTAGTTCCTTGATTCTCGACATTATCCTTGCCGATACGTGATGTAACTGTGTGCGGTCTTTCGATCTTATCGATGTTTGAGCCGGAAACTGAGTTTAAAGCCGATTGCTAAAGTCGAACCGTTAACTAGTCACGAATTCACCTGTGCAAGGTGAGAGAAGTTTCAAGATTGGAGGGAGGGTGGCGGGCTCTCGAGGGTTTAGGTGTTACTCTTATGTAACGATAGCCTGGATGTGCTATATCGTAGGCTTGCTGCACTGATCACGTTCGTGTTGCGAAACTTGCCGACGTGCTTTGCTATCGCTATCGCTAATGCTCTATCGGTCGTTCGTTTAGTTGTCGATCGTGCCGATAGCAATTGATTACGAATTATTGCTGTTTCTTAGAATACTCATGGAGTTTAATACCTTTTAGTACGTTCCATCGAGAAATTTCAGTTTGAATACAATGAGATGTTATAGAAAATTATTATTCTAATAAATGTTATTCCTTGTTTGGCTTCAGTTACTGAAATATTGTGGTCTTTTATCCAACGACGTTATTGAACTCTATTTCTTTCTGAAATTATTCTTTTGATGGTGGTATAGGGTAAGCCAAAGGTCACCTATTAATTGCCATATTAAAAATTCACATTTTTTTTCTTTGTAAACAATGAACATTGGTCTTGGAACTTAGGTATTGTTAGTCTTGTAGATTGTGTCCTTCAAATGATAATTATTTCCTCCCCAACTTGAAATAATTAATAGGGAAATGTTAAGATACTTTAAAATGGTCTAGTGACTTTTGGGTCATCCTTTATATGACTTTGAACGATTGAAAGTAATTGTGCATTCAACTTAGAAAGCAATCGGTTTCTTTTATTGCTCTGTATTAATTAAGTGTAAGATACTTTTTAAGATTTTCCGGTAAGTTTGCTTATTTTCGTCGAAACAGCAATAATTTCTTTAACGATAGATCAGAACGCCAGGTGTTTTTATCATTTGTAAGCTTAAAAGTCGGGGAGACTGAAACCAGCTTGATTTCGCTTTTTTTTGTGAGTCATTTCGAGCTGGCAGCATGTACATGAAGTCATTGAAGTTGAAATTTAATTGTTACTACAGTGTACGTTTTGCAAACTATTGTAACAATGTGTGGAATGCTTGAAATGCATGAAATTCGCTACGATTTTCCGTAGAAGCTTTAAATATTGCTTTGCGAACGAATATCGGAACTTCTTCTTTGGACGAAACAATATTCACGGAATATAGAAATACTTTGATGTAATAAAAGTATTATATGCAATAATACGTCGAAGTAACTTTTAAACGTTAATGTTCATTTGGTCCAATAATTTTAATTAAAATGCAATAATTAACACGTTCCGTTCTGTTATCTGCGCGCGATTTTCCATTTGATATTTGCACTCATATTTTATAGTATTTTCGAGATTGGAAAATTCCGTCTATTATCACTGAAATGAAGAGGTAACAAATTTCCTGTCGGAACATAGCGAAATAAATGAATACACAGAAAATAGAGTGCGTTATAGAAACCTTGCATATTATTCAATGAACATTCTTTTTCATTAAAGTTGATATTACGTGTTTTATTAAAACAATGTGCCAATAAGGATTCTTTTTTGTCCGAAAGGTATTCTTAAATCCTTTATGATTGGCTAATTACACGAAGAACGTGAAAAACTAATTTTAGGTGTACTTTTAACCCCTCAAAATCTAAGCTCTTCTAAGCTTGAATTTTTTATTTGGAAACCTTTCCATTTTCCATCGTGATATTATGAAACATTTTACCTTCATTTGCTATATTTTGTTCCAAAGGTATCAAATGACTAAGCGACAAACAACGTGTTAAATATTGATTTAACAAAAATATATTAAAAACAAAATTTTTCGTTTTAAGATGCTCACGTGTCTATGTAACAAGGCACTATCAATTATATTGGACGATTCAATTTTCCATAATTTCTACAAAATAGTTCCACCATTTTACAATCTACATTACTGCCACAGAAAATAAGTAATAAATAAAATCTTGCCAACTTTCAATTCATATCACTTTTACAATCACTGGCAAAAATAAGAATCATTTCAAAGACACTTTATATAATATAATATTTTATATCTTGCGTTATTAATACAAAAAAGAAAAAGAAAAATCCGCGAAACTGATTCTTCCATTGACGAAGACAAAAATAAAGCATCACAGATTCAAGGGCTTCGAGGACATCGCTCTGCACCCTTTGAATTCTTATCGTAGGGCCGTGTCAACTCGCATAGTGGCGGGAATGTGGTGGTTCTTCACTTTGATCATGATTTCCTCGTACACTGCCAACTTGGCCGCATTCCTTACCGTGGAGAGGATGGATTCTCCGATCGAGAGTGCCGAGGATCTTGCAAAGCAGACGAAAATCAAATATGGGGCTCTCAAAGGAGGCAGCACCGCAGCCTTTTTCAGGGTAGGATCATATGAATACTTTATACGTTTCGTACAAACATCCTGGCATGATCGCTTTATTGACTTTCATATATTGCTTCATCTACGGCAAATCGTGTGCCCTCTGTGGAAACAAAATATCAATATGCTCCAACGTAAAATTGTATTATTAGGCGATTTGTATGTAAATTGGAATCTATTGTTGCGAAAGACGTTCTCCGCTTGGATATTTGTATGTATTTTCCGAGGAAAGTTTGCAGCGAAGAAACTTCAAATGCAGGGCTTACATTGCTTTACGGTAATAACAGTATCTTAATTTCACATCTGTGTTTTGCAATGTGGGACCGGCAATTCTGTGACTTCTATGTAAATCCACAAAGTAAATTGAGATTTTTACGGTGTTTCAATTGTACTGAATCGGGAGAATGAATATCGAGATGAATTCATTTTACGGTGAATCACTTTTTTTTAAATATTTCTTCTTACTTCGTGAAAATGGAAAGCACGATGTTGTCAATTCTTTACAATCGTTTTTGAATAAAATATATAAAGCGACAATTAGAATTAATATTTCAATACTTTAGATTAGAACTTTGGAAAAATAGGAATTATTAAATTGAAAAAATGATCGATTTGATAATCTGTGTTTTATAAGAACAACACAGAATATTTGTCCTGTGGCTCTCCTTTAAAATTAGAGAATTTTATATAAAAAAGTGAAAACCAATCATTCTGACTTGCTCTGTAGTTCTATTGTTAAAATATAAAGTCGTCAATTCACGTATAGAAGGATCCAGACTTACAAAATTCCAATCTTCAAACAATTTAAAATTCATTCAAACAAGAAACCTCACTCACAACAAAAACATAACAATCCAAACTTCCATCTTAAATAATCAACAATTTTTGACATTTCTAAAATTCTTCAAACCTCAAACAATTTAAAAGACCTTCAAAAAGAAAACTTGAAAAAAAAACTAATAATCCAATCTTCCACCCTCAAATGATTCATAATGTTAAACATTTCTGAAATTCCACACTCTTCAAACAATGTGCCACAGCAACAGCTAAACCACTGCATGATCAAACGATATCCCAATGTCCGAATCCAACGTTGACCCGGCTCCTTAAAGGTTAACCAATTTCACCCTGCGTACCATCGTTTAATGGCACGCATACTCAACCATGAAATTCCCCGCGTGATCTAGGATTCCAATTTCTCGACGTACCAGCGCATGTGGTCCTTCATGGATTCGGCAAAGCCCACGGTATTTACAACGAGCAACGTCGAGGGTGTAGATCGAGTGATCAAGGGTAAAGGTAGCTACGCATTCCTAATGGAATCCACTTCCATCGAATACGTAATCGAGAGAAACTGCGACCTCACTCAAGTCGGGGGTCTCTTGGATTCGAAAGGATATGGCATAGCCATGCCACCAAGTAAGTGCTCCACCGTAATAGAAATAGTCTCTGTCTATATATAGAGTCGATGACTAAAGTATAAAGTCCGCCATTAGATGTAGCGTCTATGTTTACACGGATATATACGTTCACTGATACCTTCCACGATAGAAACGCGCCCTATTTCGGAATCGACGTATATCTTTGATTTATGGTCGCCGTATAAATGCCACCAGCCGGGACAGATAATTTTTCATACTTGCTCCATGAATTTATGGGTCGAATTAGGAGAAGCTATGAATTCGCCATCGCTTCGAGGGGTATTGCAAACAAATTCATCTCGGAATATTTTATCAGGAGGACGCGCCAAGAAGTTGCAGCGAGGCTTTTATTATTTGTTTTTTTTTTTTTTCGTATAGGAAATGGGAACCGGAAGGAATTTTTTGCGAGGTGAATTATACGATTTGATGGAAATTGGGGCGCGATGAAAAAGTTTTTACGTGTGGGGATAAAAATAAGTGAGAAATTTATAACCATATAGCTGATAATTGTTCAATTATTTGTTTAAAAAATAGCTAGATATTTAAAACATTAACATAAAGTGTATCTAATGGAGACAAACATTTCCAAATTTGTTTCCAACTAACATACTTGCAAAAATCAAAGCAACTTCTACATCCATAGAACGTACCCCTAATCGCATCGATCAACTCGCAAATCTCAAAGTTCCTTAAGGCTATTGGTCTAGAACCGTATTAGTCGTTAACGGTTTGTACTTTTTTTAATGGAAAAAAAGATTTCGAGTTTGAAAATTATTTTTTTTAATTTTTACACAAAACTGAATAATATTTCATTAAATTTTTCACACTATTAATAATTAAAAATTAAAAATTAAATGCTACTCGATGATCGTATTATGTGTCATATAATAAATTTGGCAACAACGCATGGAAATGTATATGCATATATATTATATTCATCCATAATTAGTGTATTGTAAACAAATAGTTTTATTTTTATTTCCGTGTCAAATCTTTTTATAACCATAGAATGAAAAATAAATATTATTATAAACGCAATTATATGTTGTCACGCTCAGTAGTAGATAAACTATATGTAGTTAATTTTTGAATTTCGCGCTTTTTATGCAGCGTTGCCAAATTTCTTTGCAGTCAAACATGAACCAAGCCTCTGTCATGGCTGATGGTTGTCTCGCTAGTTTTTCATTCTTCTGAATAAATATTGGTCTAAAATTACACGTGAATGTATATGTTTTATAATTTTTATAGTAATTAAAACGGTTAAAGTTTTGAATAATAAGTTTTTTGAAAATTTTTGAATAGTCAATTATGTGAAATTTCAATAAATAGGACATTTCCGGCAAGTTCTCCCATTTACCATGTGTTAAAAGTCGCATTTTTAATATTTAATTATTCAAAAACTATACGAACAATATTATTCAAAAAAATCAGTAAAACGTATGAGCTGTGTATAAATAACATATCAAAATTCTAGAATTTTATCTATACATTGCTCTAAAGGGCGAATAACCTTAAACAACCTTCCTCCCTGACAATCCTCTTCAAAAAAGTAAAACCATTCAAGTCTAAGAAGGGCAGAAACTATCCGAGCTACATCCAACGACATTTTATCCAGAGTAGAGACAAATTTCGCTCACCCGTAGACAATAAGTCCCTTATACTACTTCTAAAAAGTTTCGTACGCGCTGGGGACGATAAAAATCAGCGTAAAGTTGCTACGAGTCGCTCAAAACGACCTTGGAACTTCAGATTCGCCGTACAGGACGGCCATAAGCGGAGCGATCCTGAAACTCCAGGAGGAGGGGAAGCTACACTTGCTGAAGACACGCTGGTGGAAAGAGAAACGCGGCGGAGGATCTTGCAGGGTGAGCATGCAAATACGTAGACCGTATCCTCCTCGAGCTTCTCTTATTTTCCTCGAGGACATTCTGCAGCGACAGCGCAGTCAATAAGTGCGCGCCCGAAATTCTTACTCCTCGGGTATTTTCCTATCCTCTTCGTCCCTCCTACGTCCCTTTCATGGGGACGAGACAACGTAGGAAGGAGAACGAAGTAAACTGGAAAACGCGTACGCTTCACAGAAGGGGGAGGGTTGAAACTATTTCATAAATTCACAAAATCACGATTACCGGTAGCGTTGCATGACATCTTATCTGGGATATTATTATTCTACCTCGATAAATTCTCGTGTTGTCTCGTTGTTTTTGATGCATCGTAGGAATTTATTGTCTACGAATTTACTCCCATGAACTGACTCGACCCGAGAATGTTGTTAGAGTTCACGAGATATAGGAAAGCTGCCGATTGTGTGTTTAGATGTAAACGCTGCGAGAATTCAGAGAGTAGTTGAATGTTTGGAATTTAACGGCGTGAACTTTTTGACCTGGCTGCGAGAGAGGATGCTACGGATATGCGGAATTACTTGACATGCGAGGGGATGTTTAGAGTTGCGGGGAATGGAAATATGGAAATTCGTAATTGTTCGGAGAGGAAGATAACGTTTCATGTCTGATTGTATTTTGTTCTCGGATGTCTGATTAGAATTTTGCAGTTACTGATTTAATATCATATACTTGAATTTTCACTTGCAACCTCTCGCCTAATCGTGGAAATCTGCAAAACCATATCGCTAATAATTCTACTAAAATCGAATACAAAAAACAATTATCAGATTCACTAATAATGAAAGAAAAATTATTAATAGATACTATTACACTTCTATACTATTAATTCTAATCAATACTTCTCTAAGTAGATTCAGTCGTTTCAACCGACCAACAATGAAATCTGACTTATTAATCGAGGAAACTTTAGAAATTTATCTATTACGATATCATAGTCGATTGAAAATAATTAGTAATAATCAATTTGGAATTTGGCGGCGTAAACTTTTTGACCTGGCTGCAAGAGAGGATGCTCCGGATATACGGAATTACGTGATATCCGAAGCGCTAATTAAATCTACCAAAACATATCACTAACAATTCTACCAAAATCAAATACAAAAAGCAATTATCAGATTCGCTAATAATGAAAGAAAAATTGTTAACACATACTATTATCCTTCTCTATTAATAATTCTGATAGATACTTCTCTAATTGTAAGTAGATTCAGTCGCTCCAACCGATCAATAATCGAATCTGACTTACTGATCTACAAAACTCTCAAAATTCATCAATTACTACTCTAAATAATTCCTAATAATTATAATAGAAATGCATTGTAATAAAATTGAATTCAAAATCGAAAGAAAAATTCGAAATATTTTCCAGGACGAGACTTCCAAAAGCAGCTCAACAGCGAATGAGCTAGGCCTTGCGAATGTCGGCGGCGTCTTCGTGGTGTTAATGGGAGGAATGGGAATTGCCTGTGTGATAGCTGTTTGCGAGTTCGTCTGGAAAAGCCGGAAAGTCGCCATAGAGGAACGGGTGAGTGAGGTCAGATAGCACGTCGAAGAAGGCGTGATCGCGCCGGAAGTAACGTCGTCCAACACGCATCTTGACCCCGATGCAATTTACCCCGACATACCGCGCGAATATATCAGTTGATGTTCGCGTGATGGTGGAGTTCCTCTTTAATGGTCATGGTACAAATACAAAACCACTCGGGTCTAAACATCCGCCATGTTTGATCGACGGACGACGCGCGTCGGATATACTATCGAGTATTCTACTTTGGTCGTCGATTTAACTAAATTAAATCTCTTAAGAATTTTCTAATACATTGCAGGGTAAAATAATAATATAGAAATATTCTATCTTTGTTTCATCATCTAATTGTAAGATATCTTATTCCATATATATTATTATAGTTACTAATTAATATTTTATAAAATCTCTAAAACTTTGCACGGATATTATTTACAATAAGATTAATCCTATCTGTAAAGCTGAACCAGAAAAAGAGAATATCGATTAATATGTCAATAAAGGAAAGTCTCAAACTACATTCCACAGTTCCCTTCAGTTTCATTCATAATAGATCCTCAGTCTCTTTGATCCTTCACGATTAAAAATTCAAAAATTGACGAAACCCAATTGACACGATCACAGTTTATCCTCAACATTTCCAAAATGCATTACCCTCAAACAACTCCCTTTCGTAAAACAACTCATCCCTGAATTGTTAACACTAGAACTACCAAGCAAGTTGAAATGACTGGACATCAATTTTTTCAAATTCTCTAAGTTTATTGGAGTCATATAATACCACGTCCACCCTATAAAACATAAATTACTAAATCAATTATCTCTTACATCTTTTAATTCTCCTTCTTTCAAGGTACTCATTTAATACATTTAAAAATAATAAACATAACATCGATAGTTCTAGTGTTACAAACATCCATCCAGCTTCGATTTCTTCCACGATACACATCGAAATAACCTCGTGTAACGTCTCACGATATAAATGAGCTTGAGAAATTGCAAATTGCATATTAACTCGAAGAAGATACAATCCAAAGTGACATTTCCAAGCCACAGTCACGTCGGACACGATGAAAATGAATTCAATGTCCACCGTTTTATCGGCAACCGTGGAAAATCGCCCGGGGCGCGATACAGGGAAAAATTGCGGATGAAAATTCTGCGAGCGGTCATGAAAGGAAGGAGTGAAATTAACGTGCGCGGTGAGTAAAAAGCTCACGAGGAAACTTGCGTGTCCGTACAATATGTATTCGAGCTACCGTTTGCGTACATTGAAGCGGTAAGCAAACATGCAAGTATTTGAGGAGGGCTCGTCTACAAATACGGATATGCAGCTTTGCACCGGTGACCTCGCGTAGTCGAGAGCAAACAGCTCGACGAGCCGGCAAACGTCAGTATCGTTGTCCTATCATCCAAGTATACTACTTCGGACCACAATCGAGCAGGTCGAAGTGCATGATAACCAATCGAATCTTAAATCTCTAATCGGCTTTTCTCTGAACGAGTAAAAAAAAAAAATGTTCCCATTTTCACCCGCAAAAAAGACCTGCGGCGGAAGATCGCATTTCCGTTCGAACTTTCCACCCACTTTCGCATCGTTTTTTTTTTGTTCGATGTTTTCGACGGGGACCGAAGTGCATGGGAATTTTTGCTTTTTATTTTTCGAGTTTATTTCGTTCGAGACCGCAGGCGATTGAGTGCGATTCGGAGGAATGTCGGAGAAGAGATGATGAAATGTTTTTGTTTTTTAGGTAAAAGAAGAGTAAAGTTATTGAAGTGTGTGTCTTGGTCTTTTAATTATTTGCGATCGTGTTAAAAGTGTGTGGATAGATTCATTATCTTCTTCGTGAAGGCTTTAAAAATTAAAATGTAAATTGCACTTATAAGTGGATAATTTTAAGGAAGTCACGTGAATAGAACTTTTGTACATCCAATTTAAACGAAAAAATGATTGAAAGTAATTGAATTCTAAGGATATAAATTATTGCAAATCTCATCGTCAGAATTATTTAACGTTGTATACTTTGACAATTCAATTTGATTTCTTACACAAATTTTATCAAACATTGCAGACAGTTAATTTGACACTCAAATTCCAATTTCACCACCAAGTAAATCTTCTTCCAAATCGAATTTTAATTAAAAATTGCACTGGTACTTTCCTCGACTAACCGTAGAGAACGCAAAAAACGCGCCAATTAATTAAATAAATACCAACAGTTTTCCCAGCATTTTCTCCATCCCATCGGTGAGCCACATAAATCTCATATTTCTCATTGTTTTTCTAACGTTTCTCCTAGAGCTAACATATCCGAGAAATCGATTCTTCTACATTACAAAAATACACAAAAGCGTTATCCGTTGTTTAACCGATTCTTTCCCATGAAACAAGCGAAATAAATTTTTTTACCCACCTCGTCGTCCGTCCATCGATCCAACTGATGCTACGAAATCTCACCGGGCATTTTGGTGTTCTGTTTTAGAAGCAGAAATCCTCGGGGAAACCGATCTGCGAAGGTTTTACCGACCTACACTAGCGGCCGTATCGCGGCAAGCTTCAAAAACAGATTCCTAAGCCCGAGCAAAGCGTATCTGACCCGATGGACCTATGGAAGAACTCCACCACGAGTGATCGAGAACTCTCTGTGAACGCTGAGCATAAAAGAAACGCCGTAGAGAAAGATAACGTTACGTATATAATGAAAAAAAAGCAAAACACAGGCGAAAAGAAAAGCAAAAGAAATAATGGAAAAGGAGCAACGATCCTCGACCTTTCCAGTTTTCCCTTCGATAAACGTGAATGGCAATCTTGGTCCGGGTACATTATTTCTGTTAGAAAATACTCAATTTTCATTATAATATTACAGTTGACTCGTTAACTGACACGTCAATGTTTTTACCTTATGACATTAAATTACAATTAATCCTATGTTTCGAATATTTTAAACTTTTTTTTAATTGAATGGAAGATGGTAGGGATTAAGGTGATTTTAAAGTTACGTGAAAAGAACTACATTTAGGTAATTGAACTCTTCGATGTCACTTTTTCTCAGATATTTCTAAAGAAGAAAGTCTCTTGTGGTTTCGTGGCAGTTAACGTGTTAAGTGATCAAACACATGTACGTACAATCATCATTCGTATTAACAGGGACGAGAACGTGGAGAATCTTCACGATTTTTTCTCGTATCCACTTGAAATTTCTTTCTCGTTGTACACGCGTGTTTTCCAATCCTTCGATTCTTTAGCCCATATTCTCGAATCGTTCTGCAACAAAAGAGAATTTGAAAATTGTAGAAAAGCGAAGTATGAAATTGGAAAGGTCAATGCGTTTGCCATTTTGCTCATATCAAAACTTAGATTAATTAACGACGACTTTAAGCCTCGCAGCGAGAAGGAACTGTCTCCCGGGCAATTGTTATATATATATACATAAATAAATAAATAAATAATCGGCGTAATTTCATCACTGAGACACGATTGCGCCAGTGTCACGACTGAATTACGTGCTGCAGATTAAACTAACGGATAATTAAGGAACAATCATGATTTTATACTGATTAGATGATTAATGTATAGCGTCAGGTTACAGCTGTTTTACTGTACATATTGTGTAGTTCGAGGGATCGATGTGATTGCACGTGGGATCCGTGATGCTTCTTCGAAAGTAAAAGCACAGAGAGAAGGAGAGAGAGATATTAACAGAATAAAAAACGTTGAAACTACGAGACAAACGAAAAAAAGAAAATGTCGATGCTGTCAGGAGTACATTTAGGTCCACGGAAAGAAGCCCACGGATTCCGAGGCACCGATTAATTCCGATAGGTGATCTCTCTCCATGTTTTCGGCCCGTAAACTTGTATTATAATGAATTGAAAGACATCGTATTAAAGATAATATGTAGTCATATAAGTGAAAATTGTGTTGGAAGGACACGCGCACGATGTGTGACAGTTTAGTATGACATTGTTAGTTGTGTCGCAATGTTTCTTGCCTCTCTCTGTCTCTTTCTCGCCATGGATACGCAGGAGGTGAGCAATTTATGTATTTTACAGCACATTTCTTCCTTTTTTTTCTACTGCACTCGATACGTTGCATAAAAACTATTGAAAATAATAAAAGTGAGCAATTGTTTATTATCTCTTTGTTGCATGCATTTAAGTAATAAGGGGAACTGTAGACGTGGGATCTTTGCTTTGTGATTTTCTGATGACGTTAATATGTATTGTAATTAAGCATAGCTCGCGATAGACACTTTGGAGATGCATTTAATTATATTATCTAAAAGTCAGCTCGATGTTGGGACACGTTGCGTACGAAGGAAAAATATTTCCTTCAAGTTGGAATTACTAAAATGAACGACAGGTTGTTGCTACTTGTAGTACTTGTTATATTAAAAAGAAAGAATTAGAAATTTATAAAATTAAATAGAATTAAATGAAGCAGCACACTTTCAATCACTTGTCCTACAATGAAGTGTGGCACTCGTGATGCGATAAATGGAAGAAGAAATTTTGAAATTTTCCAAAAACTGTTAAATTGAAAATATCCATGGTTCTGGAGACGTTGAAATTAATTTCATGCCTTGACTATTGTGTTAAGTTACACGGTACATCAAAACTCAGTGATAAATTATTATTCCAACAAATAAATAAGTCTGACTAATTGCACGTTCAGTCAGAAAGAAATCCAAGAGGATAAATATAAATTCTCACTGAAGATCGCGAGCAATCATGCCTTTTAACAATTATAAATAATCAAATATAAAAACGCTGTAAATATTCTATGAAATTTTCTTCACCGTAGTTTCAACATTCTTTCACGTTAACATTTCAAATAAAAAATTTCGCCCAAACTGTACAAACTCACTCTGTGCATACAGTACATCAGAATACACCAAGATCGTTAGTAATTCCAGCTTGAAGTCTACTAAAAATTCCCCAGCCCGACATACCGGTTATCCTAAGAAATATGAAATTGGTCCACAATCTCCTTGAAATATTCAACTTTATTCAAACGCGTACTTGAAAAGCGACACGGGGGAAATAGTTTCGCACATCGTCTCATTCCGCAGCCCTCTTTTACAGTCCCGTTTCGACGCCACGTTAACAGGCTCCACCATAATCTCGTAATTTCCAACGGTCGAGCAGAAATTCTCGAACGGATTCTCAACATCTCCCGTGTCGTTTCAAGGCGCGAGTTTACTTTACAAGTATATCGTGTCAGTAAAAAGTTACGATCCCAATAAAAGTCCATATCGCCATGGTCCTGCCACCAGCTGGCAAGAATCTCCGTTATATATTCCTCGCAAGAACGCGTCCTCTCATTTGGCTGACGAAGCTTTTAAAACCGTCTCTTA
Organism: Cerceris rybyensis; assembly: GCA_910591515.1. Classification (NCBI taxonomy): domain Eukaryota; kingdom Metazoa; phylum Arthropoda; class Insecta; order Hymenoptera; family Crabronidae; genus Cerceris; species Cerceris rybyensis. Next base: position 11,992,500 of record OU342799.1, read on the forward strand.
AGACCATGCTATTAAGATTTCCCAGTGGTCGTTTTCCTCTCCGATTTCCAGAAGTCCATGTGTTCTGAGATGGCGAGTGAACTGAGATACGCCCTGGATTGTGGCAACGGCACGAAAAAGATACCGAAGAAGACGGTTCGTCGTAGCGAAAGACGACCATCGAATCTGTCGATCGTCTCCGTCGAGGGTGGACTGCAACCCGTGTGCAACAAGTACAGACACTTCGTCGGGAAAGCGCCTTTAACGTGAGCGGGTGAAAGAGAACTAAAGAAAAGAATGGTGGTTGCATGTCGAGGGATAGAAATTCGAACGGTCCTGAACAAATTGGACGACCGGTATAAAAAAAAAATGGAGAAGAGAACAAAAATAGGGGAAACGTGATTGTTCGTGGATGTCTTCGATTGTCAGGCTAATGGGATTTACCTCTATTTGTGTGTATACGTCTGTTTTTTTACAAGTGAACGTCGAGTGAGGTAGTTCTTCGACTAGTTCTTTATAGAGGATCTAAACGTTTAATGCCACGTCCATGTTGCGGTTCACGAACAGAAGGTGAACAGAGTTCAGTCTGTGGGATTCAAAGTTTCACGAGAACAACGTTGTTTTGTTTGAAAGCGGAACGTCAAAGGTCGAATCTGAAAGCGTTTGTAATCGATGAGGGTTTACAGGAATTGCACTCGGGATTGACGTTCCTTGTTTGTTATTAGTGGTATAATTGCATTGTTTTTTTTTAAGTCTTGGTAAGATGATGAGAGAGTAATTGATTTCTGTTATTTAGCGAATTTATTGTGGTGGTAATTGTGCGTGGGTGTATTCTTTGATATTTAGATGCGTTTTTCTGGCATTTTTTTGCCTCTTTCAGAATTGTTTTTGGAAATGAATATGCCGTTGGTGGAAACAATATACCTTCCAGCAGTGTTTTTTTTATTTTGATGTTTCTGGTACTATTCGAGTTCGAAAAATGCAGGATATCGTATCTCTGCAATCGTGTAGAAACCTGTTCGTGAACATTCCGTGAAAACGTTGGAAATGTTCCAAATTAGCAGCTGTCGAACATTTCTTTTGTTTGCAATGTGGACTTGACATAACAATTTACTGGAATTCGGTGGAACTCATATGAGAACTGTGCGAAAGGAAATGAAATTCGGTGACTTCCTTTAAACTAGGATTTAAATGAAAAACCTTATTCAAAGATGTTTTTTCGTTAAACGAGACAATTGGAAAATAAAAATTAATATAATTTGATCTTAGTACACCGAGTTAGTTAAAAAATGAAGACAAAAATGAAGAATTACTGCCATCGTTATTTTATATAATGTTAAATTTTTTTCAAATTGAAAAATGTCTTCCCTTTCTTTCGCACAATATTCTACACACTAGCCGAGAAAATTTCGACGAACGTTCATGCAATGAATGATCAACGAAGGAACCGTGATCAGATGGATTTTACCATTGCAAATAATTATTTCAAATTATCTTCAACCATTTCCCGACTATCATTAAATATATCAAATAAAGAATTTTAATCCTAAAAAAATTTCCATACACCCGAAACATTAATTCGCAATTTACATTTTTGCAGTTTCTCAAAAATAATTTTCCAGGGTAAACAATTATCGCATCGCCCCGTGCAACGATGTTACATCGTTGCATAATTTTTTCATTTCCACGCCAAACGGCGTATCGTTACCTCTATGTAATTATGCAAGTCCATCTAATCGCGAGCATCGTTTAATTTAAATATTTTTCGGGCTCTGTAAGATAAAACGTCCGTGCATGAACGCCATAGAAATGTTTTAAATTCGCAACGTTTCACCGACGCTGTATCGAATGTATTATAGGTAGAAGCAGTATGTTTCCCTTCGCTGTAGATAACGAAAATTACGATTCTCACTTTGCATCAAGAATTCGCGATCATCTGAAACTTTTATCGTGCACATATTATGCGCTGCTGAAAAGAAGTCCCGCGGAAAGAATTCAAAGGAATTTGATTGGCGAACGAGTCTGATTGGCCAAAGTGGAAGAAATAGAATTCTTCTGAGTGGCTATAGTAGTTAATTCTTTGCGGGCGGAGACTTTTTTGAATACTAAGAAAGAATCATTTATTTGACGATGAACAATCACTTTATTTATTCCAAAATCAGAATATTAACCCCTTGCCGTACTATAACGAGCGATATTCGTGATGATATAAATTGGAAAGGAAATTTTCAAGTTTTACAAAACCTATTAAATTGAAAATATCAGTGAGATGCGACACGATAAAATTATTTCTATAATATTAATGTTACGTTAAATTATACTACACGTCAAGAATCACTGATCGATGTTTATTTTACTAATTTAATTCTGAATTATTGTGGAAGCAGTCACAAAGTAAATGGCACGGCAAGGGGTTAATGTATAGAAGTTATAAATTACTATCTGTATGACAATATTTCAACGGTCATATTCCAATTTTTTATTTAAAAATTTTTTTTTAACCAGTATTGTATTTTTTCTAAGTCCGCATATATGCGTCCGTACTTCTCAAAAGGTTAAACACGTAAAATATCAGTTTTTCAATGAATAGGCTCGAGTTCAATCTGCCCCATTACATTTGGAAATTTTTTCTCTATAATATAAACACCGTAGCCTCGGTGATGCAAAACCTATTTGAAATTATATGTAGGTCCTAAATGACATGACCATAGAAGAAAAAAAGTGTAAAGTGGAAAATAAATAAAAAGAAAATATCTCTTATCATATACATTTTGATATGTGATCACTTAAATGTTCGGATCGCATAATGAAGAAATTAAATGAGATATTTCGATTTCCGCGAAACTTCTCTTCCGAGCCATATAATACGTCATTGTTAGTTGAAATTATTCGGACTATTCGTGCGATGTACTCAATTCCTACTGACTTTGGCCTCTATAAAAGGAAGAAGAAAGTATCTGCAAAACTTTAAGTTCCTCGTGTATGTACAGAAATCTGCGAAACGAACAGTATTAATTTCTGTCTTCCTTCTTTTAGCGATATGTAAACTTACATGTTTATTATGTGCACGAATGCTCTTCTAGTCTTTGAAGTGGAGAAATTCGGAAAGAATTGGACACTAATTGACCTTGACTCCTAACTGACATCGTTGGATCACAGATTTTCAAAATATTTAAAACAATTTTCAATACATTTTAAATATTTTCCCTTATCATTTTCCTACAATATTCTCGTTAAATAAATCAAATGAAACGTAACGTAATTATTATAATCCGATAAAAATACTGAAACGTTTCAAATCGTGTTCTCAAACAACTAAAATATAAATCATTTCCTATGTAGACGTTGAAAGCAGAATCTTCTGGAAAGAGGGCTTTCATGAAACGTTAATAATTAATACTAACTATATTAAAACAGAATTTTCCGTTAATGTACACAATTATGAACATGAAAGAATTTCACTTCATTTCATATTCAGCACATTTTTTAAATCTCGAAATAATGTCATTTGATCGATAAAAGAATCTGCGAATCCACGATGTCAGTTGGATAATATGAATTGTTACTGATTAAACAAAGAGTTAATCGATTTGCATAAAAGTATGCACAAGAACCGAGTATCGTCCACGACAAAAGGATAGTCATAAGTAAGAAACGTTCGTGCGGCGTAACGTTTCATTTCTCGTTTCGCAAAATTCGAACCTTCCACGTGTTTTTTACTCTCGGTGCGAAGTCTGTATACCAAATCAAAAATCTAGTACGTACAAACACACGACATACAGTCATAACATGTTGTATTACACTCACAATGTAAATATTGTCTGTATTACGTGCACCTACGTTTATGGTAGGTCGTACAAATTTGTTAAGAGCCTATTGATTATACTTCTTACATAAAATGTACTACGAGTATCATATTAAACGTGAATAAACTAATTGTCTGTAAATTCTCAAGAACTTATGTCTATTTTTTTATTACGATACTTATATTCCCTCTGTAACCTGTATTCCTATATTTACGATTTTCTATATTTCAATATCTCTATAACTAATAATAATTTTTATCTGTAGTCAGTTATTTCCAAGTTTTCTACAAGAATGTAATATTTTTAAAATATTGATTTTCTGTATTCTTCCACCATAAATCATCTACTGCCAGACGGTTGAAAAATACACGAAGATCCCCTGTCATTCCTGTCGTCCTATCAGATAATCATCCTGAGCCTTTGACACGGGTCAGTGACCTGGAAATGCAAGAACCGATGATATTCCGATGGAGTTTGCAAACGCGTTCACATTAAAGTCCAAAGCTTTTACCTGAAATTGAGTGTTTCTGCTAGAAATCAGTATCATTCCTATCTTCCGCGGGGTAACAAGAACTGAGCAAGTAATTAGCGAACTGTCAGTCTGTATGCTTACAATTAGAATTACCTTTTGCATTCTCGCTTGGGATTTATAATTTGAAATAGCGAGTTATATAAGCTGTGATATTATCTGTGGTATTACGTAAAATTATTTCTTCAGGAGTGTGTAAATTCAATTAATCTGTCTCGACTTTAAAACTCCCAGCTTTAATTCGCTATTCTGACAAATATTTTTTATTGCTAGAAAATACTATTCATTTTATGTTATAAAAATTTGTTGGAGTCATGTAAGTCTTAATTTAAAGAATTATAATTTTTGTAATTTTATAATTCTCTTGATTTTTATCTAATTTAATTAAGGCAGTTAACCCTCTATGGATCCCTGTAACTTGAAGATAACGCAAGACACATCTGACCTTCTATTCTTTAAAGAATCTTTAACTCTGCCAAATATTATAATTTAGCTCGTGAAAATCATGACATTTTTTACAATACAATGTGACCATTATTTAAAATGGTACTTACATAATTTTCTAATTGTGCTATCGTGAAACTAATCTTCAAATACAATAAAAAATTCGAATTATAAAATTTATTAAAAATTAGTAATCATTCAAAGGTAATTTCTGAACAGTTTTCTACCCTTTAAGAAACCACACGAGAATATCAATGAGCTAACATTTAGAACCAGCGCCGTAGGTTAATTACTGCAATTACATTTTCGTGTCGACATAGATCTAAATAGATATACATTGAATAAAGTACTACACGACAATTGTATTCGATAATCCGTCTAATATTTGTTTCTACATGAAAAAAGCATGTGAAATAATTGCTTCTTTCATTAAGTCACATTGCCATATCGCGGATAATTAAACAGACAAGTTTAATTAAATCCACGAGGAACGTATTGCGAGTATAATGCATTTAATGCGTGTTATAATCTTGTTGATTGTCCCTGAATTTCTCCTTTCATTGCAGCCACGTAATTGGTCCTCGGTATGTTCCACATTCGCATGAATTGTCCCAGTCTTCTCAGTCTTGATTAGAGAACTTAAACCCGAAACCGCTAACGCAACTAATTTACTAATGTATCCAACTTCTCGGCTTTTATCTTCCCTTTAATCCCAAGACACTAAATGTAGCCATTTAATTTACTTTCCTACTCTTCCGGCTTATTTCTTCCCTCTTTTGTCCTTCCGTCGAATATACTTATCCGTCCCTTTCTCTAAAAGGTCTACAGTGTTTGCAGTGATTGCATTTGATTGTAAGTCGAAGAGATTGTAGCCCTTTTTATACAATGATCCTCAAACTTACGGGAAAGTCGGACTTTTGTAGTGGTTCTGAATTCTAAGATGTACACGACTGCTCATAAGGATTCTCCGCGGTTCATTATGTAATTCCCAAGTTTGATTATCAAGCGACAATAATACTTGTGCGGATTATACGTAAATTTCTAATATTTATAGGAATGCATTTTAGTACGTTGAAGAACCTAATATATTGCATAAAGCAGCTAATAAGGCAGCAAGTTTCTAAGAATGTAGCGTAGAATTTTAAGTTTACTATAAATTTTCTACTCCCTTTTTTTCATCACAGGGAAATATTAATTGATATATAGATATGTTAATATAAAAGATGATTTCATTTCCAGTGACTCTATAGCTAAAACTTATTTTATTTTAAATCAAAGCGTTAAACTTTCGCCATTGGAAACCATGACCTTACGTTTCACACTATTCCGACCAAGGTGATCAGTATGAGATACCCACAATTTTTGAAAATATTCCTGAAATTTTTGATACTGTTTCTGTTTCAATCCTCTACATCTACCTTGAAGGCTGTAAGCTATTGAATCAATCAAGTTTTTTGGCCCCTTCATTTATTTCATTCAGACATTTTTATTTGACAATTTTAAATATATCTAATTAATCGTCGGTAGATCTAGTGTTAGTAATAAAATACAACAACGTAGAATTAACCCAGTCGCTCCCATTTTTCTTTTCATTACCGCCCTCTAATTCATCAAGGTCTATCTTGAAGGCTGCAAGCCATTGAATCAATCAAGTGTTTTGCCCCCTTCATTTATCTCATTCAAACATTTTTATTTGCCAACTTTAAATATATCGAATTAATCGTCGGTACATTTATTGTTAGTAATAAAATATAACAACGTCAAATCAACCCACTCATTCTCGTGCTACTTTTCATTATAACCCTCCGATTGATCCAAAATTAAAAAAAGTGCAGATAGCTCAAAATTTTTCTTCACGACACAGAAGCACATTAACACTAGAACTACCACACCAGTCAATATGACTGGTACACAATTTTTTCAAAAAATTTTCCAAGTTCATAGAAGAGCCATAGAACGAAAATTCTGCGTCCATCACAAAAGACATAAATCACTGAATTGATCATGATTTCTGCTACTCGATTCCTTCTTTTTCAAAGTACTTATTTAAGATATTGAAATATGATAAATTTAACTCCGGTAGTTCTAGTATTAAATGTTGAGTGTCATCGAGAAAAAACCGTAGGTGATTCTAAGTTAAATTCGAGTTAGCTATCCACCACATTATAGCATACGAACGAAACTGAGTGACTTGGAAGGGAGATCGCGTGTGCGCAGACAGAACCATTCGAGAAGCACCGTTCGGAATTAGAGGTGTATGCCGCGAGGTTCATACCGAAAAGCAGCTTTATCAAACTTCGGTTCCAGGTAACGAAGCGAACAATCGTTATTCTAGGTAAGTTACAAAGTTCCTTCACCCTTGCCCGCCCTGCAACCGCATCAACCCCTTTGTAACGTCCCGCTTCAGTTTTGTGCTTAAGCATGAAATAAAAACCAATTGTCTTCTAATCAATATCATTCAATTCCCTGTACCAATCCGTAATGATCTAATACAAAAAAAAAACTCAAACAATCTTCGATACGTCCTCACATTGATGCAACATCCTTCCATTGCACGACGAAAAAAAATTCTAAAAATAGGACAGATCTTTCAGAACATTCTAATAAATGCACGGTAACTTTAAAACTAACGGATGATCGAAAACATCAAACGAACGAAAAGAAGGCGGAAAGAGCGTCTTTAGTGTTGCAGAAAATTCCACTTCCTATGGATTTACTGTAAGGGAATTATTTTCAATTGTAATTCCTCGAAAACTATGTCACAGTGTTTCAAGCGACAAGCACCAGTGGAGGCGACGCTCCCGTCTAAATATATCAGCGTCGTTATGCGCTCCTAAAGATTTTCGTTCGTTTCTTCGTCTACCAGCATCGACTTCCTCGTGAATACCAGCGGAAAACCGTTGTTGACGAAACAGTGACAAAATTGAAGTTACCGCGACTCTATTTGCGTGACTTGAGCGCAAAGCCGCGCCTAGTAAGTAAAATGACAACGTAAAAGACGCACATATGAATGCCGAGAGAAACGATGAATGAATGAAAAAGAACATGTGCCAGACTGCCGGTATTTGGCATGGTGACAGTACACTCCGTGGAATTCAAAATGTGTGCTGAGAAAATTACGCGTTCGATGGATTCGTTGAAGGAAAACGCAGGTGAAAATATGAGATAGTCAGTGGTTCTGGTTCGACGTGAGATAGATTTGTTACCGAGAAGATCTGAAAGAAAGAAGGACTGCAAGTGGAGCTTGGTTTCGAGGAAAATAGAATATAAGAGAATTGGTTTGATGTAGATGTTATTGTGAAGGTTGTTTAAAGGAGATATTATTTTTATTAATGGGAATTTTAATATTTTTGAGGCATGGTGTGGTAGAAAAGTTAAGTCTGCGGATGAAAGTTTGTAATTTGTGTGAATGTTGTTGGAAAGAGTATTTTTTTGAAATATTTGACTTTGAAAGTCTTAAAGTAAATTTATGTCTTCGAAGAATAGTAAGTCATTTGTAGACTGCGGATGTTTATGCAAATTTCGAGTTTCACAAATGCAGGTGAGAGAGGAAAACCTATCTAGGGATTTATTGCACTCAATAAATATTACAACAGATACCATACTTTCGATGTTTTAGATATATTTTTATATTATGTCCTTTTTGTATATTTTAGCCGTATTTAATTTGTCATAAATACATAAAAATCCGCAGTCTGGTCATATGTGACTAATTTCTAATGAAATAAATATAGATGACATATAAATTTAATTGAGATAAAAAGTATGATCCTTTTTCTTTAACTATTTGGTAAAGCACCAGTCTTTTGCTTTTCAACTTATTGTAATCAATATTTTTCGGAAAATTTAAGGATTTTATGAAGGATTTACAATAACTCGAAGTTGATGAAATAAAAAAAAAATAGAAAGGAGGAATTGGCAATTTGAAAATCTTCTTTAACGACGCGAGTTTCAAACAAATATATCCAGTCTCTATATTCGAGAATTGATTTTGGACGTGATAGAAGGTATATACAAGCCAAGAATTCAAACGTTTAATGCTTTCTAGTTAGTTTACATAACGTCGAGCGGGTAAGTGCTCGTTGAAGTTTCAGTCCGTTTAAATTTCTGCGATGCAGCTTGCACGTCTTAGCTTTCTTGTGCGTGAATTTTTCTCAGTTCTTTGATCATTCTTTGATGAAGAATAACAATACATAATTTCAACGTTGCTTATTTGTTCTCTCTTTAAGACTTGATCGTATCTTTTTCCATGCAGAATGAATTTAAGATGTTGATCGGATACTTTTTGCTCTTACCCTGCGTCTTGGGATTTCCAAAAAAGGTTCACATAGGTGAGAGGAAATATTCTAAACAATTTTCTATTCATGAAACAATATTCATCAATATAGTCAGAGAGGTCTCATAATAATATAATTTGATAGGTCTCACAAATTTTTTGTCTCATTCGTAACTTTACGTTAAAATCAACTGGACTTAAAAAAATCACCATCAAATTCATTCAGCTTTTTTTAATATATCTCGTACTTTGGAAAATGTCACGATTATAATAAAGCAAATGACACATCTGTCATTCAAAAGACTGTATTTTTAAAAAATAAAGTCCATCTACATATCTCAAAATTGTCAACTTCTCAATAAAAAGACAATCTGTCATTCGAAAAGTAATAAATAAAAATGGATACGAAAAAAAACAGGATTTTAAATATCGAAAAACCCTTTCAGGAGGATTGTTCGATTATGACGATGCGATTCAACGTACATTCGAGACTTCCGTAAAATCAGTGAACAAAGAGAGGCACGATAATGAGGAATTCTCCAACGTTTACCTTCTACCGGAATCGATTCAAGTTACCACGGATCCATTTGACATATCGATGAAAGGTAGACGCCCATTTTTTTCCATTTTTTATCATTGTTTCTGCATCTTAGTTTTATTTATTTGTGCTATTCAGTGTGCGATTTGATGGCCACGGGCATAGCCGGGATTTTCGGTCCACAGAATAAAGTTACAGCGGAGCACGTGCAGAGCATGTGTGACACTATGGAAATACCACATATTTACGGAAGATGGGAAGCGGCGCAGGTTCGCGGTAAAGGAATAAACTTGTATCCCCATGCAGAGACACTTTCCACGGTATGTACTGTCATAAGTGAACCTCTTAAAAAGCTCACTTTGATTGAAAAGTAAAATTACGTCGAAAGTCAATTTCTGAACTTACTCCTATTTTTTCAAGTTTTCTCTAACACTTTAATCCTGCTGTTCTGCTCATTTGCATCTCACATTCTTATTCTTTTCAATCATAGTAACTCGGTGAACAAAGGTTCACTTTTTAAAAAACATAAAATATACATACAGGTATACGTAAATGTTAATACATTGAATATCAAAAACAAATAATTAGAAATATAGTATCTGTTAAAATATCATCCTCATTTCGAGCAGAACAGCAGGGTTAATTCTTTCTCACCTAAAAAGTGACATGACACGTTGACTATCAGATGATTTTCATACTTTATATCACTTATGTACAGTAAATTGAAATTTATATATGATACATGTTTTTTTTTTTATATTTGCAAATATTTGTCCAATGTTAAATAAAATGAGTATAGCGATCAGTTTTTCTAATTCATCGTAGTAGCGAATTTGATAAACAATTTGCGAAGATTCGTATATTTGAAATGGACTGACATAATTTCTAATTATAACTTTAAGTGCCTATGAAATTTTAAGGCAGGTAAATAGAACGTTGCTGATGTCTTATCGCGTTAATATTTCTGCACGTTGCTCCGTCAGTTTAGACAAGCATAAGGAAAATTCTGTAGCTGAATGGAATTGAAGTATTGTCAGTTTCTTAAAACACAAATAATGTCGAATGTGCCGGCAGGTTTTCAATCAAATGGTGAACGATTACGAGTGGAAAACGTATGCGATATTGTACGAAAGTACGGACAGTTTAATTCGCACTCATCGTTTGCTAGAACGATGGAATGGTAAAGGACATTCTGTTTTTCTCTATCATTTGGGAAGTGGCCCGAATTACAGGTATATTTTTAATGTCTCAAAATCTTGATAATCTTCCAATTTCGAGAAGAATCAACAACTCTCCATTTTCTGTAAACGGAGAAACTTACGTTGCAATATGTAAAAGTAATATCTCGTGTGAATTATTTTCTATATATTGTTGTTAAAATTGTGAAAAAGAAGGAGAACATCGAAGAATCTGGAAAATTGTCAAGAGTCAGAAAGAGGCAAGAGCTTTCGAGAAAACAATACGAGTTAATTGCACAGCTTGGCGTGAAATCCTCTACAGGAAAGTAATGAGAGAGATAAAGGACGCGGAAATCGATGACATTATTATCGACTGTTCGATAGAAATTCTTCAAGAGGTATTGAAGCAGGCGCAACAAATTGGAATTATGTCCGAGAAGAATAGAATCATCGCAACTTCTCTAGTAAGACATCTACTACTTTCTCTTATCTCTAATCTTGCGGTTGAATGAAAAATCAATTTTATTCTTCCACTTAAAAATTTGTAATAAAAATCTTAACACATTGTATGCAACGTAAAGTACGTTTTTGGAAAACTCTGCATAGACAGTTTAAAAATATTACTGTTAGTCACATCAACACTAAACCTACCAAGCCGGTCAAAATGACCAGTTCTCAATTCTTTCAAAAAACTATCTAAATTGAAAGGCGAGCGGTGAAGTAAAAATTCTACTTCTACCATATAAAGCCTAAATTAATTAATTTACTAATCCCTTCACTTCTTGATTTATCTTTTTCCAAAGTATTTGTTCAATAAATCTAAATTTTAGTAGATCTATCGTCGGCAGTTTTAGTGTTAATCTCTTTGACTTGAGAAGCTAAGTGTATTTTTGAATTTGGAGAGTAAACAGTTTCCAATTTATACTAAAAAATAAAATTTGTCAAATAAAATTCGTGTAAATTTTTCAACAAGCTTTCTGCTCCAGTCTTAATGAGGCGGCACAAAACACGCGCATACAATGTGTTACATTACGGATTTCTTGTATAGAAGGAATAAAATAATTTTAGAAGTATCTATAATTTTAGATGTATGTATAATATGTAATATGATTAATTCTATTTATCTACTATCTTTCTATTGTTTCATTTCAGGATTTTCAAACGATAGACTTAGAACCGTACCAATTTTCAGGAGTGAATTTCACCGGAATACGTTTAATTGATCCTGAAAATCCTCTGGTAATAAACGTTACAAAAACGCACAAAAACGAATGGGGTTTGGAGGATCCAACTCAGCTTCGTGTCGAGTCTGCTCTCATGTACGATGCCGTGCAACTTTTCGCAAGAGCTCTGAAACGTCTGAAAGACGCCAGTAAAGGAGACATCAAATCGTTACCCTGCAATGGTACCCTAAGTTGGGAGCATGGTTACAGCTTGAGTAATTTTATACGTTTGGTAACTTTGATTGCATACTCAATTAATTTGACACCGGTTCTACCCGCAGAACGCGATACTTCGTTAGTAGGATTTTGTAACAGTTTGTCGGATAAATGTAGAAGTTCGTGTTACGTGATACTTGATTAATTAAGTTTTACAGTATTTTTTAAAAAACAATAAAATATATTTGAAATTCTTTTAACTTCTATTAACACTAGATTTACCAAGCCAGTCACAATGACTGGTACATAATTATTTTCAAAAATTCTACGGGTTTAAGAGAGAGCCATAGAATAAATATTCTTCGTCTATTACATAAAACATAAATTACCGAATCTATGATCTTTTCCACGTTTTAATTTTCCTTGCTCTAAGGTACATATTTAATATATTTAAATATAATAGACTTTACGCTGGTAAATCTAGTGTTAATAAATCTGATGTTTTTGAATATTTAAGTCCTGAAGTTATATCAAGTATGAGAAATTAATAAGACTTCTTTAAATAATTATTTACGGTCTAAAAAATGTCTCCGATATTTTGCCACTCATAAAATTAATTTCTTAATATTCTCAATTTTTGTATATCTATTTTGATTAACTGTGCAGGGTAGTTATTAAATTTCCAAGCTTAAATTTCATTAAGAGAATGTTAACTGCGACAGAAAATGATACGAAGTAAAGCCTACTTAAGTTTAAAGCGATTATCAAGTTATTACGATGTAATTACCCACTGCATCCGAGCCAATTACTTTCAGAGTGAAATGGAAGGACTGACTGGTTTGATCAGATTCGACACTGCTGGATTTCGCAGCAATTTTCAGCTGGACATCATACGTGTAACGGAAGACGGCTTGAAGAAAATCGGAATATGGAACAGCACGAATGGTGTCGAATGGCTGCCAGAAATTCGCCCACTGAGTGCAAATATGGAACTCAGTTTGCAAAATAAAACTTTCATTGTGTTAATAGCAATCGTACGCACACATTTTACACGATTATGAATTTCGAAATTTTTGCGAATTGTTAATTATTTCAATTTGTTATTATAGAGTCATCCATACGGTATGCTAAAAGAGTCAGCGGATATGATGACTGGAAATGAACGTTACGAGGGCTTTGGTATTGATATTATACAGGAACTTAGTAAAATGCTTGGCTTCAATTACACATTCGAAGTTCAGACTGACAATGTTTATGGATCGTATTCCAAGAAGGCTGGAAAATGGACTGGAATGTTGGGAAAAATTATAGCCGGTGTAAGTTACGAATCCCTTTATAACCTTTTTCTTTATGGTAATCTTATTGAATAATATATATGCACTGTGTCCAAAATTTGATTAAAAAAGATATCAAGGACGAATGAATATTAATGAACTTTCAAAGAGAACTTCTTTCATCTTTATAAATTATTAGCGGCTCCAAAGAATTGAATTCATCGATATTGTATTTTGATTAACACTAAACCTACCGAGTCGGTCAAAATGACCGGTTCTCAATTCTTTCAAAAAACTACCTAAATTGATAGGCGAGCGGTGAAGTAAAAATTCTACTTCTACCATATAAAGCCTAAATTAATTAATTTACTAATCCCTTCACTTCTTGATTTATCTTTTTCCAAAGTATTTGTTCAATAAATCTAAATTTTAGTAGATCTAACGTCGGTAGTTTTAGTGTTAACAGAATCTTCGGTTATTTTCCTTCCTATTTATTTATTTAATAAATCTCAACATCATTTCTCTCAAAAAATCTTATAGGAAGCAGACCTTGCCATCACTGATTTAACTATAACAGCCGAGCGCGAATCGGCGGTAGATTTTACGATGCCCTTCATGAATTTAGGTAAAACTTTTTTTTTTATCTCAGTCTTCGAACTTCTTTTTACTACGTGCATCGTAAAATCACACTTCCCCGTTTCATTCAAGGTATAAGTATTCTCTATAAGAAACCAACGAAAACACCACCAAGTTTATTCTCATTTCTGTCTCCATTCTCTGCGGGTGTATGGTGGTATCTAATAGGAGCATATATTCTCGTGTCCATGCTGCTCTTCGTGATCGGCAGAATTTGCCCGGCCGAGTGGAACAATCCTTATCCTTGTATCGAGGAGCCAGAAGTCCTTGAGAATCAGTTCACCTTTAAAAATTCACTCTGGTTCACCATAGGGAGTATTATGCAGCAAGGTTCTGAGGTTGCACCCATGTAAGTTTATTTTAAGAGATATATCAGTATGTTGAAATCGCCATATGGCAAGATTTAACTCTTTATTTGGTCGGGGTGGAATCATTCGACAAAAGTAATGAATAAATTCTTAGGAAATTCGTTACTTAATTTGGAATGATAGTATTGAGCCTTTACACTCGAAATTTGTCTGAGGCAAAACTTATAGAAACTTGAGCATTTGGAATTGAACACGTGAAGAATAACTTATTCGATTGAGCCGCTAATGAGATAAAGACTTCGACGTATAATTACAGCACGATATTCTTAATAGCATGATTGATTAACACTAGAACTACCGACGTTAAATCTATTTATATTTCAATATATTAAATAAGTACTTTGAAAAAGAGGGAATCAAGCGATAGGAAACTTGACCGATTGGGTGATTTATATTTAATTATATAGACGTAGAATATATACTCTATGACCCTTATATAAACTTGGAGAATTTTTTGAAAAAATTGTGTACCAGTCATTTTGACTGGTTCGGTAGTTCTAGTGTTAAATGACTGAATGTAGAAAATAAGTTATAGGTCAAACTATCAAGGCGATTAAGAATACCGGTTTTCAAAAATTTTCCAAATTGATAGTCATACAATAAATATCTCACGCCTATTGTATAAAACGAAAATTACTTGGCCAATCATATTTTTCACCTCTTGATTTCTCCTTTTTCAAACTATTTATATAATATATTTATTTCATGTGTATTGAAATCGCGAGCAAAATTTATGCGATACATTAAATACTATTTTTATATGAACATGAAAGTAGGATATAAAGTCACAGTGATATACCGTGATTCTTCGCGCGATATTTCAGGTAGCGTGATTGTCGTGTTTCATTTTTGCAATTTATTTAATTACAAGCTGCTAATCCGTCGCTGTAAATTTCGAGATAAGGGGTATAATTATACGTCTTTACCCCTGCCATTTACAGAGGACTTTCAACGAGAATGGTTGCCACATCGTGGTGGTTCTTCTGCCTTATTATGGTGTCGTCTTACACGGCCAATCTTGCTGCATTTTTGACTGTCGAGACATTGGTGTCACCGTTTTCCAACGTCGAAGAATTAGCACGGAAAAAGACGATTAAATACGGCGCTAAAACTGGGGGATCGACTTATTTGTTTTTCCAAGTAAGTGTTTAAAGAAATATTCGAACTTCTGTGGCGATATGAATATTCATCACCAAAAACAAATAGAATTATGTGAAATAATTATCATATTTCATGTAATTTTATTATCAAAAGACGTTAATACTTCAACGTTTAATGTATAACTTCATTAATTTCTACGATTATTTTAATAAACATATAAATACATAGCGCAACGTGAAAGGTACCGATATAAATGAAGGTATTATAATAATTTTTATAGAATACCCATATATTTCAACCTATTAATAATGTACATTTTTTCAATGTAGAGAATGTCCCTTTACCCCAAAAATATAGTTTCTTAGAGTGTTATATAACAAGCTTTTGTATAAACGAAAGATTCAGAATTTTTTATCATATTTTTTATTTAGTTAGATAATTTGACACACTGAATATTCATTAGTGATAGAAATCAATAAAATTTCTTACAATTGTTAATGAAAGTTTGTAAAAATTAGTTGATAAATTTTCGAAATGTTGTTAACATGAAAAAACATTGCCTCAAAATAGAATTATCACCATAGTCCATTGAATTATTTTAACAAAATTGTATTTTAATATAAATCATGCAAAATTAAGTCATAATTCAGTGTGTTAATAGAATTTATTTACCCTATAAAATGCTTATTAACTTGTAAAAGGCATCATAGAAAATAATTACGAATTAGGCGAACAATATTCGATACCGTTGTTTCTAACTCAGTTTTTTGAAAGAATTATGGAAATTCCAAGGATTCCAACTACTCGACGTACCGGGAAATGTACAAGTATATGGTGGAGAACGCTGCCGACGTTTTAACCCAAGACAACGATCAGGGTCTTACAAAAGTATTCCGAGAAGATTATGCATTTCTGATGGAATCTAGTTCGATAGAATATCTCACAGAGAGGCACTGCAATGTGACCCAAATTGGCGGACTTCTCGATGCCAAAGGCTATGGAATAGCTATGAAAAAATGTAAGTTCACTCGAAGCAAGATTGAAGCCTTTTTTTACTTATAGATTGGTGCTTTTAATTTTTCCCCCAGTTAATAAATCAATGGAGTAAATGATAAATTCTGTATCTAAATAATTGAGATTATTTACTTCCAATTCGTTACAGTCAATTGGAAAAATCTTCGTGAATATGAATTTTAAGAATGTATGAAAAATTGAGGAAAATCTTTACAGATTCTCCTTATCGGCATGCATTAAACACTGCCGTGTTGAAACTTCAACAGAGTGGATTGATCACCGAACTCAAGAAAAAGTGGTGGACTCAAAAGCGAGGTGGAGGAAAATGTCGCGTAAGTGTTACATTAATTAAATTTCGTTGTATTATTCAGAATATACACATTTCGTTGATTATGAATTTCTATTAAAGCACCATCTTTTGTTAAAATGATATCGCAGCAAAGTAAAAATATTAACACTAAGACTATCAAGCAAATCAGAACGACCGGTTCCCATTTTTTTTCAAAAATTCTACGAGTTTATAGGAGAGTCATAGAGCAGATATTCTACCTTAATATTATAAAATACAGATTACCAAACAGATTATTGATTTTTCTTTTTCCAAAGTATTCACTTAATATATTGAAATATAATAGATTTAACGCCCATAGTTCTAATTTTAAAGGTAAAATTTACTAAATATTCCATAACGTTTTACGGAATTCGGCTAGTATTTTTATTTTAACATAACAGGAAATTCATAAATATTAGTCTTTAAAATGCAAAAGAATTTTTATGAAACTTGTATCATTGATCAGGCGTAAGCCGTGTTCGATGCACCAAAATATATTTACTTGAATTTTACCTTCACTTTTGTCGGATAAATAAGAACAATGACATACTTAAAATTGCATTAAAATAAGAAAACGTGGTAAGAACAGAATAAATTTACCCATTAAACGTTTCACAGGAAGACAGTGGACAAAGTCAAGCGGAAGAACTGGATCTCGATAATGTCGGTGGCGTATTTTTAGTTTTAACCGTAGGTGTTGCACTGTCCTTCTTTTACACCATATTCGAGCTAGTTTGGTCGGTTGGTTGCACTTCCATGCGTGAAAACGTAAGTGAAATATATTCACAACTAATTAGTGCAAAATATTCTCACTGTAAAACATACATTTCATATGAAATTTTATTTTCAAATGTAGGTCTCGTTCAAAGAAGAGATCATGGAAGAACTGAAATTCATCGTGAAGTGCAACAGTTCACCGAAACCAGTGAGAAGAAGAAAAGGATCGTCGAATAGAAGTGGAGAAGAAAGTACGAGGGATTGCACTCCACCTTATGGTTTTGTGCCGACTGTAATTAGAACGTCTGCTGACGATGATAAGTGAAGAATGGCGAAGAAATAAATCGAGGAAAATTTTTCGATTCTTTATGTTGAAAATAACGTTTAGAATCTAGTGTGTGTTTGTGGAATAACTTATTTAATATTCTAATGAAAGATGAAATGAAAGTGCAAATGCAAAGATTAGAAGATGAAATATACTGTTATTAATTAAATATCAAAGTACAACTTCATTTCTGAGTGATTTCACATTTAACTGTGTAAGCTCAAAATTTATATAGAAAATTCACAAGAAATTTTAATGGATAAATAATAATATTTATGTTGGTTAATTCTTAATATACTGATTCTTTAGTAAGATAAATTGTTGGTGTGTTCTATGGTCACTATTCAACTATCCCAAAGTTTTAATAGAGCCTAAGTGGTGTACTTTAAGTGCAAAGGGGCAAAATTCATCCCTTCATTTACCATTTACAATATTCATCAATATCCGATCAATTTTCTTCCTTACAGATTACGTAAAAATGTAAGCTCATCAGTACTAAATCATATATCACAAAATTTAACAATGCAATTAACAAATCATGATATATGGAAAAGAAATGATTATATATGTATAAACCGGAATTCCAATTAATACACCCCGATTTTAAAATATATTTCCAATTAATATAAAATATAACACGCACAACTCACAAGCTCGCTAAATATTTCAAAATCCAGTGTTCTATAACCCTTTGCACTCCGAGCCATCTCTGAAGTTATCTATTAGCAACTTGTCAGCACTTTACTATTTTCTATTTTGTGCAATTCCAATAGAAAAATTCAGGTAAAAATATATTTCTTAAAATCTTGGGGTGCAGTAAGTTCATCCTCTGTAATTACTAATAAATTCATGGTCCCCTTAGAGGGTGCAACAGAGTGTTACGATAAACTTACAATGTCCCCTCAGGTGGGACATCGGAGTACAAAGGGATAATATAATCTCAGCACGTAACAGCAAAATAAAGTAAAAAAAAAAATTGTAGCAAGTAACAAATTACTAAATTATTTCTCAACGTTCTCATTATATTAGCTTCGAGCTCTCGACTTAGGAGGGTGGCAATATTCACGAGTAAATATAACGGGGGTACGTTTAATCGCCTCAGAAAACCCGTCCGTTCGAGAGGCCCTTATTGCAGGCTCCCTTAATTGGAATTTGACTGAGCCCTCTCATTTACGCGACAAGGCAGCCCTTACCTACGGTGCTATTCAACTTTTCGCCATGGGATACGCATGGTGTTATGAGACAGCGTGGGAGGAAGTCTTAAATGTCTATTTTGCAATGGCGCGCAAACTTCGGAGCATGGATGCAAGGACTGAGCAATTTCACGCGAATTGTACGTATAAGTCGGCGTAATTGAATCCTTTGTACTCCGATGTTTCCGTCGAGACAGCATTTGCAGTCTAATATTACATTTCAGTGCATGATATTAAACTGCGACCTTGTCGTAACAACGTAAGTTTAAACTTCTACGAAGCTCCTCTCGCGAGAAAGAGCAATTGACAATTATTGTTTCTGCTCGAGGAGGATGTCATAATATTTCTGATGTTTTATTTTAATTGCACTGAGTTTCTACAGCAATTTTTATGGATAAAAATAACGGGTGTAGATAGGAAAGGATTAAGTTCTTTTTCTTAATTTTATTTTAGTATTTCAAATGGTTTCATTGTACCGGCTTATTCGAACGGATTGTTTCAATAGGTGTTTTAATAGTCAATTTGTTTAGAAGATTTTTTTGTACAGGGTATTTCAACATTTATATCACTTATTATGCAGAAAAGGAAGTTACAATAGTATTACAAAAATCAAGTACAAAATTGTGATGATTCAAAATATGATTATATTCTGAAAGGTACATTGTTTTCGGCGTTTCTTGGTGGATGATTTGAGTTTAAATTGTTATTAAAAAAATGTAAAAATCATTTTAATAAAGAGTGGAACTACGAGTAGTGCTGCTATCTCCTATGGCACGTAGAAGCGCGTGTTACTTTCATCGGTAAGGTAGCGGGCGAAAGTTCTTCTCAATCGTCGATACGAATAAGATAAAACCGTTTGAAATACCATAGACAAGGAATAAGATTTTGCAGAACGTATAATTATATTTTTATTTAATATTATTCCATATTATTCTCACAGGAAGACGGAAGAAAAATAAAAGTGATCGAAACGACAAAAATGACTTGACTCCGGAATAGATCCTGGAATTGCAGACCGGAAAATTAGAACCGAAAACGAATTCAATTTTTTTAATATTGAAAAACGATTAAAATATCTGGATATCAATGAGAGATTGTAGAACCCCCCTAAAATTGCAAATCTTATGCAAAATCTCCATCACAGTTAGAACTAAAAAATCCTTAAACATTTTTTACACAAAGGTCATGCCACTAAAATTATAAGGTCATTGCTAAAATAGCAATAATTCAAAAGAAGAAGAACTAAATTGAAATACACCTTATGTATTTAAGGAATTTTTAAAATTTTTGCAAACTAGTATTTTTGATTATTCGAAACCTATCTAGAACAATAGATCCTAGACAAAATAACTGTAGCAATTTAAGCTGAAAAGTATATAGACTGAAATGAGAAGAAAAATATGATGTCTTTAAGCACACTAATAAAGAAGACGTAGTCGCTGTTCTCCAAGAACATAAGAATATTAAATCCACGATATTACCTCTCTTCCTTTATATCCCATGGGGTCAAAAGTTAACAGGGTATAGTGTCCCCATAATCAGACATCGCCTGTTCGAGGGGAACGAATAGAATACGGTGAACAACACTTCTTACTTCGTGATCGCAGGTCCGTTGAGAGGCCTAACTGGATTCTCTCCCACGTAACTTCTCTTGTACAAAGGCCAACAAAGATTCGCCATTTAATATTTCGTTTTCCACGGAATCCTTGTAAGGACAATGGCTTTTACTCGATGGGGCTTCTACCTGAACGTGTTCACAGTTTACACGACGGATATACTTCTTAAATTCACTATAGTTTTTACACAATAAAGGATTATTATTATTAAAAAAATCGGGAAAGATTTCTTTTCCTATCTTTTTCCTCTAAGCTAAATCTTAGATTAGTTCACTAGTTTTTTAGTGTAGACTCATGCATGGCCCATTAAAGAAGCCAATTGTTTTTAAACCAGGACAATACTTTTCTGTATATGTCAATTATATATTTTACGCAATATACGATTATTATTATTATTTTAAAATTTATGGGATGACTCGTTTTAAAATCAAACCGGTAAAACAGGTGAAATGAAAATAAATTACTGTGTATTTGAGAAACAGCCTATTAAAAGCTCCTAATATGGAATTTGTATGTGTTAATAAAAAATATAACGTATGAACAATTCCTTTGTTCGGACTGAAAAGAATTTGAGAGGATTTCAATGGAGTGTGTTTGCAAATGGCAGCTTCAACAGCTATTGTTTTCGTGTAATTTAGATATGTGACTTTACAAATGGCAAGAGAATGACACAATGGAGCCTTCGCGAATCGTGTATCTTGAGAACACAAACTATAAAGTGCAAATCGGTGCACATTTAAGACGCAAAAGGTTAGGGGATCGTCACAATGAATGGAATTTATTTTGAAATTGCAAAAGAATTGGCACAGTGTACCATTGTTATACGGTTGATTACAGTTTATCAGATGGAGATAATTAGTGGTAAATTAAAATTGCATGAAACGATGCATTTGAATTGCAGATGAAAAAAATATAATCATGTAAGAGAAATTTATCAGCAGGATATTCACAATTTTAATTCGCTTATTTTTAGGAAAAGGAAGCAGTAAAGGTTGAGTCATTGGCTCTGGAAGATGTCTCGCGTATTTTTACGATCCTTGTTGGTGGATTAACGTTGCCTTGGGTTTTCATCGTTGTTTCTTTTCGTTGGAACACACGAAATATTATGCCCGAGGGAAAGAAATCTTCTGCGCAAAATATTTTTCCTCATAAAACACGTTGTACAATAATTCCAATTTTCCATCACATTTTAGAAATTTTCCACTAACACTTTCGCAAAAAAATATAAATTGAATTTCTGTATCCCACTACTCTCAGTTTTTTTTTCAACTGAAGTCGGTAATTTTGCTCAGAACAGTTTCCGTTGGATTTTAAGTCACTTAAATAAAAAACCCAATACAATTAGAATCTCTTATTAAATAATAATTTAGAAAAATCTCCCAAAGCTGCCAGACACCCAAACTCGCGTCTAATCGAAAGTGCGAGCATTTTAACACCATACACACCATAGCCTCGCCATTGAAATTCTTACTCGCGTATATTTCAATGAGAAAACGGATTCCTATCGAAAGAAAATCGCATCTAATCTGCAAGCCCATAAAGAAAATTATTTCCTCGATAAATCTGCACATTGTGACTGAAGGAAATCGATATATGTAATCTATGAATGTAAAGGATTAACATTTTCTCGGGATTTGAAAATTAATGTCTAAAATAAATTCTTTTTGTAGATAAAAAATTCTTATCGTTCTACATCGAACGACGGCAATTCGAATATCCTCGCACCCTTGGTGCTGATGAAGACCAACGAAATAATATAAATGTTACATAGGCATGCATAAATTCGATTGTAACTATTGCAAGTATGCAGAAACGTATGCAATAAAATGTTGTTCCACGTTTTATGCCCAATATAAATGTGGACACTTATGTACACCTTCCGGGGTCGTAAAATATTTCTGAATATCTTTATATATTCACACATGCATACGCACTCTCGTTTATGCGGTTGGTTACACAAGAATTTTAGTATGACGCACCGTATGCTGCAATCGGCGAAACATATTAAAATCGTCCCACTTATTATTAGCAGCGAACTAAATCTGCCAAAAGGACTACAGAAAGTTCCTCCGAGTACCGTTTTAATTTACACATACATTTACGATCGGGCTTATAATAAGCAGGGAGTTTACCGATGTTAAATCATGACGGATCTTGATGATCTTTCGTGAGATCTTTACGAACAGTGAATTCTTCTAGCATTGAGATTGAATGATGACTTTGAAATTAAATGAAGAATTTTGTAAGTTTTTATTGAAATTTTGCGGAATTTTGAGACGCCTTTTTTTACAAATGGTCAAGGCTGTGATGCGAGAAGGATAGCAAAATATCACAGATGGTAGAAAGTTACGTAAATGTCTAATTACGAAGTTGGGAATGTATTTGGATAAATGTGACACGGGATCCTACGGAAGGTTATATTCTACAAG
Organism: Cerceris rybyensis; assembly: GCA_910591515.1. Lineage (NCBI taxonomy): Eukaryota > Metazoa > Arthropoda > Insecta > Hymenoptera > Crabronidae > Cerceris > Cerceris rybyensis. Next base: position 12,015,633 of record OU342799.1, read on the forward strand.
GTAATATATGGCTTTACGTAAATGCCACTTGTTTTTTATATAAATGGACGGCTCGTTTAAATTAATTCATAAGTGTCAAAATTCATGAGGTCATTTCCAAAACGTGCTTAACGAAATGTTGTGTTTTAAATGTAAAACTTTATCGATATTAATAATTGTAATTAATTCTGTGTATTTAAATTAACTCTTGCCATCTTTTAAACGAACTGGAACGATTCAATTTCCAATAAAGCGACATTAAAAAATATTGTAAATCAAAATTCTTTGCACTAAAGCTACACTACAATACTAAAACTCAAAAAACACAAATCAAGGAACGTCTAACAAAGAAGTCTAAGCAACCACTTTCTCCAACTCTAATCACTTTCCAAGTGGTCCCAAAATCCTAAAATATCCAAAGTCAAATGTTACACTCTAAACTTCACAGAAACAATAATCTACCCTACGACTAATCTACCCCTCTCTCTTCCAGTCGCGCAGAGACTACCACTTATATAATTCTGTACATTTAACTTTACTCCTATCATCGAAATTTCACTATCACATAAACTGTAACAATAAAATTTCCCATAAAACGACATTCAAAAATACTGCAAATTAAACTCGCACATACTAAAGCTACAATACAATACTAAAACTCAAAAAACACAAATCAAGAAACGCCTAACAAAGAAGTCTAAGCAACCACTTTCTCCAACTCTAGTCACTTTCCAAGTGGTCCCAAAATCCTAAAACATCCAAAGTCAAATCTTACAACCTAAACCTTGCAAAAACAATACCCTACCCTATGACTAATCTACCCCTCTCTCTTCCAATCGCGCATAAATTGCCATTTATTTCTGGAACGAGGTCTCCCCTTCGTCGTTTCCCTGTTTCGTCGTTAAATCTTCGAAAGCGTGGAACGAAGATGCACTTAATGCCCGAAGTTTACGAGGTTGCATCGGAGCCGATGACACAGACACTCAGGAATCCTGAGAGCTGCCGAGAGCTGGGTCTGCGGGCTTTCTGCGCTCGGCGTGTCGGCCCACCTTTATAGACGCACCTTCGAGGCGCCTATTCAAAGGTACCATCTCCCAGAGCACCTTGCGGGTGGGGATACGTGCCGCTCGTAAGGTAGTATTAAAAGGCCATTAAACGGCCCGACATGACATATGGCTTTGTGCGTATGTGCGACCCTCGGCGATTCTGCACGCCGCGGCGTGCGGAGAAACGAGAATCCCTACCTGCCTACTGCTTATCCGTGAACCAATAAAACCATAGAGAAACGACGACGGTTTTTCCTTTATGTCTCCACGGAATCTCACCTCCTGATTAGGGAGACCGACACCGATGAAATTTACGGGGAGGTCGAGACAGTGGGGTAGAATGGACAACGAATTGGATGATAAAAATACACAGGTTGATATCGATGAGGTGGAGGATACTTGTTGATCTTGGTTGTGACGGTATCTTTGGATTGAACTTGATGGAATAGGGTTGAAAAGGGGAGATTGAGAATTGGGGTGAGGTTTGGAAAAAGACGATATTTCTGATAGGTTTTATGTGGGTTTGGAATCGTGCATTTACTTGGGGCTTGTACGTTGTAGGGGCTGTCTGTATGGTATAGGCATATTCTACTGGCGTAACGGGAAAGGTGAATGGTTGGAGATTCAGGCGGTACCGTTTGCGATTTCTTTCATTTCTTTTTTTGACGATTGGTTTATTATTTATGGTATGGATTTAAGTAATGTTAGAAGAAAATTATTGGCATAACCGTTTCATACTTTGAGTTTAAGTAGTTTTGTATCTAATTAACTCGTTTAATAGAACGTAAAAATATTGGAATATGTATACTAAATTCTTCTGAGAGCTGACAGAAATCTTTTGTTCCATTAATCTGTAATATTCGAAGTGGGTATATTATTCACGAATTTTTCCATTCTTTAAGGATAGCTTTATTAAGAATCTTACGGATTTAACACTAGATTTACGGCAACCGTCAAATTGACAGATTCTTACTTTCCTAAAAATACTTTCTTAAATTTATTGAGAAGCAGTGCAGTAAATATTTCAAATCTGTCTTATAGTGCACAAGTAACTTAATTGATCATATTAATCATGATCCATCTTCCCTCAATGTTGTTATTCAATATATACAAATATGCTAAATTTAGCAACCGTAAATCTAGTGTCAAGTAATGTTAGAAGAAAATTATTAACATAACCGTTCTATAATTTCTGGAATACATCACTGAAATTTTAAGTAGTCTTGTTTCTAATTAACTTATTTAATAGGAAGTAAAAATATTTAAACATAAACATGAAACTTTTCTAAAAACTGGCAGAAATCTTATACTCCAGTAAGTTAAAACATTCGAACTTAATATTTCAAACAGAAATAATCATTTTTATCAAGAGACATGAAAACACATTTACATCACGCAACCGTAGAACATCACTGAACTCGACGATCAACGATACATTTCAAATTAGCATGCATCTGTGATTTCCTTCTCGAACCATGTAACCGTATTTTCATTAATTATTATCATTGTCGTATCTCAAACAAAAATGAACACGAAGGAAAAGAGTAGAAACGTATTCTATACTCGGAGGGGATGTTAGAGAAGATTTACGTCTCCCTTTCATTAGGCAGACACCTCTGTGATACTCGGCAAGCGGAATGTCATACGAGGTGCAAATATCTACTTTGCGTGCAGGTGTCCGTGAAATCTCAATACGCGTGCATCTACTTTTAGTGCACTGCTTCTCGTTTGCATCGAGGACGCTGCCGACGTATCCAGATTATCCGGTTCTTTATTAGCCACTTATTTTACGTTACTCCTGTGTTTTTCATGCGCGATACTTAAACTACTCGGCAGTCTTCGAACCGCGAACGTATTTACTTTTCGAGTTCGCCGGATCTACGGTGTATTCACCATTGAAGAAGAAAATCCAACCGGCGAGAAGATAGATGTATAAAGCTGGAAAAGTTTACGAGTTGAACGGAACGAGTGGAGGTACGTTTAAATGTACTCATAAAGTTATTTATCCGTAAAATAGAATATTAATCCTTATTGCATATTTTCCTTTTTTTTCCATCCCTCTTTTATCTTCTTACAGGTTTTCATATTTTTCTATTCTCAACTGATACCAGGGCTTGGAAAAAAGGGTGTTAAATTCAGTGACAATCGTAAAATTAGTTAATGTCCGTGAGTCATAAGATGTAAAACCCTGTAATATGGAGTTTATATGTTTTCCTCGTCTTTCATTATCTTTTACAACCTATGGATTTTTTCATCGACGAATCATTTCGAGTTGCTAATAGTAATTTTATTCAATTAACTCTTTCAAGTCGGACGTCAAAGGGTGCCAGTTGCGACGATGGTACAGGCATTTGAATAAATATTTATACTTTGATACCATCGAAGTGCAAATGGTGCAAGATAATAATAGTACTTGAATTAAGCGCGTGTTTGTACGACTGAATGAAACGTCTTGATCGTCGACTTTTACAGTAGCTCTTGAACGTCAGAAGACCAATCAAAGATTCAGATTTGCAACGACAGTTGGACAAAGGATGAGGGAAGATTAAAAATTATTCGACGACAATGTACGAGAAATTCCATTCTGTTGATGTCCGTGTAACGAGCCAGGCATCCATCATGTTTTAATAAAGATAGTTATTTTCACCGTTCGTTATTTCAGTCGGAGAGAACGATGTGGGATTTTTTAAAACGTCGAAAAAAGAAGTTGGATAATTAGTCTTCGGGAATGACTGACGAATGTGCCGTCGACAGAAAGGGTTTTGAATATTTCAACGTTGTCGAACATCGCGATTGAATGTGCCGCTGTGTTCGAGAGATTCCTCCGAGGTACATTTATCTTTGCGTCCTTGCAAAATTAATCGGACGAAAGGAGATTGAAAAGCAGCGGGTGATCGACTGCAATTGCGGAGAATGATCGACTTTAGTCGTGTAAATGATAATATTTCACAATTACTTCTATACATTGTAATTACACGGTGATTTTTCTCGTATTATTATTGACGATTTGACTTCTCGTGTTTTAATAATTCAAAGTATATTTGCAAATATGAAAATTGTTCTTTCTGACTACGAAATGAGAGGTGAAATTGTCAATTCCCATAGTCCATGAATACCACCTTATCTGGAAGGTAGTTGTGCTCGTTATGGAACATCTGCCGTGCATTCCTTGAGCTATGCACTTTTCGCGAGATTATTATTCCCCGGAGCGATACATTAATATCGCTCGGCATTGAATTGTTTTAAAATTGAACGACCAAATACGAACTTCAATTATTTTCCTCTTATAGACCATTGTTTAATGTAACCTTATCGAATATCTGTCTTGATCTTTTGCCGTGTTTTCTTATTTTCAATGTACAGCTTTATAAATAAAAATTACCTTCATGTGATGTAACATCCTACTTTACAATATAAGACATTATAAATTAAATAATATATTATACAAAGAGCAACTGTTACGATCATGCAAAATTGTCATATTACAACAACAAAGCTGCGACTCACACTCCTTAGACAATAAAGTTCTTTTTTCACGATGTGCACAAAGGACACAAATTATTATACAATTTTTCCACAGTTCCTACGTTAATGGAGGTGTAAACTGTTTGATACTCAAAGATTACCATATCAAATGACAACAATAGAAGATATTTAGATGATAGAAATTTTACGGCAGCTCATTAACCCCTAACCGACAAAAACATGTGACACTCGTGGTGTGAAATATGGAATAGGTGAAGTCTTTCGAAAAATTTTAAATTGAAAATATCAGTCGTTGCGCTCAATTATACGAAATATCAGTAAATCAGCGAGAACTCTTAATTTGCCAAATTAATTTTGAGTCATTGCCCAGTCATAAACGAAATCATAGACCAAAGAGTTAAAAAAAATCCACTCACAATCAATAATCTGAATTCCCTTCATTCCCTTGATTTCCTAATCAATTACGACAAACGAAAACGAAGTCTCGCCGAAGAATTATTACATAAATAATGAATATATTCAATTACTCAGACGGATCACATCTCAGACGTTATCCTCCAACGAACAACTTCAATTTATTTTCGTCCAGTACTCTCAACCGGAACCAGTTCACCACTCTCTCGTTATGAGTCTCTCCATCGGTGCGTGTATTACGCACGATATAAAAATTAATACGCGTTATATTTCACGAAGTTAACAACGTTGTACCGGTGCTCCGAAGTGAACCGATTCCCTTTTCCTTCTACCTTCTACGGACATTATTCAGGGCGATACGTAGCGGCGAAACGAAGAGGAACGCGTTTAACTGTGCCCGTTCAGAAGACACGACGAGGAAGTATCGAGGAATATTTCGCTTAACGGGTCGTGTTTGCGTGGGACGAGCTCGAAGATCGGTGATCCGATTAAGAAATTATTGCGACCGCTGTCCGCGGGCGATTCATTCCGGATTCTAATAACTCGTGGAAGGATATATAAGGGGAGACGATGAAGCTGAGGCTAGTGGAAGCACCGAGAAGATTGTTCAACGACGACCCTCGTTCTTTCCTTCGTTCACGTGAAAATGGAGGATATTCATTCCATTCCTGTATAGCCTACATTTAACCCTTTGCGGACTAGCGACGCATATATGTGGCCTGAGAAAAAATTGAATTAGAATCTATTGTCGCATGTATATGCGATTAAAGTTTAAAAATTGAAATATAGCCGTTGGAATATAATTACACAAATAGTCATTTATAATTTCTATACATTAACACTAGAACTACCGGCCTCAAATCTAACATATTTTAATAAATTAAATAAGTACTTTGAAAAAGGATGAATCAAGCGGCGGAAAATTTCATCGATTCGGTGATTTATGTTTATTGATATAGACGTAGAATATTTATCCTATGACTCTTATGTAAACTTGGAGTATTTTTTGAAAAAATTGTGTACCAGTCATTTTGACTGGTCTGGTAGTTCTAGTGTTAATATTCTAACTTTTTACTTGAACGGCGAGTTTGAATCGCCAAATAAATGATTATCTCTCAATACTCAAAAATGTCTCCGTCCGCAAAGGGTTAATTTCACGTTTGATCGATATGTTGCATACGATTCCGGATTATAATAACTCGTGGAAGGATATATAAGAGGAGACGATGAAGCTGAGGCTAGTAGAAGCACCGAGAAGATTGTTCAACGACGACCCTCGTTCTTTCCTTCGTTTACGTGAAAATGGAAGATATTCATTTCAATCCTGTATAGCCTACATTTAATATCACGTTTGATCGATCTGTTGCATACGATGTGCCCTTAATAGTAGTTATCTTAGTCGTTGGATCGAGTGTGCAAAGATTAAATGGACGAAGTTAATAAAAGAAAATAATCATCTGGCAATCAACGTCTGCATTCTCTCATTACATGCCGCGAGTGTTCTTTCACATTGAAAAACTAGGACTGTTCATTATATTTTCGATGTAAAAGCGAGAGACTTATGACACTTTCATGTATGTACACGTTCCTGCATCGTGTTACCAAGTTAAACGAATTTCTTCACGGAGTAAAGACGTTTGAGAAATTCAGGATCAGAGATCAGTAAGAGCGATTGTATGAGACGTATGGGGAATTTTAATAACTTGACGAACCTGGATTTTCGTGTTTCGAATGAATCGATGACGAGAGAGGAGAAATAGTGGTTACAGAATGATCGTTTGTCGAATTTATTCGTGTTTGTCGTTTTTTTTTTTCGGCGTGGAATGATCGTAAAAGACAGACGGTAGGATGATTTGAAAAACGTAGATCGTTTGTGCCGCTGATGCGCTAGGAAACGCGTAACGAGTTTTATGGCTGTGCAAATAGTTTTGATGGAGCAGCACGACGTGGCTCGTTTATGAGTTCTGCGAATACCGACAGTATCGCGGTGAAAAATGCGAAATCGATGAGGGGAGATTTTTAGAGGGATAGAACGAGAGAGAATGATAGAGAAAAAGGATTCCTTTTTGTCTTCCTGCGAGCCGCATGTAAAGCTTTCTTCGCTTCTTTCCTCCATTCACTTTAATACTTGCTTAAACAGTTTTCTAGCTGCTAAATATTTTATCAGCTTTATGGAGTATTTTCTTAAAATATTCCGAGCATTCCACACCTTTCTCCATAGTCCTCAATTCATTACAAACATTTTCACAACACTTTTCGTGTTTGTTCCTCAACATTGACTCAACTTCTTCCCTACTCTGTCACATTTTCCGAATTCTCTTCTAACTTTGCCATCGATCATTCGCAACTTGTTCCCATGGTTTTCATAGAATTCTTAATTCTCCTTCCGAATTTCTTCATTTTTGTTCACGAAAAAATATTAGTTTTACAGATGTTGATATACCAATTTTTCTAAACTGGACAATTTGACTCATACAATAATCTTGAAGTTTTTTGCAAACAAAATAGTTCCAAATGTATTTAGATGAAAGATTTATTATTAAAAAATTAACCAACCAATATATTATATATTAATAATGAAATTTTGAATGAGCAAAATTGGCTCCGTAAATCTAGTGTTAAACAGAACAATTATTTCAATTAATAAGAATTCTCTTCATTTATTTATCCACAGTTGTCATCCTACCGCATATTGTCGATGAAAATCCCGGGAAAAAAGGAAAATCATTTCTACGTTCCACTTCTTTGAAATTCCAAAGTGAACTTTTACGAATTCTCACGAAAGACATTTCCTCGCGTAGTTTTCGCTATATCAAGTCGAATAATCATTTTTTCTTGAAGAAATCGAGGTGACAAGATCCGTGGCAGAATGTAAACTCGAATAATCGATCAACCGAAATGTAAATTTCATCCGTGACCGAGCCAAGTCCGTCCGTGTCTCGAGAGGGCAAAAAGGAAGATCTGGAAAGGTGAAACAAGATTAAGCGCTACGTGGAATGGACAATACGACATACGTCGCATAGCCGCGAGTACGTCCTGTCACGTTGTCATGGACGTTGCATCTCGCTTTCGAGCTGAATAAATCGATCGTGCGAAAAATAAGCCAGGTGAGCTCTCTCCTTTGCCCCTCTTTAACTGTCAGCCCGCAAAATCCATCTATATTTGCCCGTGACAGATCGTACGGTACTCTACATACCGAAAATGATGCATCGCTGATCGAAAAATGATTGTATATCCTTTTGTTTTGTATCTTTTCCATGGCAATTTTGCATGAAATGCTCTTTGAAATTGCTTCTCGGCGCAATTCCGTCGTCGGATGTTACCTGTTTTGTGTCGCGGACGGTTCTCGCGATTGCAGGTGAACTCGGCGAGAAACTGAAACGGTAATGGAGTTTAAATCTAATTTCTCATATGTTGTTTAGTATTCTGAAACAGTGCACCTCATAAAACTGTTGAGAGTGACTCAGAGCTCGTTAAATCATTTATAAGTAGAATAACTTCTTCATCTATTACATATTTACAGTTGTACTTTTATAAACTACGTATGGGAACTTCTCGGAAATTATTTTTAATTAATAAGATCATGTTTTTCAAATGGTAACAATTTTTTTGTTAAATTGCTAATGTTCTTTGATAATAATGATATTAGATGTTATTAAAATGTTTATGAACTTCTCTTCACATTAATTTCTTAATTGCAATAGCCTTTGTTATTTGACAGACAATTCTGTGAAGTATGATGAGCCATATCAATAGATGTTCATCATTTGATAAAAACAGGATGTCAGAGCTACGTTAATTTACTAACAATTATTGTCCTCTCTCTCCTTTCGAATAATTAGCACTACAATTAACGGCATGGCATTTATTACATTTAGATATACCTACATAATAAGTACTTTGGGAAATGAGAAATTAAAAAATTTACATTAACCGTACCTGCACTTCACCTATATCTATTCTAACCGTAATTTCTCATTTAACCGGTTAAGAAGAAAGGATTAAATTTTTTCGAAAAGAAAAAATTAATCTCCATTAACACTTTGAACGCCACCGGTATTTCGCTAGTTTCATTATTTCTACTGAAGTGAAACTTTTTCTATTAAATTCACATCTTTACAAGGCAGAAAGTTTAAAAATACAGATAGATAGATAATCGATAGACTTTTATCTTTTTAACGCCAAAATTTAAATATTCAATATGTCAAAAAATTCATAAATATTACAATTTAAATATTAACTGAAATTTCGCTGAATTCAGTAGCGCCGGTCACCGGTGACCCCCATGGCAGTCTAAGTGTCAATCTTCTCACGAGTGTCACTTGTCATTGTAGGGCAAGGTAGTAATTAATAATACAAAAAATTACATATAACCGCATACGTTACGCTAATGTTAACAGGACGATCAATTAAGTAATTTAAGTCTCGTAAGATAAAAGTGGAATATTTAACACATGACTCTCCTAGTAATTTACAGATTTTGTAGAAAGAATTCGAAACCGGTCACATTAACCGATTTACTATTACACGCTTAGCGTTGATTTAAAAATTCAATGCCAATGTAAAATAAAATTTCCATGCAAAGTTACCACCTAGGAAGACGGTAAAAGCAGAAATGGTTACTCACGTTACGCGGAACTGAATATGGTTGATACCATGGATAACGTACAGTACGGGGTACTTGACACGTTTCATAACTCGTGCTCGCTCAGCGTTAATTATATCGCGACAAATGTCCACCGTGTGAAGTGCAGGAACGTTGAGTGAGCTTATCGGTTCAGCGATCGCGAGGTTGTAAAATCATGGTATTTGTCGCGTTGCACTTTAAACTTCCTGCCTCCTAACGGTGCCTCCCACGCGCGATTAATACATGCGATTTAATACGAGAACTCTCAGCGAGGCGTCCAACGTGCCATATTCATGGCATGACGGATCGCGTAAACTCAGCGCACGAACGTTGCCATTATTACGTATGTACATTGCGGTTCATAAATGGTGTACTGTGCATATACTCCCACCATTTGGCCCGTTCAACTTCTCGTGCACGTAGTCTTTCTACATTGCAATGGTGTAACAAATGAAAATTTCACGCTATTGCGTGAAAAAATATGCAAATGATATCGAGATATTGAGACAAGAGAGTAGTTGAATCGGAAGATTTTAATAGAGTTTTCGATTGTAATACTAAATCTATGGTAGCTGTCAAATTGACGGGTTCCTTCTTTTTTAAAAACATTTTGAGGATTTATGGAGAAGCAGTAAAGTAAATATTTCATGCGTATCTTGTAATACACGAATTATTGTACTAAAGTGATCGTATTTTTTGCTGCTTTATCCGCCTTATTTCCAAGTACTTATTTAATATACTTAAATATACCAGATTTAATGTTAAGGTAGAAAAGGTTGGTTGCGAGATATAGAACTTAAGGATGAAAACAGTAGGAATTTATTTCTGATAGATTGACATGGAGAAAATTTGCAGAGTTGTAGTCGTGGATGGAGAGAGTTTAGGGAGTGAAGTCAAATTAAAAGTAAAGAGGGTTGCGAATTGAAAAATTATAGTTTGTTTCGATATTTTGATTCTGTTTAGATTGCTGGTAGCATGTGACATAAATGATGTGGAGTTTAGAATACTTTGGATTACGAAAGTGTAAATTAGTTTATGAGTTGGAAATTGTAGTATAATTAACCCCTTGACCTACGATTTCTTTCCTGACAGGGCGTGCAATGACTCAAATTTAATTTCCGAAATCAAAAGTTTTCGTTGATTACTGATGTTTCGTATATCTGAACATAATACTAACAGTACAGAGATAATGAAACCGTTCCTAACTGACTGATATTTTCAGTTTAATAGTTTTTTAAAGACTTTAAAAATTTCCTATTCTCCTATAATTTCCTATTTAGTGGTTTAAGTGGTTAACTTTAGTTATTTATCATTCAGAGATAGTAAGTCTTGTAGACTCCAGAAATTAAAGGTCACAGAAGCAAAGGATTTATCCCGCTCGATGAATCCTATGCATATTTATCACCTGTATCGTTCCATTATCAATTTTTAATAAACTTACTTCTCTTTCCATCTCCTGACATTAAAATCCTCGCAATAAAAGGTAGAAGGAAAAATCCTCTCAGATATTTACCACAATCTGCTAGAAGAAAAACAATTTCTGATAATCAAATTTAAAAAGTGAAAGTAAATTTCCAAACAATACGTCATCTACGGTTCTTCACGACAAGAAGTCGTCTTGACCAAGAAGACAGAGTATTTTCTATGTACACCATGTACTATTCGCATAATTTTCACATATCAACGTGGAACATAGCAAATATAAATTCTGCCCGTTGGGAATATCGAGGTGATCACGCTCTCGATCGACCACAAGGCTAGTAACGAGTTGTGAAAACTCGGCGGCATTACTTCGGGCGCTGATTCCATTCGTTTGGACTATCGCACGCTACGAGGAAAGGATGTTCCATGCGTGTTTGTTAGAGATGAATGCATCGCAGCAGGTTGTATAATATTTGCATATTATCATAACAGATGTTAGAAGAATGGTCCTTGATGAGGGAGGATTCGTAGCTCCATGAATTCATGGTGTACAAATGTGGTATGACAATAAATTCAATTCACTGCCATTGAAATAATTATCTTTCTATTATACTTTTGAAATTTTTATATTACTTCTTAGAATATAATTATCGTCATTGTTAATGCGACGAGTATAAACACGTAGTTAGCAAAAAGAAAATTATGTGATTTAAAATTTTTCAGGCAATAATAATCGTAGCTCCATGAATTCATGGTGTACAAATGTGGTATGACAATAAATTCAATTCACCGCCATTGAAATAATTATCTTTCTATTATACTTTTGAAATTTTTATATTACTTCTTAGAATATAATTATCGTCATTGTTAATGCGTCGAGTATAAACACGTAGTTAGAAAAAAGAAAATTATGTGACTTAAAATTTTTCAGGCAATAATAATCATTTTTAATTTTGTCTTGGTACTGAGAACTCTGAAATCTCGAAAGAGTCGTTCTTTCCGCTGCACATACATTAGATTCGTTAAATTTTAACACTTTATATACTTCAAAAACCTTCTCGGATTCTCCAAGGTACTATTCGCACCTTGGTAACGTCGGTTTCTAGCAACCCTCGCCAGGAACACAACTCACCCCTAAGTATTTACACGAGAACATTCGCACATTTTTCTAGAACCTCGGCGGGGCTGTAATTCTTTACCGATGAACTGTAAATTTACTTATATCACTTGCACATAATTTCAATATGAAAATTCATCTCTATTTTGTCAATATTAGCCGATATTGTCAATATTATAGTAGTTTTTAAACACTGTACATAACATACATTACGTTCTTTCATCTTTGAGGGTCTTCATACAAAGTTGTGGTTTATTTGCTGCTCGAACAGACAAATCATATACTTTGCACTTTTGTTTGATTTATCAGAATCAAAAAATGCTTTCCTTTCTACATATTTAACATTCTACATATTTTGCGGACGACGGGCGAATATATCCGCCCTGAGAAAGAATTAGTTATAGTTTGTCGGTGCATATATAAACGGTTAGAGTTGAAAAATTAAAATATAATCGTTGAAATATTATTTTACAAAGAGTAAATTTCAACTTGTATACAATAACAGACTGTCTTTCCGATGAAAAAGTGCTTTTTCATCGCTAAATAATTGATTGTTTCTCGATATTCAAAAATGCCTCCGCCCGCAAAGGGTTAAAGTTGAAATCATATACTGTATCATATGGTACAAGTTGGTATTTTTCGCTTACTCTGTTTTCCGGAGAGTTCCATAAATATTCCTCTACACTACCGATAAAAAGTTACTAAAAAAAAACTACGACAAAAGAAATCTCTCGCTTCTCTAGCAACTTCTCAGAGCGCGCATTCTAAAACTGCGACCAATAACGAAATATCTCCATCATTTTCACATATTACTTTCCATAACACCGTACCAACTTCCCTTAGTGAAACGATCTCTTCGACACCCTTGAAAACTCTGTCCTTCCCATACAATGAATACCCGGGCATAGTTGCTCGAGAACAAAGAAAGAGAAGGAAAGGAATTTCAGTACTTCGATAAAAGACACCATCGGCTTCGTTCGACAATGGCTCCTTTAATCCTCTCATCGTTTTTGCATATCATCCTCTAATGCCGGCAAACTTTCCCAGCGAAAACCCGAACGGTCTTTCATTACACTCGAAAAGTTGGAGGCGCACGTTGGGCCGATTACTTCTCACGAGAACGCAGAAAAGGGGGACGATTTAGCGGAGCGTGGTAGAATACGGTTATCCCGCTGGATACACGTCGTGGTAGATTGAAAGTAGACCCGTATATACACGGTCCGGTAGTCGTGGACCCACGCCGGTAAGATAAGGCACCCGTAATTGACCATAACTCAAGGAAATGAAGCGGCGAACGGTATCCGAGCATCTATATTCCGTTGGTGCACTAACGTTACGCGAGTTAACCTTCGCCCTGAAATTCTGCGGGATGTGCACGCTTTACCCGTCCTCTCCTTTTTATGATTCCTCCTATGTGAGGCCCTTTTCAGCGATTTTATCGCGGTTTCGGTTTCGGGTGGAAGGTAACGTGATTGAACTGTTAGATGGGGGCAAATATTTGATTTGAGATGGAAAAACGGGGATTCGTTGAACGTCGAGGTAATCGCTTATACCTTATGATAGTTATAGACTGAAGTTTCTTTGAGAAGATAAGAAGTTTTTGGTTATTGAATACATTCATTGTGGGGAAGATGTACTTAGTTTTGCTATTCTAGGTAAAGTTTAAATTAATTTTTATTTAATACCTTGATCTATGATTTCTTTTGTGACGGGGGGTGCAAAGACTCAAAATTAATTCCTGAAGTCAAAAGTTTTTACTGATTTCTTATATTTCGTGTAATTGAATGTAATATTGACACTAGATTTACGGAGCCAATTTTCCTCATTCAAAATTGAATGACTATATATATGGACCGTTTATTTTGAAAGTGGTGTAAGTCCATTTGCAGTAAGTAAGTATTGATACAAAAATTAAGAAACAATGAGGAAGAAGAAAAACTAATAATTCTGTATTAAACGCAGGGTTGGAAACTGATTCAGCAAGAATGTAAGTAGAATAAGCCTGCGATAGTGTTCCAAATCAGTTTTATCGGAACGATGTCTCTACTTTTTCATTCGGCGTCGCATAATCTCTCGAATGCAGGAGATAAAGTTGTTGACAAAGATTCGCGAGTGCGTTCGAGCAGCTTTTCTTGCAGAACCGCGGAATTCTCTTTCGTAGAGGCGAGAGTTTGTCAACAAAACGTACATAAATATATTCCTATCGTGGAACACTTTCATGAGAATGTCCCAAGAGGAGCGGTGATTTTTCACAATCTGTAAGCTATTGGATGGCGCGAGAAGAAAATGTTGTTGGGAATTCTTATGGACAGAGAAATTTCCGTTTGACAAATAGACGTACATTTGTCATAGAAATTGTCATTCCTCTGAGAAGCTTGTTTAAACAATACATCTATCAAATGATCGGAGAGATATCTTTTAAAAATTTTAATTTAAAATGGCTTCTGAACTTAAAAAATTATTATTTTTCTTAATACTTATTTTCAGAGTCATTTGTACCTACATTCAACTGTCTGATTTGAAACCTTTTGATAAAAATTTCGTCCCACTTTCATTCTATTTGATTTCATTTAATTACAATTTAATTAACTGCAGCCTTATTTTCATGAACTAATATAACTTCTAATTATCGCATTGTTCTCGTGCAATAGTAAATAATGAAATTAAAGAAAAAATAGTACTTTTCACAATTTTAAAGTAAAATAACAAAGTATGAAATCCTTCTGACAGCATAAACATCCAAAAAGTCGAGCAGGTTTAACCTTCTTCTTGAAAGATCTCGTGCCATGAAATCTGTCCCACTTTACTTTTTATACCTGGGATTATCTTTGTGCCATTTGTCCATCTTGTTCCTTTTTATCTCGGCCTTATGTTAATTAAGGAATAACGAACATGAAACAGTTTTGCTACTGAAGCAAAGATCATAAATCTTACACGGAACAGTTTCTCGATGATCCCAAAAAACTGATACGAAAACGGTACCCCGGACCAGATCTGAAGACTATTAATATCGCCTCGAAGACTATCGCGATTCGCGGATTGCCCAGGAAGGATGTAATGCGCATCTTGAAAGTGCATAATAAATGTAGATATTTCCGATTACAAATTGAAATATCCACCGACAGGTATCACGAAGTGGGTCCTGCCATGAGCATTCTCGGGCATACCTGGTTCCCATTTATCGGCTGTATCAATCGCAGAAAAAGTAAACCGGTTTTGTTGACGTAATATGCATTTAACTATATAATACTCGTTTATTCGCTTTTAAAGTGTTACGGAAAGCTTGTGGATCGTCGTGATCTTCGAACGATAAAAAGAATGGTACGTGGGCGTGCAATAAAACAACAAATTATTTCTAACGCCAATTATAAGGGATAAACAGTCCTTCATTTTTTTCTTTTCTATTTTTTGGGAAAGCAGTAAAAAAATGGTACCTGGGGACATAATAAAACGACAAATTATTTCCAAGGCCAATTATAAGAGCTAATTAGTCCTTCGTCTTCTTCTTTTATATGTTTTTGGTGAAACGGTAAAGAAGATGGTACATGGGCGTACAAAAAAACAACAAATTATTTCCAAGCCCAATTATAAGGGCTAAGTAGTCCTTCTTCTTTTATATTTTTTGCTGAAACGGTAAAAACACGTTACCTGAACTAAAGAACTTAAATTAAATTGAATAAAAGAAGTTAAATTATTTGCAAAGCCAATTATGAGGGTTAACTGTTCCAATTTCTTTTTCTTACATATTTTGGATTTAATTGTACTAGTTATTTTGCTTAGAATTTATGATCTTGAATAGATTCCAAATTGCCGTGGTTATATAATTATAAAGTATTTGTAATGCGAAATTACCTCTTAAGATTCAGCATGTGCTGTAAGGTCATAAGTAAAATTGTGGAGTGATTAATACTCGGAACAAACCTACTGAATTTATAATGTATAATTTATGAGTAAGATTTGTTAATATAGATAGGTGTAATATATTATTTCATCGATCAAGCCACGTAAGTATACTTGTTTATGTCTAATCCTTCTTAAGGTATTTCTCCGTTCATCAATCCCTTCGAAATCCCTGTATCAAGGGATTTAACATTTTCATCGAGAAATATCACTCATGAACAACAAGTCAAAGAATTTCCATGGAACAACCAAACGATCCAACAATGAAGAAACGATCAAACATACATTTAAAATTATAAATTAACAAAACACATAGAAATCTCAGACATATGAAACAGTTAGATAATGTACTTCTAGATGACATTAAATACAAAAATCTAGTATTTTTCAAAATGCCATTAACAGCACACCAAAGATAATCTTCTCCTACGTTCCTCCAAGTTTCCCATTCCGCGCTATCTTTCACCACACGTCTCTCCAGTCTTCCTTACCATTCTATCATACTTATCGCCCTAACGAGCACAAGCTTGTACATCCTCTACAATAATAGCAATTTCTATCTCACATCGTATCTCGCGAACGAGTCACAGTAACACGTATAATCACAAACGTATCAGTACAGCAAATCCCTGTAATTCGCACGACAATTAGCCTCTTTTGAAAGAAATCCTCCCCTCGTTAAGTTCAAAGGTCACAAAGCTTAAGAAGTTAATAGTCTCCCCCCGTTTGATTAACTGCACGGACGAAGAGGACGACAAAGTAAATCGGGAATCGTAAAGGCGTAGGAGTTGCAAAGAACCACCGTCGAAGAGGAGGTTCTCTTTTCATCCTCTTCGTTTTCTACAGGACTACAACGTCGATCGTTTCCCCGTCCTCGTCTGAACTCCGTGTCTCCACCCCCGTATGTGTCTTTCGCATTCCACACTAATTGCGAAATGCGATTACGTTTCAGAGGCTGGCAAGTGAATTTACATAGCGTGGCCGTGACAGAAGCGAGGGAGCAAGAAACCACGAGGAGTAGGTTCCTAGTTGAACCGCGAACCAGAGATAATGGTAGATTGGATGGCTTATGGGTTTTACTAACCACGAATCTATGGTATCGAGCAGGGGCATTATGTTTTTGTTTAAAAAAAGAACAAACAGATATTTATTGGCTTATTGTGAACTGATACAATGGAGTAGAGTGTTTTAACACTGGAACAAGCAAGTCAAAATGACTCGTTTTGAAAAGTCCTCCATGTTTGGAGGACAGTGATAGAGCAGATATTATAGGTTGACCTTGTAAAATACAGAATTGCAATACAGTATCTAATATATTGAAATATAACAAATTTAGTGCAGTTAGTTATGATTGGATATTTCCGAATAAATATATTTGAGTTTGTTTGTAATTACTGAGGAGGGTGAATCTTTGTCATAGAGCAGATATTATAAGTTGATCTTATCAAATACAGAATTATTGGATCTTTTGCACTTCTTGATTTTTCTTTTTTCAAAGTATGTATTTAATATGTTGAAATACAATAGATTTATTGGTGGTGGTGTTATGATTGGATATTTGCGAATAAATATATTTGAGTTTGCTTGTAATTACTGAGGAGGGTGAATCTTCGTCATAGAGCAGATATTATAAGTTGATCTTGTCAAATACAGAATTATTGGATCTTTTGCACTTCTTGATTTTTCTTTTTTCAAAGTATGTATTTAATATGTTGAAATACAATAGATTTATTGGTGGTGGTGTTATGATTGGATACTTGCGAATAAATATATTTGAGTTTGTTTTTAATTATTGGGGAGGGTGAATGACCCTTTTTTGGGTGTCGTGAGGTAATCAGGAACAGTTGGAATAAAGTTCGGAGGAATAAGGGACAGTAACAGTATTTTATACTTTTAAATGATCAGTTTTATTTCTTTGGGTACTTATAGGAGTCGTAATGGCTGAGCATTAGCATATGAAAGGCTGAAGTCGGTACCTTGCAGGCTGATTATTGGTAAAAGGGACGTTTTAGTAGATTTTTAGATACTGCAACTGTATTTTAGTGCACCATTAACAAAACTAGCGATATGTTTGGAAAGAATATTAGAGTTTAATTGTATAAAAAGACTAGTACAAAACTTGTACTAACATAAGAGGAATTTAATTGTACAAAAATATCGAAGAGACAGCATATATAAGTAGGACTATAACGAGTATGGTATTGAATGGTCAGACTTTACGACGCTTCTTGGAGATTTTTTGTACGTGGTACGTATATTGAAAATAATTTCTTGAATACCTATCGCGTTCTTAAGCAACAATAGAAATTTCGCCAAAAACCTACCGTCTATTTAAATCAGCCTCTATAACAAACTTCATTGTTTGTAAACCTCCCTCCTCAGCAACCTCTGCTACCCCCAATTCTAATTATAAGTCTAACAAGTCTAATAATTAAAACTCTAATAATGAATGACCAATTAAAATTACACAACCTAGTAAAAATTTTCCAAAATCCACAAACTAAATTTTTAAGTACGTTAGCCAGTATCACAACTTCGTTGATTGTAAACCTTCTTCCTCAATAACCTCTATACCCCCAAATCTAAGTCTAATAGGTCTCATAATTCAAACTCGAATAATTAAAGACCAACTAAAATTACGCAACTTGCTAAAAATTATTCACAGGTCACAAACTAAAAAATTTCAACTCACGTCAATTATCTACCATCGCAATTCTTTATGCTCATTCTCACGTTATGAAAACAACGACAAAGATCATTATTCCATGAATCATATTTTCAAAAGCAATTCGTTTCTCCAACGCGCCACTTCCTCGTTCGTAACTGATGTCGATAGCCAATACCCGAAGCTATCGGCAACGAGCTGACCGTAGAGTTCTGTCTCTTAGAATCCGCGTTCAAGTGCCTGCGAACCGTAGAATCCGCGGAGATCCTTGGATTCGCTCTCTCGGATGGGTCGTGGGAAACGTTCACCTCTACTCCGGCGATTCGCTTCTGCTCGGCTTCGTGTAATCACGAATCCCAGCGGTCGATCTTATCTTGCTCGGATTATCAAGTCATCCAACGCGACTGTCGGGACAAGAAGGAAGAATGTTAAATTGATTCCCGAAGTAACGCTTGGGTGGTATTCGATCTGATCATTGCGACGAGAAGTAATTATATTTCTCTCTTTTTTTTTTACTTCTCCCATTTCTCACTTCTTTTATTACCACTTTGCAACATTATACCATTATTAGTACGTATTTATTTCACGGATACACGTAGATTCGATACCGTATCGCATGTGTCTATCTTTCAGGAATTATTGAACGGTAAATCATGAGAAATCGAATCGTTGCGCGCCACAGGGATGTTAAAAATTCGAGTAATATTATATTTGTAATCGCAGCTCGATTATCCGTGTGTCGGGATTTATGTTAATTTGAACGATAAATATCAGGACGTTAATCATGCGGTGTCGTTTATTTTTCAATTATTTCTGGCCATATGGTCGTAAGGAATAAAATGCCAATGAGTATTTACGAGCGCATCCGCGATGCATCGGTTCACCGTCCTGCCGCAGTCGCCGCAAATTTCCGTGGATAGCAACCCCCGAGTAATAATATACAATTAACCGAAATTAGGTACTGCGTTACAATAACTTTGCCTTTTCATTAAACCAATGCCGCTGCCGAGCCGGCGGAAAAGAATAAGAGTTATCCCACTGAGGTGGAACACGAGCTAAAAACTGATTTCTATTTCAGTGACGTTTTTCAAGGGGGAAATTCTGAGTTCTTCCTCTCGTTCGTTCTCCGGCCGAGAATTGCCGCGTGACCGGATCTTTAGTAATTAAAGCTCGAGAATTAACCCGGATAAACACAGGGAACAATAATTCCTTGCGATGCAAGGAGATAATGAATTTGAAGCAATCTGCTAAAAGGAAATAAATACTTGAGAATTTGATACGCTGAGAGCATTCTACCGACGTTTATTGCAAGACTGATATTTTTAAGGGTAAATATATGCAATTTGAATCTAGTGGTTGGGGAAAATATTGTAGTTGAAAATACGAGGCTTTAAATGTGCCGGTATATTATACAGTAAATTTATAACTGTTAATATACATTGAAATAATTGATTTTGTTTTTAAATATTAACACTAGATTTACATAGCCAATTTGACTTATTCAAAATTTGATTACTATATATATAATATATTGGTTGGTTAATTTTTTAATAACTCGAGTCGAAAAGTCCAGCCTAAA
Organism: Cerceris rybyensis; assembly: GCA_910591515.1. NCBI lineage: Eukaryota > Metazoa > Arthropoda > Insecta > Hymenoptera > Crabronidae > Cerceris > Cerceris rybyensis. The sequence goes on from OU342799.1 coordinate 12,035,868, forward strand.
AAGAAACTTCAAATCCTAGATTCTTTTGATCTCTCATTTGCCGCTTAATTATGTATACCATTTTGAACGTCTGAACCATTTTGAATTCTTTTGAAAGTCCTGTAAATATGATTTTTAGGAGTTATATGGACTGATCAGGTAAAATTTTTATTCCAATTTAATCTGACATCCCCTAAAAATATTTCAGAAGTTCCAAGTCTGTCGACTCATATTCTAAAAATAGGGCTTTCAGGAGCAAGTTGGAATTAAATTATCATTTTATTCCATATAAATTCTAAATCTCCTAAACCAAATTAATTTTTAGTATATCGAGAATTTGTTTGGACCTCGATCATTCCACTCCAATTCCAATCCAATTCTAAAGCTGCTCATTATAGGATGCTGAGGATTATTTTGGGCTGTATGAAGCCTACATTGCTCCTAAACTAAGTAAAAGTGGCAAAAAGTAACAAGTGTAGGGCGATTGTGGAATTAAAATTTGCATTCTTTTATATGTAACATATTTTTCCATATTCAGCCTAAATATCCTAAGTTATTTGGTAATTTAGGAGGATTTTGGGCTGAAATTTTCGACTCGGGAATAAATCTTTCATTTCAATTGATTTGGAACTACTTTCTTTGCAAAAAATTTCAATTTTCTTGTATGATTCAAATTGGCTCACTTTAGAAAAATAGGTATACCAACATCCGTAAATCTAGTGTTAAATTCTACGTGGCAAAGAATCTTAGTTTCCGAAATATTCTATTAAAACAAAGAGAACAATTAAGATTGTAAAGAGTTAAATTAAGAAAACCTCAACTGTAGAATTAAACAATAACTAAATATCATAATTATATCATAATATCATAAACCAACACAGCTCCGTTCCAAGCCACAATGTTTCGTATCCCTCAACATTTTCTCCCAAATATTACAAAACGTTAAAAGCAATACTATCATCCATCAAACAAGTAAGCCACCGACACTAAAACCACAGTCTAACAAAAAACACAAAATTAGTCACCATCAGCCACCAACAAGCACCACCCGCAAACAATTCTCTGAAAAACTCGGCAAATAAATTCAGCACAAATTAGAGAAACAAACTTCTTAACTAATATTACTCATCAATAGACTGCGGATTTTTATGTATTTATGACAAATTAAATACGGCTAAAATATACAAAAAGAGCATAATATAAAAATATATCTAAAATATCCAAACAATGGTATTTGTTGTAATATTTATTAAGTGCAATAAATCCCTAGATAGGTTTTCCTGTCTCACCTGCATTTTTGAAACTCGAAATTTGCATAAACATCCGCAGTCTACTCGTCAACGTTGGTATTCCTAATAACGAGAAAACTCGCGCGCCATTCCTAATGCGCCAAGGAATTACGAAACCTCAAAGACAAACGTTTGTAATAGACACGGTAACACGATTTTCCTCGCGCTAGCGTCATCCTGTAAGATAACATTTCTCACATCCCGTTCCGGTCGCCTCGATTACGTACCAGGGTCGAGGTTGCCCCTTTTCCGTCTCGTACATTCTCTTTATCTCCTTCTCCCACCTTTTCTTTCTCTCTCTTGGCGAAGGTAACATCCAAGGTAGGAGGATCAAAGTGTCCTTGCCCCTCCCAGGACTCTGTCGTCCGACGATACCAAAGAATCTCCTCGAGGACGAGCAAGGGAAGAAGAGCGAGCGCAAGAAGGCCGGAGTGTGTCGTCGAGCGATTCCATGCGATAACGTCGTTCCGGTTCTCGAAACCGGCGTGCCGGTTCGCGCGTGAAAGAACACGTTTGCGGGACGGCAATAAAATATTAGACCGCGAGGTGGTTGTATATGGCGGTGAGCAATCTTTCCTAGGAAATTAAATGCGAGGTTTTGCTCAATCCGCCAGACTCCAACCCCTTGACTCTATCTTGGGACTCTTTCTTGCGAATTTTCGTGAGTTTCGACTTGGTGGAGGCTTTTTTTTCTTAGTTTTTGAATATTGACGATATATGGTTTATTGAGAGATGAGAAAAGTATTGGCGGTGTTTATCGCATTAGATGGATGTCGAATAGGGTGAACTTTTTATCGTTGGATGTATGTAGATGATGAAGGGAGGCATCAGGATGTCTTATTAGGAGATGTGAATTTTTTGATGATTCTAAGATTCTTTTTAGTTTGTTGTTTAGAATATAGTTAGAGTGAGTGAATGGTAGAGTCAGTATAATTAATTTATAACAAATTTAGATGCTTTCTTTTGTGGATAGAGTAAGTATTTCTCATGAGATGATAGGGGACAGGTGGAAGAATTTTGTAGTTCTGTCTGTAACTTTATACTCTACAGACTTCGATAGCAATAACCAGTCAATGATAGAAGGGATATCTACGATAATTGCAGTAATAAAGGACGCTACAAATATTTTTACTATTTTACTTTAATTGCTATCGCGCAATATACTATGATCGTAAACAGTCAATTAAAACTAAATTCCCCGAACATAAACACCCGTATTACGACGAAGAATTTAAATAACACAAATCTAACGCAAACAAAACGAATCAAAGAACTATCTAAAACCCGCAAATATTCCCAAAACGAGAAATCTACTCACAAAACCTGGAATTCTTTCAACCCACGGAAATGATCTCGTGAAAACCCAATTCCCGCCACGCCTTTCTTTTCTACAAATTATTCGTTCTTCCGAGTGAATATTTGCATATGGTAATACACGTTAGCTCGCACAACACCGATGAATGTAAATTATCCAGATAACAGTTCTCTTAACTTTACTTAAAATTCTCAACGTGCCGATGTGTACACTGGCGAAAGAAAAATGGGGATTCTAATAGACGTAACTTCGACGTTAAATGTTGTTTTTTTTTTCATTCAGCATATATACCTCTCATAATTACAGCTTTCAATGACTGATTCATACAGAAGTCACCGTGTTTGCTCAAACTAAACGCACGTCGATGTTTCGCTAACGTTCTGCGATCTTGTTAGCGTCGGTCGACGTAAATCAATCGGAAAGTAAGGCAATTCATACGAGCATAGAGAATTAATAACCAATTAGAGCGAGTTAGAGCCGCGAGCGATGCTCGAAGATTCTTCTGGTATGCTGTTCGACGTTATATTACGCGTTTTTCTGACTCCTCGAAAGCATTACCGGCGGCTACTAATTATACGGAACAGACCGCTTGTTATTCTCTGCTTCTGCAACTGCGATACTCGGTCAATGGTTGTATCAATCGCGTTTCCTCCCGTCGAAATGGGGAAACGATTGAGAAATGGCGATACCCGAGGGTTCCACGGTGCACGTTTAATTGGACGGCGAAGTCTACGGTGGACTTGTACCGTTAAATCAATTTTATTTTCCGATTTGAATTTTAATATCGTTAGCCTATAAAACGCTTTGTAACTGACGTGTGAAGCGTCCAGTGGAATTTGTTTCTTTCGACGATTTGCATTTGCGATATCGCTATGCTGCTGTAGAATATTAGATCGGAAATTCTTGAGACGTACTTATGGAGAAACTTCGTGTAATTCTTTTTATATTTAAAATTAAATAAATTAAGAAATTTCTACTCTTTTACTAAATTCGATTAATTACACTTTCAACAATCTTACCGATATAGAGAATAATAGTATGAATTAAACGTTCACTTTATATAATGCGTGTAGTACGTCAAAAAGAAATATTACCTCCTAATAAACACAGCCATGTTAACACTTTAGCAACCAATAGCCGATTAATCAGCTTATCGTCTCCAACGACTAGACTTTCAATCATTTTTTTTCACAGTTATCATCGCGGTTTATCATTTAACGCGTTGAACGTCAACCGTATTTCACTAGTTTCACTGTTTCTACTGAAGCGAAATTTTTTCTATTAAATTCACATCTTTATAAAACAGAAACTTTAAAGATACAGATAGATAGGTATTCGGCAGACCTTTTTCTTTTAAACACCAATATTTAAATATATAGTATGTCTGAAAATTCATAAATATTGCAATATCAAAGTGACATAAAATTTCATTGAATTCAATAGCGCCGGTCACCGGTGACCCCCACGGCAGTCAACGTGTTAAGGACTCACAATCATTGAGGAGAATTTATAAATTTTCAAATGTCGTCGTCTGAAAAGAATTTTCAGCCAACTGACCGATCAGAACTGGGTGGAATGTTCATCCCACCCCCTAATCAACGTCCCCCATTCAATTAAATTCTCCAAAAATCCTTTACACCTTTCAAAATCATAATTTACATCGTAACAGTACTTTACTCAACTGTGCGACGTAAATATCGACATAATAATAATAAAACGCCATCACCGACGATAAATCTTGCGCGTTCTCCAATCGTCGCTTTTGCAAAGCATCGCTGCTATCTTTCACCGGCTGGTATCTGCTCGGAGAGATTGTGTTCTGCAACGGCGAGGTATTCGCACGAGCGAATAACAGAAACAGGTGCTTATGTGCCGTTAAACGTCATTGGAACGAGTAAAATGTTGTGCCGATGCTGGATATACGTGGGTATTCTCGTAAGAGCACCGTGTGCTCGGAAGTCACGAGGCACCGTGACTTCTTATCCGCGATCTCGGGCGACGCTAACTGTTCATTTGTCGACGGACAAGCTATGTGGTAGGGACCGTGGGCAGCAATCCGTCGACCTAGTCGCACAGACTACGACCTAACGACTTCCGGAATGAGAAAATGATTTTTCGTATGCTCTCGAGTATGTTCCATTCGATCGACGTGTGTCGTTAAGTGTTTCTGTTACTTCTTTCTTCGTGCATCGGTTTAATTGCTTGTTACAACTCCGGTTATTTCGCGATTGGTATCGTGGTGCCAGTTTTTCGGGTACCGCGAATGATCAATGTATCGTGACACTGATCTGATAGTATGTAAATAAGTAGACATTTTTTTCGACGTTGGAATGTCATTGACGGTATGCTTGCTAGTAGTATTAGCACTAGAGTTACCGGCGCTGAATCCATTATATTTAAATATGCTAAATAAGTACTTTAGTGAAAGAGGTGAAGATAACTAGTTTTGTAATTTTTATTTTACAATGTGGACACAGAATATTTCCGATATGGTTTTCATATTAATTTGGAAAATAAGTATTTAGAGAAAATTGGGACTGGTTATTTTGATAGGCTTGGTAATTTTAGTGTTAATCGTGTGTAATTGTAGTGGGGGAATGTTTGATGGTGAACCTGTTGATTTGAGTTTATCACGCTGACTGTCATGGGGATCACTGGTGACCGGTGCTAATTCCGTTAAATTTTATATAATTTTCAAATTACAATATTCATAAGTTTTCTAATATATCGAATATTTCAAAATTAGGGTTAAAAAGACAAAGGTCGGTATCTTTAATGTTTCTTTTTTATAAAGATTTGATTTTAACACTAAACCTACCAAGGCGGTCAAAAGACCGATTCTAAAAAATTATCTAAATTAATAGAGTAGCCATGAAGTAAATATTCCACTTCTATCTTATAAAACCAAAATTAGTTTATTAATTATCTTCCTTATCTCTCCATTTCCCTTTTTATAAAGTCGTTATTAAGTATATTTTGATTTTAGTAGATATAACGTCGGTAGTTTTAGTGTTAATAGAAAACATTTCACATCAGAATAAATGATAGCAGTAGCGAAATACCGGTGACGTCCAATGTGTTAAAGATGAGAGATGAATCAAATTTGTCTAATGGTACCAAAGGAGCTTAATTGCATGTTTATCGTGTTATTAAAAAATTTGATTGAATATATGAATATACAAATTGTTTAGGATTATTTTCGACACTTTGAAAGTATGATCGATACGTTGTTCGTGATTTGGAAAAGCTCATTTGTGGTTTCGCGAGGAAACAGTAATAGGCAGAAGTAAAAGAGTTGATTTTGAAAGAAAGATTCGAAACTAAGCTGATGTTAAGGTTCAATTAAAGCTGGTGATACAGCAGAAACGTTGAAGCAAACTATCGTGAGTTCTTGCTGGAGAGTTGCAGAGATTTAATCTGTTTAGTTTATACGAGGAAGGCTGACAGTTCGATTGAGCCTTAAACTATTCCTTTAATCGTAAATCTAACGCAAGGGGAGATAGTTAGTCTCTGATTTGTTCGATCTTAACGTCAGCAGTGAGTAAGTCGATCATTAGAGAAAGATAACATATTCGCCTAACGGTCAACATAAAATTTTACCTCCTTCCTTTTTACACACAATACTCGCTCGGCTTTCAATCTTCCTATTTTACAGCCACATTTCCAATTCACATGTATCAACAACACAGAATTTTAACCCCATATACATCCCTCACACAGCTCAATCTGCTTTGTAATCTCTTAACCCCTTAACAACAACGTGTGAAACTCGTGGTGTGTAAATTGGAACAAAAGACTTTGAAATCTTTCAAAAACTATTAAGTTGAAAATATCAGCCGGTCACAAAACGGTCTCATTATCTCTACACTATTAATTTTACGTTCAGTTATACGACATATCAGAAATCAATGAGAACGTTTGATTTCAGGAATTAATTCTGAACCATTGCACGCAAAATCAGGAAAGAAATCGTGGGGCAAGGGGTTAATAAAATTCTCTACTAAAATTTTCAGATTTTAACGTCTTTGAATCTCGACTAATTATATTTCTTCAGAGTCGACTTAAAAAGTAATTAGACATGACAATGAAGAACGTTCTTCCTGTCGTTTCTTCGGTACAAACGCGGTGCAAAAAGTATCGCGTATCTGTCGCGGACGTTCTCCATGTTCTCCACGTTCTCCATAAGGTGACTGGTGCACACATGTGCGCGGCAACTCTCGAATATTTTCTCTCGCATAACATACTGCAAGCACGTAACATGGGCAAGAAATTTGCTTGGGTTACCATCGTCTAGCTAATGTGGCTCTCATGGTGGTTCCATGGCACTCACGTACAACGTTATAATCAAGATATCGCTAAGTCGAAAGTTATTATCATAATTAACGGCCACACGCTTAATTGACTTCTGCCGGACAATTAACGACTTTCTCGAATTTTATTACCCAATAATCGTGCACCGAACACAGCAATCACTAATTTAAATTGGAACCGCTATGTTCTAGCTTCTGTCTTTCTTACGTCGTTTGTATTACACGATCAACAAATGGGGATAAACGTCATTCGATTCTACGACGTTAAATCGTACAGACGAATCGATCATAAATTATAGACGACCTCTACTTGCTACGATAATTACCACAAAAATCGACGGCATAGGTAGACTCAAGAAATCATCTTGAAAAAAAAAATTCCTCAAAGTTCGACGTAAATCCAATTAGACGTGTAAAAACAACGTGACTAATTATAAACCAGGGAGTGGGACATTAAAACTAAACGGGAAAGAGAAAAAAAATCAAATTACTCTCGTGTATTACAAACGACACCAGATTAATTATTCCTTGAAAAATGATTAGTTTTAATAACGTACCGCCGGCAATCAAGCTTTTTATCCGGCAATTGCTTTCACAGCATTGCGTGTTTTCCCGAGGCCACGAAATTCCTTTCTCGTCTTCCGTATGTACAATTTTTCCACTGTGTTAATAACGTCCTTTTATTCAAAGTCTCTTTCCTTCAACGATGCAAGAATATCAATTACAATATTAAACATGGAATCTTTTCCATTCCCATACACAAACGTGTAGTATTAACGAGAGGTATGATAATTTACATGAAACGTTAGACGTTAACCCTTTATGGGTCCCTGTAACTTTTAGGTAACGCAAGACATATCTAAGCTTCTATTCGTCAAAGTCAAATTTTTTATTCTGCCGAATATTATAATTTAGCTCGTGAAAATCATGAAATACTTTACAATTTAATATTTGTAATTCAGATTAATCCTTTATTTAAAATAACATTCTTATTATTTTGTAACTTTGCTATCGAGAAATTAATCTTTGAATATCACAAAAAATTCGGACTATAGAGGGTTATTTATTAATTTCAAATTTGAACGTTTATTTTCGCCAATGCTTCGTCATCGAAAAAGCTATGTATAGGACTACCTACTTGTTACTAATGAAATCTCCCATTAAAATTGCGAAATAAAGATCACGATGATACCAGAAAAGAAGCAGGGTACCGTTCTAACGATCGAACCTACCGTCATGGTTTATGCACGTGGGGAGCGAAAGAATGACACCAACGAGCGGATAAATGTCATTATCTGCGGTAGGTGTTCATGGTGACGCAACAAGACAGGCGTGATCGTGTCAATGATCAAGCAAGAATAATATAACTGGGTGCAACTTGTATGGGAGAGATTATCCTTAAATTAGGTGAATTAGGCGGTAAAAAAAGAGAAACGTTGCGATTAGCAGGCGATCTTTGGTTAAATGGGCGAGGAGATACAGTGGAAGGAAGAGGGACCCTCTTATTTTTCATTAAATCATGGAGAGGAAATTTATAAAGGTCATGGTAATCAAGAGGAGAAGATCTCGGATTTCACCTTGGATTTTACGCTGGCTCTTGGAACTTTGCCATGTGATATTTCTATGATAATTTCGGGAATTCGTAATAAATCTGGCAACTTAAATTCTACGATAAATATGAATTTCAATGTCGTTATCAATGTAGTATTTTTGTGTCTCTAAAATAAGTTTTGTAGATACAAATACACGATCTTAATTATTGTAGTTAATACGTTCACTGCCACGGAGGTCACTGGTTGTCGGGGTTCTTTGATTTCACAAAATTTCATGTAATTTTCAAATTGCAACATTCATAAATTTTCTAACAAATCGAATATTTAAATATTGGCATTAAAAAGACAAAGTTCTGCTCAATATCTATCTGTCAGTGTGTTTAAAGTTTTTACTTTAGAAAGATGTGATTTTAAAAGAAAATGTTTCACTACAGTACAAATAATAAAAATAGCAAAATATTTATGGCGTTCAACGTGTTAATATTGTAACTTCCACAGAATCTTATTCGACAGAAAATCAATCTCCCAACAGCTACCTATTATCAAAAAACCACTGTAACTTCGAAGAACTCTAACAACCAAAAGTAATTAAATATTGAAACACAACTCACTCCTAATTGAGTAATTAATAATTCCTTTCATCGTTCTAAACTCTCCACACAAACAACTAATTTCTCCACAAGAACTTAACCATCAGCGAACAAACTCAATTAGTACCTCGCATACACACTATGCAAAGAGACTAATATATTTTTATTTATCGACATGTATCCCATGTACAACCACGTACCGTAATTATTCCCGAAGTACCCCGTGAAAAATACGTTCTCGTATCCCCATCGTCGTTTCAATCTTCCACGCTACCGGCTTACAGACGGTCCTTTAACGCTGAAAGAGGATGTGACAAGACGAATGGTCAGAGGTCGGTGTACGGACGCGGATACAACAGGAAACCTGTCCGTTTCTATGGTTGACGTTTCGACAGGAAACCTGGTGCATGTAGTCCTGTCGCGTGCCATTTGATATGCCGTTGCATCTAATCGTTTAACAGCCGTACTAATGACTGTCTACACAAAGCAAAGGGATAGAGTATAACTAAATGAATCCTACCTTTTTTACCTAATGACAACTAATCATAAACATCCGTTCTGACATTCGAAAGGTTTGAGAAGCCTGGAAAGTTTCTATCTTACGATTAACACTCGCGGAAACAGGTTTCTCACTTGTCAAACGGAATGTACTCTGTCGTCGTTGATGTCCCAACTGTGGACGGTTAATGCCGGCTTATCGTTCATCTCTTGCGTTGGTTCACAATGTCAGCTAATCGTAGATGGTCTCGCTTTATCATCGGGAATTTTTGACAGGATGAAGGGATGCTACATGAAGCCTTAGGACGTAATTAGCTTCTATTTAAATGTTGCATCTTGACGGCAGAGACTGATGAATGGGTGAAAAATATTCTGTTGTTGAACGATCGGAGAGAGGGGTATGTGTTTGCGGTTTTAGGTAGTTGTGGTAGTTTGTGGGGAAATGTTGGTTGGTGGATTATTGGAAAGGGATGAGAATGAGATTTGAAGCATGGATGGACCCTTGTGACTTTTGGGAAACAGAAGGTATATATAAACATCCTTTTTCTAAAGTTAAATGTGTAACTTTGTCAAATATTATAATATAGTAGTCGAAAATAATTAATGTTCTTTGCAATTCAATGTTTGAGAATCAGATTGAATCGATTACTTAACTTTTACTTTAACACTTCAACGATGGGTAAAATAGTTTGAATATCCTAAAGACTTCACACTGTCTGTTTCGATTAAGATTGCATCAAAAAGATTGTAATATCTTTGAAAATTACAAATGATTCTCAGTCACTCCTTAACACTAGATTTACCAACGATTAATTTAGTATACTTAATATTGTCAAATAAATCTGTTCGAATCAAGTAAGTAAAGGGGGTAGAAAACTTGATCGATTCAATCGCTTATAGTTTTCCTGATAGACATCTTGAATTGAAAAAAAAAATTATCGTTAGAAATTTCAGAAATGATTTCAAAAAATTCCTACAAGTTATTTTGACCACCTTGGTAGAATTAGTATTAATACAGCTTCATAGTTATCGTTAATTCATAGTTATCGTTAACCTTAGTACATATCTAATATCTCTTTTCTATGGTTATATTTTTCATTTAGGGTCCTCGTCTGTGTATATATTTCATGTTTTGTGCAACAATATAGTTAAGTAGCTCTAAGATTGTAAATAGCGAGATGCAGCGTAGCTGCCATGTGAGTTGTCCATTGTTATTGTGTGCTTGTTTATTGGTTTCAAATTCTGTTAATTGTAGAATTTAATAAACACCTTTTCAAAAAAAGTATTAATACAGCTCCACTACAATCTTAAATAAAGAATTGCTGAGTACTGGAACAACAGTTTAATAAACTAAAAATCCAAAAGTGTGGATGACAAAAACCCTATTAATAGACTACTGATCGGCAAAGTATTAATATTAGGTAAATTGATATTTAAAACTAAACCTCATGACCCTATTAAACAACTATAACTCTATAACAGGTGTATAAAATATCATACTCTATCCAGCAAATATTCTCAAATTTCAACAAAAGACCCCAATCAATCTCACACCGAAAATAACAATCTCAAACCCGCTCTTTAAAAAAAAACATTGACGCGATTACCATCGACGAAGAGACCCTCATGCGAAAGAGTTCAAGTCTACCGTTTTTCCCTCTCGGACAAAGAAGAATCATCGGGCAACCCGTGGAACGTGATTTTATAATGAAAATTTATAGCATGGCAGAAGTGTGCGCTATTGTAACTAATGCCGCGTCGCAGGTTGTTCACGACAGGAAAAACTTTTGCGTCGTGGATAGATAGGGATCTACGGAATACCGAGCGAATCTCGTAGACCTCCCGAGCGGAGTGAACCGTGCGAGGGAGAAACAGGAAAGGAAGAATTATATGTACATGGTAGCCGGCACCTCTGCGTGTTCATTTGCTTCGACGACGGATAACTTCATAATGTTAATAGTGCCACCATAAGTATCATGGTGTACGTTAATTATAACAATTGCCAGTATAGAACGACGTTATAAAAAATCTGCGGCAAGTAGAGAGTGCATTATCGAATAAAAGGAAGCAGTCATAGTCAGCCAATGGGCACTTGTTTATACCTTTTTAAACGTTTAATGGATCGTGCAAATTTATGGGGGGATTATGGCACCACGGTCCGTGGAGATAAATGCTGCAGTATCACATCGCGCACCGTAGCGAATCCGCGGAAAAATAATCTGCAGAGAAATAATAAAAGTTCTTACACGTTACAAGTGTAGGCTTTCGCTTTCATTTACAAATGTGTTGTACTGGGTGTTGCAAAAATAATGAGTACTAATTTTTGAGAGTGTTGGAAATCGGTTTGCTAAATGAGCATATTCAGTTATGATAACTTGACATAATTCCAATTATGTTTAACTGTTGCTTGTACCACTTGTAAAAAGAAAGAACGTATGAGCAGATAAGTGGATCAATGTCGGAACGGAAAATACTGTATGTTTGTAAAATTCTAATAGCGTGCAAAGGGAAATAATTTAACACCAAAGAGAACAGACTAAAACACGGAACTCAGTGTTGCACGATAAGGCAGAAACACTCCGTTATGTCTATCAGAGGGTAAATACCTAGATCATTTACGACGTCTGATAGAACAGATGTTGCATCGGATACAATGCGTCACAGTATCTATGTAGTAAACGATAGAATCTCTCGTGGCTGTCGTACGTGCATGATATGTGCCTCGTAAACGGATACATATAATTCGGTGTACGTGGTTTCCTCGCGTGAAATTCTCGCACGCGCTAGATAGGATACGACTTGTAATTCCCGGTATAGGCGGCGTAACTCCGCAAACGTGTAATCCGGTGCACGCGTGCACCAGTTCAAATTGGTACACGCTGAAAGAAACGTGTATGTACAGGGTATTTCAAAAGTAGATGTCACAGCATTCACGGGTTGTTCTAAATCCTTGGATAGACGGGGATTTGTAAAGAAACCCGCAAAATTCGCGAAAGGGTAGTGAAATTTTTATATTGGCCTATCGCGTTCGTCTTGTTACGTAAATAAAATGTCTGAGAGGAAGCGTGGAAGAGACGAACCGTTCTCACTCAAATTCTATTTTAATTGCGTCTTCGCGATTGAATTTTAGCTGAATAAGTCAGGCTTTCAGGTATCCGATCTTTCGAGAAAGAAACACAACACCGAATCAGGAAAAAAAGCACAGGTGTTTACATTTTTCTCCTAAGGAGTGTCCTTGAGCGAATCTGACAACGGACGAAGATCATTGACATCTTTGTAGCCTCCGAAAAATTACATAGATAAATGTTATAAAGGGAGTCATTTTCACATCCTTAATACAAAACGAGACCGATAAAAAAATCGTGTTAAATATTCCTACAACACCTATCTCTCAGGCAAGTTAAATAAAAGTCGGAGTTCAAATGGTCAACGAAGACAAAGGCAATATCTAGGAAGAAAGAGGAATTTGGGAAAAAAAACGAAAGTTTATTCTTTTGTTATCGGGCATTGCATTTTTTGAAACCGTTAAACCGAAATTTGTCCGCCATATGCACGCGGGTACTGAAGAATTAGGCTCGTTTTACCTTTCGCACTAAGGGGGTTTTCTTACTCAGAGATTAGAATATTTAATCATTTACGGTCGTGTTTCATTAAGAACAAAATGTGTGATAAAACTTAAAACAAACCTAGGAAAATCTTAGTAAAAACTATATATACCTGAGAAACGTGTTAACTTTTTCCTTTGGTGGCGGAGAGTAGAACTGTAAACTAAGGGTTGATACCACTGTAGGGATGAATTGCCAAGTAGATTCAGGATTTCGTCTTGGAAAATATTATACACGCACTAATAGGTGAAAATAGTTGAACTCGATCACGGAGCACTGGTTACTCGCCGGCGGTCGCGGGGGAACTGATAGGCGAGGTGAGCATCAAAATAGTTCATTGTTAAGATTCCCGAAAAGGATACCTGTAGGTTACGGTCCCGAGTTCCGACGAGTATGTTTTGACAACACACCGCGGTCGTTATATCTCTTGGCCAGTCAAGCGGAAATAATCTCTCTCATTGCTCTTAGAATTAATTTTGAAATAGTAACTGGACTTCAACAATCTCATTTATTTATAAAATGTAATGTTACAACTACAGTGCTTTGTTTAACGTAGTATCGTTGTCAATAAGCAACATATAAACATAAAATGTATTTGTGAAGTAAACTAGCTATAATAAAACTTGAATTCATAAAATAGTTCATAAAGAATGTGTATATTTATATAAATATGTATGTGCAAAACAAACTATAATAGCAAGATGTCTGCTCTGTCGCCTCCTATCATTAAAATTTCTCTTATACGCCTAGATTTCTGAATAAATTGATTCTAAAAATCCTACCGAATATAACGTTGCTTATTATTTTAATGTTATAAAATTTAAACATGTTTAAACAGTTCTCAAAGGGAAAGCGGCGCGAAACATGATCCAAAATTTGTAGATTTTTTCCTCTGTACCTTGAAATCCTGCAACCTAGAAGCCTGAGTTATACAGCTAAAATTCAATCGCGAAGACACAATTAAAAGTTAATTTGCGTGCGAACGGTTCGTTTCTAAACTATGGTTAATCTCAGATATTTTATCTATGTAACAAGACGAATGTGATGAGTCAATAAAATAATTTGTTGCTCTTTCATGTATTTTACGGCGAGTTGTCTCCCCAAGTCTCCATCGATCTATGGTAGCACAACCCTTGAAAACCATGACAACTACTTGTGGAACACCCTGTAAGTCTAGGGTGCGGAAGAGTCGTGCGTTGCGATTTATGAGTTCGCCAATAGCCCTCGATCGTGATTCCAGAGATTTGTTCCGCGATATCGCTCGTAGGTATCAATTTTCGCGCGTCCACCGATCACGGCTCTCGATATCTCGATATGGGTGTTTCGTTTACACTGTCGATGTCGTCGTTGTCCAACGTGGCTTTCATCGTAGCAAGCTTTTCCGACGCGTGAAGTCTCACTTGTGGCTGATTTATAACTTCACACTGAAACGTGTAATTTCTACCTCGTCAGCGCGAGCGTTAATTTCGTTTCTTCGGGAGACCTCGTTATCCCAGCACCCGAGTCTGACGACATTTCTCCTTAATAAATTCAATTTCCTAGCTGATTAGCTGAGATGCTAGATAAACTTTTTGTACGGTGATAAAGTTTCTAATAGTTCCCGTGATTTTCATTGGGTTCTGTTTTGGTTGGGGCAAGTTTAACGCAATGCATTTGTCATCTGGGAGATTACGCGTTTGATGTGTTGCAGGGATAGGGTGTTTAAGTTGTTGGTGTGCTCTTATTTTTGCGATAGGATCGTTTGGAAATCTAATTTGCGGATGTATGTAAAGATAAGACTCCAATTAGAGGTTGGAGTCAAGTGCAAGGTGACATTAATAAATTTTCTTGTCTTAATAAGATATAATATTCGTACCTCACTATTAAAGCCGTAATGTCATATTTTATAGCGCATCCATCATAGTAATCTCCCAGTACTCCAATTTGTTACACAACTTCGATTTCTTATTATTAAAAATATTACCCTGCAATATTCCAATTTAAAGCAAGAATCATATTAACCCTCTATGATAAAATACACATTTATATTTCCATTTGTTGAACTTACTTCTTTCCTTCGAAACATATCTAAATATAATCCATAAAAATAAAAAATTTCTTTCAGCTTAAAAATTAAGCAAAAGCCCGTATTATAAAAATTTCTATTTATTATAGTGTACAAAATCTTCAAAAGTAAAATAGACTTGGATTCATAAAGGGTAAAATTAAACTCAAGTAACAAATATAATAATACCAAAACCGTACTCATCTCAAAGTCTCCTGTCACACAAATACACTCAACAATGAAAGGGTTAAATGTACTTTAAATAACCTACAAGTAATAGTCCTCCATTAAATCAAAATCCTTCACCGTTTGATCGACCGCACAGCGGCCAACAACTGAGTCAACTTCGCCGGCGTACGCTACGTACAAAAGGATACAGAAAATCTTGCAATTTCGCGTATTCGCGAAACGTCTCGAACCGTTCATTTCTCATCATCAAGCGTCGTCTTGATCGGTACACAATGCCGACCAATTGGCCGAGTCGTTCATTAATCCCTGATTCCTCTCATTAATCTTCTGCGCGCACTCGTTATTTTCATAACGAAGACGGGACGGAGAAAAGGAAGATGAGGATAACCAAAGCCCCGTGTACTTTCAGGTGTTGTACGATTCGTACGTATACGCGCACGTATGCCTGATCGCGTGCACTGTCTCGTATGTACAAGCCGCTCTTCGGAAACAATCAGTGCACCCTGGATCCCCGATGGGAGAACGTCGGGATGCAGTTGGAATACAAATGGAATTGGAATGCAACGAGTACGGGCATGGTGCGCCGAATGTCTCGATGTCGAGGTAGTAGCGAGTCTTATGTACCATGTACGGATTTGCGTTATTGTTTCCTTATAGCGAGCCACCGATCGACCAATGGTGTATCAACGCATGGATTTCGATTTCTATAGGATAAGTGCAACAGCTGGAAGACAGACGTGAAGATAAGGCGGCGACGGTTTTGTGAATGTAGGTGATAGGAGGATGTGATGGATAGTGATTCTTCTTGAATAATAGTTTTAAATATTATTCTATATTATTAACACTAGAACGACCGACGTTAAATTTATTACATTTAAATATATTAACACTAGAACTACCGGCCTTAAATCTATCATATTTTAATAAATTAAATAAATACTTTGAAAAAGGGGGAATCAAGCGGCGGAAAATTAGATCGATTGGGTGATTTATGTTTATTGATATAGACGTAGAATATTTATTCTATGACTCTTATGTAAACTTGGAGAATTTTTTGAAAAAATTGTGTACCAGTCATTTTGACTGGTTTGGTAGTTCTAGTGTTAAATAAGAACTTTGACAGATGAGGAATGAAGGGGTGGAAAATACGATCGGTTTGGTAATCTGTGTTTCACAAGATCAACTTAGAATTTCTAGTCTAGAACTCTCCTGTAAACTTAGGGAATTTTTGGAAAAAAATGTGAACAAGTCATTTTGACTTGCTTGGTCGTTTTAGTGTTAAATATTATTTTAAATATACCTAATGTGATTTAAGTTCCATGTGGGAAATATTGCTTATTTTCGATCACTATGTAGAGAACCTTAGATCCTGGCAGAAATATTAATAGAATGTTTTGACAAAAATTGTGGGGTGTGAAAGCAGAATTCAAGGTTTCACATTTTTTATTGATCTGGTATTGACGATGTGAAGGAAGTTTCTTTTCTGTAAATGGAGGCAAATGTGAAAAATTAATTTGTGGACGGTAATCAATTATTTTTTGTTAAACGTATCACTCTTATTTTATAATATATCTCTACTGAAATTGTCATTTAACATGCTCACTATTTTTTGTATTATTAGAGTTACCAGAGAAGGATGTCGTTTCTTTTTGACGACAAGACGACGTGAATAAAGGACTCATTGAATATTTTGAATCAAAACCCATTGAATCTTCTGACTATGTATTAAAACCTTCAAAGACCAATGCAGAAAGATGATATCAAACCGTGAAATTTATATTTCAGATAAACATTTGGAAATTAAATTCTTATAAGTATTCATATCTTTAATTTAGAAAAACGACATTTTTCTCGGTACCCCTAATAAATGCTACGTAGAGAAAGTGGTATAAGTCAACACCATGTAAGACTTGTGAGAAAAAAGGGCAATCAGTATCACGTGCTGCGTGGAATATCACATAAACTAAAATTGAAATCATTTCAGTCTTACATAAAATGATCTAATTTACAATCCATAACTTACGAAAATCGTAGAATTTAAACCAAAGAGGCCGATAGTACAACCGCAGACAAATAAATTGGTATTTACCAAATGCACATGGGACCAACCGCTGTGCAGTGCTTAGGTTGCATTCGCAGTTAACAAATGGATACGAAATCATGACTATTATTGGAATTTGCCAACCAGTAGGCAGAAATCCTGCTTAAATCGAGGGTCAGTTTTGCCATTTGAAATCGGAGACTTCCGTTTCTTAATCCTAAGTATCATGGACGAATAATAAAGGCTAGTAAAGCGACGATTTTCTTGGAGAACGAGACAACGACGATGGGCCTAAATTACTGTAGAATTTCCGCGGCTACGTTCCACGAACGAATGCAAAGTCACGGAGAATATTACGAAATCGTTCCCTTCCGTGAACGACTGATAATTACTTGATCGTGTTCCGTAATTATATCTACGGTTGAATGCATACACTACCTACCACGAACGAGTGGAGGAATTTAGAGGATAATCTACAATTACTTTAAGAACAACTACCACTCTTACTGTATACATTATGCTTTTAGTTCGAACGTTTAGAAATTGTACATTTCTTGGAACTCTCCTAATGAATGAAGAATAATGTTCTAGGTGGCTCGATTGTTTTCAAATAAATCTTTGCTCGTGAAGTCTTCCTTGGTATGTAAGAATTTCAATATCCCCTCGACTTTAATTTTAGTCCACCTCCTATTAATTTATTTACAATTGAATCAATTGTTCGTGACGCGCTAAATTGGATAGAAAATTTTCAAGTTTTGCAAAACCTGTCAAATTGAAAATATCAATGGAGCGAGACACGATCAAATTATTTCTATAATATTAATATTACGTTGTATGAAAAATGACAGTTCAATTTTTATTTTTGTCAAAACTCTCAGGATCTAAAGTTCTCTAGAATTCAATTCTGAACGATTGAGCAGTTAATCACAAATGAAATCCCATGGCAAATTGTTAATAACAGCTCAGTTATTATCAAACTACATTTTTTTAAAAAACATACGTAATTTCGATAAATCGAATATTTTTGATTAAGAATTCAGTAACCTCAAGCCCACAAAAATTGCAGATTTCAAAAAACTCTGTTTCTACGATTACTGAAACATTCCAAATAAACCTCTCAATATCATTCTCTCACTATTTCCAGAAACTCATGATAAAAACCTGTCGAATAATTCACCCTCATCATTATATTTCCATTCACGATCCATTTCAAGCATTCTTGTCGCGCAAGAAAACACCGATACAGTAAAAACTCGTAAATCTGTATCAGCATTCGCTTCGACATCCCCGAAGTCTCTCGTTCTAACAATCTTCGCTTAATCGTCGACCGAGTCTGTTCTAGTACGAGCGATATTACATCTCTCGAGTTCTCCACCGAAGACATACCCATGCGACGATAACAACATTAAACAACAGGTAGATAGTGTCACCGGTACGACTGTAAATCATCGTGGCAATTGAACGTGACCACCTACAAGTTTTCACGTATAACAGATCTGGATTACACGGTTAAAAATTGGTAATACTTCGACGGGTACAAAACAACGTTACGTTTCTCTATCGTGTGGCTCGCGTATGCTATTAGAGCGTAACCGACCGGCATTACAGGTGAGACTGGACGTCGGTGATTCACGATCAGCCATTAACACACTTCTTTCCCCGGTAAAGTTAATAACGCGCCGCTTAAATATATGTATCAGGAAAAACCGTGAACTCATTATCTCGCAGGAACTACTGGTAAAGGCACTCGAGCTTGATATTACCATACGCGCAATAAAGAGGATGATTAAACCGTTTAAAGAGCCGATTCGAGATCTTACGTTCTATATCGACGCGAGGGCCGAACGTAAGAGAATTCATGTGTGTAGAATTGATGAAGGACTGGAGAGTGATAGAGAGAGAAAGACAGAATGATAGCGAAAGAGACAAAAATAAAAAAGTAGAGGAAAAATTAAATAGAGGAGAGAACGAGAGGGAGGGAGAAAATGTAAAGTGGGTAGAAGGGAAGAAAAGAAGAGAAAAAGAGAGATGGAGGTTGAGTGAGATTCATGTTGCGTGTTCGTGCGTGATAAAAAAAAAAGATTCTACATTTTACTTGCAAGCTCGTTCGAGCCGCTTATAATTACGCCCCGATTACACCTAGCGTAGGTTTTTTGTTCGTCTATTTTTTTTCTTTCCCTCTTTACCCCCGTTGGTTTATCGTCATTAGTGCACCGCTTCTTTACGCGTCGGCGATGCAAATTTGTAGCCAGACGAGCGGTATCGAAGGGGCAAATTATTGGTGTACGGGTTAGATCGGAGATAATTAGGGCGTAATAAAGGAGATCGCGTAAATTGATCTATAATGCGAAACGTCCACGATATATGGAGATTAACGTTGTCGTATGTTAGGGACATTTCTACACAAAAGTACTATATATGGCTGTTGCGAATAGAATTCTGAGATTGGAGGTAGGATAATGAAATGATAATTGTAAATTCGAATATTCCAATAATATTGCCATGAAGTGAATCAAAACGAACGGAGAAAATAATTGAAATAAATCTCCATTTAATCTTTAAATATGAAGATTTTTAGCCGAAAATCTTGACTTTAAATAGTGGACAAAAAACTGATAGAATATGCAAGATACGGGTTTCGTTTCTCGACAAATTCCTTTTAGAATTACAAATTCGAGAGACCACATTGACGTTTCTAAGTAAATCGTCCGAAATTGCGGCAAATGGTAACTTCCAAATGTCACATTTGCCTTTCTAAATTGATCTACAATATTATAAATTTCATCTCAAATTTCTATTAATTTACAATTCCTATTATTCTAAAGCGATTTCGTTAATTTATAGCCGAAGTTTGCAATGAGTTAAGATAACATTTTAGATAATTTTTGACTATGGTGCGCGTTTGAAGTAGTAGTTTTCCTTGCCGGGTGATGTTTAATTAAAGCACAACATGACTCAAGTCACTTGAAAAGCTGGGTCAACTAGAATAACCTTTTGACCATTGCAAGGAATACAAAAAGCCAACTTCCGTGTCGGAATAAATTAACGAGGTACAGTTTGAGACTTCTAATTATGGAATCCACGTTTAAATCTCTCCCTGTCACTTCTCGGAAATTAAACATTTTTCCTATGTAACGTATCTATCATAGTCTTAGTATTTTGTCTCCCACCTAAAACAGTAGGCCCTAGGCTAAAAGATTCTAACAATTAAAGCCGAATAGTACGTAAAAACCATACATAAATAATTTTCTATCGTTGCAAAAATTCTATCCTCTCTTCTTCCTCTAGATTTGGACCGCATAAAAAATCGAAAATCACTATTCATTACATAAATATCCCTAATATCACATAAATATCCATCACTACCTATGTACTCTTATCATAAAAAAATTAGCAGTAGCTATACTATAGGAAATGATAGGAAATTAATTTCATTTAGCTCACTACACAATCGATAAAATAGTTTGGGCAGAGAAGGAACAAATAAAAAGTAAAAAATCGTTATTCATTACGACAGCTTTTTTCTAGACGTACATCACTGGTCCTGATATCACATGAATATCCATCAGTACCTATAGTTACTCCTATCATAAAAATTTACAGTAGCTATACTATAGGAAATATTAAGAAATTAATTTCATTTAGCTCGCTACAAAGTTGATAAAATAATTTAGGCAGCCAAGGGACAAATAAAAAAACGAAAATCGCTATTCATTACGACAGTTTTTTTCTTGATGTATGTCATTGGTCCTAATGTCACATGAATATCCATCAGTACCTATAGTTACTCCTATCATAAAGAAATTAACAGTAGCTACACTATAGGAAATTAATTTCATTTAGCTCACTACAAAATTGATAAAATAATTTGGACCGCAGAGGGACAAATCAAAAATCAAAAATCGCTATTCCTTGTGTCAGGTTTTTTCCTGATGTACGTCACCGGTCCGAATTCGCCGGAAGGTAGGAATGGTTTAATTGAACGTCGTTTCGTACGGCAATAAAATCCGCATAACTCGTGCCATTACGGTCCTACTACTGGTTCGACAGGCGTGTAAGCCGCGACTCGGTTGTTGTAACTCTCCGTCGCCATTAATACGTTTCTTACAACGCGGTATCCGACCGCGAACTACTTACAGACTTGTTATCTGCTGGCGCTATTTTGTCCGAGACAAAATCGTTTTACGACGGAACGAAGAGAAATGGCTATCGGATATTTCTAACGAGAACAAACCATGTCCCTTTACCTTCTACATCCGTCCTCTTCCCGGTCCACGGAAATCGACTTCTGTTTAACATTTAACGAAGCAATTAATGCTCTGGTCTTCTAACGATCGATACACATCGTAAATGAATTCTTTACGTTCGTTTCTAATCAAAGAATTTTCATTATTCACGTTTTACGCCCACGTAGGTAAAACCCTTCGACAGTTGCGACGACCAGTCTTATGCATACTGATGCATGTATGCGTAGGAAATGTAGGACTTCATTAGCGATACACGTAAGTATCGAGACGAAAAACAATGCCGTGTTGCTGTAATGAAGTACGAGCGGGGGGAAATAGAATGCGGAGGTAGGAATTTGCATGAGGTTCCAGGAGATAATTATCCTTGGCTTTTGAGAAGGTCGATACTCTTTAATTGGTTTTATCGGATTCGTTTGTACAGGAAGTGAGGGAAGAATTTGAAAGAATACTTTGTACTTCTAATTAGAGGGAAGATTGAAATTAATCACTTTACCCCGTTATTTAGGAAGGATTAATTATTTTAGGTATAATGTGAATTATGCAACAGGTAGCTTTCGAACGGGGATAGAAATTTGGGAAATTGTGAGATTATTAGTTATTCCAGCAATCGTTTATCATATGTGGTTTATGGTGGTGTAAGACAAAAATTAAAGTTATTAGAGTTTCTGATTTATTAACACGTTGACTGCCATGGGAGTCGTCGGTGATTGGCACTATTGAATTCAATGAAGTTTCATGTAACTTTTAAAATTGCAATAATTGTGAATTTTTATACATACTAAATATTTAAATTCAATGAAGTTTCATGTAAATTTTAAATTACATAAGTTATGAATTTTTCTACATACTAAATATTTCAATATTGACGTTAAAAAGATAAAGATCTGCCGAATATTTATCGATCTGTACCTTTAAAGTTTCCGCTTTACAAACGTGTGAATTTAATAGAAAAAATCCCACTTCAGTAGAAATAATGAAACTAGCAAAATATCTGTAGCGTTCAACTTGTTAATAGACATAATAACACGGTAGAACTGTTTCCTATTTAAATTTTTCTAAATTGTGATAAAAAATGGGGTCGTTTAACGGTGCTTCTAGTTCTCTATTACTCAGCACTCAACGCAGATTCCATAATAAAAATCGAAATATCTCAAAACCAAGAATAAGCAGCTCAGACCACTGTCATAATTACCAGCAAATACAAATAGATCTCCATCCGACCATTAATTTACATCAATTGCAATTTTACGTGTGCCGGATATATCGGCAATTCTATTTAGTCTAAGAATGCAGGAAATGAACATAAAAAAAAAATAGAAATCGATATATATTTTTATCTCCAATAGTGCCAAAGGAAATGCCTTTGCATAACTACTTCGACAACCTGTTATAAAATAATGCTGCTCGCTAGAGCACTTCTTACTTTCTAAACGTGGAACCCTCGTGTAAATTCTCCGTCACGCTCTCTTACATTCACCCTCTTCACTGACATACAAACACATGAAACAACGGTGGAAAAAAATGTTAAAAGTGAATCGGAATTTAAAGGGGACTTTTCGAATGAGAAATATGAATATTTATCCGGCTCTTCAAGCACAGCTAACCAGGCTGTTTTACGTTTGTCTACGTATTTCCAGCTCAACCAGGATTCTCGTTCGCCGTTTCACGGTTATTTCGTGCAATTACATCCAATATAGAAAAATCGGTACCGACGATTGCCGTGTGCTCGCTTTCCTCGAACCATTGCCTCGCATTCCTTCGAAGGAAGGCTTCGACTGAGCTCAAATGAAACTTGCTCTTCCGGGGCGAAGAAAGGATAAAAAAAAAACCTTGTATCGATTCACCAAGCTGTTTATGACGAGACAAATACGTAGTTGAAATAATTATCATCATTGTCTGATTGAAAACTTGGCAAATTACTCGAGACATTCTCTCTAATTGCTATCTGTCGATTCTGACGTCAGTTGGGAAGAAATAATTCAAGATACGTAGTTACTGATATATTAAAAGGTAATTTGGAGAATAATATTCAAGTAACAGGAGTTTGAACTCAACCTCGCCAATTGGTAATCTGAACTTCGAAGTTCATTGGCGGAGGCCATAATAGGCAATATGATGATTGGAAAAATATTGCAAGGGTGATGAATATTTGAACTTAGGCTCACCGATTGAGAGCCTTCTAATCGATAGCCGCTATAACTGTACCTAGAACTATGTCTAAAAGGAATAAAACGTGAAGTCAATGCGGCAAGTATTTCATTCGTTAATTAATATCTAATTATTGTAAGTAGAATTATTTAAAGTAGCATTTCTTTCGAAGTAAGTAATTGGCAATAGACAGTAGAGTGCGAAGATATCAAAGTACATTCAGCCGTAACGCGATCGTTCGTTCGAAGCATCCAATAAACAATGCGTCAAGACGAGCCCTTATCCTGCAAGTTATTCAGAAACCGTAAGAGAAAGGTCGTGAAAGTTCACGCGCGAGTCAAGTATGCGTCGTGATGTCATTCCTGTGCAAATATACGGCTACACGGAACGCAATAACATTTCATTTCAACGAGCATGTATGAAATCGCAAGGCATAGCTACCATGCCGGACATCGAACGCAACAAAGTCGTGCGAAGTCGTAGGAAACGCTTAGGTCGTTCCGTTAGGCTGCCGGTATTGCTTCAATGGTTACGTAACGTGTAAATCATAGTAACTACATATTACCGTTGCCATATATTATCGTTCGAAATGTTTATTAATCTTTCCTGACGATTTTACTGGTTTCGCGTTTGGAAAAGCTCGTAAAACATGATAAGCCAAGGGGAATAATCTGCCTAACCTTAGCCCCTTTGTCGTGATACGTTTCGAGAGAAAAGGAATAAGTAGTCGTAAACAATTCTTCTTTTACGATCACGCCTAATGTTTTTAACAATCAATGAAGAATTGTACAGAATAATCGAGTATGACGTGAAACAGATAGTGTGAGTTCAAATAACATTTTATCCCTTAACACTAGAACTACCGAACCAGTCAAAATGACTGGTACACAGTTTTTTCCAAAAATTCTTCAAGTCCACAGAAGAGTCATGGAATAAATATTCTACGTCGATCTAGAAAACCATAAATCACGGTACCCATTTTCTTTTCGGTTTGTTGATTTCTCTGTTTTCAAAGTGCTTATTAAATATATTGAAATTTAGTAGATTTAACGCCGGTAGTTCTAGTGTTAATCCATTTGGGACGATGCATTTTTCGGGAACCATCCAGAAATAGGGAAAAGGCTAAACTTAATTGAAATGAAAATTTCATGTTTTTACAATTCCAAGATACCTTTTATGTTAAATTAGTGTTACTTGGAGAGCTGCTTTTCCAAACTGATTGATAATTGTAATTCGGTATAGTTGCACACACTGTGTGCAAACCATTTTTTTTTGCATTTTTTCGAAAATGCATTGTTCACACGATGTGTCTTGAATGGGTTAAGATAATTTCAAAAAGGATCTACTAGGGTGGTCTTAGGATAGGTTTTGAATGACAGAGGGTATAAAGGGTTAAGCGATAATTTGCGAAAAATCTTCCAGAGTTAAGGGAAATTTGTAAACGCGTTCACCAATTGATAGTCTGAATATTTAATAATATTTATGATATAGAGCTTTTTTTATTTTATCACTAGAACTACCGGCGTCAAATCCAACATATTTTAATAAATTAAATAACTACTTTGAAAAAGGGGGAATCAAGCGGCGGGAAATTTGATCGATTGGGTGATTTATGTTTATTGATATAGACGTAGAATACTTATTCTATGACTCTTATATAAACATGGAGAATTTTTTGAAAAAATTCTGTACCAGTCATTTTGACTGGTTTGGTAGTTCTAGTGTTATTATTGCAATGCTGTTTATTTAACTTCAACTACAACGATTGTTTTCACTTAGAACCTACAATTTCATGTGGGTTCTAAATCACTGAAGGTATGATATATTGAATGATAATTTAACAAAAATCTATAACTGACGGGAATTCGAAGTCGGTCCCACTAATTGGGACTTGGTGCCTTTAACCCCATAGCCTCGATGCACGATACGTCCTGGATAACGTGAAAATAATGAAGCAGTAAATAAAAACACTATACGTGTCCCCTTTAACGCCCTATTGGCAGTTTTATTACCTCCGTACATACACACAGTCAACAGCCAAAGGATTAGTAAATACTTCCCCTCACTTTTCACCCCTCTATCTTAATCAAGAACGCATAAATTATAATCGTTTGCCCCAAGGTATTCCAAGCCTGTCAAAACTCAAGAATCATCTGAAAAAAGAAAAACCCTCCCACTCTACTTTACACAAATCACATTATTTAATCCCTTCCACTTAGAATGTATATACCATAGAAAATACCTATATCATCAACCACACTAAGCAGCTTCATCCGCAGCTTACATCCGCAATAATAATTATGTTATTCCATCGAATATTACAGCACACCATGCAACTACGATGTATGGATCTCCTAATGTAACACCGTATCTTCCTATTTATTATTTCCACCTAAGCAAACGAGTCGAGAGAAGTCTCAAGTCGCTAGAGGGTTTCGATGCAATCGATCCGAATTTTATCACCTTTTGAACCGCAACTCCCAACGGGAATGTTTAATGATCCGTAGAAAGAAAAGAGAGAGAGAGACAAACTGAAAGTCGATCGATGTTCGTTAGACATCCGAGGTGAAACTTCGTTTTCGTGTCAAGGAGAGAGACTACAGTCATTGCATCCATGCCAGCCGGTGGAAAGAGTGGTGTAAGTACGATAACCGCATATATTTCATCTCTCCTCCGGACATTCATTGCACGTAACTATGCTCTTTATTCGTTGAGCACGGTAAGCGCTCTGGCGAACGATATCTGCTCGCAGGTATTATTCAGGCTTGGACGCGTAACGACCACGATTTCGCAGCCATGCGTAAAATCGTGAAATTCCATTCAGCCACGTAATGCTACCCGCTGTCTTTTCAGATACGACGGGGTGCCGATGGATTTTTCAATTTGCGCGCCCGAAACGGATCAATGAGGTACCGAGACAGTGTATTCGTTGATGCTTGATAAGAACGTGCGAGTCCTTTGTAGTCCTTGAAAAGATCGGACGATTGTAACGGTATGGTGTGTTCAATGAATGTGTTCCGCGATGGTTGAATTGGTATCTTTGTCTGACATGGCCATTCGATATGGTTTTGGTTTAATGCGATCGAATGTGGACGATGGGCTTTTGTTCGATGGATTTCAAGGCAATTTTGTGAAAGTCGTTGAGGTGATGGTAACTTTGAAATTTTGATGGATGGAACGAGATGTTCGTGGAGTTTTATGGGAGACAATAGAAGCGGTGTGGTTTTGAGGTGGTAGGATGTAAGAGATATATTTATTTTAAAATGCGTTAAGAATATTTTATGTTAGAGAAAAATTATGAATTTTTTTTTGTGGTTGTTTTAATTTAGAGAAAATTATATTGGATTTTTTTGAAAAGAAAATTTATGTAAGAGTTATTTTTAACACTTTGCGGACGCAAGGTTTTTGAATATTGAGGAAGATTCATTTATTTGGCGATGGAAAAGCAATTTTTTATCGGAAAGTCAGACTGTTAATATGTAGAAGTTATAAATTACTATTTGTGTGATAAAATTTCAGGTTTTCATACATGCAGCGACAAAAAGTACAGCAGATGTTTTCCCAGACCGCATTTATGCGTCCGTAGTCCTCAAAGGCAATTTAGTATACATAATTTTCAAATTATTGACTAAAATTTGCAATTAATGTATTAAAAAGTATATTTCTTTAATATATTTTTGCACAAATTGCATGCTTCAGGACACCAAGCATTTTTGCGAAATTATATTTCTGGTCTGACTAACAGAGTCCTCATACTACTAGCTCCTCCCAATTATGCAAACTACCTGCACGAGAGATAATGCACGTCAAAGAACTGCAAAAATTATTGAAAAAGGAGCAAATAGTGACAGATACGAAATTGTTATCTTGCATTTCAGGGCAGAAGAGTCATCGATGGATAGATGTTTTGTTTGAAAAGTATAGGATGCGTGTACTCGCTGCATCGAGATGCAAAGGCAGGTTCGAAGGCGAAATTGAAAGAAAATGAGATTGATCGATGGTTTGACGAGAAGCGGAATTCACCTGTGAGCCACTGAAATTGTACACTTTAGAATGATAGATCCCTAACGACGAGTCCACGTAATATCCTTCCATCGCGAGGGTTTCTTGACCCGTAAGTGATTCCTGGCAGAATGAAGATTACGCGCCTTCCGCTACGGAATTCTATTTTATACTGTAACCTATGAGTTCCAAGCTACAATCGAGATCCATGTGAAAACATAAAATATTCGGACAGACCGAGAATCTTTGGCTCCGACTTTACGATCGTTTTGAGTATCCTTTTACTACTTCGCCGGATGAAATTTCCGGCAAAGTATTTCAGTAACATATATCATCGCTTCATCGTCGAAATTTTATAGGACACTATAAAAAATCACATGGCATACTGAAATGCCTACATACACCTATATCTAGAAATGTTCACCATAGAAATTAGCACTATCTATGTATTTTTCTCAAATTTTACGAAGACCAAAAATACTATTGTTTTAACACTAGAACTACCGACATTGAACCCTTGGCAGTCGGAATTATTTTACTCATTTTGTAGTGCTCTAAATAATATTAGTTAAACATTTTCTATCATTGGTTATTGTTTCTTTTCTTAAATAATGGCAATAACTGTAGGTACAGGCGGATATTTTGGTGATATTACAAAATTATTGTGAAATTGGAAAGTCGATATTGAATTGTAAAAAAATAAAATCAAGTGGAAAACTACGTCGAGTAGAGCTCGACATAGGTCTGCAAAGAGTTAAATAAGTAGTGTATAAAAAGGGGGATTAAGAAGTGCAAACGACAATCGATTCGACCATCTGTATTTTATAAGATCAATGTAAAATGTCTCCACTTTGACTTTCCTAAAAACTTAAAGGATTTTTGGAAACAATTGGAAAACAGTTATTTTCACTTGCTTGGTAGTTCTAGTGTTAACCCTTTTAATGTCAGATGACGACATATCGTCATTATCAGTAATGCTAACACTGAGCGTCCAAGTATTAATATTCAGTTTTCAATACGATATCACTAATTTGACCACAGATAACTGTAAATAAACAGTTTATGGTGTATATTATGTTCTATATGAAATTATTGCTAAATGACAGTTCAATTTATTCGCAACTCCATGTGTCATTAATTCAATAAATTTTTTCCATCGGCTCTACAAGGGTTAACCCATTTGCATCACAAGCGTATATATACGCGCACCTTTTCTAGTCACTATCATCGAAACGCATTTATGCATTCGCATTGTGAGTGAATAGCTTGTCGAAATACTGTTATACTTAGATTTCATACAAAGAAATTTAAAAATAAAGATATATTATTGATTTTGTTATATGATGCAAATGGGTTAACAAAGATACGATGATTTAAAAAAATTAGAATAATTTTTCTCACATCCATCCCCAGCTAATATGATATAATACCGAGTGTATTTAACCGAGGAAGGAAAACCACGAAGAAACTTACAAGATCCGGACAAGGCTGATGAGTAGATTACGCGATGTTACTAACAATTTCTTCCTGAACCCTTCACCTTTTCGCACGACGCTCTCGGACGTAATACGCTTCGAACGTAGATGATTTAAGTTAGGTGGAGGATAATGAGTTCCTAGACCGTAGGATATTGTATGCGACTTATAAGGATGCGCCAATCAGCTTCGAAGTAGTATGTACAAGATCGATGTATCTCAGTGGATAGATGAGCCGCACTCGGCTATTATTCGTAAGTCGTGATCCGGGGTCAGGATATAGAAGGCTCGCTCTATTACTCGGACTCAATACGATAGAGAGACGGCAATAATGCGTGGGGATACCTATTCGATGGAATTTCTGACAATCTGTTGCATCGAACATCCCTCCATCGTATCATTTACTTTAACGATACCGATTATCGATATTTTCCCATGATTTTTCCACGATTTATCCGTAAAGTTGGTTCCCGTATTCGTACACTTTGAAGTGGAAAAAAAAATTCACGCCGGAACGATCGTCAGAGGAGTGAAACGCGTTTCGGTTCAATTCATCGCAATTTGAAGTTATTGAGAAGATTTACGTTCCACTGAACGATCAGAGACTTACGAAATGTAGACGGTGAATATTAAATCGAAGAAATCGTAAAATGAAATGGGGTAATTGTGAAATACCTGAAGACCAGATACCAATTAAAGTTCATGGAGATTTTTACATTTTAAAGATACATTAAGTAGACCGTGATTTCCAATACAATTGCAAACTCTGAAGAGAAGACGTCCGTTAAAGTTTCAGTAATATTAAGGTCGTAATGTGAGAAAGACAAATACGTGAAGAAGAAGTGTATAAACTTTTAGATACGGTTGCTAATTAAAATGAAGGAGATAAAAAGAAACTATTGAAATAGACAGGTAGAATCGAATTGCATGTATACACGCATAGCTTTGATAACTGCATACGGACTGACTCCTCGTCAATTTTTATTGTCGATCAACGGCTTTCGGGTTTTACTGCTTCGAAAACGTTCACTCAGGAGATAGTAAAGATCCTTGGAAGAGAGTACCACAAAGTAATTCCAGGGTCCTGAACCCACCTTCCCGGCGACCAGGCTACTTAGACGTTCGAGCGTGTGCGAGTGGGCCTCCTAACGTGCCACATAACCACGTGAATCCTGGCTACTTTTCTACGTACGAATATATAAATACTCGGCAAGCTCGTGCGTGCTACTACCGACAAATCCTCTCTTCGTGGATTGCCTTAACTCCACCGTACTTTCTACCTCCGGTTATCTTCGTCGGGGAAGAATCGTAAATTCGAACTTGGAGGTCGAGTTGCGCAAAGTGCACGACCTTGCCTGATTTATTCCACCTTTTCGGTGTAAATTGAAGATTTTTGTGTAGCTGGGAATTTTTTGGATGAGGAAACGTAGGTGAGATTGTGCGTGGATTTTTGGAATTGATGAATTATTTTGTTAAATGTGATATTTCGCTATGTACATTTTGGGATCATGATAGGGGATAATTTAGGGAGCGAAGAAAGGGTAGATTGATGTCGTGGGATCTGTGAATTAAATATTTTAGGTGAGATTGCGTCCAGATTTTTTAATTTGGTGAGTATTATAGACGTTATAACAGTAGCAGGGGAAGATCTTAGGGGTGGAGAAAGGGTAGATTGATGTCGTGGGATCTGTGAATTAAAAATTTTAAGTATGAATGCGTCTGGTTTTTTTTAATTTGGTAAATTATTTTGTTTAATGAGATATTGAAATTCTCGTAGGGGAAAGTCCAAAAGGGTGGATCGATGATGAGTAATGCGAAAAGGAATTTTTATATAAACAAGAATTTTTTGGAGATGTGGAGCATAGATGAAACTATGTGAAAATTTTCAGGCGTATTGAATTGTTTTTCTCCCGTAAAAATCACAATAATATTACGAGATCGTATAAAGTTACTGATGTATTAGATTTATGTAGATTTACTCCGTACTCTCAGTCACGCATCACGTAAATTGCGAATTTAACAGAGACTTCATATATTTACCGCAAACAGGATAGACACAATTGTGTTTTTTTCAGAGAACGCATGGCTTTTTGTCCAATTACTTACAAGTTTTGCCAGCAACATAAAATTTAAAATCAATTGCCCAATATCCAATTCTCATTTCTGATATCAACGCAAGTATCTACGTTATGTACCAACAATTTTCAATTAATTTTAAATCAGTTTTGTTATATCATACATACAAAAAAATTCCAAATATTGCACCAAAGTAATAACTGCACTATGAGCTATACTGCAGATATTAACAAAACCAAAAGAGGCTGTCAGTGTTAACTTGCAATCGTCAAACGAAGTTTCATATGATAGAAATTACAGTGTGCCGCCATTATCGCACACAAGTCGATACCATGCGTGTGATCATCTAATATCCGGTTAACGGCTAAGCGGTAATGCAGCATGCAAGTTGTTATAAAAGGAAAGGCAGAGGGAAAGAAATTCTCGAGTAGCTGCTCGACTTGGAAACAACGAACGGAAAGACAGGAAAATGGGAACTCCTTTCGAGTCTTCCACAATCGTAACAAAAGTAATGTTACCAAAGTAATGGCATCCTGGACATTCCATTAGAATGTTACTTTCCCAGTCCATTAACATAAACCTCCCATCGAACTACAAACGAAAAATAAAAATCTACTTTGACCGACACTTCAACCACGAAAAACAAGAAACTATATTACTCCATCAACTTCCTCCAATTTATTCTCAAAATACTCTATCATTATTCAAACCACTCCTGTCTTCAAGCCAGACGTGAAATTGGAATATCAAGCTCATGCAGGACGTAAAAATCCCAACGATAAAATTGTCTCGGCAAAAAAAAACTCTCAATTCCATCGAAATTAATACGGCGATATCGCGTGCAAGAAAATCACAAAAACCGGAGGCGCCTCGTCAGTAGGTGATCGTGAAAGCTCGAGGACGGCCCTCGGACAAGAAAACCCCATGGATCCACGTGACGTGAACGTGACTGGCAATCTCGAGAGAAGGACGAAAGAACGAGGAGGAGAAATGCGGCTGGTCGCGCGTATTACAATTAGCTTTGCAAATATTATCCGTTCCCTGTCGTTTCGCGTAAAAGGAGGATCCCAAGGAGAGATGGTCTCGCAAGAGGCTTTTTTTCTCGCGCTTGCCTCTCCTTTTCCCCGAAGTAAAGAATCCGGGAATGCGATCGCTGTGAGCGCCAGTTTCACATTAACGCCGTTTCAGCTGATAAAAAGAGGAAACCCAGAGAGCCCGTCGGAGAATACCGCCGCCTTGCATTGCCGTTAAAGCATTTATTGGCGTGAGAGCACTTGGGAGTTGCAGCTGCACCGAGAACCATGGCTTCTGCTTCTCTTAAAGCGAGACCGCACTTATCAGAAGCGAAATGTCGGTTTTATTACTTTTGTATATTTCCACGTGAGTTACCGTACCAACCTGTCCCAATGTGTGTGCTATTGATTGACGATATTTTAGTGCTTCGTCAGACTGAGAGGATCATTTTTATCCTGGGTGATTAATCGTTACGTTTTTGGCCGATGTGATAAGGAAACTTTGGCAGAGTATAATGGTACTTGAGACGGGGTCATATAAGACTTACAGATTTTACCTTAGGGCGATGGTAACGAAATATTTTCGACATAATTTCGTCGTTGTGGTAGCTGAAGAGAAATAGCAAGCTTTTAAATTCCTTAGGAAAGTAAGAATTTAACGATTTCTATAGAATTTGTTGGCTTTTTCGGGTTATTTTAAATAAACGATTAGTTCTGAATTTAATAAATGCTTTTAACACTAGAGCTACCGGCCTCAAATCTATCATATTTTAATAAATTAAATAAGTACTTTGAAAAAGGGGGAATCAAGCGGCGGAAAATTTGATCGATTGGGTGATTTATGTTTATTGATATAAACGTAGAATATTTATTCTATGACTGTTATGTAAACTTGGAGAATTTTTTGAAAAAATTGTGTACCAGTCATTTTGACTGGTTTGGTAGTTCTAGTGTTAATAAGAATGGATGTCTTAGGATACAAAATATAGTTATGCAAAAATACGTTCACTCGCACAAGGATCAAAAAGGAAGCAGCCATAGGGGCCATAGGGGCCATAGGGGCCATACCACCATATAAAAAAAAAACACACACAAGCATCCCTCCAATCTTGCCAACCTAGATCCGGGGGTTACAAATATCAACTCAACAGAATTATTAAAAATTAATAAAATTGCGAAATTTCTGTGCGTCTCTTAAAATTGTATCATTGAGGAAATTCGAGAACGTCAGTGAAGAATTATAAAATAAAACACATAAATCTGACACAGGGCACGAAAGTAATAAATCATCCAGAATTTATAATGAGTCATGATTTTACAATAACTAAATTTTCCAATTAATTTGAATTCCATCAACGTACAAAAGTCCCCTAATTTTCGCAATATCCCGCTAAATCCCTGGACTAACGCCTAATTACCGTTTCCCTCAAACAAGACCAAAACATCCCCTAAAGTTTGAAGCAGAGTTTACCTTTAATGCGGCACGACGTGTATTGGATATTTCAATGCACTCCCGATAATAAATACACCACAGAACGGCACTAAATCATCCCCTGCCAAGGACGATCAGTTTTCCAGAGAAATTCAAAGTATCCGAAGGGTGATTCCCTGTTGCAGGGAGCCGTTTGAAAGAGCTAATCGCGCAACACCGGTGGATAGATACCCGATCGAGACTCGAGAGGCAGGTGGAAGACGTAGATTACAGCGAACGTGCTACCCATATTAATAAACTAGTTTTTGCCGACACTCGCCATGGTCGTTTGCTTATTACCATAGAAACCGGCGGCTATTGAAACGCAGCACCCGGGTGATGCTTCTCTTCGTCCTCTCTTGTACCGCTAAATGCATCAGACTAATTTGATGCCATCGAGGTTAGCAAGGTTAAACTTAACTTGTCTTTTTCCAACATCAATGTTTCTCTTGTCATCGAAGATTTAAGAAAAAAGATGATAAGTCGCGACGATTATTATTAATCATGATGATTAAAGTATACGGTGAACAGCGCGTAAGCCCGCAGGATCGAGAAGGTCGATGGAAAGAGGAGAAGATCGAAAGGGAGAGGATCGTGACCTACGGCCAGGGTAGCGTCGAGGGTCTCTGCGATTACTGATTAAATCGTGGACGTTGGATCTCGATGTGCAAACATACGAACCTTGCAGGTCGTGCGGTCGTTGAAACAGGCTCTACGTTCTGTGCAACGGTAAATGCTTTGGTAAACAATTGCTCACGTTCAGTCGACTTTGACTGGAGAGCATGTGTTATTTATGACGAAGTCGTGGGTAATGTGGACAACGTGGAGTTAGGTTTAGACACTGTGAAATATTACGATCAGGTTCGTGCTCCTAGGTGGACTTCAATTAAAACGATCGTAAATATACTGACGCTGCATGCGATCGGTTAAATTAGCAGAACGTCAACATTTATTAGTAGGCGTTAATCACTATCGGAGGAATATCTATGTTGTTCATTTAGAGGCACTCTGTGGATAGAAGCCTGCGTGGATAAGACGTGACATTTTTTTCCTTATTTTTCTCTGGAATCTATATTCATTTAATAAACATTAAACGTATTATTACAAAACCTTACAGTATAATAATTGTTGTTTTGATTGTAGAGAGATAGTGCAACGTGTCAGCTGTTTACTTTGGAAAGTATTTTAAGTTTCTTAGGGGGTTTCGTAAGCGGCTTTTAACCCCCTCGTGTGACACTCGTAGAGCGGAAAATGAAATATGAAATTTTGAAGTCTTTCAAAAACTATTCAATTGAAAATATCAACCGGTCGCGAAACGGTCTCATTATTTCTATACTATTAATATTACTTTCAGTTATACGAAATATCAGAAATCAGTGAGAACTTTTGATTTCAGGAATTAATTGTAGATCATTGCACGCCTAGTCAGAAAAGAAATCATAGGTCAAAGGGTTAAGGTATCTTCAATTGAGGTTGATAGTATTTCTTAACCCTTTGCAAACTTATGTCAAGTGCACTAACAAATTAAGTTGTACCTCAAGAACTCATTTGTCGAGTCTCACTCTAAAAAAATCCTAGAAATTTTCTCCAGAGATATCACCCACTTATGAATAAAGCAGATAATTAATTGAACTTGTTTCTTCCTTTATTTATTTAAATTGTCCCATTTTTCAGTTCAAACAAAGCAATTAACAGTGCACAGAAAGTCAACGTTTGTTAGTAGTCAGAATATCTTATTCACTGAATTATTTCAAATGCTAAGATTCTTCCAACGAAATAGATGTTACCAAGAAGATACAAGTTTCTTTCTAATTCTTAACGTCTTCCGAGGAAATAAGATCGAAGATAAAAAAAGAAGCTAGCCTCCCGTTTCAAGTAATTCGAATTTTTTCATCCGCTTATCACGCATCGCGTAGAATCCCCTGGTAATCCTGGGACGATGTATCTTCTAGTTTCCAACGTCATATATTCTAAAGTCGAGACACTGTCTTCCAAATTTTTGCACGCACGTCAACTCATAACTCTGTTCTCCACCTGCCAAGAGAAAAGGAAGGAATGGTAGCTGGAGAGGTTCGCAGTCGACAAAGAGAAGAAGGAGGCAAAGGGACGTTCCCCGTTGGGGCAAAAGGATACAAGATTCCATGGCGACTCCCTTGAAAATGCAAGTAGGCAGATACCCGCACGGCAAATACGGCGAGTTCAAGGCGGTTATCAGTGCTCGTCTTGTCCCTGAGAGTACTTAAGTACACGATCCCGAGTACAACGTAGACCGTTGTACCAGATTCCTATCTGCGTAATTATTCCGTCTACGCGAAACTTTCCGTTTACCTTGAGAATTCGCGGCCGGCATTAATCTCAATTAACAGCAAATCGAGCAGGATCGGCGGTAGCAATCGGACGGGGGATTCACTAAATCGATTTCAATTTCTTAACTCGGTCCCGACGTGGATGGCTCTGCCAAGTGGAATATCGTGTTTCTCATTTTTCCCCGTTGACTAGTTCTCGCCTCGACGATGCATCGCGAAGGAGCACTCGGATTTCTCTTCCTTTACCTCTTTCATCCTTTGTTCCACGTTATCCACCTCCTCTACCTCCTCATCGCTACTTTTTTTCCTTCCTTTTTTTTTTTAATATCTCCCGCTACGCCCGAGGTGTTTACCGAATAGAAGGAAAATTCATCCGACGGGTTTGGCTTATCTTTATTATTTCCTTGAGGAAAGCAGTGCTGATAACATATACCAAATAAGTGGAATACCGTGTTCTCCTATTTTTCTTTCCATCTCGTAGACTCGGCATCACGATACACCTGGGTGCGGAACGTTTCTGCCTTCTCTTGCCACCTACACATTTTCGTGCGTTTTATCCATCCGGTATGTATTTCGATGTTACGAGCCATAGTAGCATCGTTGGTTCGGTAAAATAATTTCATCCGCGATTTCGATGTACGGTATACTTTCCCAGAAGTATCGTCTGTAAAGCAACGATTCTGCTATCTGTTTCTGCAGATTCCGCGCTGCTACTATTTCGTTTCTTCGTTGCGGTTTCGTATAATCCCGTGAGCGTGCACGCTCATCTTGTATCTCCTTGTGTATTAAGGTTACACGTAAATTTATGCCCCCCCGAGCCGATGCCGTTAGAATAAGTTACGCTTGTACGAGGAGAGCGGAGTTCAATGGTGAATCTAACTCTCGGTAAGCCAGAAAGATCGGTGGTTTACTGTGAAAATCTCGGTCAAATAGCCGATGTAAGTTTCGCGTGTCGATTAGAAAGCGGATGTACATCGGAAACGCATTAGCAACCAAATACATCTATTGGATAGAGAGTTATCGTGTCGCTTCGTTCGTCTTTGGTAACTTATGTTGCTTCCTAAATTCGTGGAACCGTAAATTTTCGAGAGAATTCCGAGTGACAGTTTGGAAATAATGCCAAAGTGAAATAAGAGTTGGAAGATATCTGGAGAACCGATACTGGAATTGTTTCGAGCAAAACACTATTGAAGTTGGATAGAAGGGAAGACTTCTATTGTACTGTTACTTTAATTTATCTTAGGTGAGTTAGAAGAAAAGAACCAACAGGTCTGGAGTTAATTCCAGTCCTCGTGGTATCAAATTAACCCTTGGTATGGGCGTAGCAATGT
Organism: Cerceris rybyensis; assembly: GCA_910591515.1. Classification (NCBI taxonomy): domain Eukaryota; kingdom Metazoa; phylum Arthropoda; class Insecta; order Hymenoptera; family Crabronidae; genus Cerceris; species Cerceris rybyensis. The sequence goes on from OU342799.1 coordinate 12,073,350, forward strand.
TACTATCAATAGCATACGTCGACATGTAGGTTTAGGTACACCGGGTTGGCCAAACACGTACCTGGGTCGTGCCCAGGCCCCTGAGGAACTAATGTGCTAATGGAAGAGAGAGGGTTGCTTCCTAAGTTCGTGGAACCGTAAATTTCCGAGAGAATACCGCGTGACAGTTTGGAAATAATGCCAAAGTGAAATAAGAATTGAAAGACATCTAGAGAACCGATACTGAAATTGTTTCGAGCAAAAGACGATTGAAGTTGGGTAGAAGGTAAGATTTCAATTGTACTGTTACTTTAATTTATCCTAGGTGAGTTAGAAGAAAAGAGGCAACAGGTCTGGAGTTAATTCCAGTCGCCGTGGTATCAAATTAACCCTTGATATGGGCGTAGCAATGTTGCTATCAATAGCATTCATCGATATGTGGGCTCAGGTACCCCGGGCACACGTATCCAGGCCCCTGTGAGACTAAATAGTGCGAGTGAAAAACAGAGGGTTGCTTTCTAAATTTGTGTAACCGTACACTTTCGAAAAGATACCGAGAGACAGTTCCAAAATAACGCCAAAGTGAAATAAGTAGCGCAAAATATCTGGAGAACCAATACTAGATTTGTTTCGAGCAAAACAAAATTGAAGTTGGATAGATGGGAAGACTTCTATTGTACTGTAAATTTGATTTATCTTAGATGGACAAGAAAAAAAGAATAAACATACAGGACTGAAAGTCTTAGAGCTAATTCTAACCCGTATGATACTAAAATAGCCCTTAACAAGGGCGTGCCAATGCTATTACCAGTAGCATTAGTCAACCTATGGGCTCAGGTACCCCGGGTTCGCCAAACCCGTACCTGGGATGTTCCCAGGCCCCTGGGGGATTTATCAGTAACAATGAACAAGGGATTTTATCAAAAATCAGTCCACGAAAGACTCGTTGATCTGCCATATATCGTCTAACGGTGAAACTGGGCGCGACAGAATTCAAATAGCGGAACGAGTAGTAAAATAATACAAAGACATCTTCCGTGACAGAAAGGTTCGTATAAATAGAAATAACAAAAACACGGAAGAAAAAGTCCATACAAAATGACCGTACCAAAATGCCAGTCGTCTCTGTAAAACGGTGACAGAAGGAAAGCTCCGACCGCAACGAATTGTGGAAAACACGCGATGATTGTAACTGTGGTTGGTTCTCGTAACAACTATTACGTTGCCGTATGAGCATGGAAAACGACATTAGGCACATCACTGTCTTCTTGCCGTTGGTACCATGCCATTACTATTCGCCTTGAACGTACTGACGTAATCGCTGATGACAGTCGGCGAGCGTATGCTCAGCAGACCGTGCGCGTTTCCTCTTTTTATCCTTTCGCTTGCGCGAAATTCGTCCAATAAGAGGAAAGGGAAAAAAAGTCACTTAATCGAAGGACTCGGCGATTCGATCAAAGCAAACACGCACCAATTTCACCCAACAATCTACATAGACGTAATGACTATCTTTGAGCTGCTTATTACACACGCCTCGCAAAAACGGAGGATCTGTAATCAAGATTTTCTACGGACTCGAACCTAGCTAATTTGCTTCTCGATCGATGCGACGTAATCACTGAAGCTAGAAATTATTTATACGTCCGGCTTCGACCCTTAAAACCAAGAATGTTTTTTGTATTCCATTCTTTTTCTATCCTCTCTTCAGATTGTCATAGATGATTGTAAAACTTGAGAAATTTCAATCACTTCTAATTCAATCTATATGTAAAAATTCGGAAAGTGAGGATTGAGAATAGAAATACTTAAATATGTTTTTTGAAATTAATCGGTACCATAATTATCATCGTTTGTAGACACTGATGCCAAATAGATTCTAAACCTACCAACTCATCTGTAATTTAACGTGCAGAGAAAAGGTAATTTCATTCATCCAGAAACTAAAACTCGGAACGTTCCAAGCAACATCGCAAATTCCACTCAAACTCACCACGAACTCGTCAACCAAACCGGTATAACTATCTTTACAAAATAAACATCGATAACTAATTTCAACTATGCATATGATATTGATAAGTCCTCTTTTAAAACTCTCATCCGTTTCGTGTCTAATCAGCGACACGATATCATGTCGTGAAACGGGAAGAAGAGCTGCATTATCCACCGGTCCTCCAGGAAACCAAATCCACTCTTCAGTCACCTCGTCGTTAAAATCCTCTTTTTCCACTTGCGACGAGTTCCAGTGATAATTAACCGTTTCTCGTTAAAATTAGCGGAAACGGTCACGTCGTAAAATTGTAACCCTCGTCGAGTTCCCGTTCTCGTCACGGAGGGGAAGGAGCCCGCGAGGGAAGTAGGAAAGACGAGTAAATTGTCGCGGTCACGGAATAACTTTTGCAAAGGACGAGCCACGGGCGCGTAAAGTTCCCTACGATGAAACAACCCGACTATATACGTGTATATATCTGCGACACAGTGGCAGGGTTAACGGTCTTTATTATTCTCACTGTCGGCTCAGCCACCGAGGAGAATTACCGGCTATTCTTGGATTACGCGCGCAATTATGACGTCGAGAAATCAAGGCGACGTCCCGCAGGCTTGGTTTCGTAATAATACACCTGTCCGGTCGGACCGAATAAAGTTACCCGCGATGATGCTGATAGATAGATAGCGACGCGTCTGAAAAATTATAATCGTGATTTATGAGGAAAGAGTTAACGAGCCGCGTAACAAGGAGTCGCTGGATATCGGTGAAGTAATGGTCTCTCAATTGGAGTGTTCTTGGTGAAGAGTTCTCGATTAATGATTATTTCAAATTGGAGGAATATGGAATAATTAATAGGAATATTCTACAGTTAGGTACAACGTCATGCATCGTATTGTAGGATGCGAATGACTGTAGTTATATTGAATATGAGAAGAAACATTGACACTTTAATGGCTGCTCATACAACATGTGTGTGATACTACCGCCAAAAATTAGTGGACTGTATCACACTCTCTGTGTGATGAAATATGAATGTAAACAAGTGGGAATAACGCTATTGGCTTTTTAGTTTTTTTTTGTATAGTTTTTGATCTTATAAGATCTTCTCTTAATTTTAATAAACTTTTTTTAAATTAATTCTTCAAAGATATTGCCGGTCCTTGGCAACGTCTGACAGCGTAGACGTGCGGCCATTAAAGTGTTAATGTGAGTACCGATCGCCTATTGTTATTCCTGAGGCTTTCGAGACACTTTGTGGACAGAAGCATGTATGGATAAGACGCGACATATTTTTTTCCTTATCTTTCTCTGTTGTCTATATTAATTCAAGAAACTTTGAACGTATTACTAGAAATCCTACGGTATGATAATTCTTGTTGCTTTGATTGTAGGGAGACACTGCGACGTATTAGCTGTTTGCTTGAGAAAGTAACTAATTTAACGTTAGAACTACTGGCGTTAAATCTATCATATTTTAATTAACAAGTACTTTGGAAAAAGTGGAGTCAAGAGATGGGAAAGATTGTAGATTCGGTAAACTATGTTTTATAAGAACAACGTAGAATATCTGCTGTATGACTATCCTATGATCCTGGAGATCTTTTGGAAAAAATTGAGGACAAGTCATTTTGACTTGTTTAGTAGTTCTAATGTTTTGTGTTTATGATCTTCTATGCACAGTCTCGTTTCTAAGGTATCTCCAATGAAGGCATGTTGATAGTAATCTTTAACTCTTTACAATCCTATGTCGAATGTAACTCGATATTAGTTTGTATATCAGAAACTCCTTTGTTAAGATTCACTTGACATTTTTTTAAATCCAAACCAATAGATGTTAACATGCAAAGAAAGCTGGGATTGTATGCTAGAAATCTTCTCAAGAAATATCATGCATTTGAAAGTTACAAGATAAAACAAGAGCCCAAATAAAGCAGACATTTAATTGAATTTCTTTCTTCCTTTATTTATTCAAATCGCCCTATTTTCCACTTCAAGTAAACTTCAACAAAACAATTAAAACCATTGAGAACTACTCTTAACAAAGTTGAAATATAATTCGAAGTACAAATGATTAAATCGAATCCGCAAAAGATTTCAAATCTGATCAAAACCAAATAATTTTCAAATTCGTAGAATTCCATCCAGGAAGTCCAATCCTTACACGGTGAACGATCCATCTAATGCTTCTCCTCTCTACAAATCTTCTCATCTTCTATTTCTAGTTCGCTCTCCTATCAAAACTCTTTTATCACGCATAATGATACTATTCCCACTCCGAAATTATTACTTCTAGCGCCAATCATTGCCTTCCTAATGATCAATCCATTCCAAACGATAGCGATCCATCTCACGAATCTCTACCACGTATAAAATAGTAAAAGCTCAAGTACAATACGAAACAAACGGCAATCTCAAAGCAGATCCTCGTATCGGATCTCAACTTCGACAAGCGGAACGTCAAGGCCGCCTGATCAAGATGATCGGCAGTTCATGCATAACAATAATAAAAATCCAAATAACAACAACATCTCCTTTACGATCACTGATCGTACCGTTGACTGTTAGCCTCGAGTACTTTCTCGCTGATCGTCAAAGTTCTCGACGTGTACAGGACGGTGCACGTGTAACTCGTCAATTGCCGGCTCCGCGCACTGTGATCTCCAGACAGGATCGTCCATATTTACGAAGTACCGTGTCCGACACTCGTGTTCCATTTGCCTGAGCAACTCGAACGACATCCCCATACGACGTTGGTATTAGTATGAACCGAACATACGACTCGATGTGCATATACATACATATGTTTCTATTTATACATTGATATATCTATGTATGTACGCGTGGGTCGTTAATTGAGTAATGAAACGCCTGCATATATGGTGCATTGAGTGGCCGTAGGCATGATCATCGGTTGGTTAGAGATACCGAAGTAGAATCTATGAGAAAATAAAAAGATTGGAGGAAGAGAAAAATGGAAGGCTTCGTGGATCGATTTAAGCGCGACCGGACGGATTCAATAACTCTTCCATGGGGAAGAGTTGAAACGGAAGAAGATGCAAGTGAGAGGGAGAATGAAAGAGAGAAAGAACGGGAGAAAGAGGGAGATAAGAAGAGAGAGTGATAGAGTCCAAGGTATTCCGGTTAAACGTGCGTGGCAACCGATATTTACCCATCTCATTATCGACGGGATTTATGTTACGATCGACTACGAACTTTTCCAAGTTCTCTTGGCTATTAGGTGATCGCGTTCGTCAATTATGAGAATTATTCTAGGTACGCTAGATTCGTATCTTGGGGAATAAATAAATCCTTGCCCCCCTTTCTGCTTTAAATACATGAATAAATGGTCCTCGGGTATCGTGAATTTACATCCATGTCCTAGTTACGTCGTACTCGGCCTCTATGTATGTCTTATGAATGCATTAATCTCTTTGCGATTTATACCTATTAAGCTTTTGATAAATCAATTTATCGAGGGAGCAAGTAATTTTACAGCGATATATGCCGGGCCATTGAAGAAATCGCTGTTTTGTAGATTATTTTAGGCTCTTTTTTATGTCTTGCAAAACATTAAATTATTCGCCGACTTTTGTACTTGGTGAGGAAAATTATTCAAAATTGTTTGGAATTTAGTCGCTTTCAAGTTCGACCGGAGACATGTTTTCGAAAGGGAATTGTAGGGGAGTTTGAACGAGTTTGAAACTGATGCCAAAACTCCATACGGTGGACACGATCACGATCTATAGCTGCTTGCTTTTCGATAAATCTATTTCTAGCGACAGGGAATAATTTCTCCTAGATGTAGTTTCGATTACTGTAAAGTGAAATACTTCGGACGTTTTTATGTAACACTTTATAAATTACATTCGATAGATTTTTGAATTTCTGCCCGTTCCTGTTTCATATCTGTTATATCTTTAGCGGAGTAAAATTTTCATAGATAGACCGCCAAATTTTAACTTTAAATTAAATTGTTAGCCTATTAAAAAAATAAAAATTTTAAATATACATTACACAAAGTGACAAAAATATTTTTGTTTTACAACGTGAAGGAATTCATTTGTAAAAGAAATACATAACATCGTTACGGTGGTTCATAATAAGACAACTTAAAGATTATAAATTAACGATTCTAATTGAACATGTTCAATCTCACAACTCTGTTGACATAATATCAATAACAACATTTGCAACTCGCTGTTATCGCTCTCGTAATCGACACCATATATAGGGGAGACAATTCCATTACTCACAATAATTCGCAACAATATATTTTCCTTCTAATTGCGCGAAGTAGACTTCAACTATGATCTATTACCCAGATATTAACACTAGATTTACCAGCGTGAAATCTATTATATTTAAATATGTTAAATAATTACTTTGAAAAAGGAGAAATCGAGTGGCGGAAAGATTGATCAATTCGGCGATTTATGTCTTTTGCGATGGACGTAGAATTTTTGTTCCATGGCTCTTCTATGAACTTGGAGAATTTTTGGAAAATGCTATGTACCAGTCATTTTGACTGGTTTGATAGTTCTAGTGTTAATAATTCACAACGAATCACATTTGAAATATGCTCCTAGACATCCAAAAAAAATACAATCCCTTCGTAATAATTTCCCTTCTTACACCCCTCACAATTCCTCTCACTCCCACATATAGATTTTCCCTCAAATAAACACATCCCTCGCAAAACGTACAAATATCCTCGCAGACTGTAAATTTATATACTATCTTAACATTCCTCCACCGACGTTATAACTTTCCACTCAAGAATTTTTCCACAAACCCACAACTAACGGAAACTTTCAGGTATTCCCATTTAAATGCCTCACACTCTATACAACGTTCGCCCATAATGATAGACACGCGAGATCCCATACCCACACAAACATCTTATCTTACGTATCCACAACTTTTTCCACATCGTATATATACGCCGAGCAACAGGGTTAATTAATCCCGCCTCTATTACGTTACTTCACGTCCGCGTGTAAAGTCGTTTCGCAGTTATTCAACGTATCGTTCCCGACGATTGTAAACGTCATTCAATGCCAATAGATGGGAAACGTGCAACGGTTCGTCGAATGTCGTGCTCACTGGGCATCAGAACTTTATGCATCGACGAACGATCGAACGACGATGAAATCGATCGAACGATCGATCGATCCTGGCACAACGTGTCGTCAAGATCGTGCACATTTTCTACCAACCTTCTCGAGCGACGATTACTCGGCACTCGCGAACTTGTCTCGTTCTTGCAACACGATGGAAAAAGCGTCCTTCGGCTACGCCGGACGAATAGTAAAAACGGGGGTAGCTTCGAGACACCGATGATTCTCTTTCATTCGAGCAATCTTCGAACCAACGACGACGTGCACGAGATTATGGGGCCCGATAACGAACGTGCATATCAGGAGGGTACAATGCGACTGCAACTCTACGAGGGATTGAATTAAAATAACTCTGTGTCGTGGCACAGGAGGGAGAAAATAGAAATCGAATGAACTCGATGCTCCGAGGTTACTGCTTTGACGTTCGAAGTTACTTGAAATGGCTGTGTCATCTTTGTATAAATAATCCTACCGATAAGACGCACCTAAAGGGTAAATGAGAGTCTTATCGAGGAGGATGAATCTTATTAATAACTTGGTGAGGGAAAAATTCGATATAATTGAACGAGGTTCGATGATATCGGTTGAATAGGGTAGAACGATTTTTCAGAATTTAAGTTGATGGAAACTAGATGAAGGATGACTCAGGATATTGCAAGTAGAAGGTAGAATTAACATCTTTAGGGACTTAGTTCTACGAGAGCATCGTCTAAAGTACGACTCAGAGTGTATGCAAATATAGAAGTTTGATACTAAAATTCTAGGCGATACCAAGGATCACTTCGTAATTCTCTGGAATTCCTAGTTCTATCCTTCAGCTTTGGTTTCTTAACTTCTCATACACCCAGTAAATACAATCTTCCAAGGATTGCAATATGCAGATTCTGAATGAACCGCCTTCCTCCGTCAACGAGAATCTCTTCATCCGATTGCATAATCCTCCTCGTATCCCACGCAATGAAATTCATCCAGCAAGTCCATAGATAATCTTATTTACTCTATACAAAGTTCATTTACCTCGAGGGAAACGTGAAGAAAATTTTGACGAGTTCAGTTTGCGAATAGTAAAATACAATAATGGCTTCGAGGCACTATTCACAACGTCCGCGTAGAAACTCGAACCAGAAAGGAGACCAAGAGGGCTGATCGTGATGCTGACTATAAAGTCCGTGAGCGAACTTACATATATTATTAGCTCAGCAAGAGAAGGCCATATAAACGTGTCCAAGGGTGACGTTCCGACATCCCGATGCTTCGGGCGTACATGAACTCTGTACTTTAATGGGCTCGTTCTGTCTTGACTTTCTTCTCTCTTTCTCCTTGCCTTCCTCCCTTTCGTGGTGACTTTTAGTTCAAGTACTTTCTACCAAAGTCCTCTAGCAACTTCCTCGGTCAGTGGACTAGCAAGAGGACGTGGTGGAATCTCATGCAAATGACATTGACCGCCTGGAAAGAGGTTATCCTCCAATTAATCGAGTGCCGCCGTGTAGCCCGTCAGTCTCTGCCCTTCGATGGGCGCCAAGGCGCGAGATATTTCCGAGGTGGGTTTGCCGGGTTATTAGCGTGAAACTTACCAGGGGACGTACAGGATCGTTCATAAAAGGTGAGACTAATTTTGAAGGACGTTTTCAGTGACCTCTTCAGAGGATTTATACTCTGAGAAGATATATTTTGGAGTGGAAAGTAAGTGGAATATTTTATTTGGAAGAAAATTTGATAGGGGAATAGGATATTTTTGTACCTTGTATTTTTTAGTACCAGAACTACCAAACAAGTTAAAATTACTGGTTTGCAATATTTTCCAAGTTTATAAAGCATTTTTAGAGCGAATATTCTACGTTGGTCTTATAAAATAGAAATTACCAAATCCATCATCTTTTCCACCTCTTAATTTCTCTTTTTCCAAGGTTTGATATATTGAAATATAATGGATTTAACGCCGGTAGTTCTATTGTTAACTTCAGGTACTGAGTTTACCTGAGGATTGCTGTTTTAGGCGTGAAAAAATTTCCTACAGGTGATGAAGGATTTGAACTTGAGTTCTCTGTGTTGTGAATTCGAGTTCTTACTTATTTACCCATCGGAGCCTCATGGTGTTCGAATTTATTTATGAAAACTTGACAAAGGACTATTTTTAGTTGTTTTTGTGTTTTTTTATTTTATTAGGATTTCAATTGTTGCAAGATAAATAGTTTCTTTGGGGCGGCTATATTTTTAGTATGATTTATGAACGAGCCACTACATATATGTAGGCTTAACCTTCCTGCTCTAATTATATTCATTTTGAGGAACCTTGGGACGGGACGATAGATACAGGAGAAATATGAAGAGCATCTCACACGCGAAATATCTCCGATGCCTTATTATCCACGATTTTCTGCGAATAAATTCTGCCCTTGTTTTTGCATTCGATTTGGTTGAGCAAGCAGATCCTACGTGTTTCGAGCAGAATTTGTCGGGGTTTGGAAACGTGAGAAGACTTCAAGAATTCAAAGGTTTTGCAATTTATGCAGGAACGCACAACAACGATGCAAGCTTTACTTTTTCCGCGTGCATTGCATCACATTTCTTTTTTTTCAATTTACAAAATTGGTAATTTTTTAAAAGAATATAATGTCTATTAGGCAACGGTTAGACATCAAACTAAAATATTGATACTTAATGGAAAGTAAACTCTTATTTGACACAATAGTGTCTGATCAAGATTTTAACCTGTTAACCGGGGAATTAATTTTTGTTCAACTTGTTTCAAATTGGAATATTTTTTTTTACAGTGAGAAGTAATATCATTACATCTAAAGTACTACGTCAGGATTAAACGGATACGAACGACATAAAATGTAATGCGTTCAACATATTACGTTTAAAAATTTTAAGGAAGAAAAAATCGACAAGCTTACTGGAGTTTTCTTTCAGATATGACGGAATTATTCGTCACGCCCGATTAACAGGTTAATGCATCTCTAAACAATGTCAGAAGTCTCGAATCCATTCCTCTATCGTTGAAAAATATACGAAGCTAAGGATCTTCAGAAAAGTGGAACTTCCGTATCTATTCTACGAAGTTTCTTATTGGACTGAGTTATTCAGGTGCATCGAAGCATCGAATTTCCAACAATTTCAATGTAAGAATGTAAGTAAAATAGATGGAAGGAAGCAGCATTGTTTTGTGAGCTTCGACTTTTCGTTCTTTTCCATCCGCTGGAAGTGAAACTGCGTAGGAGCGGGGTCAAGAACGGTAATGTGGAATTCCTGTTACTTTCGACCCGAGGTTTCACGTCACCCCGGTCAGAAGTCACGTCTCGTCGGAACCCATGGATTACGTCGTGACTATGGTGAATCTCACGCGAGGACCGTCACGACTCTTCACAAACGCCATCGTAGAGAGAGTAGTGTACCTACTTAACTTCTCCCTTGAGAATTACCACGATTGCAGGGTCACACGTTATGACGGCGATAGTGAAAATGCAGAGAGAAGTTGCCGCTAAAAATTCCAAATTTTTTCATGCGACTCCTTCGGCGCGCAACGTGAAGAGGAGTCGAAGGAAATTGAAACGTAGGACTTTGAACAGCGATTGAAATTTATAGACGTTCCATGAAATTGATGGACATATTGAAAAAAAATTATTTGACTGTCACAATTCCTGGTATTATTTTAGTATTGGAGAAGCGTACTAATTTGTTATGGATCTGTCATAAAAGCTAAGTGTATTAACTGATTATCAAAGAACCGCAAATTAAAAGTTTTTTCACGCGACCCCTTCAGCGTGTCATGAGAGAAGAGGAGTCGAAGGAAATTGAAACGTAGGACTTTGACCAGCGATTGAAGTTTATGGGAGTTCGATAAAATTGATGGACATATTGAAAAAGAATTATTTGACTGTCACAATTGTTGGTATATTTTACTCTTGCGTGGAGAAGTTTAGTAATTTTTTATGCATATGTAATAAGAGCTAAGTGTATTAACGCCATCGATATTTCGCTGGTTTCATCATTTCTATTGAAGTGAAAGTTTTTCGATTAAATTCACATATTTATAAAACAGAAACTTCAAAGATACAAATAGATAAATATTCGGCAGACCTTTCTTTCTTTAACGCTAACATTTAAATATTCAGTATGTCCGAAAATTCATTAAAAGTTACATAATATTTGATTAAATTTAATGGCACCGATCACATGGCAGTGTTAACTGAATATCAAAATCCCATAAATTCCCCAACAGCATTACACATTCCAACGATTAACAAATTACAAATAGCAAGTAACATATAACGAATATGATTTTAGATTGGAATTAAATAACACTTACACGAGATTCCCGACAGCGAAAATTAACAAACTAGTCCATTATTTCCAAAGTAATAACATCAATTCCATAATGACTGATAATATCGTTAAGCCGGTGCTTAAATAATCATCAACGAACCGTAGAGCAATGAAAGTTCGAAATGTAAAAGCCTGCTGGCAAAGCGACTCGTATAATTTACGGCTAAAGAAACATTCGGAGCACAACGACGGAGAATAGAAACTTGCTGAAAGCAATTCGAACCTATCTCATTGCTAAACCGTAGATTCAGCGAGGTCTGGCACGTTCTGTAATTACACGATATCTGGAAACTCTGACACTCGGAGTGACTTTGTCCTGACCGTATTCCCTTACCTAAGCCGCGTCTAGTCTCAGGAGCTATGCCTGGCCTGACTGGGCACCGAAGAAGCGGGACAAGCCGATAATTTAGCGGTTTTGTTACTTCTGGAGTACTGCTACGTTCACCAAGCGCACTCCTTGCGTTTTACATGCATTAAAGCCACCGTTGCACTCCCTCTACTCCCTTTGATTTTCTCTTCGTTTCACAATCTTTCTCTTTCTTTTAACTCTTTCTCTTTCTTATTCCATTCTCGTTCTACCTTCTACCTTCTTTCACTAGTGGAATCCTCCGATTGCAGCTGGTACAATCTCTGTGGTTCGCTCCAGCAGTTTTGCCCGAGCGCAGTTTCGATTTCTACGCTTCTTTTACCTGGCTCTTATAGTCCTCCGCTTCTCCTCGCGCCACCTTGCCGACCGTATTCGACGAAGCGCGATTTACGAGTTCAACCTAAAGAACGGCGATTACGCTCTCCAAAGGCGTGTTTCTTTGTACAGGAGGCACAGTTGGATCCCCTGCATAGCCGTTTCTAGCATGTGAACGCTAATTTTATGCGCTACGAAAGCTCCCCGATACTCACGCTGTAGCGTTCCTTTCGTTCTACGTTTTCTAGCTGCTTCGAGGAAAGGTCGTGAAAGTGAACTTACTTTTCTCCGGGATATCGTATTCGTAGAGGTTTGATATTTTAGTGGATTTAGTTTGAAGTATACTTGGAAGGCTGAGTTGGGAATACTTATTCTACTTAAATGTGTCGGCTGATGCGTTGCCGAGGGATTAAATCGAATTTGATCTCTTTGTCTGCGAAAATGTGAGACATGGTGAATTGTATAGGAAATTTACGTTTGCAAAAACTATTATGAGATGATTTAATTATATCTATATTTTGAAATTAATTCTGAGTTGGCACTAAACGTACTTTACTCCGTTGAATGACCGGTTTAGTTTTCTACATTAAATTTATAATATTTGAAATTTCGGAAATTTTGAAAAAATTCTATCGTTATTTTATGACCGTTCAAATGATAGACTATGGTTAGAATAGATACACATAAAGTTCCAGTAGTGATAATATTGATGCGCATACAGTCAAAGTATAATTCGTAGGGCAAGGGATTAACCGATAATCTCAATATTTTAGGTATTTTGCATAATTTCATGGTACAACTTTGTCCTTAATATAATGATATTCTATTGCCACTAATTTAGTTTCGTATTAAATTTCCTGCCACTGTATTTCCCTAATATGTAAGTTCTACAAATTATTATTCCCCCTTTAAATTATCTCCCTCGCAAAAATAACACACACACATGTACAAATGAAACAATAACTAACAAAAAGTAATCTCGTACCAAACAACTGCTGTCTCATCAGCTATTTAAATTCCCTGCAAGAGAGTCCCTGCAAGTATTAATTCCTCGTGAATATACCCAGAAAGAGGATTATCCAACGATTAAGAAGGACAGCTCGTACATCGAATGATATACATTGTATCCACCCACTACTCAGATTTCACATAATCGCTCGTGTCGGAAAAATTTCACATCAAAACCGGTTATGGAAAGTCGGCTTACACGGCGTCGTACTTTTGCGAGCAAATTACAGCCAAGTCCCCTTTAACAAACTGCCATACTTCTTGCATCCTCGATAATACCTGACCGACAATGAATAGAAAATTACCAATAACATTAATCGTCCGTAAAACATCGTCGAATGGCCTTTCTCAAAAACAATATCGTACGTCGAAATGAAGAAAGAAAGAAATAAAAAGAATTAAGTTAGTGGACGAAGGAGACGAAGAGAAGCCCGAGGGATTCATTGGGAGGAAACACCATGGAAAAAGAGGAACGGAAACTGTGCATCGAGTTATCGTTGGCAGGTCGAAAGAGGCGCCATAGGCGAATACCGTTGTACCGAGAGATCGGTCAAAGAAAGGAGGGCGACCGTGAATCGTGGATCGTGAATCGCGAACGTTCAGTTCTCCTGAATCGTTATCACGGTCTTAGATCGTCGGGAATGCCGATCGAAATGTACGTATAAGTACTAACGTAGATCCACCTTGCGTCGCGTACTCTGACAAACGAACTTTTATTCGTGGAATGGAGAAAAGTTGTTGCGATAAAACCGATGTCTATCGCACGCACGAATAGCCTGTTGCTCGAGGAGATGGCCGTGCCGTGATTCTTGTGCCGTATTTAGAGTTGTGGATATATTTTCATATGTGGAACATTTGTATGGGGAAGACCGTGGTGAATTGGTTGAAACGAGAATGTCGGTTGTGTCTGTTGTATCGCTGTGATCTGATAATCTGTTAATGGCTGTAAGTCGGTGTTTAAATACCTGCACGTCTTACTGTTCCAACGAAGGTGTGCAAAAGTTATTATTTTAGGATATAAGATATATAATCAGAGATTTTATAATTAAAATAAAAATAAAAGCTTGAAAATTTAAGTGTGTTTAATATTATCAGTTTTTACGATATTGAAAATATAACTTTCTGTCTAACAGAGAAAATTTTAATGATCTTAACCCTGCTGTTTTCTTTATTTATATCTCATATTCCTATTGTTCCAGTTATAGTGACCCGGTGAACAAAGGTTCATATTATAACACGTTGGACGTCATTGGTATTTGACTAGTTTCATCATTTCTACTGACGTGAAATCTTTTTTATTAAAATACCATTATAAAGCAGAAACTTTAGTGACACTGACAGATATTCAGCAGACCTTTATCTTTTTGCCGCCAATAATTAAACATTTAGTAAGTCCGAAAATTCATAAATATTGTAATTTAAAAGTTACACGAAATTTTATTGAATTCAATAGCGCCGGTCGTCGGTGACCTCCATGACAGTCAACGTGTTAAGAAACATAAAATATACAAATGAGTAGACATAAATATTAAACACCTTAAATATCATAGTATCTCTTAAAATATAATCTCAATTTCGGCTCATACAAAGCCGAGCAAAACACCAGGATTGAAATCACCAAAAAATCCTTGTACCTAACAATAAAACATTGCAACCTTCCAATTTTTAGGGTATAACAAGAAAATTCAACAGATTACAAAGTACAAGCATAATATTTCCCTCAAGGATACCTATATTATTGAAAGGACATAGTACAACAATATAAGCATAAAAAAACTTCCAAAACTTACCGAAAGAATTATGGACAACGCAAAATTCCCTTTGATTTATAGCACTGTCCAACGAATAAAATATCCCGATGCATTTGCATCACACTGGGTGCTCATGTTTTTATTCAACCTCGAATTATCCAAGGTCACAGCGGTCCGTAACCTTTGTAGTTGAAAATTTATAGCCACGAATGGCCTTGTCAGCTCGTAATCATCTTCGGAGAGGCCAAGTACTCTCGTAACGTTCGACGGTTCCTCGCGAACAGCAGAAAGCATCGTCGAACGATCAATCGGTACCGGCGTTCGACGAATCAATTTTACTCGCCCTTTGTTTCAAACTCTCCCTTGGTGAACGACCCACATTAAAACCTGAGCGAAGGCAATCGCTAACGAACACGACGGATCTGCATACTCGTAAAGTCTCTCGTTCTTAAGCTGCCCTCGTAACTCAATCCTGTACTGTTTGGGAAGTTGAAGTGGCCGTAAGCATCGGCAGTACGACGAGCAGTTACTAATTGATTCGAACGCTTGTCATTACTTACCATGAAACCGCCATCGTTGACGCGAAATATCGTGATCGTCTCGTGTAATGGAAAAACGAGAAGAACGAGGGAGATCGTTAACGATGGCAGGGTAGAATATTCCTCGATGGTTAGAGCGACTCAAAATCGTGATCGTCTTGCTACCTTGTTGTACAATCAATAACATCTAATTCGCGGTGTTGCGGATAAGATAGAGAGGATGCTCTATCGGGATTAAACATTGGCAATTATCGTAAATCATGACACTGGGTGTGTTCGTAACGACTGTTCGTCAATCTTCGTAGATTGATATCGGGAATTAATTAAAATCAATTTCGGAGAAGTTGAATTTGACGTTGGATTATAATTCATTATTTTTGAGACTACTTTCTTGATAGTAAATCTACCAAGCTGATTAAAATGTCTTAGCCTTAATTTTTTGGATGTCTTCCTGAAATTTCTAATAGTAGTTCTGTTTCAATTTTCTCCGTCTATTCTGAAGGCTGTAAGCGATTAAAACTACATATCTAATTTTTAGTACCTACCCTTCATTTATTTTACAATTTTTTCAAATATTGAATCAATCGTCTGTAAGTCTAGTGTTAACACTAGATCTACCAGGATGGTTAGAACTTCTTGCCCAACATTTTTTGAAAATGTTCTTGAAATTTCTAATACTGGTTCTGTTTCAATTTGCTACGTGTATTTTGAAGGCTGTAAGCGAAACGATCAAATTTTTAACCCCCTACAATTATTTTATTTGAATATATTTACTTTAGAATTTGTAATATATTGACTTAATCGTCGGTAGCTTTAGTGTCAAAGAAGGCTGTAAACAATGGACATTTAGAAATCAGCACTTCGTTTACAAAGTATGTTATATTATACAGACCGTTGTAAAATATATAAATCCCTTGCACGGTTTACGCTCTCACGCATGGAAATGCTTGCTTAAATGCGCAAATCGCGATATGAAACATAGTAACTACAAGAGTTGTCATGGATGCTGAACATTCATAAGGATTAGTTTCATGTATTTCGATGGAAAAGTCGGCAAAGGTGTACGCAAACGATGGTTGATTGCAATCGAAAAAGTGTACAGTGCATAAAATATCAACATATGAAAACATACTTTTTTCACATTTAATTGTTTCCGCCAAACGCAACATCCTTCTCTATTATTACCTCGTTTTCCCTGCACGAATGGCACCTGACAATGTGCAATTATGCTAAATTTAATATTATTCTTAACGTGAATCTCTCCATTTTCATGTCTCAAAAAGAAAACCATTATCTTCTGAAACTATCAAGCAAAAAATAACAAACAATAAAGCACGCCTTACCATGTTGAATTAATTACAAAATAACCCCACAATACAAAATTTCAAATAGACATAAATAAACTACAATATTAAATTCTCCATCGAAATAAAACTTTTCACATCTCCCAAAATAAATTTTCCAAGCAACAAGAAAATTCTCACATAAACAATTACAGTAAAATACATCCTATTATCTTACCTCAATAACAAAAGAGATACAAAATATATAAAATTCCAATTTTCACTGACGATATTTAAAAAATTCAACCCAACATCTCGTAAATTACAACAGCAATTAGTAAAGCTCCCAGAACAGGCGCGCTTAAGGTGGTCATTTAAACGACAGCTAATGTATGCATTTATTTTCGTATTCGCGTAACTGGTGCTCCATTATATTCTCCTGTACCTGTTCTGAAAACTGACTGCCCTAGGAACTCTTTTCAAACTCCTTGGCTTTCTTGCTTCACCTTTGAGCGTGCACGTTCTTTCTTATGTATATGCATACACGGAGCTACTGTTGCGCGCGAGCCCCGCGAAGGTTCAGTTAATTGAAAACATGCGCGCAAGAACGATGGACTGCACCTGAACGGTGCTCCCGTTAATTACCTCACATCCTTTTCTATGCGCCGTGAAGTGTCAAGCATAGTAGTAAAAATCAAAGGAAGATAATAACGCGGAAACCCGAACTTTTTGCTACCAAGAACTTGTTCCTGCGTGTCATTTTCATACCCTGCTGACATTCTTTGTTCTTGGGAGTAATTGCCTCTCGCTATCGGAAAAAGTCGATTAAGATGATTCTATGGTTCTCAATGTTTAATGCGTGCGACTATTACGTCTTCGAGATTCGAATGGTTGGGATAAATCAATCTAGAAACTGTCATGTAGGGTTTTGATTATAGGATAGCAATTGCAAGATGGTAGATATTTTGTTAATCCTTTGTTCGTTAGTCCTTTCAACGGTGTAAAAGGTTGTTCGCTATTGGCAGCAAAAATTTCTTTAAATTATTAGAAATTTAATTTATTAGGTGTACAAATTAATTCTCGGCCTTTTTTGACTAACTTTGACATTTATTTATAACAATGTTGATATAAATTCAATATTAAACATAATCTTCTTCATTTTCTATACGTTTTTGCCATCTCTCAGGTAATTGTCTGATTCCAGATTGGAAAAATGATAGTGGTTTACATCAATGAAATCATTGAGGCATTTATAGACCTGTTTAACTTACTTGAATTGAGAATCAGTTAGGTGGTTTTGTAGGGATCGAAATAGGTGGTTATTTGAAGGGGCTAAGTCTGGAGAATATTCGAAACTGTTGAAACCATTTTTTATAAGTGCTGCACGATATAGCGTTTCTTTTTTTTTTAGTTGAAACGCGAAAAGAAGACAGTGCCTTAAATGTTGCTTATCGAACGACATCGCTTCTACACATGATTTTTCACGTTATGTCTGGAGTAGAGTCATGCGATATATCTTATTTTAAAGCTAACAAATGGCGCTTTAGAATGACTATTGAAATTTGGAAAAATTCTAATCTGAATAGGTTTTGTGCTCGATGAAATCTGGGGGCCGAGAATTAATTTGTACACCTAATACTATTTACCCTTGTCTTAAGATTTCTATTTTGATGGTGTGCGTAATAACTCAAAATTAATTCCGAAAATAGAAGTTTCTGTCTGATATTTAACATTTTATGTAATTGACTGCAATATTAATATTGTAGGAATAATTTGACAGTCTCATAACCGACTGACATTTTTAGTGTAATAGTTACTGGAAAATTTGAAAATTTCGTATTCTATTTATCTCGTCACGTGTGTAGTACGTCATTGTAAGCCAAGGGATTAATATTGTTTATGTTATTATTGCTTAATAAAAAGAATCGTTCGACTAAGTTTTCTGCACTCACTGCTCAAATTATTTCAGATACAATTTTACATTTTTATTATTTTACATTGAAATTTCAGTTCGCCCAGCTTGTGCTCGGTTGTAAAAAATAGACAGCCCACAGCAGACTCTTAACGTCGTACAATTCAGTGCTGAAAGGGTTAATGAAAGTAATTCCGGATATAGTTGCACGATCATGAGAGAAATTGAGAATTTTACTTTAAAAGGACGATATAGGAGATAGTGTAAAATTGTTATTTTTCCTGATAGTCGTCTAAGGATAATAATACATTTACGTTGGTAAAAATCCAAGGTGGAACAATGGAACTAATGACTCGGAATTAATTCTTAATTTTTAAAAGACAGATACAGTGAATCGCCATTATCGTAGACCTTCTGGCCTTTGACTGCCAAAGATTCTTTACAACCTCGGCTCGAATAGCTATTGGCGAACTCGACGATCGTTGAATAGAGATTACCGTGAGGTCTGGAAAGAATTCGTGACCCTTTACTCCTTTATTTCTATACGCTACGATCCTCGCGAAAGGTAAACTACCTACTGTAGTATCCTACAAACATCCGCGCGATCTTTAAAAGAGAAACCGATTGCCGATCACGTTTTACAGGCTCTCCTATCTTTTTGCCGACATCTCCCAATTTGGATGTTTCGTTGAATAGAAATTCTATGGGGACGGTACGGCGGTATGACGATAGGGGAAAATGGCGAACGTACGAACGCTGGTTGAAACTTTGCCCACGGTCAAAACAACGGAGAACGTTTTGCGACGAGGTAAACGAAAAAAAAAAGAAAGTCGACATATCTTCGTCGATTAATCGCAACCAAGATTATCAGGCACGTCGACTGTTTTATCAGATACAAGAGGGATAGGTTCTCTCTATGGGCGGTCCAACGGCAGCTACCACCAGTCGAGAAAGATTGTTATTGAAGAATCATCGAACTAGCTCCATTTAAACGATCGGTTTCTCTTTCCTTTGGGTCAACTTTGGTACAATCTTTGAGTAGAAAAAGTAATTAAATGTGTCCATGACAATTGTGAGGTGATAAAGTATCTTTGGAAAATAGTTTTTAAGAATCTGCTTATTTAATGAATCGACATCATTAATTAAGAGAGAAGAAATGTTGTTTAATGGGATGCGAATTCTGTAGAAGTGTTGTACAAATTTTTGTTCGATTTTCTCTGCATGGTATGGCTGTAACTTAATAATCTTAACAGCAGGTTTCACATTTATCAGTTTCTTTCCTCAGAATAGTTGGCAGTCAATGTATGAGAAGCTAAATTACCCTACAGATCTTCAAGAACATTAATATAATTAAAACAAGGTTGCAAACAGTAGTATTGAGTTTCTGTTAAATCGTTACTCATACAAATATATCAAAGATGTTCAAAAGCATTGACCCAAATGAAAGATACCAATACAACTTTTCTTTCCGTATACATATCAAATTAACGTCTGTCATTTCTCTCAGAATCCACACTCTCCAGTAAATTCCCGTAGTCAATCAAGATAAAAGCTCGCACTAATTGAGAAACCCAACCTTTACATCCGCATCCGCTATAATCCCTCCGCAATCAATTGCATTAATCAAAAACCTGTACAATCGTCGCCTCATAAAATGATCGTTTCAACAACAGCACCCTTTAAAAGTGCTGGTATGCAAAACGTATTGCAATATTATCTCCATTCTCGTCTTACATCTCCGGTTAGGTTTTATCCAATGACGCGTAGCTTATCGAAAACATAACTTACGTCTCTCGAAACACGCGAGCCATTACTCCGACGTGTTTCTGCACTCCGTACAATTCCATCGTTCGCGTTGATCACCTTATATCCATGGGGTAGATAGGAGGAGATCTTCGCCAAGAATGGACGAATCGATACGTAGGCGTTTCACGAAGAGGAAAAACGCAACAGATGCCGAAGATTCTCAACGGAAGAAAGGCTAGCAAGTGAAGCTGCAATGGCTATACCAAATAGATGGACGCATTATTCATCGTCGGAAGCACGCAGCAAGCCGAGGATTCGAGTCGGCGTAATGCGCTCTGGCGGCTGGATGCATCCCGGTGCTTGCATCGATCTTGCTCGATGCATCGACGAGCCGACAAAATAGTAAATCAACACGCGAGGCCACAGAGGGAAGACGCGATAATTTCAGCGAGCATTAGTTCAGGGAGCAAATGGTGAACTGTGATAAATAGAGCGGGCTAGTCACGCTCGTATTTAAATTATTCTTCCGGGATAATTTATGACCACCTGCCGGTTCAAAATGTTCGCGTTAACGTAACGTAACAACTTGTCGACTTTTTTGCACTGCTGCCAAGACGCGGAGGATCTTTGGAGGGAAGTTGTGGGAGGTGGAAGAATAATTGTGTTGGGAGGAATCGTTCTACGAGTGGAATTCGAACTTAATGTTTTTCGCTTGGAGATTGCTTTTTCGAATCTTTTCTACGTGGAGATTATCTTGATATTTTTAGACTCGTTACCAGAATTTCATGTCTTATCTTGATTGAACTGATTTGCTCTTTGATTTGCACCTATTGGAAGATACTTGGATAAATAACTCAAATCGGCGGAATGTGTCTAATAACATTGAAAATTGCTAATAATGTAGATGGAGTTAGTCACAAAAACAACTCCATCCTTCGAATAGAAGTAAATTGAATAATTAAGCCAACAGTTCTTCACTCCGAAGTTGTAAAAACTTCATTGCATTTTAACCCCTTGCACTGCGCTTTCTTTCGTGACTGCATTTACTATAATTCAGAATTTAATTGCTAAAATAAAAATTGATTAGTGATTATGATATGCCGCATAATTTAAGGTAATATTAATGTTATAGAAATAATATTATGACGTTGCATCTCATTAATATTTTCAATGTAATAGATTTAGAGAAATTTATTGAATGAAATTGAGTATTGGGATTAACCCCTTGCCCATTAATTCTCTGAATAATGATACTAACATCATTACAAAGTAAATAATTCAAACGAAACAATATGTTAATCAACTTAGTCGGTAGTTTAAAAAATATAAGGGTACAAGATTCAACACACTTCAATTTAACATAAGTTAAGCCAGATTACCATCACGCATAACATTCTCTGCATTTGGACATCCCGCTGCAGTTTCCTTTCATTTCCTTCCCCCTAACATTAGTCTTCGGCGACAAACGCGCAATATAAATTATCCTGGCACAAGGTGTCGTTAAATCTGCATGCTCAGACCCTAGAAATCACACGATCTACATACAACAGCAACGACCAATGCGTGTCTGGTTTCGCGCGTTATGTCAAAGTTCTTGTATCTCAAAACGCATAGGGAGCGCGAAGATTGGGAGTCGAAGCGATATCTTCTTGTGGCCGCATAATTTCACGCTGAGACACGGTAAAACCTACTGCACTATCGTTGCACCCTGCGATGCAGTCTGTGTAGGCAGTTGCTTTTTCTCCGTTTTGACACAGGGACTTTTGAGAGTATAAATCTCTCGTTTTAGAGTGTCGAATCCAGATTGTAAGGTAGCACTACGGTCACCTTTCTCGTTCAAATTTATGTGACACGAATATCCTGCGGTTATGCATGATTCGAAATTTTCTATTGGTGTCCAATATGCTAATTTTGCCGTTTGTCACGTTAACGTGGAGTTTATTTGAAAATTATCGCGATTTTATACATTTTTTAGGGTGACAATTGTGATTCATTTGGGGACTGTGCATGTGGGTGTAATACTATTGTTAGAGCTTTGTAACCTATGGGTTTTTTGTTTCGTTTAATAATAAATTATTGGCGGGTTATTAATCAGCGTTATTGATAGTGTTGTGAATTGAATGGTAAATTTAATTTAACACTAGAGCTATCGAACTGATTTGATAGATTTAAAAATGGTAGATAATTGTGTTGAGAAAAAAAAGTAATAATGGTGGTAGACACTTGACCGATTTGACTGTCTACACTTTGAAAAAGAAAGTTACGAAATTACAGAAATTTCAGCCGTATAAAGTGAAGTAATTTTCTTTTTATAAATTCTGACACCAGTCATTTTGACTAACTTACAATTAATAGTTCTAGTGTTGAATATTGTGAAAGTGAAATTTACCTTTATAGTAATATCAAATGTTTCTCTGATTTACTTTAATAAAAATAATTATACGTTCATTTTTGTCCAAATACAGTTCGATATTTAACCCAAAAATCGCCACCAAAGTTGTCCTATCCCGTAATAAAAATACTTTAGATTCGACTAACAAAAAAGAATAAAACCATCAAATGCAAATACCTTCACATGATACATGATTACTTTAACTCAACAACGGCTCACGCAGCATTAACCATAATCCCTCGACCGCGCAATTACCCAAACACAATGCAGCATTATCATCGAACGAAAACTCGTAACGTCGTCAGCCTTTACAAGTCAGTGACATAAAGTGTACCTTACGAAGTGAGAATCATCAAATACCCATGTCTCCGACACTCCAGCACCGTTGCTTGCCAGCAAATGCAGAAGTAACTACTTCAGAATTCAACAACTAACAGTTCTTTCGTTACGCAAGCGAGGAATATTGAAGACTAGCAGAGAAACGTCTCCGATGAAGATGCAAAATCCTTTTGCCGTGGCAACGTTCGAGCAAATCAGCATTACGCGTCGAAAAGTGGGCACTCGAAGGCTGAATTCTCAGGAATCGAGCATCGAAGACACATAAATACACGCGATCGTTCTGGCTACTGGTACTCTACATAAAGAGGTAGCACGGTGAATCTCTGCAATCGCACGCTTCCACTTTTATTCCCGTCCTGTCACGACCAGCCGCATCATTAGGCCATCCGGTATTACAAATGACGTCGAGGAGACTCCAGAGACTCCTCTTTCTACCCTTTGTTCTTTTCTCTCTTTCTTCCCATCCTTCCATTCTATTTCTCTCTTTCTACCCTTTCGTCTCCATCTCTGCTTCGTTTAATTCTCCATCTCTCTTTCACCTCTCCTCTTTCTCTAAACTCTTTTTCTCCCTTCCTCTCCTTATCTTTCCTCGTTGTCCCCGACTCGCTCCTCCAGCTGGTCTCCAAGTCAATCCAACCAAACGCCCCTTTAACTGGATCGTTCGAAGGTTGCCGCAAAAAGCAGCTGGAAAGTCATAAGCATTTATGAGTTTCTTACGTACGATAATAAGTTTGGAATGATTGCCGTTTGTATTCTCCCGATGCTCGCTCCCTGTTCTTATTCTGCGTGACTGTTCGCGAATGAACACGCAGAATCCAAATGACCGACGTGTGTCTCCTCAGAATGGTGAACGTTGAATGAAGTGACGCACTACCGATTCTCCCTCGCACTTCGATCTTCCGACTGTCTCTTATCGATGTACCGTGGTAAATAATTACGTAATAAAACGTAGAATCAAAGACCGGACGATTATTTACGTCTGACCGTGGCGCGAATTATCTACTTCCTACCATGCAATCGTAGATGTACGAAAGGATTCTGTGGTAGGGAAATTGACTTTGTTTTACTCTACTTTCCGGATTTCGAAAATACTGTTATCACTCGTTAATCGCTCGTTTCATGCAGAGGGTTTCTTGATTGTTAGTCTGAGGGTTCTTTAATCTACGGCATCTTCTAGGGCGATTAAAGTAAACGGAGATATCTGCGGTGGGAATAGATTTTCTACGAGGCAATCTTGGCAGATGGAAATTTATGATAGATGTATGTACAGTCCGACAATTGAAAGATGGCTAGGGTGCGGCGGAACTTCTAATTTTCAATCGCCTATTTCCATTACTTCGTTGGCATTCTCAAACTCAGCCTGCTAAAATAAACACTCTGCGTGTCGTAGCATTCCCCTATTTGTACTTGTTGGATTCAATAAATGTGCCTAGCCATCTTTAAGTTGCTGGACTATACATTGGTGGTCAAAAGTATGTACGTACATATTATTTCTGGGATTTTATGATGATAATGTAATGTAATGGATAATTAGATGGAATTTTATGCATTAACCTTTTGCGGATGGAGACATTTTTGAATGTTGAGAGATAATCATTTCTTTGATGTTTTAAAACCGCCTTGTTATCAGACTGTTAGATTGTTAATGTGTATACATTATAAATTGCTATTTGTTTAATCATTTTTCAATGGTTTTACTTCGATTTTTCAACTGTAGCTGTGTACATATATACGTTATCAGTCCTCAAGGGGTTAATGATGAATTTAACATCCAAGATATAGCATTCATTGTAACATTTAGCGAGTGAAGAAAATCTGTACTTAGGCTTTTCCTTCTTAATTGCACTTGTCAAGTTTGATATTGGCGGAGGACAGCCGCAATTGTAATGATGATATTTTATGTTATTGTTAGGAAATAACATTTATTCCTAAGCTGTATTATAGATCAATAATTAAGGTATACTTTAGTTATCAAGTGGAATGATTTAATTATTTAAGCAGCACGCTTAAAGCAAGTTTACATTGGAGTGCGTGCAGCACGCATGTCTGCAACTTTTTTTCTTCCATTTTTACGCTGATTGTATCGCTCTAGTATGTATTTTATTTTATAGTCTTTTTTACATTTTATTATTCGCTTTGAGATATGTACAATGTAATAAATTACCAATTGATTAAATTTCCAAAGAGTAAAAAATACGGAATTGAATAAAATTCTGTAATAACTTTGCAACTTTTGTTAGTTACAGACACTTTCAAATTAAGGGTCTGGTTTTCTAATCTTTTGGACTCAAAATTCCCAGCAATATTAGAAAATTTACCTAAACTAAAAATTTAACACCTCATTGTCTCGATGAACAAGAAGTTTACCTAAAACTACAGACTCTAAACAAAATGACCATATAAATTAAAGTCAAAGCTAAAAAGTACAAAGACTAGAACAATAGAAGAAGAACTAGCCGCAACAATCAATCAAGCATCCACAAACTTTTGACTCCTACCATATATATTAATTGTACCATTATATTGGCATTTATATTCACAACATTATATATTAACATGATGGAAATCGAACTCGGTACATCCACGATTAATTGTTAAACATCTCCTCAATAACTGTCCAACGAAGTACGCCTCATATATTCTATTGCCCATATCCCAACATTAATTATACTACTTAAAATCTAATCATCTCTTAAAAACTTCAAAGCGATCTATTACATCTAATATCCTTCTCGATACAGTATCCAGCTTATTAGCCGTTAATCAAAGCCGACTGAAAAAAAGATAGCGCCATGATAAAGATTGAATCGAATTTAAATATCTTTCCAGCGCGATCCTATGTCTGCACACTGCGCGCCGAATCCACTTAGCAGCTCTGCGCACGAGAGAGAAAAAAAAACGCGGAGGGAAATCAACTTGAAGATCTTTGAGGATCATTACGGCAGGCTTCAAATTGTCCGTCATACGTCTTCCCTGCAGCAGAGCTACTTTGCAACTCGCCATACACATTTCCCTTTTTTCCCCTCTCTCTTTCTCTCTCCAGGGATAAACGAGTTATTCGAATTTTTGCATTTAAATCGCACAAGCCGCGTATATCGACTTAGTTCGCGCATCCGGCGTGGCTCCCTCGCTTCCTACAACACCCGAGTTGTAATAACGAACTATTTTATCTGTCAGTCTATCTGCCTGTCTATCTCCGCACGAGATGTACTCACAGGGAATCCACGTTTAAAGTAATTTCCGGGCGAAAGTTTCTGAGCCGCTATCTCTCGTGGCGGTGAGAGAACGGCGTCAGGATGATTTAAATGAACCCGCTCTGACCATATCCCGTTCGTGTCTACACCCTCCATCGGTCAACGTGCAATAGACTTTGACGTGTACAACGAGTGGTGAACGCTTCCA
The DNA here is from genome assembly GCA_910591515.1 of Cerceris rybyensis. Classification (NCBI taxonomy): domain Eukaryota; kingdom Metazoa; phylum Arthropoda; class Insecta; order Hymenoptera; family Crabronidae; genus Cerceris; species Cerceris rybyensis. The sequence goes on from OU342799.1 coordinate 12,099,816, forward strand.
TGGTGGTCGCCAGGATAGGTGAAGAAAAAGAAGGAAAGAGGAAGAGAGAGGAAGACGTTCGGGCCATGAAGCAGTAGAGACGAAAAAAGCGCGTGTAATCCGTCGGGAATTGCGATCGGGAGAAACACGTAGAAGAAGACTCGAATCGTTGGTAAAAATACGATGAACGTTGAAAGAAGTAACTAAAAACGTTATTACGAAAAGATAAGGAGGTTTACGAGCCTGGTGTTCGAACGTGATTCTATGGAGTTGAAATCGTAAATCGAATTGTTTCTTATCTGTCGTGCAATATATGGGAGAAGGGTGTAAGTAGATTTTTAGTGGCCATTTTTAGAGGGGGTTCGATATTGTTCAGGGAATAGGATACGTTACCTGACGCTCCTGGTTTACGTTTTACGAGGGATGGCTCTAACGAAGCGTGGAATATGTTCGTGGAAATTATAGGTGTGCTGTATGGGGGACCGTTTTGCACAGTTTTTGTCCTCTTACGTGCACGGATCTACCTGGGTTCTTTTTTCTTAAATGCTAATTTTAGTAAAGTCTTGTATACGCAGAGTTTAAAGATGAGGTGTATCAGGTAATTTAATTTCTATCATGCTGCTACATCGACGAAAATAAATTTCTAAAAATACACTTTTCAATTACCACCAATGTGTTTTTCCACCTATAAATATCAATGATTTATAACTTGCAGAAAGTGTAAAATAAAAACTACAAGGTAGCAATGAAACGTGTCGGTATCACACTGCCATTAATTCAAGCATCAAATTGGCACTATCGTAAAAACATTCGAGCAATTCGTCAACCCCAAACTCCACAAGAACAAAAGACACCAAGGTAGAAGAAGGAGCGTAACGAAACTCTTCAATCCCCGTCGACGTATCCTCGCAAATCGAGACCCCCCACGAAACGAAGACTACGACTCAAGAAAAAGACATCCAAGTAGAGTCACACGTCCACCGACAAGACACATCGAGAAGTAAAATTAACTCGGTGAATTGATCCAAGTGAAAGAAGAACTCGTATACACCCAACCGTCATTTATCGATCTGATCGTTCTGTTCCTTTTCCTTCCATCGACTCTGGAGAACGCGCCGCCAGGACGAACATCTGCCGCTGATACATCGGCCGATATCCGATAAGTTCCAGAACGACATAATAAACGTCTCCGAAAGATTAGCGACGGACATCATGAGCAAATGGCAAATAGAAGTAATCGTCTTTGGAGCGGCTTCGTCGCGACACACAGAGAATTGAAAAGAAAGCAAAGAAACGAAAGCGTAGAAACGAGGAAGGCCTCCTGAAGCACAAGGGAGCGAATATGAAAAGAAAATAGAAACGAGGGAAAGGAAGCACGACGCGCCGATGGTTTGCAAGGCTGCGACAAGGTGAAGTCAACTATCTTCAAGAGCAACGGAGGATCCGAAGGTAGGTCTAAACAGAATCCTCTACGGTTGTAGCCAGGCTGTGCTAGGTGAGGAAAGAGGTGAGGCACTCTGTAAGACGAGTAGGGATGGAGCGAGGTAAGGAGCACTGGCAAGGCATGCCGAGGAGAGGAGTCCGAAGTCGTCGAGACTCGACGAGACTCTGGTGGCGCGTTAACCTCCCGCTCGAACGCAGTACGCTTCGGACTCTCGCGCAGGCGAGATTGCACCAATCCGCTCGGTTGATCCGCCGACCACGTGCGCCGCGAGGTTCAACTTCGAAACGGGCAAATTTGTTATATTCTTCGTCACTTTCTTCTTTTAATTAAAAAAGACTAATCGGATGACAGGTGTTTAAATAGTTGGAGAATCAATTCGATGATAATTTGTATTTGTTCGGAGGAGACTATTAGGGGGTGGTTTCTTGTTGAGATAAAGGTCGAGAGGGCGTAAAGTGGTAAAGATGAAAGAGAGATGTAAGATTAAGGGACGTTAATTCAAGGCTGTCGGAGAACAGCGAGAATAATTGGCAAGAATAATGAAAGTTTTGTAGCAGCTGTAATTAGTATGGAGGTGAAATTACAAGAGGAGTCAACCCGGTGTAATATTTTCATAATTTATCGAAACCGGTTTACCGAAAGCAATGAAACCGAAGAAACGTAATCAAGGGAAAGATTGTATCTGTTCGCGTTGCCGGTCGCGAAATAATCGATCCGTTCGATGGAGTAAAACAACGATATTCTCATGGCGAGAGGTCGGAGTCGATCGGAGTGATGACTAACGGAAGAATCGGTAGGACGACAAAGAAACGCAATCTCTCATGAACGCTATCGCGAGTGTTCTACTTTCAGCGGCGGAGTGAAACCGAAGGCGGTGAGAATGAATTCGAAATGGTCACGCCATCGTAATGCGCACACGATCCTCGACAACCACGACGGAACGGTAATTGCGAGAAAATAGCTCAGGCAAATCTTCAAGAATCTCCGAATTCGTGATCAGATAAACGAAAGGGTAGGGGGAAAAAAAAGAGAGAATACAGTCGATCATTGTTGAAGCAAAAAGTGATCGAGGTATCAATAAAGACATCGGGTTAATTAGATTATCGACAGTCTCTCTGGAGAGTGTGTGTACACTCGGTTGCTCTGTTAAGACGACCATACATGGTCCAGTGGCTCACGAAGGCGAGGAAGAAGCGGGAGCATCGCGTGGGAGGTCGAGTGGCTTCCATAGTACTTTTTACGCAACTTGGGAAGACAGATTCGTTTGCTCACCTTGGAACCCACACGGTGTTCACGACTATTAAAGAGCAACAACGATTTTTACCCTCCTGGGTGTCTCGTTCGAGTACCAGTGTGCAGATTCTGTCGATTCCAGAAAGTATCTCTTCCAAGAACGAACGAGTACCATCCTGATCTACCATCGTGGACTGAGCATGACGAGAGTGCCGATTAGAGGCGGGAAATCGAGGAGACTCGAACGGAAAGAAGTATTACCACAAGGTGATACGAGCTGTAAAAACGATTTCGTGTGTCAAAGTTCATTTATCAACGACGGTGTGGAAATATCGTTTAATAACGAGAACGGTTCGCGTGTGGACTTTCAATTTCTATTCCGAATGCTCGTCGAGCACGCCAAGATTATCTGAATCTTCGTAGTATCCTATAAATCCAGATTTCCTTGATTCCTAGAAACCAGTCCTCACGGAGGCAATATATACTACGATCTTTCGGAGAGATCGTTAAAGTGCACCGAACGAGACACGGATGTAAGAATGTTCAAAAATGTAGAGCATGTTATGCAAAACAGGAGCGAGAAAACGTAGAAGCCTGATTTAATGATCGATCAACGATGCCGTTGGAAATTTAACGTGGTCGATTTAAAGTGTGTCATTCTTTCACCGCTAAATACCCACCGAGCGTTACGTTATTCGTTCCAAGTGTTACACGGGTATTATACGTAAGCTTACTCGGCAAGCTTATCTGAATCTCTAATCCACGATTTATCCCAAAGGGACTGTAGAAACATATAAATCTACCTCGTCGGTGAATCAAATGGAAAAGAATAAGAGATGAGGAAGTAATTCACTATTCCTAACTCGCTAATCTTGATGAATTTCGTCATACACGTATACTAATCCAAGTTTTTCTCCGGTTACGACGTTGGAGTTCCAAAAGGAGGGACAAATTATGCGGAAGAACAGATTTCATGAACATTTATGGTGCCAGGTAGAAGGCACCTACAAACTTTAAAGGTATTAACAGTGATAAGGGAATTATGTCAATCGCGGGGACGAGGAGACTATGCAGATTAGGCCTAGTGGCTGTTTTGGTCACTGCATTGTGCGTGTTGACTCTCCTGGATTCGCCGCCACAACTCCCGGATCCTCCGGCAGATCCTCCTCCCACGCCTGGTAAGCAATTTTCTTCGTTGCCGCGCTCCTTCGCCTCCAGCAGCGCGCGACCTTTGCCCTTTCGTTATCGCTGAACGGTTCAGAACCTTAAGGCACTAACGCGCCTTTGGCACCTAACAATGGCCCTTTTTTCCATGGATACTCGGACTCTGAGATTAGATAAGTACGACCGGTTGGCTGAACGTCTTTGACAACGTTTTATTGGATCCGAGTTAAGTCCGATTTCAGATCTGGCACGATAGCGATTGGAAATTTGCGGTTATTCGATTCGAGCTTCTGTGCGGGAGATCCAGTTTCGATTACATTTCGTGTCACTTCGGGAAGTTTCTTTCGAATATGTCTTGAGGATTTAAGCTGGATTTTTTAAATGGGGTGAATTTTAGTGGTTGTTGCCGATTTGATTGGTGTTTTGCATTGTGTCAATAATTGATGCGGTGTTGAAATGGTGTAGAAAATTTGATTTAAAATATTTAAGATGTAGAGGTAGTATGTTTGCATATAGTGGTAAAATTGACCATTTAATTTGCAAAGTTGCTCTTTTCGTTTCATACTCCTGAGTAGTTTATTTCTAAAGGGGCTGATTAGATTGGAGTCGATATTAGGCATATTTACCCTCCGTACTCAGTAGGAAAATATTGAAAAACACCCCTTTCGAAAAAAATTAGTATTGTTATTTTTGTGATCCCTTATTTTAAATCAGTTTCACCCCTTTCATCCCAGAATACGAAAGAATTCAGAATTGATTGGTGAAATAAGAAATTATCACTGATTTTTTATATAACGTGTAATTTAACGCTATACTACTAGTATAGAAATAATTTGATTGTCTCTTGGTTGACTAATATTCTCAATTTAATAGACTTCGAGACAACTTAAAAATTCATTATTTCGTTCATCATATCACGAGTGACATACGTCACTGAAGGGCAAGAAATTAAAAACAGGTTGACTACAGGATCGAATCGAGACACATTTAGGCCTTTAGCTCTTCTATAAAAGGATGATGTTCAAAATAGGATTTATACTTTTGTCGAAGATAACGGTTCGAATTTAAAAGAGAAACGTTTCTCCATGTCACTAGCGCAAGTGGAGCCGCAAAAGTTTTTGGCAGATGCGGTAAAGAATGGAGAGAAAAGTAAAAGTTCCGAGGAGTAATTTTCATCCATTTCACGAGTGTCGAGCAACTGTGACAAGTTAGCAATTCCCACGACATCATGCACGATAGTCTCGTTCCAAACGCACTTGCGTTTTCTGTAACTATGTTCCTACTATTTCCTCCACGCGAATAGTTTCCCAGCATTAACCGCATCCGACAAAGAAAAGGAAAATTCTCCGTTTTTTGTTACACACCCTCGTTATCTCGGCGATAATCGAGCTCAGATGCGTCGATTTAAATGAGGATTTCTTGCACTTCCTTCACGGAAGTTCGTCAAACTACTTGTACAAATTCGATAAATTGGAAGGCAACGGAACTCGGTATAATTTACAGATAACATTAACAACTACCTGTATTTTCCATCTTCTTCAGAACTAAAAGCTTATTTCATTCTCCACATGCTGTTTGAACCCTTCACCCTGCAATAACGAGTGACACTCGTGACGAAGTAAGCAGGATATGAAATTTTCAAGTTTTCGAAAACCTATTAAATTGGAAATATTAATGAGTGATAATATTATTTCTCTAACGTTAATATTACATTGAATTATACGGCACATCAAGTGCCACTGATATATTTTTATTTTAATTGAATTAAATTATTTTAATTAATTCTGAATTGTAGCAGACGCAGTCATGAAACAAATCGTATTGGAAAGGAACACTAAACACACACAAAACAACACTACACGAATAATAATAATCTCCTACTTTATATTCAATTCAAAACACACCCCAACACTCAATTACCAAACTTATTTCCAAAAACAAATACAAAATTACACACCATTAACGCTACATCTACCAACGATTAATTTACTACATTTAAAATTGTCAAATAAATCCCCTCCAATAAAATAAATAAAGGGATACGGAAACTTGATCGATTCAATCGCTTACAGTCTTCTAGACAGACGTAGAAAATCGAAAAAGAAAGTGTTAGATATTTCAAGAACATTTTTTAAAAAATCAGGGAGAGTTATGTATCTATCTCGGTAAATCTAGTATTAAAAACCCAACGACCAATCTCAACGAATCTACCGCACCTAATGCGATTACCTACATTGAATATCCATGATGAAGCTAAAATCCAAAAATTATCCATGTCTAAAAAGCAATCCCCTCGAATCTCTAAATAATCCACAGCCCTTTGGGATAAAGCTTATCAAGAATGTTAATCTTTACGCTGTTCTTTGGTGGTAGCGACTTCATTAGACGACGTTATTTACGACTTGATTCATCGAGTGACCGCCTGCCGACTCGTGTGTGCCTCCAACGTAATGCGCCGTTCGGCTTCTCGCATGCAAACACTTTGCAGGAATTATGACGGGCAATCGAGCAAGAAACGTAGCTTTTTTTCGCGTACTGAAAACCCACCACGGTATTCTAGATGGGCGCGTTTGTGTATATTCGCATATTTCTATCGTACGGGTCTTTCGTGGATAAGCACGTTTACTTTCTCGTAAACCTGGCGAAGCGTGGCGACGAAGAGGGAAAGGAGGAAGCGATGGTAGTAAAGGGCACGAAGTCACGGAGGATACTACGAAGCACGCACCACGTAATACGCGGTCGTTGGGTCAAGCGTAGACACAACTTTTAATGACATTGCATGTATCGGTGAAGCTTTTCGAAAGAGTCCTCTTTGACCGAAGACAGCAAATTTTCTCCCATGTGAAAATACGAAAATAATAAGGCTAGATTTTTATTTATGCTTGGGGTGTCTGTTAGGTTATGGGGGTGGATAAGGTTGAGGTGTTCGAGAGGCGAGGTTTACTTTGGTGATATTGATGATTGGGTTTGTTTTGGGTTGTTTTTATAAGAATATATTAATTGGAAACTTTAGATTATTCGGGAATTATAATTGTGAGGGGTTGAAGGCAGAGATTTCTAGATAGTTAGATTTTACTTGAAATGTTGTACCTTTTGAGATATTTTTTTAAGTGAATTCGAAAGATAGTAAATTTTGAAGATAGAAACGATTTAATAAGGTTTTTTTGATGATGTTATTTCCAATTATAAGCTCCCCAAACTACCCAAAGTGTCCTCTTGATAAGGAGTCTTAATTGCGTTCGACAAGGGGCCAAAATTATTTCCAATTTCATTATCGCAGGATCTTTGCCGAAGTAAGGTAAAGCCGATGAAAACGAATAAATATTATTGCTCGTACATACAGGCTGTCCGCAAACCAAGCAGACCTGAATGTCGTCTTTTTATTTGCAAACGAGCCTTAACACAGCGTCACGACGAGTACCTACAGATGTAAAATAAAACTGGACGATTCTTCTGGGCCATGATGAATTATAAGCCGGGACACTTCGTTAAAATTGTCAACCGGTGAATTTACAACGCGCATTTGCGATTACGCGCGTACACACGTGCGTGTGCAAATGGCGTATTTCACTAGTGAATTCATTATACGAATCGATCGGTGAGAAAAGAAATTAAAATATAGTCAGGGTAACCTGGTCGTGACTCGATCGTTCGTGACTTCGCGCGAAACGAGTTTTCTCTTGGTACGCAAGCGAAGCATATTCGCTATTAGAGGCCAATTAACGGTCGAAGAGATTGAAATTCTATATAGGCAACTAATCGATGTTCATTCAACTTCACTGACGCGAATCCTCGTACCATAGATAGGAGAGAAAATTGGAGGGAAAATTACGAGATCTAAGACTATGTAGAAAGAATCGACGGTTGACAGAGCAAAAGCGTATTCATTCATTCCGCGCTTCGTCTTTCCTTTTCTGCCGATGACGCACCGCTTCCGTCCGGTCATACAATTTCCCTGTCACGGTCTCGATACCGTGTGACTACTGACTACGCCAAGGAAATAGACGATTCGCGAAGAAATAATGAATTCACGCTGGGAAGTATTCGTAGAATTACAAGTTCTTATTTCCCAGGAAGTTGGCACTAACAAAAACCGCGACCTTTTCACCGGCGTAGAGGCCGAAAGGATAGTTGCGCCGCGAATCAAGTAAATTGCACGAGTATTTTATTCCATGGATTCTACCGATTACGTTCCTTCCAACGAAATGGACTTTTTTTCTTGTGTGTTGTATATTCACGGCGATTTATTCATAGAAGTATGGAAATAACCTTGGTACCTAACTAGTCGTGGAAGCATTTAGATGGTCTTTAACGCCGGAAGACATGAAATTATTCTTTGATATTCTTTAGAGACCGGGGTTGTATCGTTACGTTTAAAAGGACTTGGCAATTTTTGTTGGAATTAATGAACTTTGACGTTTGCAAAGATCTTTGGCGTGCTTTCGTTGCGGTAGACGTATTATGGGAGAGATTGCGTTTTAAGGGAGTACAGATTTAAGTGGTCAGACAGAGAGACACGCCTCCTTTTAGATGTATTTTCAGCTGGAGTATATTATAGATATTATTACAAATACTAATTAGTAAAGCACTCAGTGACATTTTTTCAGCTCTTCATTGTACCGTCATTAACCCTTTCACAGTTTGGTAAAATTACGAATTCTGACCCAAAAAACGTTTAATTTGTTTTATGTTCGAAAACACTTCGGCCTGCAAACTAAACCACGTCTCCTTCTTCATTTAGAATAACCTTAGAAAACAGAGGAAGCAAAGAATCTAGTCATAGACTTAGATATCTTTGGTAGACAAAACTGGATAAACCGTTTCATATTTGACGCTCCGCCCGTAACTGTCACGGGATAAACTGTCAATGGGTTAAGGACTGAGAAATTTGTATTTGAATAATTAAATGGAATAGGAAATTTTTAAGTTTTCAGGAACTATTTAAATGGAAAATATCAATCGGTCACGAGACAGTCAAATCATGGCTATGCTACTAATATTACAATCAATTGTATAGAATATCAAAAATCGGACAGAAATTTTAATTTTTGGAAATAATTCTGAGTTACTGTGGACACCATCAAAATTGAAATGGTAAAGAAAAGAGATCTTTGGTGCGCTTTCGTTGCGGTAGAAATACTATGGGAAAGATTGCGTTTTAAGTGGATACAGATTTAAGTGGTCAGACTGAAAGAGGCACGCCTTCTCTTGCACGTATTTCCGGCTGCAGTATATTATTTATAGATACTGTCACAAATACTAATTAGACAAGCATTCAGTGACATTTCTTTCCACTCTCAGTTGTACCGCCATTAAGAAATAAAAGAATTCTTCAACCCTTTTACCTACTATAACGTGTGACACTCCTGGCGCGGTAAATGGAACAATTTTTAAATGTTAAGAAACTATTTAAATAGAAAATATCAATCGGTCCCGAGTCAAATCATACCTATTCTACTAATATTACAATCAATTCTATAGAATATCAAAAATCGAAGAGAAATTTTAATTGTAGGAATTAATTCTGAGTTACTGCGCACAAAGTCAAAATTGAAATCATAGAGCAAGGGGTTAAATAGAAACGAGCAGAAACAAATAGTCCTATCATTACAAAAAAAAATGAATATCAATACATTAATCAGAAGATATCCAATAAGCATAATATAACGCTTAATCAATCATAAGTATCTGAAACTATCGACGACCTTGTCAGAAACATTAATGAATTTCATTTGATATCTTGATGAAGCCATTAACGAAATAAATCTCTCAAGATGTAGATAGTTATCATATATTCATTTCGATCTCTCTTCCTCCATCTTTCTATCAATTTTCTCAATGTCGTTTCTAGGTGGCGAGCCACCAGGTACGAGGAGTGTCGTGGCTTACTCGTGGGCAAGGAGATTGGCACTCGATTACAGACCTTCCAAGGAGTGCGACGGTAATGGAACGTACGGAATGGCGTTAAATACGTTCAAATTACCGGACACCGAGTGGCTCGAGACAATTCCCGGACAGCTCTTCCTGTACAGCGCCCACTTGGACCTCAGAGTGGCCGGTTATCCAAGCCTCCGAGTGATTGGCGTTAAACGTGCACCTCTACCAACCTCGCCTCTCTTCTGTACCGTTTGGTGAGACACTTTCCGTGATCTCCGTAGCTTCAGATGGAAATTTTTGCATGAATCTTCTGCCAAACGATAGATCTCAATAGCTTCGCAACATAAAAACGTTGCAATGCTACTGTTATCCTCTTCTTCACTTGACACTAGAATTACCAAACCAGTGAAAATGACTGGTACACTATTTTTTCAAAAAATTCTCCTTATTTATATAAAAGTCGTGGTCGAAAATGACTGGTACACAATTTTATCAAAAACTTCTCCTTATTTATATAAAAGTCGTGGAATAAATATTCTACGTCTATATTAATAAATATAAATCATTCAGTCAAGTTTCTTGCCGCTTGATTCCCTCTTTTTCAATGTACTTATTTAACCCCGTTCCCTACGATTTATTTTGTGACACCCTCAGCTAGAATTTAGAATTTAATTACTAAAATTCTTGGTATATCCTGTAATTTAATGTAATATTAACATTATAGAACTAATATTATCGCATTGTATTTCATTAACATTTTCAATTAAAATTTCCTAGTCGCTCAGCATTGCAGGACAAGGGGTTAACATATTGAAATATGATAGATTTAACGCGTGTAGTTCTACAGTTAAAAACGTACAAATACGAAAAGACATGGAAAAACTTGCTGTCTAATTCTTCAATTCTACTTAAGTTTTACAATCTCAGATAAAAATCTGCAACCATTATAATGTAGACTATCATGCAAATTCTCGGAGAAAGAGAATTATTCGAGGAAACTGTACATAGTTGTCTCGTTCAGGTATAAGTCTGACTACACCTTGGAGAATTCTCTCAATTTTTGTCTCTACTCTGTTCCCAGGTACGAAGATGAGAGTGGAGTCCGATCTCTCAGCATGGAGGCTTTAATTTCAACAATTTGGTTGGACGAATGGGGTGGAACGGAGGACAGCTATACCGGGATCCTCGTAAATTGTCAATTACCCTTAGATGGTGCAATCGATCCATCGAGGGTACACGTAGGACCGTTACCCTGCCACGAGAATGCTAGTCATAGTTTAGTGATCCCAGAAACCCAGGTGGATGCAGTGAAACATCGTCAGTTCACGTTATGCATCAAAGGTTTAGATTTCGACGGAGACATCTCAAAGAAAATCGTGGCATTCATCGAGCTACATCGTATCCTGGGAGCCGAATTCTTCTACTTTTACGTTTTCAACGTTCACGAGAACGTGCTGAAGGCTCTAAGGTTATACGAACGATCAAACGTGATACGATGGTTCAATCTGACCCTGCCAGGTGATCTGCCAAATGAGAACTCTGCTAGGAGACACTTTCTCACAGAGAATATCTGGTTGAAACGGCGTATGGAGCTGATACCTTATAATCATTGCTTCTATGACAATCTTCATCTCTCGGAGTTCGTTCTACCTATCGATCTTGACGAGGCAATCGTTCCAGTTCGTAGGAAGAATTGGTACGAGCTGATGTTCGATGAGAGACTGAAGCTTGGTAGAAGTTTTAAGGATTTTGCCTCGTATGCTGTTAGAAATGTTTACTTCTTTCCGGAATTACAAAGGAGAAATCATAGTAGTGATGAGAAGCAAGGGAATTCGATCGAGGATTTCGATTATTTGGATATCATGAGAAGCAGCAGTATCTCGCCGGAAGGCGATTCGATTAAAAGCTTCGTTTCGACGAGACGTGCATTAACGGTACATAATCATTATGCACTGACGACGTTGGATCCGTCGACGAGGCGTGCGCATCATTTCGATCCCGATGACGCTCTTAAACATCATCACAGGGCGTGCGACAGCCGACATCTGGATTGCGATCTTCTTATGGAAGATGTTAAAGTGGATGAGTCCGCGCTTCGATACGTCGATGAACTTAAGGCGAGAGTGAAGGCTTTCTTCGCGGATCTCAAGACGTTGGCGTGAGATTAAAGAATATTGTAAATAATAAAAACCACTCGACTATTCGTTCCTTTTATTTCCAATCCTGAGTATTTGTTTTGTACCTTTTTCAAGTCCTTCCAGGGAAATGACGAATTCAATATTGAAACAAATATTGAATTATCTTACTGTATCTTTTCTTGCACTGTAACTTTATAAGTTGAATGATTCCCTTTTATAGTATGAAACGGCAAAATTTAATTAAATTTGTAGATATCAATTACCAATACTCGCAGTGCAGCTTCATATACGGCAAATATGGGGCGAGTATTCATAGTGATAGAAAAAACAGAGAGAAAAATAATTATAGTCCTGTTTGGACAATCCACTTTTCCATTTTGAGGTATTTGTTATTTTCTCCTAAATGATTATTGGCAGACGGAAGGTGAAATGTTATGAGTTTAAACGTCTTCATTTTTCAAAAGTTAAATAATCTTTAACACTAGAACTACCAGCGTCAAATCCAACATATTTTATTAAGTTAAATAAGTACTTTGAAAAAGGGGGAATCAAGCGGCGGAAAATTTGATCGATTGGGTGATTTATGTTTATTGATATATACGTGGAATATTTATTCTACGACATTTCTATAAACTTGGAAAATTTTTTGAAAAAATTATGTACCAGTCATTTTGAGTGTCTTGGTAGTTCTAGTGTTAAAAACGGCAAATTGTTTCGTAAAACGATACGCTCCTCCAAAATGTACCCCATATGACGACTCCTGTCTTACAAAACTAACATACCAACAAACGTGAACATTTAACTACACCTAAATCATCCACAACTTCCTATCACAAGTTTTTCCACTAACTTTACCTCCCCTATACATCTCTCCTTTACCATTTCATAATTAAAACCAATTTTTTACAATCTCTTTCCAAGCACACAAAACAAATCACACCGTTCTCATTTCCCATCGACTCTCTTCTTTTTCTCGTTTCTTCATCCATTCCGACATCCCCATGAAACATCTCGCAAGTGTTTTACAGAATTGCAAACACACTACTCGATTCTTGATTGTAATCTCCACGTTTTACTTAATTGGTCGTACAATTTTATATACCGATCTCTCATTTTGCAATTCCTCAGCAGTGAAACACAATTTTTTTACTTAGTCGAGAGAATTACAAATGAAACGTTCAAAGCGTTGAAGTGCACGTATCAAGTAAACAGTTGAAACGAACATGAAATTCGTAATCTAATCGTTGGTTACACTCTGGGATAAATTTTACGATGAGTATAAACTGTTGTAGAACTACCAGCATGGCCGTAACAGAATTTAATAGCACATAAGTAAACCATGTCCCCGAGTTGTTACGCGACAGGAAGATAAGGGCGGAATGTTATTTAGAGGAAAGATAAGTAACTTCCGTCGTAGGACGAAAACTTCAAGTCGCATACAGAGACGGAGAAGGCTGTTTGTGAATCCTTGGAGGTGCCAGTCCGTCGATCCTTCAATGCCGATATTAAAGTTCCACGCTGAAGTTAAATAAATCTTACGTGAGCTCGCATGCATCGAAGTTGCTACGGTGAATTCAATGGTATGTGAAGAGAATATTGGATTTGACGGGAAGTAACTTTGCTTTCGATTTAACGCACCCCTTTTCTCCTGCGACGTTCAACGTGAATTTCAATTACGTTTCCATTTAAATCTTTTCACTTTGAAATACATTCTTCCTGTAAATTATACCGTACCATTGAAAACATTATTGGTAATAATTTACTTTCATCGTTGAGAAGTCGACGAATGGATTTTCAATATTTCGTACCGGAATACTATTAATATTCATGATATTTTGAAAGAAATAGGAAAAGCAATGGAAATGTTACACGTTGAATGCCACCGTTATTTCGCTAATTTCATCATTTTTACTGATAAGAAAATTTTCCTATTGAAATTATATCTTTATGAAGTGGAAACTTCAAAGACACTGATAGTATGATATTCGACAGAGCTTTGTCTTTTTAACGCCAATAATTAAATATTCTAAATGTTAGAAAATATATAAATATTGCAATTTAAAAGTTACATTAAGTTTCATTGAATTCTATAGTGTCACGGTTGACCCCCATGGTAGTTACTGTATTAATAAGGCGAGCATTTGGATAATCGGCCATTAAATGCACGAGGTACGTGGCAAAGCAGTGGGTTAGGAATTAACAAAAGAAGGGAATCTTAGGCTAAGTGCGCACGTACAATGTTACGCATCAAGATTGTCCCAGTTTCAGGTAATAATAAGTCGCGCAAGTGGGACGGATTGATCGGATAACGTAACGTTGAAATGGCTCTCTGTGGTATCTCGCAACCTGCACTGTATGTGCACGAGGTACTCTTAAATCCTCTTCTCTAGTTTTTCTCTAATGCGTTTTCTATTTGCCGCCACTTGCAGCAAATACTCTCCTTTTTCTGACGATTTCCGCATCTCTAGAATCGTGACACTTTAATTTAATTTCTTCGAATGACGCTTGTTTTTTTAATTAGTTGAAATATTTTCTTTCTTTTCTACGTATTTTTTGTCTTCAATTGCTATGGAAATTAAGTTTTTCTTATTTTTTAATTATTTTATGCTTATTAAACTCAATATTTTTTATTTCTTTAAACTTTGCAAATGGGAAAGTCTTACACTAAAATTCCTGGAAATACTTATTGTTTTTTTTACAATTTTCATAATTCTTTTTATAGATTTCTACAGCTACTGAAATATTTAGAAATTATTATTGTTTCTAGAATTCGGAGGAAAAATAATTTTCAAAGATAATTCGTGTAATTTTAAGCCAACGAAGAAGCCTCGAACATGTTGCAAAAGAGAATTCGCAGATTGAAACAATTTCTAACATTTCTTGGAACACTTAACGAATATATTTACGAGCGTGGATTGACATTAACGTAAATCATCTTACGAGGCATTTATTTTCTTTTTCACGATCTTCATTGAGGCTAAAATATCGTAGATTCCTCGTGCTTATTTCGGTGAATCACTTTCACCGGTGCACGGACGATCTTAAATTAATACGGCAATAAATCATTCGTGTTATAAAGCAAGAAACGTTTAAAGTATACACGATCCCGGGGTTAGTTACGAGCATTTAGGGAGCACAGTGCGCGTAAATTTATGACGTGATGCACCGACGACAGATGCATCTTTTCTTTTACACCGCTGAACCAAGCTTCCCTTCGCGCTTTCGTTTTCCTCTTACGAGTATTCACATGAAATTCCTGTGTATCACTTTCAGGAATATATTCTCCTCGTCGCGTAAATTTCAACAATTCCAAAAATTCAGGTGTAACTTACAGGTTTTTCATTTCTCTCGCAAATTCTACGAAATTGGCGCCCTATCGACTTACCCTTCCTCGTTAAAATATAAAATATTCCCAACAGTGCTTTAAACAAATTCAAAGATACTTTAAATGATCTCTCTGGATATAAATAACATAGTGTTCAGTTAAACTAATTTTTCAATAAAATAATACCAGCCTAACAAGCTCTTATCAAATATGTACTTAATTGGACGAAATGACATCTAAATTTATACGGTCAAAAACTTAAGGTCTCAAAGATGCCAAAAATTAATCTCAAAAATATTTCCAAAGAAGATTCATGGAACTTTCAGAAAAACTAAAAACATCCCAATCAAAATAACAGTACGTAACACTAACCAAACATAAAACTTAAACCCTAATGATTTGAAATATTTAAATAATCAATCAAATGCATCCAACATCCCACAAAAGGAACTGCATTCGCAAAAGTTGTATCTTTAAACAAACAAATATATATCTTCATCAAACAAATACAGCGATAGGCCAAATAACAACTGTCAGTCTTGCGTCTTTTACAATTTCACAATAAAAAGGAACGTGAGCCACAATGATTTAAATAGTCCGTACAACGTAATCAACATCCACGAAACGAAGTGCATTCGCAGCAGTCGTATTATCAGCCGAATAAAGCGATAAAGCAAATAACAACGGTCAGCCTTGCGTCTTGCACAATTTCACGATGAACAGTAAAGACTTTACGATTCATCGTCGAAGAAACGCGAGAGATACCTATCAGACGTAAGGCGTCGTATAACTGTATACTTGTCCTTGATAGTAATAACATCATCACAGGTAATTCTCCGAAGCAAGCGCATTTTTACGAGTCTCTTGGCTTTCCTAAAATCCAGGTCGCTCGATGTCTAGGGTAAGCTATGTCTTCTCGACGCCTTCACCCTCTCTCGCCTCGTTTACCGAGGGACACCCTATTCTCATAACTCATTGTCTCCACTTTGCCATGGCTTCTTCGAGTTGACGTGGGGTAGGTAGCCCCATACGATTCACGCATGCTGGTAGGTCAGTTTCGAAGGCCATGAATCGAAGGGTTGCATTTATTATGTTTGATGAATCTCATAATTCCGAATGGCTATTTATGTATTAGATACTTTGGTAGTTTTGTTACTCCCCTTCCTTTATGGAGTGCAAATTTGAATTTAATGATTTTTTTTTTTACTCTGAGGACGTTTCGACAAGAGTTGTGAATTTTAAGATATAAATTTTTTTTCATTTAACACTAGAACTACCAAACCAGTCAAAATGACTGGTACACAATGTTTTCAGAAAATTCTCCAAGTTTACACAAGAGTCATAGTATAAATATTCTACGTCTATATTAATAAACATAAATCACCCAATCAATCAAATTTTCCGCCGCTCGATTCCCCCTTTTTCAAAGTACTTATTTCATTTATTAAGATATGATAGATTTGAGGCCGGTAGTTCCAGTGTTAATATTGAAAAACTGTGGTTGCTTTTGTTGAAAGAAAATATTAATTAAATGTACGTGTAGGTGGAAACTAGAGCTTATTTTAGAAAAGTAGTTTTAACTGAATATTGATGGAAATTGTAAGAAGTGTATGGGCTTGGGAGATACAAATAATATTGCTGGTATTACCAGCTTCTGAAAAAATACGATTGCTGAAGGAGAAAGGAAATATTGATATACAATATAATTAGGTGGAGACGTAGAAAAAAGTTTCAGGAGTAAAAGCAATATAATTGAGCCTGGATAAAAATGTCAGTCATATACCCAATTGCAAGATAAAGGTGTTGTTGTAATTTCAATATTCCTTTTAACTGAGAGTACAATTGATAATATTTCGTGATTAATATCAGTGTCCTAATCCAAGCTTTTAATGAGAGGATTAACTGTGTTATTTAATTAGCGACTATAATTTATCGATGGATTAATTTTCACGGCTACAGTTTTTCAATTAATATTTCTTCCAGTTGAAATGGCAACAGATAACATAATAACATCAATTTTTATCTCATCTTTTCCCAATTCAAATCCAAACACAATCCAAATCTAGTATCGTAAGATTAATGAGAAACAGTGTTTCGCATCAGCAGAATTTCTTGTAAATCGTAATTAATGACCCACGTCCAATTGCAATACTTTTTCGTTTAACGGTTCTTTTTTCTAACCGTCGTCTAACCCAATCTTAAACCAAACCACGACACGTAAGATTAATGAGAAATTGCGTTTATGTCAGGTGGATTTTTTGTAACTACAGTCGACAGTTAACAACACCCTGTCATTATTTTATATATAAGTT
This sequence comes from Cerceris rybyensis, assembly GCA_910591515.1. Classification (NCBI taxonomy): domain Eukaryota; kingdom Metazoa; phylum Arthropoda; class Insecta; order Hymenoptera; family Crabronidae; genus Cerceris; species Cerceris rybyensis. Next base: position 12,117,288 of record OU342799.1, read on the forward strand.
TCACTAATTCCACGCCCGTCATCGTGAAACTTCCTTTTCACAAATACAAAACAAAACAATTCCCTCCATCTCCAATTTCATAAGTCATTTAATATTTACTCGATATTCTCCTAAAAATAATTATTTAAATTCAGGCCTATTTAAACGTCACAATCATAAACATCGTTTTACATTTCGCTCTCTAAAAACCTATCCAAACAGTGTATGATAAAATAAAATATCTTTTATCAATCGACATTTACGATATCGACCCAGCAATTCCATTTTAGCGCACAGTGAGCCCAAAAAAAACTATAAACCTGCCACATTTATTTGCAAACGTTGTACTCTCCGCTCGTAGAACTCGATGCACCGTGACGGATATATTTTTACCCGAACAAATGAGTTTCATTAACGGACAGGGTGAATTGGACAGTTCTTTTTTCCTCTCATTCTCATTAACACGCGGTATCATACGAGAATTCGGCAAATGCATGTAAAAGAACCCCCAAAATTGCGAGCGGCGCGATTCGTCGAATATCGCAAGCATGCGCCTGCCATTGGGAAGAGGGAGAGAACGAGAAAGAAAGGGAGGAGAAGAGAGAGGAAGAGAGAGAATGAAGAGAGGGTTGCTCCGAACCGAACAGCACGTGCGTAGCAGTCATCCTGGCGCACTCGCCAGGACCGCTGCCTCCTTTCGAATCTTTTTCCAACAGAAAAATTCAAATTTCGCGGTTTTTAATTTCTACCAAAGTCGAAAATCATCCTTTCATTTTCTCAATGTCTCATAACACCATCTACAAATTCCTTCAAGATTCTACAAACACTGAAAACTCTTTCCGTAATCATCTGCCAGCAAAGTGGTAATTTTAGTGAAACTTAGAACAAAGAAGAGTGTAATTTAAAATGCAATCGTTCTTCGAAATCCTCGAGTGTTTGTTATCAAACGTCAACAGTGGAAGAATGCCACGGAGAGGATCTAAGAATTCTTGGAAGATCCTTTTGTCCTTACGAATTCTTTTCATTCGAAGTGATAGAAGGAGAATCGAACCATCGAATTCTTCGGGACGACAAGTTCATCGAAGATTTTATCAATGATTCTTTGTAATACGGAATAAAAAATTTGTACGATAGGTAAGTTTTAAGGAAGAATCGATCAATCGAGACATGACAGTACGGAAAGAAGATCGTCATAGCATGAGACACAGTAGTTCTTGGCCGGATCGTGCACCTCAAACGGTGAAAGTGCGCGTCGATCCTTTGTCGCGCGCTTTTACGATCATTCCGACGATTCGAGAGAATTTCCATCCACTCTTAACCACGAAACCCAGCTGGATCGATGAAATCATCTTCCTCGATCGTGGAGCAACCAGTTCGATCGAAACGAAGAGAAGATTCGCAAAGGAGAACTTTTTCACGGAGAACGGAAGTGAAAAGTCGACGGACAGCTACGAGTTACGCGCTTTTGTACCTGATGTGACGAAGAAGGCTGTGAGAAGTAACACTTGGCAGAAGGAGGTGGACGATAAGAAAATTGGCAATCGAATCAAACTATCTCGTAGCTTATCCTCAGAAATTAAAGATCGTCTTTGTAAAAACGAGACTACTTCATTGAACTCCAACTCAGAATTATTCTCAACAACGGAGGAGCATCGATCGACGCAAGAACTGACAAATGACATGAGAAATTTCAAGAAAAAATCGAATATCCAAAATGAAACATCAATATCAAGAGATCCTCTCAACGAGATAGATTCATCCTCAAAGATCTTATCAACAGAGGAAATAAAAACTTCAGAAAATCCTTTAACAATCGACGAAACACAGGACTCAATCCTAACGAGGGTAATCGTTCGAATAAATGAGAACACTGATAAAAATAACGAGCTAATTGAATCCAACGAAAGTGAAACACCGAACGATGTATCGATGCCAAAGAATCTCACGACGCCGCATATTCAAGTTGTAGATTACGATTATATAACGTCCTATGGATCGAGAGTTCAACACGCCTGTCCAAAGTGCACTTCGGAAGGGTTGCTTCAACGACAAATCGACCCTTTTCGTTCTTCAGTCGCGAATAACAGCGATGTCGCTAATCCGAGCCAACCCGACGACTCGAGTTTCATTAAAGCGGAAATAGTTCGTAAATATTCAGTGGCAGAGGTTCAAACGAGAAACAGCTGGCAGAGGATAAGAACGAGCAGCGTAATTGGAAACATCGGGAACACGGAAAGGGATAAGAAAAAGTGCGAACAGAAGAGGAACTACACCTCGCCAGCTCGAACGAACGATCTGAGGAAAGAGGCTACACTTAGGAGGCATTATTATCCCGAGGGAGGTTGGGGATACGTGATAGTAACGTGTTCGGTGCTCGTGCATTTCATCGGGATCGGTTTGCAATTGGCAGCTCCCGGAAGCTGGCATCTCAGCGCGGAACTTAAATTTCATCAGCCGCCACTTCACAGCGCAGGTAAGATTGATGTTCGTTTAACGAGTTTAATTTCGTCGTGGATCGTTTACTAAAGATTCGTTTATTTTAATGGAGTCGACCATTGGATTGAACTGTCGATTGGTTTCGTTGTGTTGAAAGTCGATTAACATCGAGGAATTCGGTCATTTTGCGCGTCATTGTTGATGTTGGGGTAGCAATGGCGGATGTTGGGGTAGTTTGGATTGTTTCGGTGGAGTTTGGTGAGTGGAAGGAAATGTTTTTGATTAAGTTGGAAATTTTGGTAATTAATAAATGTTATGGTAGGGCTTGATGTGTGTGGGGGAATTGAGGAAGTTGTGATTTTTGTAATTGGGAATTTTATTGTAATGTTAATGTTGAGATTTTATCAAAAAACTATATGTGTTTTTAGTTAGAAAGAGGTTTCAGGTTTAATGAGGAAATCAATGGTTGATTATATTGTTAGAAATTGTTCCTAGATATTGGAGTAAAACTTTAATGTGTGTTTTGGTAATTGTAATGTACATTTACTCACATAAATGGTCTTTCTTTGATACTTTAGTGCACGTTGAACCCTCTTGCAGACGGAGTACGTCATAAATTATGTATCTGTGTCATCGAAGGGATAATATCCGAAAAGTAGGCTAGGAAATCGTTTGGAAGAGTTGCTCGGTCGATCAATCTACGATCTTTCAATCGCTCTGCCTCGTCTTGGTACCCAATTATTTTTTATGGAAACCAAAACTTTCGTGTGCACAGCATGACCTTATTAGTTTCCGAATTACGAGCTCGATATTACTTTTACCTTCCATCTCTGTTGAATAAACTTTTCATTTCCCGTGTCAAGTAATCACAAAGTCTACAAATTTTGTTATAAAACTATCCACGCTTATTTAAGTTCCATAATGAAACCTTCATTCCTATATAATAGAAAAATAAAAAAATAAAAGATTTCTACGCTACATAAACAATACAAAAATGCCACAAATACTGTTCCTTCGAAAAGAACTTCATCCCCTGCACTACTCTTCTCGCTCAATCAGAATAAAATTCCTCATCAAAGAAGAAAACTCAACGATCCAAAAAAATAGAATTTCCCAAATACTCTACAAGAAGTTGAAGAGTTATCACTTCTATATTTTTCTGCGACCACTGCATAAAGAATAAGAATATGCCACAAACACTAATCCTCATTAAAGAACTTCAACCCTTGCACTATTCGTCTCGCTCAATCAAAATAAAATTCTTAATCAAAGAAGAAAACTGAACGGTCCAAAAAAATCAGAAAATGAAAATTTCCCAAGTGCTCTACAAGAAGATGTTGCAAAGTTATCACTTCTATGTTCTTCTGCGACCACCATATGACCAATAAAAATATGCCACAAATGCTAATCCTCATTAAAGAACTTCAACCGTTGCACTATTCTTCTCGCTCAATCAAAATAAAATTCTTAATCAAAGAAGAAAACCCAACGGTCCAAAAAATCAGAAAATGAAAATTTCTCAAGTACTCTACAAGAAGAAGTTGCAAAGTTATCACTTCTATGTTCTTCTGCGACCACCATATGACCAATAACAATATGCCACAAACACTAATCCTCATTAAAGATCTTCAACCCCTGCACTATTCTTCTCGCTCAATCAAAATAAAATTCTTAATCAAAGAAGAAAACTCGACGGTCCAAAAAATCAGAAAATGAAAATTTCCCAAGTACTCTACAAGAAGAAGTTGCAAAGTTATCACTTCTATGTTCTTCTGCGACAAATAAAAATATGCCACAAATGCAAAACCTCATAAAAAATATCTCATCACGAGTTTTATCCCCAAATGGCCCAATCAGTAGAAAATATCTCACCAAAGAAGAAAACTCAACGATCCAACAAAGATATCATTAACTAACAAACGTCTCACCTTCCACAAAAAGCGACGTGCAATTCGCTCGTACACCTCGACGAATTAAATGTGCGATTGCATCAATCCACCGTCAACGAGCTCGTGGTCACCGAGATCGGCGCGTAATTGAACCGAACACGTACGAAAGTGCGTGCGGCAACCGGATTCACGGTGTCGCGAAAGAAACATGCGTGCAAGAAAAATCGGGACAATGTATCGACAGTCGGAACGCGTCTCAGGTACCTCACGTACTTCTTCGGCCGTGCAAGGCATGGTGAACGCTCTCGAAGGACTAAGAGGAACCTTCTTCCGAGGGACACGAGAGTCAATTTCTCTACCTATGTCAGTTTAACCGCAACTTTTGTTACATAAACGCCAAAGCCTCTATTGTCGTACGAATTATTCCTCATGAAATGCCAATTTCTTTCGGTTACTACTCGGAGATTGGTATAATTATTCAAGTTCGATGGTTGAGCAAATCTCTTGAGGATTTTCTCGGGCTGAGAACACTGTGTGTTTAACGAAGGACGAAGGGTGAGCAGCGCTTGTTTTGAAGACGAGTTAACTTTGTAGCTTGTGATGTTACATTTAGGGTGAATTTGTAAGTGAATTTTGTAGCGTTTGATATTTAACAGTGTTATGGTGAAGGGGTGGGAAGTAGGCATAGTTTTGTGGGTTTGAATTATTGTGCATTTGTGTTTTGTGATTGGAGAAGTGGTGTAGTGACTTTCCATTGAAACAAATGTGAAGTTTTTACTTTTAATTGGTTATAGAAATGTGAATTTTGTTGAGTGTATGATACATGAATTTAATTCTTTGAAGTCAGCATCACTTTTCTATTTCTTCATTAACCGATGGATGTTAATTCATTGATACAGTGTATAGTTAGATATCTCTTTTTCTTTGACAATAGTAGCAACCATAGATATTTCAAAAATTTTGTACAAGTATACAAAATTGTTCAAATATCCCACTGAATTTTGACAAACACAAAAGTCTTTAAATTCCTCGTTACGTTAAACATACAGTGATTTCGAAATGCACGAAATAAAAAACGAATTATCCAACTAAATTCCAGTCGCCAATGCAAGATTTTCGCTCACACAAAATTGTCCCAACGTTATCATCACTGCTATCGGCATTACCGGCGCCGACCTAATTGCCATCATTGAAGAACGATTTATAAAATGGATAACACCGTCACTACACCAACTCCACCCTGCGAAGATTCGTATCGCAAACGGCGCAATTCTTACAGCGCCGCTATGATTAACGAGAGCACCATCGACGATGAACCAACAGACATCTGTCGTTACGCTGAGAACGGGGTGCAATCACGACTTATCGTTCGACGAAAATCGAAATTACCGGATAATTCAAGCCTCGAGTCATCAGAGACCTGGTCCACGGCAAGCTCAACGTTAAAACGCGATTTAACCAGAACCCCATCAACGGACACAGCAAGATCATGGAGTGAGATCGAAATATCCGAATTATTTCTTTCCCATCCTGAACTTCTCGCAAGACTAACGAAATGTCGTTGCCTCTTAACGACTAAATCCCCAGTTTCAATGGACTGTCAGTGTCAATGTCTCTGTCAATGTCGTTGCAGTCAGTGTCAATATTATCGCCGTAAGATCTCCTCATGCTCAACTCGAGATCCCGCGCTTTACGGTGGTTTCAGGCGAAAAGACTCCGGTTATTCAGTGTCCACCTGCCAGAGTATCCTGCCACCCTCTTCCGGCAGAAACTCTGTCGCGAGTCTCTTTCACGAGATCAAGGAAGATCGCGGTGATATGCACGAGGCGATAGTCGAGGTGATCCAACGTCGGCACTCGGATCAAACGCAGTCTCTACGCGGCTATAAGATCGGTCGTGTAGATAATCGACGTCTCTCCGAGCATACTCTCGCGAGAGATGGCATCGAGTGCACTTCGAGAACCGGCATCGTCAACGATGTTGGTGCTACCAAACCAATCATCGCAAGAACCTGTCCTCGGCGCTTACCGGAGGCTGCGAATCGTACGAGAACGAAGGAATCGTGGCCAACTTTACATCGTGAAAAAAAGCCGATGGATGAGTATGAAGAGGTCTGTGAGAAACGATGTTTCTTGGAGCAGGAGACAAAGGGGAGGAGAGACTCTGAAATTACAAATGGATCTAATTATCGAAGGAATAGCGTACCGATTACTCCGAAGATGATGAAGAGACGATTCTCCGAGCAGCTGATTCTAGAGGGTGGTTTAGGAAGTGTTCAGGACTATGAAGACTTGTTGGAGGATGGAGATGCGGAGGGAGAGGAATCTCTTACTGCGATAAACGCTAGGAAGAAGATTACGCTTAAAAAGCATTATTATCCTGAAGGTGGATGGGGACACGTTGTTGTCGCCATGGCTATTCTCGTGCAGATCATTTCTCATGGTTTACAACTCGCCTCGGGGGTTGCTCTTTCTACGGTGGTGGAACAATATCGCCAGGACATCGGGACTTCAGGTATGATTGTAAAAATGTGAAATGGAATAAGGTATTTTTTTAAAAATCGAATACACTATGTGGACGTTTTTAACAAGTGATAATGAAGCTTCAAAATAATCTACAATTTAAAAACGTAAGCTCGTTTGAGAAAAATTAAACTATTCAAGCAATTAATAACAAAATTAAACTATTCAAGCTTTCAATTCCAAACAAAAACTGAGTCTTTTAAAAGAATAAAATGAAGAAGCTCCAAAAGAGACTACGTCCAAATAAAATCAACTCCTATGAAAACAACGATGAAATCTTAAAGTCCCAAATAAAAGGCCCAACTTAAAATCCCTACGAGTACTAGAAAAATTCAACTACGTGACGCCAGAAGATTCAAAAGCCAAAGTTCTTAATCCTCGACGAAACAATAAAAATCACTGACCTGAAAATTGCAAAGATCAATTCACTCTTCACCCCGCGCAAAACAGCCAATACGAAATACGTAAACAGAAAAAGAAATCTTGCAAAAACGATAGATATTTCTGAACGTTAGAATTCATCTGTATCTCGACATGGGTGAAGTGTAGCGATAAGAGATGAAACTTTTCACGAAACGAGGAAGTTCTGAGCAAGATGCGCACAGCGTGTAAGCGATTCTATACACCTGCACAGCAACTGTCGTCCCGGCAAACGGTACTTACCTACCGTAACTTGCACTCGTGGCTTGCACGAGTCCTGTTCTATATTGTACATGACCGTGCACTCTTAACCTACATGGGACTATCTGGTGTACACGTGCAATTGCGTGGCCGACGAGAATATAGTTGAATCTTTATTGGTTCTGATGGTACCTCGAGGAAAATGAATCCTCGGATAATGGCGGTACTAGAAGAAATGGTACTACCGTCTAATTATTTCTGTCTCGTCCTTTCAAATGCCTGGGGATTTTATACTTTTTCTTTTTACCGTTCTTTTCTCTCTCTTTTTTTTTTTAAATTGCGAGCAGTCTTGGAAGAGGATCGGTTAAGAATTATATACATTGTAACCGGTTATTTGAGAAATGTCCCAGGCTGAGGGTAAGATTTTCTATCGTCAGGATAGGAAATTAAATGTTATTGGATTCGAGGAGATTTTAACGATGGTAATCGTAGAAAATGTGATGTGGTTTCATCTTCTTTTGATCTTTTTCGCAGTAATCAATTAAATGATGTTGATTGAATGCATCTGGTAATGGATTGTATTGGTTTGGGCTGTTTTGTTGTTTGTTGGTTTTGAATTATTTGGATTAGTGATTAATTTTGTGGTAGAAATTTTAGATGGATGTTGATATTGAATTTTAGTTTTGTTCGGTGAATAATGGGTACGTGTTGAAAAAGTTATGTTCGCTGCTTGGAAGAAGTGAATATAAAAGTTGATACTTTTTTCATTTTGCCCTCTGGGAAATGCGTCAGGCGTGATAAATATTTAATAAATCTGCAAGGTATTTCTCGTGAGAATATAACGTGTCCTAGGAAAAATACGTGCACGTATGCACACCTACGTGATTATGCAAGTTTCACGGAGAACTTACACCGATCTTGAATAAAATTAATATTTCCTCTGGTCCTAAGAATGAACAATTTTTTAGATAATGTTATTGTGTTACAACAATTAAAATTTTCAAAAAATATTGTTATGATCATATGTAATATGATCAAAGGGGAGAAGCCTTACAGAGAATGTCATTAAACAAAAATTATTAAATTGTAATATATTATTTTCTTGTATTGATCGCTGTGATAATGGTTTACAATAAAAGAATTTTTAAACATTTCTTCGTCTCGGAATTTTATATCAAAACTGGAATAATTGTTTCTCCGTTTCAGAATTTTATGCAAATTACTGTCCTGAAAAAAATCTAATGTGTTTGAGAGATTCTACGATGCTAGTTAAGATGTGTTTAACGTTATTGTAAAAATATTAAATGTTAATGTAAAACTAAAGCAGAAAGTTTGAAAATATTAAAGTTCAAACTGAAATACCGACACGAATATAATTCCTACTGTAGCATTGCGCGCTCTGTCCAAAGAGAGAGGATATTCTGTGAACTGCAGAGTCAAATTTTTTATTAAAAATACAACGAAAAAATTTTACGGCAATAATAACGATAAAATTCAATCGAAAAAGAGTTTTACAATTGTCCCATACAAATTTTATTATTCGGCATAGAATATTTTAAAAGTGAAACAATTATGTCGACTTCAAAATAAAAAAATTCGTTTTTGGAATGTGATTACAATTTCTTTAAATGTTGGATTTTTATTTAAATAAATAATTTATTTTTATAGTAAATTCCTAGCTTCTTATTCTTACACATAGGATTTCTCGAGACTTCTACTTTATCCACCATCGATGCTATACCTGTTCAGATTTGAGGGAAAATACAAGTGACAGAAAAGTAGGTTGGATGAACAGTGTTTTTTTCTTTTCCTTTCGTTGCCAATGCGAATTTGCATTGTAATTTGTCTCTCCTATCTTTTCCGTGGGTTTGTAAAATAGAGATTTTTTGCAGGACACTTTTTTTAATTCCATTTCGCACAGCAGTAAATGCGAATGGCCATTACATTTCGACTTTTTAGAGAACAGAAAAACGGAATTAAATATGTTTGAAACCGTGCTTTTTTATCGTGTATTGTTGTCCTCTACTTGTGTCTAATTAATTACTAGGTCTTCGTAGAAATATTTTAAAAGTATATTCAAAAAAAATCTCGTCAACTGTGAACTATAATTTTAGCTAATAGTAAAGTCCGTTTTACTAATAATTTAATTTCATGAATTTAAAGTCTAGAAGAACATGAAAATCACTTTAATTCGATAGTTAATTTAGAAATTAGTTAAAACTAATGAATTCAATTTTTTTTCAATCACATTGCGAACAATTATTAAAAGTAATAAAATTTTGACATTGGTTCTACTTCCATTAACATCTTAAACGTTTTTATTTGTCACTATTGAATTCATTTCAAGTTAATTGCTCATTTAAATATCAATCGGGAGTAATGAATTTAATTTTGAAAAAATACTCTTGTATACATGTATTAACTAATGTTTTGGAAGAATATTTACAAAGATTAGAATTTTAATTTAACAAATCATTGAATTTAACTAATTAGATGTGCACTACGATTAGAATGAAACTGAGACACGCGAAGATCTCAAACAGCAAGAAAATTCCGTAATTACGTGAATGGTAACGAACGAAATTAATCCGAGAGAATGCCATTTTCAAATAACGTTTCTAGAGGAACGAAGAACAAAGTAGTCTCTGAGGTGAGAAAATACGGGACAGATTGGAAGAATCGTTCGTAGCGGAGAACAAATGACCCAATCCAATTCATTGCTACCATGAGAATTACCGGATAGGATAATAAAATTTTACCACACACCGTAGTGAATCAGAACGCTGCTGAAACTCGTAAAGATCAGTGAAGCGGTATATAATTTCCCATTCAAATTTCGCACTCTATCAAAATTGAAATTTCCTCAAAGTCTTCCCCATCTACTTCACTTACGTTCGAAAATTTCTAACATTTAAGCTTCCATAATTTCATCAATATTATTCACACAATTTACAAAAAATTCACCACTGCTTTCTACATCTTGCAAATATCAAAAAATTCACTACAAAATTCTCAACAACAAAAGAAAACTAATTAACATCTGTTGCTCCCTACGTCTTCTCCGAGCAAGTGACAAAGAAATACAAATTGTTTCGTAACAACACCACTACTTTCTACATCTTGCAAAGATCAACAAATTCACTAAAAAAATTCTCAACAACAAAAGAAAACTAATTAACTTCTATTGTTCCCTACGTTTTCTCCTAATCAAATGATAGAGAAATAAAAATTGTTTCGCAACAGCACCACTGCTTTCTACATCTTGCAAAAATCACAAAAATCGCTATAAAATTCTCAACAACAAAGAAAACTAATTAAACTTCTATTGTTCCCTACATTTTCCTCCAAGTATGTAATAGGAAAATACAAATTGTTTCACAACAGCACCACTACTTTCTACATCTTGCAAAAATAAAAAAAATCGCTACAAAATTATCAACAACAAAGAAAACTAATTAAACTTCTATTGTTTCCTACTTTTTCCTCCAAGTATGTAATAGGAAAATACAAATTGTTTCACAACAGCACCACTACTTTCTACATCTTGCAAAAATCAACAAATTCACTAAAAAAATTCTAAACAACAAAATAAAACTAATTAAACTTCTATTGTTCCCTACATTTTCCCCGTAGCAAGTGATAGAGAAATACAAATTGTTTCGCAACAGCATTGCCCTGGTAAATCCGCATGAAACGATTGCGAGTAGAGACGAGGGATCGCTATCAGGCAAAAAGAAAAGATAATTCCAAATAGGGATGAAATCCTCGAGCTCGCCGATGCTCTTTCGTTCTATCCTTCCTTCCAAGGCCGTTACGTCGTAGCGGTCCTCAGATTCGCAGACCGAATTGCAATTCGCCGGTACGCCGACTGCCTTGCATTCAGATTCGTGAAATCGCATTCTTTCGCCGTCGGCTTTCCTAAGGTTTCAGCTGAAACGTCTCGAGCGCAATCTTTTCGAATCGATCGTGCATTTACAAAATCGTCCTTCACCGTGACACCTCGATGCAATAACGCTTTCGATGTTCTCCGTCACATTTTTCCAATTTGTTCGAAAGATACGAATTTAAATAGAACGCGCGAAGACAGACATTGAAACGATTCATGGAGATAAACAGAATTGATTTAAATCTATCACGTGTAACGAGGGCTCGTTAGAGAAAGCTTTCGTACGTGCAGCAGCTAAGATCTTCTGGGAATTCGCGGAAACCTTATTGCAAACGTGACTAATGGTCCCGCGCGAAGAGACGTCTGTCGGTTTAAAAGATCGATAAGTCGTTCGACTTTGCAGAATCGAGTCTCTGCGCGCCGAGAGACAAATCTCTTTTCGCTGTTGTGCATGTAAAGTGATAGAGGTGAGGAAATGAACCTCGTTGGTTGGTAGTCGTGGCAGGCGACTCTCCGTAATCGCGATTGTTGGGATACGTGTACGATGAATCGATATAACAAGTAAAATGTGGATTTATGGAGGAACGAATGAAGAGTTCGTTTACCAGGTTTCCATATAGGGACGATTTTGGTGTAGCTTTTGTGAGAGATAATTTAGTCAAGTTTTTAATTGCAAAAGGTAAATGTATAGGCTTTCAAAGGTTCATTAATGTATTAGGGATATCGGAAGAGAATGTCGATTTTCTTAACACTAAAACTACCGACGTTCTTTCTACTAAAATTTAGATTTATTAAACAAGTACTTTGGAAAAAGATAAATGAAGAAGTGAAAGGATTAGTTAATTAACTAATTTACGCTTTATATGGTAGAAGTACAATTTTTACTTCACGGCTGCCCTATCAATTTAGGTAGTTTTTTGAAAAAATTGAGAACAGGTCATTTTGACCGGCTTGGTAGGTTTAGTGTTAAATAAAAGATGTGAATACCCGTAAGAATTTAATTTAGAAATGTCAATCTAAAATATAATATTTACGGTTTGATATAATTTTTCTTCGTCGATCTGACAAAATTCTAGTATTTCGCTCATAAAATTCACTGAACATTGATACAAAATATTCAATGCAATATTCTTTCTGCAAGTCAGTCAAAGTAACTTGTTTCTAATTTTTGATGCAGATTTTCTAAATGTAGATGGGAACAATATGTTGTTAGTAGTTAATATTATACATTGCATATTTGTTATATGATATATTTTATATCTCCTACATAATATATTATAGTGAGACGAAATAATCACAATGGTTGAATCTAAAAAAATACAAACAAAATGTACAGACTGCAGAGGTAATTCTTACGATCATAGGGTGACCATGCGTCCTGAAACATCATGGAGCATCAGGGACGTCTAAAGTACTTGCAGAAACAAGTCAAGACATTGCAACCTAACGTGTATCGTGTACTTTGTGCCACGAAAACGGTAAGTCCGAAAGTTAGAAAAGGTAGAAAAAGCCTGCACGACCGGTATGCCGTACTCACTGCTCTCCAGGGCGCACTTCTCACCCTCGTGGAAAAGTCTGTCGGGGTGGGAGATTACGCATTGTCGCGAAGAGATTTTCACATCGGAACGTTACATGCCAAGGTGAACGTCGGGTTACATCAGATTTAGAATCAGAGAAAGTATTGCACTATAAAAAGTACAATGAAAAAAGTTGCATCGTAAAAAAAACCGTTTCACGTAAATCCCTCCACGTCGAGGGTGACTTTTATAGACGTGACGAATCTGTCTTGAGTTACTGCGTGAGTCTTTTTTTAACTGGGCAATTAAAATCTAACCGTCGTGGTTTATAAAGAGATAGATATCGAGAAATAAAATGGCAGAAGGCGAATTGTGGTTGTCAAATGACTTTATAGTGTGATAATGAATCTTTTGAAATTGAATAATTCAATTAGAGATTTCTTTGCTTCTTTGCTAATAAATTTCAAGTTTAATCGTCAAAGGGAAGTTCGTTTTAAGGGCATGTTCGATGAATCTATTAGCTTCTAGATAATACAAGATGATAATGAAGAATCAAGTTCGTTTATAACAGTGTCCATTAAATGGCGTTCATTAGTTTGCAAGATTTTAATCTGCGGCACATTTCATCAGTCTCCCGCACTTTTTCCGATACTCGACTTTTAAGATTGACAAACGAGGGTGGTCGAAGCAAGGTCTTTCTTTTATCGTGGGACTACATTCATCACAAAAGTTATTAATAGCTCGTTTGCGGAAACAGTTGCTTCGTCCTGCCTGAAACTTTCTGGTTCCCTCCAACTTACAATTTTAACCTCACAGATTACAATACTGCCAGAATAATTAATCACCAAATGATTTTCTCCTTTGTCCCGTGATTTGTTCCGGGACTCTGTAATTTCTTTTGTTCTTCACCGTTTTATCTTAAAGTATAGTTAAAAATCGACACAACAGTAACGCAGTAGCAGTTCATATGTCGTAACCAGGAATAATGGAAACCATTCTCTAAACTACGTAGAGGGTAGTAAAAAGGTCATGTCGCGAAGTACTTCGGTCTTTACGTACATCTCAAGATAATAACTTTTATAAGATACTACGTGAAAGTACCTTAAATTCGATTCACACAGATGCCATTTTCGTCCACTTTGCACGATACTACAAATGTCTTATCTCGTACAGATTATTCGCGATATTTTGGTTAAGTAATTTATGCAAATTGGCCAAATTACAGGCAGGTACTTACAAGTATTAAAATTTGAAATCTGTTGTACGTCATTATATAAAAATGTATGACATAATTTTAAAAATAACCTTGATCAATAATTTAAATATATAATAATCGCTAGGACAACTTCAACAATGATCAAACAACGTTTACCAGAAAATTTATGTTAACCGTTTGAATAACGAGAGGGCTTTAAAAAATTACTTCTAAAAAAGCCAGAACCCACTTTCGCGCTCTTGAGATTTTATTTCAAAATAAGCTAAAGTTGGTGTTTTATTTTATATAGTGCACAACAAGAACAATCTTCTCCTGCTTGTATTCTAATTTGAAATTACTTTATATTATAAAAGAGAAACCTGATGCATTCTTAACAAAATATCTTAACACTAGAACTACCAAACCAGTCAAAATGACTGGTACACAATTTTTTCAAAAAATTCTCCAAGTTTATATAAGAGTCATAGAATAAATATTCTACGTCTATATCAATAAACATAAATCACCCAATCAATTAAATTTTCCGCCGCTTGATTCCCCCTTTTTCAAAGTACTTATTTAATTTATTAAAATATGATAGATTTGAGGCCGGTAGTTCTAGTGTTAACAAAGTCTTCCTTCAATTGTCAACATTGAAAAAATGTCCTGGGGTTTTTCGACACAAAAACTGAAGAGCGCGAAAGTGGCTCGTGATACGCAAACGGTTAAAATCTATTTCAATCGCGCGTCCCAATCATTGACTCAAATGTGTACAACTCAATGAAAAAATTTTAAAAATTCCACAACAAGCTCTGTCCATCGAATATTAAAACTACCATGTATTATCATTAAATAACATGTCCTGATCGATAACATGTTCCCGCAATTCCATGATCCCCGCACCATAAATCCAACCAAGCTGCGAAACGATGCGCCTGGAAATAACACGCATCCGACGACTCTCTGGGAAAGATATACCGTGGAGTAGTCGCGAGGAGTCTTGCTTTCGATTCGTCCCTCGTAAAACTTTATCGGGTATACCGGCGATCCTAAACACGAAGTTTTATCGTGCGTGGATATGCTGCTGCAAGAAATTCGGAAGATGAAATGGAGCCGAGGAGATTGGTTAATGACATCCAATAAACGCACTGTGCATTCGCGGTGACGTTGCACGGACTTCCCCCGACTTGCCTCTCCTCGTGTCGTCCTGCCCGCCGAATCGAGTTTTACTTTCATTCGGTGAAAGTGGTACCCCCGGTTCTGTCCCCGCTGCGAGCTTATCAGTCTGATGCCGTTTTTCTTATTCTTATTCCTTCTCTTCCCTTCCCCACCCGTCGCAATGTCCTTCCTAAGAGCGCTTCTTTCTCGTCGAACTGTCTGCTCGTACTGAGAGTCTTTGTTCTATGGTTTTCGTGTTGCTGAATTTCGTTCGAATATTTTGTCGGATTGAGAGGAATTTAGGTGGAAATATTTAATGGTAGATGTAATTGGTATTGTTATGGAATAGTATTGATGAATTTCAGAAGCTACTAAACAATTGGGGAGTGTAACGCTTAGCGATAGTATAATGGAAAGCTTGCTTCGTGCGACCGTAGAATCTCTCGGCTATTGGATCTTGTAATAAAGAATTAGGTGTTTTTATATGCAGAAATATGTGTGTTCTATTAAGGTTTGCCGATGATGATATTATTTGTCGAATTAATACTGTAAAATTATGTGTATGGATAATTTTGTTAATTGAGAAATAAAGGTATAAAATATACTAAAACATGGCAGACTGCAGATTAAAAATTGTATCTAATTGAGTTTCATACAAAATATCAGAATTCCTTTAGTTCCTTTAACAGATCTGTTTGCTCTTTCAATAAAGTCGTTGTTTTTAATTAATTCAATCAGTAGCCCTAAGTAAAATAGTCTGACTTCGCCGATATTTAATTTCTAGAACAGCTAAAAATTGAAGTTCTACGCTATATTTAACGTGTTAACACTCACAGTTTCCTCTAATCCAAACCAACATAATTCCTTCCCAATTCCCTATACACCGTCATCCAATTCGTATTCCTTCCTCGAAATCCAAACTTCAAAAAATGTCATTCTCCCAATCGACCCTGGAAATTTTTCCGAAAAACGCCGTAGCCTAGCATCGAGAAAGGTGCTGCTCCGTATCGACGTAATTGAAGGCAATATCGCGAAATGAGAAAATACGGCATGAACGTATCGTCCATCCCCTTCCTCGTGTCCGTCGATGTGCAAAAAATGCAAAGCAACGATTCCTTCGAGCAGATATACACGCGCACACGCAACCTCTCGCATGCTATTGCCGCGAACGAACCGCATTTAATCCCGGGCTCATTTGATTTTAGATGAACCTTACCCGATGAATTCCTCCGAGAGAAACTTCATTTTATCCAACTGCCTTATACTCGCCTACATGTACGCGAACATCGACGTCACTTACGGCATGTACACGCCATGGTGGCCCGAGTTGGAAAAAGTTTCGCCACCGGCTCCGTCGAGTTCGCGTTACGTGGATGCGGGCTTTTGCGACGAGTGCCCGGAAACTCGACTGAATAAGATTATTCCTTTCCTCCGGCAGCCAAGGGTTTCTTCTTATTCTCCTGATTCTGTTGCTGTTTGACCTCTTCGTCCTCAAAGTCTATGATTTCGATCGTTTATCGAAGGTTTGAGAAGGATTTGTTTGAAACAGTGAGTCTTATCAGTTTAGAGAAGAATGGACGTCGGATTACCAGGTCTTATTAATAAGATCAAATGTTCATGTATTTTTATTAATAAAGAAAATGCAGTTGTCGCAGATTCTAGGTTGGATTTAGCTGGATAACCGACACGATGAAACTTTTGTCGTTCGAGTGAAGTATCACTGTACTGGGTGTACCGAAAGTTTGCGACAGTCTCGCGGGAAGAAAAATTTCTTACGTTTTAAACGAATAGAATTTCGGTGGATATGTCCTGCACGAAATGAGAATGGGAATTGGCAGTGGAATTTCAACGGGGAGGAGGGAAATTGAAGTAAATTAATCTAAGAGTTGCGAAGTTTCGAGAATTTCTCGTGGCATGAGATTGGAGCATATTTTGAGCATGTAGTTTATCAAAAATATTAAAAATTTTAAATTGACATTTTCTTAACACTGTGAATACAAGGCAGATTGTTTAGAATCTCTTGAATATCAGCAATTTTAAAAACAGATAACCAGTTAAACATTCCATCTTCAAATTAAACGAATAGCATTTCTACGATTCGAAACACAAAATTGAAAAATGGACAAAAGTGCCTAGAAACTCTCATCTCTCTAACTCCAAATCAAGCTCTTCCATATCTGATAATATCATCCCAAATATCATCATCAATTCCATCGAAACCAATCACATCTCGAATCAAGTATCGCACCTCGATTACGCTACACTCGCACGTGCGTTTAGTCACCGATGAATCAGATTGCATACCGTTCGCAATCGAAGAAGATCATGATTCTTTGCGATAGCTAATCATCGACCCAACATACGATCATACCAAGAAACGATTGCCACTCGAATGAAAGCGACCTGACGTGCATATCCGTGCAACGTGCCCGCGGTACAATTATACCATATAATTTATATACGTTCTTTTGCAAACGTGACACACGCGCTCCGATGAAAAAGAATCGCACGAAAGGAGAGCACGCGACATGCGTTAACCATAGAGAAACCGCCGCGAAGTCCTCGTCTTTCCACTTTTTCTCGGTGACGTTTTTTCCACCGCGGTGGTTCGGCGGTGCCATAAACACCGAGGTCTTTAAGACCACCGTGTCACTCGTGAATCGTAAGACAGCACATCGAACTGTCCCCCTAAACTCGTCGATGTACGAGCGAGAAGTTACGAGGGACGAGTATCTCGGCATATTTTCCTTCGTTCCTCCTCGCGATTCCTCATGGGGCCCATCGGACCGACGAGGCGCCAAAGATATAATATACGGTGTGTCGCTCGCGGCTCTTTCGTCGACGCGTTTCGAAGCATCTCGTATATACTTTTTCGCAATGGGATTACAGCAGGATATTTTTCGTTTTCATATTTCTCGTGCACGCCACGATTAAAAGAGGAATCAGGTCGAGCTGTGCGTTAACCTCGTGAACGACGGCACTGATCTTAGCCGATGTTCCAGTACGTCTGTTAATCGTCTCAATGTGTATGGTTTCGTCGTGGAAAAAATAAGCTCCGATGGGACTGTTCGTTTTTTCTTTTTCGGAGTAGAACTATTGATAGGTTCAAGAGAATTTTTAGATGTTTTGATAGCAGGGTTTCAGATCGCTGGTAGAATCGTGGGGGTGGCGATGGCTGATTTGGTGTTGCGCCATTTATTGTAGATTGTTCCAGATAAAAGATGTAATTGTTGAAGTATTACAAATTTCTATTTTGTTCTCTTATGCATTCCAGTTCTAAACTCAATGTTTCTGTTATAGAACATTGGAAGTAGTCAATTGTCGAAGACCTCACTTTTCCATTTTTAACACTAGATTTACGGACACGAAATATTTCATGGATAAAAAGTATCCCACCCCTTTGATGCTCGAAGATGCATGGTGGGACATATTCTGTCCCACCTCGAAAATTTGTATTACCATATAACTTTGTTAATAAATATAAATCAACTTAATTCAATTCAAATAAAAAGAAAATACTCGTGGAACATTTGTCACTTTATGTTTTGAATTCCCTTGGCTCAAAGAGTTAAATAAAGAACTTGGAAATAAGGGGATCAAGCAGCACAGAAGACGATGAGTTAAATATTGTATATATTATAAGATACAGTAAAATATCGCGCCTCTCTAATTTTGGAAGGCGTTCTAAAAAGAAAGGAAACCATCAATTTGACTATTTCCATAAATCTAGTGTGAAGAAAATCCCAAAAATTTCAACAAACCCTAAAAATGTTCAATCTCCTAACAAAAAATACTTCCAACAATTTCCTATCCCATTTCATATCTCCAAGCTCTTTCCACCCCCTCCAGGAACCCCCCTAGAAACTCATTCTCTCCATCTGAAATACAATCTCTCAAAGTACATCCAATAAGTCTCTAAACTGACAAAATCAAGCGTCAATCAGTAATTTCGTAACTGCATTCAATTTTCTCAACGATTAGCCGCTATTACCTGCATCAATTACCGCACGCGCTTTGCAATCGGCCGCCATAAAAATGGTACGTCGAAGTAGCGCGTGAAACACCTGACACCACGTTGCGTATTACCTGTCTACCTACCTCACCCGACTGGAAAGTCACTAGTGGGCAGATAGTTGGTATCTTCGGCTACGATCGCAGGTGAAAAGGAGGTAGGCGATAGCAATGGATACGCGAGGATGCTCGCGACTCTGGTAGCAGGCCGGGTGGTGGTTACTACGATGGTGGAGGTGGTGGTGGTTGGTGAAGAGTCGGGAAACGAAGGGGCAAGAGGAAACAGAGGGAGAGAGTCCGTCTCTCGTCGGAGCTGCATCAGTCGGCGGTACCGCGCGATACCATACGCTCCAGAACATCTTCTGGTCTTGGTTTGCTTTCTTTAAACTCTCGCGGAAAAGTTTCTCGATCGAACATGCGAACTCGTGACTACGCGTGATCGAAGGGGAACTTGATTATTTTTTTTTTCTTTCATAGTCGTTTCTCACGGACCTTGTCTTTCGTAGATCGTTTCTTCGGTAGAGGGAGAGTTTGGAGAAGGAGTAATTATTTAATTGTATTTGTTGGTTTAGAAGTTACTTGGTTGGTTCTGAATGTTAAGGTTGATTTGATAGTTTTTTTTTTTATTTTGTTTATATTGGTTTATCTATGGTAATTCGTGGGGGAGATGAGTTTGATATAATCGTTGGAAGTTTAGGTAGGTTTGATTGCATGGGATTTTGTTTCGATCGCGGAGAATCTGGGTGACTGAGACGATCCTCGTGATTACAACGAGCTCGATGGCAGATAAGTTCTGGTAGTTTTCGCGGTCTGATAGTTTGTGGAGGTTGTTGGATACGGTATACGTAATACGAGATTTCTTTATTCGATGATGAGGAACGATAATAAACTAATAATAAAAATTGGTGGATGGAAAGAAAAAAGTATCTTAAATCTTATGAATATTTTATAAAAAAGTTCTAAAAAATTCCTTGGAATGAAGTATCAATTAAGTTGAATTTCATGAGAGTGATATGACTGTTAATAAAAGAGTAACGTAAAGGGAATGAAAATCGGACACACCCCCACGTAAATTTGCATAAATCTATGACAGAACTCGTCCCAACTCGCTGTTACTTTAATCGTTCGTTTTCAAAGCAAACCCATATTTCCATCGAGCTTCTGACATTAATCCTTAACCATGACGAAGTGCAACTAAAAAGCAACCTCCACCTTTAAAAAAAGACTCGATAATCCATGCAATTTTTAAATCCTCCTCCACTCAAGATATCGTATCCTTCGTTACAAAGTTACAACCAGAAAATCCACATGTTCCGTTTGACGTGTAATAAATTGATAAAAATAATCACTCAATGTCGCTCATTAATCACACGCTTTAACCCAATTTCAACATACACCGACCTCAATACACACGAAAAGTTACGATCCTTGGAGTATCGATTGCGAATAACAACCAAAAAAGGATGAAAAAGAAAAAAAAAGAAGTAACCGTTTCGATTTCACGCACGAGAACTCGTTTCGTATCGCGCGGCATCGTTTCGGCGGGAAGCTTCGAAATTCAATAATTCATTCGACGTCCAACGGGAGGCTTTTTAACACGGAGGGAAAAAAAAACGAAGCAAACGAGAGAAAGGGAGAGCGAGAAACATCGCCGTCGACGAATGCGTGCACAAATGCGATAAATCGTCGTATGATACAATGAGGCGAAAATTTATTAAAATCGTTCGTTAAAACGCTGGCACGTGCATTAACGTGGCGAACCCGTCGTTGGATCGATGTCGTAATACAAAGGTTTACCACCGTGCGGTGTAATTTATAATAGCTCATTTCGCCAGGCCCTCGGTACAACACTAATACATTCCCTTGAAACTTGTCTGGAAAGTTTTTCCCCTGAACTTTACTCCGCTTAATGCACTGCCCCATAGATCCTTTTCGAGTGACCCAAAATCTCTGAAAGGTCCCAATTACTTTTTAACAACTATTTAAAAACGAATAGAAATTAAATGTCCAATTTTTATCTATATTTTTAGATTCAATTTTAAGTTAACATTAGATCTACCAATGTGGTCAAAATAACTTGCTTTGAATTTTTTAAAACTCTTCCTGAAATTTCTAACGCTCTTTCTTTTTCACTTTTCTATGTGTAGTTTGAAGACTAAGCGACTAAATCGATCAAGTATCTGCTTCTTTCTTTTACTTGGTTCGAACAGATGAATTCTTCAATACATTGAAATAATCGTCGGTAGATCTAGTGTTAATACCCAACAAAATAATTATATAATCACGAGGATCACAGTCACCAAATTACAAAACTTATATTTAAATTAATCAAATCTTCATAGATCGATCAGATTTAATTTCCTCCCAACGAACACTCACGAGGAACAAGTCAAACGCAAGTCCATCGAGTTTCCTTACAACTGGAAAGAGGATCTTGCAAAAAGCTCACACCTTCAACGTCCCCGGTGCATCGAGAGAAGACAGAAGGATCGTGCACCTGTCGCGTGAAAGAAACGCACGACAAGGACGTAAAGTGCATTCGAGAGGATCGACAGCATGTTTCTGACGAAACTTGGAAGATCGGTCTCGTACGAGCCGCGAATGCGAGTGAAAAAAGCTGCACGGAAGAGGAGCTCGAGCGTAGAAGACGCGGGAACGTAGGGATTACTAAGGGCGAGGAAAAGGTTCGTGTGATGTCGATATCACGGGCGCAATCCTGGCCGCTCTTGGAGGCAGAAGCCAAAAGGAATTGTTCTTCCGTGGATGAAGCCTTAGCCGGAAGTGGGAAAAAATTGAGTCCTGAGAACGATGAAGAGAAAAGTGGACAACCGCATAGTGGTAGTCCTCAGGTGCAAGCAAGAAGACTTCTCTGTAGACATTATTATCCAGAGGGTGGATGGGGATGGGTCGTCACTGTTGTTGGTACCCTGGTGCACCTTTTGGGACCTGGTTTGCAACTTTCGGTTCCTGCAACCCTCGCTCTACCGGCAACTGTCAAGTTCTATCATCAACCTTTGCATACAGCTGGTAAGTTATTTGATTTTAGATTGTGCGTAGTATACTTCGATGAAAGTTTCCGGCAGAAATGGCTTAGCTACGAATGCACCTATATTTCGATCAGGTCGTTGGGAAGTTTCCACTTTGGAGTATGAAGGGAAATAGTGAAGTTTCCGAATGGATTTATCTTTTTTAGATCCTTCGCCGGAATTGAACGCACCGAGTCTCTTCCTCGCTCTTTTCGAGCTTTAAAGCCACTTTTATTTGCGACGGGAAAACTCTCTGGGGGTTGGCACTTTAGGGTTTCTGTGGAATTTTTTTCTTGGGCAAGTTTGCAGGTATTGGGGAGGAGATGACGATAATCGTGGACAAACAGCTTACACTGGCGTGGGTTGCGTGATCAGGAGTTTCCAACTAGGTTTTTGCAATACTTTTCAAAGTGTTTTGTACGATTATTTTGTATTTCATTAAAAGATTTAGTGATTTTTGCTCTATCGGTAATTTAAATTTTATATGAAACTGAGAAAGATTTTTCTATAATTGTTAGTTAATGTGATTAATTTTGTATAATTATGTAGAGCTTTGTATATGGTATATTAATATATAATATCAATTATAATCTATATGCGTTAATGTTTAGGATCGTATAGTACTGCTCAATATTAATTTCCTCAAGCCAATATCTTTCAACATCGTTCTTCTTCGTGTGAAAGGAAAATGAATTAGCAGAAGTTTCTCTGATAAGACGTATGAACTTTGCAGCGTCTTTTTCCATTATCCTCAGGTATATTTTCGAGGAAGATAATAGAAGTAAATCCTTGTACAACGACCGGAACTTTGGGGTAAAATTTTATTCAAAATATATGCAAAGTGGATGAGCGTAATCACTGTACACGTAACAAAACGTTGAAGTTTGTCTTCGATAGGGAACAACCGTACATTTCCAGAAAGTTAAACAATTATTGCAACTTTCTCATCAGTTGCTTTTCACTGGTCATAATGAAAATACTTTCAAAATAATGACAATTATATACGACCATAATTGTCACAGTCATCTAAAGTAACAGTATGTTAAAATATTCAAACTTTTATTTTATGTAGAAATCTGTGCAGAAAGAAAATTATTAACCCCTTACCTTACGATTTCCATCTTAACAGCGTTCACATTAAATCAAAATTGACTCAAGAAATAAAATTTCTCTCTGATTTTTAACATTTGGTATAGATTACTGCAATATTAATATTATAAAAATAATTTCACCGTATCGTGACTATCTGATATTTTTGACTTGATAGTAATTCGAAAACTTCAAAATTTTCTATTTTATTTATCGCCTCACGTGTGTCACATGTTATTGCAAGCTAAAGGGTTAACTACATTAAACGGTACAGTATTTTATAATTCCTGCAAATTACACAAAATAAGTGATTGGTTCAATTTTTTAAATGTCGCACTTTCAGAATTACCAGTACGTAAGGAATGGTACAATAATTAACAGCATGCATCGTAACGAGGAAGAAAATCGTTCTTCTTTATCAAAGTCTGCATCGAGCGCGGTGCTTTGATGTTCAAGGAATTCTCATAATTCGAGTCACGCGGGGTTTGCCAGAAAGACATTCCGTATTTTGCCAAGAGAAATAAATAATTTTAAATATCAAAGCACCCGACACTTATCGATTCCACGGACTGACCTCGGTCCATAAGACAAACAAAAGTATTCTCTCCGTTTCTACCCTGGCTATTCTCCTTTGATATTTGCTTACCGATTTGTCTTCTCCTTCATTTCTTCCAGTCTTTATTTAGACTCCTTGCAGAGGAGAGGATATATGGTAGGAGAATTTTGGTGAAATAAGGGCATTCGTCATACTTCTCAAACTCGATTTACCTTATTAGCTGAGCTATTTCGATATCAATCAATATAACTGTCAAGTGAAAGAACTTCCCACGTGAAAATAGAAGATGGATTTCAGTTATATAAATAAAACGTATAAAACATATTCCTACAAAAAAAATTATTGAGTTTACTTTCATATAATTATTAAATGATGATTTATATCAATGAGGAAAATTATTGCTGTGAAAGATTACAGAAAGAAAGATTAATTTCATTCTGGTGATTATCAATATCTCAAAAATTGGGATTGTATTATTAAGTTTATTGTTAAATATAGCAGTGCGACATTACCGTGCGAGGCCTAGGGAAATTTTACGATATTGAATCTGAAGTACCGACCACGAAACTGGCAGAATGATATGGCGCACTCTGTATTTAAACTCAGTACAATGAAGAAAAATACTGATGCCATAAAAGCAGTCGATATATAGTATTACATTACAGTTATCGTTGTTATCAATCACACTGTGCGGGAAATTATTTAAGTGGACAAAAGTTTGCAATTTTTTTGTAGTTTCTATTTCTATTTGTGCTTGGTAGTTCGGATTTTAATTAGTACCGAAAAATCTATCCAATTTAAAGGAATATGAAAAAGTGCTCGTATAAGAAAGAAACTTCGTGGCTCTGTCGAATGCCCGATTCAATTATCTCAATGTGCTTCTGAATGGTAGCTGAGGGAATCGTTGGCACACGAAATACTAAGAAACTACGGCATCCGGAGAATTCAGGGTAACCTGCCGTCTTGTTTCAAGGATGTTTTCATTAAATGGAACTTTAAATCTGTCGCTTTTTTGGTCAACGAATCTCTGCTTCAAGTTATAAATTATATATACGATATATCCTGTGACACTATCAGAAATATATCTTTAAAAATATTACAATTGCTTCGAATTAATATGAATTAAATATTTAATTATTAAAATCAAGAATTTTTAATCGGGCAAATAGGATACCTATAACTTCTGATATAAAGTAATTCCCATAGAACAACAAAATTTCTATATTAAAATTAATGTAAATTAAATATCTGATTGTTCAAAATCAAAACCTTCTGATTGAAAAAAACAGAGAGCCAATATATTTAATATAAATTACCTTCAATTGAAGAATACCACTTATTTATTATCGATTTGACATCAATTAATTTAAAATAAATCAAATGTCTAATTATTAAGTATTAGAGTTCCTTAATTGACAACATAGGAAGCCCATGTGATCCAATAAAATGGTATGATTTCGATAGAAGAATACAACTTCGTTAGTATCAAATATTTACTTTGATAACATCAATGACACGGTATTAATTATCTTGTAATTCTGACAACGTGGGAAACATCACATTATATAATTTGAAAGGGACATTCCGCCGTTTCATGTCGGTCTTTCGAACTGCGACCCGTCATATCGAAGAGTAATTGCTACCAGACAATTCTTCTGTTAACATCTCGCATGGATATCGTTCGTATAATCTTACATTAGATCGATAATAATAGATACCGTTGGATCTATCGGGCAGTAAAAATGAAAATCACGCTTCGAGCAATACGTAGTTTGACGAAGAGTTGCCGTTACACGATGCATACTCATCTTGGAAGACGTTGAAAAATATACGTCTATCAATAGCTCAATTTTTGTAATACGTTTCAATAGAGTCATTGAAAAATGTGGAAACATGATTTTAAAAACGGATATAGAATAGATCAATCTATATACGATATTTAAAAGATAAAAATAAAAACAGTGGAGTACTGTTTACAATGCTTAAGAAGAATTTAAAAAATTTTAATAGAATATCTATAAATCAACAAATTATATTTTCAAATGCATCTATCAGACCGCTAGAAATGTTCACAATTATTACAACCAAGACATCGATCATAAAACTATGATCATATTATACTAACGGTACCATACATGATCAAATGACCGGTCCAATAGAATGGAAACATGTAATATTTTGTATTATTAACAAAAGTTTGTTTTTTTGTGCCACAACCCTTTGAGGGCTAACGACCACATATGTGGAATGAGAAAAAAATTGATTATAGTTTATCACAGCATGTATTCACGATTAGAGATGAAAAATTGAAATACAACCGTTGAAATAAGATTAAATAAATAGTAATTTATAATTTATATACAGTCTAACTTTCTGATAAAAAGGTACTTTTGAATCGCCAAATAAATTATTATCCCTCAAAAACATCTCCATCCACAGAGGGTTAAATTGACGATTTCTGCTTCATTTGGAAGAATATAATTATTTCATAACCAGTTAAATATAGAGGGTCTGCACAGTTGGTTTTAAACCTATGATCCCATCGATATTTAAAGTTTTAAAGTTACTCTGTAAATGAATTATTAAATAATATACCAGATGTTGATGACCATAGAACGACGTACTGTTATTCTCTAAGTTAATTTAACGTACTGAAAGGAAGATGCGTCAGCAAGCCTCAAAGTCTTTTCGCGTTATAAAAGCGTATACTTAATGTCCACTGATGATACGCGCCGGGCGATATAAGGTAAATGTACGCTCACGAATCCATATATTCTGGCGAATGAGGAAATAACGCTTAAAGAAGAAGGGCTACAATGGGCAGGGATTTGGGGTAAGAATCTCGCGTCAAAGGCGCTACGAAGAGAGAAGTCTTTCCGGTGAAAATGGAAAAGTTCCGGATTATCACAGCAATTTCGGTTTTTATTTTCCGCTTAATAAAATCACCCACGAGCCTCCAAAAAATCTCGGCATAATTACGTAGTGCCATAAAAAGGCCGACGAATAAAGACTCGCTGGATGAAACGAGACGGCATGAGATTAAGCTTGTGATACCTACTAACAATAAGATTCCGACAGCTGATCCTGGATAAAAGATTCTCGTTCAGGCATCTTTAAGAATGTCATGTAATAAATTCGGTGAAATTACTGCAATTTGTTTAATTAGTATTAAATTGTTATTTTTGGAAGTTCCGTAAACTAAGCGAAACTAAATGCAGCAGGACCTTTGAAAAAGTATTTTCCCGATAAATAAACCTGACTAAATTTACATTTTTGCTCAACTACCTCAGAAAAAATCTCACAGAAAATTATTTAAGCTATCTACACTAGGTTCTAGGAAAAACGGCCATAGCTATCAAAGCCAAGAAGTGCAAAGAAAAAAAAAACAAATTTACACCTTATCACTGTGCTCGAATTCAAATCCTCCCCCAACTGAATCAAATTATCGTTAAATATTTCGTATCCTCGGAGATTCAGATCCCAGCTAAAAACAGTGGGTCCTAGGCAAAATGACAATTGCAATCGAAAGTGAAAGATACAAAAAAAAAATAAAATCTACACAATATCACCGTCTCTGAGTTCAAATCTCTCTTCACACCCACAAAATCAATATTAACACTAGATTTACCACACCAGTCAAAATGACTGGTGCACAATTTTTTCCAAAAATTCTACGGGTTTATGACAGAGCCATAGAATAAATATTCTTCGTCCATCGTATAAAACATAAATTACCGAATCTATCATCTCTTCCGCATCTTAATTTTCCTTGCTTTGAGGTACATATTTAACATATTTAAATATAGTAAATTTCACGCTGGTAAATCTAGTGTTAATAATCATTTAATAAATCACTTCCCTAATAGTTCACAACCGATTTAAGTAGGTCCTTAAAAAAATAACCATAGCAATTAAAACCAACAAGTATAGAGAAAAAAAGTCTTCTACACAATATCAGCTGTCAATGCCCACACTAATTCTACCAGCTTGGATCCCAATTCGACCAGCCCTTGCCTACGGCACAAGAGAGGGGTTTAGAAAAGGAGAAAGGGATTTCTCGCAGGCATCACTGAATCTGGCTTGCCGTAGAAGCGTAGCTGTCGGCCGCAGCCGCAGAGAGCCGCACGACTCTCGGCCGCGGCGGTTCTCCGACAGTTTGCGAGCTGAGCGTGCCGCGCTCGGTCGCTTCCTCGTGCGACTCGTGTTTTCGAGTCACCGGGATACCTGTATTCGACTTCCATCACGGATAAAAAAAACGAGAAAAATCTCTGAACGATAAAAGTCCCGATTTCAAATGATATTTCCTACCGGCGAGAATCATAGTTATGAATATTAAAAAAAAAAAGAACGTAGGATTTTTATGGAATATAGTATCTTTTGAAAGAAGGTATTGGTGTTTGGTGATTTGTAGAGTATGGACGAAATATAATTTGAGAGGAATAGAAGACAGAATTGCAATTATAAATATTTGAAAAAAAGGAACAATAAAATTTGTATGCAACTTTGAGGAGAATAGGATTTTTATTGATAGAAGGTAGCGGTGGTCGTGACAGGTACAGGCTACGATTCGAAACGAATTGAAAAGAAATCGGGGTGAAAGTAGTTAAAAATAATAAAAAGAAACAATGGTACATGGAGAAGAATAAAGTATATGTTTAAAAAAGACACCGGTGTTCGTGTTTCCTAAAGACTGTAATTTGAGGAAAATCCTACTAACAAATATTGAGAAGTAACACAAACAAGACCTCACAATTTCATAGAACATTAAAGAAAATATAGTAGTTGTCCCAAGAATCTTTTGAACGTTCGTCATTCTTAGAGACTATTATTTCTGACGAACTTAAAAAGTCCGAAACCAAGAAGGAAGTTCTATCTTACGATTTGGAGCCGTTTCGCTGATTATACAGCCATAATTCATAAAGTGATATTATTTTTGAAGTCGGAAGAGTTTGCGCGCTCTAGTATCGGTGACACGCAGAATGAATAGCCCTTCGATCGCCAGGACGAGGCATCGTTTCCCAAAGAATCGGTGCAACGTGCCGAGCTGGCGGTCGTTTCGCCTAGTAAGGCTGAATACCTAACCGGCTCGTCGAGATTTAATCTCGCATTTCACTCTCGTCGTACGTCCAAAGGTAGCGACAGCCACCAAGCAGGAATACCGGGTTCGAAAGGAAATGGAAGAGACCGAGGAGAAGGCGGAACAGCAACGACGACGAAAACGGCGAAAACGACGAAGATGAGTTCGCAAACTTGAAGAACATAGCAAAGATTCAAAAGACACCGGATAATGGCTGCCTGTCCTATTAATTCTGATATCGGAGATGTTCCAGTAACAGATAAGGATTCATTTACATACTTATCCTCGAACAAGACCGATCTGCGAGTAGATTACAACTTAGAACTAGCCGAGAAATCTGATGAACAAGGATCACGTTGTTCCTTTCAAGATCATAAAAAATTTCCTGATGGAACTAAAGATTCTATGGTATTTCTTGATCACGAGGATGATATGATTTGTGCAAGAAGATCGTTCGTAGATCTAGAAGAAAGGAGGAAGAACGAAACGATCGACATTATCGAGGATTCTGGAAGTTCTGGAATAGAACGTGAAGATATTAAGATCGATCTCTACGAGTATCAAGATCATCCGAATTTCGATCGCGTCGATGTAACGCGGATCGATAGAGGGGATCGAACTCACGAATCGAAAGAAATACGAATGAAGGAGGCGATATCAACTAGAATCGTTTGCAAGGTAATCGGTAGCGAGGAGTACGACGAAAGGAGATATCCTGGGTGTAAGAACGATTCACGCGAGAGAGATTCGTCCCAGCAGGAA
Source organism: Cerceris rybyensis (assembly GCA_910591515.1). Taxonomy (NCBI): domain Eukaryota; kingdom Metazoa; phylum Arthropoda; class Insecta; order Hymenoptera; family Crabronidae; genus Cerceris; species Cerceris rybyensis. The sequence continues at coordinate 12,147,012 of OU342799.1, forward strand.
ATCGTATCATCGCGGTTTCGCCCCAGGAATCACGCGAATCTTATTATCGACACGATTGACACTTGGGCGGACGGTTCTCGTGGAGACAGTCGAAGCTCCGAGAAGGAAGTACCTCGTAAAATCACCGATTCCCTGGAAGATTCTCACGGCAGGTCACCTATAAAAAAGCAGCAAAACGCTCCCGACAAGAGGACGAGCCGATCTTCGACGAATCAGGAATGTTGTCGTGGAAAGGAGACAAAATCCTCAAACGGCACGGTATCCCTTCGTCGTCCTGTACACGCGAGGAAACAGAGTAGTCAGAAGAAGTGCGAAAACTGCGAAGAGCCGCACTTTTCTTACGGTCGATACTCTTATCTGAGAAAGTACTCGGGTTATTTGGATTGCGACGTTGGTATATACGAGGAGAACAATGGTTCTAAGGATGTAAATGGACGTACGGATCCTAAGATCGAGACACCCGTTGCCTCTTTTCTTTATAGAAGTAGATCCTTACCGAGATTGTCGGTACACGACAGTGGAGTCGCGTGCAGCGGAAACGAGCAAAGTCCTTTGCCAGGTCACGCGCACAATTCGCGACAATTGGTTACCGATTTGAAGCAATTGCTCACGTTGAAGCAACATTATTATCCGGAGGGTGGTTGGGGATGGTTAGTCCTCTTTGTTGGGGTTCTGGTGCAGATACTGTCGCATGGGATTCACGGAGCCTCGGGGGTGTTTCTTCAACAACTGGCTGCAAGATTTGGACATCACGTGTACTTGGAGTCAGGTTAGTGGTTTTGTTGACTCTTTGAGGCACAGGAATTCAGAAAATAAAAAAAAGTATGTTGCACATACTTTTTCTTTTGTTTTAATTCAAGAAAGTTGGTTTATATTTGTTGTCAAAGTTAGATAATGATATGAATTTTCGAGGTGGGACACTTTTAACCCTATAATGTCTCGAGGAGTTAAAGTGGGAGGGTTTTTTGGTTGCAGTTGTTTGGTAGTTGATATAAGTACTATGGAAGGTTTAGTCTTTTTTTAAATCGTCGGGATTCTACTTGGCTGTAGCTCGTTGTTGATAGAAAAGGTTTGTCTGGTTAGGTGTATTGGAATTTTTAATTAAAAGTTATTTGATGATTGAATGGAGAATTTGATATTAATGATCGACCTGATAGGCAATGTATTAATGGATTATTAACACTAGATCTATGGTCGCTAAATCCGGTATATGTATATATATATATATTAAAGAAGTATGTACTTTAAATAAAGATGAATGAAGCGGCAAAATATGTGATCAGGTAAAACTAAAACTACCGACGTTAAATCTACTAAAGTTTAGACACACTTAATAACTACCGTAGAAAAATAGAAATGGCTATCCTACCTATTTAGATAATTTTTTAGAAAAAGTGTTAAGTAAGATGTGTGTTATAAAACACACGTGAAATATCTGTTCTGCTCTCTATATGTATGAGAAGTAGTTTTTAAACAATAGGAACTCGTCCCTTTGACGGCTACCGTAGATCTAGTGTTAAGTAACCGAATTTCAATTTTTGAGAAAAAGTGATGAGACTCCATGGCACGAATTTTCGAAACTTTCTGCAATTTTAGAAAAGCCAAGTCTGCTTGACTTAAAATTCTATAGCTGTATAAAGAAGTGTGTATAATTGTACATATTGGCATCATTTTGATATAAATCTAATTAGATCTAACCGAAGAAAACTGGAATCGATAAATCAGGTATAAGTATGAAATGCAGGCAGTAAATACAGAATAACGTTATATGAAAATGTCAACTATTGCTCAACGAGGCGTTTTTCTATTCAGAATTTATTTTCACCTCAATAACCGATCTCGGTATACACTTCGCAAATTAGCAAGCGCTTACATTCGCGCGCGTTCAAAATTGCAAATTTGCGCGTGTACATATAAAACTAGAACGCATAGGATAGTGCTAGCATAATATGCCATACATTAGTGTTTCATCGGTGCAATACTACACTGCACATGCACCAATTCACTGTCTCAAATGTCCATTTCTATGTACATCGTATCGGCTGGACATCGAATTTGATCAGGCGCCTGTTTGCGCAACGATCGAATCAATGCAGTAACTTGAATCGAATTGTATCGATTCCCCATCGATCCTTATTCACTTCCTTCGTTCAAAAGCAGGAATAACGATCAGAACAAGTAAACGATTCAATGAATTTCAGTTACGTGACGACTTTCCAATTATATCTCTCTCTCTCGAATCAATCAAATTGAGAACAATCGATAGTTCAGCTTAAAAATTCGATTTATTGGGAATTCAATTTTTAAATTCTTTCTTGACACGGCATAGTAGAATTCGTTGTAATACGTGGGACTCGAAAACGAAAAGTTTCCCGGACGTGGGAACTGTTCGTAAAATTAAAGCGCGTCAGCTGTCCGTGCGAAAGAGGGATGAAATCACTGGATATCTTTCACCTCGTCGTCGCCTCGCTGCAACCACTTTGTCCGCACGAGAATTTTTCCTTTTCTATGCGAAACATCGGCGGTTTTTGGCGGAACGCCAGATATATTCGAATGTCGTCGAGTATTCTTACATCTGCTACTAATAAACGAGATACGAATCGCACTAATTATACGTGACATATGCTCACTTTCATTGCCTCATGTACATTGCCGTGTGTCATTCGCATTGTCATTTTTACTCGAGAGATGAGGAATAATGATGATTTCAACAAGTTTTTTATGCTCGTCGATAGTCTTGCTTCTATTGTAGCGTGACAAAATTGAATGGATGCTTTAGGTTCTTCGTCAAGAAATGTTCATGCGAAGTTATGTTAAGTTGGAGTGGTGATTGTCATTATTTGAATTGCTTTACTGAGTATTTCATTTAGACTGGAGATAACTGACAATTAATAATTAATTTGGTTAATGGACATTCGTGTACAGAATGACGAAGTTACTTAATAAGAATAGTCTTTGAAAAAATTACGAGGAACAATAGCTTTACGTATCTGATTAGAATCTTTGTTTATTTATGTAATTGCGCTCTTAGTTGAGATGTATCATTCTATTTTTTTTTTTATTGATAGAAGTAATATCCTTGATTGATATAAAAATAAAGTTTAAAGTATCTTTTTTCAATTAGACATTTTTTTGTATTAAAATGTAAGAGAATAATGACAACTAAAAGATAACTATATGTTTTTATGCGAAAGCTTGTCTGAAAATTTCCAGTTCCTCACGTTGAATATTTTTATTTGCAGTGGAACCTGCCAAGAAAAATCGTACAACTCTTTCATTGAAACATTCACTTTTTACATTCTAAAGTTTGTCTATACCTCTATTTTTCTGCCATCCAATTACTTTACATCGTCCAATACTCGAAGCGGAAGAAACAGGAAGGACTTTAATTTATAAATCATCTGTGGTTGCCAGCGTGAAATTTTTTCTCGCGCCGTTTAAAAAACATAAGCGACGAAAATGCACCATTGTCCTTCGCGAACCATGGTATCGTGTTCAGTGGGCGTAATAATCCTTAGAAGATATTTGCAGTTTGAGAAGACAACGCGTGATCTTCCGCTGTTGTCTCTACATTTACCGTGTTTTCTACATGTGGCCCAGTTATCTCTCGAAACGGAAAAATGCCTTTTATCGAATCGCGGGTTAAAACGAACCATGAAAGAACCGTGGTACCGATATGCCGGTACGTTTTGTCGAGCCATTCGCGAATACGTCAATCGTGGAATAGAAACAGGAAAAAGAAAAGCAACATAATGTTGGCGAGAGAATCTTGATCCTCTATAATCCTAGTTTTTTGTGCTATCTGAAGATTAGTTTCACGATAGCATAATTAGAAAATGATAGAATTACTATTTTAAATAATGAATTAAAGCAAAATTTTAAATATTGAATTCTAAGCGAATTCATGATTTTCACGAGCTAGATTAGTAGTAAAGTTCAAAATTTAATTTTGATAAATAGAAGTTAGATGTGTCTTACGTTACCTCAAAGTCACAGGGACCAATAGAGGGTTAAGTATTTAACCCCTTGCCTTACGCTTTCTACCTTAACAGCGTCCGCAGTAATTCACAATTAATTACAGAAATAAAAATTTCTCCCTGATTTGTAACATTTAGTATAGTTAACTCTAATATTAATATTACAAACATAATTTCACTATCTCGTGACCGATCCGTAACTCACGTTATTGTAAACTAAGGGGTTAATGTTTCCAAACATTATTAATTATTAAATTTCAAACTCACGATGACTGAAATATCCTGAAAAAGAATTCTCACTCATTTCTTCCAATACAATATTTCTAAATAATAATTTACCACCGCTAGAAATCTATTGTCATTTACTCTCAATTCTCAAACCTAATAAAAAATTCTAATTTTATTATTCTCATGAATCTTCCAAAAACACAGTTCCACTCAAAGGAGCATCGTGAAATCCTATCAAACTATCATCCTTCTCGGGACTTAATCACCAAAAATCCCCTTTGAAATCCGCTCGCAATCGTACGCTAGTGGAGAACGTGAACGCAAACCGATCGACGATCGGCGCGAACACGAATGCGAATCGGTCGGATAAAGACGAATCGCGCTCTCGATTTCACATCAGCATCCCAGAGGGACTGTTTGGGGCATGTCGGTGAAACGATTCGAGGTAAAGGAATTTTAGTGGCTAGTGCAGAAGGCTGACGTCACCGAAGCGGACCTACGTTAGAGCGTTGATCCCATTCCTGTTCGAGATCACGCTCGAACGAGAAAGCGCTCTTCTCTCACACGCGCTCACCTTCCTCGGCTTACATACGATTTCATGAGCAGGTGAGCACGCGCGCAAGATCGCGTGTTCAGGACTTATCCGTACGTCGATTCTCTCCTTAGGTGGGCCAACGTCTCTAGCCGTCGATAGTTTAAAAATGCCGGCTCAATGCGGCGAGATCGAGAGCGAGAATTGTCGACCAGCTGCGAATTCACGCCTCTCGTTTCGCGCGTAGAGGTTTCAACAAGGTGGGGAACCGCGGGCGAAAAGTCGTTCAGAAGAAACCATTTTGTGATGGTATCAATGATACTGTGCCGATTTTAGGTATTGGCGATCTTTTATTGATAAGTGGAAAGATAATAAGTGATAGTGGAAAATACTTTCTCAACAGATGTGAAAAAAAAATCTTGTAACATTGACGTGTTCCTTAGAATTTTTATAAAATATGTGATCATCAGGGATTAACACTTTGAACGCCAATGATATTTTGCTTGTTTCGACATTTCTACTGAAGTGAAACTTTTTCTATAAAAATCACATATTTAGGAAGAAGAAACTTTCAAGACACTGGTAGATCACTATTTAGCAGATCTTGATCTTCTTAACGCTAATATTTAAATATTGAATATCTTAGAAAATTTATAAATATTGCCATTTAAACATAACGGGAAATTTCATTGAATTTAATAGCGCCGGTCACTGGTGACCCCCATGGCAGTCAACGTGTTAAAAAATAGAATTATTTTTAGACCAAAGACATTTGATATTTACTTATTTCAGGGTTTAGCTTAACAATGCAGTTTATTTTTTCATTTGCTCCAATGTACTTTTGTAAAATAAGGAAGAACACACATTTGCAACTGTGGTAATGGAGTGGGTACTGTTGTAAAAATTATTTCTTGTCACTTTCGCGGTCATTGTAAACTATTGGCGTACAACATTATCTATAATGGTGGTTGCATTTAGTGGTTGCATAAGAATGATGAATTCTTGGTAGCGCATCCAGAAAATGATTATCTTCATAATAGTTTTAGAAGCTAAGTGTCTACAGAGGGATGAAATGTGTTCACTGGCTTTAAGACTAGAACCACCGACTATTTATATTAGATACTATGTAAATACTTTAGAAGAAAGAGAATGAAATGTGCAAGAAATTAAGTTGATTTAATTACTCATGTTTTGGAAAGCAGACGTAGAAAATTGGACAGGATACAGCCCTACAAACTTTAATAATATTTTTAAAAAATTCTGTACAAGTTATTTTGACCCCCTTGGTAGATGTATGGTTAAAACTTATATTGGGGATGACTTGTAATGAAATTTTAAGGGTGGTCATTTTATTATAACGATAATTGAACCGATTTTTCCGGATATTTAAGTGACAATGCTTAGGGGGTGAATGGATTCGTGATGAATAGAAGACTGGGGTTGTTAAAATTTAATTGTATTGCTGTAGATCAAAATTTGGTCCTCACTGCTTCAGAAATGGTTCTGGTAAAAATCTTTATAGTTTTTTATTATCTTTCATGGCAAAACGATTTATTGAGAGCCTCGTTAAATTTACGAGTCCTTTCGAAGACAGGAAATTAAATCTGCAAAGATCAACGGTGCAAATTTCGAAAGGATGTCTCGTCCCGTGTCCTTGATTTCTGAAGTGGATTTGAGTAGCTTCAACGTTCCCCGTTTTTGGTAGCAGACGGCAATCACGGCCGACAAATTTGCATTGTCGAGTGGTATCGCGATTCTTATCGCGTCTGGTTGTGATTGAAACATTTTAATACGACAGAGATAGGATAAACGAACTGTATTTCCATCTGAATGAAGAATTGCGATCGTAAATCTTACGATCAAAGAAAATTACTTCAGCAAACCAATATTGGATTTACAGCATGTGAAAAGAAGAACGTGCTGAATTTTTTTTAGGTTTTTTTATTGGAGAAAATAAATATGTAAATTACTATAAAAAAAATGTACAATTGTAAAGCTAACGAATATGAATTTCATATTGGACACTACGATAACAACGAACTTGCATTATTACCTTCCCGTTTTTGGCTCTCGCTCGGAATTCCAAATCGAGGAAATTCCAAAACATAAAAGCCCCGTAGAACTTATTGCCAAGTATGATATTATTGAGTGTACTACTCCGATATATCATCTTCTCTACTCTTTTAAATCTTTACTAACATCAAAATTAATTCAATCACTCATAAATCAGTAATATTACACAATCGTAATTTTCACCGCTTTAAACTCAAACCGAAATCACCCAATTTATTTTACACATCAGCAAACCACTTCGACATAAAAATTTCATCATCGATCAGATCATTTTTACCAATAATTTTTTTTCAATAGATTTAACAGCTGCTGTTTTTCTCTCCAGACTTAAACACACACACACTCGCCCACGCAAGCAGATGATGTAAACCAATCAACCTGGAATAAGAACGAATCGTACCATAACCCGATCACAATAAATATCAGCTCGTGTGTTGAATCGATATAAACACGATAAAAGCGAATAAATAAAGGCGGAACGCTGACACTAACGAAGTTGTCGCATTCTTGGCGGTGCCGTTAACCGCTAACACGCGCCTAAACAGGTGCATTCGCCTTAGGTGGGCCAGCTTCTCATCTACGACATAGACGACTATACGGCTTGAAATTCCAAAGCGTAATGAGAATCTGAAATCGCCATGGACTCGATCAATTATCGAGCCACACGGTGCCACGACCTAATCTATCGTTCTCCGATCTCCGTGTTCCTTTCTGCCTCTTTTTACATTCCACATATCTACGCTCCCTGTCGTCATATATTATTCCAACCCCGGTGAACGTATATATATATAAAATTCACCCTAAAACTGACAAAATCAACGGTCCTTCCGGTTTCCTCAGCGAAGGAGAGTTCGAAGGAGGAGTAGACCTCTCCTACGTTTGGATTAAAATTCAAGCAGATTAAAGTCTCACGAGAGGAAGAAAGTCCTTCTTGTGTCTTTTTTTCGCGATTTCTGCGCCGGCATCCACTGTCTGCCCGCAGACTACGCTTCCGATAAGACGTGAAATATGCGAACCGCTATTCCGGCATTCTTTGCCACTGAAGAAACGCAAGATGCGGAATGAGAAAGTATGGGGGAATGAGGAACATGAGAATGGGATAAAAAAATTTTTGCGAGAGACCCCCGACGGATCACACGCAGAGAGATTCGTTGTATCTCGTTGTCGACGAAATTTCCGCGCGCGTTTGCAAACGCAAAACCTGTGGAGACGAGGTCTATCCGTCGTGCAGACGCCGCCCGAGAAAGTTTTCGTTTCCGGCTGAGGATTATTGTAACTGTTGAGATAAAAAAAAGAGGTGGTTTCTGAGAGAAGGAGAAAGGAGAATTGCGGGTAAGAGGATTGCGGTATCAACGACGATGAAATCTGCTGCGTTTCGTGGACGTTAACAGCTGAATGCGAATTTGTTGGATTTTTGAAAATATAGTGAGTTATGGTTCGAGAATGTTGGTATATTTGAATTCCAAGAGGAAATTTGATGTTGGAAGTATTTTAACTCGGTGTAAATTGAATATTTTGATTTGAAGGTAGAAAAGCAATTATCTATTGACAGGTTCAGAAATTCCTTCACCTTCTTTTTCATCCCTGATCTACATTTCTGGATAAGAATAATTTCAAATCTCATTCGATCCGCAAAACCTCCGGTTCTCGTCATCGCTTCGAAAGCTGTCGCCAAAGAAAATTTCCAATTCTTACAAACCGTCCCCCGTCTAAATATAAATGCAGCAAAAATAGCAACCTTTCATGCAACCTCTAACACAAAGGCATACGCGAGCAACATTGCAATCACGAAAACAAAACCCACCAAAAATAATCTTTGTTACACGAAACTTTATTACTTTCGAAGTCTTAACTTACAAAAATCGATCTCAAAATTCCAAAACTCCTTCAATACAGATAATTAATCATTTTCAATAATCAACTTCTAAGAACCAATCCACGAATCCTTCATCGCGCAACTGATCGAAATTATTTTCGTTTCGAACTACTTTCACGGCCGAAATCAATGTCCCATTTTATCCCCATTACTCCGCGTCGAAACGACGGCGTTTCCATGTACGGTGATATCGAGTCGTTACTGTCAACTATAAATATCTATCAATAACGATGAAAACAAGCGGTCAGACGTCAGAGTTCTCGATTCAATTTATATGAAATAATTCCCTGTCTACTGTGGGATTTTCCATCTCCACGACGAAACGTTCCGTTACATACGTGATTAACTGCACGCGTTATAAAATAGCAGTGCACGGTTGCTCTTCGAGCCGCAAATTGCTGGTCATAAAATAATGAGAGATACGGGCCGAGCAAAAATACCGACGATGAGGACGAGCGTTGCGTGTATGCGAATCGGGGATGAAAAGGTGTGCTCTTAATGCCGTGCAACAGTTACGACCGAGAGGGAAAAGGAAAGAGTGGGGAATCGAATTTATCGGAGACACGAGCATAAAGATCGTGAGAAAATTCCCGGGCGAACGTAAATGGCTTTGCCGAAAGGTAAGGGAAAGAGCATAGGAACCATGGATGGTGGAATTAATTTCTTTGTGAATTTTAATTCGATTCTTGATGACGTAAATAAGTTACGTTAATCGAGAGGAATTGGGTGGACGTGAAGAGGATAGAAATTATATTTATTACATGTGTAGTATCCCTATAAAAAGAATCTTATGAGACGAATGGATGACGTGGGCACGGACCTGAAATCTCGAGTTCACATTTTATATATGCAAATGTGCCTAGTGACGGTGCATATCGTTTAGAAGTTCGATTTGGGCATCTAAGCAAGAATGATACGAAGCATTTAATACCATCTTCTGCGGGAACCGTCAAACTGACGGGTTCTTAATTAAGTTAAAATAGTTTTCAAATTTACAGAGAAGCAGTACAGTGGACATTTCAGGCGTACCTTATAATACAGTACACATATTATTTAACAGACCGTATTTTTAGCCGTTTAATCCATCTTTTTCCAAAATACTTATTTATCATATTTGAATAAACCAGATTTAGTGGCCGTAAATCTGGTGTCAATGTCGTCTTTAATATCATTATTAACGCCATCATTAATATGATTATTATACCATTCAGTATTCTTCTTTTATTTAAATATCTCTATTTGTTTTTATTAATTTGTGTTGTGGGTTTTGCTAATTGCTTAATACCCCTTTCTACATATGGTAGAGGATACAATTATTGAGAAAATCTCTTAATTTTGTAAAGAACGAGCATTTGGTTTGACGGAGAAACAATTCTTTGACTGTAATAAGACATTATCGTAATCGAGGAACGTATAGTGAAGATTGTAGTTCGCTATCGTGAAATAAACGTCTATCGCGAATCTCATAAAGTAGAAAGGGGTCTTTCTTTCCATGGTGGAATGTCTTTTCCTCGTAACACAGCCAAAAGTCATTCGGTTTCGAGGCACATTCGTAAATCCTTCGAAATTCAGCGGACGTAACGACTTGCAGGTTCGCATCCCCTGAAATTTCTTCCAGTTGTCGCGCTTGTGAATGTTCTCCACTTTTTTTTTTTAACACGGTCATTCCTCAAATTTACATCGCACCGCGACACCGCTGGTTTCTCGTTACCACGGTGTTTCGTATGGAAATTATCGTGCAGATGTGCATGTTTATGTTTAATTTCAACGGCGCTTAATTGCACTCGGATCTAATGCAGCTACAGAAGTAGTGCGCAACTGTCCTGTAATTGATTTTAAAGTAATTACAAGAGCGCATCGGTTTCGCGACTAGTTTCCTCGTGCAATAATACTGATTGTGTTCCAACAATGGAATTGAATGTCAACGAGTCCAGGAAAGTTTGATGTGCCTTTTACTGGCTTGTTGCATACTCTGAATTCAATGATTTGCATCCATAGTGTTATGATAGTTTTGTGAAGAATTTATAATTTTAAGTAAATTATAAATCATGGAAAGTAGTACGAAATTAATAAAAAACGTAGGTGACAGTGATACAAACTGAAGACACTAATTGGACATTCAAAGTACAACCATTTTTCCAAGAATCTATAAATGTAGCTGAATTCTAAACGATAGGAGTCATCAAATATTATTAACACTAGAACTATCGGCGTCATATTTAACATATTTTCATAAATTAAATAAGTACTTTGAAAAAGGGTGAATCAAGCGGCGGAAAATTTGATCGATTGGATGATTTATGTTTATTGATATAGACGTAGAATATTTATTCTATGACTCTTATATAAACTTGGAGAATTTTTTGAAAAAATTGTGTACCAGTCATTTTGACTGGTTTGGTAGTTCTAGTGTTAAATTAAAAAAATGTCTTAGAAAATATCAATCGTCAATTTTCTACAATGTCTCATATAAAGGTGAGATATATTAAATTAAATTTCCACCTGTTATAATAATTTCACCTAGATTCTTCAACATTAGAAGTACCAGCGTTAAATCTATTCAATTTCAATATATTAAATAAGTACTTTGAAAACAGAGAAATCAAGAGACCGAAAAGAAAATGGATACGGTGATTTATGTTTTTCTAGATCGACGTAGAATATTTATTCCATGACTCTCCTGTAGACTTGAAGAATTTTTAGAAAAAACTGTGAACCAGTCATTTTGACTGGTTCGGTAGTTTTAGTGTTAAATTATATAAATTTCAAGTTCCAAAGACTACCATACAATTAACAAATTCCTAATGCTTCTCACAAATAATACCAATCCAAACTCATGACCTGTAAACTGTACCCATTAAACTGCGCTCCCAATCATTAATTCCATACGTACTATGGTCTCCTATCGAATGATAATCTCTACCTGTAAATGATATTTATTTTAACGCCAACTTGTCGACAAGTTTATTCTCAATATGGTAACGCAGGTATCGAGTATTCTTTTAAGGCGAGAGATCTAGTGCTATTAATCTCGATGTAAGGAGATACTTCTACAAATTAATAGTCCCTTGTACATCTAGTAGATCGAATCTCGTCGGCTATGTTTCACCGTGTCCCTGTGTCCACCTGGGCGAATCGAATGAACGAAAGTGAACGCGCCTTCTTTCTGATTATTCGGCACTAAAAACGACCTGTAAAGAGGCCACGATTCTCGGCGTCTGACGAGCGACGGCATCGTTCTCCTTTTGTTCGCCAGGTAGTCTGTTCACTCGGCGCATTCCTCGTGAAACGCAATGAAAGAGGAGATCGATGTGTCAGTGACAATAATTTTGGTTTCCGGCTTTGTGACGTCGTTACATTAACATCTGTCGTGGACGCAAGAAGATAATTCATCTTGTCGCGATATTTCTCTTACAAGGGAATATTCTGAAATATAAATCACTGACTTTGATGAAATTTTAGTATGATATAGTTTTCGTGATAATATTTGAGACGTATTTTTTTTTATTGGCAATTGTCCACTTTAAAGGGGGGAAAACCGCCCCCAAACTTGGACTACCGATACTTATCGAATATCTGGGAGAGTATTAGAGATACTGAAATTTTGTACAGACTGAAAATTGACGCCTTGCTATTTGGGATGTTCCCTTCTTAGGTGTGATAATTAATGTAAAGTTAATTGTATAAAAATTAGATTTGAATATTTTACGTTTAGATATTTAAAAATTAATGCACTGGACGCATTGTTTCAATCAAAATGATTGAACATTTGGGGAGGGATTAACATTATTGAAATAGTGTTTGGTAAGAGTGGGGGAGACTTTGTATAAATTATTATATTTTTGTAGATAAGGTAATAGCTTACGTTATTAATTATTGATTCTGTATTCTTTTTCACAGTATGTTTTCATTTGGAGAGCGTAAGTTTTGATGGAGAGATAGAATGATGAGTTTTAGAGAAATTACACGACGCGAATCGCAGCCTATTCGCTCGTACATATTATTTGTGGTATAACCAATAATTAGTATAGTTTATATAGTGTATAATTATTATAATGTATAGTACTATATAATCTATAATTATTAGTAGCTATATCGCATATAATACAGAGTGACCAGGTCTCACCACGTGGAGGTTGCTGCGAGTGGAGACCCTTGTCATTTTCAACGATAATACTTTGTATTTTTTAAGTTAGAAATATTGGGATGAAGAGTTACATTTTAAATGATTTTAATGTGTATGCTGCTTTAAAAACATGGCACGAGCTACAAATTAGGAACTAAATAAAACAACAATTTCACAGCATACAACAAATATCAGGTCTGCAAATTAGGAGTTTACTGGTAACTAATTGAATGGCGACATACGAACGCCAGAAATTAAATGTTTGAATATCTGTGCGTTAATTTGAATACATTGTCTGTAATTAGTACGAACGTTTACATTTGCATTTACATTTACATTTGTCGCAAAATTCAATGAAAGTTTCATGAATCCCATATAACTCTAATATCAAGGGAGTTCAAAAAATAATATAAAAATAGTAGGTCTGAAGAACATGAACTATTTTAAAATTGAGCTCGAAAGTACAATTTTAACTTTTGAAAATTCTGCCCTCAATTCAATGAACCATTCCAGTTTCACAAACTAAATATTTATGCGCTACACAAGTATCGAGAATCGTAAGCAGCTTTTATTTTAAGCTGCATCACCTCTCGAAATCGTCCTAGACGATCATATAATTTTAATACACCATAAAATCTCATCAATATATGCCCCAGATATATAATTCGTATCAATACGTTCACTAAAACCTAATAACGTATGAACCACTTACGTATCAAATGGTACAAATAATATTTTAAGAAATCTGCAAATATCATTGCTATAATTACATTTCAAACTTGTATTATAACAATTACTTAAAATACATACATTTTAATATCATAAAAGAAAAGTATCAAGATGAACACCTTGCACGAAGTTAAAAACACATCCAAATGATGCTATTACTCGACTTAATTAATTGAAACATATAATAAATTACAATAAAATATATTACAACACGCAGTCAAATATAAAGTATAGTATAATTCAAAATAAAATATTTCATTGTTTATTTCACACCCAAAAAGTTAAATCGACCACAAATCTAAGTTCCTAAATGGTCAAACACATTAAACAACCGCTCCCCAACATTTTTCAATGAATTGTATTTACCACTCTGGACAAAAGAACTGCGATAACTGATCTCAGAACTAATATTAGAGTCTCCGGGAGACTTTTTTCAGTATCGACGAAGTATCGATGCCGTCGTTATATCGCGCAGCAACTTCCACCGTCTTTTCCCGCGTGGATCGAGGGGGATGTTCGTATCTCTTGGTGATTCCCCCTGACCACTCTGTCATCGAATGTATATAACCAACGCCTTCTGCCAAAGGCAACGCAACCACCCTTCGCAGAGGGGGTAGGAAAAAAACGGGAACAAAAAGTTCTGGCTTCTACCTTTCTGGACGAAAAGATATTCGTCCGCATAAAAAGAGGGTTGAAATCCGCTTCGAGGCTGTCACCGGCAGAGATCATAAACGTTCTTATCGCTTTGGATGCTCAATCAGACTTCCCGACCTGTGTACGTGCGTCGAAGTATTTTCGCGTCATTTCTTTCGCGAATGATTAAAGTATATGCTTCACAGAAGGTGGAGATTTCGTTGAATCCAGTTTTAGGTACGGAAAAATGATTCTCTTAGGTTGCTCTTTGAATGGAGATCCGAATTTATTGACTTTTTTGGCAAAGTTGGTCAATGTGTTTTGCTTTTTGAGAAAAGAATAATATTGATGGGTGGACAAATAATTAATATTTTAAGTTAAAGTGACTAGTGTCACCAGCGTTGGATTTTGGTGCCAAATTGAACTTCTATGGGGTACGTTCGACTTATCTTTTGCTAATTTTCTTAATATAATTCGATACTTTTATTTTTCTACCGTAAAGTAATATAAGTAATAATATTATTAGAATTGTACAATGATGCGTTGAGTTTTTAATATAAATTATTTTATTTTCTGTCACTCGGTATTAAATTATGGGGTGAGAGGTTCCTAATGATTCTACTCTTGTTTTAATTAAGGGATGAAAAGGTATATGCACTTCGGCGTTGTTTTATTGACTGCGTAAATGTAAGAACGTTGTAAATTGAAAGTAAGATTGTTATAACGTTTTTGTTAACAATCTGTATTTGCTGAACAGGGTTAAAGAAGTTCAACTAAGGTATCTACAGAAAAGAAGAAAAGCTTCCAGCTCCAACGTGCGGTAAAGTATCTGCAGCTTAGGTTTATCTAGTTCGGATAAGCTGAAGATGAGAAAAGAAGAACCAGAAACCTTCTTTATCAGCTCTGAAAGCTCGCAAGTTCGATATTTCCTCCTCCAAAGCTAACTAGATCGAGGTACCTACCCCCGGTACTATCAGTGTTCACCAGAAATTTAATATTCTGATAATATAATCACAGTTGCACTCAAATAAATCAAATCTCCTTCATTTAATTTCTATATCAAAATATTTGAAAGCATTTCCTGAAATTCTTCCACAATTAATCTATTTTTCTCTCTTCATATCACCGACTCAATTTTAATTTATTTTCACAAAAAAGATCAATGATTCTATGTTTCTACTATGACGATTTTTCACAATACAATTTTCACACAATACACTTTTCACAATTACCACACTTTGTGGTATCATTACAATGTTTCATCCCTCGTTTATTCACTCCCTCCAACCCCATCGACAACTATGATAATATTTGGCCGGCAAAAGAAATTTCATTGGGACACGGAAAATAAATAAATCGAATCCAACCCCATACATTCATCCGCAACAATTGCACGCGTTTGCGGAAACTAATAAAGCAGGATATTGCCATGGGAAGAAGTTCTACGGTTATTTGTACGTGTTCCACCCTTCTGCGGTAGGGAAGAAGCCTCATGCTATGGTGGTGCATCGTCTATGAAACAACGTTGCAACAGAATCGATAGCATCGGAAGTCGAATAGAAGGGAACTATGAGACTCACATGCTGACAGATCAAACACATGGACGTAGAAATATCGACGAGGATTCCTCTTTTCTACGTAGAAAATCGACGAACGGAAGGACTTCCGAAGAAATGTTCTTAGCCTCCCCTCGGTGTACCAGAAATATCGTTCTTGTATCCTCCTACCCCTCCTGCGAAACAAACGGATCTTAATCTTAATGCTCATCGGACTCGTGAATTTGCGAAGTTATCCGATTGTTAGCCACGATTTGCGACTGGGAGATTTCTGCCGATATTTCAATACGTATACCAAGGTAGAATTGATTTAGTTAACGAAATTATTAAAGATTATAATTATAGATTTGTGTTTTTGATTTTTTTGTAGGACGACGATTTAATTGATGATTAAAGGAGTTTTATTTTATATAAGGTATCATTGTCGATAGTAATATGTGAAGGAATTTTTTTCATTTTTTTATATCATTTATATCAATGAACAGTCCCAATGATGTTTATTTCTTCGTTTGATTTATTTCTATTTAATCTCAGTTTTCAGATTGTTTTACTTAAATTTTTTATGGAGAGATTAATTATCGTTCATGCCGCTGACATAATTCAGTTTCACGTCAATTAAAAATTTTTTTTACAATTGCGAATAAGTGTTCTTAATCTGCAAAAAATCTTTATTCGACATGAGAGGCCAATTTCAAGCCTCCTTAAAGATGTTTTTGCGACGTTAAAGATGAGTGTAACGACTTTCGGGTAAACGTATCTCTCCCGAAATGAACATGTATTAAGATCTTGATCTTAATGTTTATCAGGCTCGTGAATTTGCGTATTTATCTGCCAGTGGATCTACAGCCTCGTGCGGTCTTCGAAATATTTTAGTTACATGGCTCGAAATCAGACGAAAATTTGGGACACCACGAAAAATAATGTCTTTCCCCTGTGATGGAAAGAAGAAATATTTAACAAGTAATAAAAATTCATGGCGCACCTTTCTTCTTTTACTTCAGTTTCACTTGATGTTTTCTTCTTTCCTTCGGTTCTCTTTATAATTTCTTGTCACACTTTTTAATCACAAATTTATATTATATATTAAAAGTTATTGTAAAATTTAGTTGGCAAAGACTTCTATGTTAAAATATTTAATATATTTGGAATATAAGTTATTCCATGCGTTTTTGAGGTGTGAAGAAAATTAAAAAAATGAAATTATGATACTCCGTTCATAATCCTTGACGAGTCAGAACGAATCTGACAACTCTTTCGTCGCTACACCACCATAGAACCTTGACATTGTTACTTTTACAGCATACCGTTACAATTTTCGACTAGCATGATACAGAACGACTATACATCACCGACGATTTAATGAATTCACCGACATTTGTTAGGCGGAGAAGGAACATCGCCATTAACTCGGGCTATTCTTTGAAAGGAACGACGACTTTGGGTAATTTGAGTTTCGACGTTTCCGCTTGTATGTACACATTGTTATCGACCTCATATTTAATTCCAACTATGCGGAAGTAATTGATCTCTTAAATAGATTTTCGAATTCAGTTATTTATGACTCAATTTTTCATTCAAAAAACAAGAATTCTATTGGCTTTGTAGTTTGCCTTATCAGAGATATTTATTTGAATTTTACCTCGAAATATTAACAAATCGTATTAATTTAGATGTGTATTTTTTATTCAATTATTTAGAGGTAATCGAATATTATTACTTTAGAAAACTCTTATTTGGAATTATTATTTTATGAAGCTTCGTTTAGAATTATTTTCAAAGTTCTATATTATATTAAATATTTTGGTGTTTTCGGCAAATATGTAAGGTGTTCTCGAATGGATTACAGCAATTTCTTCGACGTCTTCGAGTTAACTTCGATAACTTTTTCAATTGATTGCAGTTTTAACCCACTCCATGCTATCATAATCTAGTTTCCGTCATTGATTGTTGAAAAAGGAAGACACTTTGAATGCAGATACGGAACTCAGCACGCAAACAAAAGCTCTTCCGTTATTACATCATTCAAAATTCTATAGATGTTACTTCCATTTTCTACGTTCGTACTTTTTACTTCCATCCATTGTCTGCGTTATTAAAAACCGGAATAAGGAGCACTATTTCACATAGGTACTAACGCACAGAACTATTTGCTCCTTATCATCCCTTAACTTTCTTCCACAATACTAATACTATCATTAAAAAAGCAATAAAACTGACTATCTACTAAAAAACAAAACACAAAAACTACAACAAAAGAAGTCTACCATCCAACTAACATCTTCACTCACACAAAACATAAATTACATTTTATAGTATAAAAAAAGTCCTCCGATTTAAAAATTAATTCCACCTCAAAATGAGAAACGAAACCTCTTCAATTAAGAATATGAAACTCAAGCTGTAATTAAAGCTTCAACCACGAGAGATACAAGTTCAGCCTACACCTATCGATCTTCTCGTGCCACGTCCATCGTAACAATAGGAAGCATGGCAAACTTCCGTGATAACGCACTACTTATCCAAGCAGAAAAGTTCATTGTTTGCCAACGATTAAATACAACGCACAGTCCCGCGTAGAAGAGCACGAGAACTAATGTCCTGTCTCCCGTTGTAATCTGCTAATTCCGTTTTATTTGTCTTCGTCGACCGGAAACGTTTTGTGCCTCCACGTTTCGGGGAGGTTTACGCACGTCGATCTCGCAGAGGAACGGGTACAAGAATAGGGTGGTAGAAAACGGTGATCGTAAAGTGTCTCGCATAACATAAAGTGATTAATTGCTCGAGGCAACTACAGAATGGAGAACTTAAAGAAACGACGTGGGGAAGAGTTCAATTCCGCGTCGCGGCTAGGATTTATATTATCCCGCGATTCGACAGCTGCAACGCGGTAAAGATGATAAAAATAGGATCCCACGGGGACGTCCTCGGGTTAACGATTCGACGCATTGCGTTCTGCGAGATTCGTCGCGATATTTATGCACTCTTCGCGAGACTCTTAATCTCGTCCTCAGCGATTTAAGGTCAGCCGGAATTGCGAGCAATTTAACCGCACGTATTGCCTGGTATTGAATCACTCTTGCATTTTTATATTTTATGTGAAGGAATTAAACGAAAGACGTCACTTCTTGAGAGCTGTGCAGTGGATTTATGATTTCTGTTTAACGATTTTGTATTTAACACTAAACCTACCAAGACGGTCAAAATGACCGGTTTCCAATTTATTCTAAAAATTCCCTAAATTAATAGGAGAGCCATGAAGCAAAAATTCCACTTCTATCTTATAAAACATATATTAGTTAAATAATCGTCGCTTCACCTTCTGATTCCTCTTTTCCCAAAGCACTTATTCGGTGTATCTAAATATGAGTAGATATAAAGCCGGTAGTTTTAGTGCTAAAAATGTAAAGGTAGTCTTTGAGGTTGTGAGAATATTGCAGATTAGATTTCTTTTTTGAAATTTTTATGGATTAAAATAGAAAGTTGTTCGGTTTAGGGAGGGTTCGATGGTGGGATGAATGCTTTCGTTTGAGTAGGTTTTACATTACTCTTTGTAATAGCTTCTTTACTTTCGGTTTACCCTTCTATTGTTAGCGGCAAAGTGCTTCTTACAATTCAGCCTATACATTCTTTTATATTAGTGAAAAGGCCTTTGTATAACGCCGTACTTTTTGGAGACAGGAAGTTTACAAAAGAAATAGTTGAATTCAAAAAGACTGTCTTAGTATCCAGATTATTGCGCATCTAACAGTAAGTTAAAACAATAAAGCAGGTTTACTATCCGTACGCTGTAATACAATTTGTAGTTAGGATTACTTGTATTAACACTTTACCTACCGGTATTTTTTAACACCCTACCCCCTTCTGACCGATCACTTGGCCACAAATACTTCCTTGATACAGATATCTATTCGAAAATTACAAATTCTCGTCACTGAGTCTTTAACACAAGTAACGGCAATGATAAATAATAATTTATTAATTGGAGTGGCAACCAATTAATAAGTTAAAAGTTCAAAGGCGTTGGGTCCGAAAAGCCTATTAATAGGCTTCCGGTCGATAAAGTGTTAACACTAGATTTACGGCCGCTAAATCTGGTACATTGAATTATATTAAATAAGTACTTTGAAAAAAGATGGATCAAACGTCAAAAAATACGATT
This sequence comes from Cerceris rybyensis, assembly GCA_910591515.1. Taxonomy (NCBI): domain Eukaryota; kingdom Metazoa; phylum Arthropoda; class Insecta; order Hymenoptera; family Crabronidae; genus Cerceris; species Cerceris rybyensis. The sequence goes on from OU342799.1 coordinate 12,166,901, forward strand.
AGGTAAGTAATTTGTGTATTATTACATACACGTGAAATATTTTAAAAAGTAGGAGTCCGTCAACTTGACGGATGCCGTAGATCTAGTATTAATAAAATGACAAACACTTAACTGCAAAACAAGTATCACTTTCAACTATAAAATTGTAACAGTTTCCAAAGTAAAGGAAATAACTTCGACGATTAAAGACACTCATATAAGTTTTGTTGCCACAAAGTCATATGGATTCATTGTGGCTTACAGAGAAGTATTATCTAGAAAGTTTTTAGCTCGATCGAGGTTCCATTGTTTCTTAGATCCACTGGAGGCATCTACTTGGGCATTCAGTGGACGATTTGAAAGCAATTCGCACGTCGGCGGCTCTTTCTCGGTCGTTTCGTGTACCACCGGCTTCGTGGCTCCCGTAACCCTCTATTTTACATAATTCGCAAAAGCGCCGACGCGCGTTTTAAATCCCGCGTTACGCCCCAAGTTGCTCGAGACCGATCGTATCGGTTTGATATCATCAACAGCTACTTCCGAACGATGTACTTAAGCCAATCGATTATCGTAAAATGGACACCACCGACACGAAACCCGGTACTTGAAATCGATTATACACTCCCTCGATCGAACGGCGATAAAAGTTTTTCATTTTATCACGCCTAAACAGTGAAGGAATTCGACGGGTGTACTTCTTCGCACTGGTCACGCTTGGCGTGGAATTTCAAATTTTATATTTTGTAGGGAAAATTAAAGGGGTCTTTGACACGTATTTTTGGATTTGTTGTGATCGATAGCGTTGACTTTGAAAATTAGGTATTACTTATATAAAACAATATCAGATTCGTGAGGGAACAAGCATACTTCTTCGTGCTGGTCCCGCTTCGCGTGGTATTTGAAATTTTAATATTTGCAGAGAAAATTAGAGGGGTCTTTGATACGTTTTTCTGAATTTGTTCGGACCGATTGTTTTGGCTTTGAAAATTAGGTATTATATAAAGTAACATTAGTTTTGTAAAAGTATGTTGAGTCATTGTAAACTATGTTTCATTTTCTAGCGCTCATTGAATGATAACCAGACAGTAATGACGATAAAGTAATCCTGCCTTGAAGTAACTGAAATCAAAACAGTTCTATAACTATTTTTTATTACCTTATTATCGTGAAATTATAGAGTTTTACTAATAATTATGTAGTCTGACGCATTACAAAAAAAGTCAACAGTAGATAAAGTGTTAAATTTGAAAAAAGCTCAACGATTGTAGTTATCGATGCCGCGAATAATGAAAAGTAAATAAATTAATTAGAAAACGTATCTTTTTTCATCTGACTTTGTCCAAATAGAAAACGAATTAATCCCACGCAAGTCGCATCGATCGGACGTTTTCTTTCTTCCGCCTTTCGTGTTTTGCCAAGTGACAATCGATATGATCCTCTGGGAATTTCGAACATAATTATGAGTTCTGTTAGGGTCGATTTCTTTTCATACGTTTCACGGGCTTACATGAGGTAATACATCAGGCCTGTCAGGCTACCGTGCGGGAATAAATCTGATAAGAAATGATATTAGCATGAAACTCGTTCACGCGGAATCGCCGATGGACGAAAGGACACGTATTAAAAAGTAACACCGCAAGGCTGCAATGATATATGTTCGATGTTCTCGATGTAACCGTTGTGTAGCAATTTTTATATTCTTTTTCGAGAAGTCTTAATTTTCTTGAGACGTGTTACAGATAAATACACTGGGACGTTTTTAAGATAAGCACATTTCTCTAAGTCCACCCCGTGACAGGTAAAATATAACTTTCAATCTCCCTCGCGACTTATCGTCTTCTATTTTTTACACGGTATTGTTTGACATGCGAAGACGAGAGGTGGATAGGACATGAGGATTTGCTTTTACGATATGATAAAACGAGAAATGTCTCGTTTCTTTTTCACTCAGTCTAATGGAGTTGCAAACTTCGATAATTACGTCAGAATTAATTCAGGCTTCATTGAGTGAAGTGAAAAGTTTGCATTACAAAAAAGGAGGTGAAGAATCATTTTTATATACAATTTGTAGATTATTTTTGCCGTAGAATCAAATTTGAAAGAAGGTACTATAAATCCTATAAATATCCCTTTTTTGCGAGTGGTATTAGGTCTCATAAAAGTCAGAAATCGTCGCAAATCAAATCTAAAAAAATCTCAATTGGCAAGAGTTTCAAATTTTTGAAAAATAATTCTATGATAAATATGTCGTAAAAAATGTCCAATAATTTTTTACAAATAGTATTATACCTCTTACTCATAAAATCTAAAAATTCCCATAATCCAAACCTAATATCTACGGTCATAGAAATTTGAAATTTGGAGGAAACTGTTCTACAATAAATATGTCAACGCAATGAGCTATCAATATTTCTTCACAAACGCTACTACATTGCCTCAAGAAATGACTACTACAATCCCCACGATTCAAAACTGATAAAATCTAGATTAACAAATCATACGACTTGACCTCAAAAATCAGATTCTACAGAACTTCCCCCATCGTTAATCCTGTGATTGCATGATATAAATGACCATATAGCATTATACTGCTATTACTATTAATTACTCTCGCCCCATAATTTCTGTCCCACGCTGAACTGTAATAGATAATTAATCTGTTGCCCAACAATATTTTTATGACCGCATATTCCCTGTCTGATCAATAAATTTCAAATATAATCTTAAAATTCGTAAATTTCAATCGTAAAATTCAATATAATCTTATTACCTTTAATAATTTAGTCATTTTGAACAAAAATGATAATAATTTTGTGGTACCGTATCCCACTCATCTTTTCCGCTTGATAGCTTTTAAAAAATCTCATCTAGTAACATTTAAAACGGCAGCGGTTCCATTTCCTTGCATGATATTTTAGACCAAAATTCACTCAAATTTTTGCCCATCAATATTATCATCAATATTATTAATATCAATATTATTACAACCACTAAACCCATAATATTAAAAATTACAGTAACTCCATTTTCCAGCTGGCTATTACATCTTAAAAAATAAAGGTTTAGACTCGCAATTAATCGGTCAAAGTTCAAATCTCTTCCCGTTACCTCCGTCAAATTTTTACCCCAAAACATATCACAACCCCATGGTTCAAAATCCACCTAAAATAGTATATTCTAGGCGATATCACCATTTAAGGTAGTTGCTCCACGCAGGTACCGTCGCTAGATCAGGTTCATCCCCCCATAGAAATAAAATTAGTATTTTCTACGGAATGTATTAGGAAGTTGTTCCAAAATATAAAATATTTCATTTTAGAGTTTTTGATATTAAAATAAAACTAAAATCCAAAATTAATCATAATGCAACTTGAAAAAAATTTTTAAATCTGCACTTTAATTATGCTACGTTATTGAAACACACATTGTGCTTATTCCGCATATGTACACACGTACACTGGTTATCAGGTTATCTGTTTAACCTGCACATATGTATACTGTCATATGGTATCTATAGTAATATCCCCTCCTCTACTAATAATTATGAAACGAAGACTTTATTTTTCCATATTTATGAAAAACTAACTGGTAACAGCATGTTTTTTTTTTTCTAAATGATTCAGAATATATTATTCTATTACACCGTAGTTTTTCGTTTCAACGTTGTTTATTTTCGCCACAATAAAAATTAATATATACTACTTTCCCACGCTTTTCCAATGCAGTGTGTACAAAAGTATCATTTTTAATTGCAATTATTTAGCGTATAACGTGGTGAACGGTCATCAAATTTCACTATCATATGTATTACATATCTATTTATATATAGTTCAAGTTTGAACAACTTCTTGTTTATTTCGAATCATGAGACAACTACCTTAAAAAAAAACATTTTTTCTGCACCTATTTCGTTAAATTCTTTTTTACTGTAACTAATCGTCATTAATATCGAAAGGGTTAAAACGTATGGCAATGAAAGCACGTGGCGAGGTGGAGAACGAGGGGATTGGCCCGATGAGCTTCCCCTACGCAAGCTCGAGTCGTGCGGCGCGGTTCTCTTCTCTGAACCACCTCGCCAAAACCAGTCCGCGTTCGACAACGCGTCCCTCGTCCAACGTTCCGCGTCCCTTTTCATCGTGATTCGCAATTTCTTTTTTGCGAAACGACGAATCGAGGCTCGTTAATGAAGACGGCGGGAATTCATTCGAAATCGGAGAATACAATAACAAAAGAATGGAAGTGCACGTGGTTGCTTTAGTTTAGAGCTCCTTAAGTTTTCATATATCGTTTGTTGCTATCTTATTTCAACGTAGAATATAATATATTATAAATTAATTTTTTGCAATATATTAGTGACGCGTGAACTCTTTTTTTTTGTAATTATAATATAGGGTGAGATTAGTGAGAGATAATTGTGACAATTTTTTTTTCATTGATGGTTGAAGGGTGTTGTAACGATTGTTACAAAATTGAGGGGAGTTTTGGAATTGTGAGTATTCGAAGTGAAAGATGTGGGTTACCCAGAAGGGAGAGATGACGAGTAAGCGTCGGATATCGGTAGGAATACTCTTATTTCGGTGGAATACGCGAGCACGTATCATCGTTGACCCCTTTCGCCTCGGAACTGACTATTTTAGAATATTTTTGTCACGGAAGCTAAACCTAGCGACGGTTGAATTTTTATCGGATTTCCCGCGAACCTTGCGAACCCTGGATTCGATTTATTCCGTTGGTTATTGAAACGAAAGATAAGAATTTAACAATTTCAATCTTAACAAATTAATCGCTTGTATATTTCTAATTAATATTACACTTCTTCCTAATTGAAATCTATTAAAATTTGAATTTCTAAGTGTCTTCAGCAACTTAAGAATCAAATTCAAGGGAAGTTATCGATATTACAGTAATATCACGTTATTCATGTCGTTTTTTCCCTAACTTCAGCAGAAACGGATGAAAGAACGAAAGATTTATAAAACTTCGTGCTTTTCAATTAAGCGTTTTTCCTTTCTCGCTCTGTGAAGAGGGTAACCTCGTGCTCTTTTCGGAACATTGCACTAAATTCACCCGAAAACCAGTCTTGAATTAAATGCAGAAATATAGTTAGAAAGGCGAATAGCTTTGGCTCTCCGAGACGTCTCAAATTTCACGGATCGTTCGTTCTCCAAAATTCAACAATGGTCCTCGGATCGCGCCGGAAGTACGATTTTTCCTTCCCTCCATCGTCCTCGTTGCCCCCTTTTATTCTTCCCTCATTTTCTACTCGGTTACAGTAGACTATGAATGTATGTTTACACGTCTCAGCCTCCTCTTTAACGTAACCACCCTCGTGTTCTGCCTTTTTCCTCCTGTTTGCTTAGCTTTTACTATAATGCACGGAACAAGAGGATCGAACACTTTACGAGCCGATATGTCATCGACGAGGACCTTTAACAAGGGACACTTTCAAAGTGTTGCCTACTGATTTTCTCCCTTTTGAAATTTAAGAAGGAAAATCTAAAGAGTTTCATTGTAAAAGGAATAAAAGAATGAAGAGTTCTATAGGTTAATGGGAAAGACTTCGCCTATTCTTTTCGAAAATGATTTTGACAAAAATATAATACTTTAATGTATGTATTGTGAGGTAGATTTTGTGTAATTTCAAAGCAGTTTTTAGAAAATTTGTATCTCTTGTTGATACGTTTACTAAGATGGACTTTTTTAGGAAGTTCTGAATTTGGAGAGAATTTATGGTTGAAAATTAGCGTTTAGTGAAAAAACAAAGTTGCATTGATCAGTCATATGTTATGGACCTTATGTCTTATCTTATAGTGAACGCATTAAGAACTACTTTTAACATTAACACGTTCGCGAACGTGAATGCTATAGCATCCATTGTCACAGTGATGGAAAATGACATGGAAGCCATAGGATTCAAATTTTAAAGCCAATTTTTATTCATTTAATTTTATACAACCTTAAATTTTTGTAATTAATATACCTTTCAAAGTAATGACCAACTATTTCATCGTCCTGTCTATTTTTGCAGCTCACTGAAATTTTTACTGTCCGTGAACGTGTTAATTGTAATATTGTTATAGGTGTTTAATTATAAAATTAATTGCTTTACGAGCCCTAGGTATTTCAAAAGCAGTAACTTCACTAAATTCAAATAAAAGCCCTTCATTCGCCGTAGCATCTTTTAATATTCGAAATTCTTCTCTTTAATGGTGGAATTAGAAACAAATTAAAAGAACTCCGCATTCTTTAGATTTTCTTGCTTTCCAAGGCATTTCCGGAGGAACGAAGTAGTTTTCAGCAATTTGGAAAGTATCCTCGTATCAGGAACATTGTACAAAAGGATAGTGCTAACGTTAGCTTCACTCCTTCGCTCTTTTTTTTCCGTCCTACGAACAGATTTCGCGTCACGGTTTTAAAGGAAGCCCGCAGCGCGAAAGTTTCGGTGCAGTAAAAGAATAGCAGGGAACGACTGCTAACTTTATCTGCGAGACTACGTCCCATCTGCTAGAAGCTACGAAATTTAATCTGCAACGCGACCGGAATAAAGTTTCCGACATATTTTCGGGTTAATAGAGCCGCTGCTAAGTGCACGTACATGCGATGAAATCAGAGGCGCGTATTTCAATGGACTTTATTGACACTGTCTCAAAGGATCCATGAATAAGAAGGCTCGCGAAGCAAGTAAAGTACCGGAGAGTGTTGAGTAAAAGTTTCTGCTGCCGTTACGAAAGACTTTGATAATGTTTATCTCGTCAACGGATTTGTGATGAAAATGGTTTTCTCTTGAAATATGTTTTTCTTTCTTTTTATGTACTTTCCGGCTTTAACTTCTATGATCATTTTGCTTGGGACGAATTGTAACATTTTAGGTGAATTCTGAACTACCGGTGGAGAGTTTTTATCTTTTTAGTTGTTTATTTTAATCCTCTTTTTCAAAGGAATTTATCTAAATTGGGTGCTAGTTTTAGTGATAATGAAAGATCAATAATTGGCACTTTTTATGATAATAACTGGGCCAAATTTTGAGTCACGTAGAATATTTACAAGTCTGTTCTACAAATTGCTCCTTGGATTTTTTAACACTAACCGTACCAACACTTTATCGATACTTAATCTTACCATAGCAGATCTCTCAACCGATTATAAAATAATAATAATATCGTTCTAAAAGAAATACAGGAGATACTATCAACATAACATAGAAAACGATATAGAAAACAGTCCATACTTATTAATATTGCAAGAATTAATATATTTACATTTCATTGAACCAGTCAATCGACGACGTAGGTACGGTTAGTGTTAAAAAATACTATACTTTAACCCTCTATGGGCCCTTGAGACTCTGAGGTAACACAAGACACATCTTTGTCTCTAATCTTCAAAGTGCAATTTTAGCGTTGCTAAATATAATCATTTTAATACTTCAAAATCATGAAATCCTTTACAATATTTCAAAATCAAGTTAGATCTGTCATTTAAAATTGTATCTTTATCATTCCCTCGTGCGCCAACGTGCAATTGATCTTTTACCACAAAAAAATCGGTTCATGGAGGGTTAAATTCACCTCGCATAGAAGCATATTAAACGAATGACATTGACGATGAATTGTAGTACCGACGAAAAGGTTTTGGAGGGCTCGTAATGAGAAGCAAAAGACAGTTAGCAAGGATGAATGGTCCGTCTCGGTGGCAACGGTAATAGCCACGCAATCGAGGGATGAAGACTCGAGAGCACGGCGGAAGGGATGTCGTTCAAAGTCCCGCTTACGAGGACAGCGGGGTCGCGACTTCCGGCGAGCTCGGCGAGCATTCCTTTTCGGGGGAATGCGAGGGTATTGTTTCCTTGCAAGCACAAGGAGAACCGAAAGGAATCGAAGAGGACGAAAATCGTGATCCTAGGTCAGATCCTGGAAATTCAAGTGAAATGAATTTTTCTAATTACTACGCGGGCAATTTTAAAGGGGATAATATGATTAAGAGTATCGTCCTGTAGAGTTTTAGTTTTAATCTGTTGAAAATGAGCTTAGCTGTTTCCATGAGTTTTGGGACGATAAATTTCTGGGTTTAAGCCTTTACGTTGGTGCTTAAGTGGCAATTGTGTGTCGGGGAGAGTAAATATACTTTATGCTTGTTAATGGTGGTACAATTAGACGGGGGATGAATCTATTAGAAAATTAAACGGAAATGTATAATTTCTGATCAAACAAAAAACTTTTTGTATGTTACACTTTAACTTTAAATCCATCGCGATAATCAAAATGATGATTTTTTAATTTCTTTGAAAATTTCTACAATTATTCATCCGGTTCTTCTAATATTTCATATCTAAAGTAAAATGTAAACTCTCCACTTCTATTAATTATTCTCAATTTCCAGTGGTTCTAACATTAATCCTCTTTTCACTATCACAATTACTTATACGATATTTATTATTATTCGGTAGAAATAAAAAAAAAATACTCATAAAGTACCAGATTACTAAACTCCTTCTATTTTGAACACGAGGGTTTGATTTTCCAGCTCTGCTTCTTTAGAAAAACTAATATTATCGTATGAAACAAAGTTTATCTTTTCATTGAAATGTGCCTGATCAAAGAAAATATGGGGGCCAATTGCCTAATTTTTGGTAGCAGCAAAATAAATCATGAAACCGATACGAAACGTACCATCCATTTTCGCATTTGCGTGTTTCACGTGCTGTAGGTATATCGCGCGATGTACCATAAGGCAGCATTACTATCCGGAGAGCGGTTGGGGGTGGGTGGTCGTACTAACCGGCGTTATGGTGCAAATTCTCGCCACGGGAATTCACGGGGCTGTCGGTGCCTGGCTGCTGTTGGATGGAACGAAACGATATCGGCAATCTCTTCCAAACGTAGGTATGTCGCAAAAAGAATCATCGCAGGTTTTAAATCTTAACATCTATTTTTACGACATCTACTCTTCAATTGATATTATTATTCTTAATTTCATTTTACTATATGCAATTTGCCATCCATGGGGGTACTAGAATTGCATTTACTTGATGAATCCTGTATCTACATAAGAACACTTTCGTGTTTTACTTCAAGGGGATGATTTTAAGGATCTTTTTCTTTATCTAGAAAATGTTATCTTCGTAAACCAACAATATTTTTTTATAGAAATGTATAGCCAAGGAAAACAGTCGTTTGGGGTGTTTAATTTCTGACAAAACCGAAATAAATCTCGATCGAATAGTGATTCTGCTACAGTATGTGTCTCTGGATTTTCTTTTTTCATAGAAATTTATCAGGAAATAGAAATATTGACAAAATATTCTCAAACCTACGTCGTTAATTGCACCATTAATTATAAGAGAGTGTTTAAAAAAATTAGCCTATCGCTATGATTGAATAGTTTAATGTTATTAAAAGCAATACCGTTAAACAGTCAAATGACACGTGGAAATAGAAAACCTAATGTCAAAAGAAATAAATAGAAGCGCTTACTTTCGACTACTTCTCCAAAACGGAAAATGACAAGTACACAATCGTTCCGGCAACATTTCGTAATGGTGGAACTCCCGCATGGACTATGAGGTCGTGTCGACTCATTATTATTATTCATGGAGGACTCCGAAGGTTGGTACCGCGGCTGCCTCGCATTATTATCGTCCTCGTAAAAGCGACCCGGTCGGCCTTGATTTATTTTCTCGCGAGTTAAGCTCTTTCCCTCCCTTTGCCCTTCACTTTTCGCATTCTTTTTGCCATTTGCCACTTCAAACCACTAACGAGTTCCCTTTTTCATTCTTCGTTTCTGTTTATACCAGCCGTTACTTAAAAAGATCCAAAATCATAGTGAAGCACTTGTATCTCAAAGACCCTACTTTAATTATGATTATCATTTCTTCTAGCATCTACTGTTTTAGGTAGCTTCTAAACTCCCTATGGCCATTTCACCTATGGCCTATTTTTTATAATTACCAAACAATTAATATTAAATATACCACACAGTGTAAATATACCATGACAAGATTGCCAATTCTATATAACTGCATCTTGTCAATTGTATATACTTCTCTATCACAACCCTTCGTTAAGTATTAGAATAATCGAATAATAGCAAATATAGAAGTACAATTAGCAACCCTTAATTCAGCAATCAACTGCTTTCTTACAAATTCCTTCGTCAATCTTTGAAAAAGTGTACTTAAAATTTATTTCATATTAAGGATAATTAAACGTAACTACTTTTAACTCGTCCAAATATAAAGATTATAAAGATAAATATTGTAACGGCGCTTCATAATTAAATAACTCAGATATTATAAAATAACGTCTCGAATTTAATGAATCCAAACTTCTTGCACAAAGACAACTCTGTTCTCAATATTAAATCAATATCTAAACATTTGCAATTCGTTGTTAACATTCTCGTAATCGATATGAAATATAGGGGAGACAATTTCGTTACGATAATTCGTAACAATATAAATAATATAATAATGAATAAAAATATACATAAAGATTATTAAATAGAAAAGATTACCGTCATACACCATGACAGAGAGTACGAATGCTCCACGCTGCAGATTTATCACCCGCAGTTCAAGCCCTGAGAATAAAACACTCCCAGATTTAATTCGGATCCTGTTCACCATCCTTATCGACAGAAATACCGAATTCATCTCCTCGGAACGCTTGAAAACTACCGAAATTTCACTACGAGAGCAAGGAAAAGTGCAGACTTTCGTTGCCATCCAGGGGAACAAATACACTCCCCGTACAGAGTCAGGAATATATTTCCAGGAGTACTTGGCAAGAGGTCCTTCGAGACACTCGAATCGAGCTTACTCGTCCTACGCAAGGCTATGGTCGCCAAGAAAACGCCTGACGATCCTTCGGGCCGTTGACCTTCTCTCGGCAATCCACTCTCCCTCTCGTTCGTCCTCTGGCTTGAAAAGATCGCGAACCTCAGCGGGGGTGGAAAGGATAGTCGGCTACTCTTACAATTCTCGATAGAGGATTCTGATCCTGACCGATGACAAGGGACGAGAGAAACCGCGGAAGGAGGAAAGACACGATGATTATAGTGTTATGCGACCTTTTCCGCTTGTATTTCGGCACAATTTTTGGTCTATAGGGTGTATTTTACTTTCGCAATCTTGGCACTAAATGAAGCTGTTGATGTATTCCTATCGCAGTGAAATCTCTAATAGATTGAGAAATCTCGGTTTTCTGAAAAATTATTTGCATCCTTTTTAGTTGCTTTTTTTTACGTGTTTCGTTTGGGATGAGATTAGTTTTTAATATTGCATGAATTAATTTAAAAATAATGGAGATAGGGTTTTAAATAAGTTTGTAATTGTAAGTATTTAAAATTTTCCTGTTTGGATGAAAGGTTTCGTTTTTTGTTTTGTATCGTTTTCGGCTATAATTACTTTGGACATTTCGCCATGGAATTATTGGTTTAGATGGATTCTCAATTATCGAGACTACAATATACATATTATATGGGAAAATTTTCATACAGGAGATGTTAATTGATGTTTCCTTTTCTAATACAATTGCTGGCCATTTTAGATGTTCCTAATGGAGAGTGAATTTCAATTTGCAACTGAGTTTTGAATTTTCGCTTATCCAATTCGGATGGAAACCTTTTTCATCTACGACCAGAAAAATTGATGCAATTGCACTTTTATTCGAGGATCCGTAACATCTCTTTTCCGTTTCGGTCAATGAATCACTTGTGTTTCGGGGGTGAACAATTGGAACGCGCCGTACAAACAATTTTTGTCGCTCCAAGTTCGGTTAACGCTTCGAACGATAAAAACTCAAGTACCCTATATATCTCACGGAGAATCCGTTCGTATATATTCGTCCCCTCGCTACTAAAATCCTGTAGAAGACACGGGCTCACTGGAATCGTGATGTTGCGCGGACAAAAAGGAAAAAAGAATTAAGGAAGGAAAAGGACTTACGTTAAATGACGTTCCTTAGAAATAAGATGTTTCCCGGCAACGTGAGCCTTTTAACGCGCGTCCATCACGCTTTACGCGTTAGATTGAGATTAATAACTGCCTTTTTTACCGTCAAACCCACCCGACTAGATCGGATTTTTTGTATCATAAAGGATATTCATACTCGAGCAATCTATAAAATAAGATTTAGCGATTATTCCTCCTGAATTTACCTCGGTCTTTCTAACTCTAGGATATTTTCCTAGGTTTATCATTTTTACAGAAATGAAACTTTTTCTATTAAAATCACATCTTCACAAACTGTGAAGACTCAAATTTTTATATGGCCAGAAAATGTTATAATTTAAAAGTCACCATTCGAGCGCATTCTTTTTCCAAACAAACTACAAGCAAAAAGATTCTTAATCATTGAAATTTCCATAGCAAAAGCGAAACTGAGAAAGTGCATTGGTCGATGGCCGAAGATTAGTAAAGACTCAAATATCTATATAACCAGGAGGCCTTTATCTTTCCAATGTCAACATTTAAATATTGAATGTACTAGAAAATTAGAAAATATTATAATTTAAGAATCATCATTGGGGCGCACTAATTTCCTAACCAAACCAGTTGCAAAAAGATTGTGAATCATTGAAATTTTCATAGCAAAAGCCAAACTGTGAAAGTGCAAAACCTCTTTTCATCCATCGAATTCTCTTTTGTCTCGAAAAGCCACTCGTTACTTTTGTAATAGAAGGTATTCCCTGGACGACCGGTTGATCGATGGGCTCACTCGACATCCGCGACTCTCACCGCAGGAACGGTGAAAATTAATTAAATGACTCGGCTCCAGGAGAGCTACTAATCGCTCTGCCTACTCGCACAGTGCCGTAATTAAAACGGTCTTAACCTCGATCGAGAGTCAACTTCTATTTAGTAACACTGCCAGTATTAATAGGCATCTTAAGAAGACCGATCGTGCGGCCAACGTGGAAAATGGACGATGAGAAATCGATGACTCGGATCATCGTCACGAGAAAGAACGAAAATGAGAATGTCATGGATTGCCGGTAGTTTTGTTCCGAAATCGATTTATCACGTTGATAATAAAACGTTTTGTGTATCGCCATCGACGGAGTGGAGAAATACGAGCTAATAAACGATACGTATCGATCATTTTTGCGTTGCACGAGAAATGGTGCTAGAAATGGAACAGATTTTTTGTTCAAAAGAAATTTGCACGTTCCATTAGCATGATACATTTTTTACATATATAAGTCTCATATCGAGAAGCTTTCAACAATTCTTTCGTTGTTTATCGTTGAATGTAATAATCAGACTGCGGATTTTTATGCATTTATGACAAATTAAATGCGGCTAAAATATACAAAAAGGACATAATATAAAAATATATCTAAAATATCCAAAGTATGGAATTTGTTGTAATATTTATTGTGCATTAAATCCCTGGATAGGTTTTCCTGTCTCACCTGCATTTGTGAAACTCGAAATTTGCATAAACATCCGCAGTCTAGTAATAATTAAATACTAATTTCCAAAGATTTTAACCCTAGATCTACCAAGGCGGTTAATATGACGTGCCTTGAATTTTTTGAAAATGTTTCTTTCGTTTTTTAATTTTCAACGTCTATCTTGGAGCCAGTAAATGATTGAAATCAACTTTTCTGTCCCCTTCATTTATTTGACTCTGACAGATTTAGTTCACAATTTTAAATATATTAAATCAATCCTCGGTAAATCTAGTGTTAAGTAAAAAAATAGAAGCTTCTTAAAAAATAAAAAGAAATTTAGGCTAAAAGATAAAGTTACGCAAGAATCATATTTCATAGTGTACCTCATCATCGACAAAACAGAATCTTCAGATAATAAAATATCGAAATCTATCTACATTTTGTCCGAGAATAAATTAAAAAGATGTCTCAAGCTTGACGATTGCTTTTAACAGAGACATCCGATCAAATGGATCGGCGTTACGTCTCTTTCCCTCGCATCAATCAAGAGCAGTTCTTCGAGGAAATAAGGCAATCAGTACGAAAGCAGGAAGACGCGCTAAAAGGTGCAAGTATTATACAGTCAATCACTGTCCAAAGAGATCGTCTATAAATCATCGACACTCGTCGGTATCGTTTCACTCAAAATATTATCCCTCTACGAAAAGCGTTCGAGGATTTTCGGTGAAAGCAAAATACTAGAAAACGAAATCACTCGTCTTAATTTCAACGATTGATTCGCAATGTTTTTCCGGTCGAGACGAAACACTCGACTGGCTCCGATCGTCGAGTTTAAATAGACAGACGGACTGATAGATGGATAGATAGCTGAATAAACGAAGAAACGAATCGTCAGAGAGAAACGGAGGACAATATGCCAGACGAAATGGGAAACAGGCGCCAGGCTAAGTGTCCGAACTGTCGCTGACACGAGAGACATCCGAGTTCTTTGCAAAACTTTTATGCATAATCTCTTGTTTTCATTCCGAAAGAAACTCTTGCGCGCAATTCCGTGAAAGTTACCGGTAGACTCGTCAGCGTCCATTTTTCTTGGTGCAATCGAGTTGTAATGGGGAATGTAATAAAGAATCTAATTGGCACGACCGTTGTTGGATTTAATGACGGGTTTGGTGTCTTGCGAAAGATGAGATTTGTGGTCTTTATTAAAGGGAACATTCAGTTTTATGAGACTCGGATATACGAATGATGCAAAGGGTATTATTTAAAATAAACGTTTATCCGTAGTTGACATAATTTCTCCTGATAAATAATTCGATGTTGAAGTAATTTTGATCTGAAGAATTTTAAAACTTACTTTTTAACACTAAATCTACTGAGCCGGTCAAAAGACCGGTTTCAAATATTTTTCTAAAAACTTTTGAAATTGACATGGTAGCCATGAAATGAATATTCCACTTTTGTGTTATTATACCTAAATTAATTAATTAATCATATCTTTCACCTCGTCCATTTTCTTTTTCTACAATAATTCTTAACTGTATTTAAATTTTAGTAGATTTAACGACGGTAGTTTCACTGTTAAATTTTAATCCTTATTCTGCTGTAATCATGGTTATTGCTGTTATCAAATAAAAATAAATATCTGACTCTAAATTATTCGGGCTATAAAAAGTTCAAGGTTTTAATATTATTTCCAATTAAATTAATGAATAAACGAATAATGAAATATTATAACACTTCAAGAAATAACAAAATTTGTTAACAAAAAAAAACAAAATTCTAGTCTTAACTATTAAGTAAATCCTTCTTGATTGCAAACCTCTTACCAAAAAATCAACTACAATAATTTTGCCACGATCTTTAAAGTAATTTTTTGAAAACACAAAACACGGAAATAATCCGGAATTTCTATTTAATGGCAAGAGGAGTATGAAAAGCAAGAATACCGGTAATTAAGAAAATATTTTCCATTTACAGGATGGCTGGGTGCAATGTCAACGGGGGTGGCTTTGCTGGTTTCACCAGTGACAATAGCATTTTGCCGAAGAAAGAGCACAAGGCTGACGGCAGTTTTGGGTGGCCTCGTTACCGCCCTCGGTTGCCTCTTCACTTCGTTCGCCTCGCAATTCCACCAATTGTTCTTCAGCTACGGCACCGTCGTGGGTGAGTGAGTAAAAGTCGTTATGATAATGGAAGGCTAGACGACGTCTCCTTTCACTTTTCTTTAGGAAAAGTGCTTCTCCATCGGCCACCCTCGAGGCGACTTAAAATGTACCTTTCATTAATAAAATTAACAGAGATAGAGCGATAAATTTGAAGTATTGGAAAAACTTCATTTTATGATGTTTAAATCCGTTTTTGTCGATAGCTAACGCGCACCTATTGTATTACCCGCACTTCTATCTTTTCGGCATTCTTTTTTTCTTATTGTTAGTTAAAATCCCATTATAGTTTTATTATTGAATTTAACATTATTCATGTCGCATTCTAATGTATAACGCGCACTTCTATCTTTTCGGCATTCTTTTTTTTTCTTAATTAAAATCCCACCATAGTTTTACTATTGAATTTGACATTTTTCATGTCGCTTTCTAATGTATAACGCACAAGTTCTTATTTTATCAAAATTTTAACTTTTTTGTGTAGATAACGCGCGTGTTTTTTCCATCACTCCCCTATATTTCGTTAATATCTTTTATAAAGTTTCCATATCATTAAAGTCTTCAATTAATAATGAAATTCATATTACTGTTTAAATTACAAGAATGATTAATATTACGATTACTATGAGTCTCTTATCTACCCTCTGTTATCTTCTACCCAAAGCTGTTACGCTTCGACTCTCGCCTTCAATTTCCCGCATTTCCCTTCCAAGTCTTTAAAGCGAGGGACAGCCTTCGACGATTTTTAAATGGGGAAAATTCTAATTTGACGGGAAGAGGAGGAAATTAGAAAGGGAACGATAATCTGATTGTCCTTCATCATTTCCTGCAGGCATAGGAGTTGGCATGACCAGAGATTGCAGTACTCTGATGGTGGCGCAATATTTCAAGCGAAGAAGAGAACTCGTTGAAATCTTCATCGTTTCCGGAAGTGGCCTTGGCATAGCCGTAATGTCAGCCTTTATAAAAGGGGCCATCAGGTACGAAATTGAGATTTCTCATTATACGTTCTTCGAGAGGAAATCAATTGTGATATTTGAGAAGAAAGAATGTGTTCTTGTTTCCTGTCATTTCAGTAAAATCGGTTGGCGGTACGGTCTACAAGCTGTTACTGGTGTGGTGTTCCTCACTTTTATTTTAGGCACTTTTTATCGAAGCGCTTCGCTCTATCATCCTCAACGTAGGGCGATATTACATCTTAAAAATCAAAAACGCAAGATCAAGGATAAAAACAAGACGGACGACAGACCACCCTTCTTTGACTTCAGCACCCTCAAGAGCAAAACAGTTAGGATTCTCTTAGTGTCCACTGGTATATCCGCATTTGGGATCAACACGCCGATATTTTACTTGGTACAACTGATGATCATCTTCAGAATATTAAATATAATATACTTTGATACTTTACCGACCTCTGTCTTTAGTTGCTCACAGTTATCTATCTTTATCATTAAAATCTAACATTGCATTACATTCATCAAGTGTCGTAAGAAGAATAATTTGTTCCAGTTAATTTATTATTTCCATGTTAACCACCATGTCTACACCCAACCCAGACCCAGTTTAACAAGTTTGACAAGCTCCTTAGAAGCTACCCTTTGCACCCCTTGAGGACTTTCCAATGACATGAATCAGGTAACCCCGGGTTCGCCAAACCCGTACTTGACCAGGAAGATGGTCAGGCCTGAGGAACTCTGCTGTATACCCCTTGAGTGTTTCCCATCCACATGGCTCGAGGAACCCCGGGTTCGCCAAACCCGTACCTGCCCAATGAATTGGACAGGTCTCTGAGGAACTCTTCTTTGCACCCCTTGCGGGTTTTCCATCAACGTGACACGGGGAACCTCTGGTTCGCCAAACCCGTACTCGTCCAATGAATTGGACAGGTCCTTAAGGAACTCCTCTTTGCACCCCTTGAGTGTTCCCAATCCACATGGCTCGGGTAACCCCGTGTCCAATGAATTGGACAGGCCCCTGAGGAACTCCTCTTTGCACCCCTTGAGTGTTCCCAATCCACATGGCTCGGGTAACCCCGGGTTCGCCAAACCCGTACCTGTCCAATGAATGGACAGGCCCCTGAGGAACTCTCCTTTGCACCCCTTGCGAGTTTTTTGCATCAACATAACTCGAGTAACCCCGGGTTCGCCAAACCCATACCTAACCAGTGAGCTTAAACAAATTTCATAAATTTTATAAAACTTAAAAATTTCCTATCTATTTTACCACATCACGAGAGTCACTTGTTATTATACAGCAACCAATAAAATTATACCACATCACCTCAATTCATCTCATTACTTTACGCTCGTTTTCAACGTTTCCGTCAATAAAAGAGTCAATCAAACGTTGCAAAAAAAAAGTAGTGTTAGTGAAAAAGCATCCACGACGACCCTTAAGTCAAGGATCCCTTCCGAATGTTTTCTTCCGGCACAGGCACATCAAGCTGAGGAGGAGGGACTTGGTGACACGGTCGTCTTACTCCAGGTTTATCTCGGCCTGGCATGGACCCTTGGCTGCGTTGCTTTTGGTCTTTTAGTTGTTCATCGTAGCGTCGAGTGTAGAATAGCACGTCAGTATCTCACGCAAGCGGCGATCTTCGTTTGCGGCCTCTGCATCCTCGCCCTCACGGCCGTTCAAGGAAATTATCACGGATACGTCATGTTCGCCTGGATTTATGGTAGTGTACTTCAACCTTGCAAATAGCCAACATGAGGTACCATAAAAGGACGTGTTTCATTATGTCAAAATTTGTAACGATTAACGACATCCTACCTCATGAGGGTGGTGTTTGTTTTGATTATTAATTACGAGTTGCGCGAACGCGTAATTGAAAGTGTGATTGAAAATGGGAATTGGAGCTGAAATTGATTTTGTACGTGATTTATCGTGGAGATACCATTTATGGAGATGTTCATTCGTTTTACTAATTGCCCGAGAGTAATGCGATTGATGTAGATTGGAGAAAGAGGAGGGATTCTTTTCATTGATGGGGGTACTGGTTTTAATTGACGTTATTAGTTTTGGAATTATTAATCATTAGTTGTTTTGGATTGGGAGATAAAATATAGAATGCAATGAGGTGTTAATTAATAAAAAAATACATTGAAGATGGTTTGTAGAGTTCATTTGTTATGAAAAAATATAGAGGTATGGCACTTGCAATGTTTAGTGAAGGATATAAATTGCTACATTTTTTGTTGCATTCCTAAAAGCTTAAATTTGCATAAATATTTATAGTTTGATTATAGCTACTTGAATGCAGGTTAAAAATTATTATAGGGAATAATATTAGCCTTTCAATTTTTTCATTGTACCAAGAGACTGTTACAAATTATACTCGTCGAACAAACTGTAAAGTTATTCAATAAGAACTTGTAATATTGGTTGTTGAAAGTAATTTTTCTTGTATCGTTTATATTGCAAGAGTATTTATTAAAGTAATAAAAAAATTCTTCTCTCTCAGGTATTTTCTGCGGAGGCTATCATTACAGCCTGAAAATGTACACTTACGAAAGAGTGAGAGCAAGAAACTTCGCCAGAACTTGGGGATTCGTTCAGTGTTCTCAAGCCATACCGATTGCAATTGGTGTTCCAATTTCTGGTAAATCTTATTTCAATTACCTTAATAACTTATTACTGCAATAAGTAACATTACCACAAAAATAACATTCTTTCTGTAATTCCAATAATTTCCAAATTTTTCATCTTTACAAATCCTTTTGAACCTCTTAAAAAAAATTCAAATTTTTAATATAACTTGTTCCAATATCTTCAATAAGAGACTCACAACTTTAACCCCTTGCCTTACAACAACGTGTGGCAAGCGTGAGGCAGTAAATGAAATAAAAAATTTGTAACTTTTCCAAAATCTGTTAAATTGAAAATATCGGTAGACCGGAAGACGTCGAAATTAGTTCTATGCTTTTAATATTGCCTTAACTCATACCGATATATCAGAAATCAGTGATAGATTATTATTCCAACAATTAATTCTTGAGTTCTTGCCTTTTCGGTTACAAAAGAAATTATAAGGCAAGGGGTTAATAACCAAGGAATATCATTATTTCTTCAACTCTAATAATTTTGCAAATTCATGCAAATAAATTCTCTTAAACTCCACAAGAGCAAAAAGATTGATTAGAAAACATCCAAGAATAGCATACGTATAAAGATCAGTCAAAATGTCAAGAAGAAGCATAAAGACGGCCGAAACTTCCCGCGACATAAAAAGAACACAAGTTGGAAAGCCACGTGCTATCATAATTTTTTCAGGGTACATAAACGTGGGCTGCGGCGGGAAAGCTGGCTATTATTTCAGCTCGACTTGCGTCCTCGTCGGCAGTTTCACCCTCTTCTTCATAGATCTCCATAGAAGGAATTTGTCGAGACACAAACACACGAGATCTAATGGGACCAAGCATCTTTGTATCTCGGAGAGCTGTCCTCAGCGTCGGAAATTGTCCTTCACTCAGGAACCGGAAAACGACGGACCACACGTTGCTGCAGCCGGGGCTGCAACAGCTGCACTTGTTCTTGGCGCTGAAATTGCACCCGCTCCCGGTACGCCAATTGCAATAATACGACTGAATTTATGTTAAATTAATTCACTTCTGTATCCGTGAAATTCTCGAAACTGCGGTTAATTTTCTAACATTACAAATTTTACTGGAAACGTTGATTTTCATAATGATAAAACTTTTCAAAAAGTGTCATCCTTATGGTACATCCAAATCATTTTCTTTTTTCACGGCTTAAGAAAAATTATATTTACATTAAATAGTCTGTTCGGTAGTTGTTTAAAAATATTCAAATTAAAGCTAGAACTACCAAACAAATCAAAATGACTAATACACATTTTTTCCAAAAATTCTTCAAGTTTATAGGAAAGTTATGGAATAAATTAATCAACCTTTCTACCTCTTAATTATTTTTTTTCGATATACTTGTTTAATATATTTATGGTAGTCCTAGTATCAATAAAACACTATCTCCATCACACTCACTTAAGACTTTCACACAAAAACATAAATTTAACACTAGATTTACGGAGCCAATTTGGCTCATTCAAAATTGAATGACTATAATATATAATACATTGGTTCACTAATTTTTTAATAATAAATCTTTCATTTATATTAACTAGTAACTATTTTCTTTGTCAAAAATTTCAATTTTCTTGTAAGAAATCAAATTGGCTCACTTCAGAAAAATAGATTTATCAACATCCGTAAATCTAGTGTTAACAAATTCCAATTACAAAAATCCATCTCTCTAAAAATTTCTAAATATTCCACAGACAAAACTTTAAAAAAAAATAACCACATTTAGAATTTCATCAAACTTTTTCCCTTTTATATTCTCAGTCGAAAAATCACGAGAAAAGATGCTTACAAAAATACCCTTACAAATGACAAAAATATAACGATAAAATCCGATCATAGAACGATCGATACATAAGATAAAAATCATAATATGAAATTCCAGGCGAACTGATCGACGCGATAGTCCCCGAGAAGCCGGAATTAACGTGCATCTCCGAGGAGGGAATCGCGGACATGGATCTCCCGGATAATCTGCTCGAGGATCTCGATTACATCGGCGATTGTATAACCTCGTGCAACAAGGTCGAGAACTACCTTATGCTCTCGGAATTCGAGAACAATTTGATCGCGGAGATGCCCATCATCATGGATCGTCGAGGACGACGATGGTCCTTGGCACGTTCCAAGGGTGGACAACCAACCTGTGGACAAACAGGTGGTGTTCAATCGACCAACGAAGAGGACGAATCTAAGCCAAAATGGCGACTTGCGAATGTACCTCCTAACAATAGCAGAGTTATCACTGTCATCGATGAAGCAAGCACGTAATTTCAGAAAACGAACAATTACGAAGTGACGAGGAAGAAACTTCTTTGTTTCTTGAACTTACAAGATAGAATTTCATAGAGGTTTTAAGAAGATATGGTCTAGCATGTGGATTTTTGAGACTCTGTAATCTTGCCGTGTGTTTTGGGTTTTAATATTCATTATTTTATCATTTGTTTTATATGAAGTTAGATGTAGGAGAGCGTTATATTACAGTTTGTTATTGTTTCCTAGGGTGGATGATAGGTTTTGAGGAAGGATATTGATATTTGTGGAGAACGCGAGTGTAGAGGGTGTTTGATTATATGAAATTTGCTGATGTAAGAAAATGTTAGAGTCTATTTAACACTAGATTTACGGAAGCCGTTAAATTGATCAGATCCTACGTTTTTGTATAAATGTTTCTCAAATTTATAGAGAAGTAGTTCGTTAGATATTTCAAGTGTATTTTATAGTACAAAAGATACTTAACACATTGTATGCGGATGTTTTGTAACGCTTCATTAAGACTCGAGAGGAAAACTTGTTGAAAAATTTGTACTAATTTGATTTTTACAAAAAATTAATATAAGCTGGAAACTGCTTTCTCTCTAAATTCGAAAATGTACTTAACTTTTCAAGTCTAAGTAATTACTGCCAGGAATCGCCTTTTTTAAACTGTCTATGCACAGTCCAAAAAACGTATTTTTACGTGGCCCGCATAAAATGTGTTAATGTATTATCGTCCTGGACGCTAGATTCCTCCATTTTTCGGGTTCCTATTTAAGATATTACTGCGTAACAAATTTCACCGTAAATCTAGTGTTAAAAATATGTATTTCGAGAAGTTCGTAGGCTTGAATAAGTTTCATTCGGTAAGAGATTTAAAGAATTTACTTTGAGGAAATAATCACACTTTGCCGAGACAATTTCATGAAAACTGCCATAATTTATAATACCACAAGTTAGACTGAAATGTCATCCATTGAATTTATTAAGAGTCAAGAAATCAAAATGAAGAATCAAAAGGTGTGCACTTGGAATTTGTATGAGGTGCAGAATCGAAATGATTCTGTGTTACCGTAGGAAAGTGAAAAATCAAAGTAAATACATGAAACACTGCAGTGACGCTGTGAGGTCATAAAAATATTGAAAATCAAATTAAACTCACAGGGTATTAGAAATTTGATGGGATAATTTGAGAAGAAACGAAGATTTACGACCAAGCCATTGAACTTTTTCGTCAAAACACTGCCTATATTTATGACAGTGGTTATATTTATTTCGTTTGTTCCTCTTCGATTTAAGTAATTTTAGGAATTGTATTAGTTGTAGCTTGCGAACAGTGGCACGCTAATCTGGACTGTAACTATGAGCCCTTGTCACGGAGGGTGTTAAAAGAAATTCCAGGATGACGAGTCACTTAATTCGCGATGCAATTAAGGACAATAACGTCGGCTTTCGACGAGAGGAACCACGGAACCGCTCCGTCCACATGGAAACAACCTTGACTCGCGTCGACGTATTTGTTTAAGCTTCCTGCTAGTTCACTGCCACGCATAGGTACTTACACGAGTTGAATGATCCTTCGTTTTTGCAAAAATTCAAAATCGGATAATTTCACATAAAAGTAATTGAATTTCTCAAATTGTGTGTTTAACACTAAATCTGCCAAGGTGGTCAAAATGACTTGCCCTGCATTTTTTGAAACTGTTTCTGAAATTTCTAACACTATTAGTTTCTCAGTTTTCTACGTCTGTCTTGAAGATTATGAGCGATAGAATCGATCAAATTTTCTGTCTCTTTCAATTTCTTGATTTGGACAGATTTATTTCACAATTTTAAATATATTGAATTATTCGTCGGTAAATCTAGTGTTGATTGAAATTGGAAAAAAATATATATTGTATATTTATCCATTGGAAAAATAATACCCAAAGATGAAATTGCTTTAATAGGAAATTAAATATGGTAGAGAATTACATCAATTATGTTTGGACATGAAACAACGAAGAGTTGAATTGTAGGTAAATATTTGAATTATATTCGGTGCCAAAATGAGACTTTAATACTTTAACAGTCTAAAATCAATTCGGTGTAATTCGATATAGTAAAAATATACTTTGGAACAGAATCAAAAGAGAGAAGAAAATTGAGTATGGGTGCCAATAAACGTTTAAAATTCATTTAAAAATAAAATATCTAACATTAACCATTTCCGTTCTCCAATATTCTCAGCGCTAAAAAGACCAAATTTTTATAAATCTCCAAATGTTCTATTAAAAATGAGACTAATACGAAAGATTAGTAAAAAAATATTAAGACCAATGAATCGATTAGTTGCAAAAATGTGAGGATCGTCCAACTAACGTCGATATAAAGGAATCGTTATGACGATTAGCGGCGTATCGGAAGGATTTGATGCTTATACGTAGCCGAGCTAGCTAAAGATTTTGAAACTAGTCCAAACGAAACTCGTAAGCAGCACTAAGAGAAATGGTATACCGTATTATATATATATATAATAATATGTAAGGTGATACCAGAATTTTAACTTTCTACCGTCGTGCCAGAGATTTTGAGATTTTTTTCTTTTTTTTTTCGAAGCGACTTTTCTCGCTTGTTGACGGTACGAATTCTCAGAGATAACGATACGCATCTATTTATTTATCAAACTATTTATATTAGAATGTACATACATGACATGCTGTGTGTATATATACACGTATACATTAATATAAACGTATACAGGTGCGTGTACTAATTACGATATAGATTTACTCAACAATATGCTGCAAATCGGTCGAATGTCTCGCGAATTGCAAAAACTGCAAGAATAAAAACGACGGAAAATTACATATTTTAAACTGCTGGAAATTCAATGAAATTTGTTTTATGAACGATATTGCTCTAGAAGCGAAAAAAAGGGGACAGTGGACTCTAATGGGAATTTATTTTTGAAAAAGATCAACGATTTGAATATGATGGAGATTAATTTGTTAAAGTTTTACAAAATTTTATTATTGTAGATTTTTTTCTTAAAGGCACAAAGTGATAAGATTTTCTTTTGTACAGATTCGATGTGACGAGACTAGTCGATTTAATTGCCGATACGGCTGAAGATTTTTGAGAAACAGGAATAATTATTTCATAACTATTATTATGATTGTCTTGATTACTGAATGAAGCACAATAAATGGATTTATGCTGAAAGAACTGTCCAACATATTGTAATACCGTAACATTGTTAATAAAGAAATTGTGATTTTACGAATCGTTATGTTGCAATTATTTTTAAGAAATATTTCTTTTTCATTTCTTCCTTTTCATTGATTATGCATTCTTCATTTGCTAGAAAAAACAATTTTTACTCGACGATTTAAAATAGTTCATATAATTTCACCGCCAATAAATTATATAAAAAATTCCTTTATAATCGCAAAGTAATATAATTTAATTTCCAACAATTAAACAATATGTTTAGATAGAGAAAGAGTGAAGTAAAACGAAGTGTTTTTATCCGACCACAACCATCATGCCGAATTAAGATAGTACTGAATTTATCAATAAGAAAATTAATCACCTCGAACTGCAAACAGCACCATACATTCCACTTAGACTTGAAATTATCGTAATACCGATAATGTGACGTTAATTACGAATTCTTAATTGCTACCGTGCGAGAATTATCGAACGAGACCATGGTATACCAAGAATACCTATACTGTTAAACCCGAATTCAGTTTAGTTACCATCGAACCATTTTACCTGTCGCAAGTACCATTATGTATAACGAAGATTAATAAACTTTTCTTTTGTGTCTCGGTGATAAGTGACTCCCCTAATCGTGCCGTTACACTCGAAGAATTAATTTCGATCCCAATCAGATACAAATATAGAGGTAAAGCTGAATAAAAGCGAACGTGATCCGAGTTTTTCATCGCTCGTAACTTCAAAAGGTGGATTTTTCATTGAACATTTTTGATGGATTAATACGAAAATGAATTATCACAATCTTACTGATAATCTACTTTTGTACCGTTACGAATATGTGTAATAATAGAAAAGTTCTTGGCACAGTATAACGAATTTTTTGCTGACCTTCGAAAATATTTCTTAACGATAAGTCATACTTTATTTAATGAGGAACTACCATTGATATTTTACTATTTTGCGTCAAACCTTTAAAAAGTTACTGTCAGTATAAACTTCACGCTTTTAGGAACTGTATGAAAAGTTGTGAATTATACATAGTTTTCTTATTAATAATTAATAGTATAATTTAATCTTGTTTGAACTGCCTTGTTAAATGTTAGGGAAGTTTGTGCATCGTAATGATACGATTGCGTGAAGAATCTTAATTGCACCCTTAAAAAGGATCTTAAGAACCCGAGTCGAAGGATTGATTTTCTGTTGGTTTTCTCGATTTCTTATACTTGAAGAAAATCAAAAGAGAATTTTAATCTGTATGATCTGACCATTAAACTCTATATTATTTTGATTATCTGTAGGTACTCTGTGGATGCGGATATTTCCGTTTTCACACTTGAAGAAAATCAAAAGAGAATTATAAAAAGATTTTCTAGGTTCTCCTTCAATCCTCTTTCATTATATTTTAGAAGGAATTTTTCATTATTTATTAATTATTAATATTACGTAATTTTTTAAGAAGTAAAGTGAGTGACAACTACGTAAAAATGAATTTGACGGAAACTTTATTTTTATAACATTTTAGTTATATCAGTAACAACTAATACTGTAATAGTGCAAGAAATTGAACCTGATGAAATGTTTGTTCTAGAGGACCACAACGTACAATATACAACCCGAGACTTTTTAATTTCAGGAAATTTAAGTGAAAATATCAAAGCTGTTAACATAATTAACATTGTTAATGTTTGCATAAAAATGATGATCGATGATATACTGTACATAGGAATACCTCTAAATAATAAGGAGTTGGAGTGATCTAATACTTCTCAAATGAAAAGTTCATAAAATTCTAAAAATGTATATAAAGAATGACAGCTGTAGAGACGAATGTATAGTAAACTTTACAATGATTAAATAATAAGATGAAAAATATGATTTCTCGCTGGTTTTATTTAATTATTTATATCTTTATTTTCATTGTTGACATGAAATAAATAAGAAATAAATTAACAAATAAAAGGATTTTCGCTGTAATCTATTACAATTCGATGTCTAATAAAAATTTGTATATTTATTTTCCGAAAATAAAAGAGAATCAAGAGAGAAATATAACGTCTAATAGAGAACTAAGGAGAATAATAGAAATATGAAGAAAATGTAAGAGAATCATAAATGATGATTTCAGGGTCCGAGATAATCAAAAGAAATTCATAACTTCGACTCGGGAAGTCTTAAGAAATCGAAGTGTAAATAGTTGCCTAAAAAAGTAATCAAGAAGAGAAACCTTTGGGACATTGAATGTAATCGCGCAATGAGTTAGTTGGTGTGACATTGCATATGCAATCAATGATTGGCGTGTTACGTAGGAAATGAGGTATGTTAACAGCGCTGACGAACAGTTGCTTCAAGGCGCCCCATGACGAAGTGCCCCCGTGGCGTTGCCCCAGACACTTTATTTCATTTAAAAACTTCCTGTCGTCCAATTGAAACCACAAGGTAAGATGTCAGACTTCGTTGATAAGCCTACGAGCAACGGAAATTTCCGTTTGCACGGCGAAGAATCGCAAAGCAACTTTTATCCTGCTTCTATATACATTACGAAAACAATATTTATACAGGTTCATAGTGGTTGAAAAACTGGTCAACTTTAGCTTGGAAGGATTTTTGGAATTTTTAATACATCAAAAGTTATAAGAGCTTGAATGTCGAAGTTGAAGAGTGGTATGGCAACGACGACCAATGAAGTATGCAAAAATATCTTTTTCAAGTTGTTTATAAATATACATAAATTTGTAAGAGGTAGAGGAAATATTCTCTACAATTTTTCATATTAACTATGAGTGTTCTTTGCCTTTAATCGCTTCCCTTATGAATTAATTTGTAAAAACTTACCAGAATATTTTCATAGTCCGAAAGCATTAAAAAAAATATCTATATAAAAAGTATTATCCCGAGTCAACTCGGGTAAAAAAAATAAAATATTTCTATGAAAACAAAGTTAAAAATATTAGTATAATATTTAGATTCCCGACTTAATATTTGTAGTGCAAAATAATTGTCACGAGTATATTCGGAATAAGGGGGGAAGCGGTTAATAGAAATTTTTGGTATCATGTGTAATAGATAAATTGTCAAATGGTAATTAAAAATAGGGATGCACCTAGCATACACTGTTATCAAAAACAGCATAATTTTAAGAACTAGATTTAAATGTATTATCATCCAGAAAATGTTCCTTATTCTGATTTCCACGTAATATACCTTTCCCTACCAGTTACTATCAATTTCCTTTTTCACTTCATCGATCATAGTATCTTAATATCGAATCCATAAAAAATGTCTAATCGTGGAAGATGAACGACAATGGAAGACACGAAAATGCAATAATATCATTCGATAAGAAGGACACTTCTTTCAGCAGTTGAGTACGGACGAAACAAGGGTGCTTAACGGAAACCTATACATTCTACCTCTGAGCATGTTCATCTTAATTCCGGGGACAATTCTAATTACGTAAGTCTGTCGAGATGCAGATTAATTACTGATCAAAATGAAGATATCAGTGGACAATTCTCCGTTAAGTTTATCATGGATAATTTGGATTTTATTCGATCATTTAATATCGAATTTTATTATTATCTGTCATAGTTCTTTTTCAAACGTTAGGAAATGCTTCTTACGGTAATTAGACGTCAAGTGAATAATGGTAGCCGGTTGACAGTGAAACTGAAACCGTAATCAGAGAGCATTGACAAGCGATTCGTTCACTGTCTAGTTTACAGTCGATCAAGGCCGTTCTATCATTATTACGGCTGCAAAAGCAGTACGTTTTGTTTGCGAAACTGCTAGAATATAACTCGCCATTGATTCGAATAGAAACGTGTTACTGCTCTTAATCGATGTAATTGCACTTGATCATTAACAAAGTAGCAGCGACATAGATAAATCGTAGTTTTCTGAAGATGATCGGAAGTGGTCCTTTGCAGTATTTTTATTACACTTCCACTGTGATTTATGCGATCATAAAGAAATTCTTACTATATTGTAAGAATCTCTTATACTTTCTACTATGTACTTATTACAATGTAATATATTTACTGTATATTAACACTTTACCGATCGGTATTTTTTTAACATCCTACCCACTTCTGATCGGTCTCTTGCACGCAAATATTTCCCTGATATTGATATCTCTTCGAAAATTGCAAAGTTTCTTCACTGAGTCCTTGGCACAGTTAACCGCAATGAAAAATAGTAATTTATTAACTGCCATAGCAACCAATTAATTAGTTAAAAGTCCAAAAGTGTTGGGGCCGAAATGCCGATTAATCGGCTACCGGTCGGTAAAGTGTTAATTATAGTAGAAAGTATAAGAGAATCGTTGCAGAAATGTCCTCCAAGACGCAGTAAAAACTACAGTATATCTACGGTAATGATATATTTTTACTCTACTTCTCCTGCGGTTTTTACTATATTTTAATATATTAGAAATGGACCATTGCTCAAAACCGTAGAAACAATGGAAACAGTGTGGTTCCTACTAAATTTCTGTATGTATTTCCATTATAATTCTTCCATAATTCTATAATAGCATATGTATACCATTACAGAAGAATCGCTACAGTTTCTACTATAATTACAGACATTAACACTTTGAACGTCACCAATACGTCGCTAATTTTATAATTTCTACTGACGTGGAACCTTTCCTATTAAAATCACATCTCTATAAATCACAAACTTTAAAAACGCTGATAATTAGATATTCAGCAACACTTTATCTCTTTAATGCCAATATTTAAATATTCAATATCTTTAAAAATGCATAAATATTGCAATTTAAAAGTAACATAAAGTGTCATTGAACTCATTAGCGCCAGTAACCGGTGACTCCCATGGCAGTCAACGTTTTAAAAAACGCTTAACAATAAATTCACATTGTAACCACACACAGAAATTTATCCATTAATTAAATTGAAATACATCATATAAAACAAATTTCCATATTAATCGTAGGTACATTGTAGCCGTAGAATCTGACCACGTGACGTCAAGATTTCCCTATATATCGGAAATAGTCAGTCTGTCCCCGGAATCATGTGTATTCGCGCAATTCCTCAACATATCCGTTTTCATACGTAAGTTCTACGGATTTTTTCCCCATGAACATTGAAAATCGATGAAACCATGTATCTACGTATTTACAGTCATGTGTTGCATGTACGTCAGGCATCGAGAAATTCTCCAATGGCAAAACGATAAGGGTAGTGGAGTAATTAGCAAACGAATGATCACACTATCAGCCTGGTGCGGAGCTTTCAGTTGCATCGGTTTGGACGTCTTAGGCAATTTTCAAGAGCGTGCAGTCGTCGTCGTCCATATGTGTGGAGCTATCACGTTTTTCGTTGCTTGCACCAGTTACTTTTGCCTCCAAGTATGATTAGAATTATTTAATCACTTGTTTCATTCGAATATAAATTTTTGATGAATTAACTACCTTGTTCTACGACAATGAAAGATACTCGTGGTGCAGCAAATGGGAGAGATAAAGAGATATAAATCCGAACTTGCAACTGAGGGGCTCTTTCAATCCTCCTGCGTCACGAATGGGAAATTTTGTCTATGTATTTTACAGACTTATATTGTACAGATACAGTGGGTTGCCAAATTATTAGGGACAGTAACGAAAAAATTGTATTCGTAAAGTGTTAGTCTTAAATTTATTAAATTTACACCGTTTTCTAATAATAAAAGCTTTATTTATATTGAATAGTTATTTATGACATAAAATAAAATAAAAATTTATGGGCGATTACCAAGGCTGAAATAGCGAAAGAAATGATAGCCACAAAGATCAGACTGATGGAAAAGCTGATAAGTGTATGGCATAGCAACCCGAAAGTAAAAGAAGGTGCTAGAAAGTGCATTTAAAGCATGCCCAGGCGTATAGAAGCACTTGTGTGGCGTAAGGAAACATCACCAAATATTGAACTGCCCTAACGACACCTTATTTTTTATTTGTCTTTTTTTTTGACATTTTTTTGTGTTTATTTTATGTCATAAATAACTATTCTATATAAATAAAGCTTTTATTATTGGAAAACGGTGTAAGTCTAATAAATTTATGACTTTACGAATACAATTTTTTCGTGACTGTCCCTAATAATTTGGCAACCCACTGTATGTTTATTGTTGGCTTGGTGGAAACAATAGGTCTGACATGAAATGAGCACAATAGTTAACACTAGATTTAGCAAGCCAGTCAAAATGACTGGTATACAATTTTTTCCAAAAAGTCTACGGTTTTATGAGAGAGCCGTAGAATAAATATTCTTCGTCCATCGTATAAAACATAAATTACCGAATCTATCATCTTTTCCACGTCTTAATTTTCCTTACTTTAACGTACATATTTAACACATTTAAATACAATAGATTTCACGCTGGTAAATCTAATGTTAAAGTCAAGTTACCAAATTAACCCCTTGTTCTACGACTTATTTTATGACTCCGTATTCGTTGACAGTAAATATTTAAGTATTAATATCCTGAAATGGAAATTGACTAGTTTTTGATGTATCATATATTTGAAAATAAAGTTAGTAGCATGATAAGAAGTTTAGGGTATTGCTTTCACTGATTCTTTCGACTTAACGATCCTCAGAAATTGTGAAGTTCGTTTATTCGACTTTTCTGCACCACAAGTGTCACACATTATTTTACAAAGTATTAGTAATGTAGTCTTTTTTTTTCTGAACTTTCAAAGAAATAAAACTTTCAGATCTTTTGATTCTAAATCGTAAATTAATAATGGAAAATTGTCGCATAAATGATAAGTGATTGTCGAAATGAAGTAGTTACATTTTTAAGTGAGATAATTGACAAGAATTTGAGATAAATCATTTTCAGACGTATATAAGTTACCTGATGGTACCGGCAGCGACTGGTATGATCATTGTTTACATACGCGCTGGTCTTTCCGTCCTGACATTAATTTTAACGACTGCCACTATCATACCTGGGTACATTTCTATGATAGAATTTCACGGTAATATCATTTAGAATTAGAAACCGTAAGTGTAAAAATTCTTTATTCACCGGTCAATGCAAAATGTTTCAGGTGCCGATTATGCGAAATGGGCGCCGACTGACGGTGGTTGGAGTTGGCACGTTGTTAGTGTTATTTCTGAATGGTTGCTTGTACTCACTTATGCAGGAATTTTTATTACATATGTACCGGAATTTCGATTAATTAATATGCAGCAACCTGTGCTTACGGTACAGTTTGCAACAACTTTAATTATTATTGAAGCTTAAACGTAGTTATTCAGTTTTTGTACGAAGGTTTCCTCTATTGCTTTTATTAACTTTAAAGGTATTTTAAGCTTGGTCGAAACCATTTAGAAAATAATGTTTCTAACTGTTGGTTTTTTTCCTTTAAGCTGACGTATTTGGGTAAGGATCAGAACACAAATAAATAGGACAAAACTGTGTCACCGATGCAGGAACTTTAACTTGATCGATTGTTCAAGTTTCCTTCGATTTTCTCAGTGTTTCAAGAATTTTTATTCATGAACAATTGAAACTGATTGAATTTTTGGCTGAACATGTTTTTCGATGAAATATACAAATTTGATACTGAATATGGAGAAGTTTGTGTTCCTTTCTTTTTACGATGCTGCGTTAAAATGTATTTTTCTTTGATGGATTGTTTTATAGAGTTTATGTAATTTTATATTTAAATAATTTTGAAATGGAAAGGCCTTTGATTCGTTTTAAACACCGACGGACAGATGTCGACGTTTCGTTGTTCTGGCGATCGATGAAAGACTGTTTTCACTGAGACGAAGTCACGGACTAATCTACTTAATATCACCGTAAACGAAGAGTTATAGTAAAATTATATTCCCTTTATATCTTACGGGAAATAATTGCCAAAAGATTGAAATTAATGAAGTTAATTAACTAACTATTTATCACCCTAACTCTACAAAAGATTGAAAAAACTTTTCCACTCTCTACAAACAATCCATATAAAATCGTTTAATGTTAAATTAAAAAATAACGAAATGCTTCCCAGAAATTGTTTGTCAACTCTTGAGAAATTCAAAATACTATGTGAAATTATACTGACAAGGGTGAAAAGCGAAATACCAACGGTAACTTTGATCGTGACCTTTAAACGATAAAGAACCTCCCTTATAAAAGCTTCCCTTTAAACGATAAGGTAGATGAATATTCAAAATACTAATATTACACGAACAAAAATAATTTAAAATTTGTTCGTAAATATTCAACAATTCATTAATTCAACGACAATCTTTTAAACGGTCATAAACTGTCGCCATTATACTATTTAAGTGTCTTCTGTATCAAAAATATTCTAACAACCCTGAAATTATTATCACAGAATGTTGATCTTAATTTATCAAAACTGATCAAAGCATCATGTAAATATGTAAATGCAACGATCTCAGTTGCCTTTGAAAAACAGTAAGTTTACAACTAACTAAATTTTATAGCCAATGAAAATAAAATTAAATTCCTTCTGCAAAATTCTAACTTGGCAAGTCTTAACAATATTCATCAACCCTCTTTAACTCTCCCTTCAGAGACGATTGATCTTGAGGACAGAAAACAAAATATAATCAATAACGAGAACTGAACAGATCCTAAAGATCGAACTTACATCGAAATAAACCTTACTTCTAACAACCCCATTAATTGTTACCTAAAAAACCAGAGACTGCTAAAAATCAGAGAAAAAAGCTCCGAAGAACCGACATATCTTAAATGTGCATCTTGCATTGAAACAAAGTCGTAAACATCCGGAATATCACGTGTTTATCGATGGATGAATGAAATATGTAATTTTCGAGGGATGTAAAGTTTAAAAGCTCAAACGACTTCATCGACAGCGTCAGTCTCCTGGCGCAACTGCTGAAAGCGCTGTTTTCGTTGGAAGAACATCGATCGCTCACAGTCGGCCATAACCTCTGCATTTTCTCTGCTTTTCACCCCCATCCTTCGTAGCGAACACCTCGAAGGGTCGTGCAATCGAACGAAGCCATTGTGATGCTTCCTACAAATTTCTTCATTCGGTATTCGACTGTGAGAGTGACGCAAGAAAATTTCCTGTTTTACTTTCTTTCATCAGTCAATTAAGAAGACCCTCAAATCGTGTGCAATCACTGTCAAAGGGTTTCCATCTTTATCGAAGCTCCATCGTCCAAGGACGGATCCACGTGACGACGTAGAAAAACAAAGGTACGTTGATTCTCTTAATTTCAGAATTTTTAAACTAACAAGTATCTTCAATATTCTCATTATCCACTCAATTTTCATGGATTTCATGGGAAGAGTTCACTTTTTCGCAGCCAACGCCCGCGAAAGAGAACATGCACGCGATGGGCACGTTGTGCACTTTCGGAAAGAAATAATTAGCAAAGTTCCTCAAAAGGGTTTACGTAGTTACTTAAAACTATGTAATTACAACCCCTTTCAGAATGTCTTGCTAGTGTTGTAGGTTCAAAACTCGAATTTAATTAGTCGTAACGTTTCTTCGTATTAATTAATTCTTCGTGAGGGTAGTTATTAGTACTTTCACATTTAGAAGAATTTTTAAAGACTATCTGTTGAGAGATAGAATTAAAATAAATATATTGCTTTACTACGTGTAAGAGTGCTAATGAAACAATATGTATTAATCAGTTACCCCATTCTGTTTCCCTTTGAACGATATCGTTACCCTCGATGGAAATTTCCGTGGGTAGCAGAGGGTTGAAATAGTTGTTTTAGATAAAAATAGCAGTAATAGTGAGACCAAAAATAGTATAAACTCGTTTGATAGCAGGTTGCCACGTGACAAAGCTCTTCCTTCGAGAGTAAAGTTAGTGGTCTAGACATCGCGGTGGTTGATCCCTTCGGGAAGAAGTGAAACAAGAGGTCTGGCCTCTTGAAACACGCGAGTATGAGTACTCGTGGTTCGTCGACGGCTGCATCGACGCGTTCATCTTCGTGATAACAGCATCGGTCGCAGACGTCGGCCTCTGACGTCATTGGTTCCGGCGGGAAAACCAACGACCGTTACCGGAAACGCACAAGAAAGTCATGGAAAAGCAAGAGTATATCACCAATCTCCACTATTTGCCGATCATCGTCTTCGTTTCGCTACCTTCAGTTTCTATCTTAACGTGAGTCGATTTACTTGATTTCTATCTATACTAACAAATCTATTTGGAAATAATTAATTTGTTTGTAACGTCGTTGGTGATGTTTTTTCATACTTTCTGTTTTATTTTAACTGCTATTGTCATTTTGCCAAGGATCAACTGTTTTAGGTGGCATTTGATTCGCCAAAATTATGCCCTGAAAGTAACTAAAAATAGGTGGAAAATGAAATACGCAGACATTTGAATAACTATGTGTTTCGATTTGCGAATAACTGAAATTTGTCAACATTAGCAGAGTCAGCTTTTTCTATGAATCCTATTATCTAACTTAACTGACAGTCTTTGATAAGTCTTCGGAACACAAAGAAATGACCATCCTTGTATTTTACCAATTATTGACGAAATTTTTCAAAGATATTTATAAATAGAGTTATTTTATAATTAACATTGATTTAGATATTTTATTTTCATTTAATACAAATTAAAAATTCACTGTTCGGAAAGACCAATTAAAATTTAGACATTTCTTTCTTAGACGTTTTTCTACCATATAACATTTGATTTTTAATCTTCATTATTTATATGCAAGTGTGACATTGACTCTAAATAAAAAACTGCCTGTAAGTGGACCATATCTTAATCCAGGTAATTCATGTTTATTAACAACAAAAGTAGTCCCTCTCAATGATTTCAAATCCACCTAAAACTGTCGATCCTAAGCGAACTGACCATATCGAAGTAAAAATACGAAACAATAACACGTGTCCTAAAGTTCCATATGAACTAATTACTAACTTATCTATTTTCAATATTTTTTAATGATTCAGTTCAACGACTGCATTACGTTTTAAAACAATCTAATTATTGTAAGAACTAAAATTTTTGTGATAAAGAAATTAATCCTGCTGGAGGATAAAATAAACTACTGTTTTGCATACTATCTATGATTACTAGACTGCGGATGTTTATGCAAATTTCGAGTTTCAAAAAGGCAGGTGAGACAGGAAAACCTATCTAGGGATTTATTACACTTAATAAATATTACAACAAATACCATACTTTGGATATTTTAGATATATTTTTATATTATGTTCTTTTTGTATATTTTAGCCGTATTTAATTTGTCATAAATGCATAAAAATCCGCAGTCTAATGATTACTTTCAGATAAAATGCAATTTTAATATCACTAATTTCAAATGAAATGCTCGACAGTGCAATTAAAACATCGTGTAGTTTAATACAAAATATCGTTATTAAAAATAGTAGGCATGAATTATAAATAATTCTGCAGACGTGTTTCTAATTAACAGATACATAATATCACTTCTGTTGGGCCATACACAAGCTGCATTCCCTTACATCTCTGACACAGCATCGTATGCACCGGAGAGCTGCATATTCAGTCAGTTCATCAACATGATAGCGATGCTCAGTGAGTGCAGAAAACCAATGAATACCTTTATATTTACAAAGTTCTCGAAGCACGGTAATCGATTAACATTTTCAACGTGGTATACTGACCTCAATTGTAGTTTGTACAGTATTCGCAAAAGTTTCCGTAAATGTAAATCGATTTGTAAATCCTATTTGCGTGAAAATTGATTTAAAAAGTCAAATATAAAACATTGTGCATGTATCTTTGTAAATGTAAACTGTTGATGTTACGGGCAGAAGGACTATTGTTCAAGTATCGAAAATACCGGAATAGAATTTACTTTAAACCTTGTACAACTATATCGATGATTAATTAAGCTACTGCTTGATTTATTTAAACAAAACCATTTAAATTATCATCATAAAAATTGTGAATTTATCGACAAAATTGAAATGTATATATTTTGATAATACAAAGCTAAAAGGCAAGACATTTTATAATTTTTAATAGTCACAATAATGCAACTTAGTTTATTTATCTTATTTCAGTGACGTTCATAATCTATATACGATATTCTCAAGTGAAGGAATGCTCGAATACTTTTCGTTTGCAAGAATCTTTACCCAAGTGGAATTTCTGGGCCTTAATTCTCGGTCTATCGTCGACACTCAGTATGTCTATTGTCGCTAATTTTCAACAATCTTCAGTAATGGTGATGCATTATATCGGTGCTGTACTCTTCCTCCTAAGTAGCACTGCTTATTTTTGGACACAGGTACGTAAATGAACATTTTGCAACTTTCAAAAAACTACAACATTTTCACCCTTTAACACTAGAACTACCAAACCAGTCAAAATGACTGGTACACATTTTTTTCAAAAAATGCTCCAAGATTATATAAGAGTCATAGAATAAATATTCTACGTCTATATTAGTAAACGTAAATCACCCAATCGATCAAATTTTCCGCCGCTTGGTTCTCCCTTTTTCAAAATACTTATTTAATTTATTAAAATATGTTAATTTGACGTCGGTAGTTCTAGTGTTAAGAGTATACTACCCTCACCCTATTATTTGTAAATGTGCAAAATTATATCTTCTAAGTATACGAGTAAATATGATATCCACGAAGAGTTAAAAAAATATCTTTTCTCTCCTTTAAATTAATTTAGATACCTTGTTACCTCCATTCCAATCCTTCAACTTTAATTCTTCTTTCGAGGGTACTTCATGCACTTCGGCAGTTCGTTAAAGAGAAAGAGGCCGAATACAACTACCATGTTTACTGAAAAAAATTCCAAGCCAGGAAATGCTCTAATATCTCGTAATTGGATTGCTCCAAATGGACTCCAATTCTTTTCGCGTGGTATCTGGCGTAATTAACTGGAAAGCTCGTTTATTCACTTCGCGTGCTATATTGTTTAAAAATAAAGCAATTTATTCTTCCTTCATTCTCTCAATGCGAAATGCATCTAGGTTGTGCAAAACTAAACAATGACTAAAATAATATACAAAATGCTATGAACAAATTTTAATTTTTTTTTTGCAATTCAAAGGATTCTTCGTCTTCTATGTGTGAGATATTAAATATACAAAAGTGGTTAAACCGACAGCTCTTTTACCTGTCATTTTTTTCTGAAATTGACTATGAACAATTTTGTGACAATTCGCAAATTTGAATTTCTGACAATTACAACCGTGCTGATTTTTTAAATGTACTTTCCAAAATTTCAAAGATTATCGTTACAGCCCCCAATTTTAAATGACTGGCTTCTAATACGTTAGTAACATTGCTCAAACTTTTAGAACAGCAATGCAAAAAGTAGAAGGCTTAACTTCTCTATCATTAAGATATCAAAAGGTCATATTTCTTGTAATTCCATTGTTCAGAAATATGTATACTATAGATCAGAAATTCATTTGCGAAAATAAATAAAAAGTATTTATTTTTCCCAATTGCGCACATTAAACCTCGGCCGTGAGAGATTAATCAAATTTTAATAATTCATAATGAATCACCCCCCAAGATTCCCGCCAAATACACGAATAAAAACTTTTTTCTTTTCGCTTTTTTTAATATATCGAATCAGATTTCGATAATTTTAATATAAACTTTTCTCCAGGCCGTGTGCTCGTTCTATCTACATCCCTTAGGATGTTCACTGAGACTGGCGCATTTTCGTACGGCACTTTCGACCTTTTGCACGGTCTGCTTCTTCGTCATCTTTATCACCGGTGAGCTGGCACGCTCGGCCTACAAGGGTCCGTTTCTTGTCTTTCTTTTCCTCCTTTTGTCACCCTCTCGACAATCGATTAACAGTTATATTGATTTTACCCTTTATAGGAACGAATCTTCGGAGGTGGTACAAAGAGGACGGCGGTTGGGAATTGCACATTGTCAGCACTGTGTCCGAGTGGCTTTTCGTGATTGCATTATCCGTTTATATTCTCACATTTACCGAGGAGTTCAGAGACATCCGGATCAGTTATCCAACGGTAGATTTTTTTTTATGTTGAGAATACGTAGATTTTAGAAAATAAATTGTGCGATCGAATTTATACACGGGGATATAGGCGAGTTAAATATTACTGGACTGTAAATATCTACCCACGGGGTTGTAAATATGTGCTTGGAATTTATAATTGTTTTATTATAGAAAATTCTATTTTAAAGTATCTGCGGGCATTGATATTAATTCTTAGAAGACTGTAGGAGTTAAAGTTTTTAATTTGTTGCCGTCGACAAAGTTTCTTTTCTATTTTTCCTGTCTATCTTGTCTCGTTGAATGGACAATAACCAGTGCAAGTAGCAGAAAAAATGCAAACAGATTTTGTAATTTCCCTCGAGAATTTTGAAATGGGCTGAAATATCTCACCCTACAAACTTACTGTTAACACTTCACGTTAGCCAACCACTAAAGAAAACCAAATTATATGCTATACACCACTTTTAACACTAGATCTGCCGACAATTAATTCAATGTATTTATAATTATCAAATAGAAATATATAAATAAAATAAGCGAACGAGGTAAAAAACTTGAATCATTCAATCGCTTACAACCTTAAAAACAAACGTAGAAAATTCGAACAGAGTGTAAGAAATTTCAGAAACAATTCAAAAAATTCTGGGTAAATCATATTGACATTGGTAGATCTAGTGTTAAATCAATACTAATTAATAGCAACAACAAAAACTATATAAAATGAGGCTCACTCATTGCTAATATCAATGTGAGAGCTCTTCTCATTCAATGATCAATCCATTTTACTTAAAATACGAAAATCTGCTCACTCGGTTGGCTAACAACAAATATTAATATCAGGGGTACCGAAAAGTAATCAAAATTTTTTGTTTGCCAGCGAAAAACATTTATTTATTAAAGAAATCTTAAATCCTAATCACCAAACTAATTTCCATAATTTTCTAACACTTTTCGCCAGCGTAAGGGTAGTTGTTCGATTCCCTTTTTAACACATTCGAGACTGTGCATTTTTTTAGAGACTATCCAGAAAGACCGATAACTTTTGGCTTTATATGTACCACTTCTTGTATTTCTAATGATCGTGGCTTTGGGCCACCTACTTTAGGGTCGAAATTGAACCAAATACCAAATGTAATGTTTACACATTTGTAAAATACCTTTTATTTTAAGCTAGTCTTATTTGAAGGGCTGTTTTTTCTATAATGACTGACAATTGCAATTCAAGATCATTGCACACACGGTGTGCAGTCGGTCTTTTTGGCTCGAAAATGCATTGCACACACGGTGTGCAATTGGTCTCGAATGGGTTAAAAAAGTCCTTCGATTTTTTGTAAAAAAACGTTTCCAATTACATTTTGCTATCTCCAATTTTGATTACTTTTCAATGCCCCTAATATCTAAAGCTATATATTTCAAACAAACCTAATCCAAACATCTCTATTTCCATTCAGGTCATCTGCAACCTGAATCGATCAAGGCTAAGCAACGAAACTCTGACCGAAAGTCAAGACACCACGATGGCTCACAGTCGAGCACAACCAACGATTACCTGATCGCTCACAGGCAGAGGCGTCGGTGGCTATGTGAACCTTCTCTCTCATTCACCAGTCAACACCCCATGTCCCGGCTATAGATATCGCGAGTCCAGAGAAAATCTACTCGACGAAACCGCACCCCTAGTAACCACCACACCACCGATGGTTTGCGACCTCGAGGGAAGAGCCGACGTCCTCTGCCCGGTCCAAATACACATTCACGATCCCACGATACGTGAACGACGACGGCAAACAATCGAGAGTATAGAACAGAGACGAAAGAGTGCTGAAAAACCAATACAAAAATGGCAAGACTCAGATGCAAATGTCTCCGACGATTATATTCTAATCGACGACCAATGTCTTATAGCTAGCGTTGTGCCTGACGAATCGAAGGAATTGCCCTATCCTGACAACGTAGGAGACATCGATGATGACGATGAGGATACTGATAGTCATGGTAAAAATGAATCATCCATGTATAGCAAACTGAAAAGAGGAATTTTGAGAAGACCACGAGAAGACTTTGATCTAAGTACTACCTACCCTCTTGCGAATAGTCACGGTAATGCGTATCAGGAACCGGGAAGTCATCATGCTAGATACAGCGAGGTTTATTCAGAAATTGCTGTGAGAAATTACTTGGATGTTGGTCATGAGGATGCAGCTAACTTTTCGGTAGCTAATAGCCATGGTGATCATAGTGTAATGTCGGATAGTAGAATTCGAAATTGCTCGGAGAATTTAGACATCGATCGGATGTCCTGGGACAATCGACAACAGGCGAATTATGAGATTGCCAATAGCCATAGTAATTATCGAGTGTTTTATGATAGTCATCGACAACACAGTGACTGGCCAACGGAACCTTGGAAAGTAAATTTGTTCTCCGGTTCGAGTGTTTCGACTCAGGAGAATCAACAGACACAAGAAGATACAGTGACGAGTAAATACGATCCATCGGATCCAAGTAAAATGATGGAAACGAAGTCTGAAAGTGATCAAAGTAACGAACCTGCCTGCGATATCGAGCAGTGCTTGGTGCAGATTGAAGAGAGTCTTATAAACATCGAGCAGAATTTGCTACACGTTCAAGATCTCGACATTCCAGAACTAAGGAATCTCTTGTACAAAAGTCCGAGCATTGAAAAGAGTCTATTTGAGGTTCAAGATTTGCTATTTGCAGATGGTATCGCACCGGTGATTAAAAAGAACAAACCTTTGTCACTTGAGACAGATGAGGAGGAAGAGGATGAAGACGAGGAGGATGAAGAAGACGAAGAAGTTTGGGCAAGTCACAGTTTAACGATCAAAGACAATGACGACGAGGATGGAAACGCTGGTGCACCACCTTTCGATGGTTCCAATGAAGAATCTTCCGATACTGCTAATGTCGAAGAAAGCAACAAATCAGGCTCGATGGACGACCATAGTAATATTGATTGCATTGATGGAACGACGGTTTTTCGCGAGGAGACCATCGAGGAGAATTATTCAGAGAAAGCGATGAACTTTGTCCCTAACAGCTTAAGTAAAACGCTACCTAGAAGAATTCTTCTCGATGGTACCAAAGAGAATATTCGCCTGTGTTCCTCGGAACCGGAAGAACCTACTATCGATTACAACTTGAACAGTATGTACGCAGAGAAGAAATTATTCTGCCACGACAAGTGTCACAGTAGAACCAATTCATTGGATGAGAACTCAACCTTTCAAAATTTCATTTCAGCGAATAAGCATGAAACTGGGAAAAGTTCTCTGCAGAATCTGCTTTTCGATTCTACAGGAAACTCGTTGAATACTTCGGGTAAAGCAAAGTCAGAGAGTACATTACGAACTCATGAGAAAC
Organism: Cerceris rybyensis; assembly: GCA_910591515.1. Taxonomy (NCBI): domain Eukaryota; kingdom Metazoa; phylum Arthropoda; class Insecta; order Hymenoptera; family Crabronidae; genus Cerceris; species Cerceris rybyensis. The sequence goes on from OU342799.1 coordinate 12,208,856, forward strand.
TTCCAAAAGGTCACGATAGAAGAGGATCCAACGAGAATCGTTGGATCATGATTGAAGCAAAAGCTGAAGATTTTCGTAAAAGGATCGAAACAATTGCGTCTCATCGACGATCGACATTTTCCGGTTTGGATAATCAACGTAGGGCGAAGATATCGAAAGAATCCGTGGAAAATATAACAACAAATTCTCAAGAAAGGTCACCGATCAGGTCGAAATGTGGAGATAAAGGTCAGGATCGTGAAAAGGAAGCTGCTGGCGGTAAAAATTTCGAGAAGAGGAAAAGAAAGAAGATATCGAGTAGAAGTCAAAGTTCCTCGGAGAATGCTCTTGTGCCTAGTAAACTGATATCTCTGTCGTTGTCTCTGCTTCTTGCAGCTTTGTTGCAAGCAGTCAGATGTCTGACGGATCTCGTCGAAGATGCATTTCGATCCGTCAGCTACGACAGGAATGGCCTATTGCAATGAAGTATTAGAAATGCTTTCGTCCGGTACGAAAGTCGATGGTAATAATGGAACGCGATGGGAACCGAGACGTTTAGCTTGAAAAAAGAAAATGAAATACAGTAAAACCTCGATAAATGCAGAAGAAGTTTGTACCGATAAATGCATCGCGACTATCCCCTCCACATAGGGGGATCCCCCTCGGTCGAACCTCGACGTTCGGCGACGAGGCAGTGCAACACGATATTATCGGAACGTATCGATGAGACAATACTAATCGGAGGATGGAACTTTTCCATTTTTGATTTTCTTTGTTTTGAAAACTTCGCTAACGTATTTGTGACATTTTTCTGATTAAAATGATACCAAACACGATATGTTTGAGTTATCTAAATAGCAAGTAAACGAATTAAATATTAAGTAAATATTGCTCAAACTATGTCGTGTTTGGTATCATTTTAATCAGAAAATTGTCACAAATACGTTAGCGAAGTTTTCAAAACAAAAAAATCAAAAATGGAAAAGTTCCATCCTCCGATTAGTATTGTCTCATCGATACGTTCGGGCCGGTCCCCCTGTAGGTTGGACCTCTTTGTCTCTTCTATTGTCTGTTCTTTTCTAAGCTCACGCACGGCTGGAGCCTGAACGTAAACACAAAATAGAAACCACTGCTTCGTGACTGCACCGATTCGGTCCCGAATTCTGTGCATTTATCAAGGTTTTAATGTAACAAGAAACGGCGCTAAATATATTTACTTTCTACGTCGCATCACTTCCTAAATAAATAGTCCGTCTTAATTTCTTCCAAGACCAGTGCAACTTTTATCGAGATATCACACGCGATTCGATGATCCCTTCTAATTGATGTTAGCTGATTAGATGGTTTTAAGTGTAGAGTAGTATTTTACACTATGACAGATAAAAAAACAAGTGAGCTCAAACAGCGTTCAGTCGTTGCTTCGTGATATTATGTAGCTTGTAGTCGTAGTGGCATAAAACGATGAGGAAATATCGTGATACTTTATAGAATTGCATCTTTCGACGTGTACTTTGTCGTTTACATACAACGTAGACACTTGTATTAAATATCACTCGTTTCGCACAGTTAACGATTTCCATTGAAGAAAAGTGAGGAATTTCACGATTTCACGAGCATAGATGTTTTCACGTACATTCTCGCGATTACAGAGTTATCCCTTAACAGTATCTTTAAGTCTACGCGAAAGCACCTCGATAAAACGTGTGAAATTGGTCTTGGAATGTATGCGACACGTCCTAAATCCGTGAAACTTCGTTCAGAGATCATAATTTGCAATCGTAAACGTCCATAAAATGCAGCTATCTGTGATAAAACACCATGCTTACAGTCCACGATACACAATTCAGTTTTTACACTATATGCTTCCATATGGAGAAAACCATATTTATTTAAAACAAAAAAAAAAACAATGTCTCTCGGCCGTTCGTATGTTTCTTCCAAATCGACATTTAACGCAAGGAAATGTAAAAGGAATTCTTAATGAATCCATTCGAGGAAAGAATGAATTCGATGGTGCTACGAAACGTGGTCTCAAAATCAGCCTAAAACTGTATTATACGATGGGGAAGTTAGGGGTTGAAATTTTCGAAATTAAACGGTGAGCTTCCAAGGAAGGTATTTTGCGGAACGCTAGACGGATATGTGCCAGGAACGATGATACAGCGAAAAACGATAGTGCGCGATAAATAAAATCAAAGATAAGTCTTATCTCGGATGGTGTTACGTACGAACTAAGCATAATCAGTGTTTAGTATTACGTACATACGTTCTAAAGTGCCTAAATCATCGCGTATCACATACGCGAGATGCAGTACATATTGTCATATTAATTACTTAATTAAATATATTAATTAATGCTACTTATGTCTACATACTGTAAGCCTCTTTTTTCAAGGTGTAACGTTCGCTGGGAGGAAAAATAAACGAAAGCGAGGCGAGCTGACGAGGTGCTTAAAATGTTGGATATTTTTATATCCGAGTTATTTTCTCCTTTCCATAACCCTTGGGTATTTCGTAGGAAATTTAGACATTTGTAATATCGAATGGTCCACTTGCTCGGTTAAATCAATTTAGTGGAGACGTAGATTAATGGAATTTAGGAACAAACTTTACGGACAATCTCGAACTCATTCCGATGAAGTTCTAATGTTGTTGGGGGAGTTAAACTTTCACAGAAATTTATGATCGTAGGAAAAATCTTGCGCTAATTTGTACTACATTTACAATCATTTTTACAAGTCTATTGAATATTCCTTAATTGTATAGAAATATTTTTAGGACCTAATACAAAAAATGTATGGAATTTTTTCTTCAAATATGTCTGACAAAAAGATTTCTGACTAAGTTGAAATCTTAAGATTATATTTATTATTTTTATAAAGACTCAATAGGAAGTTATTGGTAGGGATATTAAGGATATTAGCATTTGTCTAAAATGTAGAATAATAGAACATGGAATTAGCCATCGGACGTGACTCTCTATTCTCAGACAATACGAACAAACAGATATTATTAATCTGACAAGTCGCTTGTAAATTCACGAAAAGAAAAATTTCTGTGAAAATCCAGTCGCTTCCAAAAAATATTACAAACCTAATTAAAATACTCCATGAAAATACTTTGCCCTCATTTTATATTTCTCCATTTGAATTTCTACTTTCATTCTGCCAAATACCCTTAATTCTAAATGAATGCTTTAAATGTGAATAATAATTTAAATCAAATGTACCATAAACACCTTAAATAATAATTTGACGTCAGAAAAATCTCCCAAAAATACGGAGATTTGAACTTGGTCAAATTAATTACGCTTTCAAGCTTTCATACCCTCCAAATCCCATGAAAAATATTTTTAAACTTCTCATTAAATGTCTCTTCGTCAAAAACAAGAAACACTTTCAATAATCCGATCCATTACTTCTATCATTTGATTTCTTACGCCATCAAAGTAAATCTTTCTCAATATCGCGACACATCAGGAAAAATCGCAAGGACTCTCCGTCACGTTCGCATGTTAGTTTGCTCTTATGGCGAAATACAATCCCATAGTACTCTCCTCTTTCTCGATCAACTACGGATCATCACGAGAGATGATCCGAAGCTTATGGCAGCTGCAGGATACACATTCGCGAGAGGAGTCGAGAAGGGTAAGTATCGATCCTGTGTTTCGCGCTTATCATGTGACAACGAACATAGAGACGCTTATATACGCCATTAATTTCGAAATGTCGCAACGTAACAGTGGTTTCGACCATTACGTCGTTTATGGTTGATAAACTATTTCCGTTCATTTCGACGACGCTCGCAGTAAATCTGACAATTAATGCCAACGATTTTAATGATTATAATTCAAAATGATTGCAGGTACTAAAAAGTGTGTTCTATTTAACTACAAACATCCGAATATCTTATGTGTAATTAAAATTGTAAAAAAGATTAATACCATTATTTTAATATGAATAAAAATGGCACAAAGAGGAACATTGTGTGGTGTAAATTATTTTTTTGCATTATTTTTCTAGTAGTTCTGTGTCTTAATTAAACTTTACTGAGTTAATGTTGACAGACTAATTGCTACATTCTACGTTTTAGGGAAAAACTAATACCATGGAAATGATTTAATTATCTTGGAATTTTCAATTTCATTGGTTTCAAAATCTCATATTCTTTCAACAGAAAATAGAAGTTGTCTACGATTTTACAGTTCCTATCATAATTTATTAGTAATATTTTCTACAATAGTGTACCTCTAACACTAAAAACCTTGAAAGAAAAGTAGCAGACAGTTGTAGGACGATCAGAAAGTAGTCGAAGCACCAAGGACTAAGCAACCTCACATACCAGAATATCTAGGTTACCGAATAACTTCGAAAACTCAGACATCTACTTAAGTCAGCTACAAATCTCCATCACGTTGAATCGCGTTAGATTAGTAGCGAAAATTACTCTCCAAGGTCTCTTGGAATTTTTAATTAAGACCCCTATCTAGATCCACAGCGAGATACACTTAGTAATACACCCAACGTTTCCACCCTAACAATTTTCCCTCTTCTCTCCTTAAATTTACTTTTGCAACGAAGTTAAAAGACATGCAATTTAACACAAGAATTACCAGTGTTAAATATATTCTTCTTCAATATATTAAATACATACAATGGAAAAAGGGAAATCAAAGGTAGAAAAGATGATCAATTTAGTAATCTCTATTTTGTAAGAACAATGTAGAATATCTGCTCCAAGACTGTTAACACTAGAACGACTGAGGAAGTCAAAATGACTTATTCAGAATTTTTTCCAATAATTCCCTAAGTTTATAGGAGAGTCCTAGACTAGAAATTCTAAGCTGATCTTATAAAACATAGATCTTCGAACCGATCATATTTTTTACCTCTTGATTACCCTTTTTTTAAAGTACTTATTTAATACATTTAAATGTCATAGATTTAACGCCCGTCGTTCTAGTGTTAAATAAACTTGAAGAACTTTTGGAAAAATTAGGGAACGGGTTATTTTCACTTGCTTGATAGTTCTAGAATTAAATCATCATGAAAAATATTTTTCAAGCTAATTGCTATCTCAAATATAAACTGCTTATCTTTAATAGTTTTACAGCACTTGAACATCCATCCAAGTCTTTAGGATTTTCTGACGAAGAAAATTAAACTAACTACAATAATAACGAAAGCACGTTGAAGATTATCGTCGATTCCACGAATGCAGCAGCTTTGCAGAAGTTTTACGACATCCACGGACGTTTTACGAGGCTCTCGAAGCGTGATGTCGCTTCGTCCCCCTAAGAACGATATTGGCCCCACGTTGAGCATCCAAGACAACGTTATTTCGCTATCTCGAAGATACTTAGAGCAACCTGAGGTGCACGACTTGAGATAATATCATGAAGTCTCGTATTTTTAATATATGAATCGTTTAAGAGGACACCGTTACTCTATTTCCGTCACAGACTGTGATGGTCTACGGATGACATAAAAAATGCATTACGGGGGTGAATCGCCAGACGTTGGACCAGCTTTCAAGGAGTAATGCTGAAATATACCTCCGGTGAAACTAAAATCGAACTTGCAGTAGCTAAGTCGCGGTCGTGGAAACGCCTCTGGGCTTTTCCACCTCGAGAAAATGCAATAGTTCAGTGAGAGATACCACGTGAGACGGAAAGTAGGGTAAAGGATACAGTGATTAACCGATGTAGTGTTAGAATTTATTTTTTTTTCCTCACTTTCAATTTCGATCGCTTGAATTATTTCCAGTAGGGAAATAGTCCATAGATTTTTCTTTCTCTCTGTATTTTTCGAGTTTAACTATTATGGTGGTTTCGCCTAGGACTCGCCGTTTTATATGGGTTTCGAACCACTCATGCTATGATATATGTGTCTATATCACATACACAAAAACTGTATTTTTTCGCAGTTTCAAAAAGTCATAGTTGTATTGAATTTTGACTACAATGTTTCCAAATAAATTCAGTTGTGGAAGTGAGAATTATCTTTGCTTTTATCTCTATCACAACAAGTTCGTTTTGACATGTCAATGATTTTTTATGATTTCTGTATGCTGAGGAAATGTCAAAAGGAAATCTAGATCGTGAAACACTTCTAGACATTTTCATGTGCCGTGGTTGAGTGAAAAGCACGCTCCAAGTGTGTCCATATTGCGTTATAATGTGCGCTTAAAACAGAATGTAATGAGGTCCCGCCATGATTAAATTTAATATCCGGAGGAATATTTCGATGTTAAGTTAAATACTCTCAGTTCCATGCGGTTAAAGCTTCTGGTGAAGAATACATAAAATTTGAGAGTACTATGATCAAAGAAAGAGTTTTAATATGTGTAGAATGTATAGAACGATGTCAATTGCATAACGTAAAGTATTTAAAATTTTGTAGAAAATTCTGCAAACCGCCGAAAAGATTGCAGATTACGATAATTTTGAAAATTAATACCTTTCCATTAAAATGGAATTTTGTATTAAAATCACATTTTTATGGAACAGAGTTAAACAGTTGAATGCTTTTTCAAGCTAAAAGTAACTACATATCGTCGTAATTTAATTATTCTACAAATATCCGAATACTTCATCTATCTTAACACGTTGAACGCCAACCGTAAATCGCTAGTTTCATTGTTTCTACTGAATCGAAATTTTTTCTATTAAATTCACATGTTTATAAAAAAGAAACTTTAAAGTTACAGATAGATAGGTATTCGGCAGACCTTTATCTTTTAAACACCAGTATTTAAATATACAATATGTCTGAAAATCCATAAATATTGCAATTTTAAAGCGACATAAAATTTCATTGAATTCAATAGCGCCGGTCACCGGTGACCCCCACGGCAGTCAACGTGTTAAAGCGGAACTGTAATGTTAAAGATTCGCAGACATCGTCTTTTAACACGTTGACTGCATTAAGGTCACGACACTATTGAGTTTAATGAAATTTCATGTAAATTTTAAATTGCAATAATTCTAATTTTCTGACATACTGAATATTGGCATTAAAAAGATAAAGGTCTTCCGAATATCTATCTATCTGCATCTTTAATCTCTCTGCTTCATAAAGATGTGAAATTAATAAAAAAAAAGTTTCACTTCAGTAGAAATGATGATAGTAACGAAATAACACTGGGGTTCACATGTTAACCCTTTGGCCTATGATTTCTTTCCTATCTGGGCGTGCAATAACTCAAAATTAATTCCTAAAATCAAAAGTTCTCACTGGTTTCTAATATAATTGTATAACTGAATGTAACATTAATAGTATAGAAACAATGAGACAATTTCTTGACCTTCTGATATTTTCTATTTAATAATTTTTGAAAGACTTCAAAATTTCTTATTGTCGTAGGCTTAGGAGTTAAACGATACAAAAATTTCTCTAAATTTTGGAACAACGATAATCACTATCTTTCATGGCTTCCAGTATTGCATTAATAGTACCTATAGAAACAATGAGACAATTTCTTGACCTTCTGATACTTTCTATTTAATAGTTTTTGAAAGACTTCAAAATTTCCTATTCTTGTAGGCTTAGGAGTTAAACGATACAAAAATTTCTCTAAATTTTGGAACAACGATAATCACTACCTTTCATGGCTTCCAGCATTGCAATGTTTAAAATATGCTTCCCTCTCTTAAATTTTTAAACTAACAATGGACACGCTACTCTCCCTCTGTCGACATCGTCAGAATCAAGTTCGACAAGTGTATAACCCCCTGAATTTCCAGGACTACCCGGAAACTCGTAACACTGGCAATATATGCGAATTTCAGCGACAAACTCTACCGCATATATACGGAGGAATGCAGACGTGTTTGTTCGTCATGTATTACTGGAGTTCTCTCAAAGTATGACGTAAATCAAAGTACGTTGGAAAAAGTAAGGAACACTGAACGAAGTATAAAATGTGAAAAGCTTAGAAATGAAGGGAAATGAAAGCAGTACGGTAAAATAATTGCAGAAGAAAGTACGCATGTTTTTCGAGGAGTGCTTCAACTGAAATGAGGAAAGGAAGAGATGAAGATCTTCGATATTTTGACGTTCTTTAATGCCTTCGCCTTGCTTTTAATGACTGACGGTGTTTGCGGTCAGTGAGCAAATAAAGTGACGTATATGCATCGCGCATATCCTTAATGTGAGCAGTTTCATTTGAAGAGTTTAAAAGGGTGATTCCTCTTGCTAAATAAAATATTAATCCTTTCCAAATCGTTTTAATTTGTTTTTTAACCCCTTAGCACACAACTACGTGAGACTCGTAGAGCGGAAAGTGGAATAGGAAATTTTGAAGTCTTCCAAAAACTATTAACCCTCTATGGGCCGAATTTTCTATGATATCTGAAGATTAATTGCACCATAGCACATTAGAAAATAATAAAAGTACTATTATAAATAATAAATTTTATTTGATTTTGAAACGTTGGAATATAAAGAATTCCATGGTTCTGAAGAGCTAACTTGATATATTTGAGAAATCTAAAAAATCGATTTTGAAAAGAAAAAGCTTAGATCGTTTTGTGTTACTTCAAAGTTACAAGGGCCCATACAGGGTTAAATTAACAATATCAATCGATCACGAAACGATCTAATTATTTTTGTACTATTAATATCACATAGAGTTATACGAAAACAGTGAAACCTTTTGATTTCAGGAATTAATTTTGAGTCTTTGCACGCTCCATCAGAAAAGAAATCATAGGTCAAGGGGTTGAACGAGGCGAAATTTCTAACGACCTTGACGTATTTCTTTTTTATTAAACAAATAATAAAACTATTAAAAATAATGTAACTAAAGTAAATTTAAACCCCTTGGCCTACGATTTCTTTTCTGAATGCGCAATGACTCAAAATCAATTCCTGAAATAAAAAATTATCACAGACTTCTGATATGACGCCGAACTTAACGCAATTGAGGACGAGCAGATATGTGATCCAAGAAAAATTTGTATTGTAGTTCATCGCCTCATTTATACACCTTTGGAATTGAAAAATTGAAATGCAACCGTTGGAATATGATTACACAAATATTAATTCATAATTCATATACATTAATAGCCCAAGTTTCTCAAAAAGGTGGTTATGAATCGCAGAGAGTTAATGAACAAAAAATTTGATCAGCTCGTGATCGACTAATATTTTCAACATAATAATTTTTAGAAAACTTTAACATTTTCTATTCCACGCACAGCATCACGAGTGTCACACGTTATTGTGGGGCAAAGGGTTGAAGTTATCTAAAGAATTTTCGCAATTTCGGTATCAAAAAGGTACATAAGAAATACAATATTCTGAATTTTCCATTTCTCCGTTTCATTTGAATTTTTCCCACTGTAAATATTATTATATCAGAATACGTTACACCAGAATAAAAATGAAGTACTCGATTTAAATATAGAATTTGTTTCCTGACCAGCGGAAAAAAACTGATATATGCATGTTCCCGTTTGAACAAATTCGAAGTTCTACGTCCAGCGAGCGAAACACGAATCTCAAAGGGCTTTTCTAACTCATTTTGACTTGCAGTTATTCACTGAAACGACGTGATCCCATCCCATTATTCTAGCCTCGCTACTGGCACGTGCAAACGGATGAAATAACGAGCACAGGCCGACGTTTGTCAGAAATATTTTGCCAAAGGAAAATACACACGCTTTTTCCCTTTCTCTCTCAGCTTTTTCCTCTTTCCTCCTCTATTTCTCTTGTCCTCTTTCGATGCATACCTCCGGCGCTTTGTATGCGTTTTAATGCACGTGTCATGCGCACGTCGGTATGTTGAAAGTCTCGTGGAATTAAAGCTACATACACAAATTCACGGAATTCAAGAAGCCGTGCTGGCCAGCGGAAATCCAAGATCTATCAGACTCATACTTCATGTCCACTAGAATAAATTAAAAACGTTTCACAAAAATAAATTTACTCTGTCACAGTTTTTATAATATTTTTAAACGAAGCGATATCTCAGAGTTGTTCTTTATTAAAAAGAATTTTATTTTTGAAAAATAGGAATGGTTGAAAAAGGATTTTGACGCCAAATAAAAAAGCAGGACACTTAACTCTATGACCTGCAAGAAATTTTCTTAACTACGTGACAGAAAAAATTAGGGGAATAAAATACTGGATTTTGAAAGATTTCGTTGTAAAAGTGGAGTTACTGTTATTGGAATATTGCATTTGTGATTTTTTTAGGTTGATGGAAATATATATAATAGGTGGAAATTTAAGTAACCATTTTACTTAAAATCGATTGCAGTCAGTCGATAATAGAACCCACATTGCTTCAGCTAAATAAGTAACAAAATTACGAATTATTTTTCTAGCTAATATTACTAAATACTTTATCCACCGAAAGATTATTCCTGGATATTTCATTTGCCAACGCTCATTGATAAATAATTTATTAATCGGCTGTACAGAAAACGAGAATTTATAGAACTTTTCAAATACTATAAATCCTAATAAATTCAAATACTATAAATCACTTCCACGCCAGATTCACAAATCTAAGCAATAAATAGTGTCAACACATAATAAAATGACCACGAAATCAACGATAATATCCCAAATCAAATAATCATATTACGATCATTACAGATAAATAGCCCAAAAAGCAATTGCTTTGCCTATAAATCAAATACTTGGCCTATAAAGCATCTGACACAAGTGGTAATCTCGATATCTTCTACATAATCAGGAATTCTCCACATCCAACAAAAAACCAAAGAATGAAGTCATCAAGGCAATAGCAAAACAACCTTCCATCTTGTCTTCTTTACTTTCAAACCTTTTCACTTCGTTCTTTCTTTCATTTTTTTTTTTCAACAACTCATCAGTATCCCCGGAGCTGCTTTTTTTTTGGCACGCGACAGCTGTCGCTTTAGTGTCGAGGGTAATAACAAAAAGTCACCAAAGGGTTCTCATCAAGAGGTAACACAAGATCGATACTTCTTTTCAACGTTGCCTTCCTAAAAATGACTATCATAAGGAAAAAGAGGAATATCGGAGGAGAAATCGTGTCTGACTTCCACTAAATGCTGGTAACTGAATCCGAGATATTCTATTCCCTTTCAATGTCAGTTCCCATCGATTTTACGGCTACCTCCCATTCCGACTACCTTCGACGGGTGCATTTCTCCGTTGAAATGTGTGCTCCTATTGGTGAAAAACTAATTTAAAAATCGCCGACGGCAGGGAAAGAGTTCGAAATCTTTTATTCATCGAATGATATCTTCCCGAATATCCTTCCAGCTGGAAGGAACAGGGTGGGTTTAAGTACATTGCGATAGTGACGGTTAGAAATAATTTTCAGTTCTTTGATCGTTTCCGTTGTGAATAGATATTGTTGAAATGAGACGAATAAAAGTATTTTATGTAAGGACGTTTCATATTTTCAATTTTTTTAATGGTAAAGAATTTGTTCTATTTTAATGTAGGTTTATGTTACGTTGCTTAACTTTAGATCTGGATGGTCACAATTGAACTTTTGAAAGGAGCTCAAGCTGGTAATTTTGAATTCTCTTTGATTTCTATGTCTACCTTGTCGAATGGAAAGAAATGCATTGAAGTATTTTCAATCAAAACATTCCTCTACAAAGTTGAAGAGGTAGTTTTAAAAGTTCCAACAACAAAGGAAAGAAACACTTGATATACGATATCTTTTGGATATCTGAACAATATTTTAAATTAAATTACTGAAATAACAATGTATCAATAATTCCTGATACATCATACACCTTAATAAAATGTTAATAGCATGGAAATAGTATTATTGCGAAATGCGTCACTAACATTTTAACACTAAACTACCAAGCCGGTCAAAATGACCGATCTTCAATTTTTTGTAAAAATTACCTATATTGACACTGAAGTAATAAAGCAAATATTTAACTTCTATCTTATAAAATTTAGATTAATTAATTAATTATATCTTTCACCTTTTGATTTCTATTTTTCCTAAGCACTTATTCAACATATCTAAAGTTTAGTATATATAACGTCGGTAGTTTTAGTGTTAAAAAACTTCAAAATTTTCTATTTTATTTTCCACGCTACAAATCTCACTAATTATTATTGTAGAGCAAAAAATTAATGAGATTCTCTCAAAAAATTTTGAATATGAGAAATTTAAATTAAAAATATTCCAGTAACAGAACATTCACAAAACTCGATAGTACAGTTTCCAGGAAAAAAGCAAATGTCTTTTATCATTTATTAACCGCTTTTACAAATACTACCGTTGGGATTGCCATTCTGTCAGGTCATACGAAATTACATCTGGGACGTGTCTCATACCCTGTACGTTCTTGGATATTCGACAAGTATGTCAATATATGAATGCTATGTGCAGATCCATTGGGGATTTACTTAATTTGTCGTTCGTACGGGGTCGTATCTTTTGCGGTAAATTTTAAACAGAACACGTAACTTTGTGTATAACGATCTCCAATTTTGTCGGCAGTAATAATTCATTTGAACTCTTCAAACGCCGGTACTCTGCACCGGTATTATCACTGGATATAAAAAAAAATTTTTTGCCGGAAATATAAGCAATTGTTATAAAATGAATGAAAATTTCATAAGTGATAAGCTTAATCTCTGTATTTAATAATTGATGAGCTAAATAATCATCAAACTTATTAGAAATCTCAAGGAAATATTAAAGATTTATAACTTTGGAATTTTTAGAGGTTTCGTAATTTTAGAAATCTCTAATTTATATAAGATATTCCCTTAGGACTACTATAAGTTTTCTTTGATTATTTATTAAAGATTATATAGAATAATATCTCTTTGTTTTATTTTGGTTTAAATTCTATGATCATGACGCACTGGTCCTACTCTTTTATGTGGATTTGAAGAATTTCCTAGAGACGATGAAGAACTTGAACATGGTGATTGCGAGTCAGAACCTTTTCCTCCCTTTGCACACCATAACCCTTTAACACTGAACTACCAAGCCGGTCAAGAGACCGATCCCAAATTTTGTTCAAAAATTAATTAAATTGATAGGATAGCCGTGAAGCAAATGTTCCACTTGTATTTTATAAAACCTAAATTAATTAATTAATCAACTTTTCTGCCCCGTCATTGCTCTTTTTCCACAGTAGTTATTAAGTATCTAAATATCAGATATAACGTCGGTACTTCTAGTGTTAATAAATTCTTATTTAGCTCCTTATGTACTGAACTACCATTTTCCATTTTCTATCTACCTTCCTAAATTAAACGAAACTACATAGAAATTTATTTCTTCTGCCTATCTCATCGCTAGAACTACCGCCTTTAAATCTATTATATTTAAATATACTAAGTAAGTACTTTGGAAAAAGTGGAAGCCAGAAGTGAAAGAAAAAGATCAACTAAGTAATTTTTGTTTTATAAAATATATGTGGAATTTAGTGCAAAGCTCCTCTAACAATAAAAGTAATTTTTTGAAAAAATCGAAAACTGGTCATTTTGACCAGCTTTAGTGTTAAATTTAACCCTATTGCGATTAGTACGATTCAATGTAACGCATCAGGTAACCGTGAAGTCCCTTTTGAACAACCAGATATTGGCTACAATTTTTACGACACTTTCGGCACAGCTTGCTGAGCAATATCACTCAAAGAGCAGAGTGCGAAGCGATATGAAGCATTCAGACGTGAAGGAGGACGTTGAAAAAAGAATGACGTGTGCACGGAAAATGTGCATGCCACGTACAAATGGGATTACAAAACTTCCATGGAAAATGTACGTATTGCTGCAATATTTTATTCCAACTCTATTGCGTCGCTCCAGGGTACTCAATATCGTTTATTAACCCTCCATAGTCCACTGTGACTTTAATAAAAATATATTCTTCCACTGAGTACTCCTTATTTTGCAATCACTATACAACGATCTCTTGATAAATCTCTTCTTTTTCCTATTGCAATATAAACTTGTATGTTACAATGTACATTGAATTTATTCAAGAAATTCTATAAAGTAACTCATTTTAAATTGTAACATTGATCAACGGACAATCCTATAATTTCTTATTAAGTAGAACGAAGAAATTCGAACAGGAAGAAAGAGGTAAAAATAAAAGAATCATAAATTATTTTCGTAGTGTTTCTTTTCTCTGATATAAAAAAAAATTGTTTTATTTCAGTGTCAAGAAACACTCAGAAAATTATTTTTGACTCTCCTAATACCATTCGCTCTGGTTACCCAAATTTCTTTGACTGAAATATAACGATAATGAAAATGTAAAATCGTATAATTCTTTTTTAAAAGTAAGAAAGAAATTTTGGTAACAGGAGCGAATGAAACAAATTCTATAGAGACATGCGAATCGAATATAACGCCAAAGTTATTTTTTAATGAAATACAGTTGAATTGTAAGTGTAATATCATATATTTAAGTCTCAGGTGTGCGTTCGTCTTCAACGATGCTGTAAAATCTACCTAACGATAAAAATCCTGTTTCAACTCCTGTAGCTAGTCTTGCTAAAAAAAACTTCAAGTATTTACGGAGTACATTTTTATGCCTACCCCGTTTATATGGAAGAACGAGGTGAAACTGAAGCTGTCCGATCATCTTGTCGTTTGTATCTGTGAAACAATACCAGTAAACCGGACACGAATTTCCGGATAAACGTTGCAATAGATATTTAGTGAAATTAAGAACTCCGACACTTAATTACGAGAATTATGCGAGAAGGAGAGTATTCTTGAAACCACTGAAATCTACGAGAACGCTCGAAAAAGCAGAAAAGTTATTCGATCAGAACGTAATGCGTCATAGAAGTTTCTCAATGCGTTTCAGCAGTCAGAAAGAGGGAGAACTTGTCGAGTAGAATTTCATGGGAAATGGAAAGGCAATAAATGTAATTTGAAAGGCGAGACGGGTTGAATTTTTATTTGGAGTGGAATGTTAATGTGATCTGGGTAATTTTTAGGTGCAATTTCTACTTTAACTTATCAATTCTATAATTTCGGTCATCAATATCCATTTAAAAAATAATATCAAAGAAAAACCATATAATATAATAGTTTCGAAAAAATTAAACAACGCGAATCGCAGCCCATTAGCTCATACATATTATTTGCTATATAACTATTAATTACTATAGATTATATAATTTATAATAATTGTCATATAGTATTATATAATCTATAATGATTAGGACTTATATCGCATATAATACAGAGTGCCCAGGTCTCACCACGTGGAGGTTGCTGCGAGTGGAGACCCAATTTCATATTTAACGTTCATTCAACATATTTTTTATTTGCACGTTCCATGTTTAATGCTGTGGGGATTTTATAAATCCCGCAAGATAGGACGATCTAGAAAGATTCCCCATAAGACAATTGTCTAACGAAAAGGCGAATATCGTTACTCCGTTCGAGGCTGAAGGACGACGTACAAGCAATGTTCGTTACAAGACGATAAACAATTCAAAAATTTTCTTCCTCAATTATTATCTGACGTATCATATCTTTAGTAGCTCAGACAAAAACTAAGGGAGGCTATTAAGGGGTACGAAATGCTATGGGGGCCTATTGAGGCTAAGAAGGTAAAGCCTCGAACTAACAATAAGCGTTCGAAATTCAAATACCTTGCACACTTTGACAAATTAAAATATTTTCTTATCTGACAATTACATTATACTCTCAATCATTCGAAATCTCCATAAAACAATAGGTTCCGCGCTATATATCCATAATAGATAATAAGACTATGGTGTATGACTATGCAGAGGCTCAAACACCACATACCCTCTAAGAAGTTTGACATTTTTTCTATCTAATATTTACACCATAGACTCAATCGTTCGAAATCTCCATAAAACAATAGGTTCCACGCTATATATGCATAATAGATAATAAGACTATGGTGTATAACTTGGTAGAGGCTCAAATACCTCATACCCTCTAAGAAATTTGAAATTTGTTCTATCTAATATTTACACCATAGCCTCAATCGTTCGAAATCTCCATAAAGCAGTACATTCCACCACTAAATGACCCTAACAATTAACGGGACTATGGAGCTAAAGTGGTAAAGCCTCCAATTGGCAATGGACAGGTCCGATTTCAAATACCCCATCCCCTCCAACGAATTTAAAATTTCTCCTATTACACATTTACACCATTTTAGTTAAAAAACCCATAAAGCAATAGTCGAGCCTATTCTGTACCACTTCGTTCCTTAAATATCCTCCCTCACTCGCAGCTAACACTTAACAAAATTAACAAATAGTGCACCTACCTTTCAGCCATGATGCCCAAATTATCCACAGCATCCATGATGTTCTACCTTGTCTACTGTGTCCTAGGTGTCCTATGGAGTCCCATGGTGTCCACGATGCACAACATAAATCACTAAACACTACGTTACACTGACAATGAGCACGACGCGAGACACGAGTTACCTCTACGACGCTACTACGACGACTGTTCAAAATTCGCAGGTAGCAAAGTCACAGCTCGCCGAAGTCGACCGAGGATTTGTTATCATTCGCGGATTAAATTCCAGGAACTCGCGCGTCAGGCCACCGAGCAATACAATTGTTGTCAAAATTCGTTGGAGGTTACGTCGAGCTCCTCGAATGTTATTGAGGAAGATACGAGCATTACCGAAAACACGGGAACGTTGGAAGTAAAAGTATGAATGGATGTACAACGATGATCGAGTTTTGGAAGATGCAGCCTTACTGAACGGGTAGAAAAAATACAAAAAAGTTAATATTGATGAAAAGACATTAATGGGGAAGGGACATACAATGAGTCTTATTAACACTAGAACTACGGACATTAAATCTATTATATTTCAATATATTGAATGAGTACTTTGAAAAAGGAGGAATCGAGTGGCGGAAAGGACGATCAAATCGATGATTTATGTCTTTTGTGATGAACGTAGAATTTCTGTTTCGTGAGTCTTTTATAAACTTGGAGAATTTTGAAAAAAAAATAGCGTACCAGTCATTTCGATTGATTTGGTAGTTCTAGTGTTAATTTAGTGTTTTTAATTGCTTCAACCTTTTGCAGTTCGAGTATCTCTGATGTTGAGCTTATTTGTCCTTTGACCTACGACGAGTGATACTGATATATGATACGTTTTGGAATAAAAAAAAAGAGAAAAATATGTGAAACTAATATTATTGCAATTTCAAGTGCAAAACGTTACTCAATTAAATCTTATTCTTCGAAAACGCTTCGCGATTGGTGCGAAACAACAATTGAGACTGACGATAATGGAGTCCATGGGAGAGGGAAGATATCCATAAAGTTAAGTCACAAGGACGAGCCCAAAAGGAGGGCGAGGGATGCCGGAAGCGAAGACTCGTTGTTGGAAATGAGTCTGAAAATGGGGAGGGTGAGTGCCGTCGAGGGAAATCGTGAGGAACGTGAGGAAGTCGACTTCGCGTCGAAACCCTCGAGCTCTCGTCTGCAGGCCTCGTATTTCAGGGTGTGCTTTACGTTTACGTACCTTAAAATACGTCACCTTGCTGTGGCAATTAGCAGGAAGCAAATGACTCCTGTTAAATACGCGCAACCCCACGTTACTTGCGCTGCGAGAGAACCCCTTGGAGTGGAAAGATTCAAAGTTCAAGGACGTGATGCATTGGTACGCGATAGTCTCATTGTTTAAAGTGAAAACAAGTTGGAATGCGAGGTGTAAAATATTAAACGGAGTTTATGGGATAACCGTTTAATTGCGGGTGTTCGATAAATATTTAAGTACTAACAACGTATGGGATACTAACCTTGTGAATAATCGCCAGTTTTCCATCGGACTTCATTTTCTATCTGTCTAACTTGCTGTTTGTAGCTTAATGAGAACTTTTAGCAGCTAATGGAGGCATCCTTTAAATGTACTTAGGGAAATTCAGTGGAAGTATGCCAAAGAGGTAATTTCTAGTGGATAAGGTTGATATTTTTGGGTCATTCTTTTGATTATTTTATTAAGACTACGTGTGAAGAATGCCGTTCTTTTCGAACACATGACGACGTGATAAAAGGACTCATTGAATATTTTCAATTAAAACCCAGTGAATTTAATGAGCGAGGTATTAAAACTTTGCCAGATCGATGGAGAAAGATTATATCAAATCATGGAAATTAAATTTTAAATTAATATTTGTTAATTAAATTCTTATACGTATTCACATTTTTTATTTAAAAAAAAACGATATTCTTTGCGCTAATAAATTGCTGGGACATACTTACACGATATTGTATCATAAATTGTATATTGCCCAATTAACAAATCAATTAAATCTTATCACGAATTTAATGAGAAGTCCTTCCACGATACTCTACTGTTCCACAATTGGCTTGTCAACTTATCAGCCTCTCTCTTCATTTAAAAAAACGACATTCCTTTCCACTACCCCTATTAAATTGCTGGGACATACATATACGATATTGAACCATCAATTGTATATTGCTCATTTAATATATCAATTAAATCTTATATCGAATTTAATCAGAATTCCTTCAACGATACTTCACCTTTCGACAATTTCCAGCATACCTCTAAGTACTCACGACTTCCAAGTGATCGTAATAAGTTTCAATTCTACTTGCGACTTAACCAGTTAACTGTGTTTTACGAGTATACTCGTCACGCGTAAAAGGTACTACTGATTATTTAAATTGTAATTTTGACGATAACTAAAATATATTCGTAAATTTCAAGATGTTTGCAATATTTTGAGGCTATGCCGAAGTAAAACGAATAACTAAAGGGTATAAATAATTTGAACTAGATTTGAATTTTCGCCACAGTTAACTGGTTGATGTATCTCAACTACCAGCCTCTTAATTAAAAAAAATCGACATACTTACGCCTAATAAATTACTGAGAAATATTTAAATAATATTCTACCATCAATCGTATGTTGTTCAATTAACATATGAACTAAATCTTACGTCGAATTTAATGAGAATTCCTTCAACAATACTCTACCCTTCCACAATTGCCAGAATACCTATAAGTGTTCACGACTTCGAAGTGCTCGTAACAGGTTTCGATGCTACTTACGATCCAATTCATCCCACTTATCAGCCTCTCTCGTCAACTCATTCTCCATTTTATCGATCACCGAGAGAAGAAAGAAAGCTTGCACACTTTCCAAGTCTGTTCGCCCATCCAGCCATTTCTTACTTACGCCCCCAAGTACAAGAGTACCGGATGTGCGCGAAAGAGAGCCTGCAGGTGGCCACGTTGAGTCATGTAAAATGTAAAGAAAGCCACTGTTTGCATTATTTCGCGAACACACTTGCTCCAGGCCTCGTCGTGAGGAAACCTGTTTTCCCTTTCTCTCCTTCTGCACCCTTGGCTCTCTTACACAGGTCGTCTTCTCTTACCTGACTACGTGACCCTTGCATGAAACACGCTGAAATAATTATTGCACGATGCCACAGTGACCGAACTCGATACCCTTGCGTTGGCTGCGCAAATTGCACCAGCTCGTATCGCGAATTTTAGAGAAACGTCTCTCGATGTTCGTCCTCTTGAAAATCGATGAACGCCCTGGCACGGGTGAACAGCTAAGTGAAAGATAAATGCGAACCCGGCAGCCTCCTTTCAACCGTGCGCATTGTGTCCATAAATTTTTATGGCTTCTGGAAACGCGAGGTACTGGAGAATCTTACGTTGCCCGGGTTTAATGTATCCGGGGCAATTTATGCCTCGAATTATTTCGATACGAGAAGATAGGAAGGATAGAGAACAATGTCTGAAGAACGATGTGAGAAGATGATATCGAAGGTGGTTTGTTAACACTAGAACTACCAAACCAGTCAAAATGACTGGTACTCAATTTTTTCAAAAAATTCTCCAAGTTTACATAAAAGTCATAGAATAAATATTCTACGTCTACCTATATCAATAAACATAAATCACCCAATCGATCAAATTTTCCGCCACTTGATTTCCCCTTTTACAAAGTATTTATTTAATTTATTCAAATGTGATAGATTTGAGGCTGGTAGTTCTAGTGTTAATGGGAGTTAACTCCTTAGCCTTCAACTATGTGTGAGAGTCCTCTTGCTAAATAAAATATTAATCCTTTCCAAATCGTTTTAGTTTGTATTTTAACCCCTTAGCCTACAACTACGTGTGAGAGTCGTAGCACGGAAAATGGATTAGGAAATGTTGAAGTCTTTGAAAAACTACTAAATTGACACTACCAGCAGATCACGAAACGGTCTCGTTATTTCTTTACTATTAATATCACGGTCAGTTGTACGGAAAATTGGAAATCAGTGAAACCTTTTAATTTCTGGAATTAATTTTGAGTCTTTGCACGCCCCATCAGAATGAAGTCGTAGGTTAAGGGATTAAAGAAATTGGTGATAACCATAAGGAACGAGCTGGAACTGTGGTTCATATCATTTGAAATTATAGAAATAACGTTGAGGCACAATTCCCATTCGGTAGAGTGGGTTGAGATAAAATCTTTGTGATATTTAGCAGAATTTTTGTAAATTGTCATTATCCCTTTGCGATCCTATGTCTGCTTTCCACGTGATTTTATTTTCTGACAATTTAATATCAACTGTTCAATTTCACAATGATTTTGTAATATCAACTAAATATCCGTCAGTATCTATAGTTGTTGATACCACTCAAAAAGATGAAAAATTAAACACGATACAAGCTTTAAAATTTCAGCAACTTCTTGAAAAAGTTCAATGCAAGTCATTTCAAATTCCTGGTAGATCTAGTGTTAAAAATAATTTTATGAGTATGGCAATAGAGTTCAAATACCTGTTACACCTCTGGAAAGTTGGACGTAAATTATTATTTAATCAATCATGAGCTCTAAATTTCATATGCTACGTCAAACGGTCATAAAATGTCAATCTGTAAAATAGAAAATTGGATGAGAACATTATTTGGATTGGATGAAAATTACATTGGATGGAAATATTATTCGCAACCCTCAATAAATCACGCAATGATGGAAATATGATTGATTTACTTAAAACATATAAACATTGAGCTAATAAATAATATGCGGTTGAAAATCAATATTTAATAGTACAATCAATATTTTCTAATATTTTAATTGTAACAATTTGATATAAAGAGAAATGAGTTTCACTTTAAATGGAAATGAAAGGGGAGCGTTCATCCCCCGAATTATGAGATGTCCGTAAATTTTACGCAGTCCGGTAATCATTTTCAACGTCGAGCTACAAACTGAATTCGCTACTACCGAATCGAATTAATAATTTGAAGCTGGAAAATGACGTGCCATCAATGCGAACCATACTTACGAATCAATAATGAATGATACATCGTGAAATCACTGCGAACCATTAAAATGGAATTGGATGGAATAAGTTCCTTGCTTTCAATGTCTCCTGAGAATTCCAAGCTTTCCCGGCGCAAGAGAACATCGAATCGTATTTTTACGTCGGTGCTGGAGAGTTAATTAAATTTCTGAATAAATCATTATTTAACTTCCTCTCATAATCACTCGCTTCAACCACTCCTTTCTCCTTATAATTCCCTCGTTTTATTTCGTAATTCTAACCAACAAAACATATAAAAAATGATACAAACAAATAATAACAATAAAATTAACATTTCGTTTATTATCTAAAAGGGAAAAAACACAATTCGTGAGAAAACAGAGAAGAAATTAAAGGAAAAGGAAGTACTCAGAGGGAACTTTGAGCAAGAGCAGTTTTTCATTAAGAGCGGACGGTAAATTAAAAATGAATTTTTAATTGGTCGCATGCTTTGAAATAATAATTATTATTCCTCTCTTATGGCGGAATCTCATGTTCCCTTTATCATTCCTTCGCGGTGTTCTGAAATATGGGGTAGATTCATCTATATACCACGATACGTGCATAAAATAACGATTAACATAATCATAAAGCGAGCCATGGCGAACAACGAAGAACAAAAATAAAGGGGGAAAAAAAATGTCGAAATTCATATTAAAAATTCCGCGCGTGACTTTCAGATTTCATCTCTCGTTGAGTCGATACGGAAATACCGCGGAAGCTCGGCTATAGCCGTTAATCCAAGCTCATAAATCATGCTTGCACGATGGTATTCCCTTGAAATTTCCATCGAACGTGCCCTCTTATTTCTTCTTCCCTTTTTCCCTTCTTCAAAAAACCCCTCTGAGTCGACGAAAGTAATAACGAGGAAGAAACGCTGGTAAATTAATTTTTAATTAGATGAAAGATAAACACTGTGCGGAAGGAGGATTATAAGGGTGGAAAATAGGAATTCAAATTATCCGTAAAAAGGCGATTAATAATTTCAAGTAATTACGAGACGAGAGAACTTTCAACGATACTGTAAAATGGTAATTTTTGTACAGTGGACAGAATAATTAATATATTGAAGAGAACTAATGGCCATTATTGTGTACAGTGAAATTATAAGAAATCAAGGAGTCGTTATTGTTTTATCGTGATCAAAGAATATTCATTTATCGAATTCAATAGAGATAACAAAGTGAAAAGAGAGTCGTACTAACTAAATTAAAGCCAGTAATGGGAACAGCTGTTGAATATCGGGACAAACGGCGAAAGATCAATCATACTTCCGTCCGTAACAGACCCGCGCGAATTTCTGTTACCGAAAGATGAATAATAATCGTCGACAGGAAAACTAGTGACACAAAACGAAGGTAATTAGGCCGTGATAACAATAGGAACCTTCCGTGTTGTATCGATCGAAGGAGAATAAATTCACGGTGCTTCTGACGAGCGTGGCAACGCAAATACAAGGCAAAGTTTAGGATTGAGATAAGTAAAAGAAAAATATATAAACATTGTATGAACTCAAAACAATATAAGTAACAACGCACAGCATTGGACGATTTGACGAGTGGAGAGATTGCAGCCTGAATTTTATTAATTGGCAAAATATGCATAGATGATCTTCTTTTCAATAAAAAGGAAAAATCAAGGATTCAGCTTTGTGACTGATACCCAAGTCTAATAAAACAATTTGTTATGTGACTAAGAGAAAGAAACAAATTTTGATAATGGTATCGACGATCTAATCTAGGAAACCAATTCCTTAACCCTTTTAGTGCCGACAGAAAGATTTGATTGAATTAATAACAAATGTAGTTGCAAATAGAAATAATCGTCATTTTGCCATAGTTTCATATAGAAAATGAAACATAAAGCATCAATTGTATATTTTCAATTATCTATCATAAAATTACTGATATCATATGAGGAAATTAAATAATAATCCTACGACACCTCGCGTCAGGACTATCACTAACGACGATATATCGTCCTCCGGCATTAAAAGGGTTAATTCGGACCATAGATACAGTCTGACAACTGAAAGATGGCTAAGAAACGGTGGAGCCTTCCATTTTTAACGACCTATTCCCGCTATTCCGTTTTTGGAATCCTCAAACCCAATTTCCTAAAATAAACGACTATGCTTAATGTGTACGTTTAATTTAGAAAACCAGGTTTGGAGATTTAGAAAACGAAATGGCGGGAATAGGTATTTTATAATGAGAGGTTCCGCCACTCCACGGCCATCTTTCAGTTGTCGGACTGTACATTAAATAGGGCCGTGTCAATTTTGCAATATTTAATCTACAGCCACGTGTGAGACTCTTGGTCCGATATTCTGGCCAAAACTGATTATCTCTAGCCTCGCCCGTGGTGCATTGTTGGGGCCAAATGTAAACATCAGAGGCCTCGTTCGTTGATCTGCCGAACCGTGAGATGAGTCGAAGGCTGGGCCATCTTGTTTTCATTTTGGTCCTAGGTTATTGAAAGTTAAATCGTAGCTTAACCCCTTCAGACCTGAATTTTTTTTCGTTTAAGAAAAAATTATTTTTATACTAAAATTACCTTAATTCATGTGAATAAAAGCAATAATACACTTTTTACAAAAATATTTATTTATTTATTTATAATTTGTAAATGCACATTTTAATGGACATATGGTCCTTACGTAAAATTTATAACGTTAAAGAGATTCTGAGAAATGTTTGTATAAAAAAATAAAATTCATTAGGTGTTGAAACTAAGTTTAACCCTATACGTAATAAAATACAGGACGAAAAGTATTATGTACATTACAATGTGCACAGAGTCCGAAGGGGTTAAGGAGTTAAATCAACCTATAGATGTCAAATTTTTCATTACGTTAGAATTATTAACCCCTTAGCCTACTACAATATGTGTAACACTCGTGGGGCGGAAAATGGGGTAGAAAATTTTTAAGTCCTTCAAAAACAATTAAATTGAAAATGTCAGCCGGTCACGAAACGGTCTCATTATTTCTATATTATTAATATTACGTTCAGTTATACGAAACATCAGAAATCAGTGAGAACTTTTGATTTCAGGAATTAATTTTGAACTATTTCACGTTCAGCCAGAAAAAATATTGTAGGGCAAGGGATTAAAGGTCTCTCAGTATTTTATTTCGCTATCATCATGGAATATATTCATGAAATATAATTTATTTAAATATGATTAAAGATTATGTTTCAATTTAAAATCCAGTGCTTAGAAACTTCAGTGATCATCTTTGCATGGCAAACCCGATCTTCGACGTCTCTTCACAGAAACAGGTTTCTAGACTATTTCTCGTTAAATCCGTAGAGTAACATGAAACGAGGGTAATTAGGGTGAGATAACAATGGAAACTTCCGTACAGAATTGGTCGAAGAAGAATAAATTCGCGGTTCTCTTCTCAAACGCAACGAGTCAAGTTCTTCCTATTATAATACGAAGAAGATACTTGAACAGAAAGAAAATACTAAATAGAAGCTATCAGTATAATACACAACAATAGCCATTGCAGATATCGATTCGATTGGGAGAAGAAATGCAAAAATCGTTGCTCCTTTCTGTGGCTATCAATTGATTCGGACATTTTTTTTTGTATTATTACAGAAAAAGCACTCGATATCTGATGAAACACGAGTACCGCTTCCTATTTCTTTTTTCATCGCTATCGAACTCTTATCGAATACTTTCGCTTCGATTTTCCCGGCGAAACATTATGGAAAAAGCTAACTGCATCGAAGCTCTTCGCAACATCCAAGGAATTACGAGGGATTATGGGAGATAATGGACGGTCGTACAAGCCGAAGAATAATCTATCATTATATTATATTTTACGTTGGGAGCTGCTCAAATATTTCTCCGATATTCCGCGGTCTTACGCTTAATCTCCTACGTAATGAAATTCTGCGATCGTATCTTAATCGAACGATTAATAATTGCTTCCCACGCAAAACGAAATTAAAGATCGGGAGAAATTATTAACGTTACTTTCGTGTGCAATATTCGTGATGATTTCTCAATTACGTGGAACAAATGAAGTAATTAGTAGACTGCGGATGTTTATGCAAATTTCGAGTTTAACAAATGCAGGTGAGACAGGAAAATCTATTTAGGGATTTATTGCACTTAATAAATATTACAACAAATACCATACTTTAGATATTTTAGATATATTTTTATATTATGTTCTTTTTGTATATTTTAGCCGTATTTAATTTGTCATAAATGCATAAAAATCCGCAGTCTAGCAATTAGTTATTGGGTACTAATTATTTTTTAAAAATTCAATATTCTTGTATTGATTACCTCTTTCATATATAAATCATATAAATGTATCAAGGATATTAATATATATCGTAATAATTGATATGAATTTTGTAATGAATTATTAAAATATTCTGATGTTTTTTGCGATGGATGGACTGGTTAGAATATTTAAAAAATAGCTTGAAGAATTGGAACTGTTCGATGTGTCATTATTGATAGCGTAAATGCCAACGGAGAAACGTAAGAATAACGAGAAAGAAATTTCTGGTAGCATGCACAATTCGCGCTTTCTCTTCGCTTTAATGAAGCCTGATGCCAATTCCGGCCCTTTGTGATTCTGTCAGTTACACTGCTCCGCGTATCTTTCCGCGCCGGTTTACTCGTGAAATATTACGAACAATTCCAATTTAATAGCTCGCCAATTACGCGTCGAAGTAGACAACTTGGATGAACAAATAAAATTCCAAAAAAACATTCAATTTTCTAACAAATACCATATCTGTATGTATAAATAATATATTAACACTAAACCTACCAAGGCGGTCATATGACCGCTTCGCAATTTTTTAAAAAAACTACCTAAATTGATAGTGGAACCGTGAAGTAAAAATTCTACTTCTACCATATAAAGCCTAAATGAGTTAATTAACTAATCCTTTCACTTCTTGATTTATCTTTTTTCGAAGTGCTTGTTCAATAAATTTATATTTTAGTAGATATAACGTCGGTAGTTTTAGTATTAATTAATAATTATTCGATGAGTCAAGAAACAATCAATGTTTAAATTTCCTCTTGCTAATATAATTTGTTTCACATATTAATCCCTTAGCTTACTATAACATTACACTTGTGGAACTTAAATGGAATATAAAATTTCCAAATTTTATAAAACCTATAACACTGAAAATATAAATGAGTCACAAGAAAATAAAATAATTTTTATACTGTTAATAAAGCGTATAATTATACGCTATATCAAGAATCTCTAATCAATTTTTATTTTAGCAGTTTAATTTTGAATCATTGAAAAGACAGTCACAGAAAAAATGTTAAATTTGAAATCGTTTAAAATCCTATTAGTCGAAACAACTCTTACCGCATTGAAACATCAGATTTCGCACGATTCGTACTTAAAAACATGATGAATAACCTTCCTATACCACAAAAAGTAATTACCCAAGAATCACATTTACCATCATTTTTCATTCTCACGTGAATTCGCAGTATCAAGAATCAATCTTTTTTCCCCAATAAAAAGAAAATCCTCTACGTACGATATAAAAAGCAAGAAAAAAGAAATCCCTCGTCCAAAATACCCTTAGAATCTAGCTGCGAAAAAGTGATACTGTCACTATCGATTTAAGGGTAGATATTATCCCTTAGAAAACCTGCAGGCACAACCAACACACATCATTATTCTTCCCTTAAATCACTTTGCAATCCCACAACGTTTTATCAAAATCAACTTCTGCGGATTCTTAAATATCCCCTGTCAATCAATCGCATGAGAAAACCACCCCTTTAAAACAATTCGAGTGCACATCGCCCGACAAATATCTACCCACTAACAGAGACGCTCCATAGAGCAAAGTAGGTCGCCATAAGTGGGCTTTTAATAGCCCCGAAGCGATATACTTTTTTATTTCCATTTGTTTCGTGCGTACGGGATAATGGAACTCGCAAAAAAATTGTAAATCATTCGCTGTCCAATGTAAAACCACCTTCTTGCGCGGCCTTTCGCGCTTTCCTCCTTCGCAAGCGGATAACAACGCATAAAGGCCACCGAGGACGCAAATAACACAAGGTTAAAAGGTACTACACACGTTTCAAGGATATTTCTAACGCTCTCGAGGTTAATTCGTACTTTCATAACTCTCGTTTAACGATGAGCGTGAAACGCCATTGAAAAGGTCAATTTCACGCGACGTCGTGTCGAAGGCTTTCCGATTATACGTTCATTGACGACAAGGGGGTGTTTCTTTTGTAATATATTGTTACGAGTCGACCGCGCACGCCTTGTCCTTTCAGATATAATTAAATAGAACACAATTAAAAAACGATAACTTTTATTTAAGAGAACACGTCCGTCTACCAGGACTACCGACCGTAGAATCTCTACTCTTTTTATTTAACAAACAATTGACATGTCTCGTTACCCAGTAACATTGAATCTACTGGGTACTTCGTAATAATATATAACGTGGAGCTTCTTATGTTTGTTGTATACTCGAGCTCTTGTATCGAACTTGGTAGCTATTTTGGGGCGTACAATATTCGCTCGTACGGTCAACGAGTTAAATCGTGTTCCAACATTAATTATCGGGGGTGTTTAAGTTTAATGACACGAGAAGGATCTGGAGAAGTTGGTAGGGTGTGTGTAACATAGAGTATGTGTGACACGTGGAAAGTATTCTATAGGGGAACTTTAATTCTTGGTTTTCCCTCCTTTAATAATCATTTTTGTAAATTAATATTTGTTGGAGTAATTATGAGAGTGGTGTAAGTTACTTGACAATCGTTCGGATATATTCAAATTTTAGTTAAATGATTTGATTTTTTGTCATTTTTATAAAGTAGTTTTACAAAAGTGCAATGTATATTGAGACGATGCAAAAGTAGCAGTAATTTCTATTTTTTCTGACTTTGTAACGTTGAACAGATTTGCAATAATTTACAAATATTAGTTTCTGTGAATTAATGGCAAATTTTAAAAGTTGTTTTATTAGAGTAAATTGCTAATTGTGATTTCAATCAGTTGTCATTTTTACAAAGTAATTTCACACAAGTGCAATGTATATTGAGACGATGCAAAGTTAGCAACAACTTTAATTTTTTAAATTTTGTAACGTAGAACAAATTTGTAATAATTTACAAATATGAACTTCTCAGAATTAATGGTAAAATTGAAAAATTGACTTATTGGAGTAAATTGCTAATTACGATTAAAATCAATTGTCATCGTCCGAATGAATGCATTTCGTTATAATGCAGTTTCGCAAGAGACTGTTAATTTTCGATCGAAAATGTATATTGATGAGAGTTAATCGCAATGATATCTCGACATGGCAAGATTAAACTGATATTTCGTACTATTTTTAATCAGATGCGATAATATATCGCATAATTTTGATTCATTTTCGAAAACGAGTCACGCAATGTGCAACAGTAATGTCGTTATTGTAAAGAAATCATTTTATTCACTTTGCATGTTGAAAAATAAGAAAACCACGTGAACAAACATTTCGGTAGAGCACGAACAGGGGTTGACGGATTATGCGACGCGTTTAGCATAACAATAGAAGCACTCATATGCTTGTAATTCATCTCAAATTCATTAAAGCGTAATTTCATACTGTAATTTATTTTCACATGCTCGTTAGTTTCACGTTTTCCACAGATTTTGAATCTTCTGGGACATACTATGACTTTGAGATAATCACATACCTACAATTTCATCTTCTAAACTTTAGAATCTAAACTCATCTCTTATATCTGCATATCACCCTCTAACTTCAAAATAACATTCTATTAATTAAAATCTGACATTACACTTTTACCCTTCATCAATGTTTTATTTTACAATTTATTTTTATACTAAACAGAACATTTACGTTACAGGAATCAAAGAGGGTGTAAAAAGGACAAAGATAAATTAAGAACTCTACTTAAAATAAATCTCCCGCGTCACTACAACTCTAATTCTATTTTATTTTTTACCATCCAACCTTATTTTAACACTAGATTTACCAAGCCAGTCAAAATGACTGGTACACAATTTTTTCCAAAAATTCTACTAGTTTATGAGAGAGCCGTAGAATAAATATTCTTCGTCCATCGTATAAAACATAAATTACCGAATCTATCATCTCTTCCACGTCTTAATTTTCCTTGCTTTAAGGTACATATTTAACATATTTAAATATAATAGATTTCACTCTGGTAAATCTAGTGTTAATAAACTATCTAATTTAATTTCGCTTAACACTACCATTCTTCTACTTTTATCAATATTTTGATACAAAACAGTATGACTTTTTTCAAAAGTGAAAAATAAGGCTGTACTATCTCTAAAATGAAAAAAAAACTCCAGTTGTATTATAAATTATAAAAAATACATTTGAGATGAAATCTCACACAGAATTTCAGTGAAATTTACTGTGATGTGGTGTTTCCTGCGACTGAAAGATGAAATCACAAGGTGCAAATGGGAGAAAAGTCAACATCTCGTACATATACACCAAGGATTAGATCTTTGCCTAGCTGAATAAAAGGGGTCGGAATTTTAAGCACGACGTTGAAGCGCCTTTAACTGGAATAACAGCATAAAGATCGATCAAGCTCCCGTCACGAAAGCTTTCTCATTCTAGAAATGCACCAGCATCATTTTAGCCCTCGGCATGTTGCTAGTATTCCGGTTATGCTAAAGGTATTCTTACGGTGAATAATTACGCCCGGAAAATGTCAGTCTGTGTAAAATATTTTGTCAGGTTTAAAAATTCTCTCTAGACGGCACGGAAATTGCACCACGACTTATATTGTGTCGGTGATTACAAAGGACGTCTCAGTTCTGAAGAAAAATAAGGTTTAATAATTGTTAAAGTTGTACAAGTAATTTGTCGAATATTTTATTGTCGTTGAAGAGTACTGGAACCTATATGTTTCGAATTTTGTATGGTGTTTGAAGAATAGATAGAGGATTGAATATTGGGAAATGTTTAAAATAGATTTAAAATTGGAGAGATAAATCAACGACATTGTCGAATGAACAAATTTTCATGGATGATTCCTTTTGAAGGGTAAATTGTCCTTTGGTTGAAAATACAGTGGGTATGGTGGTATAGAGAGAAAGGGCAACGATTCTAATTAGTGAATGAGAAATAAACCTACGTTATCTTTTGCAACATTTTTCGAAAATTTTAGTTTAGTATATTAACCCTTTCAATACGGCGAAAAATCCAGTCCTAGTGCGCCCCATTACCGGGATCAGTTATTTCTCCTCCAAGCGATTGTTGGATAAAATAATTTTTATGTCGAAAACTGAGCAACCTTAACAGTTGTCGCTGGTTTGATTAGATAAGGGACGATCGAGATGAGAAATTTATGGACTCAGAACGATTGAGAATCAGTTTAGAGCCCCAACTTGGCGTTATTTTCTGCCCTAGATGTTTTTCAGTAACTGGGACATATGTTGTCCCAGCCGTAATATCAAACATTTTTCAGACTGGGACAGCACATGTCCCGTCCGGTGCGTAAAGGGTTCAAACTTCGGTAGTTCAGGAGTCATATAATATTGTGAGATCGAGGTGAAATAATTATAGATATAAATTAGAATCGATATACAAATCAACAAGAATCGCAAACAGGTTTCACTACTGAGCAATAACAATTACCCTTTTCGTTCAAATAGCTGCCAGCAATGGCGACTCTAATTACTCTTAACTGTGAAAGGCAATTAGTGAAACAATCACCAACTGCATTAATTACAAATTGATATGTAGATAACCAAATAAAATGTAAATAACTAATTAAATTTTTCCAAATTCTAATTTAAGCTGATTTGATAATTATCTATCTAATCTATCACACCTGTCTAGAACAAGCTGATAAGAATACTTCAATTCAATATCTACCATAATCTGCCATACTTCTAAAAATACCGAAAGTTCCTCAAAATATCTGACGCAAAAATAACAGGAAATCGTCACAAATATTAATTACAAATTGTAGCACTTCTAAAAATACCACAAGTCCCTCTGAATATCTCGCGCAATGATACTAGAAAATAGTAAAAAATATTAATTACAAATTGCACTCACTTCTAAAAATACCGAAAGTTGCTCAAAATATCTGACGAAAAATTAATAGAAAATCGTCAACAATATTAATTACAAACTGTAGACCTTCTAAAAATATCACAAGTCCCTCTGAACATCTACCGCAAAGATAGTAGCAAATAGTAAACAATATTAATTACAAATTGCAATCACTTCTAAAAATACCGAAAGTTCCTCAAAATATCTGACGCAAAAATAATAGAAAATGGTCAACAATATTAATTACAAATTGTAGCCCTTCTAAAAATACCACAAGTCCCTCTGAACATCTGGCGCAAAAATAATAGAAAATAGAGAAAAATGTTAATTACGATCTTCCATATTTTCAATTCGTCTGTTCCAATCTATCAAAGGTCACAGAAAATTGAAAATTCGCGAAATCTATGCCCGGTAAGTCGTTATTTCACGCTATCAGGGAGGGTGAGAATTTTTCATAAAAACTGGATTTACGACTGTATTATCTTCCAGGTCGCAAAATTCCATAGAATTCGCGTCCATGATCGGAGGAGCTGGTTCTTTCAATCTCGGTTCAACAGAGCGCAGGATTACTCAAAAGGTCAACAGCGAGGAGAGTAAATAACACGAAATTGAACTTCGTGCTCGATCACACACAAGGGCTTCGTGCATTTAGGCAGAACACCGAAATACGTTTATTTGAGATAACACGGTGAGGATAGATCTTGTATTTCGTTATTTCATCCTATTATACCGGTAACGTTTTACAGTGTAATCCACACAACGGTATACACTATTCCACGAATTATCGTATCCAGCGGCTATTACGTAACTTTCCCGATAACAAATTCAGAATATTGGAAAGTATACGGTGCTTATGGATACATGGAATGAATAGACATACTAGTAATAAGTGAAACAAATTTTCTATTAATTTTTTCCCTAATTTAGGATTTTAGAATTTTTTTTTAGAGAAACCTACTTAACACGTTGAACACCAGTGATATTTCAGTCGTTCTAGCATTTTTAGTGAAAAGTGTTACTTTTCCTATTAAAATCTCATCTTTGTAAAGTAGAAACACTAGAGACACAAATAGATAAATTCTCAGTTGGATTTTATCTTTTGAACGCCACTATTTGAATACTGAATGTGTAAGAAAATTCGTAAATATTATGATTGAAAAATTGAACGAAATTTCAAATAATCAAGTTTGGCAGTCAACTTGTTAATGTGACAATTACGTAATTTATCGATGGATTATTTTTCAAAAAATGTACAGGAAAATAGGTCAGATTTATTGCCAATTGTGCAAGCGATTGACCGAGTAAAGTCACAAATTTGAAAAATTAAACTTATTACATATACTATAAAGCGATCGAACTAATTAATAGAACTGATTACAAATTGAAGTGTAGGAAGATGTTCATAATTATTTAATTCCAAAAAGTCAACACACATCCCAAAGTGAAATTCAAAATATCTTGAGATGAAAATTAAACAACTTTGACAACTTTCATAATTATCAGGACTCGTAATGCTGAAGAAATAGCAATTTTTCAACCCGAGGAAAAATATTTCATAAATAACTAACATTGAATAACTGTCTCTCCCGTTAAATCATCAAAAGTATCCAACACCAGTTCGCGGTCTCACCGTCCTCTATATTACGAGGGATGACAAATGCGGGGTGGGCGAGAAATGATAAAACGTTTACCGGAAACGCAACCAAATTCGTCTGTCACTTCCATCGCGTGAAACATGATGAAAAAGCGAAAGAAACAAAACAGCAATAATTCAAATAAAACTCAGAAAAAATAACTTCGAATCCGATCCATTTAATTCATTCGAAACTAAAAATAATTCGATGCTCGAAGACTTTCTTAAATCCTCTTAAAAAGTCCTCGTAACTTCCGCAACGACAACGTAACGCGATGAATCTCATTACTTTCCAAAGAACGTTCTTCGGTTAAAGCACTTCGGCAAGAGCAGATACTTTATTCGAAAAATACATCTCTCACGGAATCCCTGTCCGCGCTTAACGACAAAATGAGAAGATTAAACTCCTATTACGAAAATTAATGAAAATCCTTCGCCGAAGGGAAAGAGAGGATGAAGAAGTGCAAGAATCCGTTGCCTTTATGCAGACACACGTTTCTCCATGGACAAAAACGTATTTTACGAGATGATAAGAGCCGTGTAACGAAGAAAAACACCTAACCACTGGAAAAACAGTTGGTTCTTTTGTTTAATTCCGCGAGATGAGACGAAGGAAACGATGGAGAACGGTAGCTCTGGTTCCACAATAGCCGGCAAAAACGAGCAACCCTTCTTTCGTAACTGAAGCTGTCGAAAGACAGAGTGATGCACATTTCTCTTTTTCCTTTTTTCTTCTTCACCGGATATCGCCCACGATACGTCCTCCTCTTCGTTCACCATCCCCCTTTTCGCCTCTTATCATCCGTCTACTCCTGATCAAACATAGATATAGCGATAAGAACGAAGAACTTCTCATCTGCTGTCTGTCGAGAACGCCTGCGCGCTACTTTTATTGATCAAAGTGAACGAACATTCAGTCTGATTTAAACCATCGAACCAAACTGATCCACCGAAAAAAATGCACAAACACAACAAATACGTTTACTTTCATGTCGATGTTCCTCGGTGATCATTGATCGCTACTTTATAGGATCGTATTCACGGATCGGTCTGTTGTCTCTTCTGTTGTTCAAACAATGTCTCTTCCCTCGACAGCCTCTGCTCTTGATGGTGCATTAAGAGAGGAAAATGAAAGGGGAAAGAAATAGTTTGCTTTTGTTTTCTAGTTAATCTCCAGGAATTTCCCTTGTGTTCATTAACCAAACCCTTTGGGGGATGAAATGTCCGTTTTAATTACGAGCTGGGAAGTCATTTAGCACGAGTATTCGATTCGGAGTCTTTTTTTTTTAGGGAACTTTAGAAGGGTGACGGTTGAAGCTGTCGCCATTTTGGTTCCGTTTGGTTTGGGGGAATGGAAGAGATTGAATGATTTGGGGTGGCGATTGTCTTGGTGATATTTTTGTTTTTGGGGGTTCAATTGTTGAGTTATAAATTGTAATATGAGGGAGGATTGCGTCAGCAGTTTTAATAAAAAGCCATTAAATAACAGATGGATCAAAACATATAGACCGTTTATGTGATATAAAAAATTGACAAAGTAATTAGATTATTTATAAATCACTATTCAAGGGAAGTTGTTTCATTTACAGCAGAGCAATGTAATTATAAAAATTATGTAATCATAAATATTTACTGAAAACTTCTCGACATGTTCATTACGATTACTCCATTTACAAGATTGATATTGAAATATTTAATTGTGTAAAGCCATATGATAAATTAATTTCTCTTTTGAATTCTGAAACAACCTGAAAATTTGTGAACCGATAAAAATTAATTTTGTGACGCAAGGACAATATAACGAAAAGTATGTCGAAAATTCTCAACACTTTGCAGTTCAAATTAGTTCAGCAAGTTTTACTTCGGTCAAGTTAAATTAATTAAAACCTATACACTTTTATCCTCTCATAACGATAACTATAAACAAGCATATAAAGTAATTAAGAAATTTCAAAATTGAAATTAAACGATAGAAAATTGATTATGAGAGTGTGTCACAATGATTAAAACTTACAAAATTTCTATACCTGCAATTTTCCAAACATATTCTCAACAATCCTACCATGTTATTTCTACAATCACTATCGATCACACCTATAGTAGGAGCAATATTTTGCAATTTTCATAAATTACTTCGAACAGTTTCCTTCGGTAAAATTAAGTAGGCACATTGTGACACTTAACACTACATCCACGGTAGCCATCAAATTAACCAGTTCTTATATATTTGTTTTTTGTTTTTTTTTAAATATTTCTCAAATTTCCAGAGAAGTAGTACAGTAGATATTTCCCGTGTATCTATAATTCACAAAAAACTTAACTCATAGTACTTATTTGATCCAATTAAGTACACCAAACCGAGTAGTCGTAGATCTAGTGTTAAAAAAAAGATACAAAGTTCCTCTCAATTCCCAAAATTGAAAACAAAGCAACAGAAAGTTAACTGTAACAAAAATTCCTGAATTTACTTAACGAACAATTTTCACCCATACTTGCAATTTTTTCATCATATATATTCACACTGTACACAATAATCCTATTATACTCTTTCCATATTTATTACAGATCACGAATATTTCACACCTATCGTAGAAGCAACATTTTCCAAACGTTATTACTTAATACTATGTCATTTGGTGAGATTATTGGCGACCACGGTTGTTGGGTCTCGAATAGCATGCACGGAACTGAAATTCTCACCCCCGTGATCGGCCTTCAAACCACACTGGTAACCGCGGCGTTATAATTATCCGATTCGATCGATGTGAAACTCGGAGAAACAGGCCTGGAGATGCATCCCCGAGGTCGAACAGGGATAATACAGAGCCAATCGAGGAAATTCGGAGTAATGAATCACGGAGGAGTTGCATATCTGCAATAATGGAATTTCTAGTATTGCTATACAGCTGACAGTTGAATGCGATTGAATTTTGCAATGTTCTCTTCGGGTATGTTCGTAAATTGTCAATGTCATAGAATCGTTTCAATTTTACGTTTATAATAATGGAGTATGGATCAATAACGTAAATGAGAGAGTCTTAAAATTCGGTGCTAAATTGTTCTCCGTTAGGCGGAGTCTACGTGACCTAGAAATTGTAATTCAGAAAGCTGCGAATACGAGAAGGGTGTATTATTCTAGGTATGCTCAGCAGAAATGTTCATAAATTACCGATGTCGTATACGTACATTTGTCACTCCTTGTGATTGCAATTACAATCTACTAAATAATGATGTAGGCATGTTCCAATGATTGCTATGTGAATATATGAAATTTATATTGCACCGGCGATTGTAACAGGAAATATCTGACTAATTTAAACCTGTGTTAGGATTGTTTAAAAAATTTCTAACGCTTACAGGGGAGGATCTTGCAACCTTTACTATTTTTGTATCTTTCGACTTTAATTGCTGTCATTATTTTACCTAGAACTAACAGTATTATTATTAAATGATAATTTAGAACAAATTTCTCAGAAACAACAAAGCAGTGTTTGAAATTAGACGGTTTGATTGCAAGACCAAACTTCTTTTTTTCAACTTTAATTGTTATGGTTATTTTGTTTATGGTCTACTGTTAAATTAAATGTATATTAAATTAACTGGTATAAAATGTTCACCTCCATAGCCACCTATACGAAACCTAATACCTTGATCATCCTCGAAGTCACTAAAGTAAAAGAACAATTTTCCAAATAAAAACTCTTTAACACTAAAGCTACGAAGGGTATATTTTCTAAAATTTAGATACACTGAGTAATTACCTTGGAAAAAAAGAAATCACGGAATGAAACAGATAAGTAATTACCTAATTTACGTTTTATAAGGTAGAAGTGGTATATTTATTTTATGGCTCCCATATCAATTCGAATAATTTAAAAGAAAATCTGGAACCGGTAATTTGACAGACATGGTAGGTTTAGTGTTAATATTGACCAGTTCACTGAGTAACTACCTTGGAAAAAAATCAAGGGGTGAAACAGACAAGTAATTACCTAATTTACGTTTTATAAGGTAGCAGTGGTATATTTATTTGATGGCTCCCATATCAATTCGAATAATTTAAAAAAAAATCTAAAACCGGTAATTTGACAGACACGGTAGGTTTAGTGTTAATATTGACCGGTTCACCGCGGGGTCACGTCAATTTACCCTCTATACAGTTTTCATAAAAAAAAATTCTTCTACTTCTCATCCACTTTTTCTTTTACTAATTTCAAGATCGACAAATTACAAATTCTCATCGAATCACTCAGCCTACAAAATGTAAATCTTCGATCTCAATAGCCGCTAAATTATTCGCTTTCAATTAATTTCTATGCGATTCCAGCATTCGAAACTACAACATCGAACATTTCGGAAACAAGCGTATTGTCCGAAGGTGCAATTACGTACAATGCAACGCTAATGATAGTTGTAATGGATCGTCGGTCCTTGCAATTTGTCATACGATATTTATTTCTCCAGTCTCATAGAAGGTATGAATGGAAACTAAGCAACAGATTGCTTTCCGTAGTTTGGCACAGACAGAAACGGTTTCCAAGTCTATCAACGGCTGCTTCGTTCATTCAAACTGGCAATCGAGTTTATATCCAGCACTTTCCGGCGATGTTCGTTAACGTGCAATCTCCTCTTCAGCAGAGTAGCTAGTCTTTCCCTCCTTTTCCACGCAGATATCTAGATCGGTACTATCTTGCCGCGAGGTTCGTTTCTTCTACGACAAATTATCGCCAAATGATCTCTATGTTCGACGACAATGGCGCTACTGATACGAGATATCAGACAATTCGATGATAAAACAAACAACGAAATGAACGTTCGTCGTTGCTTACTTTTGCGCTAATCTGACATCGAAGAGCGCGAAAATTGGAGGAGTTTAGCGTTAGAGTGTAAACGTGATAAGATCTCTGATAGAATTGACAAATTGCTATCGAACATGATTCTCTTCTGTTCTTTGTTCTGAGTTTTGGCACTACTGTTGATCATAGATGATTTTGTAGATTGACGTTTGAACTGTCAAGTAATATGTGGATTTCGAGGATTATTTGCACTTTCATCCACTTGGGTAGCTGAACATTCAATTGTGCAAATATGTTAACTTTATAAATTTTATTTAGATTTGATGATTAAAATGTACTTTAACTGCAGCACTTTTTTATCTCTGTCTCACAAGCTTCTAATTTGTATTATGTAAATAATATGATACAATTGTAAAAAATCGTGACGAACTTTCTATGTTCTAAAGTTCACTGCCTTCAAAATTATACCAACGATTTTTTCGTTTACCATATTCTACATATAGTACACTTTCACTAGAATTATTTATAAAATCCAGAACAAATTCTAACAAAAATATTAAATTATATTATTACAGCATGCCTCTATGTTATATATTTGTCATTTTATACAACAAAAATTAATAAAAACCGTCACAATGCCTTTTTATAAAATAAATATTCGAGACAGCTGAACTCGTAAAGTAAAAAAATAAAATCGCCTAGGAGGATCGACAAAGAACAATCTCCAGCAGAATTCCTGTTGTCCTTTTATTTCTCATCACTCAATTTGTATGTATACATATATTATGATTCAGTATCGTCGCAGTACATCATTATCACGCTATCTAACGCCTCGATAACACTACTTGGTAAACTCATCTCGACGTAAAAGGAAAAAAACCATCAGCATCAGAAACTAGGTTTTCGCAAAGTTCCTTTTTCGCGGTACCGTTTCGAGTATCTTGGCATCGGCAAGAATCAGTCACCCATAAACCGCTAAACGAATTATCCGCCCGATGAGATTCGAGATTTCCCTCGGCCGAGGCTCATTTCCTTTTACGGCAAACGGAACCGTGGTACGCCACTTCTAATCCACGAATTAGGGCCTCTCTATCACGGATCCTTCGATCGGCAGATCGATTCGGATAGTCGCGGTACGCTGTTTCCGACCGTTCGTTCGCCAATTAGGAATTTTCTACCGTTTGAAGTGTAAAAGAGATGCACGAGAGACCAATAACGTTGAAGTGCACTTCGTTCCTGGATTACCGAGCGACTGAGAGATCGCAACGATTTGTTTACTTATTTTGAACGTTTGTGCAAGATTTTAATACGATTTCGATAACGACTTTCATAGAATTACAATCGTTGGTTCGCCAATTAGGAATTTTCTACCGTTTGAAGTTCAAACGAGATGCACGAGTGACCGATAATACTGAAGTGCACTGCCAAA
This sequence comes from Cerceris rybyensis, assembly GCA_910591515.1. NCBI lineage: Eukaryota > Metazoa > Arthropoda > Insecta > Hymenoptera > Crabronidae > Cerceris > Cerceris rybyensis. Next base: position 12,248,068 of record OU342799.1, read on the forward strand.
GTTTTTTCTTGGAAAAAAGAAGTAGTACCACTTCGTTGTTGGACTAACGAGTGACTGAGAAATTGCACCGTTTTGTTTAATTATTTTGAACGTTTTTGCAAGATTTTAATACGATTTCGATAACGACTTTCATAGAATTACAATCGTTGGTTCGCCAATTAGAAATTTTCTACCGTTTGAAGTTCAAACGAGATGCACGAGGGACCAATAACGTTGAAGTGCACTGTCGATGGTACCACTTCGTTCTTGGATTACTTATTTTGATTTGTTTACTTATTTTGAACGTTTGCGCAAGATTTTAATACGATTTCGATAACGACTTTTATAGAATTACAATCGTTGGTTCGCAAATTAGAAATTTCTACCGTTTGAAGTTCAAACGAGATGCACGAGTGACCGATAATACTGAAGTGCACTGCCAAAGTTTTTTCTTGGAAAAAAGAAGTAGTACCACTTCGTTGTTGGACTAACGAGTGACTGAGAAATTGCACCGATTTGTTTACTTATTTTGAACGTTTGTGCAAGATTTTAATACGATTTCGATAACGACTTTCATAGAATTACAATCGTTGGTTCGCCAATTAGGAATTTTCTACCGTTTGTAGTTCAAACGAGATGCACGAGTGACCGATAATACTGAAGTGCACTGTCAACAATATCTTTTGCAACAGAAAGTAGTACCACTTCGTTCTTGGATTACTGGATACACTTTGTTCCCGTTTCTAAATGTTTGTGCGAGATTTCAATATGATTTCGATAAATTGTTTCGTTGAATTACAAAACTTATTGAAGAATATTCCTTTGTCGTGCTAATGGTAAAAGTAAATACAATAATCCACTGAATGACAGTGATTACGGTCAAACGAAATGAAGTTTGGAATTCCAACGGTAGAAAAATGAGCATAAAATTGAAATTTAAAAGTAATATTCTCCTAATTGAATAAATTACATTTAAGTTCATGAAATAAGTGCATCGATTCTTTGCTTTTCAACGAAACACATAAAATTCTCGCACAAAATCAACATAAGCTAATTTATCCACAAGCTCGATCAATTCTTCACAACATCACACACAATTGCAGACATAATATTGAAATATTAATTATCATTTATCCAAGTAATTAAACTCTACCTTCCAAGCGTACAAATCGTTTGAATTTCCCATCTCTATACATCCAAAATCAAATACAAATTTCAATCTATAAACGATCATTCCAACGCACCGCATCCAACTCTCTCAAAGCCGATCGAAGGATCGATCTTACGATTGTTCATTATTTAAAAGAGCTCGTAGTACAAGGTACATAAATCTGCCATTCTATGACATCCTAAAGTTAGCCATTCGCCTAACATTCAAGTCACATTGATTTCAACGACGCATGGAACGTTCCATCGGTATTCGTGGTAAGATTCTCGTGTGCCTGAAATTTCGCGCACATAGAAACTACACAGAGACGTCTGCATTCTATGTCCTTCATTGATCTTCGACCGATTTCCGGCTCGATCGCTTCGTCGTTCGCCTCGGAGGAAGCAACGAGCGTACCAGCGAGCCGTAAAATTCGCACGATTTGGTAAAAGTCGTTAAGGTCGATTTGAGTCTTGCCAAAAAAAATTCACCGTAACTACGGTCTGATCTTTCAACGGAGAAAACCGTGCGCCGTCATTTCCGCCCGATATTTTATACATGCCAGCGTCGAAGTATGGAGAACGCTCTTAAAACCGTCGTTGCCGTAGAGAGAAAACTGAATGAGTATTCTCGAACGGTTCTTATCTTGGGGAATAGTAAAAAAGACGATATTTGGGTCGGTGAAGTTGTGGAACGTTTGAGAGAAAGATGTAAAGTAGTATAGGGTTGGGGGATGTTCGAAGAATATGGCGTACATTGATGAATTTTCATGTTGAATTGTTCTTTTTCGACTTTAAATCCTTTGCACTTCAGCTTTCTGTGGCACTTAATGTGTTATTTATTAATTATCGACTTTTTGAAATCAATAATAATTTTGGATCTTTACAGAAATATCCCTTGATGCCTACAATTCTTTCTATTGGGTTGTTCGGAAAGTAATTTCCTTTTTTTCGGTGAGAATGAAAGACGATTTTCTTGTAGACCATAAATATGTTATTGAATTATATATTCTCCATTTTGTTCTAATACCTCTTGTCATCTTTCTGACAGTAGTATGATTCGACACTCATAAAAGTTTTGATCTTTGCTGGCAAAAAAATCAAAGCCATTTTTGACGTCCTCATTCGAAGTAAAGGTGTTGCCGTTCAAAAAATTTTGCGAACCAGTTTTGGCACTGGCGTTCTGTTAATGCATCTTCTCCATACAGATCGAATAATTTTGTTCTTGCTTGAACAGCATTTTTACCTTTTCGAAAGTAAAAAAGTAAATATGGCGAAAATGCTGCTTTCGACTTTTCATCTTTAATAGGGCACCAAACAAAAACTATTATATAGAATCAAGCAATTTTTTTCACAAACAAGCGTTGTTATATCAACTGTCAAAATATATAATAGCAATGCGAATTAAGTATGATGTTGGCTGTGAAAAATTATAATTATGTCCTCCGTTGGGAAAAAACGAAATTACTTTCCGAACAACCTAATAGTATTAACACGTTGACTACCATGGGGGTCACTGGTGACCGGCGGTATGTAATTTCGTGTTTTTGCAATATTTATGAATTTTATAACATATTGAGTAATAAAATATTGGCATTAAAAAGATAAAGGTCATGTGAATATCTATCTGTCAGTGTCTTTAATGTTTCCATTTTATAAAGATGTGACTTTAATAGAAAAATTTTCAATTCAGGACAAATGATGAAAGTAGCGAAATATCGGTGGCGTTCAACATGTTAAATACAATTATTTATTTATTAGGAGACTATATTTCCTTATCTGGGGAAAATTTAGTAAAATAATTCGGAGTGCAAAGGATTAATAGCTATGATCATTTAATTCAGGACTTATTGATTTGAGTGGCATTCGAATCATCAGGATTATGATGTATTAATTGTTTGAATTCCGTCACAGAGTATAAAAATTTGTAAAATTCCAAGAGAAATACAAGTCTTTTCGACGTGGAATTTCAATAATATGAACACACTGCGTGGAACTCAAACGATTAAGTAATAATTTAGGAAAAATTTCTTAGACTTTACGGTGCATTTAAAGTTGAGCCTACTGATTGCAAGTCTTTACCTCCATATCCATCATAGTCTCCGAAATATCAAATTTTTATTAAATCTTGTGTAAAATGGAAGGTTGAAAAATACAAGAAGTACCTGAGAATTGTTATAATTTGAAACGCTGTGAGATTGATTTGTGGAATGTATAATTAACTAGTTTTAATGTATCTTCGTGGAAAGGGGATGATAGTAGTTATTGTAAGAATAGACTTAAGATTTAAGTAGAGGATTTATTTCCGAGACTGTCGTATTAAAGTTGAAAATCTGTACATGCCATTTCCTCGAACGCTTCGAATTTCCATATGTACCATTTTTAACTGAGTACCCGTGAATTGATGGTAAATCAATATTTCAATGATACCAATGTTTCCAATCGCGCTTAATTCCATAGTCGAAGCCATTCGACTAACGGTGTCGATCCATTGTTGCGGATTTTCATTCCTGCATCGCGTACGATCTCGTAATGCGAATTATCTGATCGAATGTCTGTCAATCCGTGCGTCGACTTCAATAATCATCTCGTACCGGCATTCTTTTACATTTACGTGCGAATGTAACACGTCGGAACGTAATAGTAGAAACAATTCTATAGTAAATGCAATGTGAACGAATTTTCTCTATGGGAGAAAGAAATTTCAGTATAAATTTCGGAAAAAGATTGTCACGTAACGGCGAAAGCGCCGCATGGAAGATTCGTCAATTCGAGTCTCAAGATGATGTAACTTATATTGAAATATTGGATAAATATCGTGCCAAATAACACTTGAATTTGATAAAGTACACATCACTCTTCGAAAATCAGGATATCTAATTTTACGGAAACATCTGCTCCTTTTACATTAAAATTCCGATTATTTCTGGTGATGTGAAAACGCAGAAAAATAAAAAAATCTTCAAACATGATAATTACTGGAAAAAATTGCAATTTTATAATCTATTATTAACCCTTTGCATTTCTATGTCGCGCCACACTCGAAAAGGTTTTCTATGGCACTTAACGTGTCATCGACTTTTCAAAATTAACAATAAACTTGTATCTTCACATAAATCCTACCGATAATTGTTCCTAGTATTAACTAAAAATAAATAATCAACATCTGACGAAAAGTTAGTGAAATAATTAACCCCAAAAGGGTTCACCCTTTGCACTACGATTTTTCTCGTGGCTGCCTTAGTTATAATTCAGAATTTAATTGCTAAAATAAAAATTGATCAGTGATTCTATATATTCTGCATAATTTAACGTAATATTAATGTTAGAGAAATAATATTATCGCGTTTCATTAATATTTCCAATTTAATAGATTTTCGAAAACTAGAAAATGTCCTATTCCATTTACCTCATCAGGAGTGTCACTCGTTATTATAGGGCAAAGGGTTAATCATTGATATCTGAATTTTAACACTAGATTTACGGATGTTGACTATACCTATTTTTCTAAAGTGGGCCAATTTGTCACATACAAGCAAATTGAATTGTTTTGCAATGAAAATAAATCCAAAACAAATTTAAATGAACGATTTATTATTAAAAAATTCACCAACCAACATACTATATAGATAGCAATGAAATTTTGAATGAGCCAAATTGACTCCGTAAATCTAGTGTTAACACCAAAAGAATGCACAAATGGAAATTGCATTCAAAACATTTTCTTGGATAAAAGTTGCAAGAAAAAGGAGTGATGTTAGTGTTAAAAGCATCGTCGATTAAGAAGGCGGAATAATTAAAAGAGAAGAAAAGGAAGATGACTTAAACGTATAATTGTCACCTTAGTTTCCAACGTATTCGTAGAACTGGACTGAACTTCCGCTTTGGAAACAAGAGATGCATTTCTACCGTCGCTCCGTTGCCGTCGGCAATCGCGCTTCACCCGTTCTCATTGTTACGCCGATGAAGTTAAGTAATTGCAATTTATATGAAATCTTGCGAGGACCTTGTGCCACATCGCAATTAGTCACACGAATTTCTACACTTCCGAATCTCCGATGGAAAAGAAGGAGGATCCGATTAATATATGTTAAAAACAGAGCGACACGTCTACGTTAAGTGTGACAAATAACTCGTAGATAAATGCAACTACTTCCTTCTCCTATTTCGTCCGAGATGCTTTTAATTCTTTGCAGTCTTACGTGAACTCACATTCGAAATCGTTTTTCTTTTCACAGTAAATTTTCTAACGAATTAAATTTTACTGTAAAATATAACTTTGGATTAATTAACGATTCCGTGTACTTAATTGAAGCGTTGTTGAGTAATTAATAATCGTGAAAAGTACTTTTTAGCTGAAATATCTTTTAAAGTTTTATTTTCCAAAAGGTTGAACACCGAGTGCTCTTTAATAGATTCTACAAAATATATCGACATAAGGTACAACTGTTGATATTGAATAAAATGAAAAATGCTGAATGTTATCTTTGAAGAATCATTTAAAAAAATTTAATGTTCTTCGCAGAGTGGACCATCAGGGACCACTACACCATTAGAGTATTCATACTTTAAAAAATGAATCACTCGTGTAGAAAGATAAATGATTCCAGCTACCACGAGGAATTCATTCCATCAACAAGAATATACAATTTTCCATCAGACTATTCGCAAAATTCTTATTCCAAGTGCTTCCTTAAAAAACACCGAAATTCAACCCCCAAAACTCTAACTTTCAAAAATTCAAATTGTTCTAATAATCATAAATTCCTATAATTCACGTAGTACATTCCTACAGAAGCAGAATCTACGTATAAAGAAAGTTTTGTAATTTAAAAAAAAGAGATAAAAATAATTAAAGCTAAAGAATTACGCGAAGTACCAACAAACAGTAGAGCTCGGTTGAACCGCAAAGAATTAAATCCTCTCGGGTATATTGGCGTACCAAAAGCAACGACTTCTTCAGCGTTCACGTATGCAAATTAGACACAATTTCAATGTATATTTCAAGAGTCATCGGAAAAGAATCATTAGGAAAAGTGGCTGACATCGTGTCATTTGGTTCGTTCGACAAGCGTTCAACAACACGTTGGCTTGTACGTACACGGAATTCGACAAGAGTCTCTTGTACTCCTACAACGACATCCGACCTGTTCACCGGTGGGTTTAATCGCGATTATTCAACGTCGATTAACCTCATTAATTTCTACTTTTTCTCGTTCCTTTCGATACTTTGTTAACTAATAAGAGGACCGACGCGGATTCGATGGAAGTTTACAAGTAATTCAATAGACATCTACGGATTTCTTGGTTCCAAAAATTTGATATCATTATAGAAGCGATCTTAGGAGACCTCGTTAAATTGGTTCATTGAGATTCTAAAAAATACGTATTATCCTGGTGTATCCAATGGCAGATGAAGATTTCTTGATATCTCGAAAAGAAAAGATCATTTTCCGTTTATATCTCAAGACAAAATTTACGGATGTTAATTATACATCTATTTTTCTGAAGTGAGCCTTTAACTACGATAAAATTGAAGTTTTTTACAAATATAATAGTTCCAGATCTATTAAAATGAAAGATTTATTATTAAAAAATTAACAAACCGATAAATTATATATATAGTGATCAAATTCGGAATGAACCAAATTGACTCCGTAAATTTAGTATTAACACTAGAACTATCGACTATTAATTCAGTATATTTAACACTAGATTTACCAGCGTGAAATCTATTATATTTAAATATGTTAAATATGTACCTTAAAGCAAGGATAATTAAGACGCGGAAAAGATGATAGATTCGGTAATTTATGTTTTATACGATGGACGAAGAATATTTTTTCGACGGCTCTCTCATAAACCAGTAGAATTTTTTGAAAAAATTCTGTACCACTCATTTTGACTGGTTTGGTAAATCTAGTGTTAAAGATACTAAATAAATACTTCAGAAGAAGGAGAATGAAATGTGGCAGAAATTAAATCGATCGAATCTATTATCTAGATATAGAAAATTAAACATGATATAGATCTCAAGATTTTAGCAATATCTTTAAGAAATTCAGTACAAGTCATTTCGACCCCCTTGATAGATCTAGTGTTAAGATAAAAGGAAAATGATCTGTTGCGATGAATGTAAAGAAATTTCGGAGGAAGATTCTTCTAATAGTTGATGATAACGATGCATCCTCCAAAGAGTACTTGTTTGGTTTACATTGAAATATAATATTCATCGGTTGAATAGTTGAACACGAATACCACGGCTGCCATACGTATCATGAATGCATTTGAATTTCAACGAGAGCCTTTTGATTCGGTATACGGTTCTTTTCAATCTGATAATTCAATATTGAAACCACTCTGTCGTCTAATCTATTGTACGACTTTCTAAAAACCTGCCATTGGAACTTTGTACTGAATATATTTAAATAGAATTCTCATACATATGTCAATCGAGACACAAGTAAAATTGTCGAGAGAAATTGCACGAAACTATGATTCATCGTTATATTAATCTCTTATCATTAACCAATCATACTCTCGCTTCTTCCCGTAAAAGTATCTTTGTACAAAGAATACCGATGAATTTCAGGAAGAAATAATCCGTACATTCTTACACTCCTTATCATATCTCGTGCGGCGTTTAACACCGTATTTGAACTACATGTATACGATAGACGTCTACAAACTTCAACAAAGACTCTTCGTCTAAAGACGAACCTTCTCAAATAACGGCGAATCTCAAAACTTCTTTCATACCCGATCGCATTATTAGGAGCTAGGGTAAAGAACATTCGAAAGAGAAACGCATTACGTTTTTGCCATTCTAATAGCTCAACGGCGCTTAACACGGAGTTTGAAATTTTTATGATACATGCACGTTTGCAAGAGTATCGAGAAAAGTTCATCTACTCTTTATCCTACGGTGTAACCGAGAGAATTTTCCTCTTCGGGATATATCCCTCTTCATCGTCGTCGTTGACGATTCGCGTACAAGAAATCTCATTCCTCGCAAAACCATGGAATCGAAGACAAATCAGTCGGTCATTGAACGACGACTATTCCAATCTATCTCATTGATCTAATCACGATCAAGAAAGTAAAACAACACCAATTCCATTTTAATCGCGTACAAAGACAAACTCGTTATAATGATTCCAACGATACTCCTCAGAATCCACTCCAGGTTTCAGCTGCTCCGAATTACCACCAGCTGTACCAGATCCACAGCTACCTGCCAGCTTAAATCCTTGTTCCTGTAGCATGTCGAAGGCTTGCTCGATGAAACTGTGCGTCAAGAAGAATCTCGAGGTGTAACGATCGGAGATATCATGATGAGAATCCCGACTTTCGTTCAACGTCCCCCCGAAGACATCTCTGCACAGAGTAACCCGTCCGCATACAAGGATCCTTGATATCTTCCGGAATTTCACATCAGTAAGGCCTTCACGACCAAAGGCGAAACTTCCACGATATCCAACAGTTATATATCCAGGTGTTCTCTTTACCGTCGATACAGTTCCGCTTGCGATACCGGAAGATTCCGATTCCTCCAAAATACGTTCCAATCCAGGCAAACCATAAAAGGTAGCTTCCTGTTTTAGTCTCTCTCTCTCACGAAATCCTTGAGGCAATATCAATGCCTGATTACGTAGAAAATCAAGAACGTAACGGAACAATACTCCATCACGATCTAAGAAGTATTTCCCCTTTGCATCCTTTTCCACCGTTGCTTTTCCGGAGAACAGAGAAGCCAGATGAGATCCACTCTCCCGCGTAAGAGTGTTAAGCGCGGTGGTATAGAACACACCACCCACGTTCAGTTCCACCACGCTTGGCACCGCTTCCTGTTGCTGATCCGTTTTCTCTTGATCCACCATGCTTCTCGCTCCTCGCTCCTCCTCGCTCGCAGGACTATCAAGCGAGATGATCGGTATTACGTGATTACGAATGAGAATTAAAGCGGTTCAAGGATCGTTGACGAAGGAAGAATTGATTAGAAAGGATGTAAACAGAACGTGCACACGTGTAATTAACTCTGTTTAACAGAGAATACGTGAAAGAGGAGGAGAAATTTTCAAGCACTGCACGATATTACACTTCCTGATTCACTGCACAACACTGTACAGAGATAATACGAAGGATGGTAAGATTGGTACGTAAGGTCGGTGACCTGGGACAACGAAAGGTACCGTCGACCTGGACACGTTCGATGTAGAATCGTGCCAAACAAGTATGTGCTCTCTTATGGGTCTAGGAGTCAGGAAGACTGATGAGAGACTGCGCCTACGATCTCTACGGTCGTTCGGGGAAAGCGGAGCTTAGCTCGGCTCCGTCCGTGCGCTTCCTCGCCTGGACAGTTCGCGTGCGCGGCAGGACGCACACCAGTCGTGTGTGTTGCGAGGGCCGATACGCTGGCGCAGAGGGAAAGTGCACCGGCAACGCGCGCGCCGATCCTCCGATGGAGAAACGCGCGCACCATCACCCTCTCGTCATTCGATCACAGCACGCGAACCAGCTCTTTCTCTGTCCCTTTCTATCTCTCTCTCTCTCTCCGCGTGTTATCGGGAAAACGAAAATCCCCTTTTTCTACCTTCCGCGGTAATTGATTTCATCGAATTTTTCTGCTACTCGTTGCTCTCTTCGTTCGCGCTTCATTGACCCTCTCTGTTGCGTTATGGTCGATGATTATCGTTCATTAGGCTTTTCAGCTCTTGGCTTTTGATTCTGAGCTCTTATGTAGTCTTTGCTATTAGATTGGATGAATTTAAGTACTGTGAGATTGAGGTAGAAGTTGTTAACGCAATGAAGTCACTTGGGTTATGGTACGGGGTGAGAGAAGAGTATCCTCGTACAGTTTATTCTTGTCGTATGGGTCCTTGAAATTTGAAATGGAGGAATGACGATGGAAATTTAACACTTATTTCGTTGTTAAACGCTTTTTCGATTAGTCACTCGGAAGATGAAATAAGCAGGGACGGGGGACTTCTCTGTTCGAGGGGGAAATCAGAGGAAATATCTTATCGAGTGACTTCTTTTTCTGGGCCAATGGTATAAGGAGCCAACGCAATGAAGTAACTTGGTTTAAGGTATGGGATGAGGGAATACTGTCCTCGCATGGCCTATTCTCATCGTATGGGCCCTTGAAACCTGAGATCGGCGAATGACAATAGAAAAGTAAACAATTATTTCATCGTTAATCGCTTTTTCGACCAATCACGCGTTTCAGTTGAAAATACGTGAGGACGAGGGATGTTGAGCAAATCGGAGCAAAGCACTTATCGAGTGACTTCTTTTTCTAGACCAATGATATAAGTTGCCAATGCAATGAAGTCACTTGGCCTGAGGTAGGGGTTAAGGGCAGACTCTCCTCGCATCGCTTATTTCCATCATGTAAGCTCTTAAAATCTGAGGTCGGCGAATGACAATGGAAAAGTAAACAATTATTTCATCGTTAATCGCTTTATCGACCAATCACGCGTTAGAGTTGAAAAAACGTGAGGACGAGGAATGTTGAGCGAATCGGAGCAAACCTCTTATCGAGTGACTTCTTTTTCTAGGCCAATGATATACACCTCCAAAACAGTGAAGTCACTTGATTTTTGGTACGGATTAGGGTGAGACCGTCCTCGCATCACCTATTCCCATTATTTGCGCACATGAAACCTGAGATCGATGAATGACAATGGAAAAGTAAACATTTATTTCGTCGTTAATCGCCTTTTCGATCAGTCACGCATTATGTGTGAAAATAAGTGAGGATGAAGGATGTCTCTATGTGTCGGGCGAATCGGAGCAAACTATCTATGAAATGACTTCTTTTTCTGAGCCAATAGTAAGTGATGGATGGAGTTGAATATCGTAAAGCTCTGAGCGTTGTAGAAATTTGATGCGACTGTTTTGTTTTTCGGTTAATCTTTCTTTGAGATTCAGCTGGTGATTAGGAGTCGTAAGAATTTTAACTTCCTGGCTTACGATTTTTTGCATCGTTGGATTTAACCGTTCAACTGCAGCTACATTGGGGTAGATTAAATGCGAAGCTGTATGTTACTGCTTAAGGATAATGAGTTCTTTGTGTTCGTTGGTCTTATACAGTGTACTTCTAGATAAATGGCTTGTTCTTGCAGTATCGCTAAGCAGTTGCTTCAAACGATTTCAAGATGTTAATTATCTTTGAGCAATTTGTTATGCACCATTAGTTTCACTCGCATTGAAGTCATAATTTGTTTCATAAATATGACTCATTATTGTAAAGCAATGAATTAGTTGCAGTTTCCGACATGAATAAGGAAGAAAAGTGAAATATAATCATAGATCATCTTCATCTTCTTAAAGCAAATGCAAAGCAATAAAATTCTACGTCAATGTTGATATGGAAAAAAATATTTCAATTACCATCAGTTATTAAACTGTCTACTATCACCTACATAATTCCTCATGGTCAACGACCCTTTGTTATTCTGCAATCTATTCAGGTATAAAACACTCTCTCAATTTCAATTAATTCAGTGCAATATAAATATATTACATTCAATTACACACATCAGAGTGATATGTTCTCATCGCGCTTATCACCTAAGAATGTATAATATTAGCGATTAAAGTATGCAAACTAAATTACTCTCTTTGCAAAGTCCCAACTTTGCACAATACTTAAGAAATTCCTCAGGATCAATGAACAAAGACGTGGATCAATCTTTCGCCTTACAAACTTCCTAATTGTGCTGCAGCCATGTTACTATGGTCAGTTACCAAATTCTACGCAGTTCGAACGACACGGAAATCAAACAGAAAGTAAAAGTATTTCCCGAAGAAAGAAAAAAAGAGAGAAACTGACGTCAGTACACTATCAATGAGAACCTTCACTGGATGACTCGATGGGTTCCCCACCATTTATCCCCACCTCGTAATCAGCTGGTTTCACCCAACGGCCGAAGCAGCGCGCCGAGCACAGTCAATGTTCGTGCGTTTGATCGGATGGCGTGCGATGGCTGCTTCTAACATCGTAAATTCATTACGATCGCCTCTTGTTGCGTATTACGTGCCAGTACGTTGTGATTAGTGCTTTTCTAAACGTATAAAGAGTAAAGTTACACGGCTGTTATCGATGCTACTTAACAATATTTCCCGTACTGCTACGCAGATTGACGCATGTGAACTGCCAGCGTTTTCCTGGTCCGTCGGAAATTGGGTCGACAATTCCGCGGGATAGAAAGGAGTTCGGACAGTATTTGCCACTTGATGATCGTTTGAAAGGTAATTCGTAAACGGAAGAAAATGTCGGAGGGACGAAATAGAAATGTGAGAGAAGAACCGAGGGGTAATATTGTTAAGGAGCATTCATGGAGCAATGGTACTGACAGCGGAGATGAGCTCGCGAGCGACGGATTGCTAAACGAAAATGTGGTCAATCCAAGGTACATAGTACTCTTATCGTATTATTTGCAGATCTAATATGGATTAGACGGTAGTTGATAAAAAATGATTGTTCTATTTGCCTCCTCTTGAGTTGGCTAACTTTAATATTCTACGTTGCTATGACCTTTGAGACGAGATTTTTCTTTGTTAACTGGTTCGTCATTTGTTACGCGTGTTTAAAGCCATGCTACGGTATTGTATTGTTTTAATTAATGTTTCCTTGCATTTTATTGTACTTGAAAATTTCTTATATGTGTGTAAAATTTTCTGTAGTAACAATTTAAATTTGTTACAAATGTTTTTAATGATTTGGTGGATGTTAGTAAGTTCATTGTCGCAAAGTAAATACTCTGTAAGAGTTATCTATTGCTTCTTTGATAAAATAGCAGAGGAAAAAGGTTCAACCAATATTAATTACTGATAAATTTTAGTGGAATCTTATCTATGTTGTACAGCTGCACGTATGATTATGAGAAACTATTTGTATCGTAAAAAGCAGCACTTATTTTTTTTAAGCATTTTATGAACTTGTAATAAATATTTTATAGGCAAATGTAAAATGTTCTTATAGTTTCCTTTGTCTTTACATAAGCTCAGACGTATTCAAACTGTGCAATGGAACTGTAATATTATAAAGATTTATAAGTTATTCTTATATTAAATATTCTGTAGTAGGATATTTCTAATTTCCATAAAAATTATTGCTCTGTTTATAGTCACTGTCGATCTACTATGCCAGATCAATCTGACTGCTGTATGTCAACTTTTACCGAAGAGAAGATGCGCAGGAAATTGAAATTTTTCTTTATGAACCCTATAGAAAAGTGGGAAGCAAAACGCCGTTTCCCGTACAAGTTTATTGTACAAGTGATAAAAATTATGTTAGTGACAACGCAACTATGTCTGTTCGCCCATAACAATTATATGCATGTAAATTACACCTGGGACAATAGGGTAGCATTTTCGCATCTGTTTCTCAAAGGATGGGATACTGCTCAAGAGGTATGTATCAGATGTATCATTGAATTAGTTAATATAAAGTAATAATAATTGTTCTAGCAATTACTGTGATATATTTAAAATCAGCTAAGTTATATTCCAGGTACCTGCTTATCCTCCAGCTACAGGACCACTGGCAGTTTACACAAGAGAAGACTTTTATGACACAATTGATTTCGCTTTAAATGGATTTTACAATTTAAGTAATGCAATTGGCTCTTACTCGTACATCGCGGAAGATAATTCTATAGGACCAGTTGATCTATGCTTAGACCATTACAAAGAAGGTATTATATTTGGCTTTAATGAAAGTTACGTTTTCGATAAGGAAATTATAAAAACGTGTGTAAATATAACGCGCCAAACGTACGATACATTTACAACTTCGAAGAGTCTATTAAATGAACAAAATATCAAAATAGATTTCTCTGCCCTTATCAGAGCTCGACTAAAATTTGCTATAAAGACAGTTAATTTAAAAGCAGCTGGACCCATGACACCACCGGACTGTTACCAATTTAATATAGAAATTGATTTTGACAACCGCGATTTCGATGGGCAAATGTTACTTTCTTTAGACGCTGAACCACAAAGATTACAATGTAAAGGTGATACTCAGTATATCACGGATAATCATATTGAATCTGCTTTAAGAACAATGTTAAATATACTCGTAATTCTTATCTGCACTGTATCTCTTTTCTTATGCTCTCGAGCAATCTATCGAGCGCAACTATTGAAATTCGAAACAATGAATTTCTTCAAAAAGACTTACGGTAAAACGTTAAGTCTCGAAGGGAGATTAGAATTCTTAAATCTATGGTACGTTATGATTATTGTCAACGATCTTTTAATTATCGTTGGATCCGCGATAAAGGAAGAAATCGAACAAAAACATTTCGGCAGTGATCATTGGAGTGTATGTAGCATTTTTCTTGGAACAGGAAATTTACTTGTATGGTTCGGTGTTCTACGTTATCTCGGTTTCTTTAAGACGTACAATGTTGTTATTTTAACATTAAAAAAAGCAGCTCCGAAAGTAGCACGATTTTTAATTTGTGCAATATTAATTTATGCTGGTTTTACGTTTTGCGGATGGCTAATTTTGGGACCGTATCACATGAAATTTCGATCGCTCGCTACGACATCGGAATGTCTATTCGCTTTGATAAATGGAGATGACATGTTCGCAACATTTACTATAACGTCTTTCAAATCACCGATGCTGTGGTGGTATTCTAGGATTTATTTATATACGTTTACTTCGTTGTACATTTACGTGGTTTTAAGTTTATTCATTTCTGTGATAATGGATGCTTATGACACGATAAAAATTTATTATCGCGACGGTTTCCCGAAAAGCGACTTACAAACGTTCATAGCGGCGTGCACTGACGAAGCTTCTAGCGGTTTGTATAGGGACGAAGCCGAAAAAAGCGATCTCACGGAGCTCCTCGATCGTATTTGTTGTTGTCGAAAAAGGCCCTTTTACGGGTCATTTTCAGGGTCAAGCTCAGAATTCTCGACAAAAACGGAACAAATGTGTGGGGGAGCAATCTGTATATAGCGCACTAAAGGACAGTAATGTATTAGATAAATATTACGGCGCTACAGCTAACACTCGGTATTATAACGATCTTATCGCATAAAGTATTTTTTGCGAAGCTATAACTTTGCATTTTTGTTCAAGTACATTTGTTTACCTCTTTCTCTGCCATTTTATATATTTTGGTACTTGCTGAAAGTATAAATAACGAGAATGTTAGATTCTCTTTCATTTTTCTTCAAATGGAATTCAACGCTTTAACTATATATTTTAGTCGACAGTTATAAGTTAAAAAAAGTTTATGATGGTAATAATGATGATATTATTATTAGAAAAGAATACTTCTCGAAGTATTAAGACATTGTATGCGGGAAACTTGGTAGATTTGCCAGAATTTTATTTTTACTAAAGATGAGGATAAATTGGAAACTGCTTACTCTTTAAATTTGAAAATATACTTTACATTTCAAGTCTAAGTGACTAATGCCACTGATAGCTATTTTCTTAAAGGATAGACAGTTTTCGAAGAATGTACTTTTTTTTACATGGCCCGCATACAGTGTGTTAAAGTGCTTAACACTTTACTGACTGGTAGTTTATTAACAGGCTTTTTGGACTTTTAACTTATTAATCAGTTCTCGCAGCAATTAATAAATTGTTATTTATCACTGTGGTTTACTGTGGCAAGGACACAATGACGAGAATTTCTAATTTTCAAAGAGATATCAGTTGATAAAGTGTTAACATAAAAGTAAATAGTCGCATTTTCTTTCATTTTGTTAATAAGAACTGCCTAATGGTGCATATGTTCATTCTTTGTCACTGAACATTTTAAAATTATAATTGAAACTCTGACAAGTCAGAATTACCAAAAAATGTATATATCTACAATATTGTTTATATACAGAAATTATTTAATAAAGTATTGTGTCTTCATAGTAAGATGAAAACTAAAGCACAAAAACTAAAGTGTAATTTAATAATAAACAACATTGGCCAAAAGTAGGAATTACCAGAAGATTCATTAATTCTTTAGTAAATTTACAGATATTTATTCCATCTGTAAAATTTATAAATCATAATATGTGTATCTGTATTTATTTAAGACATCTTTACGCTGTATAACATTATATAATGTGTGTTATACAAATCGGCACAATATTCATATTTATGATTTATAAAATCATGAATTCCGTTTTATATGAGATCAACGCATGTAACTGAAAGTAGATATGTATTTCTCCAAAGAAATATATTTATATATTTGTATCAGAATGTAATGAAATAAAAAATTTTTCAAACAATGTATAATGGCCCTTTCATTTAACAAATCTATATTTGTTAGACGAAATTTTGCAACATTTGAACATGACTGAATGTGATAAAACGTAGAAATACCTACATCAGATCGAGTTATATCAAAGTTATACCAAAAAACATTTTGAATTTCCTGATGGGTCAAAAATATACGTTGATACTATAAACAATTGAGTAACGAATGAAATGGACGAATATGACTATTTCAATTGTGTTTTATATCCAATAAATCTCATAATTTATTTAAACTTCTATGTAATTCTTATTTCCCCGAAATACCGCTACCTAATACGTAAGTTTACACATACAAAAATAATCTAACCTTTACATATTCGGAAGAATCATCCAAATTGTCATCATCAAATTTAACTTCATAAACAAGTTCAGAAAATGCAATTCTTATTAAAATAACAAAATTATCAAACCTTAGATGGAAAATGTATCATGAGCATTCCCTTCAACTTCTTTTCTTAAGAACGATGCATTCTGAAGTCATGACGTCTCTTTCTCAGAAAAAAGATGATGCCGGTTGTTTTTCATTCATATTTCACTCTTCAAATCACGTCACGCAAATGCACTACGTGTTCAATATAAAAATTAACACTTTAACACTACTCTTTCTACTCAACTATTGTCAAGTACTAAACGAAGGATTCAACTTTAAATAGGAAAACCGTTACCAAATTTTCGAGAATGTTTTATGTTAATATTTCTAGGAGGCGATAGTGTCACCGAAATTAATGTCTACTTTAATGAAATTCAAAAAGTGGCGCGTTTTATTACGTGTCAGTTAAACAGTTAACTAATTATTTGCGGTTAGAATTCGATAGCAGTTTAATCAAATTTGTTAATAAGTAAATTAAATGAAATAATATATTTTATTAGGGCGACCGGAAAGTTATGTCGTTTTTCACATTATATTCAAAGAATTAAATTTGTACCAAATTTTTATTTTCAATGAATGATGAAATCATCCTCGTTATCAATAACCTTTTATCGTCTAATGTGCAAATTTTCGACAAAAATCAATTGATTTTTTAGTAAAAATAGCATGCAAAGTCTCGAATCATTGCAAACAATAGCAACCCGGGCCGCACTGTGTGAAGGTTTCGGCAACTGGGAATTCAAAAATGGTCTAGGCTGTGATATGTTTGAATAGTTGGCAAACGAGGTGCCTCCCTTAGCAGTCGGCAAACGGGGTGACTTCCTTAGTAGTCAGTAAATGAAGTATATATCTACATTAGTAGTCGGTAAACGAGATGACTTTCTTAGTAGTCAAACCATAGATGAAACTTTGTTCGCCATCTCTACTCCCTGATGATATGTAATGTTTAGATCAGTTTAGATGGTTTAGATGGTTTAGATCGACATACATAACATTTAGATCCGTGATACTACAGTTTATTTATTAAAGTAACTACTTCTGCTGCATTAAAAGTAAGACATTAAAAAACATGAATAAAGGGGAGCAGGATTTTCTATTCACAAACAAAGAAGCGTCTGCCAGTGAACACAGTATTTCGAGTATGGTTTCGAACACCTCTGTTTTACAAGATGAAAATTTTCGGGTTGCAAAACATGCCGAAAATAGTCTCAAAGTTATGGAAAAGTATTTGCATAAGCAACAATTGACAGATGTAACATTAATTGCAGGTAATTATGATACTGATTCCGTGATTTCATCATTGGTAGTGTAACAAATTCCACGGTGAATTATTCAAATTTGTACTATATTGAAAAGTTAATTTGGATTCTCTGTAAAATATGATAAAATTCGGGTAGTGTTCCTTTGTTTATCTAGGAAAAAGGCGATTTCCAGCACATCGTTTAGTACTCAGTGCAGGATCAGAATACTTTGCTGCAATGTTCACTAGTTCTCTGAAAGAATCAGTACAAAGTGAGGTAGAACTAAAAGAAATAGATGCAGATGCATTGTGGGCATTGGTTTGTTATTGTTATACAGGTATAAACACAGAATGGTTGCTTGCAGTCACCACATTATTCATTTAGATGTAATAGAACAAATATGTACTGTTTATCCATTTAGGATGTATAGAATTACGAGAGGAAAGTGTGGAAACAATATTAGCAACAGCAAGCTTACTACAATTAAATCCAGTTGTTAAAGCTTGCTGCCAATTTCTAAAAAACCAAATCCACCCAAGTAACTGTCTTGGAATAAGAATGTTTGCGGATACACAGGGTTGTACAGATTTGTTAGATTATGCCCATGCATATACAACTAAATATTTTATGGAAGTTACAAAAAATCAGGAATTTTTATCACTGTCTGCCAATGAAGTTGCCAAATTATTAGAATCTGAAGATCTCAATGTTCCTTCGGAAGAAAC
This sequence comes from Cerceris rybyensis, assembly GCA_910591515.1. Classification (NCBI taxonomy): domain Eukaryota; kingdom Metazoa; phylum Arthropoda; class Insecta; order Hymenoptera; family Crabronidae; genus Cerceris; species Cerceris rybyensis. The sequence continues at coordinate 12,266,824 of OU342799.1, forward strand.
TATTTTCCATGTGAGATGACAGGATATTTCTTTGATCGTATGCATGTAAACTTGAAATTGAAGGAATAGTAAAAAAATATTATTCTTGCATGTAGGCACTTATGACCTGGTTGGAATATGATCCAGAAAGTAGGCGTAAAGATGCAAGCAGATTGTTAAGTCTTGTAAAATTACCCTTATTGTCACCCGCGGTAAGCTAGATGTTATATTACATTACAAAACTCAGATTATAATAAAATAGACATGATTGGATTTATGTAGTTTATAGCAGATAACATTGAAAGTAATGCGATGTTCAAGGATCAAAAAGTAGCTCAAGATTTAGTGATGGAGGCACTTAAATATCATCTTTTACCTGAACGTAGAGCATTACTTCAGTCAAGTCGTACGAAGCCTAGGAAAGCTACTGTGGGCCATATGTTAGCTATTGGAGGAATGGATACTAGTAGAGGTAATTCATTTCATAAAGTATAACTAAAATTATTTATCAAATCAGATTTCTTTTTCTTCAGGTGGTACTCCTATAGATGCATTCTCTTTGCGTGATAATAAATGGAAAACAATAGCTATCATGAGTGGTAGAAGACTTCAATTTGGTGCTGCTATCATTAATAAGAATCTGATTGTTGCCGGTGGTAGAGATGGATTAAAAACGTTAAATACAGTAGAGTGTTTTTGTTTTTCAAATGCAATGTGGAATACACTACTACCTATGAATGTTCATCGCCATGGACTAGGTGTGGCAGTTTTAGGTGGACCTTTATATGCTGTTGGTGGTCACGATGGTTGGAGTTTTCTTGATACAGTAGAAAGATGGGATCCAGTTACATGCGAATGGAGCTTAGTTGCTCCCATGTCAATACAAAGATCTACAGTTGGTGTATCTGTATTAAATGACAAGTGAGCTTGTAAAATATTGCATAGTAAACTTTCGTGTCACGCGAACTCCTATAACGCGACAAAGACGTTGCGATTGTTCTATTTGATAAAACAAAAAAAATATTGACATAGCAATAATAATTCCAAATATGTGACATTAAATTATACGCGATATAAAACAAAAAATAACCGTAAAATACGATTTCCAATAATGCCGATTCCTACAAGACCGTATACATTAACACTGTTATACGAAACTACCTGTATGTGCTTTCGATTGAAATCATCGATATCGTTACTTCAATCTCGACTTTTGATAACCAATATACTTATATTTCAGATTATACGCTGTAGGTGGAAGAGACATAAGTTCTTGTTTAAATACAGTAGAATGTTACGATCCACACACAAACAAATGGACACCACGTGCACCGATGTCAAAACGACGTGGTGGAGTTGGTGTAGGTGTATTAAATGGATGTCTCTATGCATTAGGTGGTCATGATGCACCTGCTACTAATCCTAATGCTAGTAGATTTGATTGTGTTGAAAGGTATCTATGAGCGATATACACATAGAGAAGTATATATAACGTTGCATGGAATGTATCTTCACTTCTCGAATAATTCTATCAGATATGATCCTAAAACCGATACATGGACAATGGTAGCTCCAATGAAAGTGGCAAGGGATGCAGTAGGTGTTTGTGTATTGGGTGATAGACTTATGGCTGTTGGAGGTTATGATGGACATCAATACTTAACATTAGTCGAAGCATACGATCCTCACCTTAATTGCTGGGAAACGGTAAGAATAGTAATTAGTATCAGATATTGTTTAATTTGAAATAATTAGGAAACTTATAGCAAAGGAATAATACAATTTAAGGTCGCACCGTTAAAGGCCGGACGTGCTGGACCACCGTGTGTTTTAAAAGTTGACAATGATGAATGGTGTAATACAAAATATTTTACTGATATTTAAATATGTCAAGTGTGACCTGAACGATAAGTGTCAGTCTTTTAACACGTTAAGCGCCACACCGGTCGCTAGGGACCGGTCGTTATTTTTTCGGCCATGTTCATGTTGATCAATGAAAATCAACGATTAGTTTTTTATCTAGGCTACTCAGTGGTGCCAAATCGAGCCATAATTAATGATTTTAAGTAATAAATAATAATTTTATCAAGAATTAATATAGTTTATTAAAACAAATAGAAGATACCTTTCCTAAAAAAGGGCCTAAAAGTGTAGTGCAAGTCTCTAGGAGTGGGCGCTTAACGTGTTACTACGAATTTTAAGAATGAGACGTTTACGCATTTAAATTACGAGGATTACATAGCATTCCGCAGAGATATCAAAAGATGATGTTACAAATATCGTGATGCTATATTTTTTAAAGAGTTTAATGTTTCTTTTAGTCACTAAATTTATTAACATTGCTTTAAATTAGTATGGTCATTGTAGCATTTATACAGGTATTATATACTTATACATATTCTTTCATTTTTACGACTGATAAATTATTTTTCAAAAGTGTACATACGCGCAATATCTTTTGCATTACCAAAAAGTATTATTGGAGTCTAAAATATATATAAGGTAAGAGGTAGCAGGGTCAAATACTGTTACTATGAACTCAATTTTAGTAAAATCTTTTTTATTAGGTCTTAACTTTGTACAGATGACAATACATGTTTAGAAATATATATTCACACGTGCATAGACGCGTGTTCATCTATTGAGTGAGTGTGTACGTGTGTGTGTAATGTGCCAACCAATGAGATAACTTGTATACATAAGAACAGACCTATTTTTTTATCAAGATAATGTTTTTATTTACGTACCTATCCATATACATATATATATTTTCTGTGAACATATCTTTTTTAAATAAATAAGATGCCTTCTTTTACCTAATCTGCCGAATTTCTCGTGTTCGCATTATTTAATAAACTTGTCTTTGTACCTTTTTTATACGATTCTAACAAGCAGGGAAAGTCCTGAAATAAATAAATGATGTTTATATAAGTATCCAATACTACAACGAGATTCAGCAATGTTATAATAATTTTTCAGAAATATTTTTATTCAAATTACCGTGGAAAGTCGGACGCCGGCTCAGCAAATTTATGTCTAACCATGAATGTAGCAATTGCTTCTGCTACCTTTTCTGGCACGTCTTCATGCACTGCGTGTCCACATGCCGGTAATACTTGCATTTGAAACTTTCCTGTTTGAGAAAAACAACTGTAAATTAAGTACTTTCCCTGTGTTTACAATTTCGTTTGAATAACGATAATACTACCTTGCATCTGTCCAACTGTAAGTTCTCGATCCAATCTATCAACTCCAGCCAATAGTAGTACCTTAGGAACTGGGACATTTAAGAATGCTGTTGATAATCCTTTGAACCAACCAAACCAGTGCTGTTCAGTCTTAGCTAAGTCTATTCTCCAAATATACTTTCTACTGACGGAAGTTGTAGAAATCGACGGTGGCGGCATATTTACGGGTTCCTCTTCTTGAATAATATCGTCACGTGGAATTACTGGTTCCGAGATGCACGCGCACGATGATTGCGATAATGTATCGATATCGTGCGTAGCTAATTTGTTAGTCTCGATACTGGAGCCAATATAAACATAAAATACGATTGTTTCAACGAGATACGAAGATGAAGAAACTGTAAATGTATGAATTACACTAACTTTTTTATTTGTCCAGGAACTGAGACCTTAGCTGATTGTACATTACGGATTTGGCCACTTCGTACACTAAAATGTGGATAATTAGAGATATTCTTCTATAATCTCGTTTTGATTATACAAGACAAATATGCAATATATTAAAGAGGTAAATAACATTTTAGTACAGGTTCAGCCAAAAATTTGCCTCCCTTCTGAAAAATGTGCTTGCAGTAACAAAATTTGTTGACTATCATGAATTATGTGAAATGGATAACAATCTTTTTGCCATTTTGAAGATGCAAGGGAGATACTAACCACCATTCCACGGCTTGAGAAATAGAGCTAAAACTAGATGGGCGGGATCTGAGAAAACTTTGCATAGATGCTAAAGCATCCATTGCAGTGCCTTCGACAACATCGATAACACCTAGTCCGTATAAGTTCATAATTAATGGTGCTGCTCTAACAGCCACTGCACCACCCATACTATGTCCAACCAATATAATAGGACTGTCTTCTGCTGTTGCTTCTATAATCGCCGCAACATCACTATCATTCAAGAAATTAAATCAAGACACCATATCAAAGTACATATTATTTTGTTATACTCCAGCTGTAAACCTTTACTTACGCCGCTAGAGTATCTGCAGACAAATCATCCTCATTCGTTGTTTGTGTATCCCCGTGACCTCTAAGATCAATTGCCATAACTTTACAGATTACCATAGTCATAATAGATTTCTAAAACGTATAAAATATGCATACTGTTCGGATTATGAATAGCTAATAATCAATACTCACAGTGAATTCTGCCCATGTTAGTCCACTATAACCGCCACCATGTAACAATACTAATGTTGGACCTTCAGTTCCTTTTTTATAAATATGAAATGTATTATTTCCTATTTGCACATCTTTAGAATCATCAAAATATGGTACCCATTTCACAGGATCGTAATCCCTTTTACGTTGAAGTGCCTTTGACTTATTAATTCTGCTAATGTGAAACAAAACATTTGACATTATAGTGCTTCAATTATTTTTTATTAAATAATCACTAACAGCATATCAACTATTTACGTAAAGCATTCGAAAATCAAATTTTACTCAACGTCTATAATATAGCATAGTTTGAAACTCGTAAATCATAACAAACTAACCTAGCGCCTACTCCAAAGTTAAGACCTGATGGTGGTAGTTTAGATTTCAAAATCGACTTTTGGAGGGAAGACATATTAATATTTCCAAGTATCTCAGCCTTCTTAATGATATCGTTTGTAGTTGCAATTACTTTCAATGGTCTCATAAGCTCATCAACAAACTTTATTGATAGAATGCCGAAGTAGACTCTGCTTGTGACGGTTTGTGACAGCTTTTGGCGGTAGGATGTTACCGTTACCACTGTTAATACTTGCAGAGACAGCTAACGTGTTCACTTTTAACGCTGAGTGGTGCAAGGAATTTTTCACCTCTTCAGATACTCTTACATTTCTTATTTTAAATCTTACAACGGTGCATGAGCAATTAATAAAACAAGTTGCATACGTGTCAGTAAAATCAAAAGTCAATATAAATTTTCAAACAACTTTTTGATAAACAATTTCTTATATCATCTCAGTGCTATGATCGACATTACCGATAACACTTGGTAATATCATCGGTGATATTATCATAATAAAAAATTAAATGAGAAAAAAATCAAAAGATGGCACTGCATTTCCATCGTCATATAGCGCCACAGTGTCCATGGAAAAAAACTATATGCATTTCGCGTACATGAATTCGTGCGTTTATTTCTGTTTATTCTGTGACAACGGAAATTGTGATATTAGTGTCATATTTTTCAAATTACAAGTTTGCTAGGAAATCACAAAGTACAAGACAATGTGCAGCGTTTCCGGAGTTAATTCTTCATTGCCACAGCAGGCTTCATGAGGATATATTAGGAGTAAACGGTAAACAAATGTGCTAGTTATAAACAGTACGTTTTATTTTTTTCCCTTTTCTTTTAGAAATACAGTACATTCTTTTCTAATGATCGATGATATTTACGTGAATGTGTTTCATTCAGTGTATCATTTTGCTATGTAAATTTCATGTATCAATGACAATTAGCACTGACAAACCTTCGCTATAGTTCGACCGAAAGCATTACAGCTTACTTTGAGGTTAGAATGTTTCGCGAATGACAATTGAATTTGAAAAGCTTTAATTAACAGCTATATTCATTAACGATATTACGTTAATGGTGTTTCTTTAACAGTATTTTATCACAGATGGAGAAAGTATTCGATGAGTTTTAGGGTCAAACATTTTCATACTCCATAAACTTCCTGTTAATATCATTAATCTGCTGTTATCAATTGTATCAGCTGTCACATTCTTTGTGTGCGTTAAGAATCAACTTGATTGTTCTTTTTGTAGTAAAACTTATTATTTTCACGTAATATAAAATTATTATTCGATTTATTATTTCGTAACGATTTCGTGAGAAAAGATTAAATCAATGGAATCTTTAAAGTTCGAATAAATATTTACATTGTTAAGGAATGACTAATTCATGTTTTTCTTTGTGCAGATAATGAGTTATTGTATAACTTCATTGTTTGGATAGATGTTTACATCTATATTTATTATAAGTGTAAAAGGTTCAGTTATATTAACATTGTAGGTTAAGTTAATTTATTTAATGTATAGCATTTTGTTCAGATTTGTTGTATTATTTTGACAACAGAGTTTTATCGCAAAAGATTACTTCGATAAATATTTCGATGAAAACGGTGCCGATTTTTAAATAACGAACGAAGTTACATGTACTGTGTAATGTATTGAGTAAAAAAATTTTTTTTTATAGTAAAACAATATGTGGCAAACAATTTACCACTTATTTACCGTAAAACCTAATGGAAGTAAATAATTGTATTTCTAAGTAATATCGCATTAAAATGTAGATTTGCCTAGTGAATAAATTATTTATTGAATATTAATTTTTCTGATAGGATCTATTTAAAATTTAAAGTGATCAAAAATTAATATTATCGATACCTAAAGTAATGAATATATGTCAAGGTCTACTTTCAGATTACAAGCAGTGCCTTTAACTTAAAACAGTCGGTTACTGAATTTTTAAAATTCATTTTAAAACGATGTTAGTAATAATTACCCATTGCCATGCGTTTTTTTTTAAATAAGTCCATCATTTTAATGTCAATCATCCTTCGATAATATCCACATCTTACAAAAAATTCTGCAATTTACGTACGAAATTATTCTTGACAAATAAAATTGACTCCTTTATCAGAATATACTCCATACATTTTAATTATTTCGTATACGTAATTCTGTATTACGTATTCTTAATTACGAAGTATCACGACAAACTTCCGCTTATGATATTATTTCAGCATGAATTCTTTTTCATATAAAAAAAATTCAAATACTGAATACAATAACGAATTCGTGAATATTGTCGTTTGAAAGTCATAAGAAATTTTATTCAAATGAATAGCGCCGGTCACCGCTGGACCTCGTGGCATTCAACGTGTTAAAAATTGATAGAAAGTATAATTCAATATACAAGGTGTCATGCAACTAACTAGTAGTACTATCGAATACTATCTTCGATACTTACTATCGAATAGCCCTTGCTTCTATTTCAAATAACAAATTGTAAATTTAAAATAATAAGTTTCCCATTTAATATTTCGTTTTCAAGAAAATTGATTTTAAATCTTTAGATCTCCTACTTTAAACCTAGTACTTGGTCAAAAAACTTAATCTGATTTCACATTGCGTATCTAATTACTAGGCTCTGAATGTTTATGCAGATTTCAAGTTTAACAAATGCAGCTAAGACAGGAGAACCCATTTAGGGATTTGTTGCACCTCATACTTTCGATATTTTAGATATATTTTTATATGATGTTCTTTTTGTATATTTTTGACGTATTAATTTTGTCATAAATTCATAAAAATCTGAAGTCTACTAATGACCATAAATTTGTAACTTTAATTAGTAAATAAAAAAGAAACTACTCGGAAATAAGGGAACTACAATGAATAAGGAGACAAAGGCTCCAATTCGTAATCACCGAACTCGAGTTCAAGTCTCTCGTGACCTCTAGAAAATTTGTTTCATGTGATATCATAGTTCCGATAGTTTATGTCTGATATGAAACATGCAAATGAGTCCTAGACGAAATAATTATAGTTAAAGCCGAAAAAATAGAAAAGAAAGACTGCCTGTGAACAAATTTGTACTGATTGCCACCTAAAGTAATAACATGACTTCGAAACGCGACTGAAAATCTTGACTAAAATTGTTGTAACCTTCGGAAGCCATATGAAATTTTAGTTTCTATGACTCATCATCTAAAAGAATCCAAACTTAAATGAATTAAGTAGAATAGGACAGCAAAGGACAGACGTAGAACTTATAAAAGCATGCATGAAACTGGCATCAATTGAGACGATTAAAGTTCATTGAACTCTAGCACGAGATCTCAGGATTTTTCGCTAAACAGTCCTTACAATTTGTATAACTTTGAGTGAAAAGTTTTATAAAAATGTCATTATTCGAAAGAAATAAGAATATACTAGAAGATTGTTTATAACGGTACACATTTCTGTGATATTTTTTTGAATTTTTATGAGGATGTCTTTGAATAAATTGCGATACCGATTCCATTCTACTAAATGGCGATAAAGTATTAATAATGAGGGATCGATCGTTCTAAATTTAATGTTTCAATGACGCAGTTTTTATATTTATAAAAAGATTCCGAGTATCGCACGCGTAAGTGGTGATAAAAATATAATAGGTGTACTAATACGTTAATAAATAATGTTACAACTTTTCTATTTTTCCGTCTGCGTGTTCTAATTTAACTCATACGATTATTACATATTTCAAGGACATGATAGTTACATAATCGATATTCTTAGAATCGCTGTATCAGAAGGAATATTCACTGATACTAATATTTAAAAGTAGGAAATGCACACGATAAGGTTACACGTTATCACTGCTACGGAACATTTGTTAATAGCACGTTAGAAAATGGTCAGGGTTACATTTGTTGAAATGTGATCAAATCGCCAATTTCATTTACGTAATTTTTCAATTTTATTCGTAAAACAGTTACTTTCTCTTATTTTTATTTACAATTTGTTGGTACCAACGTGTTTTATCATTTCGTCAAGGGCCTAAGATTTTCTCGACGTCTTCCAAATCACTGTGATTATTGTGCACACATTATGTGGAGAAAATTTTAAACAATACCTTAATTATCATACTCATATTACCAACGTGTATAGTTTTAAGTCAGTTTTAAGCAATCAAAAAAAACTGATAACACATATCACATCGAAAAATTTCATCGAACTAATCATTCGAACTCTTCCGCTTCATTCAAATTTCCGAGATATTGATTTTATCATTGTAGCATGCATTTAATTAAATTCCAATTAATTCTAATTATCAATATTTAACTCAAATCAACATCAATTCTCAACAGAATATTTACGCTTCCCTAATTAAGTGAACAATTCAAGGTAATTTGAATCTTTTTCATCATTTATAACAATTGCGTTACATATTTCCCATCTGCAATAATCTCCCTCATCTATCATAGAACAGATGTTGCAACGTATTAATTATCTGCAATTAAAAGAATTAATTAATCTTTGATTTTTAGACTATCGCTGCCGAGATCAAACGCGTGCTGGAAGAATGGTGGATGACGACAGCGAACTTCGAGCTGCCGCTGAGAGGATGCTGAGCGGCTCCATAAACTCCCAGAGGAGTTCTTGCACTCAGCACAGCGTCACTCGAACACCAGATATCGTTCTCAGTGCAGATCTTGCAGCCGGTGCAATGCAGAACGGAAGAATGTCCAATGTCAGACGTTTCTTCTGCCTCTTCGTCACCTTCGACCTTCTTCTTACTTTTCTCATATGGCTCATTTGTACGATGGTAAATCGAGTTTGTACGAAACAACTAGGTCGCCTGAGATTCAGCTTTTTTGCATGAAATCTTTATCCTTTTTTTTCGTTAAATATCGTACAATGATGACGAATTTCAATGATCTATTGGACAGCCTTTTCTTAAATTCACTAGGAGGACATTTGACTTGTTTTATTTGTAAATAAAGAAAGTTAATGAAAGAAATTACAGTATAAATTTATTTATTTTTTTATTATTTACAGAACGATTGGTCAATAGAAAATTAATAATAGAAGTAGTAGTAGTAAGGTAATGAAGTTAATAACAGAAGCTTGTATGTTCTGTATATATTTGTAAATGTATGAGTTTGCTGTCTATTTTTGTACAGCTGTATTATCGTTCGATTATTAAATAATATCGATTTGGTCTTTGAAGTTTGCATTAGTTAAACAGATTTTTTCTTTGTGGTTTCTGTTAGATCGCCGGAGAAAGTCTTATGACTGCCTTTATGGACCAGATAGTTCATTATCATATAAAAACTTCACTCTTCGACATTGTGGTAAGTTTTCTAACGTTTGTAGAATACTCGGTGCATATCTGTCCACGAAATGTCGAGAATGACATTCAGTTCGTGTAATTTTTTATTATTCGTCGAGGACAGAGATTTTAAGGATTTCATCTTCTCAGATGGCAGCGATTTGCAGGTTTACGATCTTGTTGCTCTTCTACGCACTGCTGTATTTAAATCACTGGATCATCATAGCGGTAAGTGTGCAAATTTCAACAAGTTCCATTAACATTACAAATATTTTACATTCTATCAATGTAAAAGTTATTTACATAAACAAATAATACCTCCTAACGTTTCTTGCAGTTGACGACCAGCGGAACGTGTGTCTTTTTAATTGCCAAAGTTTTCGTCTTCGACGTAAGTTCGTTTCTAATAATATATGATACAATTTTTAGTATAACAACAATTTAAGAAGAATTATCTAATGTTTAGTGGTCAACGTGCAACCAACCAGTATTTCAATTTCTTCTCATCATTGCATCCTTCGTCCTCTCATGGGTGGAAGCGTGGTTCTTCGACTTCCGAGTATTACCTCAAGAAACACAAGCTAAACAGTGGTTTAGAAGTACGTATCATCGAACAAATTTGAACAGATCATTTCTTTAATCGTACAGTATTATGTTGGAAATTGACTAAAAAAATTGGATGAATTTGCAGGTTTTGTAGACACTGAGAGAGCACCGCTTCTTCGTACTGCCGTCTCGGATGAACGACAGTACAATAGTATAGAACCTGTAGGTAACTTTTTCACACCCATGGATTCTCCAGACCATTCCGACCACGAAGATGATCCCATAAGAAGGCAAGGTGGATCAAGAAGATTGTCAAAGACTAGTGAGATATTTGTGCCGAGATGTTCGCAGAAACTTACAACGGAAAAGGTGGGCATGGATTATAGTTTTTCGATGTAGACATTAAATTTCGAATAAAATAATAACAATCAGGAGTAAAATATCTGCGTGTACTTATCAGCCTGTTTAATATTTATTTTCACCTTCCGTATTAGACGAGCAGCCATGTATTTTATTAATGGTTATTGAGAGTATAGTCATTTTTCTTTTGATTTTTTAATAAAAATTTATTATAACTCTAAATTAAGATTAGTGCAGGTATGAAATTCTTTTATATAATTTCTCTTAAACTATCTCTCAATTTTTAGATAGACGAATATAAAAGGAAAAGTTTCACCTTAATGCAAAAATGTCACGAGTTATTGACATCTGAATTTTGGCAAATAGAATGTATAATGCCAAATGGAGACGTCGTTTATTTTATGGATCGCCCTAAACCGGAGGGAAGGATTTTAAAGATTGTTGTAAGTTAGTGTATTTCAACAAAAATTAATATCATTCGGAATTCGTGTTTTCAATTATTTCTCCAATATATTTGTACAGCAAATAATTGTTTATTTAGGGTGAAGTTAATGCTCCGGCTGGTATACTTGTTGATCGATTATTCGAAGATATCGAATCATTACCATTGTGGAACAAGCTTGTAATGGAGTCAGTAAAATTACAGGTAATATTTCATGAAATATCATATTTAAAAGGATATAATTTTCTCTGATTTTTATCTCATTAGCAAATTGATGGGGATACTGATATTGTTTACCAAGCCACCAGCCCTCAGGGCGGTGGTATTATTGGTGCTCGAGATTTTGTTATTTTAAGACATCGCACTCAGTACGATGGTTATCACATTAGCAGTGGTATGTCTGTTCCTCTTGCATCGTTACCGAATCGCAACAATTATGTCAGGTAAGAATGATATTAATTATTAACAATTAACTTAGGCATTAAGTATCTAATATATATGATCAAATATATTTTAACACATTGCGTACGGCACTCTGCTATTTCAATGTTTCCGCAGATTTTTAAGCGCTCCAGAAATTTGGAACATTTTATACATCCGATTATTTTGTACTTTTTTGGAAATTCGATATACATTTATTTCGTTAAGTATTTGTCATAAGAATATTAAAAGCTACGTTGCCTTAGTAAAGTAGCAAGAAGTCTCGAGTAGTCTCCTACGCAATCTGTTATGATTTAATAATCTTTATTTCCAAAGGTAAAATATTATCTATAGTCTCGTATTATATTAAATCGTTCGATTATTGTTAATTTTAGAATTTTATCTGTGACATTTTGCGAAAGTTTATGAATTTTATTGAAGGGGCGAAAACGGCGTGAGTTGTTGGGCAGCGAGAGAATTGCCTGACGAAGAGAATAAGTGTAAGTTCACGTGGATTCTGAATACAAATTTGAAGGGCTGGTTACCACAGAAGATCGTAGACAAGTCTATGTCTACAGCTTTAATAGATTTTATGTCCTATATAAGAAAGTACGTGGATGAATTAGAACTATCATCTACTTAGTGGAGCACGCATTTCAACGGTCGGCCGAAGAACCAAGGTCTTTCATGTTTATTCCTTATATTTTTATGATCTAAATGTTTTTGATTTACGAAAGAATTTTTGATATTTGAACAAAATTTTGAATTCTATCCCAATTGAACATGGACGGTTTTAGCGTTATTTCTTTGCGCATTGCACACGCTGATTTAAGTTTGAAGACAAACTTAGGAAACCATATGCGTTTCTTATCGGCAAATTAAGGATAGATCAACTATGATTAGACTTTCTTACATGCTTTTTATTAAACACAGGAGGAGTTAAGGCATACACATATCTGTGTGTAAAGCGACCAGTAGCAATTATCGGATTGTGTATTATTTCCAGTAAGATTGGTCATTATGCTAATATAAACTGTTTAAACATTCATCCTATCCATGTCATTATTTGTATTATATATGATTATTCATATCCATGTAAAGTTCAATGTACTTTTTACTTTAACATGCTTGAAATATCGATAATACTCGCATTAAACAAACATTTCTCATATTTCATACGGTTTTTGGTATCTACGGCTTTATTTATCTGTCAAATAAACTCATCGGTAATCATTTCTATGTTATCCAAGGTGTTTAACGAATTTAAAACGTTTAATAACGTGTTAAATGTCTAATTGATTTCCAGTGAGTCAGAAATCTTCCATCAATTCTCCATTGTAAATATAAAGAGTTATATATATAAATACATGTCAGTGCTTTTGCTTTTAACACAGGCCGTAACATGTTAACATCTTTTGCGAAACTTAGTCATGGCAGGTTCGGTTTTTACTTTTGTACAAGTTTCGACCGAGTTTGTTTCTTCTTGTTACCATTGACAAATAAGTGAAGATAGCTAAATAAAATGTGCAATTGCGTTGAACAGGTATGTTGACTGAAAATGCAAGTAAATGCGCAAGTGTCTCTGACATGGAGGGTATAAGCAGAGATTTTTGTCATAAATCAATATTAACTCTTTCTGCATTTCCATGATTATTAGGACAAGAGCATACAGAACAGTTGGTGGATACGTGCAAATCATCACATTATCTTGACAACATCACATTTCATTTATCAATATTTCTGATAATTATTCACGTAACTGTTCTTAGCTCGAAAGATACACAGGTCACAAAACTACGGCGTGATTCGTTAAGGATAGCTGAGAATTCACTTACCATGCAATTAATTATACTCGCTTCAGTGCAGCCCTACTTTATTAATGAATGTTGGGAAGAATTTTGAATTCGTGTGGAAATGCTAAATCGCAAAGCTTAGCATTTATTCGGCAAATTAATCGCATTTAATAATTATTCTATTGTTTCTTAGCGTAAAAGTAATTATTTGGTTTTTCCCACGAGAGAAGTAAAAGACTTTCCACATTTTCAATGAAATCAAACGATTGACGAGGATGCGGTGATTTATTTAAGTACGTTGTATGTAACATATTTTATTATTATTATGAAATATAATTTTTATTTCTATCCCCATAATTATTCCGGATGTTTCGTAGCGACTGTACGAGAAACTCGACGAGGCAATTATTTCAAGGAGATAATTGATTTTAATATAATATCGAACAATTTGTTTTAGCAATTATGAAGACACTGAAGCAAATAGCTAATTTAGCTGGAATATGATTTTACGTTTTTTTACATTTAATTACATAATCATAATAGGTGCCGCATTATTATCGTAATATATTCAACAGCTGAAAGTTCTCCGCTCTCTATTTATTATGTTATGCTTGTGAAAACAGAAGGAAGCAGTTGAAGTAAAAGAAAGTTTATTTTTCTCTCACAAGAAACGATCAAAATGTGGTCTTTTAGCTCGAATATACGATTGAACAAGAATAATTGAATTATATCTGTGGAAAGTTCGATCATTTTTGCAAATTTTATGTCCCGTATTAATAACTACTTGAAATAATTATTTCCATATATTTCAAATTGACATTTTAATTTTTTTACACTATGATTCATCCTATAGATCTATGTGTACTTATCATTTTCTCCTTTTTTTCCTTTTTATTCTGTTAGTGTATACTGCGAAGTATCTTGTATCGTGTGATAACAACTGCATACAGAACTAATATTCCGTCTACTCGTTTCGTTTTAACAGTTCAGTGAAAATGAACGTTTTGAAGGAACAACGAATAGCCCAGCGATACATTTAGAGAATACAAAGCATGATGTATGTATGTATGTGATTTTGTAAAATTGGGCCTAATACGGCCGTAAGAATTTATGTTAATTATATAAAGAATAATAAAATTGAAGAACAGTATTATTTTATGAAGGAATTTTCTGCTATCCCATTCAAGCTGCGTGAAGATCCGTCAACACTGGACTAATTATTTTATATTTTAATTAATAAATAAAGACATTATTCTAAAAAATTGCAGGTAATAAATGTACCCACTATTAAAATGTGGTTATTATTAAAATTAATTGCAAATAGATAATCTAGTATTGATAATTCAATATAGATCAATTAATGTGCTACATTTAACGTAGCAGATAAAAATGTTAGGAAAAAATTAATCTACTTAATTGTATATACTTTTTAAAATAGGACGCAGAAAATTAAATAAATGACGTTATGAGTTTCAGACACTTTTAAAAACATTTTTGAACCAGTTTATTAATTATCTTGGTAGATCTAGCGTTAAATGGGTCCAATATGCAAACAATTGTAATCACGTAAGATTGCAATTATGCGCTCACCGATAACGTGATTTCCCATATCTATATCGCGTAAATTCGATGATAATACACTTTCATGTATGAACAACAGTGGATACACATACTCAATGACTATTAAACTAATGTAGTCCGGTGTATTGGTAATTACAACTAATCCTTACGTATTTGTGTACAATAATTACCATTTTCCGGAATATGTGCACATGAAATTTCGAGATTTGCATCAAACGAATTTATGGAAGCCATAAAATATATTCTATGCGAAATTTCGAATTTCACGAGAACCAGGTAAAGTTTCAGATATAGGTCGATATATTTCTATGATAAGATTATGCATTTCGACGTCATTAAATTAACAATTAAGTTAATCCGGTCATCGAATAGGCAATTATTAAAGTTTTAACGATACGTACATAAAATTATTATAGGCGAAAATTTGATATCATATTGCTCAAATTATTTTGTTTGTTTTTTTTACCTTGAAAAATTTTAATTAAATTTACTTTTTCTCAGCCGAGACATACTTAAATAGGAAGAGAATTTAATTAAAATTTCTTCGTTCATTATAACTACACTTTCGTGTAGTTTTCTGTAGAGCGCTTATATTCTTCTAACTCTTAGAAGATCAGGGAGAACTTTTGGCATAGAATTCTTTCAGGAATCGGTTCCACAACTGAAAATTATACAGTTAGTTTACGATTTTTTAGGTATTTTCATATTTACAGTACAACAAATCTGTCAATATTTAGGAAGAAGTTAGTATCTCATAAAATACAGAGTTATCAACATCTAAAAAAATCAATAAATTATAAAAAAGAAAAATTCACAATATCTCAAAGCAGAAAATAAACGTATCCGCATATGTCAAAATATTTGACATGCTTTTTAATTACAGAACTCAACAATTTTTAGCTCCTTCCCCCTATAATTGCTATCAATCCTACCTGTACAATCATTAAGCAGCAAATAATAAAAATAAAAATATAGAAATTAGTACCAACTATATCCTAAATTT
Organism: Cerceris rybyensis; assembly: GCA_910591515.1. Classification (NCBI taxonomy): domain Eukaryota; kingdom Metazoa; phylum Arthropoda; class Insecta; order Hymenoptera; family Crabronidae; genus Cerceris; species Cerceris rybyensis. The sequence goes on from OU342799.1 coordinate 12,283,019, forward strand.
AAATATTAAATTGAAAACACGAAAATTATTCACACACTTTATCGAACTGAACTTTAAAATTTGATAACTTTCGGAAATTTCAATTTTCGTTGGTTTCATTTCCTCCTACACAAATCCTCTTCGATATTATAATTGAAAAGGTCAATACTTCATTCATGATATTTTCTGTGAATTTATTGCTTGTTCAAATTACACCCTACAATCGATTCCTCTTGTAAAATCTTCTTAACTGAACGAAGGCTGTAGCACTAGCAGCACAGCGATGCATACTCTGAAATTTCCTATTCATTTCGACCACATTAGTAGCAACACTGACTGCAATTATCTTGAATTTACCTCGCATACGCACATTTCGGAATATGTACGGATGTTAATATAGCCGGAGAGGAATTGTACGATTGTTACCTGCTGATTCGTCGTCCGATTCCTAGCACGTATTTGCTGCATCTTCGTGCATGAATTTCCACTTGTGCATCTTGAACCAGCGAATGCTCTTTCGAGCATCTGCACTGCAGGCTGCTATTCGATCTAACAATTAAAGATCGTTCATGCTATCGTTCGAATACAAACGAAAATATTATAACACATAAATAATAGAATTATTTTTGTATTATTTCGTAGTGTTCACTTTACTTTGCAAATATTGGATAGAGATAAATATGAATGAGATAAAGAGTTTAGATGCGATTTGATATTTTTGTTGATTTAGCTATGGTTTTACGAATAATTTTAAAAGTAACAGGTTGATTATTATGGCAGATAGTTTGTTATTTTAAGACATTAATCCTGGAATTTGTTTAAGAATGATGTAGATAGTTTTTGCGATTGCGGTAACAACAGGTGTTGACAGAAAATTTTTTACACCGCATCATTTATTTTCTATTTGGCTGGAGAGAAGTGAGATTGCTAATTTCATTAATTATTGATTTGTTTAATATTCTAAAATAGTGTAATACGTAGGTAAAATAGAGTTTTTAAAATACACTATCTTTAATACAATCTACAATGATGAGCAACATGAATTGTTTTGAATTTATTGTAAATATTTCTAAAGTTCAAGGTTTCTTTTGTGAACTGTAAGTAGTCCAATCAATCAATTTTCTTACCTTCTTCGTCTTCTATCTTCTGCCGTATTTATTTAGTATTTTTATACACATTGTATTAATTATCGGTAGATCCAGCATTAACACGTTGAACGTCACCGGTATTTCGCTATTTTTATAATTTCTACTGAAGTGAGAATGTTTTAATTAAATTCTCATCCTTGTAAAGCAGAAACTTGAAAGATACAAATAGACAGATATTCCGCAGACCTTTATCTTTTTAACAGCAGTATTTAAATACTCAGTATATCCGAAAATTCATAAATATTATTTGATATAAAATATGTGCCTTTTATTACAATTTATTGTTATTATAATTTTATTTCAATTTTTAAGTTGTATGAAAGATTGAATTCTACAGCGCCGGTCAACGTGTTTATCTCATTATAAAAATAACTATCAGCTTAATCCCCCATACAACTTTACTTTTACAAATCAACTTACACCTATTATTTCTCTAATTTACAGACAAAACGAGCGAAAGTCAACAAACCAAAGTAAAGTCACTAAATAGAAGTCAGAACGAAAAACCGTTTCGTTTAACAACAAAGAAAACATTACTCAAAAACTTAGATCCTTCTTAAATCCTACTTTCCTTTACTATCTTCCTAAGTCAAAGTAAAAAGCTTCATAACACTTCCTCCTACTTCCGTAAATCCAAAACTACCCCAATAGCCACAACGCAAGAAGACCCCTCATAGAATCCGTGCAATCAACGAATATTACATTAACAAACAAATGATAAACTTTAAACATTCTGTTGATCAATACGATGTGTGTTTTTTTTCGAAAAAAGAAACAGAAGAATATCGGAAAAAGGATAAGATTAAAGTGTCCCAAGTGCGCACGCAGAGGCACACGAGAAACACAACCGGAGCAGCGGTCGCGTACAGCAGGTGCCGTCAGCGCAGGCGCAAACGTTGAAATCGCCAGTATCAGTCAGTCGGTTCCGCGCCTCACGCGAGTGTACATCGTATCGTGAGTGTTCCATCGTTCTCCACTCGTTACAACAACGTTTACATACTCTTTTTTTCCCTCCTGCTACAACTGACAGCGATCTCATCGAAGGCATTTTCTCCCATTATTCCAAAATACAAATCTTCGAGGGACGTCCTTCGCGGTTCGAGGGAACGACGCCGGTAGGGGATGATGCCGGAAACCTAAAGGACGCTGGAAGCGTCTGCGACAGGATGATGCAGAAATGGTAAGCAGAATTTTTATTTTTAATTGTATTTTATAGAAAGAACTTGAAATTTGATTTTTGCGTAATTTCAATGTATCACTCTATATTGACAACAAACTTGTCACTGGGGTGGGAATAGATTCATTCAATCATCATCGTAGTTAAGAGTACGTGACAGTTGTAGTTTATTTTGTAAACAAAAAGCTTACGGTAAGGTCGAGGTGAAGAGAGTCGTAGAAGATTTCGTTTACCGCCGTTTTGGAAGGTCGTTTGGCAACACTAGACGGACGCGAGGAATTCGGATGTGTTTCGATTGATCCGACTACTCCAATTTGACATTTGTTTTTTAATAAGACACTTTTGAGTAAATTTTATAATAACGAGATGCATATGTACGTATTTGGCAGTAGTGTTCTTGATAATAGAATTTTCGGCTTTGCTGTGAAACATTTTGTAACGTATCGGGGTCACCGGATCAAAGTCAATCCTTTATCCTTTTGACCTTCGACCTTCGTGAAGTAGTATATTATGTATGTATGGATATATACGAGAAGATATATGTATATGTACGATATGTAGAGAATCGTACATGGATATCGCAAGTTGCGGCGCGATGCCCCGTTTTCCCGTAAAAGACAGGATCCTGCGGTTACAAATGCATTATCGTCGAAGAGAGGCAGGAAAAGTAGCGTCCTCTTTGTGTTTCCGCTTTTAGATAAGGTACTTAATTTGCCTGTGCCTTAATCTAAATTGATACACACCTTTTCCCTCGAATGGAGCAGCTTTCTGGTCGTTTTATCGATTGTCCTTTTTGGAGTTTGGTAAATGTTCTTTTTGAATAACTTTTGAAAAAGGTCCGTGACGTGTAGGATAGGACAAGAGGAACTTGAAGTTGATAGTGAATTTATATTTATGGATTTTAATGTTTTTTTTTTAATGAGCTGTAGATTAATTTTATTTTGCTATAGAAATTGAAAAGTAGTATTTAATTAAGAAATATCTGGTTGAAGAGTAGTATGCTTGTTTGTTTATAAGTTGTCGGACATTTAATTATCAGACATCCGAGTTGCTTTATTAGTTTCTTTGGCTGCAGAGACATTCCTTCTAATTTTAAGATACTGAAGAATGCTGTTATTAAATTCCTGGAATAAAGGGACTTTTTAGCGAGATTTTTTTAATTAAATGAACATAGAAGTTGATATTTTAAAAATTTGGAAATTAATTATTCTGTATACTTGTTTTTCATATGTTTCAGTTTAATTTAAATTATTTATAAGAATAATATCATAGTATTATCATATTCTTTAACAGTCTAACGATATAAAAACCGAGTTTTCTTTTCTCTGAAGAAAGTATACAGAATAATATCATTAAATATAATAGAATTTCGAAAATATTATTTATATATCTATTTAAATGAAGATATTCGTTATTTCTTAATTTTTTTTTAATTCGTTCAAAAGAAAGCAATAATTGCTCAAGTGCATCGTTTCAAACTTCCCTTCAAAATAACAAACTGCAAACATGAAAATTCGCGGAAATTGACAAGTTCGAATATTGAAAAATCGCTATTGAAAAATTCATTACTATCTCACAGACACAAGAATTTTCTTGTCGTTTTTACATAGAGAATCAACATTTTTCCTTTATCCGCAATAATTTTGTTTTCTTCGACTTTTGCCGGTAAACGGATCCACGTAGTAAACTAACTATTGTGTTTCGTAGAATTTTCTTGACTTCTTTGACCGTGTCGAAAAATTTTCTGTTCTACGTGTCACGTTTTTAAAAGGCGGAGCATTTTCGCGTGTAGCCGCGAAATTGGCATTCAAATGCCAAACCGTTTCTTAACGCTGCACCGCAATTTCTCCTTCAGTTTGTGCAATCGAAAGTGCATAATGCGTCCTTTGAAAATTCACCGTTTGATACACGCCCTTTGACCAAGTTTTACCCAACATCGATAACGATTTTCTTTTGAAATTTTGGCCAATTATTGTTAGTAATGGGATATCATGAGAAATAGTTCTTACGATACGATAATAAGTCTTCGTTTACTTTAATAAAAATATATGTTCTTAGTAATATTGAGAAATATATTAAAGCAATGTGAAATGGTGTTCTCGTAATGGTCAATTTTTTAAAATAATTATATTAGTTTTTAGAAGTCGGTTTGATTGTTCAAGAATGAAATACTTCTCAATGTATTCAATATTTTAGGTGATTGTTTATTTTTCTAATAATCTGCATATCAATGAATTAATGCAATATATTTTATCTATCAAGAATTCGATATTTCCGATCTATTTTTTTTTCTCTCGTGTATCAATTAAATCTTGAACGTTAGGATCGCTTTCAACATTCTTTTAATTATTTTTTTTATTACCCCATATTTATAACGGCTTAATACTTGTCTTTTAATAATTCGAGATTTTCAATGTATAAAATTTCACCCCGTATTTCAATTAAAATTGAGCGCCAAGAATATCTCTGATTACGATATCTCCTTTAATCGATATATCGCTTTCAATTAGAACACTTTTTTAATTAATAATTCAATAATTTCCATACGATCAAAAATATATATTCACAGCACATTATTTGCAATGGAAAGTTAAATCCATGTTATAAAATTTAATTTACTATATTCCCCATCGTGTTATCGTATTACTAATTTCAACTAAAATTAGGTCTGTAAACGTTCAAACGAAAAAGTGCAAAAACTAGAAGAAAACAATAATTGTACACGAATGTACCATGTGTGAACCAAACATAGCGATCTTTCACTGTGAACCTCGTGTTTTGAAGTACTCGAGCATGCGTTTGCGTTAGTTTACGAGACGCCCTTGGAGATGTCTTTCTAACTAAGAGACTATCAATCTAAAGTTGGCATTATTTCAAGAGCAGCTTCTGCCTTTCATTTGCAAATACTTGTACAAATTTATTCTATCGCGGTATGCGAGATATCACTTTCTATTAGTATCATAGGAATTACATTAAAACTGTCATTTTTAATTACTCTTTTCAGGTGGTGGGATAATGTGATACTAACACTTTATTCTTAGACGCATCATTTTTTTTATTGATAATATGAAAATTGTGTAATAATTACGACGTTGATTTGTGGCTAATAGTTTTAGTAAATGCGAAATATCCAACGTTCATTCTTTAATCCTTTGATGTCCTTCGACGCCGATGTTAATTCGTTATTTAGCTACACTGCACCAATATTGTTTATGGTTTAGTAGTTACTTTAATTAGACAAATGGATTCGTAATAATGTTAATATAATTTTGTTAAATAGCTCTGAGTGCATTTGTGATGTTGTGCGTTGCATATTGGGATTGCATTGTGCATGAGTGAGAGGTATTTCTCAATTTTCTAAGTTGATCTTTAGTTTACAATAAATTTTTTTATTGATATAGTTTCGACTTTAGAGTCCAATATTTATTAGATTCTTTACTTATAATCAGATGTCCCTCTGTGGCCAAAATTATTGATACTATCGTATAAAACTAAACTATTAAATTTCACGCTGTCAATTCCTCTTCGACGATAAATAATTTTAAAAATCATTCTAGCCGCAAACAGTGATTAAGCATTGTCGAGTAAATACATATTTTCTATCGGATGTAAATACGACTCCATTTATTAATTGAAATAATTCGCATTCAACGACAGACGTCGGTGAATTCTAAAATGGGCTTGGCGTTAATTTCAAATTTACATTCTAACGAGGTTTACTCTCCATTATAATTCCTTTGTTTGCTGCTGGATGGAATACGCAAACAAACATTCTTTAAATCCAGTTGCACGTCACAGTACGTATTTGAATTTAAATGTGTCTTACAATTAACCAAAGTCATCTATATGCATAGATTCGAGGTATAAAATTCTTTTACCGAGAATCGGAAATTTTCACTGATTGAAATCTTTCTCCTTTTAAAGTTATGGTATAATAGCGTCTCTGGTAATACGAAGAGGTTCCTTTGTATTAAAGAAAAACGATTGCTGAAGCAAATTATTTATTTATTGTTAAGTGCAATACAATCTTAAGATACTTCAATGATAATAAAAATATGATAAAGTCACATTAACATTGGGAAATTAGCTTAAGCCAATTAAAATGTTTTGTTTCTAAATTTATAATGTTGCAATTGGCTAGATTTTTTACATTAATGTTGCAAAATTTACATGAGTAAATAAATATTTATTTCACCTTTCTTTCTTCCTTTTAGACAGTTTTATTCAGTATCCATAAATGTAGCTAATTAATTGTTGATTATTTAATTTCTTAGTTGTCCTATTTTTTGTACAAATAATTTATCTCGTAACTAATTACTTAAGCGTTAAATTAATTCGTTATAGTACTCCAAAATATTCGTTTCGCGGCGCGTTCTCGTAGGATCAGATCATAACGCTTTTGCTTCGTATTTCTTCATTATTTCCCATTTTTCTTGTTACGTTTACAATGTATAAATTCTATCGCACGCCCGGTGATTGCGACTCTCTGTATTGTTCCTCTTCATCAGCTTTCGATATTTCATCCACGGTGAATGGTCCTTCGTTTCAGCGTACGCGAAGCTCTTTGTTATCTTGTTAATTATTTCCCTTGTCCTCTGTTGATATTGCTGGCTTACTATGGCGTATACCGAACCGCTATAAGAGGGAAAGAAACGTTTTACCAATTATTTCTCTTTTATCGATCCAATTTCTACTCTATTTTCAACGTTTTTTTCGATGTACATATCTATATCTCAATGATTACAAAATAAGCATTGGTAAATTGTGTAAAATTCATCACAGATAGCCATGCTATTTTTCTTCATTTGAGCTCATCCTCCTCAGTTCTCCTTCAACTTGATATTTCCAATATTACTTGAGCCTATTTACATTTCAATGATTCAAAATAATCATTGGTAAATTGTGCAAAATTCACTGCAAATAGCGACGCTATTTTTCTTCATTTGAATTCGTCCTTCTCATTTCTCCTTCAACTTGATATTTCCAATATTACTTGAGCCTATTTACATTTTAATGATTCCAAATAATCATTGGTCAATTGTGCAAAATACTCTGCAGAAAGCGATGCTATTTTTCTTCATTTGAATTCGTCCTCCTCATTTCTCCTTCGACTTGATATTTCCAATATTACTTGAACGTATTTACATTTCATTGATTCCAAATAATCATTAGTAAATTGTGCAACATTCACCGCAGATAGCAATGCTATTTTTCTTCATTTGAACTCGTCCTCCTCATTTCTCCTTCAACTTGATATTTCCAATATTACTTGAGCCTATTTACATTTCAATGATTCCAAATAATCATTGGTAAATTGTGCAAAATTCACTGCAGATACTCATGCTATTTTTCTTCATTTGTGCTCGTCCTTCTCCTTGCCCGTTTAACTTGATATTTCCAATATTACTTCAACGTATCTTCACCCAAAGATTTCCAATGATCATCGATAAATCCTGGAAAATATTTCACAGTCAATCGAGTCGTTTTCGTATTTTTCTTCATTTCTATACGTTCACCAACCCTCTTCTTCCCTTCGGTGCTCCTTCAACGTGATTCCCTTTCCAAGGTCAAGCAACAGAGGTTAGGTTACCATGACGACGCATGAACCCCGGTTGACGAGCCACCCATTTTCATCCCTTTTCCGCGTGTTAAGCGTGCCTCCGCACGTTTCACGTTTAGGATACATGACTATCAGAACATGCATAATTTCTTCGTGTTTCCTGCTATAGAATGACTACATTCGTTCCTTCTTGGAATGTTTGCATCCTTCCATCCATTTGCAAGTTTAACGCCAGGGCTACGAAAACTGTTAAATTGACGGGTTCCTACTTATTTATAAATATTTCTAAGAGTCGTAGATGTATATTTTATAATACAATAACTACTTAAATTATCAGCTTTTTTACAATTTGATAGTCCTTTTTAAAGGCCTTTATTTAACGTTAAACGCCATAGAAGTCACCGGTGACCGGCGCTATCGAAACGAGCTAAAGTATTTGTGAATGTGCTAAAGTATTTCACATTCAATACGAAATAAAATAAAAGTTATGAAACAACGGTGCACTCCGTCGCACTATTCTCCTTTCGAGATAAAGGGATTTGAAATTTTTCAAGAGCTTTATAAATCAACAGCTCAGCACACCTTTTCGTTACTGAGCCCATACGATACTCCACTTTTTTTTTTATAGTTTTTTTTAAACGTTATTACATATACAAAAGTAACATTAGCAGTCGGTCATTAAATTTTTCCGGTTGTTGATATTAAAGAACAGTTATTAAAGTTAACAAAAAAGTCATTCTATGAAAGAATATAATATCCAATTCAATTCACATTTTCGAGCATATATTTCAGCAGATTTTTCATACCTCTCGGAATTTTCGATACAAAGAGAAAGGTTGATAGGTTTAATCGCATTCGCTTTGTATTTTCGCTCTCAAGCTCGAGAATGCAACGTTACAGTGAACCATTTTACAGCTTCGCCTTCATCGTAGACAGAAGCTGACTTTAAATACGCGAAAATGACAGGATGTCCTGTTGCTACGAAATTAAAATACAATTATAGGAAAGTGATTTGGGAAAGAGAATTTTCCTTTCTTGAAAATGTTAAAATAAGCAATGATTCTTCGACAAATTACATAATTATCGATGAATGTGCATTAGCTTGAGAAATTAGAAATATAAATTCCTAATTATTCGGTAAAACGTTTCAAAAGGTAAAATTACTTTATCTTCCTAATTACTAATCCAATTGTCCAGTAATTAATTCAAGCACGTGTGTGTAATCAGGGGATATTGCAATTGACTAGCCGAGGACAGAAAAGGACAATCAGAACCTATTGTTTTCCAATTTTGAATTTCAAAGCAACCAAGCGGCATTCAATCGCAGCAACTTTTATCATCGGAAAGCGTAAATTGTCGATGCGACGTTGCACATACCACCACTCGATGGTGATGCATATATTAATAGATTTACGAATACTACATCGACGTTACATGTGGAATTATTGTAATGTTTGCTATCGGCCGAATAATTTGTGTGTACGAGCGGGATTCGCGTGACGTTGGCAAATACACGTCGGGCTTTTGCGTTAAATAAATTTAATGGACGCGGGGAGTCGATCAATTTAATTGTTGAGCGTTGTAGCACTTCGTATGAACACCTGAAACTGTGTCCAAAATTTTGAAATTAAATGGACAATCTTTAAAAATTCGACGATTTTTATACGAGTCTGTGACTTTTTGGATAAAGATTTCTAATGGAGAACATTGGTGAACGTTTTGTTGGTTATAACATACAAATTTGAAGACAGAGTTTAAAAGTATAAATTACATGATGTTAATAGCTGTGTCTGAGATTTTGAAATTAAATGGACAATCTGTACAAATTTGACGATTCTAAAACGAGTCTGTGATTTTTTAATAGAGATTGGTAATGGAGAACATTGGAGGACGTTTTATCGGCTATAAAAATTTAAAGATAGAGTTTAAAGGTAGAAAGTAGATGATGTTCACATATGTGTCCGAGATTTTGAAATTAAATGGACAATCTTTAAAAATTTCAAAATAAATCTGTGCTTTTTAAGTGTACACTTGTAGTGGAGAACGTTGTAGAACGTTATAGAACATTGGCGAACGTTGGAGAACGTTTTATCGATTATGGTGTAAATATCTAAGGGGTCAGTGTAAAAGTGTTAACTAAACAATAGTAATATTCTTGATAAAAAATTTAATGAATATTTAAACGAGATTGAAAAAAATGTACACGTTGCATCTTTGCAATAGACTTTCAAGGTATATGGTTGTTTAACGTGGCACAATTGAATTCTCCTTTTCTGTGTTTCATTGTCACACGTTCTTGCCAAGAGTTTCGTAATTTAAGCACTGTCGTGCTGATTCGACAGAGTACCACTGACATCGAAAATTCCACTCGACCACCTGTGGAAAAGATCATCAAAGTAAAGTTACTCGTCGCTGCCGGCGATCGTAATAACTTATTAGAAATTATTATAAGACCGTGGAAAACCAGACTATCCATTTGGATTGAATTTTAACAATTTTATTTATAAAATGTTCTGGTGATTTAAATATTTTCACTTGAAAGATTAAATCTAAATTTTATTTGTTTCGTTTTAATACAACAATATTTCAATAAAACAGTAATATTCATCAATGTGTTCCTCGATAACGAAAATTCAATTAGCCGTATTGATCACGTGATACTAATTGCAACTGATAATTAAACGTGTCAATAAATTCTGTAATAAACTCCCCTGTATAATAATCGTTAACTGATCTCCTCGATATACCGTAACGAAAACTTGCGAAACGAAAATCGTTTTCCGGTACGGTTTACGATCGTAATATTTTATAATAACGCGAGTACTAATGGGCTTTTGATTTATACTGATTTTCTCTCTTGCATCGTTAATTTCATAATGGCAATCGTAAATATTACCTCAGCGAAAAGGAGACATAGAAAATTGGTCACAAAAAGAGAACACAAAACACAGGAAACGGACACTTTAACGGCTGAATTTACGTCATGATGTAAAACGATTTCGAGGGTCGATCAAATGCGAAAATCGAACAACAAAATGAGAAAGTAAATGGTTTATTTTCCGAAAAGAATATTATTTGCATGTAACACATTATTCGGCGAATACGTCAAATTTCGTGCAGCGTTTGAACCTGTGCAGCGAACGTGAAGATAAAAACGCAAAGGAAAATTTGAATTATCCACAATTCCTTTTTTTTATTTAAACACTTGCAATTAAAATATATCTCTCCTCTTTTCGTCTATGATTAGCACAGAAACGAGTTTAAACAAAATACCACAATCTGTGGGCGCTAAGAAAATAAAATGTTAAAAAATGTGTAATAAATAAAAAAATTTTAACTCGCACTCCCAATTAGAGGACTTGAGTTCAAATTCTTTTATCTCTGGATAATTTATTAGGTGCACCTGAAAGTAATGCTATTTCTCCAGATATTTTCTTCAAACACCAATTGATTTGTATCTATCCAGTATCGAACATTTGCACAGTAGATGACATAAAGTTATTCATAACGAGGGTGATTACATCATTCATTAAGAATAAAAACTTGTTACAAATTTATTTACTTGGATTTAATGTAAAAAAACGGTATTACTCTCTGGTCCCCCTAATATGTTATGGGGCCTATGTGAGAGGGTAAAGGCTCGACTCACAACGAATGGGACCGAATTCAAATTTTCTACCATCTCTGAGAAACTTTTTTTATGTAAACTACAGTGGATAAAAAGCTAAAGGATCAGACTTACACAGAACCACTGGGATCAAGTTCAAATCCTTCGTCACCTCTGGGAAATTTTTCCTAAATTATCATTTAATATATCACATCTTCGATGGTTCGAAAGCCAGCTAAAACAGTAGGTCGTAGGCGAAATGTCCATAAGAGTTAAAGCTGAGAAGAATAAAACAAAAAGGAGACGATAATTTATTATACCGTTTTTTATGTAGTATGCCGTTTTAACTGACGGTGCGTCGAAAGAAGAGGGAATAAAATCGAGCGTGGGATTTTACGAGATCTACCGTCAGTGATATATCTACGGCTCTAATCAGACATTTCGTCAGTATCGTAAAATACTAGAGATATCGTAACGCATCGTTAAAGCGGAGTAGTTTCGTGTTCATTCTCATCTCCACGAAATTTATGGAACTTGTTTCCTTTCGCTATTTATACGCTTCTCGTGTAAGCACGTAAAGATACGTGTAATGGTTTAACTTCCGAGTCAATTGTTCGAAGAGAATTTTATGTATTTAAACATAAAATTGCAAATTTTAAAGGTGGAGTAAGTTTTATTGCAGAATTTTAAAGGCCAGAGTTTTAACGATTGTGACAAATGTAGAAGTTAAAAGAGTGGGTGGATTATTTTGTTTGTAATTATTATCAAAGTTAAACTAAACTCAATAAGTATTGATGTTTGCTTATATAGAAACTCACGCGTTCGTGTGATTTCTGTATATGAATGTATCGATAACACTCTGTCCTTTAACCCTTTGCCTTACGATTTCTTTTGTGACGGAACATGCAATAATTCAGAATTAATTGTTGAAATAATAGCTTATCACTGATTTCCGACATACAGGTATAAGTTAGTGCAATATCAACAGCATAAAACTAAATTCAACGTCTCCTGACCTACTGATATTTTCAATTTAGCAGTTTTTGAAAAACATCAAAATTTTCTGTTCCATTTACGGAGTGTGCCACATGTCATTGTAACGCAAGGGGTTAACGTGAAAATAATAGAAGCGTGAAATTTCACATTATCTAGAAAATCTGAAGTTTTGAAATTTAAATCAAACTCAGCAATCCATGTATTTTTCTTTGTTTTTTTCACAAAATAATGGTCACCCTTTCACCTCCTACACTTGACATTACCGATAACGATCTACTCTTTAATCATGGAAACCATAAAATAGCAAGGTTAAACATTATCGTGAAAATCTGCAAATTTCAAAGTTAAATTAAATGTAGTAACTAATTTACATTTTCTTCTGCTTCGTTGTTTGCACAAAATAACACGTGCCCTTTTAACTTCTGCTTTCGACGTTATCGAGAAAACTCTGCTCTTTCAAAATGGAAGCAATGAAAGTTCAACATTTTACATTGTATCGGAGATCTGCAAATTTCAAAGTTAAATTCAATTTAATAACTAGAATCTTTTGACTTCTTTTCTTGCAATACCCATGACCCCTCCTTGGAGCGTACGCGTAGAGCAATAAAAGTCCTTGTTTAATCCACCATGTATCCTGATTATACTCGCTCGACAGTAGTATAGACCCAGCATGGGTCAGACGAAGCGTCACGAGTTTTATCCCTTTACTTTCCAGCCTGTTTTTCCTCTCGAGCACTACCATTTGTTTACTTCTCCCTGTCTCTCTTTTATCTTAAAAAAACACACACACTAAAAAATGTTAAAAAAACAAATAGTTATCTGGCAACGTTTTAGTGGATTAAATTGTAACCTGATTCTTCTACTGTGAGATTTTCATAGCGGTATGATCTTTTGTAAGGATTCATTAATTAAACTCATTGCAGAAAGCTGCGAAAAGGTGAAGAATTGTGCTTGGAGACAATGAGTTTCTTAAATAATAGTTAATTATTTTTGTACTGACTGTTTTGAAGTATTCTTAATTAATTAAAATTAATCTGGAAGTATTAGGTGTACAAATTAATTCTCGGCCCCCAGATTTCATCGACCACAAAACCTATTCAGATTAGAATTTTTCCAGATTGGAATAGTCATTCTAAAGCACCATTTGTTAGCTTTAAAATAAGATATATCGCATGACTCTACTCCAGACGTAACGTGAAAAATCATGTGTAGAAGCGATGTCGTTCGATAAGCAACATTTAAGGCACTGTAAAAAATGGTTTCAACAGTTTCGAATATTCTCTAGACTTAGCCCCTTCAAATAACCACCTATTTCGATCCCTATACCACCTAACTGATTCCCAATTCAAGTAAGTTGAACAGGTCTATAAATGCCTCAATGATTTCATTGATGTAAACCACTATCATTTTTCCGATCTGGAATCCGACAATTACCTGAGAGATGGCAAAAACGTATAGAAAATGAAGAAGATTATGTTTAACATTGAATTTATATCAACATTGTTATAAATAAATGTCAAAGGTAGTCAAAAAAGGCCGAGAATTAATTTGTACACCTAATAGTTTTCAAAGTTAAATGCTGCTGTTTCTGGTGCAACAGTTATTGAGAAGTACTTTAATAGAAGATAGGAAAAAATTATTGAATTTGTCCTTTTTCTATGATTTAAGTAGGAAGGAAAAATAGCCATATACCGTATAAATGTATCGGAGATAATTTACTCTCAATTTTCGCTGCTTGAAACTCGTTCGAAAATGTTATCATAACTTGCGGCAGTTGAATAGTTTCACGAGTCGGAAGTTCCTACCCGTGCCAAAATCGGTCTTAAACCATACTTATACCAGTCATTTATTGCGGAAGTTTATCCCGTAAAATTTGGTATAAAATCCCCGACACATAGACGATAACGCAAACTCAATTTGATCTCATACACGATAATTACCTTGGACTCAAGATTTAATTATCTACCTTAAAAAAAATATGAATGAAAGATGATTTTAATTTCTTGATTTTTCAAACATCATTCTTAGTTTCTAAATTCTAATTTTCTATTTATTTAATTAATTTCTTATAGTTTCCAATTTTTCAATTTTATTTTTTATTTCTTTTCTTATCCTATTTGTTTAGTATGTAAAAATAACGGAGGAATAATTTTAATTTCTCAACTTTCCAAAGGTCATTTTCAATTTGTAATATTTTTTATCCTGAAATATGTTTACGACATAATATGTTATACGACATAATTTGTGAAATTCAGAAATCAAATAGTACTTTTTTTCTGCAGATAGTAATTCAGTGGAAGAATTCTATAAGAAAAAAAATATTTCGATGGCGAGACAAGCCTTGTTTTCTTTTAAGGCACCACATTTCATGCAGAATCTCGTTTATCTCCTTGCCGTTGTGCCAAACCGCGTTATCGTCGTACTGTGCATCCTTGTCGAATGCAATGTAAAGAACAGATCCTATCGGTTCCAATTTATTCCCACGAAAAAGAACTATGCACTATTCTAGGCTCTGTGAATGGCAGTGCAAGAAAATTCATGCACTTCTGAGAATCGAAGGAAATTTTTCTGCATTGAAATATTACTGCTTGCACAATAAGAACATATTTATCCACATAGAGGCACATGAAAAGATTATCATCAATTTCTATTTTAATTATGGTTATTACATTTGCAAAATTAAATTTTAATCCTTTGTGGTCCTATGTCGAGCAGTACTCGACATAGATTTTCTCTTGATTTGATTTTCTGACAATTTAATATCTACTTTCCAATTTCACAATGATTTTGTAATATCACCTATATGTCCGTCAATACCTATAGTTATTGATATCATTGAAAAAAGTTAATAACCAATGATAGAAAATATTGCAGAATTAATTTTATTTAGCTCACTACCAGAATTAACGAAATAATTTCGACCGCAAAGGGTTAAACAAGGTAGATACTACGAGCACTGATACTAAATGTCATAGAAATTCTACGGATTTCTCCTATCGATCCTTACATCTACCAAACGACCTTCTATAATACGGAAATAGTACGCAGTCCCATAATTACAATTTGACATCCTTGCGTCACACCGCGACATATTGTCAATCGCTTACCAAAATCAATCAGCGCGACAGATACATCCGATCGGAATCATTCATTCTCGAAATATCGTGCAGTCGTTACGAGGTAATAAATTACAACGCGACAACAACAGCCCGCTAACCATTCAAGTACTATGGACGCATAAATGCGTCAGGGGAAAATGGTCGTTGTTGACTGTGCACCCGTATATTATATTTCTTTTTGTTTTCTCATTCCTTCTAAAACACAGATGTTTAGGCTCTGTCGCGATGATGCCTTTTTTGACTCTCATATAAGTTTTTTTGGGGCTTGCAATTCAAATCTCTGCATACAACTCATTCAAGCGCACTGTGATCTTTATCTAAATATTGTAACATACTTTTTCCTCCCTTGAGAAGTCGTAATTTGCGACCATATCGGAGTTATATTTGTAATTTTCTGCTTTCCAAGCATTTTGTATCTATTTTAATTGAATAAAGGAACTATTTAAGCACAGATGTTTAGACTTCAAACTGCACTTGTTAGTTAGCAAATAGTTTAAAACAAATTTCTCAAGGCTGTCGAAAATTCTAATTTAGTTCCAAAAATTACAGCCTAGAAATTTACAGTAAGTTCCAGCTTGCGACTTGATGTTCCTCTTTTTTCCCTTTTAATTGTATTCGTAGTTTTGCCTGGCACCAACTGTTTTAACTAGGTTTCGAACCGTAGCAACTGTCATACATGAAATAATAATGTTAACAAATTTTCCAGAAGAGACAGAGAACTCGAACTCAAATCTACTGACTGAAAATCCTACTCAACAAACCACCCCATATTTCTTTCACATCCGTTCAGCGAAACTTTTCACCACCGCCACCCTTAAAAATAACAGTTACCAGTCCACAGAGTTATGTGGTCTTTAATAAATGCATCACCTGTCCACAAAATCCATCCATCAAATCTCTCTAGTTGAGCCTTCCAAGTAAAATTATTCATCACTCAGGGTTAACTGCCTCTCGTTATACCGTACTACGATCAGCCGCAAGTCTCCAACAACGTCGAAAGTTCTCGCAATTATAAGTTCTCCTATGTCATACAGCTCGCAAAGTCCACGATGGCCTTCACCATAAGATTTTAAGTAGCCACTCAGGCCGGCAGTTTGCGCCGGGTGACGTTTTACGCATCGATTGCGCGGCTCCTTGCTTTTATGCAGATACTCGTAATTCTACCTCCTCTTCCCTGGAGGCGAAACAACTTCCCGTTTCGTTCACCAGCATGATGGAACACTCTTACCCCCCTTTCATTCTTTTTGCTTTCTAGTCTCTTCTTTTTTTTTATTCTCTCTTGTCTCTGCGAGCGCTATTTTGCGTTTATTTTGTTTGCCTCGGGCGACGATAAATGTCCTGTCGATCGTTGTTTCTCTGTGCGGGAATAAATGTTTCTTTGCCGGAAACAATTGGATGCCGCATGGCAGAGGCCTGAATCCCTTGGGCGTTTGACGATCGTTTGTTAATCTTCTCGACGGTGGAGTGAAATGGACGTGTGGCAAGTTGGAGCTTCGTGGATTCTATGGACGTGGATGTTGGATTGTTTGAGGTATTGATATTTCTGCTGTCTGGGCTCGATGATAGTATTGTGATGGGAATTTTGATGGAGATGTAAAGAGGTCGTGATAATTTGATGCTCGAAGATCGGACTTAAAGTTGAGATGTAAGGGGATGAAATGTAAGTTCTATATTTAGATATTTTATGACGTTAGATTTGGATGAACTAATTTGAAAGTTTGTATGGGCTAAAAGTGGAAAGAGTCGTTTTCAGTCAGTGATCTATCATCAAGTTTGAAATTGAATTGGTCTAAAACTATCTGACACTAGGAATAAATTGATTTGACACTTGGATTGTGGATTATAAACGGGAAATCGATAATTATGTATTACAATTTTGTATGGAGATTTACTTAGAAAGTAATTATGATTATCTATAAGAATTATGAAAAGCTGGGCTTTTATTAAGAAAATTAAAAAGTTTAATTTGTTACGTTTGTAGAAAAATAATCTACGTATTATGATTTAAGACGTAAGTAATTTAAAATGACTTAAGCGTTAGAATTCGCTAAATATACGTGCGATTATTACATTTCTGATATTATCAGTCAATATTGTTATTTTTCAAAATTCTGAAGTTTTCTCTCCCCTCCGTCGCGCACGTTTCAAGTAAGAAATTAATATCAACAATATGAAGTGTCATATCATCACCTACACCCTCCCCGATAAGCGTGTTTGCACAATACAGTCCTTGCGATTATTACTTCACATCTGGCTGTTACACATGAATCATAAATATAATTCATCCCCCAATCTTTTAATTAACCAACAAGAAAATACTATTCAAACAAAAGAATTCCTTCATCCACTGGTATAATTTCCAAATTAAATTAACTTATCTTTTCTAAATCAGCCCGTAGACAACAGTTCATTTAAAATTTCCAGATTTTAATTCCCAACTTTAGCGCGATATCATGGTCCTCTCTCTACGTAAAATTAGAATTAGAATTCTCCGTGGTTCTCGAGGGTGCAATTCGAACGACTTGAAACAACTTCGCGGCGAACTAATTCGTAAGTTCAATGTTATTAAGCGCGGGTCAATGATGTCATAGAATTAATAGCCGCTCGAAATTGCGCCGACTTAACGTAATTCCATCGATGACCCTGCTAATCGTAAACTGCTTAAGTACACTTCTTCGTGCCACAAGAAAATGTTAATCCACCCCGAACGATCCGGTTCAACTACGCTAATCACGTAATAGTGTCCCTTGGAATTTCCACTCTTTCCTCCATTTTTATTTTCTTTTCCACATTTTCTTAAATTCAACATTAAAGCCGGTAATAAATCTACTTTATCCGAAATTAAATTCGACGTATACGAGCTCATAAATAATGGAAATTGCACGTTGGTATTAATTTCACGTTGTCATTATGAAAGTGTATAAATATCCTAATTAAACGTTTCCAGTTGGTACGATGATACACGGGAAATAGTTGAGAGTCAAATCGTACCCATGTGACGATGACTATTTTCAGAATAGCATTTATTTTCTCTGTCGAATTGTCATTTATGATTACGGAGTCCGGAGTTGTTAAACGTAGCTCTCTATTCTCGATAACGTGACATTAACCGGTAGTGTAACGGTGCGATTATGCCGACCATAATTAATCATGCAGTAATTAACGTGTTGTGTCGGACGCCTCTGCGTGGCAGCTTACCGATATCTACGTTGAGCTTGTCATAATGGACAATGATACGTTCGTCGCTTGAGGGATGTTTTGTGAAAAATTCTACAGTATCTACATCTTAACTTTGTTATAATTGAAGGAAATTTGTATAGAGTGGAAAATAGTAGTTGCATTGAAAAACTTCAGTATTAATTGTTTGAATTATTTCAAATTTCAACAGAACTTTTAGTTCTGTACTAGAACAATAGAGAGTTGCCTTTCAAAAGGTCCAATTTATAAATCTTTTTCAGAAATCCTGGTCGTGTATGATTGTTCTATATTTTTTCTGATATATCATTGCTTTCACCACAAACTCCATAGTAGAATCAAAATTTGAACCTGATGAAAGTACGAAGCAATAGCCAAGGAGAAGTTGGCAAACCTGCACCAACCATATCCCGAACATACATTCAGCACGCGTTCTCCAAAATGAATATCGTACACGTGACCTCCATTCGCATCTTCTTAACTCATATGTAATCCATTCTTTTCGCGATTCAGAATTCAACGATACTTTCATTCCCGATCCAAAATACATTTCAAAATTCTAGCCACCTAGAATTCTAGGGATATGAAGACAAAAGGGTTGAACTCCTCATCGGTGAGTTGAAATCCTCTTTACCTTTTGAAGTTTTTTTTTTAACTGTTCTTTAATATATCATAGCTTTAGTGGTTTTATAATCACATAAAACTGTAGATCTTGCAGAAAGTAACTGTAGGTGTAGTTAAATCCAAAATACAAAATGGCATCAACAAAGGATTCTATACAGCATTCTAAAATCATCAGTTCTTTTACACACATCAATTTACAATATATACTCCAAGTATTCTGATTAACCCTTTGAGGACGACGGGCGAATATATCCGCCTTGAGAAAAAAATTTGTTATAGTTTGTCGGTGCATATATAAACGGTTAGAGTTAAAAAATTAAAATATAATCGTCGAAATATTATTTTACAAAGAGTAAATTTCAACTTGTATACATTAACAGACTGTCTTTCCGATGAAAAAGTGTTTTTTCATCGCTAAATAATTGATTGTTAAAGTCGAAATACGGAACAACTATCCAAAATTCCACCGTTGAAGAAATTAAACGCGACTCCGCCGGTGGGCTCATCAACAGTATTTTTATTAAAACAAAAAAACAATCCATTTGCCCTAAATTTCACCCTCGAAAAAATGATACGCAACTTCCTCAGAAAGGCTTACCAATAATGTTTCTGTTGAAACAAACCGCAAAACAATTGCCCAAAATTCCACCGTCGACGAAATTATGCTCAAATTTGCAGATAGGCTTATCAATAACATTTCTGTTAAAATTAGAACGCAAAACAATTGCCCAAAATCTCACCCTTGAAGGAATTACACGCAACTCTGCAGATAGACTTATCAATAACATTTCTGTTATAACAAGAATGCAAAACAATTGTTCAAAATTTCTTCCTTGAAGGAATTATGCTCAGCTTCGCAGATAGACATATCAATAATATTTCTGTTAAAACAATAACGCAAAACAATTGCTCAAATTCCACCCCCGAAGAAATTATATTCAAGTTCACAGATAGGTTTATCAATAGCATTTCTGTTAAAACTAGAACGCAAAACAATTGCCCAAAATTCTACCCTCGAAGAACTTATGCTCAAATTCGCAGATAGGCTTATCAATAACAATTCTATTCAAATAAAAACGCAAAACAATTGTTCAGAATTCCACCTCCAAGGGAATTATGCGTAAATGTATAGATAGGCTTACCAACAATATTTTTGTTAAAACAATAACGCAAATCAATTGCTCAAATTCCACCCCCGAAGAAATTATACTCAAGTTCACAGATAGGTTTATCAATAGCATTTCTGTTGAAACTAGAACGCAAAACAATTGCTCAAAATTCTACCCTCGATGAAATTATGCTCAACTTTGCAAATAGGCTTATCAATAACATTTCTATTCAAATAAAAACGCAAAACAATTGTTCAGAATTCCACCTCCAAGGGAATTATGCGTAAATGTATAGATAGGCTTACCAACAATATTTTTGTTAAAAGAATGACGCAAAACAATTGCTCAAATTCCACCCCCGAAGGAATTATAGTCAAGCTCACAGATAGGTTTATCAATAGCATTTCTGTTAAAACTAGAACGCAAAACAATTGCCCAAAATTCTACCCTCGAAGAAATTATGCTCAACTTTGCAAATAGGCTTATCAATAACATTTCTGTTCAAATCAAAACGCAAAACAATTGTTCAGAATTCCACCCCCAAGGGAATTATGCGTAAATGCACAGATAGGCTTACCAACAATATTTTTGTTAAAACAAGAACGCAAAACAATTGCCCAAAATTCCACCCTCGAAGAAATTACACGCACCTCCGCGGATAGAGTAGCATTAATGGCCATGTCAGAGGGTGAACGCGGCACGGTAGGGTAGTAAGGACATAATTCGATCTGCCATGAACATCAGGAGGCGTTGTTCGTCGTATTTGCGGCGAACTAAAGCGATCGCACCGAAAGCGGCATAGTCTCATTCGCGATAGCTCGGCTCGGTTTAACGAGATATCACTGGGTTTCGTGTAACGAGACTTCCATGGGGATTTCGAGCGAGAGAGTAACTAGGTATCCTCGCGATAATAACGCAACCCGCGGTGTCACGTTTGCTATCGCTCGTCGTTGAGTTCAATCGCTTCGGGATTTTCCGACGGATTTTCGAGGATTTTATATCGATAGTATATATCGCAGATTACGTAATCGGGAGACACCTGGAAGGGATAGCCCTCACGATTTCAGTACTTTATTTCGTAACGGTCGTTCTCCGATGTGAATCCATTTGTGAATTCGTTCGCTGCCACGATCGTAAAATTGAGAGGAATTTATTGCGATTCTTGCTTTTAATTGACACTTGCAGACGATGAAGTGGTTTATATTTAGGATGGGACGGATAAACGGAGTTGATAGACCGACGTTTGTGGAATTGTTGGGATGCGGTTGATTTGCGATTGTTTGCAGTTTGAGTGAATTTGTGGACAATGTTTGGGAATACTTGTGGTCAATTTAGACTTGTTTCATCGTTGACCAAATTTACATTTTTGGATGTTAGTGTTTTCTACATTATACTTCTTATTTATTATGTAGTTTTATGGGGAACAATTAATGAAAATTTGTTGTAAATAATTTTCTACGAGACTGTAAATGTACGTGGAACATTTGATTACTTTTATTAAATCATATATCTTTTAATACAATATTGTCTGTAAGACCAAATTCAAGAATTTCAAATTTACTGCATATTTCGTAATAATTCATTAAATAAAAGAAATTCGATCCCCATGTAAATCTGCCGTTAACATACTACTTTCAAATAGTGTTTAATAATCAGATTTTCATAATCATCCATGTTCTCATAATATCTCCATTTTTCTACCATGCTTTTCCCACTCAATTGTATAAATCTAAAAAAATACAATTACCTCGTCAAATTCAATGCAAATTTACTGAAAAAGACTGAAAGAGACTATCGAGCGAACATCCTCCAAGATAGAAACGCGCTGTCTACATTTATTACGATCTTACATTTTACAAATTTCAGTTTTCTCCACGGCTGATAGCTCCGGGCGATCGTTAAGACCGAAGAATTGTAAGACCGGCGAGAAACGCGGTTCGTTTTTTCTCATTTTATTTTTCGCCCATCTTCTCGAGCACCACTTACCGCTAGTTGCCACTGCGGAAGCGCTTGACATTACGTACAACAGTTCTGTTTGAGTGCGACAATGAAACTTTAATTATAAATATTTTTAAAACTATTGACCGTCTGCTCCTGTAACACGGTATATCAATAATTAAGATAACTTACTCTCTGAGTATGTAAAGTTTAAACAAAATCGTGGAGTCGAAAGCCTTTCGGTTATCCTTGACAGAGGAAAGAAATACATTATTTAAGATATTAATAAAAATACTCGTCTAATATATAAATGCATATGGGAACATAAAAAAATGGAAATAATGAGAACGTAAACATTCAAACAAATACACACACTTATAAAAATATATATATATACTCTATTGTTTAGTCATGTCTATTTGTAGTTCGTCTATCAATCTACACGTCTAATCATCAAACCGTCTAATTGTCTATTCGCCTGTAAGTCTTTTTTCCCTCTGCACGTCTTTCGTCTGCCATTTATTTGATTTCGGTTCTTTTTAGAATGATCTAGAAAGATCCTCGATGGATTTATAAAATTCCCACATTATTTATCATAAAAATTAAGTATTGCATGAAAAATCAAATATTTATATAGGATTTTTTCTTTGGAAACGCAATGTGATGGAAAGGAGGTTTTAATCACTCGTTAACTTCACTAATAAAACTGTTTAATAAGAATGATATTCTAATGGATGTACAAATAGAATTAAAATGAAATTAAAAATAAACGTCTTAAGAATATACGTCTTAAAAATATACGTCTTGAAACTCTCGTCTTTTCACATTCGCTGATCTCTACGCACTACTTAAATATTCGTCATTTGAAAACATCGTCAGCTCATTCGTACACTCACTCACCCAATACAAACGCACATTCACACTTTTTCGAACGTCGTCAAGAACGATTCCTACATTTATAAATATTGAACAGTGTGTCGTACATTATAAAACTTCCTCACTACACTCCTGCAAGTTAAATTAACTCCAAAATTAATTAAGTGTATGCAGAAACATGTTAACCCTTTGCACTCCAATGTCTCGACTGAGGGAACAACGTAAGTCTATCATATCACTCCAAGGATTGATAAGAGTTCCAAGGTCAAGGGCAACATGAGTTGCCCCCTCTACAGCGACCTTTGAATTTATTAGTGATAACAGAATTAATTTATTGCACCGCAACATTTTAAGAAACATATATTTACTTGAAAATTTCTATTGATATAATAGAATAGTAAAGTGCCGCCCAGTTCATAAATAACGTCAGTGATGGCTTCGAGGGCAAAGGGTTAAATATATATTCAAACAGAGTCAAGTTGGCATAAGCGGAAGCAAGCGGATCCGAGCGGATCTGAGCAAAGCTGAAAAATACAAAAAGAAAGAGAGAAAGATAATAAATGCCTCCATTCGTTCTCCTCAACTTCTACTTCATACAGCTAGCTGAAATTTCTAAATTAAAGCTAGCACTTCAGAATCTTACGATGCTACAGTATTCTCTTAAATTTCCATGTCGTGTTTGCACATTTTTTCGTGCAATGCTACCGCTTCCATTTCGTATTATCCTATTGCCATGTGAATTCGCGAGTCTGCGGAAAAACGTGAGGCTTTATGTCGACGATAAATATTACGGGTGCTATAAATATTACGTAACGGGTGCTTAGACGTATTCTGCTCTGTCATGATACTTGCGACGTTAAAGATAATCCGTTAGTGTTTATCGGGAGGATTTTCACGCTGTGCGCTGCGTCAATATCGTTGAATTTTCCGAGTAGATTTTACATTGAACGAGATCTCTCGATGTTGAGTAATAATCTCTTTATGACGCTTTTAATAGATTTTAAAGCTAGAATCTAGAATTTTAGAAGAATCTAGATTATTATAAAATTCCTACAGTATTATCAATTTTATTGTTGCTTTATTTCTCTTTCTTGTTCGATTATTTTTTTGCTCATCTTTGAGCAATGATTTTCCAATTACATTTTATAGCATGAATGGATCACGAAGTCAAGACTGATAGAGATACTATTTTTCTTAGGCTGTTATCAATTTCACTGTTTTTATTTTGATTTATTAACGCAACTATGTTCACCAAATGAAAAGTGTTAAAAAGATGACAATGTTTCTACATGATAAAACGTCATCCAGTCATTCACATACTGTCAGTTCTGTTTTAAAGTGTACACACTGTAGAAATAGTCATCCGTAAAATTTTTATTTGAAGAATTCAATGCTCAACTACGCCACGTCACAGAGGAAATCGCAAAGCAGAGAAATTAACAGTATACCGGGTAGTTGTAGATTTAATTTCGACCCCCCCACGTAGAAGTATTTTAATTGTCGCTCGGATATTAATTATCGGAATCTTTCGCCGACAGAAATAACACGGGGGATATTGTAAAATGCGAAATTACATCTGCACGACAAGTAAGTAATTTAATTTCGTGCCAGTTTGAAAATATTAAAGCGAACGGACCCGACTTAATTGGGAGAGACGGAATTTCAGTAGAATGTGACAAAAGGCCAGACATAGTACACTGTAATTTTCCGATGTAATTTCACGAAAGATCACGTCATTCCGTGATTCGTTTTACGGGGGATTAGCCGAATCTGTCTTAACGGAATCTCCAACGAGAAGTAACGAGCTTTTTATGGGAATTTAGATATCTCGCGAAACTACTACCCGGCTAATAGCTCGTCTCGGTTCCATTTCGTATTTCCATCGGTTGCTTCGCGAAATGCAAGTTTGAATGTCGTACGAGGTGTTCTCAGCTTTTCGCTCAGTCTCCTCAACTTTACTTCATAACTTACTTACTTTGGTTAACAATAATTATAATACATTCACTTAATAGAACTTATTTAATAATAAAGTCAAATACTATCATGTTTCGCATTAATGTTGCTCGTGCTATTTATTTGTGATGTTAGATTCGATTGATAAAAAGTAATTAAGTATTAACCCTTTGCACTCCGAATTATTTTACTAACTATCCGTCAGATAAGCAAATATAGTCTCTGAAAATTGTCTCCTGATAATTACTCATTTTTACATTATACTAAAAAGATTTGTAATTACCGCGGGATATTTATGTTAAGGTGCGAAATTATTGTTGATTTTGAAAAGTCAATAATTAATAGATAACACGTTTGTGTCGAGTATAGCTCGACATAGGAGTGCAAAGGGTTAAAGGGGTGGAATTTTTTTCTTTGTACTTTTTGTGGCTTTAACACTAAATCTATCGATGTTAAATCTGTTGTATTTTAGTATATTAAATACGTACTTTGGATGAACGTATGGGAAAGGGGGTTGGAAAAGGATTTAAGGGGTGGAAACGATGAACGATTCGGTAATCTGAATTTTATAAGATCAACATTAAATATCTGCTCTGTGACTGTCCTATAAACTCGGAGAACTTTGGAAAAAATTGAGAACGAATCATTTTGACTTGCTTGGTAGTTCTAGTGTTAATTGATAGGGTTATTTTGCTAGGACCTATTGTTTTACATTGGTTCCGAATCATCGACAGTATGATGTATTAAATGAAACATTTTTTAGAGGTGAAATGGGAGTTGAAGTCGAATTCACTTATTTTAAGGTCAATCCTTCACTATTTTATCCACCACAGCTCACTAAAAGTTTTGCCTTTACTCTGTTATTTTTCAAACTGACTTTATTTGACGTATCAAACTTGTTTACTTTGACTTTAACGTTAAAATTGACTTTACTCGTTGACTTTCGAAGAAAAAGAAAGAAATAAGAAGAGGGCTACTGAATTTGTCATCATTAATGAAACTATCCGAAATTTACTCTTAATAATTTCATTTAATGCACAATAACACTCGATTCTAAATTAATTTTGTACTGTTTGTAAATTAATGCAAAATAGATAATTCTTGTAATCGTTGTCTCTGATAATTGTCAAGGTGTTCAAACTTTTTTAACAGTTATTAAAAAGATCTAATTCAAAACACAAAAATTAGCAAGTTCATGCGAAAATAGGAAAAAAGTGAAAGAAAGCGCGGGAAAGTTTTAAAGACTACGGTTGACCGAGTAAAATCGCAGTAATTTTACGGGGAATATCAACTGTGTCGAAAGTTTACGAACAATGCTCGAGTTACGAAACACGTAGGCTGAGTATGATTACCACATACATATCATAGTTACTAGGGCCTCTGAAGTTTCTTTGTTGACACGGTATTCACGAAGCAAATCGCACGGTGTAATAAAAAGCACGACGTAGAATTTATACCGGAAAATGTTTCTTCAGAACTTATAAATTTGAAAAGGAATTCAAAACAGCACTTTTCATTGTACGTTGCGAGAAATTGTGAACGACAACTTGCGAGAAAATACACCGTAAAAGAAGCTTTAGTAACTGAAATTGTGACAACATTTTTTTTTACGTTTTTTACATAAAATTCATGGAATGAGGGTTACAGCTATTTTTAAGAACTACGAAAGGAATGAAAGTAGGTAGATTTTTGATATTTTAAATAACATGATCGAATTGGAATATTTATACGGTAGGAAAATCATCGGCGACATGGGAATAGTTTATAAAGGTCACAGAGTACGAAATTAGAGTTCCGACAGAATAAAATTCATGAAAATTTTCAGTTTATTCTATAGATCATAGCGAAACGAGGTCAGAAAGTAATTTGTCCAAAACAGTCATATTTTACTATCTCAATATGTAGAATAGCCAATTAAAATAGCAAATCGCGCCGATATTAATTAAAAATTGATAATTTACTGTTTAGAAATTTTAATTACAAATTGTGTGATGGAAACAAATTAAAAATTTTCCAGAAACATCAGCCGTAGAATTGCGATGTACAGAGGACTTACCAGGTTCGTTAATTGTAGCAAAAAAACATTTATCTTTTAATCTTTCATCTACATTAATACTTTGCACTCCGAAACATTTTACTAACTTTTCATAAGGTAATTAGATATAGTCTCGGGAAATTGCTGTTGATTCATTTTCACTCAATACTAGGAAGAATTACTAGTAAACTAAAAGAATCAATAGCAAACTAATCATTTGTAAACTAATATAAAACTAAAATTATTATAAAACTCGATAATTAACAGATGAAACGTTAAATGCCACATAGGGCATAGAAATGTAAAAGGTTAATACTTTATAAAGATTCTGCCTAGCATTTACAATATTTCTTTGATAATAACTATAAAAATGCCTTCTCAAAAGAGTTTATAAGGTACTTATTACATTCGCTAATATGCAATGGAGAAAGTCCAGAAAATAATCAAAAAATATACTCCCTTACTGAAAGAATATTTGAAAGAATTGAAAACTTCTTACGAAACTAATTTTCCGTTGCATTTTTTACGAACGATAACGAAGCATCGACACACGATTACGTACGATAAACAGGAGCACAATCTGGCTTCTCGAAAGAAGAAACGAGACATTGAATTGGAACGTGCCTCTATTTCGTTTTTCGGGCAGCGCGAATCAAGCGAGAACACCGTCACTTTTTCTCCGATAGATCGTTTCCACTGCCTTTTCTTCTCTACGTACTCACGTTCCTCGAATTATGTGTCACGTACGTCCATTCGAACACTTTATTTTCACTGCTTCGAGTCTTAAGCCCGTATCGGGTGGAATATAAAGAAAAAGGGTAGATTGCTACGTGAAGCTTATTAAGAATCAAAAAGCATCCGGTTCTTCGCCATCTCGAAGGTTATATTTCGCTTGTGGAATTTCCAGAGAATTTAGTAGCTAACAAATCCCCTCGGCTTATTTCGAGGATCTATAGCTGGATGTTTTAACATTTTCAACGTTCTCCAGAGCAATTAAGAGAAACTACTGTCGTAATATCTCGTTGATCCATTGCAGCGTGATATCGTGCTAGTTTTCTTTTAATTCGTAATACCTGTGTCTAAAAAGGATCATATTACGTAAAAATATTTAGAACGAAAAAGTACAAAGTCTGGGAGAAAGAAAAACGAAATTGGAGTAAAAGGAATTTAATATCGACACTTCATAGACCAATGTCACTTTGATGTAATGCAAAATAACTATTTTTGTCTTTTTAATCTGAAAAATAGTTCTTTTCGTTCGCTATAATTTCATTTTATATTTAATATTATTTAACACTAAAACTACCGACGTCAAATCCAACATATTTTAATAAATTAAGTAAGTACTTTGAAAGAGGGGGAATCAAGCGGCGGAAAATTTGATCGATTGGGTCCCCGAGACGAAATTTTCGGTCATTCTTCGTCTTCGAACTCCTCAATGAAGATTTTGAGACTTATCTAAGAATTCCTGGATCGGTAAATACATATAATTTAAAAACAGGTTTAGTCCTCAAAGTTGTAGTTACGCGCCGATTCCGCACTTTGAGGACTGGAACTGGCTTTATTAATGTCGGTTTAGTCCTCAAAACCCCCATTGAGAATTTTGAGGTTTCCATTTGAATTAAAGTAATTGTTTAATTGTCGGTTTAGTCCTCAAAAAACTCATTGAGAATTTTGAGAATTAGGTTTAGATTGTAATTATAATATTTTTGAGGATTTTGAGTTTAATATCTCAGTTTAAATAATCAAAAAACTCTTTTTTCATCCTCAAAATCCTCATTGAGACTTTCTGAGAACTATATTCGCATTCAATTGTAGGCGGCAAATTTCTACATCAAAGAAATGAGGACTTTGGAGACTTAAAAATATACTAATATTTCGACTCGGGTCATTTATGGTTATTGATATAGACGTAGAATATTTATTCTATGACTCTTATATAAACTTGCAGTATTTTTTGAAAAAATTGTGTACCAGTCATTTTGACTGGTTTGGTAGTTCTATGTTAAAATTCTATTTTTAATATGTCCTTATTTGAAATCCTCCAACTAATCTACACGACAAAAAATTCATGCCACCGTGGATATAATAATCGCAATAAAAAGTGAGTCGACGTACATAAAAACAGAGGAAAACGTCCGAACTCAAAGCAGAAATATTTTTCCAAGCAGCAAGAAATTTTTGCCCCATGGAATTAAAACACGCCGTTGCACAAAGAGACGAGAGTAGAAATAAACAATTCCGTTTGCGAGTCGTGGCAGTCATTAATTCGTAACGACATGAAATATTTCCGCCTTCTCGAAGACAACTCAAACATTATGTTCCGTAAGGCTTCATAATCCTTCGCGGAAGGGTGGAAATCTGATTAATATTTAACCCGAGCCGCAAGTACCGTGGCGCGGTCAAATGAATGATTAATGTCGGCAGGATACAAACCGTGGAACAATGCTCGTCGGTACAGAAATTAATTAACAGGGCTACAAAGAGATTGGAGAAGCCGGTGTAACTAGCAGAAAAGATGATAACGGGGACAAACGTGAGAAAAGAAAGTGGGTCTTTCTTCCAGCTATAGGGGGAAGAATTTCAGTGTCATGCAATAGTAACGAGACGATTCCAGTCGGGCAAACCTCGAGATATTCCCTCCTTGACTTTTCTAAAGGGGCCACCATTTTCCTTGCCTTCTCGCCCTTTCCCTTGCCTCTTTATCGGATGAAACAATGAACTGTGCGAACTCACACCCGGAAGTCAAAATGGAGCGTCAACGTTGATAAAACAATGATGCAGTTCTCTATACTTCGACTGTCTTCCGTATTAGTTCGAGCATCACTGTCGAGTTGATATCATTCGCGAAATGTTGGAGATACGGGGAATTTGTTGGTGTTTGTTTGAATCGAATTGTACGAAATTGTTGACATTTGACGGAAATGTAAGTAAGTTCAACGTCGACGGAGTTGTAATGCGAGCATTGAAATTGAAATTGAATCGTTACTTTAGGAATTGTAGGGTAAGTCTTTGGAATTTCTTTGCATTATGACAATTGTATTTGAGTGTTTTGATTTTGTTCCATTAATTTGAAAAATTGAAATTAAAGAATTGAAATTGAAGATAAAAAAATGCAATTTAGTTGAAGATTGCTTTTGGGTGCGAGGATTTAATTTATTTTATATGAATATATTTAAAGAGGAATTAAATGGCTACAATTTTCGTTATTTGAAACTAATTTGCCACTGGGATATTTTATTTTGGGTTGATTTCAGTTACCAACACGCTGCGTATTCAAACTTTTTCGGTGCTTTTTCATGCTTCTCGACGTGTTCGATTGTTAAACCGTTTTTTCCCTTTTTTTCGGCGATGCATGCGAAGCGTTAATATTTCGCTCGCGAAAAAAATTCCTTTCGAGTCATTTATCGACTGTGAACGCCAATTCTTTTTCATAAATAATGTTTCATTATTTAAATCACATATTTTGACATCATTGACAAACCATTATTACTAAAGTATAAAAAAAAAACTCATTCTTCGAAGATAAAATATTAATCCACGACAAATCAAATCATCTAACAAATAATAATTGATAATTTAACTCCAAATATCATCTCTACTCCGTCAATTTTGAAACATCATCTCAGCAATGATCAAACTTAATTCCACTTGTCTCAATCAACGAAATAAAACAATCCATCAAACATCGATCTTGTAGCAGAAAGAAAATAGTCTCCAATAACTAATGAAATAAAAATAATGATCGTAATAATTAGATGTTACACAAGCTCCCTTTAATTCTAAGTTATTCGAGGATTTCCTTCAAACGCAGAGACGATCGCGTGACGCAGGGGAATAGCGCGTTACGGAAATTCTCGGCGCACAAAGCCGTATCAAACGAGACTCCCTCGAAACGCAAATTCCAAAGACGGTCCATTGCATCTGTCAGCCACGTTTAGACGGATTTGTGCAACCGACAAACGTAAACGTACTTAAAGGTATGGTGAACCCATAAATATAGTTGCACACCGAAGCTCGCACAAGGTCGTTTGCCATTCACGGCATTGCACATTGAGGAGAGCTCATTGATTTCAAGTTCGCAAGGTCATTGCACCTTCCTCATTTTTCCTCAGTAATTATATAATAACATTTGAATCTATTCTTCATTTTTTACTTTTTAATTCTTTATTACGCGATTTCTTTTGTGTGTGTCGGGTTTGAGGATTAAATGAAAGTTATTTTTATTATGAATATTTGATATCAAGTGAATGAATGATAGATAAGAAGATAAGAATGATACGTAGAAATAAGAGTGCAAGGTGTGAATAAGAAATGAGTAGTTTTTAATTAATGGCCTATGAGTGAATGGAGAGTGTGATGGTTAATTGCATAGTTAATTAATTTTGATGTCAACAGTAATATATTATTCGAAATTAAACATTATATTTGAGATGAAACTGATTGAATGCTTTTCAGTGATATTGTTTTTGGAATTTCCAGGCTTGGTAATTTTTTAGATTTCAAGCACTTTGGTTTCATTTGGAAAATAATATTGAGCTTATGGAAATAAGGTAGAGGAACTTAATTGTTTATATTTTAGACGATAAATGTGGAAACTTGGGTAAAGATAGATTCCATTTAATAGAATTGAGTAAATTTTCAAAAAGATCGGACATTTTTTTCATTTTGATTGCTTTGATAGATTTAGTTCGTCTTTTAAAGAACTATTTTTAATAGGTGGATAATTATTGGAGCTGATGATGCGTAGAAATGAAATATTCAGCGATAAAAGAGCATCATGTAGGCTGTAAAGATCGACGGAGGTTATTGTTGAGACATTGGCGGACGATGTTGCAAATCTGTTTTTAGGCTCACTTGATCCGAGAGCCGCATGGATTCGAATTTTCCGCGAAATGTATTTTCTGAGTTATGACAGTATACTTGGTGTTGTGTAACGTCTATTAAACCAGTTGCGAAATCGTCATTATTTTATAGGGAATAAGGATACATTAATTAATTTTATCCACTTTATCCATCATGATTCACGAGGCAAATAAACACAATTAGAGAACGTAATAATATTCCAACGATATAAATTACACTTTAATCAAGGAGATATTCAATATTTTCATCTTAATGGAAAAATATGAATAGTACAAGAATTCTTAAGACACATTGATCAAAGATAGTTATAATCCTTTTTCTAATTATCCATGAAGTTGTTTATCAATGGTCTTCCTTCCATCGTATAAAATGATTTGCAATATCTGGCTTTCGAATACCGAAAAATTTAATATCGAAGAGGCTGCGGGAAAAATCGAGCGTAATATTTAAGTTTATTAAATTCTTTGAAACGAGAACATAGAGTGGGGGGTACATGACAATGGTACGTCAGAATCCGTCGTTTCAGAATCGCTAAATATATATTCCTCGCTGCATAATTAATAAACTGGCTTCTCGGCATTGCCGACAGAAAAAGCAATAATTCAGTAGGAATTTATCGTTTGTGTGGGTGAGAGTAATTTGGAAATACACCCGCGGCCTGACGTTTTCATAAATTCATTTTCCTCTCGTGAATAGCCGCGGCTGCTAATTTCGTTGATTGTGACCGTTTGCGAAAGTTCGAGGAATAAAATATATCACTTTAGTAATCGGAACGATAAACTACGAAGTAGAATAACGTATTGCCCTTCGATGTGAAAGAGGTCGAATATTATTAACAGTAGATCTACGAAAACGGTCAAAATAACGGGTACTTTTTATCGAAATTCCTCAAAATAGAGAACCACAATGTTATTCCACATGAATTCTTATATATAAGTATTTATTTAACACTAGATCTACCAAAGACTAGCACACATTTTTTTAAACATGTTCCCGAAATTTATAGCGCTGTGTCCTGTTTAATTTTCCGCGTCTATTTTGTAAAACGTGAAAAATTAAACCAATGAAGTTTCCTGCGCATTTCATTTTTTATTTTTCAAAGTATTTTTCTAGTATCTTTAAATATACTAAATTAATAGTCGGTAGTTCTGGTATTAATATATTTGAATTATCGTTTAAAGGTCAAAGGAAACAGTGAATTTGAAAGCATCGATTATTGGAGACTTTGACAGCAAGTATTAAAGATAAATAATAAAGTTTAAAAAACTTTATAATTTAAAAATTGAAGGATATTCGAATATGCAGTGCTTGTAGATATATAATATTTCATCTATAGAATGTTTTAATATCATTTGTTTATGCAGCCACAGAGCTGCCCGTTGATGTTTCGTAATTAACGTTTAAAAATAATTTTCCCGCCAACGCATCGGCCGTTATTAAACCGACCCCGGTAAAGTAAAATATCACGAGAAATTATTTTTATATCCTCTCTGAATGGGAAGCGAATGTACGTTTATTCACGTCTAGAATAATAATTATTCTCGTCTGCCAATATCACGTCAGCATATGTTATATCGTATTATTCGTCAATCATTTTAATATGGAGAGAATTCTGAAATGGAAATACAATACGTATAAAATTCATGGATAATCTACATTTATAATAAAATTTAAAGACACTCGATTCGTTCATCTCGTGAAACATTCTTTTTCGTTCCTTTTATTAAATATCTTAAAGCAGCTGAAATTACATCTCGTTAATTTTATCTTTCACTTTTGCAAATGGCTCTATATTTTTAACTAAAAAGACTTTAGAATTCACAGTTATCACCATCATCTGGTATCACGAAATAATAATCTATACTGAAGAATTTCTCAAAATGAAGTTAACACTAGATTTACGGCAACCGTTAAATTGACGGGGTCCCACAATTTAAAAATATTTTTCAAATTTATAGCGGAGAAGTGCAGTAGATATTTTACGCTTATCTCATAATACACAAATTACTTAGTTGATCTTATTTTTCGCAACTTGGTCCATCTTTCTTCGAAGTACATATTAAACGCTAAATCTATGGTTGCTAAATCTGGTAGGTTTAAATATAATTAATAATATATATTAAATAAGTACCTTGCTGAAAGGTGAATCAAGCGGTTAAAAATATAATCAGTTAAGTAATTTGTATATTATAAGATACACGTTAAATATTTGCCGTACTACTTATCTATCAATTTCTGAAGAATTTTTAACACTACAACTACCGGCGTTAAATCAATCATATTTCAACATATTAAATAAATATATTAGAAAGCGAGAAATCGAAAGATGGAAAGGATAATTAATTCAGTAATTTATATTATTAATAGACTGCGGATATTTATGCAAATTTCGAGGTTCACAAATGCAGGTAAGACAGGAAAACCTATCTAGGGATTTATTGCACTTAATAAATATTACAACAAATACCATACTTTGGATATTTTAGATATATTTTTATATTATGTTCTTTTTGTATATTTTAGCCGTATTTAATTTTTCATAAATGCATAAAAATCCGCAGTCTAATTATTAATAAGATGGACATATAATATTTACTCTAAGTAATATCTACTCTTATACAAAAAGAAGTTTTTAGAAAAAATGAGGAACAATTTCCCTACCTTGAATCATTTTGACTACCTTGGTAGTTCTATTGTTAAAAAAGTAGGAATCTGTCAATTTGACGGCTGCTGTAAATCTAGCGTTAATATATTTAAATATACTTGATTCAGCAGTCGTAAATCTAGTGTTAACGTAGCTGATGAAAAATTGGAAAAAGTGCTGTGCAAAGCAAAGGGCTAAGTTGAGAAACGGAAGATGCAACGATGCAATGCATCGATGAAGTTTCGTATGAAACGCACGGATAATCTTTCTCGTCCTTCCTGCGTATTTTCGCTACGTGAAAATAGCTCAACTTTTCGGACGAGGGCTTTTGCCGGACGCAAGTTGTTTGATACTATTTTCGATGCGCAAGGCATCCGCTTGCGCATACCCGTACGGAATGATAATTTGGTAAATTGTAGTCTTGTTTACAAGCAAGAGAAGCCCCGGGAAGTTGATAAAACATCGACCGTAACGAGGGATATGATAACAACTTTCGAAACAATGAAACCGTACATTCTGAGATAAAAGTACGAGCAATAAGAAAATTCGTAAATATATTTTGTGGATCGTCGCTTGTATAACTTTTCTTACGAGTAATTGATGAACTTAAAATTTATCTGCACTCAAAAGTAGAACTACTGGAGTTAAATCTATTATATTTCAATATATTAAATATGTACTTTGAAACAGTAGTCAAAAGGCGGAATAGATGATTGATTCGGTGAGTTTTATTTCTTTAGATGGACGTAGAATATTTATTGTATGATTTTTCTAGAAACTTGGAGAACGTTTGAAAAATATTGTGTACTAGTCAGTTAGAACTGTTTGGTAGTTCTAGTGTTAACTATTGAGTTGACTTCTTGTTAGTTACAGACTCCGATTCGTTCGAATTCCGCAAGCATGTCAGGAAAGTTTCAAAGAAGTAGATGCACTTGTGCATCATTGCGGAATTATCAATGTGTTTTCAAGTGAGTAAAATATTTCATGTGTTAGAAGTTTGTACTTTATATTAATATAACGGCAAAATTGATTTTGAGGAATCATGAATTGGGGAAGTAAATAAATAATTATCATCTTAACCGTGGGTAAATATTGTAACGTTAGACATGGAAAATAAATTTCGTCGATAGATAAAACACATCTGTTTATTTTTCAGTTTATCGTTTTATGTTTCTCTGAGAACATAACTCTGAAGTATAGAGCACCCTGACAATAAGATAAATTGAATACTAAATTATTACATCATAAGCTCGGAAGAAATAATCTTACCAACAATTTTATTCAACAGGTCCTTCCATATTTTTCCACTGCTATAGATTATTTTTATTCAAAAACCAGCCAGTCAAATTAATATTCGTTTGAGTTAGTTAAAGGTCACTTTATTTTACATAAAATGCAGCAACAGATTTTTCGATATAACATTTATTAGTTTAAATATTTTTTACGGTCGTAAATCATTGTATAGTAAACACCAGATATTTTTTTTTACAACCATTCGCTTTATTTACAAAATTGCAATCAATATTTTATTCAACAGATTCTTCAATTAAACGCAACGCCATAAAAAAAAACTCATTCATCTGGTATCACGATCTCTCGAAATACCCTCATTTTATAACCATCGTTCTCCACCATCAAAATCACCGAGTACGGTAAAAATTCGGATCACAAGGGGGTGGTAAAAAAAACCATCGTTATTAGCGCAAACGAGGATTAAATTTCCTTTGAGACTTAGAATCCGGTAAACCGACGTTACCTCTTTTGGTCGCGTTTCCATCGATGAGGTAGAAAGGCAACGTTGATTTTCGTCCCGATCAACGGTAAAAGCACGGAGAAGGTAAAATAAAAAAGACGAATCCTGCAGGATCTGCTCTCTCCGAGGAATAAAAAACGGAGGAAAAGAGACGGTAGGAAAAGCCAGTCTGCTCGACGATAACGTTCGTTACGAACATACACTTTCCTCTTACCGCGTATATTTTCCTCCTACAGTAGTATATACCTCTCTTTTTTTTCCCTCTTTTTTCCCTTCTTCCCCTATCTTCCCCCTTCATCCTCTCCTTCTTTACTCTTTTTTCTTTTTTCTCCAGTCCTATCGGACAGTAGCATTGCTTTTCTTGTCCGAAAACCTCACCGTGCTCCTTTAAGCGCGAGAAATCTATCCTCGAATTCTTCTCAAAATTAGTGTCATGTCTTCCACTTTTTTTTTATTCTTCTTCCCTCTATATAAATGTAGGGATACTAATTTTGATGGTGTTGAACAATCAGTGCTTGTAAAATGTACTATGAACTCAATATTTATTAACACGTTGGATGCCATAGGGGTCACCGGTGACCGGGGCTATTAAGTTCAATGAAATTTCTTGTTACGTTTAAATTGCAATATTTATGAATTTTGTAACACATGGAATATTTAAAAATTGGCGTTAAGAAGATAACGATGTGCTGAATATCGATTTGTCAGTGTCTTTAAAGTTTTTGCTTTATAAATGTGTAATTTTAATAGAAAAGGTTTCAGTAGAAATGACGAAACAAGGGAAATATCGGCGTTCAACGTGTTAAACTATAAAAACAGAAAAGATATAAGTAAAAACCAAGTAATTAACATAATAAGCTACAGTAGGAATGACCTGGTTTCTCGTTCTTGACGAAATCTGTATTTGTTCTCCCTGTCTTTCGCCTTTTTTGCAAATCTCTTTATATCCCGCACTACTTTTACTCATTCTCTCTACCACTCACTCATTCACTGACTCACACATTTGATCTACATTCCCATACATATTGTTACACCTGGCGGAGGGTCTTCCGCGTTTGGGCATTTCTTTATTTCACAATTACAAATACAGTATGAAATAGAACGTCTGTTCTCTACGAAAGCTCGGTAGCGACTTTCTGTATAAACGTTTCCGGTCGTCAGGCAACGACCGGCCGATCGATCCATCGACTTCGATTCGATACTCGAATCCAGCGGGTTCGAGGGAACAGCTTCGTTCTATACGCCAATATGAAGTTGGCGTAACACTGCCCCCTCCTCTCGAAAAGCGGTCGTCTCGACCGCGGTGACTTCAAATTGGAGAGCCCAGTTTTCAGGTTATTTCTTGAATCCATAACCTTTGTAAAACTGCTTGGGAACCCGATGCCTTAGTTTGAAGAGGAAGTAGACAACTCCAAAGATAACTGGTCTACTGGTGTGGCTCCGATCAAACTAACGCCTCGACATTTGTCCTCCGACCCAAGGGAAAACCACCCAAAAACCTTGAGTGAGACGGTGGCATTTCATCGATTCGGTAATCAAGTTCTTTTCTTTCCAGAATCCTTTTCCGTTTCATTTTCTTGCGGAATCTTGTCCCATCTATACTTCAAATCCATCTTGCGTTCTTAATTCCTTCGAAGGTGTGCGGGTATCTTCGAAACGGGCAAGTCGATTCACGTGCACCACCTTCGGCTTCGCTTTTGGAGAACGAACAATCCTGTAGATTAGTTCGTTCAAACGTGCCTGTACTACGTATGGGCCTTCCCAATTGGCTTGTAATTTTGGGCATTTTCCCTTCGTGCGTTTTGGATAGTACAACCAAACTTGTTCTCCGGGCACGAAGGAAATTGGCTGGGAATGTGAATCGTACCAGGTCTTCAACTTCTCGCTGCAAAGACGCATCCGTTGGCGCACGTACTTATGAATTTCTTGAAGTCTTCTTTTTGTCTCCCCGACGAAGGTGTTATCTTCTATAGTCACGGGGGTTGGCCCTCTCAAAAGGTCAAGAGGAAGACGTAGATCGTGACCCATAAGTAACGTAGCCGGTGTGTATTGCGTCGTTTCGTGCCGAGAAGATCGGTATGCCAGGAGGAATAGCGGAATCCATTGGTCCCAGTCCTTTTGATTGTCTGCGATATAGAACGACAAATACTGCAGCAGAGTTCTATTCATCCTCTCTACGAGTCCGTCCGACTGAGGGTGGAGTGGCGTCGTCCTCGTCTTCTTGATTCCGAGCAACTGCATTAGTTTCTTGAAGACTGCCGACTCGAAACTTCGACCCTGATCAGAATGGAGCTCTAGAGGAACACCATGTCGACTCACCACCTCTCTCAGGAGAGCTTTAGCAATTGTCGCCGCGCGCTGATCTGGCAACGGAATCACCTCCGGCCACTTGGAAAAATAATCCACCACTACCAGCGCGTATTTATTACCGCTTGATGATTTCGGCAAGGGTCCAACAATGTCGAGCGCCACCCTCTCAAAAGGTGCCCCGACATTATAAATCCTGAGGGGTCCTCTACCCTTCTCCTTCGGACCCTTCCTCGCCGTGCAAGCGTGACAGCGGCGACACCACTCTTCGACATCCATTCGGTGTTCGGGCCAAAAGAACCTCTGTCGCACTTTCGCAAGAGTCTTGCGTACGCCGAAATGTCCTCCTGCAGGAGCCTCGTGACATCCGCGCAGCACTTCTTCGACCTTGCTTTTTGGGACCAGTAGGAGGTGCGATGCATCTTCTCCGCTCGCGGATTCCCATCTTCGGAAAAGCATTCCGTCCTTCACATCCAGCGAATCCCATACCTTCCACAAGTACTTTGTTACAGGTGGATACACGGAGATCTCTTCCCAAGTAGGCTTTATTCTTCCGATCTTTTTATGTAAGAGGAAGCCAATTTCTTCGTCCTCTTCCTGCGCTTTCTTCCAATCTGTTCTATCCGTTATTTCGCAGATAGTCCTAAGTATGTGATCCGAGACTTTTTCCTTTCTCCGTTGTGCTGGATTTCTTCGCACGGGCGAATCTATCTGCATTCAAGAGATTCACCCGTGAGCCCGTGTCCAGGACTATCTGACACTCCTCTTCTTCCAGGCGTCCCACGACGGATGTAGTTTCCTTAGTGGAACACCTCCCCACTACGATGGGGATTGGAAGGCTTCGAGTCGGTGGTCCCCGTTCTACGCCGGCTCTGTGTGGTTTCCCTCAGTCTTCTTCCGTTTCTTGGGACAATTCCGCTCTATATGTCCCTTCTTCCCGCAGGTCCAACATTCTATCGGCCGCTTCACGGAATTGTTGCTGGAAGCTCTTTCTTTGACGCACGATCCCGTCGTCGTTGTTTCCGTTGTCCTCGGAGGAAATCTATTAAAAGATGGAGAAGGCCGAGTCTGTGTCCTTTTTTGTATTGGAGCTACAGAAATAGACTCCACGGCTTCTATCTCAAGAGCCCTGACAATCGCGGCTCTCAGGTTTGCGAAACCGCCAAGTCTCAATGTACGTTTCATCTCTTCGTTTTCCAGGGAAGAGATAAATTGAGAGGCTGCGAGTCTGTCCCGTGTTTCCGCAGGACAGTCGCCGAAAGCGGCATGAGCCAACCTCTCCACTTCCGTGGCCAACTCGGAGATTGACTGTCCTTTCCGCTGCCGACAGGATTGGAAGAGGAAATAATTTAAATTTGATAGATTTTTGGTTCCAAATCGTGCCTGAAGAGCCGAAACTAAGTCCTCATATAAAGGTTGTCCGGCAATAGAAAGGGAAACTAGAATACTACGAGCCGATCCCTCCAAGGACGCCACTAAGGCTAAAGCCTTCTTCGGTGCATCCCAATTATTCGCACAGGCCACTGCGTCAAATTGAATTTTATATTCTTCCCAAGAAGAAGTTCCATTAAACATAGGTGGTTTTAGTGTATACCCTAATTCCGTACGCGGGGGAATCGGCTGCGAAACAAGGGGAGCCGCGATCCGTGTATCCCCCGTAGGAATCGGATCACGACTCTCCACAGCAACAAGAGGAACAGAAACTTCGGCGTTCTGGCCGATCTGTATCGTGAGCGCTCGTAGCTGGGCTTCGAGCGCTCCAAACCTCCTATCGAGGGCTGCTCTCTCGGCCGCCCTTTCTTCCGCTTCTTTCTCTCGTTCTCGATTCCGTTGTGCCTCCGACAATTCTTGTTGTCTTCGCAACTGAGAACTCAGATTCTCCAGAAGTCTTTCCAGACGGTCCGGCTCCTCCGCAGGCGTAGTGGGTCGGGAATTTTCTTCCCCTCTATCCAGCATCCCGCTTCCGGCACCAATGTTACACCTGGCGGAGGGTCTTCCGCGTTTGGGCATTTCTTTATTTCACAATTACAAATACAGTATGAAATAGAACGTCTGTTCTCTACGAAAGCTCGGTAGCGACTTTCTGTATAAACGTTTCCGGTCGTCAGGCAACGACCGGCCGATCGATCCATCGACTTCGATTCGATACTCGAATCCAGCGGGTTCGAGGGAACAGCTTCGTTCTATACGCCAATATGAAGTTGGCGTAACAATATTATTACGAATTATTATGAGTAGACTGCGGATATTTATGCAAATTTCGAGTTTCACAAATGCAGGTGAGACAGGAAAACCTATCTAGGGATTTATTACACTCAATAAATATTACAACAAATACCATACTGTGGATATTTTAGATATATTTTTATGTTATGTTCGTTTTGTATATTTTAGCCGTATTTAATTTGTCATAAATGCATAAAAATCCGCAGTCTGATTATGAGTAACGAAATTCTCTCCCCTATATGTGGTATCGATTACTAGAACGATAGCAACGAGTTGCAAATGTTGATAATGTTATGTCAAGAGTTGTCTGCGAGCCCTGAGATTGAACCTGTTCAAATAGAATTGTTATTTTTATAATCTTTAAGTTGTTTTATTATGAAGCATCGCAACAATACATATTTTATTTTTTTTATTTCACTTACGATCTCGAGAGAATGCATGCCTGATTTTCTACTTGTCAGCCGGATATTGGAAGTCCATGAATTTTTCTAAAGGTAGACGACTCCAGATACCAACGGCTTTGAAATAACGGTGAAATTGGAATATTTCTGACCTCTGTTGAAATCGTGCATCGGGAAACACTCGGTTGATCGAGAAACACATATCATTTCGCTCTGTCATCGGACCGGCAAGAATACTGTGCAAATATTGAATTTATTTTATTTCACGTTTTTGAGAATTTTTAGTGATTGCGGATTTGATTGTACGCTTGGGAGAATTAAATTAGTTTTGTAAGCGATTGTCAATTTAGTAGTGAAGTATCTTGTAGAAAAGTAATCGACGGTGGGGCAGAAGTTTGACAACGTTCCGAGAGGAAGTTTTAGGGTGTTCCTCGCAATTATTGGTGAATTGAATTAATTGGAATCTCTGAGCGTGCGATATCGTCCGGTGGAATTGGAATTGATTCAGCTTTTCGCGCCGATTTTGCGAATGTTTTAGAGGGTGTGGATGAGAATTGCTCGTTTGATGGTTTCGTTTGATTTTCGCCCTTTTAGTGTATCACGTTATCTAGGAGAATTTTTAGCACTCTATTTTTTCTGAATCAGCACATCTATCTACCCTCGCTATTTTTTCGAATTTTCAAATATTTCTTGGGATGTGGTCGAGGGTTGTTTGTGTGGTTTCACGTTTTTT
Organism: Cerceris rybyensis; assembly: GCA_910591515.1. Taxonomy (NCBI): domain Eukaryota; kingdom Metazoa; phylum Arthropoda; class Insecta; order Hymenoptera; family Crabronidae; genus Cerceris; species Cerceris rybyensis. Next base: position 12,325,265 of record OU342799.1, read on the forward strand.
AGGTAAATTTTTTATCACTTTATTTCCTCTCTACTAGAAAGACAGCCTTCACCGATATTGCAAATATTTGATAACATTCGGTCGAAGATCGTTCGCTTGATTTCAGTACGTTTTGTTATCTAAAAAAATGTTTAGCCACTTCCTTCTTCTCTACTATTAAAATTACTTTTGCCGACGTTTTAGATATTCTATAGAATATAATTAAAGATCGTATGGTGATTCCCTTTGATTTCAGCATTTTTGATGTATTATCTTACCGTGTAATATTTTTATCATTCTTTCTTCTCTAGTTTTAAGTTTGCCATTGAGCTTGTCGCAAATTTTCTCGACGATAACCTTGTTACATTTTATGCAAATTTGAGAATTATTACGGATTATAAAATTGCGTCTTTCCCTCGTAAATATTCATGGCTTAGCGAATGCAAATTTTAATTGTACCTACTCCATTACCACCGTTTTTTTAAAGCGGCTCCTTTATCTTATATTTATCATTATAATACTGTTTGCGTGCATCGTTGAAAATAACAATCTACACCAGTGATAGTGAACCTATGACCCGTGGGTCAAACACTGTCCCACGCAGACTTTTTAAATGACCCACGCGTTAATTTTCACAACCTTTTCTTTTATATAACAAAAGAGAAAACAGGGAATCAAAAATATCCAAAAAAATAACCAATATATTTCTACTGTCAAATTTATAAAAAAAATATTTTCAAGTAGACATTGGTTAGCTGAGAACTAAAAATAGTAGTTCTTAACAATACTCCCCTACCCTTTTCATGTGACGCCACTAGTCTAGTGACCTACGAGTTAAAAAAAATAATGAACAAAAGACTCACTTCTCGAAAAGGTTCGTCATCACTGATCTACACAATAATATTTAAATTTCAACGTTATTTCAAAGCCAGTGTGTTGTTGTTCGGAGTCGCTCGTTTAAAAAAAAACTCGCACGTTTCAAGAACATTAAACCTGCAAAAAGTGAAAACATTCTTGCACTGCACAGTCAATATACCTCGACGAGTTCAACGAAGCGGAAAATTTGTGATATCCAACCAATAGTACGATCGTATCAGCCGCATTCTCGCAGATCAGCCGTCAAATCTCGAAACCGTGGAGAGATTTTCGACGTATTCGATATCGTGAAGATCCTCTACCTTTTTCTCCTCCTTTTCCTTCTTCTCTTCATCCTCCAACATGTCGTCTTGATTACACAGCCGTACAACGAGATCCAACCTGGCAGGTATATCTTCCACCTAATTCTACCTTCGACCTTACCGCTTCAAAAAGGAACCCACAGCTCGGCCAACCTTAAATCGTTTTACGGTCGAAGGCTCGTAAATTTTCCGAAGCTGATTCGCTGCCACTTGCGTGGACTACCAATAAGGTCGAAAAATGGAAGTTGCGCGCACGCGATTTTCTATCGGGCTTCGATTTATGGTCGTTATTATACATCGATCAGAGATCGACGGCTGAGAGCTCTTCGAGGTTTCTTTTGCGGAGCTAAGGAAGGATGTTTCAAGGTGATCGATCGTAAATCTTGATAGATTATGACAATGGTGGAGACGATGGCCGCTGGTGGCTCGTTATGAACCTTGTTCGGGGATGTTTGTGAGTTTACCTTGTATTTTTTTTTTAAATTTTCTTGGTTTCAGCTGTTATGGTAGTTTTACTTAGGATTTATTATTTTAAATAGATTCGAAGTCACTGAGGTTGCGAGCTTTTCGGAGTTTCACTTGATGAGAGGAACGAAGACCGAGGTTTTTAATCTTGATGAATTTTGGCAATGGTCGATGTAGAGAGGATGGTTGCTGGTGGCTCGTGGAACTCGCTTAGAGAGTTTTGTGGTTTTATCTTTTATCAATAGTGTTTTTGCCTGGCTTAGGCTATTATGGTCGTTTTATCTAGGATTTATTGTTTTAAATGAATTCGAAGTCACTGAGGTTGCGAGCTTTTCGGAGTTTCTCTTGATGAGCTGGACGAGGATGTTTCGAGGACCTGGTCTTTTAATTTTGATGAATTTTGGCTATGGTCAATGTAGAGAGGATGGTCGCTGGTGACTTGTGGACCTTGCTTAGGGATGTTTGTGGGTTTACCTTTCATTGATAGTTTTCTTTTCTTGACTTAGGCTGTTATGATCGTGTCGTCTAGAATTTATTATTTTAAGACGTCACAGAGGTTGCGAGCTCTTTGGATTTCCTTTTGCACAGCTGAATGAGGATGTTTTGCGGACATGCTTCTTAATCTTGGTGGATTTTGGCAATAGTCGACGTACAGATGATGGTAGCTCGTTGTGAACCCTGTTTGGGGATGGTTGTGGTGTTATCTCTTATCTATAGCTTTATTTTTGTACTTTTGGATACAGCAGTTACGGTTCTTAGGTATCTTCTTAGGTCATTTTGCCTAAGATTTACTAGTTTAAGTGGATTCGGAACCTAAACATACCGTTTAATTAATACCAGTGAGTCGCTTCTTTTGCCCTGGTTTTGGAAATGTTAGTTGAAAAGTCGTACATATTTTACTTGTCTTTTTGTATCCTGGAAATTGCGAAAGAATTATCATTTCGATACTTCAGTGTTTTCATTCGGGAATTATGAGTTTTTAAGTTTTTTACGCCATATGTAAATATTACTTCTTAAATTTGATGTACCTAATTTTTGCTATATTTGCAACGAGTGAACACGTATAATAAAAATGTTATTTGAAGTTTTCGAGCAAAACTTTTGACACGCTGCAGGAATTTAAATGCCGAACGAAGCGAACTTACAAGAAATTCCAGAAAGTAAAGACTCGGGAAATTTTGAAAAATGTTTGGACATAAACTTTTCTGATTTAAGTTTCTATATTTTTAAGAAATATTTTCAAAGTGTCGAGCAACGTAAATGACTTTATTTTCAGTGACAAAAATATAGTTTTGCATGAATGCTTCTAAATTTTTCTTTCTCAAACATGTAAATACGTTTCTAATTCATGGAATTACTTTTTGAAATATTTTAAATATGTCAACATTTCTCTGATGTCCATATTTGATTATACTTTCGCACCAAAACTTTCAATTTCAAAATAAAGCGTGTTTCAAATACTGCAGAAATGAAATTTCAAACTAAAATTCTATTTTACAATATATTCAACAAATGGAATATATTTTGCACAAAATGAGAATAGTAAAATAACACAAAGGGACGATAAACGGTGCCGTTGTGCAAAAATGAGAAAAAAATCCGTAAGCAAGAATTCAGCCGGTCCATTTGTTCGAGGCAGGAAATTCTTGCTGTTATTCATTTCGAGGAAAAAAATGTGCTACTGGAGAAGTGACAGGCAGAGATAAAAAATACATATATGTATTGTGAAACATTCAACTGCAGCGAAAAACTACGGGCAATTCGTTGTCCTGCAGAACTGCCGTGTGGAATCATCGAGCTTGAATATTTTATAAGAACGAAATATCCCGTGTATCCTGCGAAATCCGGAGGATTTTCAGGTGACACTGTCGCAAAGTTGAACTCTTTAAAAAAGGCACTTTTCAATTGATCCAATTTTATCGAATAACGCATCAAAAAGCACGAATTCGTTCGATTTTTTATGTCAATTTCTTCTAGTAAAAACCAGACTTTTATTATCCTTTTCAATTTTGATCCCTAGCTAAATTTTCTACTCATCTGTCTTTTTCATTTGTATTAATTAGGATTGAAAGAATTTTTTTGTTGTCAGCATTCGAATCAAACATATTTCGCATATTTTATATCAATTAAAATCATGAAGTATCGTTATTTACGTGTTAATAAGAGTAAAAGGATGTTCTTCTAACTTAAATCGCAGGATTGCAATTTTTTATATTCCTTTTATTTTTTTCTACATGAAATATTCGCATGTTGAGTACCGCCTGAGGCATCGATGACCGTTGTTAGATCTTAATGCCAAAATTGATATATTGAGTTGATTAAGAAGGAAATTAAAAACCAATCCTTCCTAATTAAAACTCTCTTTCGCACAATTAAACTTTATATTGTCTTTTCTCACGAAAAAATTCCCAAACTGTGCCTAGCAATGTTAAAATTGTTAAAAGTACCTCCACTTCTTTACTTAATTACACTGATTACACCAAATTTTCTTCCAAATCCAAAATAAAAAAGGTAGGATGAATATAATTAAAAAGAACGTATCGAAATGCTCTTAACACGGTCTGAGTTTTCAGAAAAAAGGACATTATAAAATTGAATTACAAGAAAGACAATTTTATTTTTTTTTACTACTAACAGCAATAAAGGTCTTTCCACTCAAGTATTTCTATGGATAATCTTGCCAAAACAGTGAAAAGTTTCACTATTTCGAAAGTTTACAAAGTGCTCGGAAAAGGAATCTTTTTTACATTTCGAACGGATCGAAAGAACACAGGAAAGTCGAATCGAATTTCAGAAGCGAATCCCCGATTTTGTCACATTGAGATGCCAGTCGAAACGCGTTCCAGGCGGTTAGTACGTATTGATTCCTTCCTGGCATCCTCATCCTCCCACCAGGACAGCATCCTTTGCCCCTCTCGGATCTTCCTTAAACCCTCCACCCAGTGGAGGAGCTTCTTTGATCTTGCCACCTGGATACATAACGAGAGCTTCGGAAACTCATAGACTAAACAGATTTCAAGGTAGAACCGATTCGAATTGCTATAGGTAATGAAATTTACTCTCGATATGGAAATACTGCATTTCCAAAATGTCGTAATGACATGTGAACAGCCGTCGCGATATGTCGTATATAGGTACTTCTCCTATAATTGAATAATTAGAAGGTGGATCATCTTTTTTGTATATTTTACTGTTATTTTTTAACACTAAATCTACCAAGATCATTCGACTGGTTCAAATTTTTTTCTAAAAATGATCTAAATTGATAGAGCAGCTGTGAAGTAAATATTCCACTTCTATTTTATAAAACCAAAATTAGTTAATTAGTCACCTTTCTCACCTCTTCATTTCTTAATTTCTATGATAGTTATTAAGGTATCCAATTTTTAGTAGATATAACGTCGGTAGTTTTAGCGTTAATATTTTCGTACTTTGTTACAATTATTTCGCAGAAGGTCGTTAGTATAACAGAAATTGCCATTTTTATATTTAGAAGTCGAAAAATTCAATTGCTGGAGAGAAAATTAAGTGACAACGTTATTTCACTAAATTATACTCGATTTCGCTGTAAAATTGAATTTTTGCATATCTTCCTGATGTTTAATGAAAATAAAATTGCATTTATTTTTCATGAAATTCGTTTCGCAAGATTCTCGATTAAGCTTTAGTATTTCAAATCTACATCAATAATTTGTTACATTTTTACAGACAAAGAATCCTTTGAAAAAAACACATCAAAGGGATTAATTTTTGACGATGTCGAGCGAATCAAGTTTGAAAGTATCGTCATTTAAGTGCACAATGGAGACGATCTCCATGAAAAAAACTTCTCTGTTATATCCATACACAGAAAGAGCGTATAAATAGTTAACAGGAAAGCTGTACATGAAGTACGTATCGCAATTTCCGTCGTAATTGTATAAAACCTGTTAAAAGTCGTGGTGTTATCAAATAAAACGAGAACTCATTATTAATGCCGCTATAGGGGGAGTTTCGAGCCTGCCGAGGACTTTATTTGAATTTTGATCACGTGAACAATTTGAATTACAGATTCGTATTAGTTATATTAAGCGTGCACATGGATAGGCATCCTTTTTATGCCTTCCCCTTTCCGCTGAAGTTTATTTGGTCAACGAAAGCATCGCCGTTGTCGCGACAAACTACTTTCGCATTATTAAATTACGATGGCACGTTATTTGCATAAATTTCTTACGTGAATTTGGTGTTTTGTATCTTTTTCACTGTTAGGACGCAGAAATTCAGAAATATCGAAGATGTCATGTAGATGAAAATGAGTATTGCAGTTTGTTCATCGCTGAGACGTTGCATTTGAGAAATATAAAAAATATAGCGTTGCTAAGAAAATTACAGTATTATAAGAAAGAATTCATTTAAATTTCATGATGTTAAAATGTGCAAGAGTTATATTGTTTGTTATTATCTCATTCTTTCTTATATTATAATCTAAGAAATTTGAATTATTCTTTCTTCGAATAAGGAAAAGAATGTAGCCCTTTTTTAAAATATTTGTAATTTAAATTGTTAAATTGTGAGGACTTAGAAGGAACGTAGTGGAAACAAAACTAAACTGTATCTTTTTTCCAAAGAATTTATGTAAAATTGGAGAAGCAAAAAATTTATATTCTTCAAGGATCTTCAAATTACTAACTGTTATTCCACTAATTCATCTTTTACCATCTTAAGATTTGTTGTATTAAACTTTATTTATTTCTCTAAAAAAAAAACTCAAAATTTGCATTTCGCATTAAACGATATACCTATTTAATCAGTGAATCCATTCCATCACTTTACTAGAAGATGCACTCGCAACGGAAGTTGCAATTTCCGAGAAGCTTATAAATATTACGTTCAATTTCGTGCAAGTACATTTTCCTCGTTTTTATTATGATGCAATTTATTCGCCGCAAATTGACATCACGCGCATACAGCATTCAAGAAAATTCAGTGATTAAACCGGCAATGGTAATTACGTCGGTGGACTCTGCGTTCTTACTGCTGGGAATTGAATTACTCCAGTTATGAATTTTATCACGAGAGATATCTGGGTATAACGTTTTGCATAGCAGTAATTAATTAAAACTCGGTGACCGGTGTCATTCGTATCAGCGCAAATTCGGAATGTTTGCTAAAACATTCAATGACATATTGTTCGTCAGTTGTTTACCAACTGAACAAAAATATTTAGTAAGGACACGAGGCACCTCAAAAAAAAATGCAAATTAATGGACATCCGTCTACAATTAATAATGTGCTTAATACTTTTCTTAATTATTACATTTATAATTATAAATGCACAGTGTTAATTTATTTGTAGCTTAAAAAATCGTAAACTTTTATATTTTAATCAAGTCTCGATTAACACTATATTTACGGCCGCCAAATCTGGCATATTTAAATATATTAAATAAATACCTTAGAAACAAAGGAATTAATTGGCAGAAAATGGTATAAGTTAAGTGATTTGTTTATGATAAGATACATGTGGGGTATTTACTGTGCTGTTTCTGTATAAATATGGAAAGTTATTTTTAAAAAAATAGGAACCCATCTATTTGATGGCTGCCGCAAAAAATGACGTTAAGTACAAAAATCGATATTAAGTAAAGAAGCTTTTTATATTACGATTTTAGAATTCTAATAATCGACAGCAAATGACAGATTTGAAAAAGTGCAAGTATTGCAATGAAGAAGGATTTTTCCATCGTCCAGTTCAATAATATCATCGACATTTCCTTCTTTCCCGCGTTCATCCATATTGGCGCGAAAATTGTTAGTAATAGTGGTATTAATGTTTACCATCGAACGTTGGAATTAATACCGCAAATCGTAATTGCTCCCAGGACAATCGAAGCAATTGGACTTCGGTTCGTGCTCGCGGGACATAAATTGAGCTCGATTGTTCGCAGAAATTGGCACTTTCCCTCGATTCCCATCAGAATTCCTTCCGTCTCGGCTAGACAGAATTTTTCATTCCGTTTCCGTGAAAACTCCTTCTGTATATATTTCTCCAAGTACGGGGTTACTTTAAATGCCCCGAACGTGTGCCGTTGAAATTTGTTCGGCCATTTCTAGTGTCCATTGGAGTTTTCACGGTAGAAAATAAATTCCATTCGTCCTCGTACATTTCTCTTCACCCTGGCGACGTCCGCGAGAGGCCCACACCCTTCGTTTTTAATTAAATGCTCGCTAGCCCCTTTCGAGCATCGTGTCTCACTTTTCCCTTTTCTTTTCCTCTTCTATCCCACTCTTTTTCACCCCCATCTTTCTCCAACTGTTATGCCCTCTGACTCTCTAACATTCCTCCATCATTTTATTTCTCTTTTACACCTACCCCGTGGCTTATCTCTTCTTTTTTCTTTCACCCTCTTTTTATTTCATAATTCTTCCTATTTCTCCTTGTTTCCACAGTTTTCCCTGTCTATATGGACATTTTCCTTTCCATTGTAACCCGTATGTTATTTTACTCTTTAATATTCCTTCTCCTTCTCATCACCTATTTTTCTTCCTCTTTCATCTTCTTCTTTTTCTCAAATTTTATTTTACCTTTCTTTGTATTTCATTTTGACCTTAAAATTTCTTTCCATCTTTTTTACGTTTCACGCACTTTGACCTTGCATCTCCGACCTACCTTTATCCCTTTTTACCTTCTTGTTTATCCGCTATCGCGTGTTCTTCTTTCATCGATCATTCGGCGTAATCAACGGCACCGGAAGTTGTAATAGCAACCGGCTTGTTTGACCGGGCGTATGAAAGCGAGAAAAATGCCGATCAACTTTTTTTCCAGAGACGAGGGATTGAAAGACATGTATTACGAGTTCGCGGAGAGCTTAACTCTTTGATGCTCGAATATTTCGAGAAGCTTCGATGATCTTGCGCCTCGTTCTTTGGATATTTAAACGTTCAAATATTTCGGAATTTTCTACTGTGAGTGTGTTATTATGTGAGTGCTCAATAGTCTAATTTTTGATAGATATTTGGATGTTTAAACGTATGGAGAATTTATGTTTTTAAATATTTTAGAATGGAGGTCTTTTTGTTGCTTTTTGCGACGTGCAGTTGCATTTTGTCGTCTTGTAGATATAATTTTTGAAATCCTGTAGATTAATTGTTTTACTCGTTTAGAATCAAGTTTGAATTTTTGTATATTTGTAGAATTTACTTAGGATTATCTTTTATGCGATTTTTAAAGCACGATGCAACATCGGAAAAAATGAATGGAAAGTTCGTAACAGAGTTTTCTGATAGAAACTTTAATTTCATCTCTTACAGCTCGGAGTGCAACTCTCGGGCGTTCTTTTTTTTGACTTTTGCATTTAAATAGATATTATCATCTTCATCGGCGAGCGAAAATACCCAATTATTAAACTTCCTACGTATCTCTTCACCGAAATGTAATTTTTTATTAGTCGTGGAATTCTGATACATCTTCGCAACATCTCCTGAATTCTGTTGAATTTCATTAAACATTTTCCTTGATATTTTTTACGATGTTTTTGTTTCACATTTCTACAATTGTTTGAACGATTTACAAAATATTTTTCTAACGATACAGATTTCAATTATTCCGTGCAATTATCGCGAGCTCCTCGGTAAGATTTATACATAATATTACCGAAGATGATATAGATATCATTTCACGAGAAATGATCAGAAATGTCTGTTTTATAAATCTTTATCAAGTATCAATGTATCTACGTGGAAAATTACATCATTGACTAGTTTCGTTAACAAAGCTTACCCAGTTAATTGGCACTTGTTCCATGAAAATCATCGATCGTAATTCCAACTAGTGTTTCTCCCCCTTTACGTAATATCTTTGAAGACCCTTCGTTTTTTTTTTCTTTTACACAGATATCGAGAAATTACACTGTATAACAATACTTTCTACCATTTCTATGTTGAAATTCCTTTTAAGCTTTCAAATTGACTCTTAATAAAAAAAGAAAAACTCCTGTATTAATTGAAATATTACAAAACATACTAATATACAAAAGAATTATTTTATTCATCAAATTGTTATCAGATAATTATTCTTAAATTAAGTAGTCAATTAATATATAACTTATTCTAAAATTAATAAGCCAATTAATTCTATTATATTCATTGCTATATATAAAAAAAGTTACAAGGGAAAGTTGGACGGTTTATTAAAGTTATGTTCATACCATCGAAGAGAACTATCGACCACCGATATTGCAAATTATCCGTCGTTCGAAACGGCGGCTTAACCAAATCCCTTGCACACACATCGAACAATCAGCCCCTGCGCCTCTACCTCAATAATGAAGCCGCTAATCGAAGTTGCGTAATAAACTTTTCGTTTCGTTTCAATTCGGCGGGGATTTCTCTTTGTGTACGGCGCTACACTCGGTACTCGGGCAGTCCTCGTGCAATTTCCGGGCCAATCGTGATTTAACGAGGACACTCGACGTCGAGGACGTCGAAGAAAATATTTCCTCCCTCTTATTATTCCAGTGTCGCGCAATAAACGCCCCAGCTCGTCATCGGCCTAATGCCATTACGTGCCGTTTCCCTCTTCCCCTCCTGATTTCGCTCTTTTCTGCTCCCTCTTTGTTCTTTCAATTCTTTTTCTGACCCTTTCTCTTCCTCCTTCTCTCTCTCTTCCATTGTTTATTTTTTTCTCATTCTTCGGTCCCCCTTTGATTTCTTCTCTTCATCTTCTGCTTGTTCTCTCAAGTTCTCTTTTGTTCATCTTAGTCTATCGATTTCACTCATCTTATTCTTGGTTTCTCGTTTTCTTTATCTTCCTTCCTCTTCCACTCTCGATTTCTTTCACCTTCTGCTTGCTCTCTCAATTTTTCTCTTGTTCTTCTTGGTCTCTCAATTTCTCTTTTCTTCTTCTTGGTATTTCGATTTCCCTCTTCTTCTTCTTGGTTTCTCGTTTTCTTTCTCTTTCTTCCTCTTCCATTCTCGATTTTTTCCCCTTCCTCTGCTTGTTCTCTCAATTTTTCTCTTGTTCTTCTTGCTCTCCCAATTCCTCTCTTCTTCTTCTTGGTCTCTCGATTTTCATATCTCTTCCCCTTTCTCTTTTATTTGCTTGATTTTTCTTTACCTCTCTCGTTCCTGTTCGCTCTCTCTCATCCTCTCTTTTTTATATTTTCTCTCTAACTTTCTCTTTCCTTTGCTCGATTACACTGTTTTTGTTCTTCGATCGTCCTTCCGTTTTTCTTTTTCTTCCTCAATTTAATTGTCTTTCCTTTCGTCTCTTGCCTTTTCTTTCTCTCTCAGTTTCACTCTCTTACTTTTCTATCTCTTTCTGAATCAGAAAGAGATTTTCATCTCTCACGCTTTCCTTTGTATACTCGTAGGTCTATTTTCTTTATTGTTATAAACAAGAATAGCACCGTGAACAATTATTATTAACTGGCAGGCGACAAGTAAACGTGTTACTCTGCTCTACGATCTCGTGTATCACTACTTACGTACGAGACGGCGCCTTAGGTACCTAAGGCATCGCGCTTTAATCCAACTAATTGTACTTTATTAACGACCATTAAACTGGTGCATAGAATGTGCCTCCCCCGTCGCTTCGAAGACTACGTCATTAAGGTTCGTTCAAACTTGGAAATTACCGATAGTAAAAAAATGTACCAAATATTTTTACATTGTGCACTCTATTACATAGGAGTTTTGAGGAGATATCGAGGGATTCAAGCACAGAAAAAAATAATTATTTCGCGTTGGAAGAATCAATAGATGAACCAAGGATTTTTATTTCTTTTTCAGTAACTGTTTTAACCCTTTGCGGACGGAAATATTTTTGAATATTAAGAGATAATCATTCATTTAGCGATCTGAAGCCACCTTTTTGAAGAACGTTAATAAACACAAATTATAAATTACTATTTGTGTAATTATATTTCAATGGTTGCATTTCAATTTTTCAACTCTGACCGTGTATACATGCCGAAATAAACTATAATTAAATTTTTTCTCAGGCCACATATATACGTCATTAGTCCTCAAACAGTTAATAGAAATAGAAATTTTGAAATTCCACTTTGGCTGCACCTTTGATGAGTTAGTTACATATTTTTTTAAGCATTCCATTCTTAAATCTATATTATCGTTCAGTCAGCTGGACATGTCTGACCGGTAAGTCTTATTCTACTTAAATCCTTTGCTTATTCAAACTGATCTCTATTATTGGTTTCTAACATGTCCTCCCATATATCCACCTTTGTTTATATCCCCTTAAAGCGATAAGACTCACATTTCAATCCCCTTCACTCTTCTCACATCTTCTATTCTTTACTTTTCTTATTGAACTTTCTATATCCGCCTCTTTCCTGATCGCTTCCATCTTCAATTTTATCTACAGCTTTTTTAGCTTCATCTATTTGCGCAATCACGAAAAGAAAAAGTAACGTTCAGCTGCAATTATTGCTGCATGAAATGCTCTTTTTTGTATTATTACCTCACCGACAAAATCGTTCTAATTTACGTACGCACTTTCTTCATTACCGCTGAACTTCACTAATGTGGATAATTGAGACGTACTAATTACTATCCAGCCACGAGTAATGTAATGTCCTCTGGGGAAAAACAGAATTCATTAGTAAAAAGAATAATTGTAATCATATATTATATAATTCGTACTATCGCTATACTTTTCGTCCCCATAACTGATTTCTTTAATAAATGAACGTTCAAGGGTCTACTAAATTAATACAGATATTTTAATAAGTAACTCATGAGATATCTTAATTACAGTTTTTCATTTCTCACCAGCCCTTAAATTAATCTCAAACTCTAACTAGTAAAATTAACTTCATTTTTGAACTTCACTTTAAATTAATTCACATTTGCAATCGTTTATGTGTCGCATTCTTACTTTTTTTTAATATATAATTAAAACTTTAAAAATTTGACTGCTATAAAGACTGCATAACGTAAACACGTGGCGTGAAAATGCATAACGTAATTAGTTATCAACGCCCTTCTGGTGCATTATCCCGGAAGAGTGAGCACGTCGATAGAACCTAATATCTGGGTTAACGTAATTAGTCCATTAATCCGACTAATTACAATCTTCAAGAAATTTTCATTTCTCAAATAGAGAATCCCAAACTCTAGCATCGAAAAAAATCTTTTTACAACTTCCAAAGTGCTATTGTCTTATAAAAGTCTTGATTTCTACCAAGCTCTTCTTAACACTTTACCAATCGGTAGCCTATTAATAGACTCTTTCGATCCAACGCTTTTGGAATTTTCACTTATTAATCGTAGTTTATTAATAGGCTTTTTGGTCCCAACACTTTTGACATTTTACCTTATTAATCAGTTGCCACGAAAATTAATAAATTGTTATTTATCATTGCCCTTTACTGTGCCAAGGACTCAATTGACAAGAATTTGTCACTTTCAAATGAAAGTTGCCAAAATATGGCAACTTTGGCCAAAAAACCAGTCAGAAGTGGGTATGATGTTAAAAAAAATACTAATCGGCAAATTGTTACAATATATCTCTGTAATTTCAATCACTCCAGTGTTATTCAACTATTTCCTAAACAAAAAATATTATTGAAAAGCCTCAATTTAATTTGTAATGTGTTGATTTAATTGGATTCATTTACACGGTCTATAATTCTCATAGATCAATGACGACTTTCTAGTAAATTGAACGTCCCTCGATCGACAACTCTTCACTACCTCGTACGCATACACGTAGCTTTTCAGCCATTGTATCGCTGAATCGCTGTTCTATAAAGTTTTAATTAGTGCAGATTCTCTTACACGCGTCAGGGAATTATTCCATTAGAGAATAAAGCCCGGTCCGGCTTTGTGGACGCTGCGTGTCTCTCCTGTTAAGCCTTCTGCTCTTTCAGCAAAGCGCATTCATGGGGACATTATCACAAATCAATTATCGCCGAACGAGGTCAAGGTATTTCAAATGGATTCTATGGAAAAAAAGGGATAAAAAAAATTAACGAAATAAAATTACGTCTTCGATTCGAGTTCGGTACTTTATAGCACTTGCAGACGATGTTGCTGAAGTTGATTAATAGCTCTCAATTTACCGAGCATTACTTGCCGTTGGTGTAAAATGGCAGAGCGTGGGATGCTGTATTGTGCGATGGAATGAAATTGCCCCGTTAAATGGACGAAATTAGGAATTATGTCGGTTCGATTCTGCCTGGGTAATTAATATACTTCACCGATTTATAATTTGGATATTTTATTGCGTCTGGCTTGGGCACGCGGGAGTATTAAGAATGTAAATTGTGATGATATTAAATTTCGATATTAAATTTTCTATCGTTTCAGTAATTTGGACAATGAAGATGCAGTTGAACATGTTGGTATTGATATAAAGAAATGTACTAGGCAATTTGGAAATTTTTCAAATTGGAATATTTTTTAGGAAAGGCAGTTCAACTGTGCGGGCTTGTGAAATGGAGAAAAGAGATAAATATAGTATTTTAATTCTTCGAGAAAATTTTAACAAGTGTATTTTTAATTCAAAGGCACAAAAAATTATTTCTGTGAATATTTAGAAATGGTTTCGAATACAATTCTTCATACTGTTAACACTAGAACTACCAGCGTTAAATCTATCATGCTTCAATATATTAAATAATTACTTTGAAAAAAGAGAAATCGAGTGGCAGAAAGAATGATCAATTCGATGATTTATGTCTTTTGCGATGGACGTAGAATTTTTGTTCCATGGCTCTTCTATGAACTTGGAGAATTTTTGGAAAATACTGTGTACCAGTCATTTTGACTGGTTTGGTAGTTCTAGTGTTAAAATTCTGAACAAAAGTTTACTTTCTAGTAGCTCACAAATTCATGTATATTTTTACCAAAAAGATTATAATTTTCTAATGCAATTTTCAAATTTTGTTACTATTATTTAATGTATTTACTTTTATAAGACACTGAAATCTGTTGATCTGCAAAAGTAAAAGGCTACAAAATATTTTTCCTTGAAACGTGGACATGGATCTTTATACATTTATGCTGACTTTAAGAATATGACGATCGATAGAAAATGTTCGCATATTTCCATATCTTGCCATTATTTGCATGATATATCACCTCGCGTTTCTTGGAAGTGACATCATGCTCGAAGGTACTTCTTTCAAGAACGTCTGTTCCTTCTATAACACACAAATCGTTCGTTTTTTAAGAATATCCTCGGACTTGGCACGATTATCGGATTTTATTACCTTTGATCCTCGATAATAGCAGAACAAACGATAAGTTCCATTGAATTTAAGAATTATTAGTCAACTATTCCAATTTTATTCCTAAAAAAAACATTCGCATAATTTCCATATCGCTTTAACTTCTTTAAAAGTATACATTCTACTTTATTCTCGAGTTGTTAGCAGTTAATAATACTTTCAACGATCACAAAAAAAAGCAAATACTCGTTTTTTATACTAACTAAAAAAATTCTACGCTTCTTTCGCAATTGGTTGAAAATTTCCATCATACTACAACGAGATTAAAACGAAAGTTTTCCAACGTTACGTTATTTGCAGGAGACGTTATTAACTGATACTCCGGTCGAAAAGTTACTGAAATTATTCTCTACAAGGTAGAATGAAAAAGTTGAAAATTTTTCAAAATGCCTCACCTAACTTCTACTCGGATTGATCTGTTGAAAAGTTCGTTCAATAATAAACCCAACTTCTAGTCGAGAAATCGATTTATCCGACATATTTTACTTGGTAAAATTCAGATCCTGTTGGACCGATGAGAAGCCAAATTACTTCATGATTCTCCAAGTTTAATTACCCTTCGCTCAGAGTATCCATTTCTCCGTAACGAAGACCAAGACAACCCTTGCCTTTCCTCTCAGAATTTCATCTGTCGTTGAAGTTGATTACAAAATTATCAGCCTCGGTTGATTAAGCAAACGACGTTGTATTCTTGCTGGTTAAAATTACAAGACTCCAATCTATAAATCATCGTCGAATTTCAATCCAAAATCCAACCACCTCCGTTGATAAACGTTCAACGTAGAATACGAGATAGCAAGGCTAAAATACAAGATGAAAATTCACGTCTTTTATGGAATTGCGCAGGAGACAATCCGTGTAAATGATATCCGCATATATTTCCTTCGACTGTGAGACCTGGAGAACAGTAAATTTGCTTAACTACTGTCAGACTCGGTGGTTTTGACCGCGTCCTAGAGTTGCCATTGCAACGTGAAATTTGTCGAGGCACAAAGCTCCTTTCAGTTGTATCGTGGATACCAGAAGCATATAACGAATTGAAGTCTGAAAGCGTATACCGTGGAGGAAAACTTATTCGCTTACAATGGCTTGACGGTGTCTCGTTTAATTTATGAAAATGCAATCTTGCTGTTGCGCGCACTCTTGTTTGTTACTTCCAATTCAAGCTTGAATTTAGGGTTGCTGTTGTTGGTTGGAAAATTCTGATGTGTTTAATTCACTGTACTATTAGCATATACACTTATTCTCATGATTCTTAAAACACGTGCAGTGTTTAATAAAGATTCTATTTTTTCTTGAAGCTTAGGAACCTTCAATTAAATTAATTATATAAGTAGTTTCATATATTCAGTGTTATTTGTAGTACGTAAGGATAAAGGAATTAATAATTTTATTATATAGATTATTTAATTATTTCACACGTGTAGTAAGATCTGTCAGTGATAATGATCTATTCAGCCTTGATTTTCTGGTGGTTGCTGAATTGTTACTATTTTTATATGGGTAGTATAATAGATAATATAGATATATTCATATTTATCCTATTAGTAGATATGTTACACTTTTCTGTACATCTCCATACTTAGAAAATATTAGGGGACTTATGATATATTGTGAAGTGCATACCATTTGTTTTTAATATTTTTGTATGCGCAACATCATTCCACTTAAACTTGCAAGCCACTACGTAGTTACTTTGGTGTTATCAATAAACAAATTCTTGATGTTTCAATACAAATATCTTGTCTACATAAAGCAGAGTAAAGAGAAATTTAATATAGTTAATAATTTTTCCAAAATGGGGGATATTACATAGCAATTTTTCTTCGTAATGAAGGACTGCTGTTTGTCGACCGAAGGCACCTAGGCCCACTTCGAACAGAAAAAATATCCTAGGTCTTCTTTAAATAAAATTTTACGACTGAAGAGGGTAACATACAGTTACCGAAACGTCTCGCAAAATTTGAACAAGAAGTTAATTATTTAAACTCCGGTCGACAAACAGCCGTCCTTCATTACGAAGAAAAATACACGACCTGTCACATTTGACGTCACCGACCGAACAAAACAACCTTCAACTTATAATAATAGCAATTTTTATTTGAAATGAAGTACGATTTTAAAAATTTCTTATAATGTAATGTTTAGTTGTTGCATTGACGGTGACCTGCTTAAGTAATACTTAAATTCCTCTATGTATTTATTCATGGGAAATGAGAATCATACAGCTCGGAGATATCTCAGAAATCTGTCCAACTGGTTCAGCCAGTAAAGTGGTATTCAACGGTATATGGTCAGGCATGTCACTGCACCTAATGCAGCAATGCATTTGCATCGAAATGCGAGGCTCGTGTATGAATTTCCTGTACGAACTGCGCAATATTTGTCCAAATGATCGTTTTACAGAATCTTCGCTGAAATATTATCTAGAGACATACACATGAATTGAAAGTATGGTGTTCTATCACTTTAATTGACCAATTTATTGTATGGAGATAGTTGTATTTTATATTACAAAAATATAAATTCGTAATAACTCATTTATATAATGTAGAATCGTGAAAAAAAAGAAATGTAACCCCTTCCAGGTAACGTACTTGGCCTGAGTAGCTTAACAAGGGAAATCTCGTTGGTCCGCACTTTCCTAATGGTAATTCTTTTTAATATCCTTTTCTACTAACTTTTTATATAAAGGGTACCACCTGACCGCACAATAACTTTTTTAAAGAATTTTCTATTTTCCAGAATTATATGAAAAATTTTACAACGTTTAATTGCGCACTGTTTTTTTAAATAATCTATTTATACTGTTTTTATTTATCATTCTTCATATTCTTTATTTGTGTTGCATTCAAACATTGCTTGTTGTGTAATTCTTCTCGCAATTCTGGTTGTGTACTACTATTTGCAAAGTGAATATTTGCTAATTTCTATATAACAAGTAAAAAGTTCATTTTCTCGTAAATATTTATTTATTTTAAGCAGAACTTCACGTTCCACGCTATAAAGTTTTTATTGCATATTCTGCTTACTTACCACCCATTACACCTACACGAATTTCACTTCTCTAACTTTAAATAAAAATATGACAT
Organism: Cerceris rybyensis; assembly: GCA_910591515.1. Lineage (NCBI taxonomy): Eukaryota > Metazoa > Arthropoda > Insecta > Hymenoptera > Crabronidae > Cerceris > Cerceris rybyensis. The sequence goes on from OU342799.1 coordinate 12,343,211, forward strand.
GAAAATTCTTCGACTTTAGTTATAATACTTTGAAATTTTCGAATTAATTTATACTAAATTTCCCTTGATTGTGTTATCCTTGGTAAACATTAAAGAAAATGGAAAATAGTTAATCTGAAGTTTAAACTTCTTTAATATCGTACTTCAGGCCACAAGTTCAGCTGGTACACTTAGACTTTGGAATATTCGAGCTACAGTGTCAGTTGAGTACCCAATTTTCTGTTACGGAAATACTATTAACGGAAGTCGTTTGCCGACGTCTCAAGAGATTAATTTGTGGTTTCGTCCCCTTGAAACGTATGATGGTCTTCTCTATACAGTCGCAATATCGCTCCTACAGATTTCTAAGAAGCGATACTTTTCCCTCTCCGAAGATCCACGACAGATTTCATTTTAACGAAAAAATACAATCCAACTTTGATGAAAATAGACGTGGCAAAAATACCGATGAATTAAATAAAGATTGTAACAATGCAATAATAGAATCTAAACTATCAATTTTCCTCAACGAACAATTTTTAGGGTAGAGTTTTCGTGAAATTCATTGAGGGTGAAAATTCAAAAATGTATAGCGATGTTTTTCAACCAAAATTCATTCTATGGATACCGCTCGATTCTTATCAATCTTAGCTATTAGTATGTATCGATAGAAATTATTTTGAGTGTCTCTTTCTAGAATTTCCATTTGATTCTGATTTTTGAAATTTCAAAAATCTGTGTGTGCCATATTCATAAAGCGACTTTAATTATTTCGATATCAGTCAATTCTCCACACCCAAAATTATCAATTCGTGACGTAAAAAAATTGCTAAATTACATTTTCTCGAATTTCGGCAAACCTTCGAAGCCTGATCCTTCATAAGCTTTAGGCAAACTCCACCGAGTCTTAACCCTTTTAGTGCCGAACTACGATATATCGTCGTTAGCAATAGTGCTAGCAAAAGGAATTGAAGAGTTATCATTCAGTTTCCAATATGATACCAGTAATTTTATGAACAATAATTGTAAATAGACAGTTTATGCTCTGTATTGCGGGATCTATATGAAACTATAGCCAACTGAAAATTCTTTTCATTCGGGACTACATTTGTCATTAATTCAATCAATTTTTCGGTCGGCACTAAAAGGTTTAAACAATTTCCGGCTTCACCAATCCACAAAATACTAGCACAAGTAAAATATGAAAATTTAAAAAATCCTTCGTTATAGCAATTTGGAATTCTCCTCTCGCACAATTCACTATTTTTCATTCGCCATACAATCGATCCTCTCTCCTCCATATCCGACAAACCGTTACGATTTCTTGCCCAAGACAATTCGCATTATATCGTCCAATCTCGTTGGATGAAGGTCGTAGAATGTGCACCAGCCACTATCCTCTAAATTCTAGCCTCGTCGTTTCCGTTACACGTCAAGAGTCATCGAAAATCGTCAGGAGAGCTTCCTTCCTTTCTTCCTCTCTCTTTTTCTTCCTCTATTTCTCTCTCTCTCTCACACACACTCTGCTGCTTCCTCATGGCAATGCGAGAGAACAGAATAGCACGATGCTCTCGAGAAGAGGCAAAGCGGATAGCTTCCAGCGAAATCCCATAAGGGATAGGGTAACCCTCTTGAATTCGGGAAACTCCCTCGTAGATAAAACTCCTACGGAGGTCCCGTAGAGGCCGAGAGACGAGGTTCTAGAGTTCGAAGGGTAAAAGAGGAAGCCTGAAAAGCCTGCTTCACCGAATTTCCACGTTAACGTCGAACGAGAAGTTTGCGAGGAGATGGCGCGTGTTGGGACATAGCAGATATTTTTGGCCCGACGGTGATTGAACCCGCGAATACGGGGCTAATTGTATTCTCTGTGCAATTGGATAGTGGAAAGGGTTAAGGGATAATTGAGATTGTTAAATCGTTCGACAGACTGTCGCGAAAGATGTGCATATGGGAAGCTGGAGGAATATGAGAATGGTTTTTATCACGATTTATGGACATGTTTGTAAAGGTCATTGACCTTTTCTTAGCCGAGGGTCGACATTTTATTTTGAGAATGTTATCGAGATGATGTTAGAAGAGTTTCAAAGCAAGGAAGAATTTGGGAATTGATTAAAGTGTTCTGTATGTGCGAGGTTGATGAATTTGTTTAGTTATGTTACGACTTGATGGAATAATTGAAATTATAAGATCGTATGATAAATGATCGCTGTCATAGAAAGTTGTTAAAATTATAAAAGGAAGGATAAATGAAACGTTTATATGTGAAACTAAATTAACTATCCTGTCAGCTGACGTTCCTAAATAATTACATTATTGTTATTACTAGACTGCGGATGTTTATGCAAATTTCGAGTTTCACAAATGCAGGTGAGACAGGAAAACCTATCTACGGATTTATTGCACTCAATAAATATTACAACAAATACCATACTTTCCATATTTTAGATATATTTTTATATTATGTCCTTTTTGTATATTTTAGCCGTATTTAATTTGTCAGAAATGCATAAATATCCGCAGTCTGGTTATTACTTACTCCAATATTACTAATATTTATCTCTTGTATTACTCATAAATATTATTAGTACTTATTATCATTGATACTCTCAGTCGCTCACAAATGTTATTAATATCTCTTTTCTCTTTTATTACTCATAAATATTATTAGTACCTATTGTCAATGATATTCTCAGTTACTCAGAAATATTACTAATATTTATTTTCATTTCTATTATGAATTTGTCACAAATAAAATAATAAGGAAGTTTGATCCGTCTTTAGAATCATATTGCTTTTGTATTATGGAGGCATTATACTCAATTTATCTATGTTCTGTTCTATGAAAGATGCAAGCGGCTTCTAACCCGACGATATTTTTCTCCAGGTGACGACTTTCAGTGCTGAGAATCTGGGCGTTTGTCCTGTGGGAGATAGAGAGCAGAAGTAAGGATGGCCTTTCACTGGGATAAGCTCTCACCGACAGAATTTCAGCAGCTTCAGGACTTGGCAGCTTGTAAGTAAAAATAGAAGTCCCTATCTCGGCTTATAAAGTGACCGTATCGACATACGACATGTTATAGAGGAAAATTCTTCGAGCATATAATTAACAGGCTCACCCTGAAGCATATAATAATGGATATTAAAAGAAGTTTTAGATATTTCAGCATTATTAAAATGTTATAGGTATCTTATTTATTAAAATCGTTATGAGTTTTGTTCTTATACTTAGAAATAACAACACTTTCCAAAAGTATAAAGTGTATTTTACGAATAAATAATTATACAGGTGAATTATTCTGCTGAAAATCGTGCTGTTTCTATGGGTACGCAGAGACTAAAAATTTTGACTGTTAAACATCTATTAAAAATTCATACTTATTTTTTTATACACAAGAAATATACTTGGAAATTATTTCAGCAGCTTATACCCTTCAAATGGCTACCACTTTGTTTTTTTTTTTAAATAATTTCTGTTATGTTTCTGAATGTATATTATTGTTGAACCTTTTGTTTTATATGCTTCTTATGGATTGGAAGAAAAAATTTTGTAATAAAAATTATAGTAGGAGCAGAGAGATTAAATAATTATAAAAATCTGTTGGTACGATGGCAATATCGTTAGTATTAAAATTATGAGTATTCTGGAGTTGTTATTCGATGAAGACGACTAAGAATTTTGTTCGTACGTTTGAGTTTCGAATTTTGAGGTGCCATTTGGTCGAGGGAAACTATTGGAATCATAATGCTGACTCAATTATTGCATCTATCTCGTGAACAACATTTTGATGAACGTTAGGTATTAAATGAACGTGAAATGTGCTCTGCTTGGAATACATGACAGCGTATAAAGTTAGAAGTTTATTATTCAGTCATCGAGTTTAGCCGACGGCGATAAATTCACGAATATTTCGATGAATCGTATATATGATACACATGTATACCTACGTACGATATTTAAATAGGAAATGATCAAAGCTGCTGAAATATTCAAATAATGAATTTTAACGATAAATTTCAACGTCCTACCGTCGATTGCAAATGTTCGCATTCAGATAAATGGGAAAATATATTTTGTTTGACTTGTCGATGTTATTGAAAATTATATTTTTATTATTTATACAGCAATGTTTGTACATTGTGACTATAAAAAACTAAATAAAGAGAATATGTTCCAGTTGCTTTGGTGGATAAAATACTATTTTATTCCTAATCAATGTCTGACCATGACCATCCATTTCTACTTCGCTTCTCCTAAGTCAATTTTGCATATTCCTCTTAAAGAGATTGATATTTGTCGCAATTAGACCGCAAACAGAAACATAATTCTTTCTATCGCAATTTATTCTTTATAGGAATTTGCTTTTATATTTCCTTTATAGGAATATTCAAATGAAAGCTGTAGAAAAAACACAACCAACTGCACGAAATTAATGAAACGATTATATTAAAATAAAATTATTTCTATAATGTTGCAAATAAAATTTTTTTGTAACATTATTAATTTATGTAAGATAGTAGATTTAATTAGGTACATTAATGCAAACATTTTGTAAAAATACCGACACAAGAAGAAGGCTTATACACAATTCCCTAACGTAGACTATAATCGAGCTTTTCATCCAGGAAGCTGGTCATTAAATTTGCAAACAGAAGTCTCCACGAGGTTGTTTTATACCACGTACTTCCAAACAACTGGATTTGAACGAAACCTGCCAGATAAACCGCGAAAATACGATAAAAAGTATTTTTAATCACGCTCCTAAAAAAAGAGTCTCCTCTCTCCCGACAAATAAACGTCAGACTTCTAATAATCAAAGCTTTCACGAAACTAAAGTGTATTCAGAAATTTCCATCAAATCTTACAAAATTCCTTTAGACTCACAGACATCAATCGTTTAAAAAATGACGAAATTTCGTCAACGAAAATAGCCAGTCATCTGAAAAATTCAATCGCTGTCTCGATCTTGTATTTTTGGCAATACGTCCGGTAATTAGCCGATCTTCGTCGTTGACGCAGGCGGGCTGATTTGCGGACGGAAACGAGAATTTCCGTCGGGAACGTTAATCATGTGTTCGGCCGAATGCGATCCATCATCGTTCTCGTCAATCGGTCCGAAAATAGCCGCGGCCCAAAAATATCCTATCCGTTAAGTGCATTATGACGTCGGCGTGGGTAGATTAGGCCAATGGTCTCCTATTATTAGTCAATTTATCGCGGTTGTTTCTTCTGCAAACAACTGAATCCCAGATGCCCGATCGATCGACCTTGTTCGCTCTCATTTTCTTCCTTATGGCCGGTCTGACAATAAATGGACAAGAGTGTATCTTTTTTTTTCATCATTGGACCACCTTTCTTCGAGGGATTCCTAATACTTCGAAGTTTATTTCGATCAGAGACGAAAAGCGACGATGATATCGCTTCGATTGCGATGCCAATCATATTTTGCCTTCTCAAATTTGCAATTTCCTTGTTTCAATTTTTTTTTGTAATTTTTACTATAACTTTTTTCTTGCTACAAATTTGTGTAATTTGTAGTTTTGTCATCGTGAATGTCCAGTTATTAAATTAACTTTTTCTTTGTTATTGTAGTGTCAGAAGATTTTGTTTCTTTATGGATTTGTATTTGTAGTTGGAAAGGGGATAATTATTTTTTATTGATCTTTGATTTCAGTTGGCAAGTGTAATTAGCTGTCTGTGTTAAATTGAACGTTTTGAAGATTTATTTTTTTATTTGTTTATCTATCCTTGCTAATTTATAATCATATTGAACATACAGAGCATAGGTGGCTATCTGTTTGTATTCTTTTGATGAAATTCTTTTTTTCTTATCATTCTTAGAGTTACTCTTGATAGATTGTGATATGCTTTTATTTTCTACACGTCGTCTTTGTATTGTTGAAAGAACAATACGTTATTCGGTGTACAAGTGTTTCTTAAAACGAAAGAATATGGTTTAACTGGTATCGATGTATTTTTGAGATAGTAGATGAAAGGAATGCGAAGTTGAACAGCGATAATAGCATATCATTTGTGCAGATATGATGCAAACATTGCAATTTGGAACATTTTCTTCATGAATTTCTAATTTGGTGTTTCAGATTCCACGCGGAAGCTACAGGATGTCCTCACTGAATTTTGTGGAACCACTACGACGCCCAGTGGTGCACCAAAATATCATCCCGATGGGGTAAGATTGATTCAATTTATTATATTCGTCTTGTTCCTTGCTAAATAGTCCGTTCTTAACAGTTTTCCAATAGAAATTGAAAAGATTTCATGAGATCTAAGAAAGAAACTCCTCAAAATTGATCAATAATTAAGACTAGATTTATTTTAATATTCACTCTAACAATTCTTTTTTCTATTGGCAAGTTTTATATTTTAACTCTCGTCAATCTTTTTCTTTCGAAAGAACAATATTTTATTTGATATTATATTATTTTATTAATTGATTCTTTGTTTTCAACTTCGACAATCAATTGACGCGATATATGTATGATTGTAAAAGAAAATAAATATTTGCAATAACGTTAATAGTATTTTATTGACATTTTTACACCATACTAATAAAACATTAAACTCAATTTTTAGGTAATAAGATATAAAAAAGATACAGTAACTTGACAAAGTAAAATATTTTTTGTACTTGCAACATATAATTTTCGGTTGCCCAAAGGATGAGTCCTTTGCATTCCTTTTTTCATTTATTTAAGAATATAAAAAGGACAAGGAGCTCTATTTATTCACGTTTACTTTGTACAGCATTTTATCAATGAAAGACATCTTATTTCCTACTTCAATCTCCTTTTTCCATCGTTCGTATTTACCTTTTCTTCAAGCTCGCTAGAAACTAAAAATATTGATTCAATCTTCTGCAAGACATTTTTCAATGTACGTTTGTACCGATGCATTGTGTAAATATTTAAAATAAGAATTATTAGACAAAATTTAGAATAAAAAATGTATTGACAAAATCACGAAAATGAACTTGCCGAGTGAAGGGTTAAAACTCTTAATTAGAGGACATGCAATTAAAAGCTTCGTGTCATCGTGCTTTAAACGATTTCACGTAAATTGCAGGAAGCAGCTTCGATAAAATTCCGAGCGTCAGACTTTTCTCATTAGTTTTACGTTAATCTTTGCATGGACTGTAAATATTTCACTGCTTTCACAGAAAAAATGAAGTACGCAACAAACGTTCACGTTCTATGTGCACTTTGCGCATTTAAAAAAAAACTTAATCGAATGACACATCGTCGCATTTATGTTGAAATGCAGTGTAGTGGCATATGTCCCATAATATTCTCGGTGGCTGCTTAAAACCTAAAATTTTCGAAGCTCTATGCACATTTTTTGGCGCATTACGTTTAATTAAAAAATTTATTTGCTTTTCAGTCGTTCTGGAAAATATTTTAAAGTTTGAATATTTTAACGCGTGAGAATAATGAACTGTAAACTTAATCCATTTATTATTTATCTCTAAAATACATCGTTTCTTTGACTGCAAGTAATAGAATTCAGGAAAGTAGAATTCACACGGAACCTTATCCGTTTGCCACTTGAAAGTTTTCAAGTATCCCCGCCACTTTTGATTTACAGAAACTTCATTTACAGTCGGGAAAGTACTCTGGTGATAATCACATTTAAAATTCTGCGTTGTACAATTTTCAGTCTGAATTAGCATCGGATTACAAGTTCAGCAGCAATCTCATCAGCGTACCCGTCTTTCCTTTCAAAGCGTAAAGAACAGTAGATTCTGTCGAAGTTTATTTCTTTTTGTTTTGTATTTCTTGGCCTTAGTTGCTACGGTTATTTTACATAGAACCTATAATTTTAGATGTCTTCTCCACTGCACTGTTTGAAATGACAATTTAGAAAAAATGTATCAGACATAAAAGGAGCTTGAACTCAGGCTTACTCATTTGCAGCCTGAGATTTTAACTCTTCATTCCTTTCTTGGTATTTTATTACTTTTGTTCTATATTTTCGATAGTAATTGTTGCAGAAAATTTGTGTCAAGGTCGGTTTTGAATCTCTGAGTATATAATAAACTAAATGAGAATTTAGACAAAATATATCAGATATAACAGGAGCTTGAATTCAGGCCTACCGATTGGCAGCCCGAGATTTTAACTCTTCACTCCTTTCTTAGTATTTTATTACTTTTAGTCTGTATTTTCGGCAGTAACTGCTGTAATTAATTACTGGCGAGTTGAGTTTTGGACCAGCGAGAGCTTAATAAATTAAATGAAAATTTAGAAAAAATATATCAGACATAACAGGAGCTAAAATTCTAGCCTACTGATTTTCAATCCGAGGTTTTAACTCTTCACACCTTTCTTCGTATTTTGCTACTTTTATATTGTATTTTTAGCGTCAATTGCCACAATTTTAGCTAGATTTGGAACCACCGAGGGCTTAATAAAAAAAATGAGAATTTAGTAAAACATTTCAAAGGTAACAGAAACTTTTTGAGCCCACTGCTTGAGAGTCAGAATCTTTATCTTCATACTTACCATAGCTCACTTTATAGAAATGCAACCAACAAGGAAGAAAATTAGTTAAAAATATAATTGAAAAAGCTAAAATGCTCGACTATTAAAAAGAATTTACGGCTTCTGCAATGACTCTCGGATAAAACTATGAAGCTGAAGTTGTTACCCCGGTTGACAGAATGGCCGATAATGTTTCTTCCCTGATAGATTGCCGGGTGGCGCATCAGCGGCCATGTAGTTGTGAAAGACGAGTATACATCGTTATCCAACTCCTAGGATAACGATCCTTTATATCCAGCCTGTGTCCGTTATTCTATATATATCTATTTCCTCTTCCCAACGTTACTTCATGTTGCCCTTTATGTTCGCTTGGAGGGAAACAGTTAAATTTTTATTCCCTCCGTGAACGTCTGCGAAGAATTCGGTCGATCTGGTTTTTAAAGGTTCGTTAAAAGAACGTCGGGATATAAATGGGAGAAACTGGCGCGGCCCCTTTGATCGCACGAAATTACTTTCGTCTTTGCACGCGAGTTTCCCGAGTGGCAGAAAAAGAAGGAATAGAGGGCGTCGAGCGAAAGATAGAAGGAGGAAGATGATCCTGTAGGATGGGCTGGTCCCTTAGGAAATAACATCCGTCGATACTAAGCGATCGTCAATGTAATTCGAACGTTCCTTTGAGGTGTGAGAGGACAGGTGACTGAATCTGTCAGGGAAGAAGGGCAACTTGAACAGTTTGACTTTTTCGGTGAAACTTTGTTTCAAGGTGAATTGTAAATGTTAGGCTGACCGATGCACAATGAAACAAATCGACAATTTGGATGGATAAACATGGCTCTAGAGATATTCATTTTAGAGAAATTAAAATCAAATTGTTCCCAATATTTCGGTTGACAAATTATTGTTATATTTTATTCACTCTACATGTTTCGACACCTTACGATGCCCTCTTCTTAACATAACGATCATCGCCAGTTACGGAAAGAGGATCGTCTTCTTCAAAGCAACTCGACATTAACCCTAGATCACTAACCTTCGTCGATTCGACGACGCGGATTTAATAAGTATGCCATATTAGTTAACGTATCATAATAAATAAATACCTATCTTTAATAATAGAAAAAAACCTGTTTAAATTTTATTTAAATAATACCCTTTAACCCCTTTTGTAAACACCGTAGTCGAAGAAACGAAGGTTATTGTTAAGCGTCGAAAAATAAGGTTAGTGATCTAGGGTTAAGGCCGAGTATGTAGGAGACAATTTTGAAATTAACATCAAGATTCAGTAAATAACCCGGAAAACTATGGAAACAGATAAGTTTCGCGGAAAAACAAGTAACACGTAACACAGCTCGATTATTTGTAGAAACTCCTGAAGAGGGCAGTGTAAGATGTCGAAACATGTAGAGTGAATAAAATATAACAATAATTTGTCAACCGAAATATTGGGAACAATTTGATTTTAATTTAAAACAAGATTGAAATATAAAAATACATTTTAGAGAAATGAATCTTTTTCTGCCTGTGTGGATATTTATGCTATTATATGAAGCATTATTTTTAACACTAGATCTACCCCAAGGTAGTCAAAAAGACTAGCTCTGAATTTTTTGAAAATGTTCTTGAAATTCTTGACAGAGTTTCTTTTTAAATTTTCTACGTCTATCTTCATAACTGTAAACACTTGAATCGATCAAGTATTTCACCCCTATTTTAGTCGAACATATTTATTTTGCACAGTACGATAATTGAAAACGATCTGAGCAAAAAAACGAAATAATTAAAGTTATCCTAATGTAAATTCCGAAAGTTATAAATATCTCGAAATAAAAAAAAATGAGTTATTGTTAGACTATTAGCATAACGATTGGCACCAATAGTCAAAACGATTTTTTATCCTCTTACAATTTAGAAACCTGTTTAACAAAAATTAGGTAAATCTGATGAATGGAAATTGATAGTATCAAAATTGTAACATCAACATGTGATAATTTTCTCCGCGTCTTGCACGAATGTTTTTACTCTTTATTGTCACGTTTTATTGCATAGTTTCCTTCTCTATTTTTAAACAACGAACACAAGTCTACGAGCTCGGCCGTCATTAATTATTAATAACGTAACCTTCGACGCTCTTGTAATTCTTACAAAAATAAAAAAAAGTGCTAACTCGGCAAAGGAAAGCAGCAGGCTTAATCACCTTATCGTTAACCATCGCACGCTTTCCCTTTTTCACCCTGTCGACAAACAAGAGAAAACACAAAGCAAAGAACGAGTAGCTCGATGAAACGCTAAGCTCGTTTTAGGATAAAGAAGCGAATCTCTATTGGAATTAAACGTTATTCGAATTCCTTGGAGGTAATATTTATCCAAGTTGTTTACTCCAGCCAATCTTTCTCCGTTAAATGATCCCTTTCATTCATTATTTGTATCCTAAAATTATTCTAACCCTTTAGAACAAATATTTATTTAAAATTATTCAACAAAACTCATTTCCACAGAGTTACCTAATATGTATAAAATTGTTATTTTTTCGTATTAATTTCCTCTGGCACAAACTCCATGATAAATATTACAATCTTAATAATAATATTAATATTAAATTATGTCAGTGGTCTAAGGTATATATTCTTCAATTTTAAATGTTCAAATTTAATTATAATAGTATTCTAATATAATTAGAATATTCACACCTTTCATTGAATACAATTATGCGAGAGAATATAGTGTTTGTCATCGACATGGTAATCAGCGCGTTAATAGAAGCCTATAATGTCCTTGGAGACGAAGGGTCGGACATCGAATCAGTGAGCCCCAGCTCAAATTCCTATTCCCTTTGATAAACTCCTACAGGATACATATATCATACCCTCAGTGACTTGAAATCCACCTAAATCAGTATGTCCTACACTGTATAACCGCAGTAATTAAAAACAATAAATAACAAAACAGTGTTTGTAACAACCCTCGTGTCTTCAGCATAACAAAAAGTCATGTAAGTCAATTCTCCCTCTACGATATAATATGAATAACATATCCCTAACGGTTTTGGAACTCTTCTGAAACAATAGATTTCAAGCGAAAGAACACAATTTTGTAGTAAATATTAACCACAGTAATTAACACTAGAATTACCAACTTTAAACCTATTGTATTTCAATGTATTAAATAAATACTTTGGAAATAGAGTAAGCAAAAGATTGAAAAGGTGATGGATTCACTAATCTATATTTTATAAGAGCAACGTGGCATATCTGCTCTATGACTTTTCTATAAACTTGAAAAAATTGGAAACTAGTCATTTTGAATTACTTGGTAGTTCTAGTGTTTAAACTGACAAAGTACAATTTTTCTTTTTCATATCACGCACAACCTGTCCAAATTAAAAAAAAAAGAGCCAACATCAACACTTTTCTTTAACCCATTTGCATCACAAGCGCATATATGGACGCACGTGAGTGAATAGCAACACATATAAACAGTTTAAATTATTAATACAAAATTCGTCGATTAAAGTACAATGTCAGTTTTTGAAATACCGTTAGACTTATTATTAGACGTATTATTAAGAAATTTGACAGTAAAGATATATTTTTGAATTTGTCACATGATGCAAATGGGTTAATCACTTGCGCTACGATTTAACTTTCGGTAGCCGTGCCGCGCTCTACAATATAACATGCGGTAAACACCTAAGGAAATGGAACTGTACCTCGAATAATGAACTATTTAATTGTTAACCGATCTAATTGTTAGTCGATTTTGTTTCTGCGACAAATGCCTATCGATGTGGTATAGGTACACGTCGCTGGCGGTGTTGTAACAAAAGTATCTCGACGTGCGTGGCACGTCTTTATAGCGCAAGTGGTTAAAGCATATCTGGATGTCTTTCGAAGTGCCGTTCTCCAACGTTCTCCAATGTTCTCCAACGGCCTGACCTCGTCCCATCGTAATTCACAAATTGACCATCGTGAACTCTCGTCGAAGTTGACAGCGTTAAGAGATTGCACCGTTTCCCGTTTACCCAATATGTGCAGCCGGATAATTCTCTTACGAGCTCGATCCTGATGTCCAAGTAGTTTCGAAATGGCCATGGAACATTCGTAACGTTCCTCCGCGCTTTCGTCCTTTCCGTCGAGCAACATCAACGACGGGGAATTATAATTGGACATGCCAGGGAGGGTTACTATTCCACGACGAGCATTATCGATCTCGAATCTCAGCATTGGCCGCAACTAAGAGAATTCCATTTGCTTTGGTACATCTTCCATTGGTATATATCCACTGGTAATTATATATTCCAATTAGAGGATTCGTGACGAGATATTGACGCTATGTAGTCGAAGGATTTTGATCGGGCGTCGTTGAGAATATGCGCTTGGAATTTTGGCGAATTTTAGGAAGTTTGGGTGACAAAGGAGGTGTAGTTTAAAGGGCTGCTTTATGGGGAAATATGTATTTCGAATGACATGGAAGTGAAGAACGGAGGGGAGGATTCTTTTATAGGAGTGTTTAGTGTATTAAAGGTCACGCTAATTTTCAGGAATTTTTTTTGAGATTAGTAAAACTGAAGACTCGGATTTTCAATTGGTGGGTCTGATAATGTGTTCAAGTCCTCGTCATGTTTTGGAAATTTGTTATAAATTGTCATTTGATGTATTGTAGTCTTAACAGTTTAAAATCCACCTAAATTGGCGGGTTCTGGGAGAAAAGAATTACAGCAGTCAAAGTCAGAGGAAAATAAAAAAAATCAAAAAATTGTGTACAATTAGATTTCAATTTTAATTGAAAATGTGATAAGTTTTGTCAACTCCATTGAAGTTAAATATTTTATTGACGTGACATGGTTCTAAATTTTTTCAAGTACACATTCCCGAAACTTGCGGCATAGGTTCACCTTTAATTTTTTTTTCTCTCTTTCAACAATTCAAAAATTAAATTGATCGACTTCCTTGCTTTCTTCATTCTTTTCCTGGTTTCGTGTTTTCTCTATATTTTTTTAATATAAAAGGGTAATCATCAGAAGTCCTACTAACAATAATATATTACGATAAAAGATAATTACTAAATGATATTCGAAATTCTGCGAAATATATTATGATATTTCACTGAAATTGCAAATTGAGAAGGTTTGCGTCATTCACGGGGGGTGCAGCTTTACTCCCTTATATGGAAATGACAAATTTAATCTTTAAGCAGCACACTTGGAGGCTAATTAATAGGATTTAAAGAGCTTTATTAAAATATGCTCACGGGCATTCTTCTTTGTTAAGAGACCCATTTGTTTCGCGTGCAAAAGAGAGCGGAACGCGCATTACGTAACAGGAGAGCGAGCAATGAATCCATTAGACTCGAGAAGGACGTTCCACTTTTTTCCAAATTGGGTATGAACATGAAGGATTATTTTGAGAGAACTGTCTTCATATATATCTGTAATTCTTTGTGGGAGACACTTACAGAGAAACGAGCAGTTCGCAAATAATAAAGCCGGAAGATTGTGATCGAAATAACTGAAAACACAATTGCACGATTAAAAAAGTGGAAGATAAAAATAAAACGTATAATTACAGTAAAGCTTTAAAGTGTAATTATAATTTAGCCTTAAAAGTAGCGTGTTGTTCATTATAACGTAGAAAATTAACAGATATAAAACTCTCCTCAATTTACAGCCACGCAAGTAATAGAAACGCTAATTAAACTACTATTAAATGAAAATAAACCAACAATTACAAGTTACATAAATCAAATATTCCCAAAAGAAATGTCTAATTTATTCAAAAAATTAACAAAGAAAAAAAACATTAATCAATGCTGCTAATTTCGAAGGAAAGTTAACAAACTTTGATTCAGACAAATTGCAATTTCATCGACGAAGGTAAAACAATTCATGAAAATTCGAAATCTATGTTATCGTGATCTAAAAGAGGAAAGTAGAGCATGAGTATTCCATATGCGATGCATTATTTTCCCTAAAAAATGTGTTCGATCATATCCGACAAATCGAAGATTATATTTCTCGTTGTATCGTTCATATTCTCGATCATTAATCGGCCAGATACGCAGAAACGCCCCGTCGAGTATTGATTGATACGGCTGCATCAATGAGTCTATGAATTCCTCTGTGAAAATATGAATACTACCTTGAAAGCCAAACTCCCGGCAAAGCAGCTTACAGCTGCATCGTTTATGCGTCGAGTATGCTATAATCAGCTTTCTCTATGAGAGGAGCTTTAGCGTGTAATGGAGGACGAGGGAATCGGTATTTTCTTTCTGCCTTAGAGAAGTCAACCCTCGGATGTCGCGTTCTATTTTGTTTGAATTTTTGTAGAATCCGAATCTTTATGTTGACATCGAGAGAAATTTGTAATGATGAAAAGTCGAGGGCTCAAAAACATTTCAAGACCTCATTAAGGTAGAAATTCGATTTTGTGTAAAGGAGAAGAAATATTTATAATCCAATGAAATAATAAATAAAATGATTGATGTAATGATTAAAAGATTAGTGTTTCTATGAAAATGGAAAGGCCATTTGTATATTGTGATTAGAAACTTGGTAATATAGTTAGCAATATGTTAACTTCTTGCCGTGCCATTTACTTTGTGACTGCCTCTACAATAATTCAGAATTAAATTAGTAAAATAAACATTGATCAGTGATTCTTGACACGTCATATAATTTAACGTTAATATAATATTAATGTTATAGAAAGAATTTTATCGTGTCGCAGCTCACTCATATTTTCAATCTAATAGGTTTTGTAAAATTAGAAAATTACCTTTTCCATTTATCGCATCATGAGTATCACTCATTATAATATGGGAAGGGGTTAAATAAGAACTTTGGAAATAGAAGGATCAGGCGGCAAAGAAGATAATCAGTTAAGTAATTTGTATACTATAAAATAAATGTGAGATATCCGTCAATTTGACGGCTTCCACAAACCTAATGTTAAATTCTAGATTTGCTCGAACTATAAAAAATGTAGGGTAAAATTTCCTTTTACTGTAACTAAAGTATTTATTGTCGTATTGCGAATTTTTATCGTACTATTTACAATAATGTTATAAATGAATAATTAAAACAGTTGCCTCTCCTCTCCGTCATTTCATTTCGATTTTTTTAAAGAATGTAATATTGATTGAAACACTGCGCGGGCTCTTAAATCAGCGAGTCTTCGTGTTAGGTAAAAGTTGAATGAAAAGACTATGAAATATATCGAAGAATTCTGGTACAGGCTATTCAAGGTGGAGTAAGTTTGAAAGGATTTTATTAGAGGGAAAAATTGAAATTATCTATTCCGGATGATCGGATCGATAGGCGCATTCGCTTCGAACGTTCCTTTCTACGATATCCCAATAGATTCTGCTGAAGTTTAATTATCTCGAAAAACAAAACAGAGATTGCGGTATCGCGCGTATCTCTCAAAACGCTGTACTCGTTGGTTTTACAGTCAGAAAAAATTTATTCTCCGGCAAACGCCCTTTCATTATTCTGTTTTTTTATTCGTCGATAATTATCGATACTTTTATCTCGGAATTCTTCAATTTACGTCGTCAAAGCACACGCTTCAAATAATCGATAATATCCTCTCATTTCGATGGCTTTCCAGTGCTTCAGTCAAATTGAAACATGTTTCGTTCGATGTATTCCATTAAACACCGCCTTTGAAGTTTACAATCAACAAAGTTCATTTTTCATCGAGAATATCGCTTTGATTCGATATTCAAATATTACGTCAATCGTTATTTCTATGAATCTATCGAATTGAAAATATTTGCACTATTGCAATGTTAAAAATCGCAACGTTTTCTATCGACTGTTACTGCAGCCATATCATGAATAAGATTACGTATCAAGCATGAACAGCTATGGTACCATAAATTGTGCGGAGAAAATTTCTCGATAATTATTTTCAACTCTTAAACTTTCCAGACATTATAAACATTATATAAATTTATATATTAAGGGGGCTGGAAAGTAAAGTCGTTCTTTTACATTAAATCCAAACAAATAAATTTATAACACGTTTTTATTTTTAAAGAACGATCATCCTCGTTATCAACAATCTTTTTCCATCTACTGTGCAAATTTTCATTGTCAAAATATCTAGAGAAACGACGTTACTTTCCGCTACCCCTAATATATGTATAATATATTATTCTCGATTATCAAGCCATAATTCATGCTGAAATTGTTTGTCTTAGGCAGAATGACTACAGTAGCAACAATTTAAAAATGTTCAACAGAAAAAAAATTATATTTTCAGGGCAATAATGATTAAGCAGATTCTGGCTTAATTATCATTTAATATAATACAAGTTACTATTAGACGATAATCGCTACAAACAAACTGTACTTATATACCTGCATAGAAAATACAAATATCTGTATATTTAATAAATATAGTTTTAAACTTCGAAACAATTTGTGTTAGATTTTTAATAATAATACTTTTCCAAATATTCAAAAAGCAGCATCCCCACAAAGCCACGCGGGCAACGCAATAACAATTTAATCAACCTAAGTTGCTGAAAATTTTCGTAATTAGAGACGATGTTTAACGAGAATACCCTGCTTACATTCAACGCTACACTTGGGAAAGAATTACGGTGCTCGTTTCCTCGAGCCAGAAGCCTCGCGAATTAAGTAACTCCGGCCGTTGAAAATGAGAAAATTACCGTGAGCAATTACCGAGTCAGCGAGCGAAGGCAGTTCGCTCGGAAATAACGTCTCCTTGATCGAAATCCGATACAAAATAGATCGTCGCAAGGAATCGCTATCTCGATACAAGTTTCCACTATCTCGGACAATTTAACCGCGATAATTCGCGGCCACACGGAGGCTACTGATTTCAGCTAATCGTACGTGAAAACGTCTCTGCTACTTTGGCCGTCGGCCAGAGTTTCGAGGTGAAAAATTCCGTGCGAAATGGAACATTGAGAAGGTGTTAATGCCAATTTACTTTCACCATGATTTCCTTTTGTGGCGATTACTTGTGGCAAGTGAAAATGGCGCGAAGAATATGTATACATTGTTAGGATGATTAGAGAAATGAATTTTTTTCTACTTGAACAGATTTGAAATTATTCAAATCGATTTCAATTAAAGAATTGTACACTGAATTGGATATTGTATGGCGTTATGGATTTTTGTAAAAATTTGTGACTACGACTTGGGAAATTTTGAATGAATATAAAATTTTTAGGATAATTCTTATTGCTTTAGGAAATATATTTGAAATAGAATGGAAAAGGGTAGACTTTTATATGTTTTCATTGACAATATTTCTTTTAGATTGTATGAGAAATAAATAAAATGCACGTTTTCGTAAGAAACTGGGGATCTGGTGTTCGGTAAAATGAAGAGATCGGTTTGGCAAGAAAAGGAAGATAAAATTCTCTTTTACTGGTTTCTCTATGCCCTACTTCACCGAATTTTCTTCCCCGCATTTGGAACTTAATTCAGGTTCCCGTCGAAATAGTTTTCTACGTATCATTTTATTTGTCCGTGTTCTTCTTGCACTCGTCTTCTTTCTAAATCACCGAAGTCTAAATGTAACTTTATTTACAGTGCCATTTGGAGGTCCAAAGTTCCATAAGTACCGCAAAGAAGTAGACAAAATTCGATAGAAACAATGAAACTGCAATTACACGAAATAAAAGAAGTACGATGTTGTGTTTTTTAAGACTTTGATAACAGGAGAATTGTAAGTTTAAAGTGCCGAATACGCTTTCATTAACCTTTCGATGAACGTTGTTTTTAAAATGCCCTTAATATACCGTGAAATGAGAATTTTAAATAATCCGAGAGATAAGCTGAATTTTAATTGCATTTGGAACTGAATTTAACGGGCGCCTCTGCTTTGTTACTCTTTTGTCGCTTTTAGAGCATGCAGGTATTTCCACGGCACTGTTTCATTTTTTTTCACATTTCGATGATTATAACTGCACGCGAGTCGTATATAAAATTTAAGTATCGTACTTATGCGGTGCATTTGCGTGGTGCCTCGTGCATTATTTCCCCGAGGTGCAATTTTCTGGGATGACTCTTTGAGTGTTTTTATCCTTCTGAACAACAGTGGCGTACGGCAGTTGAATTACTTTACACCGATCATTTTTATTTCTTATTTCTATCCTACTTCGATTCGTATCTCCTCTTGGCACCGAATTAAAATAAAGAAAGTGAAGAACTTCCTTTTACTTGTACTATAAAAAATCATCTTCGTTTTATCGTTGAAACGTAATCAGTATTTTTAATCTAACTATGATATCATATTATAATTTATCTGATATTTTTATCTCACATCCACATCATTTTTGCAGATATTAAATTTGTTAAAAATTCGCAGCAAATGCGAACAAGCTGATATCGTTATTGATATTCCATGAATCTTTATGCATCGTCGAAAAATTAATAATTGGAAAATACAAAGAATTGTTATTATTTAAAAATATCTAAAGTGTGTTTCACGTAATAACATTCAGCGACTGAAATAAATCTCTGCTTAAGCTTCTCAATTTAATTTGCAAAAATTTGAATTTGCATTAATCTCCAAAAGTAAATTATTTCTATAATCTTCGGGATTTTTTTTCAGTATTTTAATTTGTAACGGAGGCAATTCATAGAGTATCGCTATAATATTGAATTAATTCGTGCTACACCCCTAACAATAACTTACATCCAACTTTCGTCTCGTCCTTTCTCATTAAGCCGCGCCTCATTCGCAAAAAACAATGCTGACAATGACATAACATTCATGCATAATGCATAAACAGCTACAAGAAAAGCAATTTGCGGCGCGAATTATCGAGCTCCTTCTCCGCCTCCTCCATTTTTTTCTATTAATCATCAACACGATAAACGAGTATGTAAAAAGGACAGAGACTAAATAAACCGGGAGGAAATTTTCAGCGGGTAAGGCTCAATCGATGAAAAAAAAAAACACATATACATACAATACTCAGGCTATAAACCTGAACACACGATATTTTCGACAAAATAATGCTACAGGTTTGAGAATTTTTAAATTTCTCCACGTCTATTTGCATTACTACACTCTTTTTTATTACCTAACCCAGACACGATACGATAATATTATTTCTCTAACATTAATATTACATCAAATTCTACGACATGTCAGGAATCACTGATCAATTTTTATATCAGCAATGAAATTCTGAATTATAGCGAAGGCAGTCACGAAACAAATCGTAGGGCTAGGGGTTAATTAACCCCTTGCCGTGCCATTTACTTTATGACTACCTCCACAATAATTCAGAATTAAATTAATAAAATAAACATTGATCAGTGATTCTTAACATGTAGTATAATTTAACGTAATATTAATATTATACAAATAATTTTATCGTGTCTCATCTCACTCAGATTTTCAAGTTAATAGATTTTGTAAAACTTGAAAATTTCCTTTCCAATTTACAGCATCACGAGTATCACTAGTTAAAGTACGGAAAGGGGTTAACACTAAATCTACCGACATTATATGTACCCATATTTAGATATACCGAATAAGTGGTTCTGAATAAGAGGAATCAAGTGGTGAAAATGATGATTAATTAACTAATTTACGCTTTATAAGATAGAAGTGTAATATTTGCTTCATGACTCCTCTATCAATTTAGGGAATTTTTAGAAAAAATTGGGTATCTAATTTACGTTTAACTAATTTACGTTTTATAAGATAGAAGTGGAATATTTGCTTCATGACTCCTCTATCAATTTAGGGAATTTTTAGAAAAAATTGGACATCGGTCATTTGGACCGGTTTGGTAGGTTACTGTTAAAATCGAATGCACAAATAGCATCCTACGAGGTGTAATTCGAACGAGATCAAACTAGGAACGCGATACAGGTTGCAAACACCTTGAAGGATCGAACAGAGGACGAAGGACGTGTTATCACTGTCGTGATACATCGTCTAGATTTACGTTGACGGGATCATATTCGCAGATGTGGTTTACTCCGTCCATCGTTTGGTATTACGCAGTCGGCTGTGAAGAAAATTATGTACGCTCGATATAAAATATCGATGGACAGTGAGCAATCGATATTCGATTGTAATTTAATAATGTCCATATCCCTGGGCTGCCGTCTCTTCCATATCTTTCTGAGATAGTTGAACGTTTATGTATCATGAGCTTACATAACCTTGGGCAAAGGAAACTTTCTTTTTGGATTAAAAATAGGTATTTCAAAGAGGATCTAATTTTAAAGTGACTTTCACGCAACGATAATTAATACGCTGTCAGGGTGAAACGGAAAATTGCCTTGTATTTGCCATTTAACTCGCGCTTGCTCATTTCAGCGCGACTATTTCTCTCATACTTTTGAATATACAAGCACTTTTCTACTTGAACATTGTCCTATTAATTGTAGATATGTATTAAGATAATTATTTATCTCTTAAAACAGAAATTACTTTCGACAATACAAATCGTTCAAAATCTGCTAATAAATGGCGAGTTAAAACTTATAGGCTCTAACTCACAATCAGTGGGCAAATTTCAAATCTTCCCTCACGATTGGGAAATTTTGTCCAGACCTGACGAAATGACTATAGTATTTAATGCCAGAAAATATAAAAGAAAGATCATTTTCCCTGCATGATACGTATATAAAATTCAGGTGGCTTTAAACCCATGTGAAACTGTGGGTCCTAGAATGAAATAACCAAAGCAATTAAACGTTGAAAAATAAAAAACAAAGCAAATTTTTCGCCCGCAATATATGCATCATAGCCCCGGTACACATGAACACAAAAAAGTAAAAATTTTTAAACAAAATGCTCATACTACTTACCGCCGCAAAGCTAGAAAAAATTCTACTCCTCTCTGAATTCTACTATTAACAGTAAAATTATGAGCGTTAAATCTACTATATTTACATATATTAATGAATTACTTTCAAGCAAGATAAATTACAAAGTGAAAAAGATAATCAATTCAGTAATTTATATTTTACAAAATAAATGTAAAATGATTATTGTATGGCCGCTTCAAAACTTTGAAAAATTTGTTTAAAAAATTAGGGACCAATTAATTTGTCTGAGTTTTACCGTTAACACATTGACTGCCATGGGGGTCACCTGTGACCGGCGCTAGTTAATTCAATAAACTTTCCCATAACTTTTTAATTCATTATTACGAATTTTTTCGAAGAAATCCAATATTTAAATATTGACATACAAAAACTAAAATCCCCCTAATTCTATATCTATTTGTGATTTTAAAGTTTCTGCTTTACAAATATGGAATTTTAATAGGAAACGTATCACATTGGTAGAAATGATAAAACGAGCGAAATATCAAGGACATCCGACGTGTTAAACGTCTGTAGATGGAGTAAATGAAATTAACAGGTGAAACTATTATTCTCCTTGCGTTGTAATATCTCCTGGCACATTGACCAATTCGTTCGCCCTTCGTCGCACGAGGACGAAAGACAACGAGGCAGGACAAGAACGGAAGGTAGAAAAACGGGTCTCTACGAACCGCAAGGGTGCGGTTGCCTAGCTACGTGACGTCATCTCTGACGCACTCGAATAAGAGAGCGTCGGCATCGGTGTGACAAAGAAACGAGACGAGAAGCGAGGTCACCGCGTCATTATTCCACGGGAGGGTGGCGTATATGACCTTACGAATCCTCGATTCACCCGAATTGCACGTGTATTTGCAGTTCTAGTGTAAAATCGATCGTGGAAATTAATGGACCGATAGATTTAAAAGTAGGTGGTTAATTAAGCTGAATTTTAGCGGTGATCCACGATTGGACGATTAACGCGTCTGGTTACGGTGAAGCGTTGTATTGTACTTGGCAGATTTCCGGTCGCGTGTAATTTGTGGAGTGTTAATTAACGATCGAATTTTGAATGAGTAACGTGAATTATTTGTGCACGGTGTTCGCACGGTTTAAATAAAAAATTGTAACAAAGTTATGTTGATAATAGGATGGAGGTAGTTTGCAAAGATGTTAATACAGTTAATAATTGTCTCGTTCAAAATTCAGAGTGCATCTTATAATTGAAGTTTAAATATTTTGAAAGCAAGAATAATGAATGGAATTAGTGACTTAATTAGCAGAAGATGTAGAAGGTGTTTAATTTAATTCTTTGCTTGATGTTGATAGAAGTTGGAGGAAAATGGATTAGAAGATTTTAGTAAAAAAGGAGAGGAAAAAAGATAAGAGTCTCGAAAGAGATTGTTGCTTTAAGTGGTGATGACATTATTCTACAGTGGAAGAATATTTATCCTGGAGTACACTAATGTGCAGATTGTAAGAATTTTATAAAACGGGAAAAAAACTGTGACAAGTTCAACGTAATAATACTATGCAATTTTAAAAAATTCTACATTTATTCAATAAAAAATCTTTGATTACTAGCATTTTATGTAACAGTTTGAAAATTAGATCTAAAAGATTCTACATTTGTTCAAAGTTTTGATACAAAAGTAATTAAATCTTGCAACGTGTAGCTGTTGTAAATATTACATATTTGCTTTCTTAATTGCACACACAAAGTTTAGCTAACATTTTGAAAACTAAATCTAGAAGTTTGTATATGCTGATCATAGAAAATTAAATTTGATCTTAATCTCTAAAACGCATAAGGTTAGTAAGTAGTATACTTCGACATTTGTCAGCCACTCTCTTGAAATTCCAACTTTATTCAATTACTTCGATAAATGAGATTGAAAATTCAGCATTGAATTTTTATATTGTACATTTTTCATCTCAAATATTTCCTACGGTTGCAATTTTTGTGCGAAATGTAAGGTTTGTCGGATATTACATTTTATTCGAACAACGTCGACTTATCTTCTACCGATTATGGGCACCGATGTCAAATTGTTCACGCTCGATGAAGCGCACCGTCGCACCCCATAGTATTCCCGGAAAAAAAAGTGACGAAAAGCGAAGACCCGATTAACTTGGGCTGTGTTTAAATCGTTACTGCGATTTACGAAAATTGCGAATTATATTAAACGTCGCATTCTAAATTTATCATCTTTGCAAAACTCCAAATCGTTGGTATACTTTTTGCACACTTTTATATAAGTATAACCGATAAAGGAATTTTGACATTGACACTTTATGGACTTAACACTAGAACTACCAAATATAGTATTCAAAATGACGAGTTTCCAATTTTTTCCAGATATTCTCCAAATTTGTAAGAGAGCAATAAAGCAGATATTCTACGTTGATCTTAAAATATACAGATCACCGAATCGATCACTTTTGCCGTCTCTTGATTCTTTTCTTTCCAAAGCACTTATTTAACAAATTTAAATATAATTTAATAGATTTAACGTCGGTAGCTTTAATATTAAAATATGTATTAGAAGTATCGGTATTAATTTGGATTGAAAATTAAATATCGTAAATGTGTGATATTTTTTTATACAATTTACAAATCTCAACGGAAAAAGATGTCTCGGCAAATGTATAAGTAGAGAAATAGTAGATTCATTTATTTATAATAAAAATATTCATTATTTATAATAGACTGTAGGGAAGGTGGTTTATGAGACTATCCGCCATTGTTCGTAAATGTATAAACAGTAAATCGTGAGAAACGAATATACTTCTGATAAAATAATATCCTTTTTCCAACCAAGTCTCTTTCATTATGTTGAAAGTATTGTATTATTTTCATTATCCTGTTTCCTTTATTTCTTTATGAACGTTTATAAAGGGATGTCAAACAACCCCCAGTTACTTTTTCTGGAGCTGTTACGTCGTAACGATGCTTGTTCGTGGAAATGCACCAAGTGCCACTTAAATATGACGTCTTGTTATGGCAGATGGCCAAAAAAAAGAAAAGGTTCAACGTAACAAGGGGTGAAGAATGGCGAAAAATGTAACATGAAACGTAGATTAATGCTAACGAAAATTATCCTCGTAGAATAATACTAGTAGAATGAGGATATCTAAACGAATGTAGATTAAGTAGTTCAAAAATAGTTAAACGTAGAAAAGTCGAACATTTTGAAGCTATACTTTATGAAATTACTGTGTTTGTAGATAGAAGTGTTTCTAGAGGAAAGTGTTATTAGAAGATTAAAGGATTTCTATCTTTTGAAAATGACACAGTTATTTCTCTGATACTGGATTTTTATATTTGGGGAAAAATGATAATGGAATATAAATGAATACGAGTGCAATAATTAAAGATACTTAATATTAAATTGTATTATATAATGTTGCTACTCGCTAGTAGAAATATAATATTACAAGATTAAATGATTTTTCTGTAATTTTTCAAAACGGTACAGTTCTTTCTTTGAATCGAACATATAAACGACCTTTTGCAGAAAAATGATAAAGGAATTTAAATCTAAATAAATGAAATAACAAAACTATAATAATCCAAGATACTTTATATTACGAAATTTGAATATGTTGTAATTGTATTTCATAATGGAACTACTCAATGATAAAAGCATTAGAAAGTTAAACGATTTCGCTTTAATTCTTAACACTGACACATGTACTTCTCTGATCTACACTATTAAACGAGTTTAAACAAACGAAGAAAGAACTTTATATAAACGAATGAGAAACTTCGTTTGCAGTCTCATAATTGAACCGAGAACGAGTTACTCAGTTCTGTGTTTCTTTTCGTTAGGGGACGAACAACTTTCTCGTTACAATTTACAAACGATACATACACATCCTTCTTCCTAATACCCCATAAATTTTTACATTAGTTAAATATTAATGTTTTTACTATATAATATGAAATATTAATTGATAAATAATATACCCGCAACTTACAAGTTACTACAACTTACAGTTAGATTTAACACAATGCTCAAGATAAGATGGCAAAATATTAATATATCAACATTGTAATGTAAAATTACCAACACAAATCGAAATCAAAACAAGCTCATTTAGCAATAGAACTACCTGAGTTTAATTACATTTCAATATATTAAATAAGTACTTTGGAAAAAGAGATACCAAGACGTGAAAGAGACAATTGATTCGGTAATGTGTGTTTTATAAGAACAATTATAACATCTTTTATAAGATATAAAATATCTGCTCTTTGACTATCTTATTAAATTCGAAAATTCTTAAAAAAAAGTTAAGAACCAGTAATTTTAACTCGCTTGGTAGTCACAAAGTTCTAGCGTTAAAAAATTATTATGACGAATACAATATCGCACAATATGTAATATTCATAAATAATTATCTTATCACCAAATTAATATCATAATAATTGCTTCGATATTCGGATAACTTAAACCTTTCTGCAACCTGAAAGAATCACAAAAAAATCGGGTCGCCATGAGGAAGTACACCCTATGCACCTCTAGCTTCCCCTGTGTCACGAGTGCACAGCGCGAGTGCACAACAGGAGTGCACTTGTAACTGGAAATTCAGGAAAGCCCACTCGACCATGGAAAATGACGCCTTGTTTTCGCACCTCACTTCGCGGAATCTTTCATTAGAGTCGTGCACAAACAAGGCTCACGTTGCACCGCATTGATAAAAGCTTCCGGTAATGAACTGAAAGATAATGGATTGGAAACGAAAAAGGAAATGAAAATGGAAATAATAATTGAAGCACTCAGACAAATGAAAGTGCCGAGAGCATTTTTACGCCGTTTTGCCGATACTGAAAACTCGTCGAGAAAATTGTTTATTCGTATATGAGTAAACAGCCGTTTACAGTTGGTCGATTTTAAATTAAGGACAGACAAGTGTGAATTTCCCTTATATCTGTTCGACGCTGTTTTTCAATGAATCTCTGAAATCGTGCTGCTTACTGAGAATAATAGATTCTCTTAACCCTTTTAGTGCCGCCAAAAAAAATTGATTGAATAATGCCAAATATAGTTGCGAATAAGAAGAATTGTCATTTGGCGATAATTTCATATCGAACACGAAATGTAGAGTATAAACTGTATATTTAGAATAATTTGTCATAAAATTACTGATATCGTATTGGAAACTGAATATTAACCCTTCATTGTCTACTGTTAGCATCATTGCTAACGACGATATATCGTCGTCCGGCACTTAAAGGGTTAATAATAACGTTTGTTAACCATAAATATATTCATGAGTGATAAAATTATACATGTCCTGATCTGTAGGAATAATTTATTTGCTCCAATCGTACGGTTGGTTAACACTAGGTTTACGGAAGCCGTCAAATTGACGGATTCCTATCTTTTTAGAAATGTCTTCCAAATTTGTGGAGACGTGATGGAATAGATATTTTGTATGTATTTTAAAAAATGTAAATTACTTAACTGATCATCTTCTTTGCCTCTTGATCCTTCTATTTTCGTAGTCCATATTTAACATGTTGCGGCGTAACAGTTTTAACGTAGTACATAAATCTAGTGTTAATGAAACTTAATTCATAACGTGCCTTATCACAATCATCCGTTGATATCAATAAGAAGTAGATCTGTTGGTACAACCTGATTAACATGCAAATTAATTTTGAACAGCTCCAACACTGGACTCCATCTATAAATATCACAAACAATTCGATGCCCGTCCTAATTAATCACTACGGTTATAAAAATAGATTTTGTTTTTTCATAGACCCTAAAATGGAATAATAACAATCAGAGTGTTTTCCATGCTCCCCAAATTCAAACTGACAAAGCAAGGCGATTCTTAAAATCATTCGATATTTTTGGGAATCGAGAAGTTTAATATTTTTCAAATTTTAATTCCCGAGGCAAATATTTCCACTGGAAAATATTTCCACACGTATTTGATTCCCCCCGGGCAGCAAGACAGGCGAAACGTGAAAACTTGTTTTTTAATTTTTTCGGCGGAACGTTCTTCTCCTCTTTTTACTTTTTTTTCAGCAAAAATTCATTGAAAAAAGACAGCACGAACGTATGCATGAATCGTTGGATAAAACTTCGTTACAAATTCGATGCTAACGAACTGACTAAACACGTCGAAACAGGTGGCGAAAAGGATAAAAAAGAGGAAACGACCGTGTGACAACTACCGGCAACGATAATTGTCGACATCCGATGTACCAGTCGGTAAATATAAAATTGCGGAAATAACGAGGTAAAGTGTACGTGTACATTACCACAAATTGCGAATAAAAACCGCGGTGAGAGGTGTAATTTACAGTTGCACAAACGATTCAGGAGATTTCTCACAGCGGGGAAAACTGGACGAACTGGCGAACCCCCAGAAACGTGGAAAAATGTATCCTGGGATTTTATGAAGCTAACGTGCATCGTTGCGATAAAATATTTCAAGTTATACCCATTCGTTATCGTTTTTAAGCTAAAATTATAGAAGACACGATGTATCGAAATAATTTGAACAAATAAACGACCCCGCGCATATGGCAAAATCAATAAAACACTGTGCACCCTATGCTCCAAAATAATTGGCAACTAGCTTGGATTTCGTACATTGCTTTGTTACGATAAATTGTGGATTTCTTTTTACCTGATAATAAACAAAAGATAACTTTTTTTTAACATATTCCTCACTTTTACAGATAAAACACCCAGTTGCAGTATTATTACTAACAATTAGGGGGGCTGGAAAGTAACGTAGTTTCTCCAGACATTTTGCTCACAAACCGATTGATTTTCATTGATCTGTCTTTGCTAATTTTCATACTAGATGTCAAGAAGTTGTTGATAACTAGGATGATTATATAATTCATTGATAATAATAACTTGTTTAAAATTTCTTTATTTGAATTTTATTCGATATTATTTTCGGATCCCCCTAATAGAAGTTACCAAACATGTTAATTGCCTTAAACATTGGAATAACTCAGTTTAAAAGTTCTACATTTACAAAAGTTTATTTATCTATCAAAGAATTAAAATTTGTATAAATAGTCTCGGCTTCTTCATAACGAGTAACAGAGCTTCGCGAGCGGACAGAACATGTTGGAAATCGAACGAAAGAAAATATGTAAATGTTAGAAGATTCGTGAAATTTTCTGACATCATTATCTGAACCTTAAAACCATTGCATATATAGAATCCCTCGCGAGCAATATTGAAAGACCACCGAGATTCACGCAAAAGACACGAAATACATTTCCATGAACTCAAGACGCAAGTTCCAAAGAGAACTGCACAATTCGCAGTTTTAAACTCTTCTCTCGTCCACGTAGAGAATCTTGGACGGAAGGAAAAACCTCGAGGAAGCTCGCAAAAGGAGCCGCAAGTCTGAATTTATGCAGTTCCTCCACTTGCACTTCTCCATTTTTTTTCTTCCCTCGTTCTCCATCTTCTCTTTCCACCCTTGCTTCGTTTGTCCTTGTTTTTAGCCTTTTCCTCGGTTGTTTCCGTTTTACCGAATGTCCCCGTCGTTTCTTTGCTTGCTCGTTGCTCCATGGATTTCCTCGTCGCTGGCTCTCGACGTGAAAAAAAATATTTGCCAGCTTTTTCCACCCGGGAGACGTGTGTTTTAAAGCGCGATGAGAGAAATAAGGAAAAGCGCGGAATTAAAGCGGCGCCTCGGGGACCTCCGACTAATCCCAGCCGATTTAATCCCTTTTCTTTATTACATTCCAAACGATTCGCCGCTTTTCTCGATTGTCCTGAGACCACTGGGATCGAAAGGATTCGAAAGATGCTCGTCCTTGCTCTTGACATTTTTCCTTCAAGGATACCGTGTAATATTTTTCGAGAAATTGCACATTTTTGAGAGATATAAGTTATAGGTATTGCCAAATTTTGTTATGGGTTTGTTGTAAATCTTGTGGCGCTGGAGGATATTGTTGCGTGGGGTTTACCGTTTGTATGGCATTTTGGAAAGATTTATTAACATTTTTATTTTGAGGTATAGTTGGAATTATTTGTATAGTGATAAGTTGTACGTTATTTAACGAAACTTGAGTTTGATATATGGATTGTGTTAATTTTTATTGCCTTGTGTGGAATTGTTTTTGTATAAAAGTTAGAAAAGTTTGGAGAAATTTGGATTTTTGTATTTGACAGTTGAGACATTTGAATTTTTATCGTCTGAGAATTATTTATATAGAGTTAAAATGTGTTACTGGATATTTAGGAAAATTTATTATATTACTATATTTGAAAATTGGATTGTAGATAAGGATATCTCAAATTAAGCTGTCCATAAGAAAAATACAAAACTCTGAAGACTCACTTTCCAACGATTTAAATAAAAAAAAATATCCTGTATCAACTGAATTGCTTTTCTGCGAATTGAAATAATTTTTCCTTTATAACCAAGCACGGCCTTTGAGACGTGAGAAGAAGGTATTTAAATAATCTCACTAATCAGAGCTAAACTAATGAACTTTTTTCATTAGCAATCTCGAATGTCCTTTACCGCGAAAGGCACAGGAAAATTAAAAAGGATTCGTACGATCGGGTTACAAAGGATGACGTAAAATTGAAAAAATGTCTCCTTTCTTTACCTATTCGATTGAACTTTCCATGCTGATTTCGTAATCGAAAATAATTCTCGCTCAAAGAGAAACTGAAGCTCTATTTTACATCCGTTTGCAAATTACTTCAGAAGCTAGCAATTAGTCTATGTTTTTCCTTGCTTTACACGAAGCTAAAAAAAAACGTAGTGGAAAAGTGCCGCGGAAAAGAAATTTCCTCGAACAACGTAGATTTTCTCCATTAAAAATAAAACGAACAATCTAAAGTTAAATACAATTTTTCATCATGCTTTATCACGAATTTCTATATTATTTCCGAGGTTCGGAATTTTCTCGTTTAACAAAAAGAAAATTATAAAAAAGAGATTTTGACGAGGAAAACATATTTTGTAAAACTGAACATACGAAAAGGAAGTCAAGCAATTTTGTACAGAATATGTATTTACCATGTTTCATCACTTATTACGAAATTACTTGAGGAGCGAGAAATTTTCTTATTTAGAGGGAAAAGAAATTTCTCCGATCTAAAAATATTTTATGCGATGAAACTGCAGCACATGAAGCCCAGAGGAATCTATGCGAAGATTTATATGCATATTTTTACATTATTTCAGTATTCTCTCCCCTGCATTATTTTAAAAAGACGCGACATCCTGCAACAGAATAAATATGGAGAAGAAATTTATACGTTATTTCAGTCCTTTTTCCCCTTCGTTATCTTACAAATATACAAGATGATTTAACGAAAGAAATATAGAGAGAAAATTTACAGAATTTTATGCAATTCGAGAAATTCCTTTCCCGCGTCACACGATTAATTTAATACTACAATTACAGACTATTAATTCAGTATATTTCAAGACTACGTCATACTAGATAATACTAAATAAATGCTAGACACATACTTCGAAAGTAAAATAATGAAATACGTAAATATTGAAATACAGTCCTACAAAAATTTCAACATTTTTAAAAAATTTTGTGCAAATCATTTTGATCACCTTGGTAGATCTACTGTTAAAAGTGATACAGGTGCAAATTAGAACAATTAAATTAAATTGATTCGATTGATGAAAAATTCTTTTAAAGATAAAGCAACGATATTTTCGACTATCGACTAGATAAGTAACAAACATCTGCACCAATAGGAACGTTCTCTGAACGACATACATAAATGTTGTAAGCTCCGCGATGCCAGTGACGTCATTCCACAGATGCACACCAGATGCAACCGTGGGTGCACCGACCTCTACTCCTAACACCCCCTCGAACTGCAGATAGTGACGTCACCGTTTTCTCCCCTTTCGTTTCCATGGGAACAGTGACGTCGTGCTTTTCGTACCGTGAATGCCGTTTATTTTCGTGGAAACGCCGATTTATATTACCGGAGATAAATGCGAATAATTTCTCTCGTTTCTTCTTTACATTTTCGACACGAATATCAGACAAAAAATTTTCAAGGTACAGTAACAAATGTATTTTTTTTTTTATCAAAAGTACATTGATTTTAACAAATAGGAACTATGGTGAGTTAAGGGTTCATACGGGGTTATACAGTAGAGTATCGTATGTGTATAGTGTTGTATGAATGGCACTATAGGAACTCTCGTTATACGAAAGTCTGCTATAGTTGGTAAAGGGGTAAAGGGTCAGACTTAAAATTAGTTGGCCCGATTTCAAATCCCCTCACCTTTAGACAATTTCTCGTGTCAGAGTATGGTGAGAAGAAAGGTCAAAGCCTGGAACTCACAATTGGTGAACTCAAGTTGAAATTCCCGTCTCCTCTAGCTCAGTTTTTTTATCAGAGTTATAGTGTGTAAAAAAGTCAAAGGCGGGGACTTAGAATCTATGAGCTTGAGTTCAATTGGAGGTCTGTTCTAAGAAATTTCAGTCGTCAGAGTTGGGGTAGGTAAGAAGGTCAAAGTTTGGGAACTCATAATCAATGGACCCGAGGTCAAATCCCCGTCACCTCTAGGAAATTTCTCTCATCAGGTTTATAGTTGTTAAAAGGCAAAAGACTTACATTTACAATTAGATAACCAGAGTTCAAATCCAAGTTCAAAATCTCTTATCAAAGTTATGATGAGCGAAAAGGTGAAAGGCTGGAACTCGTAATCAGTGGACACGAAGTCAAATCCCTTGTTACCTTTAGAAAATTCCTCTTGTCAAGGTTATAGTAGGTAAAAGGGTCAAAGGCTAGGACTGACAATCAGTGAACTAGAGTTGAAATCCTCGTCACCTCCAGGTAACTTCTCTTATCAGAATTACGATGAGTGAAAAGGTCAAAGGCTGGGACTCTTAATTGCTAGGCCCATGTTCAAATTCTCCACCGCATTCGCGATATTTTCCCATGTCACATGTGTCTTATCTTCAGCAATTCAAAATCCATCAGCAGTAAAATACGCAAAAAAATAACAGCAGTGCAAAAGTTCAAGAGAAAAAGCTGACGATAACAGTGGAGTGTTTAAAGTAACAAGAAACTTCAAATAAGAGGTAAAAATATAGGAGAGAAAATTTAATACGAGGATGTAAGATGACATTGGAACGAAAAATGGCGCAATCTTTAACGATAGATCGGCAGAAGTCGTTCGCAAAAATGTGCTCTTGCGAACCACATCTCCGTCATATATTCCACGCATAACGACCGACCTCGTTTAAACTGACTACGCATAATATGAGATTTATGCACCGATCACCGTGCAAAATGAATATTGTAAAAAGAACGGGTACGAATCATAAAAACCGGTTAATTCATTTTCAACGAGTTTAGAGAAATATTTCATTTTCATGATTCTTCGACGATACATGAAATAATTGTTTCAGTTACATGTTATTGATTAATTGTTACTTTGATGT
Organism: Cerceris rybyensis; assembly: GCA_910591515.1. Lineage (NCBI taxonomy): Eukaryota > Metazoa > Arthropoda > Insecta > Hymenoptera > Crabronidae > Cerceris > Cerceris rybyensis. The sequence goes on from OU342799.1 coordinate 12,375,928, forward strand.
AACACGGTAAACAGATTCTTTTCTGCATATTAAAGTTATAAATAATCCTCTTCTGATATAAATTATTGATCACCTTGCATAAGATCTTTGTGTGCCACGAACGCTTATGAAATTTTTATAATTTGCTGAAGGATGAAGCCTTCAGGAGTCCTTCGACAAAAAATACCACCGCTTTGAAATCTTTCTTGTTTCTTTTTCTTCCTTCAAACTTTTCATTAACTTCGCCAAGGACATGAACACGTAGCACTTGTATTTCAAATTACTTTTGAATATTAAAAACAGACACATAATTAGTAAGACTAGAAATATACATTCATAAATTAACCGTAAAAATAATAAAAATTTGTAAACACTGTATTGCAAAGAAAAAAGATAAAATATAAAGTAACACAATCACTTCCTAACAAACAATTGTACTTGAAAAAGAAACCTTTAATGATTTCAACTACAAATAGAATTTTCTACAAGAGATACAAAATTATCAACTGCTTAAACGTAAAGGAACTGTAAACTAAAATATATTTAACGTAAATTCTTATTGACCAGTTCGAATAACGCGAGTTTCAATTAACATTTGAGATGCCTTGACGCAGAAGATTCAAAGAGGAACGGAACAAAAAACTATCAAATTTCATCGACGGGCTTCACGGGGAATCACGGATACCTGATCAAAGCGCAGACGAAATCGCGCGGTATCTCGGGAATATAGTCGTCATGGTAGAAACGAATACAGAAGTCAGCTATTTCCGGAACATTACAGCCGGTCCACTGTATATTTAGATGATGCGTACTCGGCTGTCATGCTCGGCAATGAACGCGTGTGCGTACGCACTATTCCCTTTCGAGTGACGCACTTGAGTAAGGGTGCCACTGACCTCCTCAATAAACAATCTGGAAGATGAAAGAACCGGTTGCATCTTCCCCTTTCTTACTGTTAACACTTTCACGTCCGGTGGTATCACACTGGTTTCATATATTCACTCACTGACAATTGTTGCTGACACCACATTTGTTTTACATAAGGTTTTTATTTTGCAAGTAATATAATTCATTTTACCTTAATGAGGAGTGGTGATTTTTAGTTATTATACGGTTTTACTTATACTGAGGAAAATGTAAGTAGAAGTAAATCTTCTTGAAAGTTCTTGAATCAATATTTTTAAACATGTTAAAACGCAAACCATAAATATCTCAATTTAACCCCTTAAACTACGATAATGTGTCGCATTCGTGGCGCGGAAAATGAAATAAGAAATTTTAAAGTCTTTCAATAACTATTAAATTGAATATATCAATCGGTTACGAAACGGTCTCATTATTTTTATACTATTAATATTAAGTTCAGTTAGAGAAAAGTAATCAGCGAAAAATTTTGATATCAGAAATTAATTTGGAGTCATTGCGCACCCCGTTAGAAAAGAAATTGTAGTCCAAGGGGTTAAAAACAAAGTGATTTGTACTACTTTCCAAATAGATGGCTCATTTACTCACTAATTAATAATTGTTGGTGATACTAAGTTAATGTTACATAATCAATGATTGGAAATTATTTGTGATATCATACTGTTATCATATTTTCATAGTTAGCCAATTTCCAATGACACTAAATTGGTATTCTTTCTGACTTCAATTACTATGGTAATTTCACCTAATTGCATCCATTGTTTAAGGTGGTCCCAAATCACTGAAGGTCTGATATATCTTATAAATACAAAGATTTTGAAGTCGTACCTCCAACTTTACATCTAAAAATCAACGTTCTCCAAAAGCGAACATAAGTGAAGCCATCACTTGAAATTTCGTCGTACCCGAAGCTTTTTAAATTCTGAACCTTGTGCTATTCTTAGCTAGCCTTTCCCCCAATTTTCGTTTATTTAGACATTTCTAAACGGAAGTAAGATTCACAAATAGTGTCTTGACTTGTTTTAATCTATGTAAAATATAGCTTAGACTGTTCGTCGTCCATCGACACATTGATCTTCTCTAAAAAGCCCGCCAATCAAAATTGTTCAATACTTTGCATTCACGGAATAGAATACCTTAACTCTCTATAGTCTGAATTTTTCATGGTATTCCAAGACAAGTTTCATAACAGCGCAATTATAAAGTAATAAAAGTACAATTTTAAATAATAGCTTAAACCTGATTCTTAAACGTTGAATTGTAAAGAATTTCTTAACTTTCACGAGTTAAATTAATAATATTTGGCAAAGTAAAAAATTTCACTTTGAAAAATACAAGCTTGGACATGTTTTGCCTTAGCTCAAAGTCACAGGGGCCCATAGAGGGTTAATTTCACAATTCACTTCGACCAGGAGGCAAAGTATACCTGGAAACCGAAGATTTAATTCTTCAAATCAGTTTCATCAGGGTATGAAACATTTTCTTTCAACAGATCGTCAAATTTTCTCAGTTTACTTTCTTGTAGGAAGATGGGGAGGGGAAAAAGTAGAATAGGCACAGCGTAATTTCAAAAATGATCGCGGTAGAAATGTAATATCTCTTCGATGGCTCGCGTGCCGATACTAGTTTTCGTGGCTTCCACTCCTTTGCTGCGATTCCCAGCAATATTGAATTTAGCGGCAGGAAATTCAAGCTTCCTTTCTATTTCCCCCATTCAATGGTCCTCCCGTCGAGAGCTACTCTAACGTAATCCAAGTTGTACGCGCTGAAAAAAAGGAAGGCGAAGTGGTACTCGGTGATTTTCACGAGCCTTTCGACGACGACTGAACTATTTCTTTTTTATGTTAATCATAAACATTATTTTTCGAGTGCCCTTAACAAAAAATGATTACTGAAAATAGTGAATTTCTAGGTTGTTTAAGAAACAAAGATATTTATAGGTCTTTACTTTATTGGTCGGATAAAATTGTTAAAGTATGATTATTGATGATAGATATTAATGGTAATATTATAGACGAAAAAGAATTATGTAAAAATAATTTTATTTATAAATTTGAAATTTAATATACGTTATTATAATAACTAACTAAATTAAATCGATGGAATGAAATAATAATCTCCATTATTATGACTAATTGTAACACTAAACTTACATAGAAGTAATTCCATTCATTTCAAAAGTATTAAGTAAATATATTAGGAGAAAAGAAATGGAGAAGGCAAAGACTTTATCGATTTAATTGCTAGCAAATTGCAAGATACAGATACAAAGTTAAAAAAGAAGCTGCTTTAAAAATTTCGGAATACATTGACAAAAAATTGATACCGTCATTTTTGCCATTTTCATAGATGTAGCATTGTCTTCGGCACTATATGAAAATTGAAATGGCACCACATTTTACAATCCAAAGCTAATTTCAATTGACCAAAAAAAAGTTCAAATGAAAAAAGGAAAGAATGATTTTTTTTATTTTAATAATTAGCTACCATAAATTGTGCTGTCTCCTGAGAAAAATGACTCTCTTTCAACTCAAACCTCCAGCACGAAAGTTTACGAGACTATTCGGCTCAAACAAAAGGGTTCAAGATCCTTTGAAGAGTCTTCTTCGCGGAAGACGCACAGATTTAGCGGTCCTCGTTTCGTCCATAGTTTAACGAAGATGCGATTTACCCTACTGCAGCTTTTGAAACGAAGCTGGGTAAAGACAATGAAGTAGGAGCAACGTGTGCAGCCTCGCAATGAAATTCTCGTCTTTCTGAGAAAGCACAAGAAGCATAAATCTCATCAGTCTGAGAGAGTTTGCCGAAACAAGACAACGGAGAAGAGTTCAAGGAAATAAGGTTCAAGTGAATTACGTAGAATTATGGGGTAGTGTGAAAAAAATAGTCGAGTGAAATTGAAAATTTTATTTTTCCACTGGAATGGAGACATTTGTTTGCAAAATCACAGACAGGAGATACTTTTAAGAGGGCTCTCCCTTAAATTCGAAAAGTGGCACAAGGGAATTCTATCTATCTTCTTAGAAGTGACTTATAAATATTTATACAAAATGTTGTCAAAATCGAAGCGTATCGGTTCTCGAAGTTCTCCTGTTTATGCAACAGAAAATATGTAAGGAAAAGATTCTTAGGTGAAATTAAAAATTTAAGTTACCAGAAGTAAATTAATTTTTTACAATTACAATTATATTTCTATATTAGTTTTTGACCAACTGAGCTAAATTAATTTTGAGATATTTTCTGTCGTTGATTACTTATTTTTATGCAGTTGAAGTAATAATAGTAGACATAGAATATGTAGATAAAGATGCAAAATAATTGTTAGTCTTCACGGACGAAATTGATCCAATAAGAAATTAATTACAGAAAGTAAGTCACTTATAGTTCCATTTGAATCCATAAAGGATTAAACAAATAAAGGATGGAAAAATGGAAACGAGTGCAAATTTCATCGCAAATTATTACCATATAAAATTCCACAATCACAATAACACCTCGATACGTGAAATATTAAGTAAAAATGTAAGTATTAATAATTTACTACGATGTTTTTCACCGAATATTAAATTTAATCCAAAAAGAAAAATATAATCTCAATAATATTCCATCTATTGCAGTTTAACAAATATCAAATTCACTGATTAAATCAGGAATAATTTTACTTTATGCAACCAATTTGGGAAGACCGATGAAATACTGCGAAATTTAACACAACCTACTCATTCTGTTTTAATAGAAGGAAATAATTATGAAAACATACAATCTAGTCGCGTCTCACGTTTCTGTAATTGAAACGTGAATAATGGAAAAGTCGAATGTTGGGAAGAGATGCTGTTGAATTTATTACAAATTTCCAACTTTCTCATGGCATCATCCAAGGCTGTTTGTCTTGATTTCTGCATCGTATCTTGCTTATTCTTCTTGACGCTTTGCAAACATCGTGTTCTACTTCATCAGGATATAGTACACGTATCTACCAATATTGTTACTGCGGCAGACTGCAGTGCCTGCGATACGTTCGCAAAAATTACTACAATGCGTGGCAACTGTCTTGAAACATGAAAAACAAATATAAAGCGAAATTTATTTTCTCGAATAACTAAAATCCACTTCGAAAATTATTCGACTTCCTTTCATATAATTCCTGCCAGTTCTAATATTACAAATATGAATAATATCTTCATTTTATTTACTTCATTCCTTCAATTATCTTCCACTCAATAAAAAAAGTGAAACATTCAATTAAATTCCTCGTTAATAACAGGATGGAAACATGATGAACAAAGTTACACTGTCGTTCAACACTTTTTAATTATTATTTCTATAATAACATAATTAAAAAATTCTACTTTCATAATTAACCATCGTCCCGTACATAGGTACCTACATAAATTAATTCTACCCTCCTCATATTTATCGAGTTACAAATAATTACAAAATCATTAATTAACATATGATACAAAACATAAAACTGTAAACATTTCAAAAAAAAATTTTCATCACCCCAAAAAATATCATATTTAATCAAATGTTCCACAAGCATCGCAAACTCACAAAAATTACAAATTAAAATTCCCCCCCATCGTCGTTTCAATTAACAATCATTCCTAGTCATAGCCAAGAACAAAGGTGTACAGAAAAACGATGCATTTTCAAATCCACGATCGTTACTGCGTTTTCAAGCGTATTTTGCGTCACATCAAAAGAACCAAGCCCGGAAAAAAAAATCCTGCGTCAATGAGCAACGTCAGTTTGGGGAATGCGCTCAGTGAACCGCACGATCATTCAAGGAAGAAATCTGAAAGGGTTATAAATAGCGCGTGTATATGCGGCCAGAGAAAATTGTATTCAAGTCGTGCAAATGGCCCTCCGAGTTGGGTCATGAAAGATGGCCCACGTATAGACAAGCATTCAGCAGAGAAACGAGCGAGAAAACGTATTCGTATAACGTGACAGTGGCTGCAGGAGGGCTGTAAGGGTGAAAAGCTTATTATGTTTGAACAGGGTGTGGGTTCTACCCCGTAACAGCTTTAATTGAAGCCAACCCACCGAAGCGCGTCGAGCAACCTTTAAGGTCTTCTTATAGCCAGGTACATGGACAATCGAGCTATTCTTGGTGCCTAAATTGTTGACACTGCACTGCTCCACCCCCCTATCGAATGATGGGGGTGTGTACGTGTGTATGTTACTCGCAAGGGTACGTCTGCGCAATGGGAAGTTTAAGTAACGTTTGCGACTTTGAACGAATGAAAACATGGGGGTTGTCGAGGGGGTAATGTTTACTGGTGATGTTGAGTCAGATTTATTGGGAATTAACATTTTTCTGAGGGTTGACGAAGATGATGATTGAAAGTGACGTTGTCTTGGGCATTGATAGAGGGCTGATGGGAAAATTATCTGTAAATAGGAGTTATTAAGTGGAGTGTGGATAGATGAAAATGTGATGGGAAAGAATGAAGTAAGAAAAACAGAGATGTGTAGAAGTAATTGAAGGAAAGAATTAAAGATTAGGTAAATGAGTTTTGCTATATTTTCACTACTCTTTAGTATATGAAAAAATGCAAATGTAAGAAATTAGGTAGCAATAGATATCGTAAAATTATAAAAGTCAGCAGTGAAGGTAAGCTTACTTACTCCAGAGGGTGATAGATCTAAATGGAAATGAAAATTACATCGTCCTGAATTATAATCGTCGTGGCTACCTCTTATAGAAACTTACTGTTAACACGTTCACTGTCATGGGGCTCACCGGTGATCGGTGCTATTGAATTCAATGACATTTCATATTACATTTAAATTGCAATATTTATGAATTTTCTAACTTATTATCAGACTCTAGATCTATCAGAGTCTTTAAAGTTTCTGCTTTTAAATGCGAGCTTTAATAGAAAAAGTTTCACTATATATCGATGGTGTTCAACGTGTTAAATATATAATTTACATATATGATATATTTTTAATACTTCCTATTACCTTATCGAGAATTAGATTGTTAAGTATGAATAGAAATATGTGATAGAGAAGGATGTTCTAAAAACGAGGGCATATCCAAAGAACAATGTTGTTCGAGGAACAGTAAATAGGAGTGCAATAAGTCTTTTGTGTGCCTTCCGCTATTTAACATAATTCTACACAATCAAGGCAACATTTCGAACATTTTCGCTACTATTCAACACTCTACAGTAATTATCTCGTAAGCTTAGAATTTAGGTACACGCAGAACGGAGAGTTTGGTATACATCGTCGTAATGCGTTATACGACTAACGTAACATGCTCCATGGTGCATTATAGTACAACATACCGCAACTGGTACAACATTCTGTTTGGACACTCAACAAGCCACCTCCTCGCCCTCGATAATCCTACCTCGAAACGTGCAGATCAATGCTACGAGCATAAACTTCCCTAATTCGTTTTCATGAAATCCCCTCCAACTCCTCTTTCACCCTAATTCCTTCGGGAACGTCATGGAGAGGGTGGAAAGAGGAAGAGACGCGGTTTCCACTGATATTGCTCGTACGTTGTTTCCGAATTAATGCAATTGTAATGGTCTCTGAAACCACATTCGATTCGATTCAGTGCTAAATGTATTCGGTTGCTTATCGAAAGTCGAAGTCTACTTTTATGTCCATTTTTCATGGAGACTTTCGGGTAGCTCGGTGTTACTCGTTAGAAATAGCCTTTCTTGGAGTTAAGCATATTTGATAAAGTAAAAAAAGAAAGGTAGAATTCGTAGAATAGGAGACAACGTTGTCGTTTGTGGAAGTGTCCTTCAGCCTTTCAGAGGAAAGATCGATTTTATTCTCGTGGTTTTATCCCTATTCTTATTTTCTGTTTGCAAATTTTATTTTTAGGTTCAATCTAGCATTTTATTTGAGCAGTTCTACACATTTCTCTATTGATATGTTAGAAATTGTATATTCTGTTAGTACAATCAGTTTAGAATACTATTGCAAAGGTATAATTGAATATTTTGTAACAATTGATAGTAGCAAATTATTTGCAAATATTTTTTACTATATCAAGGAGTGACAGCAAAAAGGGAAGAGTTGGATGAAAAAATGATCCATTGTTCGAGTATGGATGTCAGCACGATGAAAATTCGATCATTGAGCCGTCTCTATTTGACGAACGAGATCCGAATCGTGAGGGTTGCAATTTTGAAGATTTTCTGTCACAGCCGTTACTTCTGTGCTTTCATTTGAGACGTATGTTCCTTTATATTTTTACTCCATACCGTTTCATGTGAACGAATCTGCCGCGTGACGACCGATCGCGGAAATAACGACGATTTATGAATTATTCACTACGCCAAATCCGCAGGTACGCTTACGGGGATGTATAATTCGAAGGATCGTTTTCCCTCGTACACCCGAGAGACGGTGATTTCTCGTTTTATTCTAGCTACACATCGCAAAAGATAAATCACTGTCCCCTTGAAATAATTCGTCGATTGATTGATTTTTCCTCTCTTCATGACTCTCTAGTTTATCCTACATCATCGGTATGAAGTGTAACAATGTATCTTTGAAGTTCCATCTCTACGAGCAATATTTCAAAGTAACCTCCACTCTTGTAACTGTCCATCAAATTTACATGTTCCTTGCTAACAATTCAACGGGTCGTAGATGAGATGAACCTGGAAAGGTGAGCTATCCATCAAGTTTATTAGCAAGATGTGCATTATAATTGAATTATCTCTGTCAGGAGTTTAAAATGTATTAGATAATTTTTTATTTTCTACGTAAATTTGCCGTTTTATTTGTGATGTATATATACTCTACTTATGTATTAACTTTTATTTTATTCATGGCCCATTATTTTTTTCAAATAATCAATCAAAGGATCTACCCGGATAAGGGATGAAAAAGTGCACCCAAACAAATTAATCTTGAGGAATACCATTCAATAGCTCTCTTAAAAAACGCTGCTTGGAAAGTATGAATCCACTACACTTACCGTATCGACAATTACAAGGTGAAACGTATTTTTTGAAATTATTTATGAAATACAAGAAACCTTATGACAACAATTCGACTAAGAAAATTTCACTACGAATGCGTTAACATTACAATTACTAAACTAGGCAAAATGACTGGTACCCAATGTTCTCTAAATGTTTTTCAAAATAGGAAAGTCATAGAACAGAGATTCCTCTTCCGTCTCATAAAACATAAATTACCTAATCATATTCTATCATGTTTTATTATTATACTTTTATTATGTACTACTTTAACTTCTTACCGTGCCACCTCTTCCGTAACTTAATCTGCAACAACTCAGAATTAAATGCAAAAATAACAATCTACCCCTAATTTCTGATACAACGTATAACTTAATATTAATAGAATAGAAACAATTCGATCCTATCGCAACCCACTGATATTTTTAATTTAATAACTTATGGAAAACTTCAAAATTTCCAATTCCATTTATCACATCAAGAGTATCACTCTTTACTGCACAACAAGGGATTAATACATTTATATATAATAGGTTTAACGTCGTCAATTCCATTGTTAAATACATCATATCGTACAGAATTTACAATGACACAATTAATTTCATATATTCATTATGCCTCCAGAAATCATTGAATTAAGCCTATCCCACCCCCATCGATTCTTTCCATAACCACGAAACAATTCAACACCAAGACTGACTACGTGACATTTGAAAATATCATGCCCCGTGTGATCCAGCTCGAATGTCTTTTTCCTCTTTGACCTACATACATCCCCGTCGACCTAACGGGGTTATGACGACCTCAGGATGATGTCATCGGCCTGCTGACGTCACCGGCAGCACACCCTTACGTGACCATTGAGAACGACCCCGTTTCTATCTCCCTTCAAACTTTCACCCTCTTTCGTTTCAACCCTCCGCGAGTCCCGTAGTCTCTGTCTCTTCCCAAAGCTTAATGGCCGTGTCCTGTCTCATTCATGTGAGTATTCCTTCGACCAGCTAGCGTGGCCCACTTTCTACCGAGCTTTTGCACGGCCATCCGAACACCGACAATGCTCCTAATACCAGTTCCGAATCCTTTATTCGCGATTGATAAAAGTTCTGCAGCTATGACTGAATTCGGGCTTTGGAGAAGGCCAGAACTGTTCTGAGAGCTTTTCGTACGATATTCGGCTTGTCCTGCTGAATCGAATATTCACTCTGTTCCATTTTATCAGAGTGGCAGTGGTCATTGATTCGGAAGGTTGTCGCGGTGGAGATCTGCAGCGGCGATTGATGGGGTGATGGGATTGATGGGAATTATTGTAGGGATTTATCAATGGGCGTTGAGGTAACACTTGATCTACCAAGGTGATAGAAATAGTTTTGAATTTTGTACAAGAAATTTGAGATATTTTTGACATTAGTATTTTTACATTTTTACAAACTAGAGCTACTAGAGTGAAATAATTGGTTTCTTATTTTTTATAAAAATTCTTCAAGTTTTTAGGAGAGGTATGAAATAAATATTTCTATGTACATATTATAAGATAGGAATTACTGAAGTTATTACTTTCTTGATTTTACTTTTTTTGATGGATATTTAAATTTGATAGTATTAACCCCGGTAGTTATAGTGTTAAAGGTGATTTTGGATAGGATTCACTATTTTAGATGAAATGCTAACAGAGTCCGACATTATTAAATGGCAATTTCGAAAAAATTTCTCGCTCGGGAAAGATTTTTATGTTTAAATTTTTTCAGTGTTACATTTAATATTGTATTGATATAAATGTAATAAATAGTCGAAAGAGCTTGTATGTACCGGATATCGTTGCGAAAACGATATGATTTTATGAACCTGTGGCATTAAACAAATGGCTAGTGTATACATTCGTTCAATGAAACATGGCAATAAAATAATATATTAAATAGTAAATAATACGAGACACTCATCGGACGTATTTATTTTGCGTTGTTTGATGCCATTTTCAATTTATATTGAAACATTTATTCCGTAGAGTATTTGATCAATAAAAGTTCCAGATCGTCAAGAACATAAGAGTTTGGAATTATCCTAAAGAGCAACATTTAAATATCTGTTTAACAATATTCCATACAGTGGTCCAAAAGTCACTAAAATACATTAATATAAATCATTTTGTTATTAATTCTTTCAAATTAAGAACAAAGTAGTTGCCATTTGAAGGGCAGAATTCACAAAACTAATTAAAAGTAATTTCCAGGTAGTAAAATTTATTTTATATAAAGAAAAAAATGTGAATTTTTGACAAATAATTAACTGATGAGACAATAATGTTAACCATCGAACATTTAACGTCACAGAATTTACCACATTATCGCAGTATCAACGTGCTTAATAGTAAATTATTAAAGCAAATTAATTGCATCCTAATAATACTTTAAACCATTAATATCTCTCCCTTCTTCCTCGCAGAAAAAAAGAGACAACAAATACATCTTAACATTCCACGTCGAAAGTTTCCAAGATGCACTTAATAATAATATGAATATTCAATGAGTTAATATCGAAACATTGCTTACACTGTGCAGCTGTTCAAGTTCACAGATACAGTAGCGTTTGTATATGTAAATTTAAAGACTTCCTTCGCCATCTTAAACATTGTAAAAGCAAATGAAAACCGTAACCATGAATCTACAATGCCGAGAAACAATGACTATCAATTCCACATGATTCCCATTGAAATTACCTATCGTTCTCCAAAACTACAATGCCAATAGGTCTGCGAATGTCAGTTAAAATTACAGAATGTTCAATCGATCGTTTTCCATTGGCAATGTTTGTAATTGGAAGCGTCTGCTGTTGCACTGCAATGCCATGAAACTTGAGCGCAAAATACGATTACGACGAGCCAACGCATCGATGTTGACTACTGAGTAGTAAATCCTACCATTTTTCCGACTCCTCGGGCATTCTCCGTTTTCTCTCCTGTGACGATAAATCCATCGATGATCAGGTTATTGCATTGAAAATACGTTTCGACGATTGAAGTTTCATTGAGAAAAGTGGCAACGTAGGTTTTCGAGAATTTAAAACTGAACAAGAAATTTACGCTTTCTGGTAAGTTAAAAGGAGAGAAACTTGAGTGCATTGGTAATTCTTGGTGAATGCAAAGTGTGCATACAATGTTTACTATGTGACTACGGTATCACGGCGTGAAAATGATTAATTGACTTACTTATCTGAATGATTTATTTCTTTAACTAATTATGGATAGTGTATATACCATTCTCTAAGTTTTTTTTAAGAGCCAGGCTTGGAATTGACATCTCGCGACCCTTTTCTTAAAGTTCAGCATAACTAAAATGATTGAATTTTGCCTAAAGTAATTGCGAATTAATATTGAAACTAATATTCATATTTATAATTAGATATTTGACTGTTTATAGGTGTAAAGTTCATCATATAAATTGAAAGAAGAATGACTCTTTGCTAAAAAAGACTGCCAACCCCTAGTACAGACTAAACTTTGCTCGTTAATTGTAAGAGTTAACTCAGTACTATGAAATAAAGTCTATAAAGTAGAAGTTTAAAAACATCCTTACGAAAATGAAGTTCAAACAATGGAACTTTAAATCGGCACAAATCTCATTAATTCTTCTTTTCGAAATCTTATCTTATTAAGAAATGATCTTAACTGATTTCTTCGGTAAACATAAGAAGTCCATTCTTCAAGGTAATCTCGGATTTTAAGATGACCATTTGATAGTAACAAATTTGTTGACTTTGAAGCAACAGAGTCCTTTTCCTTTGTAACTATCTCCTCCTTGGAAAAGCTTTATCGTCCGTGGCGATGGTTTAATGGGGGTAGAAAAAAAGGTAAAACGTGACGCCCTCCATTCTTGACATCGATAAATATCCCTCTGAAATGGTCTACCTAAAATAAAACTCGAAACTGGGTTGGTATTTCTCGACTCACAAACGACTTATTTCCTCATTAACTTCTCTCAATTAAAGCTCCGATGACTCGACTATTACACAGCTGCGGTACATAGATCGTCGTTAAACTCGGGTAAACACATTGTCGTTGTTAATTGGGATTTATTAATACCGGATAATAATTAATTCGCTCGAATCAGTTCGATTATAAGATAGATATTCGATCAATCCTTTCCCCCGCCATTTATTTCACTCGGACGTATTTATTTGATAATTTTTTTATAAATCAATCATCAGTAGATGTAGTATTAAATTAAATTTTCTTAAACTTTATTATCTCCAAAATTAAGAATTTTAATATAGAAAAATGGATACTTTGGAGCTCCTGATAATTACTGTTATTTAAAGTTTAAGGAAATATGCAAGGTAATGAAGAAATCTAAAAAATAAAACGATTTAAACATCAAATTAATTATTGTAAATATTATTCCGATAGTAGCTCGTTCTAAAACTGTAGTATGTTAAAATATCTGTTAGTACAAGTGTAACTTTGTTATATAAATCATCGAAAAGCAAAGGTTATGAAAGTTCCTGATGAACTGTCGACATTTAAGAGATCAACTGATCCGAAGATAGTCTTGTCAAAGGAGTCTATCTCAAAAAGCAATGATCATCGGAAATTTTCGGTAAAACGAAACTAAACAGACAACCATTGAGATAATTTCGTATCACTGTGTTTTTGATTTAGCAAATGGCAAATTTGTTTCTCACAGTCGAATAAAACGAAAGGCAAATTTCGACGTAAAATAAATGTTTACGAGAGAGAAAACGCTCGACCGTAGTTGATGCATCCAATATTTATGCAGATTCGACCGAGCGAACGTGCTTCCAAAATTGGAAGCTTTTTTATTCCTCGTGCAAGAAAGTAGAAATCCTTTTATCTCACGAAATGTACACCTTACGACTGGCATAAGATTAGGTTTAAATTTTCACTCGCAGCATTTTACTTTTGCTCCAGTGCGATTTTTATTTCGCGCTTACGGATTTCAATGGACTGCATCGTCTCGTTTTCAATTTATGCACCGCAATTTGTTTCAACTTTCTGAAACTTCATTCTCAGTTATGTAAAAATTCAGAACATTTTCCTACTTCATTTGACTGACACACTATTTGATTTTTACGTGAAATTATTAATAAACATTATTATACATATTATTATAAACATTTTTAACAAAGTTTGAGATCGATAAAAATTGGAATTATACAAATATCCTCAAACGTTGCAACATTTTTGAATCCGTAGTAGATTAATTATATGTATTTATCACTTTTTAGTTAGCAAATAAAAGCGTGAAGTAAAAAATTTGATGACTAGAGTGATTGAAAAATAAGCAGCGACTAACAATTAAATACAAGTTTTCAAACCTTTTGTAAAAGTTCAAATGATATGTTATAAGAAACACAAAATATTTTGGTTACCAAGTAATTGTATAAAATAAAAAATTATGTCATCAGAAACGATTGATAAATAACTCAAGAGTAACTATTTAATACAAAACGACAGAAATGTCTTGCAAATTTAAATAAAATATTTATAACAAGCAGGAAACTTTGGATGAATTATTACGTGTTGCTTTTAATTCGAAAATTCTTCCGTAAGTACTTTAAGTGGATTTCGATATCAAGACAAAACACCTGTACCCAATAGCTCGAATTCTCAGCAAATACCGTCGATCTGCACTGATCAACAGGTATCTACATCTCCGTCTACCAAGTAGTACCAAAACAATTAAAATAATTGAATCTTCAAGGGAATCTTTAAATAAGTCTCTTCTCCTATCTTTCACAAATTCAATTTCAATGTCGTCAACCTTCATCTATTACTATTTCGAGACTACCATTAAATAAGTGACGGGTTCTTAATTTTTTTTTCGAAAAATTCTTCAAGTGTATAGAAAAGCCCTGTAGTAAATATTCCACATTTATCTTATAAAATACGAATTATTGTATTAATCATCTTTTTCATGATTTTATTATTCTCATGCACTTATTTCATTTTAAATATAATAGATTTACCGACGATATTTCTAGCGTGAATGAATTATATTTTGTGTTTAAAATTCCAGATACTAATTTCAAATACGAGATGAATTTTTATTTTCTCAAAAACATTCGCTTCCTCTGTGCTTACCTTAGGGACATTTAGATTAACTTATTATCTAAACAGAATAATACTTATTAAGTACCTTAATTAAAATTAAAGGCTACGAATTTACAAAATCCTGTTAATTTGTAAATTTGAATTATACTTCCATCCTGAATTATCGTTGAGTACCTTACATGAAGATTTAATGCGGAGTTTCGGATTTATTCCATTTATCTTGTGTCTCGTTCTTTTTTCTCATTAACATGACGTTTAAACCGATTAAATAAATAATCGATAACACAGCGTATAGAGCGTACATTTTGCACCGATATGTAATTATTGTTTTTATTTTTTATTCTTTATTCGTTTTCGCAGTTATTTCTTTATTTCCTTTAATTAATTAAACATTCCCATCAGCGCAAACTCGAAAAATATTGCAGACAAAGTAATTAATCTGTTTTTCACGCTTCAAAATTTATAGTACCCATTCCATAATACAAATTTTTGATTTATCCAAGCTTTTAATTATTTATGATTGTTAATATATCATGAGATATCTATAAAGTGACTAAACCAAACTATATTATTATTTACAAATTATTTAAATTCATATTAATTTATTTATCTTTTCTCTTCTACTATTTTGTCAAATATAAATATATAATAAACTTCCCAAGAAAAATCTAATTCACAATGCATGAACCGTGAAATTTCGCAATTACGCCCCCACGACGTCCTAACGGAAACGACGAATAATTAAACGATTTCTCGCCTATGTATAATTAATCGCATTCTCGGTTAGTTATATTCAGCATGTCTTGAGCACAAATCCGAGCGTAAATGAGCTTCGTGAATAGGAACTCCCTGGGATGACCAATTAAATTAAGTGCCATCGATCGTATGGTTGAATAAACGGCTCGTAGTTCCCAAATGGGTTGCCGTAAATAATCGACCTATGGCATATTTGCCAACATAGATGTGTATATATATATGTTCTGTTAATCTTCCCGCCAGAGTATTTCCACGCGGTATTGAGACAAAGCCAGCTTGCACATGTTAAATGAACCGCTGGTGAATAGGCGTTTAAATGACTCACGACAGTACTTTATTTGCCAACGATAAATAATAAAAGAAGAAAGAAGTAAGCTGAGCTTGATGGGGGATTCTGTACCGACAGTTTGAGAAGAAGATAAATTGATATTACTTGAAAGGATATAATTATTATTATTTCTTGATAACCCAGAAATGAAATATAATATTTGCGGTGAACGAGAAAAATTTTATAACATCTTTTGTTGCTTGTATCATTTTAAAATTGTTCTATCAAGTGGAAGAATAATAATTGTTATTTATTTTCTATTTCAGGATATCGATTACGACGGCTTTCGAAAATTTCTGGATACCTATTTGGAAGTTGCGGCGCCGGACGAATTATCGCGGCATCTTTTTCTATCCTTCGTCAAAAAGCCACCACGTGGAGTCGATGGGAAAGCCTTTAAGGTACGTTGCGTTAATGACTACGTGTTAATAGCTATTCGATTAATTAGCGTTCGTATGATGAAACATGCAAGCTATTCACAGTGTGCAATCTATTTAACGACAGAACGTTATCGATGTGAATAATAATATCATATAGTGGAAATTGTGAAATTTTCCTTCTCCTATATTTCAGATTGCAATTAAAAGTGATTTTTTATTTCTGCTTTGTTATATGTGCAATGGACGACTCTCATTTCGAGAATCCTATACTCAGAAGTGGAGTGTACCAATAATACAGAACAAGTAATACAAGCGCAGGACAAGTAGCATAGTCGCAAAACGAGCAGTATAAAAGCAGGAGAACCAGAGTAGTCACGGGACAAGCAGTGTAGTCGCAAGACAAGCAGTACAACCAGTGTAGTCGCAGGATACGGAGTTTAGTCGTAGGACAAGAAGTATAGTCACAAGACAAGCAGTGTAATCGCAAAACAAGCAGTGTAAGAGCAGAACAACCAGTGTACTCGCAGGAGAAGCAGTGCAGTCGCAGGACAAGCAGTGTAGTCGCGAGGCAAGCAGTATAAGTGCAGGACAACCAGAGTAGTCGCAGGACAAGCAGTACAACCAGTGTAGTCGCAGGATAAGGAGTTTAGTCGGAGGACAAGCATTGTAAAAGCAGGACAACCAGTGTACTCGCAGGACAAGCAGCGCAGTCGCAGGACAGGCAGTGTAGTCGCGAGGCAAGCAGTATAAGAGCAGGACAACCAGAGTAGTCGCAGGACAGGCAATATAAGAGCAGGACAAGCAGTGTAGCCGCAGGACAAGCAGTGAAGTCGCAAGACAAGCAGTGTAATCGCAAGACAAGCAGTGTAAAAGCAGGACAACCAGTGTACTCACAGGACAAGCAGTGCAGTCGCGAGGCAAGCAGTATAAATGCAGGACAAACAGAGTAGTCGCAGGACGAGCAATATAAGAGCAGGACATGCAGTAAAGACAAAAGACAGGCAGGAGAGGTGCATAGATGCAAGTTAAAAAACTTTAACAGCGTTAGATTTAACAAATTCTTTATTGATTATCTGTAACACATAACATTATTTGTATTCAACGTCATAAAATAAAATTGTGTGTATCCAATACTATGAGTTATTTATTTCATAAATCCTGTCCGTATTAGTTCTTAATTTTGCGTCCAAATAATCTCCGTTGAATTTTCACTCTGTCTGGCTTGTCATCGACTCGTATCACTTGAGAAACTTCGCCTTAAATGATATGCAACTCATAACAGCAGAAAAGCAAGCTATCTCCTAGCCGAATTTTCGCTTTGTCTGACTTATCATCGACTTTACTACTTGTTCACTTGCGAAATTTGTCCGATTTGCCAATCTAGCAAGTAGTATAACCTAGGATAAGTCAGCCCTACTTTTGCGTTTGACTTATCGTAGGTTATACTACTTGCTCACTTTGGAATTTTTCCGAAAAATTTGCCAATCCAGCAAGTAGTATAACCCGAAATTTCTCAGACCGACTTTTAGCTCCGTCTGACTTATCACTGACTCGTACTACTTGCTAACTTTGAAATTTTTCCGAAAATTTTGCAAACCCACCAAGTAGTATAACCTAGGATAAGTCAGCCCTACTTTTGCGTTTGACTTATCGTAGGTTATACTACTTGCTCACTTTGGAATTTTTCCGAAAAATTTGCCAAGCCAGCAAGTAGTATAACCTAGGATAAGTCAGCCCTACTTTTGCGTTTGACTTATCGTAGGTTATACTACTTGCTCACATTGGAATTTTTCCGAAAAATTTGCCAAGCCAGCAAGTAGTATAACCTAGGATAAGTCAGCCCTACTTTTGCGTTTGACTTATCGTAGGTTATACTACTTGCTCACTTTGGAATTTTTCCGAAAAATTTGCAAAACCAGCAAGTAGTATAACCTAGGATATCTCAAACCTACTTTTGTGTCTGACTTGTCGCCGACTCGTACTACTTACCCACTTGTAAAATTTTGCGGAGAAATTGTCAACATCGCAAGTAGTATAAACCAAAATATCTCAGACGCAGTTTTAGATGTTTCCGACTTACCACCTCGTCGTGATACTTACCCACTTGTTAAATTTCGCTGAATAATTGTCAACCTTGCAAGTAGTATAACCAAAATATCTCAGACGCAGTATTCGATGTGTCAGACTTGCCAAATTCAGAACTTATAATTATGATACGCACGCAAGGTATTTGCAGAGGATACGGAATGTTAGGAACAGAACAAGGGTAGCAGTTAAATAAGTTTAACAATGTTTTCGTATTAACAAATTCTTTATTCATCATTTGTACTATACTACATAAACGTACATCATACAATATAAATACAATTGTGTATTTCGGAGACTACAAATTATTTATTTAATAAATTTGATCCTGGTAGTCCTGTGCATGTCACGGTTTTCCTAAGCATGTCCTGGCTGTCCTGGCTACCCCGAGCTCTCCTGTGCTCTCCTGCGCTGTCCTCCGCTGCCCTGTGTTGTCCTGCGCTGTCTTCCGCTGCCCTATGTTGTCCTGCGCTGTCCTGCGCTCTTCTGCGTTCTCCTGCACTGTCCTCCGCTGCCCTGTGTTGTCCTGCGCTGCCTTATATTGTCTTGTATTATCCTGCGCTGTCTCCTATCTGTCCATCCTCTCTCTTGCCTTTAAAAAAAATAAATATTACAATTTTATTCAATCTGTGGTACTATGAAACTTACATATGTACAAATCATTTTTAAAACGAATAGCTCTCTCGTTATTATTTATTAGCAGTGTTTTCGATTAAACAAATTCTTTATTCATCATTTGTATTACATAACTATGCCACAAGATTAATTTGCTTTGGTGACACATTTCCATCCTTATCTGGCTAGACCATTTGCATTACCTCCGCGCTAT
Organism: Cerceris rybyensis; assembly: GCA_910591515.1. Taxonomy (NCBI): domain Eukaryota; kingdom Metazoa; phylum Arthropoda; class Insecta; order Hymenoptera; family Crabronidae; genus Cerceris; species Cerceris rybyensis. The sequence continues at coordinate 12,395,237 of OU342799.1, forward strand.
TAATTTTCTAAAGATATTGAAAGCTACCGAATCATAAACCTTAGTTTTCACCATACAGTCAACAATATCAAATATCAAATGGAACAGACAGCATACCAAACCTCCCAACTCACCGTTTGTGAAATAACTTCATCGCCTTCGTTGCAGACAATAGAATGGTTGTTTTACATCGAAACGTGTCTCTTTTCCCAAGGAAATGGCTGTGCTGTCATCAACAACCGCTTGCGCAGCTATTACTTCTCACACAACATCCAGCAGTAACGTAAACAGCACTGGTTTACCTGGCGGAACGTCAACGGAAAGTCACGGAGGTTCCTCTTTGGCTGATAAGATTCATGGGCTGACTGAAAAGCTTCAAGCTTTGGGACACCATAGAACGGAAAGCGAAGCGTCCACAAAGGCACGTAGCGGTGAGTAATGTTAGTTATTTCTTCGAGTAAATATTGAATTTATACTGCGTGAAACTGTGAGTTAAAGTTATTAGAAATACAGTGACGAATTTTGCACGGAGTAACAAAACCCGGGAAACATTAATAAATTAAGAAGTAAAATAAGAAAATCTACGAACATATCGAACCTGACGGCTAATGGGAATGTTTTATTTTTAGTTTTACACAATTATGTACTGAAAAATACTTAAAGATCAATAATTTTCTAACTGTATTAATATCCTGGATCTCTGTCAGTAAAAGTTTTAATTTACATAAAGGCAAGGAAATATCATATCCAAGCTTCCCTGTACGTTGCATGAAACTCCTAATACATATATTAAATATTCTGTATCCCGATAAATTGAAAAAGTTTTAATATAAAAAACAGAAGAGTTTCCGTTGTTCGCGATACAAGTTAAAATTTACTACAGAAATCTTTATATGAATATCTTTTTACTTAAAACCATTGAAAATAATTTTAAAATTAATGTCCAAAATGTAGACAGTCAAATAAAGAAAAATAAAGAAGAAACTGAAGTGATACCAATGTAGATAAAACTGTATGCAAATAGATATAGAATTGCTGTACTTGTTAAACAAGTGTTCACCTTGTAACACCATGCAATACCATTCTCCCAGTACTGTGCGAATGCAATCTGTTCTTTTGCAGTCATTAATTCTATTTTGCAGACATGGAGCAGTAATTATCAGGAGTTCGTTAAATTTCCAAAAAAAAGGAGTAAAGAAAAATAGAGAAACGAGGTCTCGGCATTTAAACGAGTCAAACGAAAGTACTCGGTATCTCGTAAACCGTAGTTACTTTGTATTTTGCACGATTTCCGAGTGTTTGCGTTTTTCGCTCGTAGAAAACACATTTTCGCGTTTTTTGTTCCTTTCATTATCACTGCAACAACGGTTTTCTGCGAGTTGCTTATTTTCGGAATTCGACAGTTTTTTGTCATCCAAAAAAATGAATCGATCGGATAAACTGGGTCAGCATCACCATTGATAACTGGTTTCATTCGGTGGTTTTAATTCGGCACAAATCACTGAGGCTTTTGGTTTTTCGTCGCTGAAAAGATTTAATTGTTTTCGCGGAATTGTCCACCTTGCAAATTTGATAAAAAAACATAGTAAGCAATCGAGTTTATCTGGTTATATTTGCAATTCGTAGCAATCCAGGTAATTGTTCATAATAATCAAGATTAAACTTTGGCAAAGCGATGGAAACTGGAGAAGAAATTTATTAGCTAGATTAAAACTTAAACTTGCACAATGTGCAATCAAAATAGCGATCTTACGATTCTTTATAATAATAACTAATAATTGATTGCTGCATCCAAGATTAATAAAACTTGACCAAATACAACTAGGATTTAATTTGGAGCAATTGCATTAATTGCAATAGCCCCAAACTAATGGAAAAATCAAGTTTCATGTACAAAAACTTAAGTGAAATTTTATAAAATTTGTATACAACTCTCTTTCTGCATTTTCAACAAAGCCCATAAATAAAACCTCGTATATCTAAATATTCTGCAAAAAGCAAGTTTCAAATCACAAACCTATTTACAATCTCATCAAAACTTCTTCCTGATCCCTGTCCACATCCTCGTTCGACCGGAATTGAGAAGAAAGCGCATTCGGGAACCCGAGGAATTGCAACCGTCCATTAGACTCCGTTCATCCGTCAGTAAATCGAGAATCGAAGTACGATAAATCAGAAAGCAAGCTCCATCGTCCATTTGGTCATTCGATCGCTCACTCAATGATTTCCTCTTGTTTCACGGTGACCTCAGGAAGCGTTCATCCTATGGTGACGGTGACGCACACTTCGTACAGCTACCATGATGTCCTCGAGAAGAAGAGCACCGACAGCAGCCCAAGTCACAGCCAAATGTCGCGAAATTCTTCGAGGAAGTCGAACAATTCGCTTCTGGTCAACAACGGGAAATTGGAAGGTAGGTCCGATCGTTCTTCTTCGTATTAACGGTACATTGAGCAATTGCACTCTTGGGACGGTGAACTATCTCATGTCTTTTATTCCACGTCGATGGTATTAGAGACTGTGTTGATAAGATAGGACATGGAATAGAGTTTGTTCCTTTCGTCGTCGGGAAATTTGTTGTATTTGACATAAAGTATGTTTCGTTTAACTGGAAAGTGTCGAATGTCTTAGGAGTTTTAGTACTAGAACTATCAACGATTAATATATTAAACAATAATAGGTAATTTGGAAGAAACAAAATGATAGGGTAGTTGTTCGATTGAACCACTTGCATTTTTCAAGATTATATTTACATTTTATAAGCTACTAGTTTAAGTTGATTACGAATTACTGAAAATATAGTATGTTATATGATAGTTAAGGAAAAATTGCTCAAACGTGACGAAAACTTGAATTTCAGGCTATGGCACAGAATCACGATAAGACAATACATTCTTTAGCAAATCCTCATTAAATATAAGACGCAAAAGGAACAGTAAAAACTTCCATAGTTCTCTATCAGATACGTAAACTTTCAGAATACATCCCCAAAGCATTGCACAAGGGATTAATAAAAAAATAAGTGTACGAATTATCATTTCATTCGACGTCTTCACCGCAGAACAAAAGTTGCGATAACGCAATGGTAAGCATTTGAAACTGATATTAAGAAAATCGCAAGTTCAAAAACCCTCCTGAGGTTATAACAATATCCTTTTCAATTCCCCTGGACAATTATACCTCCGTTGTTCTACGATAATTGCGATTAAAGGAGAGAGAAATCACGTACTACTATTTTCGATAGATCTTTCACGAGTATTAAAAACAATTTTATCAAATTTACACCTTCGTATATTCGTTATAATTAGACTGCGGATGTTTATGCAAATTTCGAGTTTCACAAATGCAGGTGAGACAGCAAAACCTATCTAGGGATTTATTGTACTCAATAAATATTATAACAAATACCATACTTTGGATATTTTAGATATATTTTTATATTATGTCCTTTTTGTATATTTTAGCCGTATTTAATTTGTCATAAATGCATAAAAATCCGCAGTCTGGTTATAATACTATATGATAAAAATAAATGAAAGCTCGATGATCGTGAGTTTCTCTGAACACAGCGAAGAAAATAAAATATGAAAAGAGAAGATCCATTGACGACGTTATTGCCTTTCTGTATTTCGTCTTATACTCGAAAAGGATACGCGCCTCGAGTGCGACGATATCGTTCTATTCGCGTACAGATCTTTAAGTTTATTGGAAAGTTGTACGATCGATCGGTTTTAAGCGACTCCTAAAATGATACCAAAAATGGAACGATAAAGAGTGAAGAAAATATGTTCTGAAGAATCACGTTAGTATATAAAGATAAAAGAAAAGAGTATTTGCAATGTAAAATTCGTGTCATCTTTATTCTTGCATGTAAGAGTACGACAGTTTGCCATTGCATTTCATTCACTGTAATACCTGCGAAAAGAAATCATTTTGCTCAAGAGACTGTGAACATTTCAGAAACCATACTTAGGATTTTGAGAGTGCAAATATATTATGAATCTATTAATGTACAAATTTTTTATAAGCAATTTGATGAAACAAATTTGCATAAACAATTATAAAATAGAAGAAGGAGAATGATTAATTAGAATTTTGTTGAAGTTTGACTCACAAATTCTTAAATGGTTCACACATGCAAGATGAACTTCTCTACTTTTCAAATCCAATTTAAGAATCGTCAGTATGAATAAATGTTTCGGATGAAATTTAGCCTGTACAAAAAACATGGATTTTTAAATGAATACGGAAATGTTTTATCCATTTATCCATTATCCCATTACGACTATAATGTTTAAAAATTTTAAATGTGAAACTAACATAGACCATGTGAAAACATTTTAAACCACCATTCCTAATTCCTTACAATTAAAATATCCACGACGTCAATTGCAACTTTAACTTTCTATTAACAATTTAAAATGGATCTCCTACTGAATCAGTCAATACACTTCAGTATCATGTCGTCACGTAACATATATTAAAAGAACTTTCCATATTTTCCATATTTTAATATACCAAGATTTTTCAATGCTGGGTACACACAAAGAATGAAAGATTAAGTTGAAAAGTTTGCACATTTCGGGCGAAAGCAGTGCTAATATTTAGTTCCACGGGTGAAACGCATCGCAAAGAGATCGTAACCCAACTCTTTATGATCCTCCGAGCATTCTTTATCGTGGGCCATGACATATAAGTTCGCAAACAAATCGATGCTATAAAACGAATGGCCCGACACCATAAAACTTTCTGGAGCATATACGACTTAATGGACATACGCGCATCCACACCGGTAGCCTGATGATATCTTAATCGATCTTCCTACGTCAGAGAAAGAGCGAGATATAAAAACCCTCGATGCACACGTATGTGTCTCATACATCATTCTACATTGCACAAGCGAGTAACAATTGATCTCATTTTTTTTTAATATCTTTTCATCGTAGAATCTTTTTTTTCTTTTGTCAAATACAAAGCAAGTTCAAACTTCTAGTTTTGCATACAAATATAGAGAATGATTTAGCGATGTACCTTCGCTTAAGATACTCCCATAAATACGTGCGATACTGAAAACCAAAAGAACAATAAATTCCGCGAAAGTATAAGAAACCGAGGAAGACAAAGGAAATAGTCGTACAGCATTCATCATCTTTTAGAGCAGTGGTTTCTATATTTTTTTCTACTGTGCACTTAATACTTTTGCGCCCTTTTCGTTTGATGTAAACAGAGGTACTGTCTGCTGCACTTATAAATAATACCACAAAAGGATTGAATGAATATTTCAATGCTGGGAAATTGGAAAAAGAAATGTCTAATTGTACACAGTGATTAGATTGAACAATATTATAGACGGATATAATTGGTAACTCTTTTGTATTCAATGAATAGATTATCCTTGGTTTATTGTAAAATTTTTAACGAAAATCGTGCTGGAGGTATATTATTTGTAGTATTCAAGAACTGCAAGGTAAAATTTGTACAAAATTTTGAAATGTCCGCAAAATTTACCTGCCGAAGCGTGTTCGCATGGTCGGAATGAAAAGAGATTCATCCCATACGATATTGATTTTACCATAATGCATTATTCTTGGAAAATGTGTCTGACCGTAAATCTCGTTGAATTACGATTTCGAAAAGGATGTTCATCTCAACCGGAAGTGCACTTCGGCACGTTCAAACGATCGACGATGTGGTTAAGAAAATACGAAAGGATGTAGAATTTTATTTGCAACATTGTATCACCACTGCACTTCGTTCATTTTTTTTTAAGTTATTGTGCTCGAAAAAGTCAGTTTTGAGAAATTTGCTTTCCGCAGATTGTTGTATTTTCAATCATAAAAACACATAGGAATATTTGTATATATTGTTATTCGTGCTGCGTGTTCGCAGAACTTTATTTACTATCATCAGCGAAATAACACTATTTAAAAAAGTTTATAGAAAGTGCAATAGAATATAAATACGGAAAATGTAATTTATTTGAATATTAATATAAATGCTTACAGATTCAGCACTTCTCTAAAATTCATTCTTGATAAGTATTGCTAAAAGAAACCAATTCAGCAAGTGTTCAACCCACTGACAACCGGAGTAATTACTAATATACAATTTAAAAAAATGTTTTATCGTGGAGGCCACGTTTTTAATACTACAAAGACATTGATTTAATAGAAAAAAAATTACTACTCTTGTTGTAAATTAACAGTAAAATATACAATCAGATTATTTAATAAAATATGAAATATTCGCCTCTCTACTTCTCATATAACATTTACTTCAAGGAGAGAATTTTCAATTACGTCTGCAATGTGAAGTCATCACACAGCAGAACAAAAATCTTCCATTTAAATTACAGATATTCAATTGCAAGATCAACGAATATTAAACTTCTTCATTGAAGCAAATTCTGTTCATTTACCATCTAAAAAACATTCTATCCTAGAAATTTTCGAGTCAATCATGAAGATAAATAATTCAATGTGAAAGATTCTCATAAACATCTTCAAAGCACTTGTTGTAGAGATCATCATGGAAAAAAAGGAAGATGAAAAGAAATTTATTTAAACCATCGATATTGCGCGGAATCAACTAGGAAGCACAAATGAAAAATGATCTTTACCGTTTCCGCGTACGAAAATATCATTTTCACAGAGGGAGAATTTGAAGGAAATGTTTATTAGCTTCTGACGCGAGACATCGATTACAGACGGGCCAAACCTTTGCCATCGTTCGAATCCAGGAAGTATGTGCTAGTTCTGGTTTTAAAATGACGGCCGGATCTTTACGAAATGTCATGACGCGCGAATGTCTGATAGACGAAACCTCGATGATTCGGGATTTTCTATTTCCAGATAGAGAAAATACGGTGTTGTGGAGGAAGTCGATTTTATTAGGATTATTTGGGTGCGCTTGTTTTCATAGTCGTGAATTTTCCGACAGCCAATGACGAAATTTCTGATCGGAAGATTATTTATCCGTGAAGAAATTACATAGTTGTAGTTTCCGTATCGATGATTTAATCCTCTCGTTTTTAGATTAGCAGGATTAACATGGCATTTCAATCAATCAAACAAATGCCAGAACTAAACAATAAAATAGCGGTCAACTTTTAAACCAGTCATTGTTTTAAACTAACAAGGAAAACGCAAGGCCTTCGGGTCGCCGATTTTATTGAAGCTTTATATACTCGTAGAGTATATCATCCTAATTAACCCGGCGTGTGTATACTGGGTCTTTTAAGGAACAGTCAAAATTTGTACTTCAAATTTCTCTCTAACATTTTTCAACATTCTGCATTTTTAAAAATAACAGTTTTAAATTCCTGACTTTAACAACTACTGGGCCACATAGTAGACACTCCAATAAGTATCTCAGAATTTTTGCAGATTTTTCTGAAGTCGAGAAAACCTTGTAAACCCGACTGTTCCCTCAAAGGCCCAGTGTACACACCGTGCCCTTAAAAATTGAGTATACACACGCCGGATTAAGAATATATTCTATTATAGAGGCACAGTTTCTAAAATATTTGTAACTAAAGTTTTATTCTCTTCAATAAAATCGGCAACCCGATGGCTTTACGTCCTAATTGTAAATGCAAAAAAAAATAAGTAGTAAATTACAGAAACCTGAATTATCATTAACGCTATCTTCAAATCGTCAGTTCAACTGTTCGCGCTCTTCGTCGGGGAGTTTGCGTGTTCCTCTCCGAACCCAAAAATAGCGTGAACTGGTGTCATCCAGTATAAATAACGTCATACTAGCACCAGATAGAATATTACTCGTTTTCGTGTTTGAAATGCTCGCTTTACGTGTTCTCTCGCAATCAGTATCTTCCAAGTCACGCGGGAAGCAACAAGTGCTATCGTGTGCGGTTTAAATAATTTAATGAACAATCGTTCAAACGTGGACGATCATCGATCAGCATTTTCTATGGTGGATCGATATAGATCATTATTTCGTAATCGTATATTATTTCGGTGGATAAGCTACTTTTATCATCGTACTTCTTAATCTCGTTATTATTTGATTAAGATTGCATTTAATTTTTAAGTTAATTGGAAAGTGGAATATTTTTTATGTTTCTTTATCAAACAAATGGTGCTGCATAATTATCAGATGCGTCTGCCAAATATTTCTGGTTTATTTTTGAAGAGAGGTGAGTGGAAGTTAGGGTTTTACTGATGGTTTATTGGATTTCTTCCGCTTTCTTTAAACTTTGTTCCATTTTAATAAAAAAATTGTCCAATTAATCAGTTACGGGACTTTGATAGCTCCGATGAAATAAGTTACTAACAATATTACTGTTCTGAATTTTTTTCTGGCTTACTTCTCGTTTTATCCACGCGATTAATTATCCTATAAAATAATAGTATTTTATAGCTGAAGTAGACATAATCATTAATGTACAATTCTTGTAAAATTTATTTTAGCATCGTAAAAACGTTTTCTCCGTCTTTCGACAACATCAATTTTTCACGCAAAAAATGAACTCTCGCCATTCACGACGAACAATCTAGTCGTTTAAAAATATAACAATTCAGAAAATACATCTATACTCCGTTCTCCCTGTATTCAGAATATTTTGCACAAGATTTTAATTCGATTTCAAATTAATATCACCCATTCCATAACATTTCACTGCAAAATCATAATTAATTCCATTGAAGCAAGATCAAAAGTCTATAGCACGTCGAATTTTTCTTCAATTTATATTCATCGACGGACAACGTACAAACGAAACGATCAATCGTCCGATCACCGTTTGATCGTTTCGATTGAATTAATTTCAAAACTCTTCTGTATCGCTTCATACCGTGAAAATAAATCCTGGGGAATATTGCCAGCCGAGAGGAGAAACCATGGGGAAAGGTAATGCGAGGCCGCTGAAGAGTAATAGAACAGTTGCGAATTTGTTTCGACGTTGTTGCACGTCCCAAAGATAAATTGTCCTCCATTCGCGATTGATCAGACACTTCTATTTCCCTCGTGACCGAGTATTTTATCTTCCTCTCCTCGTTTCCCTCTTTCCTCATCGAGGATACCAGGTGCGAATATAGTGCACACGTCTTGGAGAACGTTCTTGCATTCGGAATTCACGGAAGGAAATTTCGAATTCGTGGAACACAAACAATTTACAGATGTTCAATCGGAAAATATTGTTAAACGGTAGAGCATGCAAATTTCGATGATTCTATAAAATGAAATTGGTGGTTTCCTTTTTATTCGCGACGGTGGTTCGTTGACAATAGAATTACTGACGTTTAATCTGCTATAATTAACCCCCTATAGTCAACATTTTTTGTGGTATCCGAAAATCAGATTCACGATAGCACAATTAGAAAATGGTAAGAAAAATATTTTAAATGATGGATTAAACGTGAATATTACACACTGAGTTGCAAAGAAAATTATAATACTTGGTAAAACAGAGATTTTACTTTGAAAAATAAAAGCTTGGATGTGTCTTGGGGTACCACAAAGTCACAGGGGCCCATAGAAGTTTATTAACCGATAGATTTGCCTTGCTTGTTAATTGGAATTAATTTTGGGGAAGATTATTATTAGTAAGTATTATATAGTTACAGTTGAGTCGATGTAAAAATAAATTTTGCGAAAAGTTAGAGATTCTTGACTCAATTTAATCGAAATTATAGAATATATCTATTAGATTAATAAATAAATCTAATAATAACATAATATTCTTCATAAAATTGGTAGAATCGAAGAGTTTAATATTTAAACTTGAATGAAATAAAAATTAAAAATAAATTCAACAATGTCTAAAGCTAATCATTGATTCATTCGCGCGTATACGGGGAAAATGTAATTCGTTGGAGTAGTTGTAGAAAGTAGCAATTAATTTCAAAAGCTCCGTTTATAATTAGAACAACACGTGTACATACATCGACACTTGGCTCGTAATACTGCGCGAAGCAACAGGTTCTTTATAGAGATTTCTTAGATGCAACCGACGAAAGCCACTTCGTCGTAATCTAAAAATATAACACGATTGCCGTTGAATTGGATTTTCCCTTTATTTTCGCGTGTGAAAATATTACGACTTTCTTGGGAAATAACGCGCGAAATTCCCTGGTCACGTGAGGGAATTTTATTAAACTTTGTTCACGCTACGACTTAAGTGCAAGTACTTCGATAAATTAGAATAGCAATTCGTGTAATTACAATTTATTTGAATTAACGGAAGGTTATTCGTTTCAAGAGAAGAGCGATGAATAATGCTATTTTCAAGTAATGCAATTACAGTGGATAATATGGATTAATCCTGTAATTTTAGCGACTGAATAATATTTATCCGAATACGAATTAACGTGAAATGAATAATTTTACCTGCATAGAACAATTGTAAATTTTCTTTGAATCTTGTTTTTTTACTTGAGGAGAATTGTATTATTTTAATATCGTATTGAGAATTATTAATAGAAGCAGTGATAACGTAAATTCAATAAGTAGTCACAATTGTAATTGAGATATGAATAAAATGTTATTTCCGTCACTTATGTCAAGATTAAATGCATTTTCAAGAAGTCAAAGAATGAACTTCACGTCATTGCCAAAAATACGCGGCAGTGGATATTCTTTTATCCGTTTATATGCACTTCATACCATAAAATTGAAAGCATCGAATTGCATTGCAGAAGTAAATTCTCTTTCCACTGAAATCTTCTCCTCTGCGATTTCACAGAGATACATTATATCTATAAAATCGTACACATACTTTTAAATTCCGAACACAATATGTTTTCTCAAAATCTTCAAATCTTCTTGAAACTCTAGCTGTAAAAATATACCAAATGTCTCCACATTTCTAATGCCATTCAGCTCGGCAGAATAAATTTTAAAAGAATACTATATTACTTAAAATTAATAAAAAAAAAACTTTCATACATTCATAGGCATAATTTATTCTTTAACTTTCAGAAATGAGACACCTCGTGAGAAAACAGAGCACGATAGACGTGCATTCTGTTAAAGTAAGCCTCAAGGATATCGTCTGTTATCTGTCTCTCCTGGAGGCTGGCAGACCAGAAGATAAATTGGAATGTAAGTAATCAATTTTTCATAATTAAATAAGAAAGAAATTACACATCATAAATATTAATTTCTAAAATATGATTGGAACTAAAGTCCTTCCTTATTTTTCAAACTTTACAAAGATACGATAATTACTGGAATGCGGATTTTTATGCAAATTTGAATTTTTATTAGGACAACTGAAAAAATAGATCTTAAACAGAAATCATCCTCATTTGTTAAGTATTATAAGAGGATCCATACTTCGAATACTTTCTAATTTTTTTTAATATTGTGAGAAAAGCAGAACTTTGAAAACTTTCTTCATTTTTCCTAAATATAAGATGGATCATACATTGAACATTTTCTACAGTTTTCTAAGTTATATACATCCATTGCATCTTTGCAGTTTTAAGTTTCCCACAAATGGACACAAATTCAGAGTCTAGTAATTACTCTGTATCAAAATCTACAGAGATAAACTTAATATTTACTATCACGAACGTGCCGAGTGTTGATAACGTGACACGAGTGTCTTTGAAGTTTGAGGAAATATTTAATCACTTCTTAAACTCATTGATTTACGAATCTGGGGCCAGTCACACTCGATATTCTGCTCCGTCAGTTACATATGCATATAGTGCACTCGAGCATGCACAACTACTGCAACTTGTTGCACGGCATTTTCGTGGTGCATTAATTCGTTGACTTTTTCTTTTTTCAGTTATGTTTCGGCTGTACGACACCGATGGAAATGGCGTTCTTGACACTAACGTGAGTAAAATTTACTCTTCCTATTATTTAATTCACTAACAAATTAGAATAATATTTCATTTTTAAATACAACAGTAGACTTTAATTTAATTTTTATATGTATTTGGGTTACTCTTTTTGCGAGTTTTCAAGTATTTTAGGGAAATTACAATATCAATGTATTTTTGTAACTAAATCATTTAAAAGATAGAGTATTAAGAATCTTGTATAATACGGAAGATACATTGTGCGTTACGTTTCATTTTTATAGTTGTTTTTCTAATTTCCCTTCATTTTACAATACGAAAGTAAAAAATCTTGCAATTTACTATTTCTGTCAGATTGGTTTTCACACACGGTAATTAAATATTTTTAAATTAAAGTACTCTGACTACTAAATTATTTAATTTCAAGAATATAATGACAGTCTGAGTGCTATAAAAATTAGAAGGCAAATTAAGATTGAAAATATGATTATAAAATAATCGAGACTTATGTTACAAAAACTCGATCGTCAAATGTAGAATTATAAATTTGTTATAACAAGCTTCTTGCGACGTCCACTGCAAGCGAAATGTTAAGATGATATTACGAAGCAGATCATCAGGTTTTCAAAGATTTAAAAATATGTTTTGACGATCGGAAAAAAACGAGACTTCAAAAATAGTATAATTGATATAACAGAAATCGATGTGACGTAAAGTCCTTGATCTGAATTCTCACCTGAAAGCAGAACAGACAGATATTTTTGCGATGCCCGCATCAACGAAGTCATGTGGTATTGTCTACACGTAAAAAAAATTCTTTTTCATCGAACTTGACCCCGATTAATTCCGTTTTATTCTGGAAAATTCGTAGCTTCGTATAAATCGTATATCTTTAACGCTATTTTTAGTCGACCCTGAAAAAAAAGCAACGATAAGTCGTTTCGAAAGATTCATTTACCTTGATGAATCTATTTTCTTTCTCATCACACAAACATCAATAGAATTACGCAATGAACAACAATAAAAATGTTAATTTTTATTCAAAACAAATGAAGAAGTAGTAGAAAAATTAATGATCAAGTACCCTCTCTTCTGACTGTCAAAAAATGAAAAGGGTTACTCCTAAAAACAATAATAAAATCAATGTAGTATATTATATCAATGTAAATACATTCAATTTTATAAATTTTACAAAATGGAAGTTGCCTATTCTAGGCTAATTGTAAGAGTTTAACACTAGAACAACCAAGATACCCGCAATTATTTGTTCTACCTTTTTTATAGATATCCCTCAAATTTTGCTTTTTCTTTTTCCATTTTCAACGTTTTTTGCAGGCTACAAGCGATTAAGTCGATCAAGTTTTTTTACTTCCTTTATTTCTTCCCTCCTAACGTATTCACCTATTATTTTGAGACATTAAATTTTACATTGATCATCCCAATTACCACGATGAGACCGTTAAAATGTATTCAAGTATCAAGAAACTTGACAAATTCGATATTCTAACTGGAGAACAATAATACGACCACCCTTTCTTCGCGTATGAGTACAAAACGATTTTATACGAGATGTGGATGCACTATGCAAAATTTGCATCCCGTTATAATCTCGTTGCAAACAAGAAATTCAAAGTGCATGTTGAAACACGACCGCGAAAACCATACTGTCCCTCGAGAAACTACGTAAACGTATGCCGGTGCATATTTTCCGAAGAATAATTGAGTTGCCAGCTATCGGGAGGACGATGCACATCGAATACTCGGTGCATTCATGAATAGATGCATACGATCTTTCGAAAACGCGATACGAGTCTGGAATCACTGTTTAAGAAGGCAACGAGTGAATCTATTGGTCCTAAGACTGTACGGAGTTTTGAATATCTCATCAGTAATGATTTCTATGGATGTAAATCAAAATTGAAGTATGAAGTGCTTTCTGGATTTTTATATTAACACTAGAACTACCAAACCAGCCAAAATGACTGGTACACAATTTTTTCAAAAAATTCTCCAAGTTTACATAAGAGTCATAGAATAAATATTCTACGTCTATATCAATAAACATAAATCAGCCGATCGATAAAAATTTTCCGCCGCTTGATTCCCCCTTTATCAAAGTACTTATTTCATTTATTAAAATATGATAGAAACCTATAATACAAAATTACATAATTATGTGAAATATTTAAAAAAATATTTATGTTTGTATCGGACGATTTTTTATTATTCATGCTGCGCAACCGCTTCCCACAATGAATGACGCCGCACTGGCGACATCGCGCAAGCTATCACGTCGCGACATGTTTGAGACACTATCTTTGAGTGTTAGCTACCTACGTTTGTGATCTTGAGCGATTCAAAAAATGTTAAATTGGATTTTTAATGCTTAGGTCTTATTACCCGAACCTACCTTATATTAGGCAGCGTTATATCTGTTATATTTAATTGTGCTAAATAAGTAGTTTGGAAGAAGAATAATCAAGAGGGGAAATAGATGATTAATTAAGTAATTCAAATTTTAAAAAATGAAAGTGAAATATTCATTTCGTGACCCTTCTGTTGACTTGAACAATTTTGAGAAAAAATTGAATACCGGCGGTATAATAATGATGTGAAATCAGTGCAAAAACATTCTATCGATCGAAATTCTACATTTAATATTATTATCACGTGTCTCTAGGAGATGGACTGCATCGTCAATCAGATGATGAATGTCGCTGAATACCTCGACTGGGATGTCACAGAACTGAAACCGGTAAGCCGATATATCGACGAGTTTCTTTACCTCTCAGAAGTGTTTTCGAATAAAAAACGAAGAAAAGAAAATCGGAAAAATTTGAAAACACATTATTTTCAAGTTACCAAATAGTTTAAGCCTTGTACTATTAACAATCGACCTGAGTTAAAATCTTCCATCATCACTTCTTCCTTCATAATTAAATTGTTATTATTGAACAAAATAAAAATGTTTCAGTGATTCTTGATATATCATATATGTGTCGCATCTCATTGATATTTTTATTTTTATAGATTTTACAAACAATGTTTTAAACAATAGGACACATATTTCTAACATAAAAGAGAGCTGCGCAAAAATTTCACAAAAATTACTGACCAGTGTTCGAAAAAGTTACGGAAACGTTGTCTTACGCGAAATGATCATAGCAATTCAAGCCGCAAGAAATACAATAGAAAAACTGAAGAATAAGACGAAGAAATAGTAATTCTCTTGGTTGCAGATACTACAAGACATGATGGTAGAAATCGACTACGATGCAGATGGTACAGTGTCTCTGGAGGAATGGAAAAGGGGTGGTTTGACGACGATTCCTTTATTGGTCCTTCTGGGCCTGGATTCTCACGTGAAAGAAGATGGGAATCATCTCTGGAGATTGAAACACTTCAGCAAGCCCGCCTACTGCAACCTTTGTTTAAATATGTTGGTCGGTCTCGGGAAGAAAGGGCTTTGTTGCGTTTGTGAGTAACGTGTCTGTTCTTTCACTTGGTGCTCATTACTGAGAATCGTTTCACTCTCGTATCGCGATTTACAAGGCTTCAGAGAAACACGCCTCTGTCGCAGATGTACAAAAATATACCGTGTGTTTAATGCATGTATTGTTCTTACGAAGGAAATTATTAGTAACATTTGGGCTGAAGGAGATAAACCAGAAGCATCTTGAACAACGTTAAATTGTTATGATCACGAAACGATTCTCTCTTGTTTGGTAGCGGAGCTATATTTAAAGTCATTTCAAGTATTTTTAACCGTTTCTGTGAGCATATGGTACTGATATATAATACGGTAATATTTGAAACAATATAGAGAGCTTTCTGAACAGACCAATTGAATCTATTTGAGCGGGAATTCATTAACAGATTGTAAAGAATAAATCTGACAATGATACAGTTTTTTATCGTAGGAAATCAATATCAAAATAGAGATTGACAATAGTTTTTTATAAACCTGAATTCTGATTACTTGCTGAATTTTTACTGTTTTAAATAGAGTTAATATCTATCGTTTAAGAACGACACTGAAGTAGTATCGATTTTCTAATGATTGTGTCAAGATAAGGCAAAGGGTAATGAATGAATTGCTTCATACTTATACACTTTAACCCTTATTTAAGTGATATAAGTTCAATTCAGTATAGACATATTCTCTTCCAATTTGAAACAACAACGTAAATAAAATAAAACATCCTCGTTTAACTATCGAATGTTACACCGTAAAGAAATGGACTTCTATCACTTCTAAATAAAAGCAGTACTAAAGTTTTAAATAAAACTTCTCAATTATCGAAAAGTATACATAATGAAGAAATTACCATCTGTCCATACAGTCTGCAAATATACAGTCCACGAAAGATGCGTTCAAAGGGCGCCGGCATCCTGCATCGCGACTTACGTTAAGAGCAAAAAAACCTCGCAAACGATGGCTCACCATTGGGTCGAAGGGAATTGTCACGGGAAATGCTCCAAGTGCAGAAAGACCATCAAGAGTTACAATGGTATCACGGGTTTACACTGTAGATGGTGTCAACTCACCGTGAGTAATCGTTTTTATGATGAAAATTTTCTACTGCAAACTAATGTAAAACGTTCAAACAAAATTAACAAAGCCTCATACCTCTAACAATAATTCCACATAAAAAATGTCTACTCCGTTCAACTCAACCAAGTTGTTTTCGCGTTTTGATAAATTGTCAGAAAAATAAAAATACTCGATATCGCGTACGCCTATTTTCTGAAGATCGTGAGATATTTTTGCAGAACGTAAAGAGAGAGAGAGAAAAAAAAAGAGAGGTTATCAAAGAAATGAAAACTGTTATTAGCTACCGACAAAAACGGTAGGTGAGTTTCAATCATTCTTATTGAACTCTCAAATGGCGATTTTATAGCTGCACAACAGATGCGCCTCGCAAGTAAGAACGGAGTGCACACTCGGTGAACATGCGGTGCACATTCTTCCACCTACGGCGATTTGTCCGATTGTCCTCGACAGACAAAGATCCTTGTCAAGGGACAGCAAAAGAGGAAGCAAACATGGGCAGGACACGTCATCCGTCAGTTCGGTAAGTAGCTTAAATTAAATTTTTAATTGCGATATTGGATACCTTATTAAGTTTGTAGGGGTGTTAAGGTAATGAGGTAAAGTCTGAAGCTTTGAAAACCTCTGGGAAATTTTTCCAAAATTATTATTTAACAATAAAACTATCAAGTCAATCAAAATGGCTAGTTTCTAACTTTTTCTAAAAGTTTCACTTTCATGTCATAAAACAGAAATAATCGAATCGATTATATTTTCCACCCCTTAAGTACTTATTTAATGTACTGCAATATAATTGATTTAATGCCGATAGTTCTAGCATTAATACAATACCTATATAGTCGAAATGACGATACAATTGAAGTGTTGAACGTATGATCTTCAATGTGAAAAGAATATAGCCATCTTGAAATAATTTTTAATTTAAACATAAATAAATAATTCATAGTAATTAGGTCAATTTTAAATTCTAATGGAATTCCATGCCGGTGGAATACCTTTAGTTAATTCTTGCAAGCAATTGCTCCTAGAGAAAATGGAATATATATTTAAGTACGACTACAGAAACAACGTTCTGTCGACAGACGGGCTTTTTAATGTCGTGCGGAGCTTCTAATCAGCAACCTGCAATGTCGTTTCAAATTACACCTCCGCCTGGCACGACGCCTCTTTTGGTGTTCATTAATCCAAAATCAGGCGGGAGACAAGGCG
The DNA here is from genome assembly GCA_910591515.1 of Cerceris rybyensis. Taxonomy (NCBI): domain Eukaryota; kingdom Metazoa; phylum Arthropoda; class Insecta; order Hymenoptera; family Crabronidae; genus Cerceris; species Cerceris rybyensis. Next base: position 12,412,748 of record OU342799.1, read on the forward strand.
AACGTATGCTAAGAAAATTCCAGTACATCTTGAACCCTCGTCAGGTTCACAATCTGGCAGTAGGTGGGCCCATGCAGGGCCTACAAATGTTCAAGGACGTAGAGAATTTCAAAGTCATCTGCTGCGGCGGCGATGGTACCGTGGGTTGGGTCTTAGAAACCATGGGTACGATTATTTACTTAACTTTTTTAACACGTTGTTAGTTAATTAGTTCCTTAGTTAGTATAGTAAATGCATTTAAACATTTGAGTCCCAGCGTACAGTGGTAAAATATAATCGGAAAATGCCAAGCGGCGCCGTAGCGCTTCTGTATCCACTGTGCTGAAATACAGTGAGTTTTTTCTACATAAAAACCCTAAAAGTGTGCTACGTGGGACTTAAATGGTTAATTATTAGTGTTAACGATTTTATAGAAAAGATACGAATTGCACTTTCTTTCATTAAATATAGTTAATTGCTAAAATGCAACATTGATTATAGTTCACCAATATGGTAGTCAAACTACTAACTGTAAGGTAATGCGATTATTGCCAATAGTACAGTTACAATAATTAAGATATATATGTATTTGTAAGATTTTTCACGGTTAGCCATTTCATTATCTCCAACAACAAATCTTTTGTGCAAGTCTAGTAAATTAAAGTAATTATTATTACAAGAATTGAAGAATACGTAACGAAAGTTTCTTTATGTTATATACATCCGTGGAAATGATGATTCAGGATCAGTGGGCTATTTTTCTGATTTAGATCGGGTTCAATTTGAGCATCAACCCGCTGTCGGTGTTATACCATTAGGTACTGGCAATGACCTGGCAAGATGTTTACGTTGGGGTGGTGGTTACGAAGGAGAAGCGGTTCACAAGGTTCTCAAAGTAAGTGACAGTTTCATTTATAGCAATACAAATATAAATTCCGCTCATAATAAGTTGATGAACATTTCCTTGCTGTGATATGGGAGAAACTATTCCAATGAAAGTTCCGTTTCAATCTATTCCCGTTCATTTTCCGAGAGTACATTTATTAAACTTGTTTAGCCGAATTAAATTACGTTCAGCTACATTATCAAATAAAACGAATAGAATTTTTTTTCTGTGAAATATTAAAATCTGGTCCATCTATCTCTGCCAAGGTCTACTTTGGGCAATTAGATTTTTTTTATAAATAAGTCTTACTGTTTTGCAACAGAAATATATTCCCTTTGCATTGCTTAATATATTAATTGTCAATTTAATTATTTAATCCCGAAGAAAAAGGAATATCTAAATTCTTTAAAATTCTTTTTCAAGAGTATTCCCCTCGTATTTAATTAAATCGGAAACGTAAAGACTTGAAAAGCTAATGTGATTCATAAAAAATAAATTTTTTCGTATTGCAAAACGAGAATGACATTTCTTTTCGCTTTAATTAATACATAAATTAGTACTGTAAATATTTAATTTTCCAATAAAAGAATATCTAAATTCGATGAAACTTTTTTCTCGTGTTTAATTCAATGGAAAACGTAAGGATTTGAAAATCTAACTTGATTTATAGAAAATAGAGAAAGCAACGCCAGTAATGATGGACCGATGGCAAATCGAAGTGCTAGATCAGAAAGATGAGAAGAAACCGAATCAAGATAGTATACCATACAATATTATAAACAATTACTTCTCGGTGGGCGTCGACGCGGCGATTTGCGTGAAGTTTCACATGGAGAGGGAAAAGAATCCCGAGAAATTCAACAGTCGAATGAAAAATAAGCTCTGGTACTTCGAATACGCTACCACCGAGCAATTTGCTGCGAGTTGTAAAAATCTTCACGAGGATCTCAAGATAATCGTGAGTTCAAGCTCTTTCTCTATAAAATTATTTTCGTTCAACAATGGAATTGATATCGATAGTATCAGTAATGTTTGAGAAATTCGATAATATATAGTGGGAAGTATCGATATGTATAAAAAAGTTCGGTACTTGATATCAATATTTCGTTGCAACGAAACAGCTTATTATTTGATTATTAAAGTGAGAATAATAATTACAGTGCGACGGCACTCCTTTGGATTTGGCTCACGGTCCTTCCCTTCAGGGGGTCGCATTGTTAAACATTCCTTTCACTCACGGGGGCTCTAATCTCTGGGGTGAACACCATACCAGGCATCGTCTTGGCAAACGGAAAAAACGACCTGACAAGGAACTCAGTACTAGTAGCTTTAATTCCGTAGATCTTACAGCCGCGATACAAGGCAAGTAATTCCTTAATTGCAGCATTTCTCGTGATTTTTCTCCAAAATATTATTCGGGGGTATGTGCAATAACATCAATATGATACGTTTATAATTAAAGGACAGATGCTATGAAAGGGAAATTTTTTTAACGTCCGTTCGTCATTGTATTGAATAATATCACTAAATTCTAATTATATTATTTTCAGTAGCTACCGATAAATATATACTTCAATTCATTAATAGTAACAGAAAATAATTAAAATCTCGAGTTCCTAAATAAATTAAAAATACTTCTTTCATGACTTTCGAAAGTCTTTTTATTATTAGATTCGAAGAAAGTCAACTTCGGATTACTGTTTTTTCATGGAATTTTCAAATGGACACAGGCTTTGTTGTAAATAGGAAAATAACTTGTATATCTTTTGCCATTTGACAATGCAATTTGTTCCATTCAAAACTTATTCCTTTTATAGCACCTCTCCTCTGTAAAGTAGTAAGGGATCATATAGTACCTATGAATTTTATAATTAAGCGAATTATTAGTACTTAATTGTTAATAGAAAGTATAGGAGATTTCAAGAAGTATTATTGAAGCTGAAATAATTAGAATAAAATTCTGCGACAAAATTTTCTTCTACGTTTTTTTTCACTAAGAGTGAGATGCAACTTGCACCACTATTCTTTTTCTATAGGTTGCTTCGATGATCATTAAACGCAAAGAGATATTAATCTTTCATGATTAATGACCCTGAGTCATCCACAAGCTTCCAGATTTATAAGACCAACCGCAGTTCGTCAGAAGTACAGCAGCATTTTTTGCTTCCCTCGGAACTTTAGTAGCGGTCTTTGCTTCATTTTCTATAGCAATCTTGAATCGTTTCAAGATCACTTTATCTGGATCGTTAAATTCGCACTTTGTCGTGTCATCAGACTAATGTACCGTTAATAATGTATCATTTCATTTTAAAATATCTTCCCAACCTTCAGTCGACCTTGAAACAAATCATTTCATAAAATGTGCTAACTGCATTTCACTCTACGTGAAAAGCACTAGAAGAAAATCGGATAAAGATAATTTTCTATTTTTTAACACAAAAGTTGTCAACGTTTTTTTAAAAAATTGTCAAAATAGGGAAACAGTACAGTAGATATTACACGTGTATCTCATAATAAATGAATTACTTATTGAATGTATTTAAATGCAAAAGATTTAACGTTGATAGTTCCAGTTAACGTATGAGAACAAATTCTTTGGAGATTAGAGTTTCTACTTTGAGAAAAGAAATAAAAGGAAGGTAAAGTTTATAATCTTTGTAGATATTGGAGACAATCTCATAGAGGTGATCGGGTTAGAAAACTGTTTGCATATGGGTCAAGTTAAGACAGGTCTTCGTCATTCCGGTAGAAGATTGGCACAGTGCAGCAGTGTCACCATCACCACGAGCAAACGATTTCCAATGCAAATCGATGGGGAACCATGGATGCAGGGCCCATGTACGGTAAGTGTACATCACGAATATTCATTTAAATAATATATAAAATAAATTTAAAAGCGGAGTAATAACTTTCAATAATTCAATAGTCATACCCGAGTAGTATACAGGGTGTGCCACTTAATTTTACCATCAAAGTGTGCCTTGTGTCGCAAAATTAAAAAAAAAATGTTGCTTACAAAAGTTTCGCAGTTTCACGAAGATCAAAGCGTATTATCATGCTATCCTGGTACAAAGTTAAGTGACACATCCTGCACAAAGACAACACAACGTGCCCTAGATCATTCCACTTTAATTAAAGTCGAACAACTATCAAATTTAATCCACAAACTTTTTAAAATATCAAATTACAACATTTCACTGCACATTTTAGGATTTCAAAAACTTTTAAATTGAAATCAAATTGCCTATTATCACAAAAATCTTTCAGTTAGAATTTTTAAATACATAAACTTCCTCATAAAAATTCGATAAGGTAATGCTGAACGGATGCTCAAAATTACTCTCAAGATTGAATCTGCACATCGGCTCCTGATTAATATAAAAATCTCATTAAGTCCAGATCCGACCTAGTCCGTTGGATAAGTCGATTTATTGCGTGTTACAGATTCACATAACGCATAAAAATCAAGTACCGATGCTGATGGCACCGCCACCGGAAAAAGGTCGGGGCCTCTTCCGTTTCCTAAAGAGGTGAACTCCAGCTTCCTCTTTATCAATCTCCCACTCTCTTCCTCGCCCAAAGAAAAAGAAAAAACAGAACAAAACAATGAGAATCGAACGTAACTCTGTACCCTATCTCTCAATCTAGTCTTGACATCGTCCCTCGCGTTATATCCTCTCTTAATTAAGACGATGAACGGAAGCGTATCAGTTCGATCATACGTATGTATGTATTTACAGCTTCGACGCTCGTTCGGGCGCAATGAACGAGCTTCAACGTGACTTAGGTATTCTTGTATACAGTATTTTTGAAAATAAAAAAAAAACGTATCGTTCGTCTTAGATTTAGGCTCGGTGGTAGGCTCAGATCGAACGTACGGCTTATCTTAAATGTCGTCAGGTTTCGATGGGAGATTTTAATCGCTTCCGTCTTCGAGAAACGCCGTTCGATACTTTCGGTATGGACTTCCGGAACTGCGACTTGAGTCTACCGCTTCGTACAGTAAAGGAAATTGAATCTGACACGTTAGATGCTGATGCAAAAAAAAGAAATTTACAATTTCACGCGGGATAGTTTTTTGAGATAAAAAGGTTGATAACTAGCTGAGTGATTGAGATAAGTTAAAAAGTAAGATTCGCTGATGTCTAAAGTGTCGTTTTCCTTTTCGTCGAAGTTGCACAAGTCGATTAACATCAGTACTGTCGCAATTGTGCGTACCGACGCGATGTATTGTACGGTATCATGCAAAAGAGAATAATCTTGTAGCTAATGTTAGCTAGCTGATATAATTAATTTTAAATTGTTCCTTTCTTCCGGTGTAACACGGTAGAAGTATCTTCTGTTTCGTCCGAATTAGAACGGTGATAAGGTAAATCGAGGATAAATCGACAACTTGAGATTTAGAATAGAATATCTTCTTCCTTTTTTTTTATAAATAAGTACTTGGGTTAACGTTGATGTTGAATTTTATTTATTATAGATATATGTATGATTTTAAATTTATTCTAAAATCTCGGTGATGTAATTTCATCGATTTATCCTTGAATTGCATTAATACCATTTACTTTCACGATGCAAAAGTCCCTGAAAGTCACGCGTGTGGTTTTCGGGTCTCTCTTCTTTTTTGCACGACTCCGTCCAACGATCAAAGATCTTATACTTTCCTCTATTAACGTTAGGATTTTTGTACCGAAGCTTAGTCGTAAATGCTTAGGCATAAAATCGTCATTTACTTATTTATTTATTTATTTCACCGTTGTATATTTATTTATTTATTTATTTGACGGCTTAAAAGTCAGAGCAATATATCGTAAGCATATCAGCAGGAAAGTGCATTTACGAAGCACTTCGTAACGTTTAGTTGGTTCGTGTCTGTCCCTTTGTATTGATAACGCGAAAACGCGAAAAATATATGAAGATTGTACATTGTACTTTCGATGATCGCGTATCCTCGTTGTTAAATGATTTTCAAACAGTACGGATTTCAAATTCGCATGATTTCTTCACGGAAATCACCTTCTGTATTATCTCACCGTGCATTTCTTCATCACTGCGACAAAAGTTAATTAACATTTTCCCATATTACGTAAACTACAATCAGCCATCGAATAATGTAAAGATATAGGTTGATTTTTCAAAAATTATGTGAACCTTTTAATAGAATTTTGAAAGCATCTTACAAATTTCCGTCCGGTGGTAAAATTTTAATAGTATTTCTCCTTATTTTTTATATTGAGTTTCATTGATGCACATCCAATTTGTTTAGGTAATCTATAGATACTTCTGTGTCATTTTTAAATCATCGGCAACCATTTCTAATCGTCTAGTCGAAGCGAAATCGATAATAACGAAACGTATTTCGAAAGAATTTCTCTAGCGTTACTGCGAGTAGTTTGCCTCGACTAATTCGTTAGGCTGATTTTTTGCATAATACGAAAGTCAATGCGAATTCACGAAGTACGAACATTATGTGTATCTGGTGGCACATTTACAGACACATCTCATGCTTTTATACATGAGGTATTAATAAAGAAATAAAACACCGATTAACATCCCGCAGGGACCATCTCATTGTCGAAATTCCATTAACGATGTACGAAATGATCTTGTTAACTTTTTTCTTCTCCATGAGCAAACAATGGCGTATTAGCGTTTATGTGATGTTTCAATTGTATGCTGAAACGTATTGTGCGGAGAAAATTCGAGATGAATTACCGTAGAAAGAAATCTAACGGGAGACTACCTTTGTTTTACCTAATAAATGCATTTATTAGTGTTTGTTTCTTTAGAATTTTATGAACTCTAAACTTCTCAAAGTTTGTAAAATTAAAGTTATATATTACAGATAACAGAAGTCTAAAAAATTGAGTTACAATTTTTAAAATTTTATTGAATTTAACATTTTGTTAAGTTTTAATATATTCTGTGGTAGTTTGTTTCTTATTTTATCGAATAGAATTTTGTAGTTTTATGGAGTCTGATGTAGACAGAAGCCGTAAAGAAAGAAGTAGCAAAATATTGTAAATATTAACTTTAATATTAGATTGGAATTATTTCATGACCTACGGACATATGGGCTCGGGTACCCCGGGTTCGCCAAACCCGTACCTGGGCTACTTCCAGGTCCCTGGGGGTTAAAATGGAAGAATCTCTGTCCTAGACAAAAAGATTGTAGTAATTAACGCCGAAAAAAATACAAAAAAGAATAATACTTAGTGCCAATTTTCTTCATCGGCACTTCATCGAATTTTCTCCATGCATTATCAGCGTATTAGTTATTTACTTCTCTTGCGACGGGGAAGAAATAATACATACTGCTGTTATTGTATAATTAGTAAAGTAGCAAATCTCCATGTTATTTTTCATTATACTTCCACTGAATTATATCGTCGGAATAATAACTACGAAGCGCACAACAGGATTCCAAACGATCACACCACAGAAGAGCATTCTCAATCATGAAGAATATTATTACCGAATAAAAACGAGAAACATTGAGAAATATCTGCAGTTGTAATTATTACACTAGCGCGTTCGTTCGAATCCTAATTACGACGAATATGTCACATTATATATACATATATCCCCATCGTGAAACGAGAAGATCACTGAATGTAAATTTACAATCCCATGATAATTAACGAAATCCTTCCGCCTCCCCCTCCCCCTCCCCCTGTCCCTGTGTAAATCATCAAATCGCACATACATGTTTCATTAGCGATTATTACCATCGACTAGTTGCTCTCGTTAGACGAATTGAAATATTACGCTTACGTATAACGATACAACTAATAAGGTTTTAATCTTTAAGTCGTTAACTCATTAAAATCGAAATGCGAACGCGGGGAAAGCGAAGGATGACGTCGAACAATTTAGACGATAATAAATAAAAATGAAATTATAATAATAAATCGACGGGCATCGCGTTCCCTTTCGTCGCGAATCTGTGAATAACTATCGGCACAATAATTACAAATATTGTTTTTCTATTGGATTGGCGCAGTGTCTCAGTGTGCTTGTCGTTGTGTAATATTACGATGTAAAAGGGAAAGCCCAGAAGTACATACATTAGTCCCATGCACGGTGGTACGAAGAATAATATAAACGACGATCCGTTCGGAATGATAATGAAAAAGTTTTTCAAAATTGCGCGCAATTTTATATGTCTTCCGTACTATGGGTGTCTTTATTTTTCCGATTCCTCTTTCGTTATTTGTCTTACTTAAGAATTAACTCCCGTTTATTTTAACAAGTCGAGAAATGGTGTTAATATAGAGTCTTCATTGTAAAAGAATTATAATTGGGAGCTATGGTAGATAATATGATAAAGGCTTGACTCGTAATTACTGGGTTTGAGTTTAAATCATCTTTAATTCCTGGGAAATTGTTCCTTAATTATTATTAAATACATCATGACGCTAGTGATTCGGAATCCACCTAAAATAGTACGTCATAAGTGGAATTATTGTAACAGTTGCAATCGAAAAAAATATTTTAAAAATGGAATATAATTCTGGATTAGGTCTGGGAAATTTTTTTTAAATTATCATTCAATATATCGTAGCCTCAGTCATTTGAATCAATGAGCATGAGTTTAAACTCGGATGGTTTAAATCACTCTAATCATTGATTTAGTTTAACTCAGTTTAAAATTGAGCGATTTAAATCACCGGCAACTTTGGAAAATTTCTCTTAAATTATTAATTAATGTATCACAACTTTAATCGTTTGAATGAATAGGCCTGAATTTAAACTGGGGTGATTTAAATCACCTATCAGCTCCTAAAAGTTTTCCTTAAAATATCATTCATTATTACTATTTTATTTGCTGTGAAAAATTTTTACTTTTCTCTCCTACGTTCTACTTTTTCTCTGCTATTTCAAAGCAATGTTTTTATGAAATAATTTGAAAAAGAAAAATTTTTGAAATAGTGATAATCTTCTAAAGGAAATGTAAAGACACTCGCGCTAAAATGAAGTGGTATGTTATGACTTTAGAAAAATCTATCCGTACGGAAAAGTGGTACGTATTTAATGCTTCGTAATTAATGTATCGAAAAATTCCCATAGATACGACGAGAGTTGCCATAGGACCAAATGAATCCTTTTGGCACGAGGTGCTGTGCAAGTGCAAAGTATGAATGAAAAGACAATGGAATAAAAATGTAATTACACCATCATATTCTCGGTTTACAAGGAATTCCTCCAACTTTGCGATACGATTGATTATCCACGACCTCTTCGAACCTATGGAAAAGTTATTTTGCACAATAATTAATAAGAATTTTAACGTTCCTTGATAGTACCACTTTATGGATAATTGAATGTGAAAATTCTTTTCCTCAGATCAATCTTCACGATGGAATTTTCTTATTGCAAACATTCGATTAAAAGTTCCACTTATTGTTCATAATTAATATTGTCAAATTTTTCCTAAATATTACATATTAATAGCAATGAATTTAATCGTATTAATTTATCTTTAGCACAGCTTTTGATTGACAAATTAAAAGAATGTTGTTATCTCAGAAATAAAAGAAGAAAATTCTTTTTAACATTATCATATTTCAATGTGAAAGTATGTCACGTTAAATAACGTAATATATTTTTACATTAATTTTGCAGTCTTCTAGTAGCAGTATTCTAGTTTTAATACGTTTCGCTCTATGCAGAATTTATCGTAGGGACAATGTAAAATCAAAACTCATATTATTAATACCATTTTATGCTACTTAATTCAAGCTTCAGCCCTTTCGGGCTCTTTCTTCGAATAATTCCCGAAGGCATTCCATTAGCGAAATTTTCTTATTCCGATGCAATGTCCAAGTAATTTTTATCGCATATGAAATATTTAATACTTATAATATAAGTATTCGGGTAAAAGTATTTACAAGAGTAATGCCTCGTAGATAAATTAAGATATGATTAACCCTTTCGTCGCACATACTAAGATTTGCAATTATTTTTACAGATTACAAATTTGCGACAAATTGATAATAACTTATTTCATTGTATTTATATTATTATAAAAAATCAGGTGATAAAAGGTCAAACGATTAATTTGAAAAGCTACACATTAAAACGAAAAGTAAGTGGTTTCTAAGTTCAGGACGTTCAAGATTAATATAGATTTCATTTTATTTATCTTTATTTAATTCAAAGACATCTATTAAAAATTATTTATTAGAGATATTTCAACACTAAAAATTTTAAATCATAGAACATTAAAACGTATATTTATTTGTTCACCATTAATAAGAAATGCATCGAATATTTGTATCAGATGCAATTTTCTTTATGTGATATATTTTCGTAAAACTTCAATTTATTTAATTAATTATTCTTAATTCGAAGTTATTCTTACCATTTCGTATGAAATTTGCAATTGCAATTTAATGAAGCTTTTAAGTAATGCGATTTCTGCAAAGAAAGGGTTGTTTGTTCTCGTAACTTCGTTCAAAAATAATTCCACCCCCGACGTCTCATCGTAGCAGCGACGTTAGGTTTCTTCTTGTAAAGAAATTAATTTTAATCGATAGAAAAATTTCATGAAGTCGGATTGAAAAGATTTTAAACGAGCTTGAATGTACAGCAGAATGGTTTTTAGTACACAAAATCCACGGACTTATAGTGGTTAAGCGCTATTTACAAATATCTGACATTAGTTAAAACTGCCACCTTTCTTGGGTCTGCGTATGTTTGAGCACTACTGCCATTTTCCAAAAGATTAGACACTTACGCGAAGAAAAGCCTGTCTATAGTGTAATATAAATTAAGAAATAAAGTGTAAATTATCGTGAATGATTCGTTTCTATGGTTTCCCCTCAAATCGAAAACTTGTCAACGGATGTCCCGATTAAAAAAAGGTACACTATTGAGATACCGATAGATAAAAAGCAAATTTAATAACTAAAAATGAATTTTTACAATTTTATTTTAACTTTTTATTACATGCAATGTTTTATTGCTTCAATATATATATTAGTATCTCAATTAAATAAGTAGTAGTAGAATACGAATGAATCTGAGAAATCGGTACCTCAGACCGAGTTGAAAGTTATAAAACCTTATCTGTGAGCAAGAATTTTCAAAAAACGATTAGACTATATTAATATTCTCATATTTTTCTTTTTTTTTTTCTTTAATAAACATCAAAATAACATTATGAGTAGAGCATTGTGTAACTTATGAACGGCATTTTTGCATTATAGATACATTCAGTATTTATGTGAATTTATTATTCAAATCAAGTACGACGCTGTTAAGTGTATATTCAAATAAAAGAAAAATACGTATCGTAGAAGGCCATTGAAGTTTTAAAAGTAACATAAAAATGATTCTCCTCCAGGTACTACTTGCGATTAAGAGTGAAAACTCGCATAACAGTAATTGCAATCAAGGTTGTTGCGAATTTCAGTAACGTCGGAAGCGCCACGGGGCGAGAGCATATCAAAATAGCGTCGGTGCACTTCCGGTCTGTTTTTCTGACAAGTGGCTGACGGCTGCCTGACATTTCGCTGTTGTTTCAACGAATTTTATACGCAAAAAACGTTATGTATTAACACAAATAAAAAAATACTATAAGCATAGTTTATCGTAGGATATATCGCCTCATCGAAAAACGCAAGGGCACTCCGGCAGATATATGCACGAAAGGTAAGAGTTGCCGATAAAGTATCGTTATCAGGCGTGCCACCGGCTGGGGTTAGAATCGTGGAAAATCCGGCTCACGTATCGATGAATGCTATTAACTCTACTTACTTTTTAGTACACCCTTAAGTACCAGACAAAATGATCAAAACAGGAGAGGATAACCTAAGGCACTTCCATTTTCCACAAACAGTGTAAGCAATTAAGAAGAAGTCACTGTGTTTCACCTATAATCCGATACTTTCGTTCAATTATTTCGCTATCGTGATATTATTCTTGTACAATTTCTAACCTTCACTGAATCGGAATTTCACTTTCTTCTTTCTATACATTAGAATACAGAGAAAAGTGAATGTTAGAAGTGTTTTATTATTGTTATATATTTTGTTTCGATATATGCATAATATACTTTACACGTAATGTTAGCAGTAGTATCTCTTACAAGATATATAAGATGTGTATTGTTTCAACAGAGAATTCAATGGGCAAGAAGATCAACATTCGATCGAATTATATAGCAATGATGTTACTGTTATACCTTCATCTGGAGGCCATGATCATGGTAGTTCAAAGGTGAAATTAAAAAATATTGTTGACTTTACATGGGAACATCAATTTTACCCTGGTCAATTGTTAGCAGTTCATATGTCTGGAAAATATTTAGCTTATGGAATAAAAGGTAATTTTGTTTGAGCCAGTGAAAATTACATAATATGTCTGTATTATCCAATAGGTGTATGAACAAATTTGTTTCATTATTATTAAGAAAAAAATGTATTTTTCAGTTACTACAGGGGAAGGTATGGTAAGAGTTGTATGTAAGGAACCAGAACAAAGAGTTCTGATAAGAGGAATGAGGGGTATGATACAAGATGTAGCCTTTGCCCATGTCAATCATGTAATTGTTGCTTGCGTTGATTGCGTGGGAAATCTTTTTATAAATGCTATTGAATCGACGGAGTCTGAACTATTATGTAATTTAATATTACAAGTAAATGCAAATGACGTACCTTCGACTAGGCATAGAGTAATTTGGTGCCCATACATTCCCGAGGATGTGCCATCTGATGGAGATGAAGTTTCCAAACTCCTAGTTTTAATACGTGGTTCCAAAGCGGAGTTGTGGTCAGTTGCTACTGCTGCATCAAGATTCCAAACTATAGAGGTGAATTTGTACTTTATTTACAGATTATAAAATCCATATACAACGAACAAAGTGTCCAACTCTTTCACTGAATGATAGGCAACTAATCCGGCTGTGAAAGAAAGTGGATGCTTTTTGGATGTTGACCAACGTTCTGATACAATCACTGAAGCGACTTTTAGTCCTGATGGCACAGCTCTAGCCGTAGCCAGCCTCGATGGGGAAATAAAATTCTTCCAAATTTGTTTGTATGATATCACTCATTGTAGGGAATCTAAACCACATTGCTTGTATCGGTGGAAACCGCACGACGAACGACCTATTTCATGTTTATTTTTTTTAGATGATCACAAAACTTACCAGCCTAAGTAAGTAATTCTAATCATGATTCCAGATTCTTAATCGTTTACATAATTAAATTATATCTTGAAATATTCTCCATTTTTCTAGCGTTCAGTTTTGGAAATTTGCAGTGACTGGATGTGACAATAACACAGAATTAAAAGTGTGGTCTTGTGAATCATGGACTTGTTTACAGACTATCAAATTCGCTCCAACGCCTTCCACCGGTGATATGCTAGTATTAAAAGCAGGCTTAGATTTTAGTGCAGGCTATCTTTTATTATCTGACATATACAATAAAGTCTTGTATATATTAAGTCTTACGAAAGACAATGGAGAAGTGTTAGCATCTGTAAGTACAATATCAGAGTTCCTTCTGCCATATCCGATACTGAGCTTTGGAATTGTTGATGCTGGCCAACGAAAAGTACGTCCCACGGGTGAATCATTAGAAGATTTATGCCCATGTGAGGAAGAGACCGATGATCAGCTCGTTATCCGGATGTATCTAGTCCAACCAAAGTCCCTGCAAGAGTGTCACATTGCTTTTAAGCCAGCTTCACAAGTGAGTGGTAATTGCCTCATGGACACACTGACTCATGATTCATTGGACTATTCTGAAGATTTACCAGACATGGGAACTGTAAATCACAATGGAATTTCAGGAGAAAATTGTAAAGAAGATCGTTCGTTATCTGCTACAATTGAAGCGGTGACGAATCATAACGCTGGCTTAAATCTAATGACACCGGACGCATTTAGTTCGCCTGCCAAAAAAGAAAACAATGAGTTAGATTCCAATCCTGGTAGTCCAGAATTGGGGAAAGTGCTATCTGCTAGTCCTTCCCTCGCACAAGCGGTACAGGCTCTAAATGCTTCAGATCCACCTCTTGCTACGAGTGAATTAGAAGAACGAGCTCCTGCTAGTAGTAGCAGTAGTCCATCTAGAGAAGTCAGAGAAATCTTTTCTCTAAGTAAGCCAGACGATGAACCTGAGGCTGAAAATAAACCTGAATCTAGTAATACTGTCGATGAAAATTGGCCTAATATCCCAATAACGTTATTAAAAGATGTGAGTAGGCATGCAATGCAAGAAACTGAAGGATATTTGAATGAAAATGATAATTCAGTCCAAAGGAAGAAAATAAAGGAAGAACCACTTTCGGCGACACATTCTACAGGCGATGCGGATGGATCTTGTCTAGCTATAAACAAATTAAATATACTCGATTTAGCGAATAAATTAGCATCTACCTTAGAAATCATTCAAGATCAACGTGAAGAACTACGAGAATTACGTACAGAAATAACAAGGCTAAGACAAGAAACACCAATTTCAAAGCGAGTGGAATCCGCTTTGGCTAGAGCATCACAACAGCAAACTGCAACTTTAGAGCAAACATTGTACGGACAGATGAGCCGCCAACACGATTTCCTTAATACGATCGAAACAACGATCAAAGACAAAATTGAAACTACGTTACCTCATATTGTCGAGGCTGCTGTTGAGCCGTTAAAACATCAGCTCAGATTAGACGCAGCCGGAATGGATGAAATGTTGAAACAAAATTTAACGGAGATGATTAATAGCACACATATAAAAGAAACGCTTGCTCTAGCAGCAAAAGATGCAGCAAAGCCTGCACTAGATCTCGCATTTAAAGAAGCGTTTACAAATGTTCTCTTACCCGGTATGGAAAAGGCGTGTCAGACAATGTTTAGACAAATGCAAGACACCTTTATTAAGGGCACCCGTGAATGTAAGAAGTCATGCAATATTAAAATTTGGATTGTATTATTACTTCTGATTATATGCATATATAAATATATACTTTTTATAGATCTTCAAAATGTTGACGCCGTTGTGGATAAACAGTATCAACAACGTAACGAGCAACAAAGTAAAGTTTTAACTGCATTAGTTCGTGAAGAATTGCAAACCGAATTATCTAGAGGTTTAACGGCATTACAAGAAGGAACAATGCGTACAGTTCGCAATTCTATTAGAGATAATTTAAGTTTGCAGTTAACTGAAATTACCAGTACACGGTAGGCATATAATTTATTTAAATAACATATAGTTTTTTAATAATATAAACGATATGTTTGGATAACAATTCATTTACAGTTCAAGAGCTACTACGCCTGCCGCTGTACCAGTACCTGCAGTTGCTGATGCTCAAGCTCGTGTTATGTCTCTCCTTCAAAGAGGACAGTTAAATGCAGCTTTTCAGCAAGCCTTAAGTGCAAGTGACTTGAATTTAGTAGTATTAGTCTGTGAAAGAACGGAGCCTTCGAGGGTATTCTCTTGTTCTGCAGGACCGCAAGGTCAAGGTACAAGATGTATTCTTCAGCAACCTGTAATTCTTTCACTTGTACAGCAACTTTCCGCTGACTTAGGGCATCGTACAGAACTTAAACATAGGTAAGATGAATATATGGAAAAACATTTTGTTACTATAAAAATAATTTTTAAAGTAGAACGAATTAATATCTACGTAGCTATGGTGACTAAAGGAATAAAATGTTAGTTAGTAAACTTAAATTTAACAAAGCGATTGAGTCCGACAATTAAAAGATGGTTAGAGAGGAACAGGTTTTAGTGTTCAAACCCCTATTCTTGCGATATCGTTTTTTAAATCCCCAAAATCAGCCAGCAATGTGTCAATTGCCTTTGCTGTGGTCAATAAGAAAAGAAATGTATTTAATTGTATACTTCTCTCTCGTGGTACTTTAAACAATAAAATTTGTCTATAGGTGGCTAGAAGAAGCGATATTAAACTTGGATGCGAATGATCCCGTGACGCGAGAACACATGAGCACTGTGCTAATAACTTTACAAAATCAATTAGCTGCTTTTGTCACGGCTAATCCAAATCATAAGTCGACACGACGTATGAAAATGCTGGCGATGGCTGCCCGTGCACTTCTCAGTCAACACCCTTGATGTCGAATATGATTGGTTTACAAAGAGCCGATATAAAATACAAGGTTTTATACGTTTTATTTAAAATTGGCTCAGAAGCAATATATTTGCGATTGTCGCATTTAAGACTGGCAGTAATGCATACGATATGTGAAAGAAATAATCTACGGATTCACCATTTATAGCTTCATCTACTTCCTTAGTTTGACACTTACAACGGACATGCATTAACTAAATAACGTTTGAAAGTTATTCACAATAAATTTATGTTAACATTTAAAGAAAAAGATTTTATGGATTCTACGCTATATTATGGAAGAACGTAAAAGCAGGTTAAATATGGGAAATGAGAAAATATGGGTGGTTAATTAAAATTCTTATCCACGTGTAATAATCCCTGGAACTTCATTAAAATTGTTAGTGATAAATTTGATAATATGCCCGAACTGTTGAGATTGTATTTAGTATACTGACAAAGCATTTCATGACATATATTGTATTAAACCTGTATTATATATGTAGAAATGGAGTAGAACTATAATTCTTACTTAGAATTTTATTTTATAAGCTTTAACGACTCCTTTAAGAGAGATTCTTTATGTTTGCTTAATTTTCCTTTTTTTTTTTAGTACTAAGTACACTACAAAATATTTTTATCCTTTGTTATATTATTTTCCTGCTATCAGCTATTTCTTTCTTTCACAAACGCTACTGTAATGTAATAATAAGAATTCTCTATTTCATTCTATAGAAGAAAATAAAAATTTCAAAATTATTCAACCGTATATCAAATTTTATAAAATGTATATTAATATCAACAAAATATTATTTTTAACAGCTATTGCCAATCACATTTTCACATTAAACAAAAATTATATATATATATACATATAATGTATATGCCGTGTGAAACGTACATCCTGTAGATACGTGATGTATTATAACTACCGCCTGAAAAATAATTAAATATTGTGATGTTTATATACATTTATAGTAGATTAATCTTTGTGATTTTGCATATTTTCTACACGTGGAAGTTCCTAACTCCGGATTTACACCGTGTTCATTGTATGTTTTAATATTGTAGTACGAATGTAACATATCCAAGGGATACTGTGCATCTTACTTAACGAATCCACTTATTTTTCTTACTGTTGTTAAATGTAATTAATGGTACTATTTTCATAACATAAAAAAATACCGATGAGAAATTATTTCTAGTAAACTATTAAAAAAGATTCGATATTCCATTGCATTGACATCACTGTTGTAAAAAATTTCTCGTTATAAAGAAAGTACAAAAAATATATTAATAGAAGTTTCTTCCATTAAAGCTAGAACTTTCAATGTGTTCTTCATCAAATATAAGGAAAATAGTTCAATGTAGTATTTTATATACGTAGAGATCTTGCAATTACGTTTATACTTATATACCTATGCATAATCGATCTTCATGAAATATTTCCCTTAAAAAGTACATACATGCATCTACTGTGAGAGTGATAAGAAATAAGTACGTTCCAACTTGGAATAATTAAAATTAAGGAATTACTCTGTTCTTATAAATTACATTAAAATAATTGTATTATAAATAAACAAGAGATTTACTTTATTAATCGATCAATCTTGATACTTAGTTTATTTGTAGACTTGCATTATGATACATTTTGTATGCAAATCTTACGATGCTTTTTCGGTTTTGAGATCTTTCATTGAATGTTTGTTTTTCAATTCAGATATTAGTTCTTCCTTAACATGGCCTGCTACTTTTATTTTCTTTCTCTTTCTAACTTTGCCAGACTTCTTGTCTATAGTACTCGTTGAACTTTCGGCTTGCGATTTCTTTTTCTTCTTCAAACAACTAAGTGGATTTGGACCACCTTTCTTTCTCTTCTTCGTTACTTTCTGTTCAACGTTTTCTACTAAGCCGGCTGCTTTCTTTAACACCTTTATATTTTCCTTTTCCCATGTACTCATTCCCAACGTTTTTCTCATATTTTCAGCGTATTCACGACTCGCCTGTGAAGGAGATTCCAAAGTCGGCGCTTTTCCATGTAAGTATATCAATGGAACACCCGGAATTTTTCTCATTATGTCCTGAAGTTCTCGATCTTGAGTAGCTATGAAATATCTAATGAAGCATAAAGCATCCATATTACGAAATAGTTCTTTGCCATTTACAGACGAAGAACAATTACTATTTTACATAACATTTTTTTTAAACTATATATAATTAGTATTAAACATCCACCTATTTGTATAAACACATATAGTAAGACCTCATATACCATTAGAAATACTTTCTGTATTTTATTTTTCTAGTAATCTTTCGATTTTTCTTTAATTGTAAAATACAGAATTCAATCTTACAGTTTTCTTTCAAATTTGGGCGACTGATTTTCGATTGTCTATACGAGAACATAGTACAAATTTTGTCACAGTTACAGAAGGTATATGAGAACCTACTGTACGAATTTAAATCATTAAACGAGTTTTACTTATAATAATACGAAATATATAGTAATTCACTTATTTTCTGAAAGAATTGAAGAAGTCAGAAATGATTTAGAAGACTTCATGTAAGCAATGATGAAACTAATTAAAAGTGTATGCATCAGTACCTAGAAGAATTATTCTTTCCAATCATTGATCGCAAACATTTTGCTCCAGTTATTGGATTTTTTTCATGTCCGCATTTATGCAAAACATATTGCTTTACTATTTGCATTGCAGCAGTAATTGTTTTTGAGAAAGACCCAAGTTTCTCAGTTTCAGAGATGATACATGGTGTAGTCAGTAACTTTATGTCAGATTGAAAGTACTTTGTCAACTGATCATGTATATTAAATTTATTCTGAAAAAGACAAATAATTAACTGAAGATTTATTAGAAGAAGTTTAATGAAACGAAAATAAAATGAACAAAAACATTTAACAATGCCAATGGTTTGAAATGCTTACAAACCTCCAATGCTGTAAACGCAAATGTGCCATCAATAAGAATTTGGAACGGTTGCCAAAATTTATAATTATTAATGAAAAATTCCAAATGTCTTTTCGCTTTTTTCTGGCGAGAAGTTTTCATTATTGTTCAATTAAAGTTCTAATATTTCTTCGCATTCGTAACAATTTCAACTTATCGTTCTGTTGCTTTTAACAAATTCTTATCTGAAATGTATAAAAGGACACGTAAATATCAATATAACATTTATTATATTAATATTTAAAACTAACAAACATAACCTATTCTTAGAAATCACTACATACATACAGATGTACAGATATATATGATATATATGTATATGTCGGCAAGTTTATAGCCTGAAAGTAACGCTTCTAAACGTTGTACCTATTTTAACGTGAAATCCGTATAACAAGAGAATATTAATTATATATCAACGACTTCTTGTGAAATTCTCATTCCATAAAGAAATAATTTCAAAATGTAAGCATATAAACTATATTTTCTTTTATTGCAATTTTCGATTTGTTTGAATGTGTAAACATAACCTTAAAATTTCTCAAAGAAATAATGTATTTCGTCACTAATACGAAATTATTTCTTCTGCAAACACTTTGAAATCGTACATTTAGAAGTTATATTTAAATTCGATTAAATTTTATAATTTTCATTGCAGGTCTTCTTTAACTAAACCGAAGTCTGAAATGACTCCTGAAGAGTTAGCAAAGAGGGAGGAAGAAGAGTTTAATACTGGACCACTTTCCGTATTAACACAATCCGTTAAAAATAATACTCAAGTATTAATCAACTGCAGAAATAATAAGAAATTATTGGGGAGGGTAAAAGCATTTGATAGACACTGCAATATGGTCTTAGAAAATGTAAAAGAAATGTGGACTGAACTTCCACGTACAGGAAAAGGGAAAAAGAAAGTAAGTTGTTCATTTAAGCCAAAATTATTAAAATAGGATTAATATTATATTAATTGACATTATTTTTTGTTTAGGCAAAACCAGTGAATAAAGACAGGTTCATCTCTAAAATGTTCTTACGTGGAGATTCTGTGATCTTGGTATTAAGAAATCCATTGGCAACAGCATCAGGAAAATAATAACTTAAGGCCAAATTTATTATTTTGATAAGATACTGTATGTAATAATAATGATGATGTATGGAGAATAAATTTTCTAAGTTAAGACACAAACTTTTTAATTTATTCACACATCAACAAAGATGGTTGCATAATGCTATGAAACAGTTTCCCTTTGTTGCTCAGTATAAAGTAAAAAAGTTATTAAGCAGAGCATTAGATTTATTTATATTGAATTATACATTAGATTATCAATCCTTTTCTGCAATTGCAGTAAGATGCTTATCAATTTCTTGTTCTGTCAAAGTGCTGCAACAAAATGATTACATATACACATATATATTCTTTACTTTCAACATTGTATTATTAAATTTTAGTTATAATTACCGAAATTTGGGATTATCCTTTGACACCACGCCAACTTCTATTTCTGTTGGTTTGAAATCCACAGATAAAATTGTAGATAAACATGTAATAGCTAACTGTATAGTTTCATCATGATCATAATTTTGCTTTTTCTTCAATTTCTTTTCAAGATAAGAATTAGCTTCTGTTTGTTTAGAGCCAACAGAAACAGCCCTATAACCGCAAAAGTATCCAGCAGGATCAGTTTTATAAACGCAAGGTCCTTTCTCTTTGTCATATGCAATAAGCATCATAGAACATCCCAGAGGTCGCATCTCAGCATTTTGTGTGTATACTTGGCTAATATCAGCGACACGTCTGCACAATGTATCCACAGGAATTTCGTAATCATATTTATATTTGAAACGTGCTGCTTCATATCTAGCACGTTGGACTTGAGACCTGCTATCAGCTGAAATATTGAACATTTATTTTCATTGTAGAAATTCATTATATTTTTGGAAATTAATTATTTTTCTTATAGATGTTTATGTACTTAAATGAAATTACCTATTATGCCTGTCATGAGGCAGCCGATATGCTCAGTAAGTTGAAATATATGTGTAACAGTGGATGCATCTAGTAACTTGTCCTATAAATAAATATCATTTATAAATATTATTTTGGTTCTATATAAGTAAGTAAATGAGCATAAAGAAACATTGAAAAGTAATATTAAATAAATGGTATTGTGGTAGGAAGAATGGAGGTTATCTTACAGGCACTTTTTTCTGTGTCGCAAAAACGGCAGTGTCGAGTCCCTTTATAGCAACCGACGTTAGGCCACCTTGATTGATCGCTTTAAATGCATACTCTGTAAATATTTCACAAATTATATGTTATAATAGAAGAAATTGCACATCACGCTATGTCATGAATTGCTGATACAAGTACAGCTTAATAGTCGTATCAATAGCATGAAAAACACCTGCAAACATTAGCACTTAAATACATTATGTGTAAAATTCTTCAATGGACCTTACCTACTTGGTATAATCGCCCTTCCGGCGAAAAAATCGTAATATGTCTATCAAATCCAGCACTGCTTCCGCGCGCCATGTTCGTTAATACCAGGATTGATGATCACGTTCAAAACTCGGCGTTCACGCGAAACGTCAAATCATGCTAGAGGTAAATTAAGGTAGTTTACATTCAGCGTCGTAAGATATTTCCATAAGAATTTATAATATAATATATCTTTTAATTAGTACAACTTACGATATCTAACGATATCAACTTACACACCTTCGTTTTCTTTCAGTTCACCGTTAATCACCATATAATAGTAACATTAAAATGACCACATGTATTCATGATTGTTGATTAGTATGAATTTTAATTAATGAGAGACACTTAAGTAAATGAAATTTAGTGTTCCAAGTGTCGTTAACAGGTAATATAATATGTTGTGATACAGACGTTATATTATTGCCCAAAATACATTGCGTATTCAGCTTAACATGAAAACTGTTATCTCTTCATTTGTAGATTGTACATAGTCAATTTTCCTGATTGTCCATGATTATTGTATCGCACAAAATATGATATATATGAATATTACATATATATACGAAAACAGAATTTAGTAGGAGAGAAACATCATCTCTGTCGCTGGTATCAAGGCTGTCAAATACAAATTCTCTTTGTACATATGTATACATATGTGTACATGATTGCACATTAATGCATTTCGTAACAGTAAAAAATCTTATCGAATGCCATCCATCTAAACATGGACTACATTAGTACATTATCTATGAAAACTGATATGTAGATATCATTATGTTAATAACTGCTCACGTTACAGTCATATTCTAATAAATTGTGACAGTGTGCGTGTATTCCTTCTTTCGAAAAAAACAAAAAAATGTCAGAATTCAAAAGTAAGCGATCCTAAAAATAAATAAAATAGGTGATATGTAATGTCATGTTTGAAATAATTGTGTTAACGTTAAAATAATGTTAGTGTTGTTCAAGTTCATTAAAATTTTACAAAACTTACATGAAATAAAATTATTATTATAATACTCTAACTTATTATTTAAATATTTAAATCTATTATTTTGAAGTTTGTATAAAAAAATATATATATTTTCTGAGTACAACACGAACACGTATTGCGCGCGACCATTAAATTACGCGTTTAAAGATAACACAACATTAAAATTTGTAATGTCAGTGTCACATCAAAATAAACATATTTCGCGAATTTCATTGCAAAATTATATAAAATATGTAATGATTATATAACAAACAATACATAAAGTATTAATTTTGCATTAGAATTCACATAAATAGTTAAATACTTAGGTACTTAAGTATAACTTATATATATATACATACACATGCACATATAACATATACATGTGTTATATATACATACACATGCACATATAACATATACATGTGTGAACTCACTTTGCAGGTGGTGGAAAAACTGCAGGCAAAAATGATCCACAAAATGCAACAAAAGAAATATTTGACCCTACTGGTAAATATTTTACATTGTGGCCATAAAGATTCTTCAAAATATCTTTTTGTACTTATCAATCATTATTTCAGAGCATCAACATATAAGGTACAACCCATTAAAAGGAGAATGGGTCCTGGTATCACCACACCGTATGAAAAGGCCATGGGGTGGACAAATTGAGCCTAGCACAGATGAAGATCTTCCAGATTATGATCCTAACAATCCTCTTTGCCCAGGCAATGTTAGAGCCAGTGGACAGGTTCTTATGAGTTTTCTTCCTGTTCCAGTTTTAAATACATTTCAACACAGAAAACATAGAATACATGCTGAAATGCTATTTTGTTTTAGATGACACCAATTTATGAGGAGACATATTCATTTGTTAATGATTTTCCTGCACTATTGGAATCAGTTCCTAGTCCATCTGAATCGGAAGATGAATTATTTCAGATGGAAGCTGCAAGAGGTACCTGTAAAGTGATGTGCTTTCATCCAAAATCAAATGTAACAATAGCATTAATGAAGGTCCATGAAATTAAGACAGTTATAAAACGGTACGTACGGAAGTGTGTTATTTTCTTTGTTGAAAATTAATTTATGAGTATTGCATACCATTAGGTGGATTTTTGAGATGCTTGAGTTAGGCGAGAAATGGACTTGGGTTCAAATATTTGAAAATCGTGGCGCTTTAATGGGATGTAGTAATTCACATCCCCACTGTCAAATTTGGGCCAGTTCCTTTTTGCCAAATGAGGCCAAAGTAAAAGATAGATTGCTGAGCGAGTATTATAATCGTAATAAAAAGCCACTCCTTATTGATTATGTAGAAAAAGAATTATTTAAGAAAGTGAGTTGCACTGCATATTCAATTCATATTGAATATAAATATGTTTTGACGTGCACTTAAGAATTTTTTTTTAGCTGCGATATCTCATTTTCTATCGTAAAATTGTTATACGTTCTTCTACTTCGTTATTTTGCAGAAACGCATCGTGATAGAAAATAGAGATTGGGTAGTTTTAGTACCTTTCTGGGCAGTATGGCCGTATGAAACGATGGTGCTTCCTAAAAAACAAGTGACTAGGATGCAAAATTTAACGGAAAACCAACAAGAATCATTGGCGGTCATCATGAAAAGATTATGTACCAAATACGATAATCTATTCCACTGTTCTTTTCCTTATTCTATGGGATGGCATGGTATGACTGACTTAGTTGACAAGTTTTTGGACGTAACTATAATTAGTAGTGATTGTAAATTATGTTCTAAGGTGCTCCAACTGGTCCATACCTGAAAGAAGATTACCCTTATTGGACCTTTCATGGCATATATTTACCTCCTTTGTTACGTTCTGCAACTATTAAAAAACACATGGTTGGATACGAGTTACTTGCACAAGCGCAAAGAGATTTAACACCGGAACAGGCAGCAGAAAAATTAAGAAATTCGCCAGATTCTCATTACAAACATCCGGAAACTAGTTTAACTAGTGCGGAAATTGAGGCATATAATTCGACCTGAGTTAAACATGTAATAAAATTGTGTATAGTATGCTACTTGATAACACTTATGCGTATATTAATTATAAAAATGTATCATTAAACATCGTTGAATTATGTACATGTTGATTATTTTAATACATTTTCAAATCCGGTATTTGTGTGACTTTTTACAGTAAAATAATTTATGATTTAGCGATGCTCTTCTTTTTTTTTACTTAATATATAGGAAATGTAGGATCGATCTTCCTACTCCAAGCATGAATTCCTCCAATTAGATCTTTTATTTCTAATGCGTCATTCTTAAAGATTTCTTTGAGATGCTTTACAGCTTTCTGCGAGTCGTTTCCTCGTCTACACATTACATATACTGAAAAAATAATATGAAGAATTAAAATCTACAATATGAAATTATTGCACTCAAATTTGGAATAAATATTTTCTTACAGGCAACTCCATCGCATTCTCCTTGCATTTCCTGTATTTTCTCTTTTATGAGATCGACTTTTTCGTTATTCTGTATTTCTTTCAATGATATGTTTATAGAATTCTTTAAGTGACAAATTTGAAATTCTTCTGGGGAACGTACGTCTATCAACATGTGCGGTCTTGCAGATAATTTTAACGTTGTATTGTAATCTTCAACGCTGATCCTTTCCTCTTTATTTAATAGATTCAAATTTGGATCTTTGTCGTTTGCTTTGGCACCACAAAATTGCTCGTAATCAATTAACTCATTTATAATCGGAAATGTGCCACAAACAGCACAGTCTGCATTTTTTTTACGCAAATTTATGTTTCGAAACTTTGTCTCTATTCCATCAAATAAGAGAAGCTGACCAGACAATACATGAGGCATATTAAGTATAATTTTTACCGCTTCCAACGCTTGTAAAACACCGATTGTACCAACAGCTGTAATTGAATAGCATAACAATTATAGTAGTACCTCGTACAACATGATACTTCTACAACGTGATGTATAGTTAACACATTGCGTACGGGTAACGAGATATCTCGTATTTGGCAAACCGAATACTCGAGATTTCTTGCTACTTTACTAAGGCAACGTAGCTTTGATTATTCTTATGACAAATACTTAGCGAAATAAACATATATCGAATTTCCAAATGAGTACAAAATAATCGGATAAAATATACCAAATGTCTGGAGCGCGTAAAAATTTTCGGGTACGTTGATACAGCAGAGTGTCGTGCGCAATGTGTTAACACTATGTCCCCGTATAACGCGATCGAAAATCAATCGAGATCAAGATCTGTAATATCGTTCATTTTTATAATGTAGAATGAAGAAGAAAAAGATAATTATACAATTGAATATATCTTTTGCAATATACAGGGTTGTATTGTATGATCATGTAATGATGTAAAGTGTGTTATTATAATATAAGAAGTTTAATACCTGCTCCAAGTACACCACCATCTCCACAATTCGTTACAGTTTCAGGAGGAGGTGGTTTAGGAAATATGCATCTATAGCATGGTCCATTATAATTAAACACAGACAAATGCCCTTCAAATCTCAATGCAGAGCCAGAAATTAATGGTTTTTTGCTCAAAACACAAGCATCATTTAATAAATAACGTGTAGCTACATTATCAGTAGCATCTAATACAACATCAAATTTTTTAATTACCTCTAAGGCATTGCTGCTATCTAATTGAATTTTATATGGAGTAATTTTCACTGAACTGTTCAATCTGAAAATAAGTTAATATAAATACATTAATTAAACAGAAATACCTTTGAATATGTGAGTGTTTTGATATCACGAAAGAAAAAGGAAAATTTGAGCAAATACCGATTAAGCACATTTGCAGCTGCATGCACTTTCGATGTACCAATACTTGCTTCTGTATATAGTAGTTGTCTGTGAAGATTGTTAATCTCAATATCATCATAATCAACTATACCAATATGACCGATACCAGCGGATGCTAGATATATTGCTGCAGGACATCCAAGGCCACCAGCTCCCACAATTAATACCGAGCCATTCTTTAATTTCAATTGACCTACAAAACATAAAATATAAGATTTTTAGTAGCTGCAATATTTGGCAATAATAATCCGATTATTATTTATACCAGGAAATTAACAATTTAAAATTATTAATCATAATCAGTGCTATTAAAAATGTCAGCATTCATAATCGCGATTATCATTTGTAATCAAAAATTAATGGTTATAAGTTATTAATAATTACTGTAACATAAATTTCTTGAAAATATACCTTCAACGCCAATTTCTGGTAGGAAAATTTGTCTACTGTATCGCGTTATTTCATCATTATTTAAACCATATTCTTGCGTCATTTGTTTTGCGCGCCGTAATGCAACGAGTTCAGCTTCTTTTGTGCTTAATAACTCGCGCAACTGGATGATTTCATCGATCAATTTCTCTTCCTTCATTTCCAACATGTCAATTTCGAATGACTAATATTGTTGCTAATTTCTATCACGGAGAAAGTGTAAATGGACTTTGATAAATTAAGAAAAAAAACGTAAGAAATTATACGGCTGTTGCAAGTCACGCGAGTTACACACAGAACATACAGGTACCACCACTAGAGCCACGTTACCATTTTAATATCATAATTGACATTACCAACTATCGAATTCAAATAAGAAACTTTTCAACATATTTTTTACAGTACATATAATAACATCTTCAATTTTTTTTACATCATTTTATAACATTCTTTTTTATATATATAACTTTAGGGCCAAATTTCTTATCAATATCATTTATAATTTTATAAATGTTTGCAAATAAATATTCTGGAATTATTCTACGGAATAAATACGTGATGTAAAGTAACACTTTGCAACAATAAAACAGTAATAGAATGCGCAACATTAAATTGCACAACTAAATTAAATTAAATTCATACGCTACTCAAAAGTAATTACACAAAACGTCCTTGAGTGTTATTTCACCCACTTTCCCTCCACTCTTCAATTAATATTATTTCTGATGTATTACACTTCATTTCACTGAAATTAAATCAAGTTACAAGACATTAAAAAGAAATCAAATATCATGTCATACCTGAATATGGAAATTGGGTGAAATTTCACCCGTAAAATAATGAATCCCATTTTATCCCATTATCCTAAAGCCTATATTATTCTTCTCTATGTTTCAAATATAAAAATAAATCATCTACAAAGTGTCGCACGCAAACATATTTGTAAGAAAGAAAAAATACATATTACGTATTCCTTATAATTGCACAAAGTAGACCTCGATAGTAATATACTCGCCAACTTTTACAATTCCAATTAAATCACCTTCAAAATATCTTACCAATAATAGAAAAAAAAAACAATATTTTATTTCGCTTTGCCTAACAATTTTAGTTAGCAATGCCGCCGGCATTTAAATTTCGTTTAATCTACATGAGGGAATTTAAACAGTGCTGCCCATTCTCTCGAACAATTGAACCATCGAAAACAACGATTTGATGTTGGCGATGGTTGGCGATACTGGAATCGCATTGAATGAAAAATTGATGAGCTGTGAGCATCTGCAGTGCGCGTCGTGTGTTATGTTATGAGTGGTGTCACGAGCAATTGAGACGAGGAAGTCCATTGTCTGGCCTACGATTTGTGAGAGCGCGAAAATGTTAATGCACGATATCTAAATCAACGCATACGCGGTACGATTTCGTGTCCGATGTGAATGAAAAAATAGTCTGCTCCTTTCCAGGACAGACAGACATCGTTTTTCTCCATCGATATACTTCGTGCGTTACCTCGAGAAAGCGGGAACCGTCGAATTTGCACAATGGCAGATTTCGACGCGATTTACGAGGAAGAGGAAGAAAACGAACAGAATTTGGAAGAACATTATGTGACCATGGTACCAGATCCTATAGTTATACGTGGAGCTGGAAATATGACCGTGTACGTAGAATTTTATTATATTCCACGAAATTTTCTATAAGCGCGTGTCTTAATCTCGTTACAAGAACAAAGAGACGAAACTTCCCGCAAACTATTTTTACATTGAAGATTCTTACTTCTCGTTTTTTTTTGCGATAATTTGTCGTACAATGAAACGACATTAATTCTGGGAAACGTTAGGTCATCTATGAACAAAAAAAAAAAACGTTCTGGAGTGACGTTCGTAAAAATTTTGCTATATATTTAAAAACTACGTGCAATTAACATTAAAATTACCAAAGCAGTAAAAATGACTGATTTCCAATTTTTTCGAAAAGTTGCCAAAATTCTTGTTTTCTTTTTTTCGATGGTACTTATTAGGTATATTTAAATATAATAGGTATAATACTGGTAGTTCTAGAGTTAGATGTGTTTGCACAGAATTTTTAATACAATTTAGTATGTGATTCCTTTCAGATTTGGACTTAGCAATCGCTTCGAATCAGAATTTCCAAATGGCCTTGTGTCACGGGTTGCTCCAGAAGAATTTAAAGCAACTGTCATGAGAATTAATAGTGTCTTGAAAAAAACTTTACCAGTTAATGTTAAGTGGTTGTTTTGTGGTTGCGTATGCTGCTGTTGTACATTAGGATGTTCCTTGTGGCCTGTTATCTGTCTAAGTAAAAGGGTAAGCTTTTGCTTTTTATTTTTACAAAAGTCTTATCTTGTCTTTTAGATTTTTTCACCCTTCTATTAATTTGGTTATAGTTGTTCTCCTGTCAATGTATTTTTCATCTTTGTAGATAATTTCTTTGTCATCATAATACCTGTGTCTCTAAAAATCATAATGCAAATAATTTTGTATTGTGTCTTTTATTTTATAGACACAACATTCATTAAATAAGTTATTAGAATGGGAAAATAGTAGATTGTACCATAAGCTTGGGTTGCACTGGAGATTGGCAAAGCAAAGGTGTGATACTTCCTCTATGATGGAATACGTGAGTAAATATAAAATTCATAGACAAATCTTTTTTTTTTGTGGAACATGCAAGCACAGAAACTGGCTCATATAATTTTCTTATAAATTTATGTTGACTACTTATTGCGATTAAGCAGTTGCTGATTTCCATCAAGTATTTTAATACAACAAAGTTGTGAAAATCTTTGTTGTTTCAGTATTTACCTGTAAGTTTATAATCTTGTTATACAGGCAAATCTGTTCTTTTAATTATGCAACTGAAGCCTTCTCAGTTCTATTTAGCTTATACATTTAGTTACATCATTAGCCAAGCTATTTATACACATTGATTCACTCCTATGTATTAACACACTTATTTTTTTTATTTTTCGCGTTACAGGTTCTTTTGATTGAATTTATTCCAAAAATACCAATATACAAGCCTGATTAAAAGTTGATTAAAAACAAGAACTGGATTCTCGTATTACACTATGCACATGTAAAAAATCAGTGCAAATCTCACAGATATGCAGGTAGCCAAAGTATTTGGCTTTATTTAAAATGGAAGGATTGTAAAGCACCACTATGGTGTTGTAGGTAATGATATCAAAGGGATGCATATTTTTGTAAATATTACATGTAGAATTGCACAGTACAATAACAAGATATGAATATGTAATTACTGTTATACATTAGTATATCCTTTTAAAATTGATGTGACCAGACATAAAAGTGTAGAAACGTTTATGTACTCACTTTTCTTTCAAGAAGAATTTTATTTCTTCTTATTTAATACTTATGAAATTAAATATATTAGCAAACAATTATGTTATCGCGAAATAAGTATAACGAACCGGAATTACGTGTATATTTAATGATAACGCTTGACCCAATAGTTTGCTGATTATTCAACGGTGATTGTTTTAAACAATTGCAGTTCTGTCAGCGATAATATTTCAACGTGTACATTTCTCAATTAGATTTTAAGCTCTCAGGTAAGAAATTAATCTGGTATAGTACAACGAACATATTAAAATATAGATTTGTAATGTAAAGAAGGAATATCCATTAAAAGTCTGTATAATTGCAAAATGTAAAATGTACACACATACATTTGTATATACCTATGTATACATATAGGAAGTTATTTTATCAATAGGTTAATTTCTTACCATGGTGATATTAGAACGTATGTAGTTACATGTTGCTTTTCATTTTTTTATATTTTCGACGTTTAAATTTGAATTCGAAACATTGATTCTATGTTAAAAGAGAAAATGAAATTTTGGTCAATGTAGAATTTAACACATTGCACGTCGATCTCACGACAATGCCGAATTCCAAATATATCATTATAAATTTGGCCGATCAATATTCTGTCATATTATTCTGACTTGAGTAAAACTTTAAAGTCGTCGTTTTAATTCTTATATTATTTAATGCATTTAAATCTGATACTGGCTAAAGAAATTTAAGACCGTTATTCAGACTTTCAGTGGTTGATAAGCAGACGGTGTGCAATGTGTTAATTTCAATTTGTATCAATGTTTAAAACATACGAGTCGTCACCCGGAATATTTCATGTTCCGAGGAAGTTATTATTTCTGATATCGGTAGCAGTTAATAGAAAGCAAAATTCTAGTGTGATCACTTTACCATGGTTATCTATTATCAAAATTTTCCCAAAAAATTATGTATGTTGATATAACATTTTCTTTTCTTAAAATTGTGAAAAATATTTTTACATTATATAACGATTAAAATTTCATAATGTCATATGGTTCTGCACAGATATTTCTCTATAGAAACCGGTCTTCAATTGAAAATCTTTTAAAGAAAATGATTATAAAATATATATATATATATTAAAATTTGCTAAATATCACAATGTTTTATTTTGTATATTCAGTGGCTGTGATTGAGAATATAAGACTAGCTTTCGATTGAAATGTGTATACTATTTTACACGTAATGATTGCATTCATGAAAGCTTTTGATTTATTCTTTTCTCAGATTTGTACTTATATCACAAGCATTATTAAGTTAAAATACACTTTTAGACTTTGACAATAAATTTGGTCTCTTTGTGCAGTTACTAAAAAGAAAATAAACAGTGTCGTTTTATAGTTTATTAAAGCAAAGAGGAGTTTGTTTGAAACATTTGCCATGTTTTAATAATGTTCCAAACAATCTGTAACTCTCGAATTAATAGGCAGGAACATCATTACTGAACACATACCATACATATGTATTTAAGAAGGTTTACACACCGTTCGTATTGTGTAACAAAATGCCTTTGAGATGTACTGTGCAATAGAACCATATAAATGTATAAAAGTTGACCCCTTGTGTGTTTCAAAGTAATAATCGAATTGAGACTGTGAAGAATTAATCAATGTGAACATTAATGTACTTGAATATTGTATGTTTGTGTGACTCGCTGTATACTTGAATAATGGTATTATTTGCTTATTCCACATTTTTTTTTCGTGAAAATGTTATGTGCTATCCTTCACTTACAAATTCAGGTCCTGGCAATACGGTCTAAGTAATTTTCCAACATTATAGATAGGGCGAATAATTGCAACTGTAGCATTGATAAAGATGATGTCGATTTTGTAATAATTTAGGGACGGTTTAATTTTTTACACTAAATATTACATGGTAAATGTGCTTAGTGTCCCGAGGGAAACTGAAAATTGTGCATTTTCATTATATGTACGTTAATATTAAAAAATTATTTTCTTAGACTGCATTTTTTGTAGATGTGTTTCCATGTACTGCACACAGTGTCTTGCACATTTTCATAAGTGTGTTTGTAAATATATTAAAGTTCGGTATTTACATTAAAATACAAGCATAAGTAGAATGCAGAAAGGCTATGTAACAGGTATAATATAAATAATTCAAAGTTTAAATTACATTATTAGACATTCTGCTCGAAGTTTTTGACCCTTTAATATTGCCAGTATTTTAAAAACTAAACACCATTATTAACGGACAAATAATTTTATTTTAAAGGAATATCATCTTATTTATATATCGAAATTTTAGTAGATTGCGGATTAAGATTAAAAAAAGAGATAAAATGTTGATACATTTTGTATAGTATTGGTTGTATAGATCTTCGCGGCTCGTAGGCGAAAAAAGTTGTTCTTTCTTTTAATTAATAATCTCTAATTAACAACTTAGTGGAACCATTAAAAGAAACGGCAACTTTTTTCAAACGGCATGGAATACATTGGTGAATTCAAAATTTATGGAACGAGAAGGATATATTTTTGATAGTCAAAAGAAATGTTGGAGAATAATGTCTGTGGAAATGTATTATCATTTCTATTATATTTGTAATCATCATACATCGATTCTGTTTCATAAAAATTAAATCAATAAATTTATATAAAATTGTTTGTGAGGTATTCTATTTAATATCCCCGGCAGAGGTGCAGAGATAATAAAAGGAATTTGATATTAAGCCGATGCTTAATATCGACATGAAAAAAACACACTGATAAAGGATAAACAAATTATGCGATAATTTTGTAGAAATTGCCAATAACATACTTTTTTTTTATTATCTATCTTTCATTCTATGATTTGTCTGAAATGTATATGTATATATTGTGTGTTAAAAGTATATTAAAAAATATATTTGTATGAAACTGTAGTGGTTCCTATGTATTACGTATAATTCCCTATTCTTTTTTACATGTGAAAGTGTTGCACAAAGTTACATGACATTAATTACTGCAATTCAATCTACACATTTGATAAAAAATGATAAATGTTGAGAAAGTTTGTTACACTTTTTTCCTTAACTATGTAACATTATGCAACTATTTCAAATATATTTCTATCCGCATTTAATATAAATATTACCTTAGTAAAATAAAATATTATTTTAAGGATTTTTGTACAATTTATTATTTGTTAATATTGGAAATATTTTTTTTATTAATATTGCCAATAATAATAAGATACTTCCTTTTACTTTTCGAATATTGTTGTCAGTAAGCTAATTGATATCATAATGTTAATATAATTTGTTACAAAATAATTATTCTTTCATATCAAATAAGTTTGGAGACAGTATATATATATTTATTTGTGTGAACGTCGAATGCTGATCTGCTAATAACGTATACAAATCGTGCAGACTGTTATCTGCATTGAAATTATATTTACCCGGAATAATTCTATGTTATGATAATTGACAACAGGTGCTTTTGCAGCACCTAATAAGAAGCAAGACAGCATCATTAGTCATGATAGTGAGGAGGTGCTTAAAGTAAAAACATTCTAGTACGTTGTTAATTGCCCAGAAAGTATATTGTTTTTAAAACTTTAATGTTGCATTGTGGTGAGGAAGATAAATTAATAAGTGGCGGCAAATGGTTTTGTTAAACAATAAACGCATACTGATATATATATTCTTGTTAAATATGTTGTTACAATCGGTAGAATCTATGCAAGCATCAACAATAAATAATTTCAGGTAACAAAAACAGAATGATATTCAAAAACAAAGAAATAAATTCTGTGAGTACTTTGAACATTGGAAGCTCATTTATTTCTTACATCTTTGATTTTAATATGTATTTTGTAGAGAAAGTCAAAAATGTGCCCTACCATTAACAGTTCTGGATTTTATTCATAATTTTACACAACCCAATTTGGAAATTATATGGCCATGTGAAGTTCGATTTTATTGGCTGTCATTGCAACCACTTGTCAGACTTGTACGTTTTTTACTTGCCTATGTAACACCATTTATTATAATCCTAGGTAAGAAAACCAATACTTCCTTTGCATAGAATTTTAAATTCATTTACTATTTCACATGTATAATTTATTATACTATGATGAATTACAATTTATACAGGTGTATCATTAAATACAGTTTCTTTTGGCATGCTAAGCACACCTATACTATGCGATTCAAATTTATCACTTTATTTAAAAGCACTTGCATTATCTGATAATGGAGCACTGATTTTCAATTATGCAGTGGGAATTGCAAAATCTAACTTTGCATTTGTTAATAATCTCTTTATGGTGAGTTATCAATTAAATATTCCATTTATTATAAAATAAAAATTTCTATTTACTGTCATTTTAGAATAGTAAGTTTCTCTGTAGCTTGAATTCCATTAGTATGGAGTTCTTTCAATTTACATCAACCTGGCTAGTTGTATCTCTCACATGGACACGAGTATTTGCCATTATGTTTCCATTTGGAGTAAGGAGTAGTTGCAATTGTTCCGAAGTAATAACTATTACTACTTTGACATGTATTAGTTTTGTAATATCACTAACAAAATTGTATTCGGGAGGTAAGCAGTTTTGTTACATATAGATTTTATGTATTATTAACATTTCACTGTGTAGACCTATTCTTATTCCATATCATGTGGTACATCAATTTTAGGATATGAAACCGACAGTGTTTTTGAATTTATACCTTGCCAAAAAAAGATCAAACCTTGGGGTAATGCGAATTATTTTTATATCGCCCTATCAACATGGTTACCATTGCTCTTCATATTTATTGGAAATATTTTACTCATTGTACATATGAGAAAATCTGAAAAGATTCATTGTCAATTGACTCGTAAGTAAATTACTTAATTAGACTGTTTTAATTAAAGACGTGTTAGTACATTCAATATTATTTCTCAGAAAATTTCAGGCATAAAACAAACAGAACCCATCATATTTCAAGAATGCTGTTTGCAGTATCGACAGTATACTTAATTTTATTATTACCTCTTGGAATAGTGGAAACTTTGGAACTTTACTGGGATATCATTTTAGTTAAGTTTCCTGCCAATGACGTAATTAGAAACGCAGAATACATACACTGGTAGGAATTTTGCAATTAAAAAAAAATCTATACATTTTTTTCCATTGCAAAATACTTAATGAATTCTATTTCGAGATTTGTTGTTACTTTTCAGGTTGCAAGAGAAAATGCTTTTAAAATGGTGCCGCGGCTTATGCTTTCATGTTTATCACTGGAATTTTGCAATTAATTTCTTTTTGTACTATCTTACGGGGGAGAAATTTCGAAATGTCGTTATACGAGCACTAAAACATTACAAAAATGTTGTATGTTCAATCTGTTCAAAACATATTAAGAAATATGCGTTGTGTTCGCAATGTCCTGCGCAATTAAAGATTCTACGATCGCCTAGTACATTACTTATAAGAACTATTGTGTTTAGTGAACAATCTACCAGTGGCGATGGTTCAGCAAGGAACGATAGCATTATTGTTACTAATGCTTAATTAAATAAGGCAATAAGGAATTTCGTAAAGACTGTTAGTATTTAAATATATTAAAAATTCCTCCACTCTGTTGTTATAAAGATCTTAGGATATTTATAGTAAATTGTAGTAATTATTACTCTTAATAGTCAAATTACACTCAACATTTAAAAAATGTTATTTTCATTCTCACTCACTCACTGTCACTTGGACGTGTTAAGATAACACACCTTCATTAACATTAGAACTACCGGCATTGAATTTATTATATTTCAATATACTGATTAATAAGTACTTTGGAAAAAGAGAAATCAAAAGGTGGAGAAGATAACCGATTCAGTAATCTGTGTTTTATAAGATCGACGTAGA
Source organism: Cerceris rybyensis (assembly GCA_910591515.1). Classification (NCBI taxonomy): domain Eukaryota; kingdom Metazoa; phylum Arthropoda; class Insecta; order Hymenoptera; family Crabronidae; genus Cerceris; species Cerceris rybyensis. Next base: position 12,448,609 of record OU342799.1, read on the forward strand.
ATATCTGCACTATGACGCTCCTATAAACTTGAAAAATCTTCGGAAAAAATTGGGTACCAGTTATTTGGACTCATTTGGTAGTTCTACTGTTAAAGCTCTCTTGCATTAGACAACACGAGCAAGCTGTGAATTATGTTTAAAAATTGTTTTTACATCTATCCAAATATTTAAATTATACATTCCAAACAAATAGTTTGATGTATACTTTATTTTACTTACACGTGAGACTTATACATTAATGCAACAAAATATCACATTGTAAAGTTAGAAATTGGATGTTTCTGATTTCATTTATTATTATTATCGCAATAAATTTTCGAAATACTTTTTCCCTCTTTTCGTTCTTACTCACTTCAGTTAGTTTTACAAATTAAATGCCTGGTCCCAATGCAGATCTTGGAATTAAGTGAGATATTGCCCTATTAATACTGAAGCTTAACATCTCTTTCGAATATTCCGCTAATTTTATAATAATTTAGGACATGTTACAACGAAGCCACAGTTTTTATATACATATTAATTTCCTAGTCACACAATATTGCTGTGTAACGAACGTACGAATGTTAGATTTGATTCTATTATGCATATTACTAAATATTTACATCAAAATATTCGATTATTTTAAATATAAGTAAAATATAACGACAATATTCTCGATGCTGCGCACCTGTGTACCATCGATTTATTGCAGCATTGTTTTCTGTTATTGGTAACTTGAATGGTATACATTTGTAATATTAAAAAATACAGTATAAGATATGAAAAGGCTTAATAATATTAGTATTAAAATATACAAGCAATGCTTTAGATATAAATATACGACTTATTCTGACTTCGTTTCAGTTTTTCCTTCATTCCGATGTTGTTATCAAAAAGTAACTTGTAAAAAATACCTATAAAACATTGTTGCTCTTTTGTAAAAATGTGAAAATGATATCCATTTTTATTATAGAAATAAAAATGTGGATGCATATTTGATTTTAGTTCTGTATTAATCGTATTAAATTCCAAGTATTTTATATACACACGAAAAAGAAGACAATTATTTTCTCATACTGTAATAATGTTTACTCCACAACATTTCCATCTATTACTATTGTACTGTATTTAATTACTTATTATTTGAAGCTATCTTTGATTACAAAAGTATACTAACGTAAAGCAATTGTGAATCAGCACATCACAAAACAGAAAGAATACGATTTTTAACGAAACTACATTAAAGTATGATTCTAAATTTTACTCGATTACGCGTTACTGTGAGTTAATTCTGTAAATATGTGCACTGCGAGTAACAATTTACTTTTTATTTTTGTGCAGACATAAAACATTTCTAAAACTGACTCTTTTATGTTTTAATGAGCAATATATGCATTCTTCGTGTTGAAATACGAAAATGCACTTAATGTAAAACCTTTTAATATCTAGTAATTAAATATTTCTTCCGTAATAAAAAAATACCGTTCTACTTTATTTGCTACTATTAAAACTTAGAGTTGAGATTTATAAGTGTCATGATTACAACATTCTATCTTGACAAGACACTTGTTTTGCTCATAACACTAATACCGTAATAATAATCTAAAACAGAAGTAAGTTTATTATTCTGCTAAATTTCTGCTGCATTTTCATTAAAATCTTTCAAATTATTTATGTTCAAAACAAATTTAACTTAAGGCCAGAAACGTAAATAATATTTGAAATTTGCAGTGCAATTTAGAGTTGTATACAATTCAGTCTTACAGTGAATACAATTTAAAATCATGATTTTTCTGTTGTTTCATACAACTGAAAATATATTACAAACCGTAAGACTCATGTAATAAGCCCTACATATCCAGCTTCGTATATCCGTACAATGATATTGTAAAAATATTCTGCTGTATAAAGAGTAAGATTCAAGTTTCCAATAATAACATTATTGAAATATTATAATTTATCATTTATCAAAACATGCAGATTAAAATGTTAAAATATTATGCGGAACTCTATTTACATAATTCACTGGAAACTGCCCCCGTTTACCGTCACATTCACCGTACAACCAATCCTGTGATATCCTCGACAGTACCGTAATTTTTGATCCCTCCTATTGTACGAAAAAAATGAAAGACTATAAACAATAACTTTATGATAATACAGTCGAAAATGACAAAACTTACGGTGAACGTTAAATCTTCAGCTGTTTCACCTTTAAAGGGATAAATAGCAGTAACTACATTGTCTGATACATCAGACAATGGTACTTTAATATCGACAAAATTGATGGGAAACATTCCCTGACGATTTCCCATTCTACCTTCCATCCACTCATCATTGATTTTTTTTATTAAGTGTATAACATCACCTTCTTTAAAAGGTAAGTCATCTGGATGCGTTAATGGGAAATCGTAAAGTGCAATACCATAAGGTTCACTTGTCTGCAAGTAGACAATTAAGATTACAAAAGATTTTCTTGTAGGATACACCCTTAATTCATTTGCATCACAGCTCTATGCACGGCAAATGATTCTTAGTGTCACGCATTTCAGCGCATAATAATTTAACAGTCGCGGAGGGTGAAATAATTCTGCGATTAGTGATATGCTAACTTTATTGTGCATTTATTATTTTGGATACTGATGCAAACGAATTAATTCATTTCCATTAACTAAAATGTTAATTGTATATACGTACACATAGGTTTAAATACTTACTGGAAATTCGTTGTTAATTTCTTGCAAATATTCTGCCGGCGGTATAGGCGGTGGTATTGTAGGCATTGGTGGTGAAGTATTATCTTTAAAATTATTTGACCATGCACACGTTAAGTCTAAATTCATTGATTCAGTTAAAGGCACAGTATTATTACTCAGAAATTTCGATTCACTCTGTGAGTGACTAATATTTTGTTCTAATTTCTTCTGTAAAATTTTTGGTGCTGGTGGTTTAGGTGGTTTTGCACGAATTATCGTTGGCATCGAATGAACTGATTTTAAATTCGCCTGGTTAGAAGGCACTTGGTTATTTGTATTAAAAGCGAAAAAGGAGGCATCTCCCACATGTTTCGTATTTTGTGATAAATTATAATTATTCTCTTCTAATGGTCCAAACGGATCTGACATTGGTTTAATTTGCCAAGGATCATTTTGTGGTACTTTCTTTGTTGATGTTCCAAAGAAATCAAAGTCATCTTCAAAGGCACTTTCGGTTTGAGATGTATTACCGCTACTTGTGAATGCAGATGGATTCGAATTACCATCACTGCCAAAACTGTCGACACTCACACCGTCACTACTTGAACGGGTCGTAAATGTTGGAGATCCAGGTGGACTTAAGTCTATTAGACAGACAGCACCATTGGTATGAGCTGACTGTGATACTGTAATTGGTACTGGATTATGAAACTGTATCACAGTAGAGTTCTCAGTTTTCTTACGTCCAAAAAAATTAGTTAAAAGTTCTGTTGGCCTTGCCTGAAAAAAGAAAAATCAAATGTTAAAAGAAGAATAAAACAATTGAAAAGACTAATATCAACCTACTGGTTTCTTTGGCTTTTCTCTCTGATTTGGTGTATAACTCCGATTAAATTTCGGAGGGGGTGGACGTGGCGGTGGTTTCTTCTTCTGAACACTTTGCGATGCTATCGTTGATCCAAAAATATTATTCCTGTTAAAGTTGAAAACAACAAGATATATATTAAAATACCTCAGACATTATACCACAATAAATTATAATATCGATAATTGTCTATAATCAAAGTTGCGTGAAATAAGATTTCCTAATTAAATTATACATTCTCGTTAATTCCTTATACGTTACAAAAGTTTTTGCGATACATTTTCGAATTATTTTTTGGCCCTTATATAAACGTTCATCGTAAAATACGACACGCGTCAGCAAACATTTACACAGTTGTATCATAGAATAACACATACATCACAATTCGTGCCAAAGGTGATGCACTATAGCCAACGACTGTTCGGACGTGTGCACTTACATTTATAATTAGCGAAAAACGAGATGCAATGATAGAATAACAACAATTCAACTTACGTGCTACCCCAAACTGTATTTCTTTGGGATGTCGAATTGACAGGCGGACGAGGGGCTGCACGCGATGGAATTCGCATTTCTAGAACCAAACGCGGAACTTAAATGAGTCTCTCGAGGCGGAACACGTTAAAACGTTGTTACGTCTCGAAGCATGTAATTTGTCGTTGATCACACAGATTCTCTTTTATACATTGATCTACGTAGATGTTAATTGCGTAGGAACAAATGTAAATCAGAATCGTGCGTAAAACAATACGTGAGAATGTGTCACGCAAGATTCCGCGCCACGATGATACGCCCACTGTCGAATGTCAAATATTTTCCAGCATGATACCAATTCACAGGCATACTGATAACGATACTACTAAATGCTTTCTGATTTGACATACCAACTATGAACGTGACGGGTATAATCAAATTTGTTATCTCCAATGTAAATGCAACAGATTATACCATATCGTTTGTATATAGGTGTTACGTGAAATTTCCTGACATCAATGGGTCGATTAATTTTGTTCGACGAATGGTTAAGATTACTGACAACTTTATGTGTAGATATCACTCACCTGTTCTTACATTCGCGGCCATTTTTCATTCGATACGTTTGCGAGTGCATTCCTGTATTATAGTGGAATGATCTGTTTAAAATGAGCCGATTGGTAGTAACTAATTTGTATGTATCTGTATTATCAAATCAGTCTTATCGTTATGGCGATAGCTGTTTTGTTCAAAATCCTTTAACTAAGAGGGAAACATCATTCGGTTTGGAAGAACTTTACTTTGAAATCTTTCGCATTTTCTCATTTTGCTTTGAAAATATTTTCTCGATAATATTGAATTTTTGAACTTCAATGAATACGGGGTGTTCGATATTTTACATTGTAATTGTAATGTTTGTTCGTTACAGTTATATTTTCACGTGATGGTTTCTTAGATAAGAATTATGAAGTTTTAAGAATTTTTGCAGCTTTACAATGAAACGGGATATTTATTAATTTCGAAAGCGGAGAAACTATTAATCATTTCCCCTAGATTTTAAAAATATATGAGCTAGTATTTCGTTTACCTTGTAGTGGTAATACTGACGTAAGTGATTTTTTCAAATATTTTATTTGGGATATTAGATATTACGTCACGGAATATTTTAAGGTAATAAATTCATAGCCGTTGTAATTAAGGTCTTGCATATTTTTTCATTTCCTATAGTTAATTATAATTATAATATTTTCTCGCGCAAACGTTCAACTAGCGCCATCTAGGCGAATATAACTTTTAAAAATTTCAAACTATCGTTTGCCGCAACTTTTACAAAACTGCTAAGTTATATTGAATAAACAAATAATTATAAAATAAATTTATATTTCTCTTTTACTCTATATTACCAGCGGAATTTTATTCTTCAAATTTGTACTCTATACTTTTAAATCTGTTATCATTACAGTTATTTGTCAGCGAAAGTAAAACGCGGTAATAACTCTTTGATTTACGATTGCTAAATTATAATTTCTACATTCTCAAAATTATATATTATATTTTTACGTAAGATCTTTCTCATTGTTGAAATTTGATTTTGTCATAACGCTGAAAGTAAAGTGTAAACATAAGACGGAATATAAGCCATTCGGCAATAAAATTTGATAAACGCCATTTTATTTGACTATGTACAGTTTTATTAACCATTCTAATTAACGATTTAGTAGGACTTAGTGAACTGAACTTATATACATAGATTTCAGCGTCAATCGACGCTCTTCACCGTTGTACCCTGACTCAAATGATACGAGGAATCGCACTAGAACGATTATTTTCAGTGCACAGAGAATTGCATTAGAAAATAGAAAGGAAGTCTCTTATACTCTCGATCGACACGTGCATTTCCTAACTCTTGCGCCACTTGTAACCATATTTTCACCGAAGTTACAAAAGATGCGTATAGATATTAAATACAAGAACACTTAGTACTTTCTTCAAACCAAACCAACAGTAATAAGGATCAGGGTTTCTTTTATCGTCGTTTAACTTGTTTCCCTTGAATGTCAACCTCGTGGATGTACACTATTATACAATCTTTCGAGATAAAAATCATACACAAATTAAAATGCTATTCGGTCCAGATGAAACTTTTCTTTTTCCACAGGGAGTAACACATTAAATTTGAACCAACTTTTCTTTTCATTCCTGATGCAAACCTGTTCTACAATCGATTTTAATCGACCCATTGAAATTTGTTTCGTCAACAAGTGCAAAAATTTGAATTACATGCATATTTATACACTTTTCAGTACGACAATCGATATTGTTTCAATTTGATTTTTGTTGCATTTGTAAATTGTAATGTACATTTTAACAGCAGTTTATATGGCTTGTTTTGTATACTTCTATAACATTTCCGTACATAAATATTCAATTTCACGTAACAATGAGTTTCACGCCGTAAAAATTTGAACACAACGAGCAACGAGCTAAAATTTTGTTATCCAACAGAATCAATAAAAAGTAAAAAGAAAAGAATCAAGTTTCAGAATATTTCAAAACAAATAAAATTGTATGAACATACATACATACATCAAAGAAATGAACATACTCTCGAGAAGTACTACTCTTTAAATAATAAAATTTATACTTTTTAAATAAAAACAAAACTAAATAGCTCGTATCTCATTGTTCCTAACTGTCGAATGACTCAAACAATCATTCCACTCGACTATCTATTTTCGATTTAAACCCCGATAATCGATCCTTAATCCTAGGCGGTTCGTGTCGACACAACAGAGAAGAAGAGAAGGGATCCCAGAGTGTGATCCCTCGACGCAGCAGCCGACTTAAACCCTTTATTTGGTACATACAACGTTTCTTCCTCAGTACTTGAAACATGGCTTTTCCTCACAGTTTTTATAATACGAAAGCGTCGAGATTTCTAATCCACTTTACAAAATACCTAACGTCACGTTACGTCACATTCTAACGCATCTATTTCTACATTCGGTTCATCCTAAGAAGTCTTAATCCAATGAATTTTCTACTCCTCATCCTATTCTCTTACATTTTAAACAATTCCTACAAAACATCTCCAACATTCCATACACATCCTATTAATCTATTTGTATCCTTTCTTCTTAGCAATGAACCGAAGAAATTCCAGAAAAGAAAAAACTGTTGGAAATAGCCATGTTAGCCGAACGAAAACATCGGTGAGCCCGAAGATAACATCTGGATGATCTTGTCATTGCCAAATAGAGGACTAAGACCGCAAACCGGTGGCATCGCGCGCGGAATAATTCTTTTTCTTCCGAAGGAATCAGTCTTGAGGTTTGCTAGGTAGCTCTGGTACGAGTTGATCCTGACACGAGGATTTACTGGATGCCGTGCAAACTCGCAAGGGTTTCGAGAGCCACGGATGTCTTGGGATGTCCTCGGCGTCTGGCCTTTCGGACGGTTCTTTTCTTAGAAGCGAGCGTATCAGGCATAATGCACGAGGACTTAGGCCCTCTGGGACCGCGAATTTGCCACGTGATATCCTCGCAAAGAGGGATGCATGTTCGGCATCGTTAAAGGGATAACGTCCGACGAGCATCGTGTAAAGTAGGACACCTAGTGACCAAATGTCTGCAGCCTTCCCGGAATAGGCTCGACCTGAGCGCAAAACTTCTGGAGCAACGTAGGCCGGGCAACCTCTTCGATCGGTTAGTTTGTCATCTCCGTCTTCCACGATGACGGCGTCTTCGAGGCTCTCCAGGCGAAGTCTTGTTCTGAAAGGAATAGAGATTTTGTTAATTTGGAGTTCAAGATATGCAGCGAAGTAGAAGTGAGTTGATTTCTTGCTTTGGCTTTCGATTCTTTAGCTGGGACAATGTTGAAAGAAGTTTTTTTGATTTTAACTGCTACGATTGTTTGGCTTAGGAGTTATTGTTTTTGGTACGGTTTGAACAATGGAAGATATGATATATTAAATAGTAATTTGATAACGCAAGTATACTAATTAAACATTAATCGGTAATCGATTTAAGTTAACGTTCACAGAAACCATAGAATTCAGTAAATTTATTATGAAACTATAACGCGGTCATACACGCCGAAAAACCTTCTGAAATGACTAAACTTGGATTCTCATTAATCTCTGTTCACTTAGAACGCAATGTTTCTCTTTGAATTTACAACAAATCTCATTGCAAGACATGCCCTACGGCGAAAACGATACATCATCGTCGGAGAACAAATCTACTCTCAGACACATTTGCCACGTTCATTCTCAATTCGAACAACGAGAAGGTATTATACGCACGTCTCGTGTCGTCGAGGAAATAAATTTATAACCGGAGTCATAGCGTTGCGAGAGAGAGAGATGAAATAAAAAGGAAGATGCCGATGATCGTGCAACCTTTTACGTACGCCCCAAGGCGAGGTATTTCAATTTAGCAAGAGGACATCGCGATTGAGCCATCGCGGTAGAAAATCATTTCATGAAGCCGTGAGGTTGAAGAAATAAGGGTTATCTCACATGGTGTTCCATAATCATCATGATTACGGTGCATTTAAAATTCATCGATTTTATTAACACGTTGACTGCCATGGATGTCACTGATACCCGGCGCAATTGAATTAACTGAAATTTCATATCACTTGTCAATTGTAATATTTACAAATTTTCTAGCAAATTCAGTTTTTAAATACTGGCGTTCAAGATATAAAATTATGCTCTCAAAGTATCCTAGAATTTCTCAAAACTCATTAACGTTTTCCAAAAGCTCCTCAAAAGGTCTCAATACTCAGAATTTTTCAAAGCTCCCTAAAATTTCAGGCTCATCAGCGTTTTCCAAAGCCACGTCACAGTTTCTTACATTTCGTCAGAATTTCTGTAAGTTCCTCCGAGTTTTTCTCATAGAATCGATCAAAATCCGCGGTAGATTTGAACGCACTGAAGACTCAAATGTTCCTCCATACTTTTAAAGGGTAATATATAAATAACTAATAGAATAATGGTAATAGCTAATAAAATGAGCTAATAAAATTAATGTTATACCGTGAGTCTACCCTAAGGCGTAAGGAGAGGACCTGGTGAAAGAAAGGAGAGTGTCTTGTCTGCTTGCTTGCTTACCGGCCGGCAGTTGTTGATCAACCTGCAACGCGGAAGTCGCGGAACGCGTGTACGTAATATTCTCTTGGGTAACTTTAAGCTTTCCATGATGTTCCTTCTCACACCGGTTACGATACCGGCTCAAAAGAGCATGCGTACGAATGCTTTAATATTTATTTCTCAGTTTTGAAAAATGACAAGACCTGTTCATCCCTTCTTCCTCTCCTTTTCCATTTTCATTCCCTCTCCAGATCGATATATTTCTTCACGCAGTAAATTTGTCATTTCGACACTACGAGATTTATATTCATTGGATTTATTTCCACTTAACACGTCGACATAAAGATATTCGCAATAAGAGAATGTAGAATCGCAAGTAGAATACCCGGAGATCCTGGATTTCTTCTCGTTATAAACGAATCGGATCCCGAAAGTAAACCGCACGATTTGTAAATGAATTGCACGAGTAATTTGTATCGATGGTTTCACTCCGATAAATCTTTGCAAATCATTTTATTACCAATTATCACGATAGTTTTAAACATCACGGTAAAGGATAGATTCTTTACCACGTGTGCACGAAAGTTCGAAAGGAATTTATTAGAAGTTACGTTATCATTGAGTTTCATACTTCAGCTTTGGCCTAGTTGAGTGTTATCGGTTCACCAGGTGTTTAATTGCCCATAACTCGAACCTGCATAGAGTCTTGATCCCCTTAAACTAATCACCATCGATCTCATGTTCTTTTTTCACGATAGAAATAACATTTAATTCCAGAGAGGAGATTCACAAGATACGAATGTATATATCGTTAATCGTCGAAGAATTAACGCACACTATAATTAACTTCCATCGTGTTTTTTTCCCCTCTTTTGAAGTTCTTTAAACCTGACACCATGGAACACGCTCGAAATCAAGTTATTATCGAGAGTAACGTTCTTAGAATAAATTTAATACGATTGGCGAGAGTGCGTGTACGTAATATTCTCAGCTCTTGGGCAACGTTTAAGTTCTCCACGATGCTCGTTCCCATATCGCCCAAGACATTTGGTCGATATGCAATGGCGTAATCGTTCGGAAAGTACACACACGCAAGAAAGTAAACGTACGCGAATGCTTTAAAAGTACCTCGACGATTTTTACCGGTGGACTACTTTTTATTTCGACGTGTATAAGGTAGATTCCGAGATAAGTATTGTATGTTCTCTTATGGTTTTTACCGTCGAGCTGTTTTATTACAGTGATATAGATTAAGTGAGGTCTTTACCGACGTTTATATCTCTTTGGTTGAAAAAATTCTGAGATCGATATTAATTAAATGACTGCTTTGTAGAGCGATGGAAGGGGATATTGAACGAGTTTGTTTTATTGAGAGATTTCTTCTAGGAGCTACTGTTATAGATGAATTCGGAATTATAGAAGCTATGTTTGTTAATAATTGAGGGGAAATTTTATAAAAGTTATGGATTTTGATAGGAATTAACTGGTTGAGGATCCGAACCTTTGTCTTCTTACGCATCATAGCTGTATTCTTTAATTAGTTGAATTTTCAAACTGTAAATTTGAATGAATGGGGAAAAATTAGCAAGAAATGTTGAGTGATTTGAAGACGTGATCATAAGTTCTATATCCAAATATTTTTCGTAGGAGGCAAAGTGAATAAAAATCCACCATATTTCTATTCCAAAGGTTTGAGAAAAAATGTCCAGAAATGATGGAGAATTTGAAATCGAGACCAAGAACTTCAAGCATTTACCCAAAAAGGCAATGTGGAGTATGACTTCACCATAGCTTTATTCTGAAGCACGACTATAAATTACTAATTTAAGAAAAAGTAGCCAGAAGTGCCAGGAGATTTGAACTTAAGACATAGTGATTGTAACTTAAAGAATTCACCTAAGGAGGTAAAAGTGTATAAGGATCCACAATAGTTCTATTTTACAAGTTTTTGTATAAGTGGAGCAAGGAATTAGAAATTCTCCATTGAATTTAGACTCACATTGATATTTAACTTCAGCACGTTCACTGCGGAGGGCAACACCCAAGAAATTCGCAATCGCCTACGTTCTCAACGTGGAATTCCACTTTCGTGAATTTACCGGAAGAGAATGAGAACGAGAGAGGCTGCTACGATCTTGAAAATCCAAGCGAGTGTCAACGGCCTCTCTTTCCCTCGAGAGAATATCGTTTTCTCAGGAGCAGGCTCGTTTCGTCCGCCTTGGATGCGCAAGACGGGCCGAGGATAAAGCGAGAACACAGCTTTCTTCGCAAACTTTCACCGGTAACTGAGCAAGCGGCTCCTACGACACTCCATGGGTTCAAGAACCCCATTGCGGACTCGGTGAATTCTAGCGCAATGATTTCCTTTGGACACTCGCCTTTGAGAGCATGCTTGAGAAACGATATCATTCTCGAGGGTGTATCGTTTTCTTCCTCCTACGTTTTCCTCCTGGATTTTCCTCTTTTTTTCAACATATTTTTTCCTCCTTTTCCCTCACTCTTCCCTTTATGAGGTCACGTAATGTGTAACTCATCAGGATGATGGAATATGTTTGAAACGTAGTCTAACTTATTCTAAATTATCCTTAATCTTTCTACATTTCGAATTTCTTGAGGGAATTGACAAAAAGGGTTTGTATTTTTCTCTGCCAGTTGTGATAACTTTTATCTATTCAAGGAGAGTATATATTAAAATTCATTATCTTCAGAGCCTTCTAATTTTGAAGTTGATGTGAATCGTTTTGGTAGTGATAGAAATAATAGAAGTGTCAGTAAATCTAATGGCAACAAGTTAAGCGACCACTTCTAGGACCGGTATTAGATTTTTAAGCTCTTTTTTAGGAAACGTATCTTTCTATTAATAAACTACATTACTTTTTGATAAAATGTTTCGTTTGTTACTTAAAATCATTAATTATGACTGAGTAGCCTAGGTAAAAAAACTAATCGTTGATTCTCATTGATCAGCATGAACATGAACGAAAAATCAACGACCGGTCCCTAGGGACCGGTGTGACGCTTAACGTGTTAAGAATCACAATTTTTTAAAAAGTGTCCTGAAAAAAATGAGAGAAACGTATGAACTTCAAAGAATAAAATATCTACTACGATTTTGCAAGCCAGTTCGAACTTACTGACGGAAATGACAGAAATTGTTTATATTTTCCCCCGTCACTAGCGCTAACTTTATCCATTCAAGGAGTCGAATATACATCGAAATTAATTAATTTCAAAGTCTTCTAATTTTCAAATTGACAGAAATCGTGTTATAAAAAATGTAATATTTTGAAAAGTCTCCTAATTGGATACCTCGTCAAAAATGAGAGAAACGTTCTAATTTTACAGAATAAAACATCTACTTTGAGATTGTAAGCCAAGAATCAAGAACGAGGATAGTTTCAAAGGCATCATTCCTCGAATCGGGGATCGAGGACATCAGTGGTTTCCGGTTGCAAGAAATTATTCCTCTTTCCCGCCTCTCCTTCTCCTCTCTCTCTTTCAGTATTATCCCGTAGCTCGAGACACTTTGAACTCTGTAAAGAGTCACATCCGGGAAATCGCTGATTCGATCGATCGGTTCATCGGCAGGGAACGGAAGAAGGAGCCAACAAATGCAGTCAAGGACATCGATAGAAATCAATCCTGACCCGTGAAGTTATCGGACGATCGAGCTGCTGGTCCAGGGTCGTGGAACGAAAGAAGGAGAGGAAACTCGTGTGTCAAGAACCTTGATGGCAATGAATCCTATGATGCTATACTCCAGAATTAGACACGAGGAGAGCGTCTCATTGTCAGACACGATCGTACTAAAGCCTCATTGAGAGACAAAGATCTTCACTTATAAGGATGTTGCCATGTATTCTTTCAACGCGTCATCGCGTTGCGACAACGCTTACATGGAGATAGACGTTGATCGAGATGGGTTCTTAACCCCTTTAAGACTCTATGTGGTTTTGTTCAAGGTAGACAGTCATTTTCTTGGCGATTCTTATTACTAGCAGAAGACTATTCCAGGGAGAAATTTTAATATCAATAGGAAATAATTTTGTAGTAATTGTTGATGTCTGAGAAACGAAAGGATAAAAATTTATTGGGATTGTTTTCTTTTAGCAAATATTTATAATGGATTCCACCTACGTGAATTGTTCTCCATGATGACGTTTTATTTGAGAAATGGGTTGTTTTATAGATTTAAGTTTCTATGTGATTTGGTTTCTGTGTGTCGGTGGAAAAAGTGAGAAATTTTAATATTGAGAGAAGGTAATTTTGGAGTAATTTTTGATGTCCGAGAAACTTAAGGATAAAAAGTGTTTTGGATAGTTCCTTTTTCGTAACTATTTGCAATGAATTCCACCTACGTGAATTGTTCTATATGAAAGCGTTACATTTGCGACGCGTAGATATTAAAGCGAAAAGCATGATGCAAATCCGATCCAGAGGAAACACAAGGATATTTGCATAAGCACGATTGCTGTAAGCCGGAGAGATAGTTACGTATCATATTGCGCAGCAAGCATCATAATCATAATTGTAGCGAGTAGTCCATGGAGAAATTAAGCAAAGAGAAGAAAGCACTCTTACTTTTACATACTGTCAAAATACTGTTTAACTAAAAACAACAAACATCAATGGCGTCTAAAGATTCAAAAGTGTTCTATGGCTATTACACAATGACACCGGCTCTCTATTGTCATAAAACCTTACTTTCTCCATCTCTACACATTTTTACAAATTCCATCAACAATGTTAATCATACTTCTAAATTCTCAAAATCTCATCCTCAAGAATCATGAACCTTAATCGCAACACCACAGTTACCACGTCAAAGTCATCCTAGTGAGTCCATTGGCGGAAATTCCTAAAAGACATACGAGTCTCACGGAAACGAGAGACATTATCGCTCGATCCGCCAAAATACAATGCTAAACCGTGTCGCGAGATCATCGTCAACACGAGCAGCGTATTATGATGCAAATGGGGAGGTACAACTGGAGCTCAAAGTTCTGGGAGGTGGAACGAACACCAGGCGCGTTCCCTAATTATATACCAACGTTTCAAAATCCCCCCAGCCGATGAACCAATATGCTTTTCTGGCTTGCAACATATTCTCCGTGTCCTCCCCTCTGCCTTCTCCTCTTTCTCACTGATCTTTCCTTCTCGCCTCTCCTTATTTCTACGCGCGGGAGCAGCTCACCGAGCGGCAAGAATGCGAGCGCAAGCCGCGGTTGGCCAACATCGCACTCGACACACACGAGTCTCTCTTTTCTCTCTCGATCTATCTACGTTTCTCATTCTCTCTCCTCGGGTTTTATCGGTGCACACAAAACACACGTCACACCCGCTCGTGGCGTCCTGGCTCGTTTACTTTCTTGGTTGCTCGGTTGCTCGCTCCGTTGCCCTCGCAGTTGCCGCGCAAGAATGGATTGTGTACTTTGGAATACCGAGATGCATATTTTGGTGTGTCTAGTGTTTATAAATCTTATAGGATTTGATTGATTTTCATCAGGCGGGTTTTTAACACGTTCACGAGGAGGCTTGAATTTAGTGTTTTTATCATGGGGTTGCTTCGTTTTTCGTATTTTGTCCAGTGAAACATTTCTGCCATAAACCACTGATATAAGAGACTAATGTGAAAATGCATAGAAGGATATTTTCCAGATTCATTGGACAATTTAACCCATTCGAGACCGTGCATTTTTTTGGAGACTATCCAGAAAGACCGATAACGTTTGGCTTTATATGTACCACTTCTTGTATTTCTAATGATCGTGGCTTTGGGTCACCTACTTTAGGGTCGATATTGAACCAAATACCAAATGTAATATTTACACATTTGTAAGATACCTTTTATTTTAAGCTAATCTTATTTCGAGGGCTGTTTTTTCTATAATGACTGATAATTGCAATTCAAGATCATTGCACACACGGTGTGCAGTCGGTCTTTTTGGCTCGGAAATGCATTGCACACACGGTGTGCAATTGGTCTCGAATGGGTTAAAAGATTTAATTTTGGACCGGTAGAACGACAACAAGGCTGATGTTCATATTTCCCTCCAACGGCTCCATTAGTTATATATTTCCCCACTGTGCGGCGCTGGTTTGAATTGAATTTATACTATGCATTTAATCAGTGGATTATTTTTAATTAATATGAAAAATTGCGTTTCCTTTTCGACTGAAATTAATAAAATTGAGCATTAGGGAGTTTTAAGTGTCCGGGAGATGCGATAATATGTCAGTAGGTGCAGGAGTCAGAGCCACGAGAGACGTATAGGTGCGTCTCGTGTCGGAGCGCGCGAATAGTCACGTCGCGCCGTGCGAACACGCCTTGCAAATAGTTTGACGTGGCGTGGTCCGGCATGGTCTGGCGTGGCGCGATCCGATCGTTCCTCGAATGCATTCCGACTCTATCGTCCGAACGAGATGGGACCCATTCGAGAAACACTGACAGGTGAAATTAATAGCGCTGCCGATCGATACGAACACCTCTCTTATCTGATAAGGGGCGCTTTTTAAAATTCTCTTAATCGTATTCTTGCATTACGATACCGGAAGTCAGACAGTTCAGAGATACGATTCTAAGAACCGTTTTTTTTTGTGCAGCCTTTATAAAGGCTTCTCGTTGCTTTGGCTGTTAGATATTTAAAATGTTTACGTTTGTGGATTTTTGTGAGAAATTTTCTCTCTGAAATAAGGGAGGAATAGGGAACCGTTTTCTTTCGTGCAACCTTTGTAAAGGCTTGGTGTAGTTTCGATTATTGGGAGAGAGGTTGTAAATATTTACTGCTGTGGACTTTTATAAGAAATTTCCTACCTGGGGTCAAGGGTGAATTGGTATTCGTTCTTTTTTTTCCGTACAGCATATCTGAAGGCTTCGAGTTGCTGTGATTATCAGAAGATGAAAATGCTTACTGTTGTAGATTTTTGGGGGAAATTTCCTATTCGGGAGTAAGCAGTGAGTAAGATTTATCTTTGACCTATCTGTCTGGGTCAGGTCTACGTTTGATCAAATGAAGACTGCTGATGCTTCCAGCGAATTTTTGCTGTATATCGTAGGTGATATTTTTCTGTTACTAAAATTGATATTTTGCAAATATCATATTTAACTTATGAAAGTTTATATTTTGATCAGCGGTCCAGTGAATGCGGATCGTGTTAAAGGTGACTACTACATTATCCAATAAAGGAAACAGCGGTAAACGGATCATACAGGATCGTATAATGCTCTCTCATGAGCAGTGAAGGGGAAGTTAATTTATGTGGGTGTGGAACTTCTTTCCAGGTGTGAGAATGCATATCCGTACCAACCGATGAAAAGAATTACGGGCGAATATGGAAATGAAACGAATACGAACTGGTTTTTCGCGGTTTCGCGCACGTGCCCTCCCTCTCACTGGTGTAAAGAATGCCACGAACGCTCCATGTGGGTGTATCGTGTTGCCAGTGAACGTATCTAATTAACAGCTTCTCCGTTTTTCTATCTACACCTCTCGTCCTTTTATGTCATCTCGATTCTTCAAGCTCAACATCCTACTCAAAATATGCCATCATTGATTAGACCTTCATCAATAAAATTTAAGATACTTCTAATTTCAGTCGCAAAGGGTTTACCATTAACTCAATTTCAATTATTAAATATAGTACCCTAATAGACAAATATACTCTACATCCTAATATCTCATAGAAAACTACTGTACCTCGAAAATTTAATACAATTCTCAATCTTTTAATTTCAATCGCAAATAATGTATCGCTAATTCAATTTCAATTATTAAATACACCATACTAATAAACAAATATGTATTCTTCATCCTAATATCCCATCGAAACCTGCTATACTTCGAAATTTTAATACAATTCTAAATCTTCTAACTTCAATCGCAAAGCATTTTCCTTTAATTCAATATCAATTATTAAATATATCACCCTAATAAACAAATATATTCCACACCCTGATATCCCATAGAAACCTACCGTACCTCGAAATTTTGATACAATTCTAAATCTAACTTCAATCGCAAAGCATTTTCCTTTAATTCAATATCAATTATTAAATATACCACCCTAATAAACAAATATATTCCACACCCTGATATCCCATAGAAACCCACTGTACCTCGAAATTTTGATACAATTCTAAATCTAACTTCAATCGCAAAGCATTTTCCTTTAATTCACTATCAATTATTAAATGTACCATCCTAATAAACAAATATATTCCACAGAAACCTGCTATACTTCGAAATTAAATACCTCATTATCAATTTACCACTAACCATCAGCAGTAGTAACCTGATAATACATCGTATATGAACAAAATTTATAATTTTAATCATCTATCATAATCCCAATTAAAGAATCGATGGGCTGCAAGTTCTCAACGAAGTAAAATACTCCGATAAATGACTTTAGCCTTCAATTACCTCGCCTTGTCTGCGAAAACGAACTTCCTGAGCTTAAGGTCTCTCAGGACGACCCCGTACTCATGGCACGTCGCTACGACCCTGGCCGCCTGCCAGAAGAGTCGCCTTGCCTCCGGTTCCAGCAGTCTTCTTCGCGCCCTTACATAGTCGTGGAGGTCTCCATGGTGGCCCTTGAGGAGGAGGTATCGTCGACCTCTGGCTGCTTTCACCATGCCTACCACACCACTCGCTACCCCGGTACCTTCTAATCGATGATGGGCCTGTAATAGGGCCTCGCAACCTTTGTCGCCCACGGTCAGCGCCTGAAATTCAGAAAACGTTGCGTCATTACAACGTGAACCCGTTGGACGTAACGTAACGTTTCTGTGGGCTTTCTTCCTTTGAGAAAATACTTTGTAGTTTGTGATGATTTTTTTTTATCAATCGTCAATATGTTGTAACCCTTTGCGATTTGTGTTCGCGTTGAGGCGATTTCGAATGATTTGTAGGATAAAACGTAATGATTGATGGATTTTTTTAAAGATTGTAGAGGACTTGATGGATTTCTTTTGAGGTATTTTTGTAATTTTTGTTTTGCAGAGTTCAAGTACGTAAAGCCACAACCATTAAAAACACAGGAAATGGTAAATATAAAGCGAACAAAATTGTCAGCATCTCTAGATGGTCTCAAAAAGATGGACCTTCTCGAATGGATCAATTTAATAATTTTTGGAATACTATAAAATTTCATGTTCCATTTATTACATCAGAAGTTTTATTATTGTATTTCAAGGAGCTAATTATACCCATTCAACCAGCATTGAACATCCAAGAACAATATCACTCCAGCATACATCTGTTTTGTCAGTACAATTTCTTAAAAGTGACGCGGACAATTGTGCCTTCATAACGCACAGCATACATCTGCCATTGTGCTAGATAATTGTACCTTAGCATTGACCGGTTAATACGGATATCCGCAGTGACCAGGCAGCACAAATATTCGTATCCTCTGAAAGAGTAGCTGGTGAACTTGCACGTTCACCGTATTCTCGTTTTCAACCTCGTCGTTCGTTTAACTCGAGTGATATGGTTATTCGTCTCAGGGATTATTTTTATCGGAGCGATGCCATTTATGTATCGCAAAACAAAGACCTCGATAACGGTCCGTAGCCACCTTGAGAGGTTCGATTATCGGCCATTGCCGTGGAGGAGAAGAAAATATAAATCGAAATTAAGGAATGTCCGTTTGGATAAGGTTAATGCGCGATCAATCAAATCGGAGGGAAACGAGAATTTGAGCATCGTGATCGTTTACGGAGACTTTTCGCTTATTGGATTAATCGATGTTGGATTAATTCTTCATTGATGAGAAATTTTGGAGGGAATTTTGAAGAATTTTGTCGTTGAATTACAGAAGTGTTTTGAATTTAGATGTGAAAGGAGAATTTGAGCATCGTGATCGTTTACGGAATCTTTCCGCTTATTGGATTAATCGATGTTGGATTAATTCTTCATTGATGAGAAATTTTGGAGGGAATTTTGAAGAATTTTCTCGTTGAATTACAGAAGTGTTTTGAATTTAGATGTGAAACGAGAAATTGAGCATCGTGATTGTTTCGGGAGACTTTTCGCTTGTTAGATTAATCGATGTTGGATTAATTCGTCATTGATGAGAAATTTTGGAGGGAATTTTGAAGAATTTTCTCGTTGAATTACAAAAGTGTTTTGAATTTAGATGTGAAAGGAGAATTTGAGCATCGTGATCGTTTACGGAGACTTTTCGCTTGTTAGATTAATTAATGTTGGATTAATTCTTCATTGATGAGAAATTTTGGAGGGAATTTTGAAGAATTTTCTCGTTGAATTACAGAAGTGTTTTGAATTTAAATGTGAAAGGAGAATTTGAGCATCGTGATTGTTTCGGGAGACTTTTCGCTTGTTAGATTAATCGATGTTGGATTAATTCGTCATTGATGAGAAATTTTGGAGGGAATTTTGAAGAATTTTCTCGTTGAATTACAAAAGTGTTTTGAATTTAGATGTGAAAGGAGAATTTGAGCATCGTGATCGTTTACGGAGACTTTTCGCTTGTTAGATTAATCGATGTTGGATTAATTCTTCATTGATGAGAAATTTTGGAGGGAATTTTGAAGAATTTTCTCGTTGAATTACAGAAGTGTTTTGAATTTGGATGTGAAAGTATTTTATAATATTGTTATTAACACTAGATTTAGAAACTTTTAATTATTACTATAAGCTTGTAAGAAGTTCTGTAGAAATATGATATTACAAAGGTTACAGAAATGCGGGAAGAATACGACCATGAATTTTCACCTCGCACTAAGCCGATCATGGTCGTCGTTCAAGGACTTAGAATTGTATCCGGCTACGGAATACTCGAGGAGTGGTTTTTTTCCAAGGACGTGCTTAATTACTCTAATTAGTGTTCGATAGTCGAGCCTGATTAATTACCATCCAATTGAGCTAACGTCTACACGTACAAGATAACTGAATCATTTTGAACACCTTAAGTTTTGCCTTCAAAAAAAGAATTCCCAAATTCTTTTTCTTCTCTACTGTTTAATTTTAATTTATCTTATATTTTTCATCTAAAATTTCTATGACTCTATGATATGTAATTTTGTAATATTTTATGAAAAAGACAATTTACTAGAAACTCGAGCCTCTAATTACGCAACCAGCACAGAATTATAGTTACAACTATCGAATCGATCCAACTAACTCAAAGAAATTCAAACTCGAGGTACTTTTCTACCGATTTCAAAATTAAATACATCCCAGATATTAACACTAGATTTACGGATATTGATATACCTATTTTTCTGAAGTGAGCCAATTTGAATCATACAAGAAAATAGAAATTTCTTGCAAAGAAAATAGTTCCATATCAATTGAAATGAAAGATTTATTACTAAAAAATTATTATAAATGTAGTAATCAAATTTTGAATGAGTCAAATTGACTCCGTAAATCTAGTGTTAATACACGTACAAAAAAAAGAAATGTCCCGATAGTATCTCTAGAACCCGAGTCTCTTCAATCAACGATGCAATTAGTCATCTGTCAGTCTATGCCGCATAAAATAATGGCTAATATTTTGCGCAACGACGAGAGCAACTTTTTTTTGCATACAGCCACTTCAATGTCAGCGAATGGAATTTGTTTTACGTAATTCACCGTGTAACGCGTGTCCCCTTTGACTAAAGAGAAGCCTCATGAGCCCATCGTTCTTACGACGAACAACGAAACAAACGAAAGCGTCGAGTTTAAACGTGAGTTTGTAAAAGGTACGTTCGATAAGGGATACGAGACGAAATCTTGGCCACTTTTGAAACTTTGCTCGTCCGGTTCGTTCATCTCGAGTGTTGAAACCTGACACGGTTTCGAAACCAGAGAGTCCCATTAGTTTAATAAGGGCACAGTAAGTTACTTTACGAAATCGGCCGACTGCCGATCCGATCGTTGCCTCTTTCGCCGCCTTCGAACTCTGAAAATCTATCGGAAACGAGGGATAACTTTGCCGGGGACAATGGTCCCTCTTTGTTCGTTTTAATGCCCAACCTAGACACAGTGCTTCTTTTGTATCCCAGAAAATTGTATAAATCATTCTTCGAAGTCTCAAACTCGATAATTAATAGATATAATTAAAGTAAACGATTTAAAGAAAAGCGGAAATTGTTTTACTTCTTATCGGCCAATTTACAAACCATGGTTTCTTTTTAAGTTCTACTTGTGATTTCTTTAGAATTCACACTTATGGAAAATTTATGTATAGCTAACAATCACTGAATTATAATTAATAACTAAGTATATATAATTAAATCTAATTAAGTAACCAGTTAGAGATTTATATAAAATATAGCTAAGAATCATCGAAATATAATTAATAAGTAAACATATATAATTTAATCTAATTAAACAACGAGTTAAAGATTTATATAAAATACAGTTAAGAATCATCGAAATATAATTAATAAGTAAATACATGTAATTAAATCTAATTAAATAATCAATCGAAGACTTATGTAAAATATGGCTAAGAATAATCGAAATCCAATTAAATATAACTAAAAATCAGAGAAATGGAATGAAATAAATTAAAATTCGCTGAAATGTTAATAAATATAATTAAAAAACAACGTGACCAAAATAACAGGTTCGAAGCACGCAGGAAATTACCGTAATACTTCCCACGCTTAAGTTTCATGGAAATCTGCTGGCTCTGTTAATTATTTGATATTCCTCGGACGGTACACTAACGCAACGCAGACCTTTTCACAAGGTTCTTCAAATTTGCCTTTCGATTGCGACATCCGCCTCTCCCGCTAAGACCGCCATCGAGTGACGGTTTATGGTTTTCGCCACATACGGGCCGTGGATTCGAAAGACCTCGAGCAAATCGTTAAAAAGTACAAGACCAAAGACCGCACACGTTCCTCTCTGTTTTTTTTTTTGGTACCACCAGTCTGTCAACGGGTGTAGCATGAGAAATTGAACGAATATTTTTGCCTAATAATTTTCTAAAAAAGAGACCGTTTTCTGCTTTTTAATGAACATTTTAGCTTGGTTAATAAAGGAGCTGTTTTTCATGGGACTCTTTACGAGTACACGTGAATTACATCATGCCCTCTTGCACGGCTATCGTGGGGTAATTTATAGGTTTTACTTCGTTCGCGTAAAGCTTTGTAACTCTCGATTGAGATCGAGATACCAGGACATTTCATTACTGCATTTTCGTTTTCATATATTCTTTTTTCGATGCGGAGTGCTTTGGATGAAATCACTTCGCTTCACTTCAGAATTTTAGATGTTTTATTAAGGCTGCAATTTTACATGGGATATATTTAACGATGGGTTTTGTGGTACACCTTTGATTGACTAGTAGTGTAATGTTTAATGGTATAATTGAATGTCAGGAGAATAATGACTATTAATATTGCAGAATACAAATACTTAATTGTATTAGAATTCTATGAAGTCCAGGTATTTTTAACTTCAACCTGAACCTATCACTATGTTTAATTTAATCATTTTCAAAACGCCACGCCCTTCTCTAATTTACCATAGTAACTCTAAATTTGAAATTCACAGTTTCTTTTTCTTAGGTGGAATTAAATGATTAACATATCTACCAAAGGTGGTCGAAATGACTTCTTACGAATACTCCAATAATTTTTAACGTTCTTTCATTTCTTCTCACATTTCGAAATACACCGAATAAATGATTGGTAACTCTAGTATTAAGTAACTTACTTAATATCTCAACTAACATTTTTTTCACACCAAATTTACGGAGCCAATTTGGCTCATCGAAATTTGATTATTATATGTATAATATATTGCGTGGTTAATTTTTCAATTATAAATCTCTCATTTAAATTGATTTGGAACTATTTCATTTGCAAAGAAACTTCAATTTCCTTGCACGAGTCAAACTGACTCGCTTCTAACGAAATAGGCATATTAAACATCCATAAATCTTGTGTTAATATACAATATTTTCAACTCATAAAAACAAAATTTCTGTCTCAGATAGTAAGTAATATCTCATCGGCTAACACCCGAAAAAGTCTAAGACTATTTCCGTTTACGAAACTTCTCTATCGAGGGGAAGACAGCGGTCGAAAATGTGTACACGCACTTGCGAAAGATCGTCACGCGAGCTCGTAGCTCGATGTAATCGTCAATTAAATTAAACGGCCCTGGCTTTAGAAGCGATTATGAATAACGGGTAGCGGCAATATGACGAGGTAAAGGTGCGCGCGAGGTGAGGCAAGGTGCAGCCTTGTATTTGTTCGCGGGCCGATGATGTAAGCGGCTCATTGTATAACGCGGCGATTGTAAAATGTTAATGGAAACGCGGCAGAGCAGCTGGTGCTATGGCAGTGTGCGCGTGCTGTTACAACGCGATATATGTGCCAGCGATTTTACGTACGTGGCGTTTTTCTATTCGAACATTCAGGCGACTTTATTAATTTCAGAATCTACAGATTCTTTTAGAATCTCAACCGGAAGACGGGTGGGGAACGTGAGAGTTTCAATTCATTGAGGAAACGATGGTTGCTGATGAATTGGTTATTCTTTTGCATTTATTTTTTTTCAACTTTATCTGAAATGATGAACTTCATTGGGTATATTTTGGAAGAGTTTGGAGTTGTAGAGGGTATGGTATATTGATTTTTTAGGGAAATTATATGTCTATCATTTGCGAGGATAAAATTAGGAAGTTCAAAAGTTTGTTAAAATTGTCCGAAAAAAAAGAGATATAGGAATGTAAGTATAAATAGAAAATTAATGTCAAAATCACGTTTGTCTCTAGACACTGAAATACCAGTGGAAAAAAGAAATAGATAATTACGTTTGAAGTTACGTCTATTTCGAAGTACAGTAATTAGTGAATGGTAATTATTCTTCTGTCTCAAGTATATCTACGAAATGACGTATAACGATAATTACACACACATGTTGTACTAACACATGAGAGATTGCGCGTGTGACTTATTAATGTATACAGTGCAAATGTAGTGAGCCATGAATTGCAGTAAAATACGTAAATGTAGATTCGAGTATCATATTTTTCACTCTAACGATTTCTGTTTAGAAAACATTACGAGGAAACACTGTCATCATTTCTTGCAGATAATTCGCAACTCCATACGATAAAATTATACTACTAACACTCTTTAATGGAGTCTGCTAGGTCGATTAAAGTCTATGCCTTTCAATTATTAGCTCTAATTTTAAATTCCATTATTTTTCTAACATTTTTCTTAAATTTTCGTCCGATAAACCACATCTTCGATTGTACATTCTCTTTGAATTGTAAGTCCAAAGTAAGATTACTATAACAATTATAACACCAAGGAAATCTTATGGTATTTACATCAGACTCGAAGCCATCTCTGATGTTATTTATTGACAATTTGGTGGCACTTTACTACTTACTATCTTGTACCATTACAATAGAAAATTTCAGATAAACATACATTTCTCAAATGGAGCGGAACTATAAGTTCATCCTCTCTTATTATTAAAAAA
The DNA here is from genome assembly GCA_910591515.1 of Cerceris rybyensis. Taxonomy (NCBI): domain Eukaryota; kingdom Metazoa; phylum Arthropoda; class Insecta; order Hymenoptera; family Crabronidae; genus Cerceris; species Cerceris rybyensis. Next base: position 12,473,182 of record OU342799.1, read on the forward strand.
ATTCAAAGATACCCTTAGAGGGGGTTAACTGAATTATACGGTAAATTTACGATGTCCTTTCAGGTAGAATATCGAAGGGCAAACAGTTAAAAGTTATCACTACATAATTTAACCCTCTATAGTCCGAGTTTCCAAAGTAATAAAAGTACACCCTTAAATGATATATGAAACCCGATTTTTAAACATTGTAATGTAAAGAATTTAATAATTTTCACGAGATGAATTATAATATTTGGTAAAGGTAAAAATTTCACTTTAAATAGTAGAAGCTTAGAAGTGTCTTGCGCTACTTCAAAGTTACAGAGGCCCACAGAGAATTAAGTACATGGTATTTCTAGTTTCTAAATAATTTGAATATTTCCTACTTTTTCCAAAGCTCCAACAAAACCAACCGCAACATCGACACTTTCCATTCATTTTAACTCGACATCAAACTGTAGCAATCAACAATATCAAATAAAAAGAAATAAAAAAAAATTGAAACTCCATTAATTATAACTTAACAATTCAAATTATAAAATTCCATTAAAGCCACGTATTACACGCATAAAAAAAGATATTCTTCTTCTCATCACTTGCAGCTGCTTGCAAAACTGAATTTCGACTCCGTTAATTAACTCTTTCCCAGTGATCTCTCAAAGGGCAAAGCAGTCATTTGCAAACTCGATTAATGACACTGTAGAAGGTTCTATCGGCTGGCACATTAGTGGAACCGTTACGTCTAGACGTTTCATTGTGTAACGCGGTAGATGGAAACGGAGCGAACACCAGGTGCGCATGCGTCGTGCATGCACTTCCGCGGGCGATGCAATTGCACCGTCGCGTTGCACCGGCATGCCTGCACTGTGTTACGCGAGGATTTTTAATTCGCATTTATTTACCCGCTGCCATCTTACGTAGCCGATCTATAAAGATGGACTGTAATGACTATTACTTCATTCTCTGTGGAATACCGTTCCTAATTTGCAACGAATTGCAAGCGCATTGGAACACGTAACCGTTTTGTCAGATTAACTTCAGACCATTACCAGCACAAATTTTGCATTTCATTTTCTACGATAATGTATACACGCTTATCGTGATGGAAGTAAACAAAATTAGGAAAATGTAAAATGTTCTGGAAAATTTTTCCTCTTTGAGTAATTTTTTTTTGGAGATATTGCAATTGGAGAAATTATAATTTTTTTTAAGGTTTTGTATTTTTCTGTGATTTTAACTACTGAGGTGAATTTGCGTGAGACTTGGTGTTTTAGGGGGATTTCGAGTCATTGGGGGTATTATATTTTAATTGATTATTTTGAAATAATTTTCTTGAAGGTGACGGGGAACTTGGAGCCACTAATTGCAGGTCTGAGTATTTACTTCGTTATTAAAGATGACCTCTGAGAAAGTTTTATCACGTTTGTTGCAATTATAGTTTATGTAAGTTCTAGTGAGATAATTTCGACAATATGTAAGTCTTGACACGTAGCTGTGTGGAGTTTATGGTGAATTTGGAGTTAACGGTTCCACTTTCAATTACTTAGTGGAGTTCAAATCTTCGTTTCTTGATTTGCTACATAATATGCCAAAATAACCGTTCGAAAGCTACCTAATGCTACAACCTAAATAAAATTACCATTGTGATTAAAACCGAAACTGTAAAAGAAACAAATTAATCGACACCGTCTAAAAATTCTCAAAGCCATACAATTTTCATTTCACGAAGGACAAAACTTTCTTCGTTACCTAATGTAACATTTATCCCAAAGGAAATAAGAAAATTTGCAAATTTCTTATGCAATTTCTTTACTTAATCTTCATATGCTCTCGTCAAATTTCCAAACCTGTCTGCAATGAATTGCATACAGGTCGTTTCAACGTGTCAACCAGTTTTGAAAAATGAACACGTATGAATTATACCAAGCCGTATAATTGGAGCAGATGAGAAGATAATAAACAATATGTACGATCTGAGATAAGAATGTAACGCTACATTAAGCTAAGAGTACTAGAAAATTCTGTGCTCGGTAAATCACGCGTTGTTGATAACAATGGTTAATAAAAAAACGCATACCACGAGTGCCATGCATATTAATCGTTCGACCTATTTAGGTCAAAGATACAAGAAATCTATGCGCTTATTGGAGCAGGAAATACATTTGCAAAATCACTCGATTGTCCTGTATAAGTGTCAAGCGAGAAATGAAAGAGGAAAAAGAAAATAATACGACGATAAGGTCGACGGTAGAAAATAAGCATAGCAGAAAACGATCATTTCCGGCTTATGAAATTCTCTTTATCTTTTCGTGTTGGAAATTCAATGAGGAACGTAAGAACTCGGTTTTATCGCGATACGATGTAATTTCGCCGGAAATTTCTAACGCGGCCTGCTTCTCTCTTTGGAAAGTGCAATGCTACACGGAAGATCGACCGCAAAATGCACGGAAACCTCAAATAAATTACCTCGAATTATGGTAACACGAGTTACGCCAATAACCTCGGGTAAAAGCTTGACGGAAGCGAGGATTGTATGTTCTGTTACGAGCAGTTTATTTGAAAAATGAGCGCGCTTCCTGATAGACTTATTTGCTGATAGACATTTTGAAATTAGAAGCAGAAACTTGGAACATTGTTTTTTGTACAAAATTTAGAAAAAAAGAACGATGCTTCTTGTGACTTGGAGGATTTAACTTTAATTTCTTTTGTGACTGAGTGCGCAATAACTTTGAATTAACAACTTATTCCTAATTTCGGAAATGTTAGGGGGGCCGGAAAGTAACGTCGTTTCTCTAGATATTTTACTCGAAAACCAACTGATTTTTATCGATCTGGCATTGTTAATTTGCACCCTGGATGGAAGAAAGTTATTGATAATAAGAATCACTGTGTGATTCATTAAAAATAAAAGCTTGTCACAAATTTATTTGTTTGAATTTAATGTCAAAATGGGCCATTACTTTGCGGTCCTCCTAATAGTATATGACTATTAATATAGCTAATAGTATATAATTTTTACCGTGACCCACTGATATTTTTAATATAATAAATTATGGAGCACTTTAAAATTGACTATTCCACTTGTCGCGTCATAAGTATTACACGTTATTGTATCTTATAGTTATAACTGCATAGTTTTTCATTCCTTGAAAAATTAAATGTCTAGGAATATCTACGAAAATGAGAGGAATGATAGAAAAAGATGTAAATTGAATGTTAAAGGGTATTTGTTAATTGAAATGAGATCCTCTGCGACAAAACTTGCTGTCTATTTTTGCGCGTGCAACGCAATGCAATGGGCAAAGAGTAGAAACAATAAAGATTCCTTCATGGAAAGTCCACCTATATCCCCTTCTAGATCATTCTTTTGTACTCTGTTAATGGTGCAAACCAATGGGAAGAAGAGTTCGGTAAACACTCGGTAATTTCGAAGCGTTAATGAGTACCAACGACAGAAATCATCTACTGCGATGAATTCTGAATTAATTAATTACAAGTGAATCAAGGTTACGCGGAAGTATTGAATGGATTTTAATTCTCGGAGAAGGCGATATTAACACATGCAACATTCTAACGATTCTTGTCGTATTTCTATGACTAAGGAAAGGAGGAAATTAGGTAACTGTTGGTAGGTCAGCCTGTCGATAGAAACTGAAAAGGCTTCCGGATGAACAGCAGCTGTGGACAGTTACAAATAAATTCTTTTCTTCACTCTGTAATCGTTTCAGTATAAATCTAATTTTGAGTAAACTCTGTTTTAAACTCTTTTCTAAAATTACTGTTTTAGGTAGATTTTGAAATATCGAAACAGTGATATATTGATTAGCAACTGGGATAACAATTTTCCAACGGTGTCGAAGGAGAATTTGTACTTGGGCTCACCAATTGCTAGTCTGAGACTTTGCTTCTGCCTTTCTTTTTCATATTTCGGCTGCACCTGCTATGCTAATTTTGAATATACTCTATTTTAAACTCTGTTCTATCTAAAACTATTGTTTTAGGTAGATTTTGAAATATCGAAAGTGATATATTGATTAGCAATTGGGATAACAATTTTCCAACGATGTCGAAGGAGAATTTGTACTTGGGCTCACCAATTGCTAGTCTGAGCCTTTACTTCTGCCTTTCTTTTTCATATTTCGGCTGCACCTGCTATGCTAATTTTGAATATACTCTATTTTAAATTCTGTTCTATCTAAAACTACTGTTTTAGGTAGATTTTGAAATATCGAAACAGTGATATATTGATTAGCAATTGGGATAACAATTTTCCAACGGTGTCGAAGGAGAATTTGTACTTGAGCTCACCAATTGCTAGTCTGAGACTTTACTTCTGCCTTTCTTTTTCATATTTCGGCTGCACCTGCTATGCTAATTTTGAGTAAACTCTATTCTATCTAAAACTACTGTTTTAGGTAGATTTTGAAATGTCGAAACAATGATATATTGATTAGAAATTGGAATAAAAATTTGCCAAATGTATCGAAGGAGAATATGAACTCGAATTCACTAATTGCAAGTCCAATCCTTTACCTCGTTGCCTCCTAACGAAGAGTTCAGATTCGTCCTGGATAAAGTAGGAGTTGAAAAGGCCCAGAGGCGATAATTTAGAAAGGTGATTTTCATCGATACAACCGCGTCTACTTTTATGGAACGTGCGTTGTTTGTTGCACACCTGCCTTCGAGACTTATGCGACATATATCCTGGAGGCAGGATGCGTTTTCTCTATCAAGGATAAATAGGCACGGTCTGTGGAGAGACGGTTTCGAAATCCCCTTGGCTTTTGCGATTTTTCTTCCTACCTTAGAAGAGTTCTACGGATTGATTAAAAAAAAAGAAATATGGAAATTGTATTTATTCACCTTCTCGAGGTACGTCAGTTCCGCGATCTTGTGTAAACTGGAATATTTTTCAATTCTCCATCAGCATATATATCTTTCTCTCTTGTTTTACCGCATCGATAAACAGGATTCGTCGAGAGTCGCGTCATCGTGTTTATTTCGCAGGATATATACAAATTTTCCTTTGTTATAAATAACAAAAGAATTATTCCAATGATCGTGCTACTTTCAATTCATATTAAAACGTGAAATTAAAAGACTCGCGGAAACGTAAGGTAATTCCCGCCATCCGAAAGTGTAGAATCAATAAACAAATTTCATTTAACCCACTCGTTATGCGAATTATATAAAGCAACGATAAGATAAAAATTGAATTCTCTCTCCCTCCTTTATTTTAAACCGACTTATCTCCCTTTATTTTCCAACGACGCGCCGACAAAGATGCGATCGGGGGGAACAGAGGAAAAAATGTGATTTATTAATAAATTTCGTTTTACGAGGTGCACGTCCAACAGGATAGGTTACACAATGATAAGATAAGAGCTATCAACGTACGATAAAAATTCTACGCTAACTACAATACGATCTTCCACGGTTAGAAGCTTGTATACAATTCTCTTCTAATTGTTTTACAATCTGTATGTACCTATTATTATTAAATGAAATTAATCTTCTTAACCAAAGTTCATCGACCTAACAACTCGATTGATCCAAACATTAAAAATTCTACAAATATGCAAATATTCCTCGTCTTTTTAGTTGTTATAATCTTGAAAAATTACAAACGTACAAAACTAACAAATTATTAATTCAAGCATCCTATCGTTTCATTATCCTAGTGCACATGAAACTATATTTTCCATCTCACGAAATTCAATTAAAAAAGAAAAATGTCAATGGTGAAGTTTACAACTTAAATTTCTATCTCAAAGAATGAAACAATTTGATATTACTATACTGGGAAATCCATCCTGTAAATAGACTCAATTGTGCGTTGGTTTCAATACGAAGGCTAAAACTAGCAACTGCACATGGATATTTGTGCTCGATGCAGGGAGCACGTGGTATGCAACGTTGTTGTCGTTCGAGCTAAAAGTCAATAAGAGTTCTTGCACAATTAATTCTGCGGCGCGTATTGCGGCATACGCACTGCTACTGTATCAGCGACTTGTTTTTCAAGCCTTCCTTTTTTTCTACACGACTGGTATGTCACGCACGATATTACAGAGCAAATATACCCCGGCTGCTTCTAATCTTTCGAGACGGACGATAATCTTTGTCAGCCTCATCGACTGCATCATTTTCTCCCAGTGATTCCTGTATTTTCACTTTCACGACAGAATCTAATCTTACTAAACTATGAAACTCGTCAAAATAGTATCTAATTTTTTTCGAAGAATTCCTCAATTGGATAGAATAGCCAAACAGTAAATATTCTACTTATGTGTTATAAAACTTAAATTAATTAATCATCCTTTTCATCTTTCAATTTCTCTTATTGTAAAGTATCTGTTCAGCGTATTTAAACCTTTGCAGTTGAAATTATTTTGTCAATTTTGAAATGGACTAAAGGAAATTAATTTCTCAATATTTTCTATCGTTTGTTATTCATTTTTTATTATGATAGAAATAACTATAAATACTGAGGGAGATTTATATAGTTTGAAAAAATCGTTAGAAAATAAAATGGAGAAAAAAAATCTATTTTTTTAACTATTTAGTTAAACATAATAATGCCAGTAATTTTTGTGTTATTTCCACCGTTAAGCCAAAGGAAACGTTAGCAAGTATTTGGATATAAGGAAATGTTATGTAGGACTGAAGTTCAAAGTTGTTGACTCGAATATTTGCAACTCGATGTATTTAAATATGGTAACGGTGGAAGTGGGTTTATTTTTCTCATAGTAAACATTTCGATCGAGAAGTAGGAGGTATTTTCGTTCAAATTCTTTGCAGTATAAAAATAGTCTATCAGTATTTTTTTTGGATTTTATTTTGGAACGCGTGTTGAGTTCTGTATGAGCAACTTTGTTGAATGGCTTCTTTTCTACAAAGTACTTTTATTATACATATATAACAATTTTTGACGTAGACAACTCAAAGGTAACGACATAACATAATAAAGTGCACAGACATACTCTGGTGACAGTAACCAGATAAATCGAGCACTTACATCCACCCTAATGATAATGACCTAGGAAATCTAACACTGAAATCCACTAATAACACAATTGGATCGCATTCAAAATATTCGAGTCATTATCTCTCCTCATAACTCTTTCACTAAGCTTGAAATTCATAGAAATACTAAACTTCCTTCGATTGTAAAAAACTAAAATTATCAATCGATATCTCTCCATCAGATAAAAATTAAAGGCGCCAACAATCTTACACATCCAATTATAGCATCTACAGACGCCAGTAGAGTTGGACGACCTAACTTGGACGATCAGATGCCAATACAACCTGATGACTATACCTACAGTCCGACAACTAAAAGATGGCTAGGGAGCGGCAGAAGCTCTCATTTTCATTAGTCTATTCCCTCCATTTCTTTTTTGGAATCTCCAATCATAGCTTTCTGAAGTAAACACTTTCGTAGTAGTTTACATTAGGATGCTGGGTTTGGAGATTCTAAAAAGGAAATGACGGGAATAGGAGGTTGAAAATGCTCCACTACTCCTTAGCCATCTTTCAGTTGTTGGACTATAGCAACCTATAGACGCCAATAGCCCCAGATGAGATGAATCTTAACACTTTACCGATCGGTACTTTTTAACATCCTACCCACTTCTGATCGGTCACTTGCACGCAAATATTTCCCTGATACTTATATCTCTTCGAAAATTGCAAATTTTCTTCACTGAGTCCTTGGCATAGTTAACCGCAATGAAAAATAACAATTTATTAATTTCCGTAGCGACCAATTAATAAGTTAAAAGCCCAAAAGTGTTGGGCCCGAATAGTCGATTAATCGACTACCGGTTGGTAAAGTGTTAACACATTAACCCCCGCTAAGAAATTTGCACGTTTTCAGACAAACTTGTACCTCGAACAATTCATTAAAGAATTCTTCACGACGCTGATGCAAAAAAGCGCATCTATCACGAGTTTACTCGTGGCCAATCATCAATGCGTTAACCCTTCGCAGTCCGAATTATATTGTCAATTTTGTAGTGAGCTATATAACATCAATCTTCCAATACTTTCTATCGTTGGTTATTAATTATTTTAATGATAACAATAATTATAGATACAGACAGATATTTATGTGATATTCTAAATACATAATGAAATTGGAAAGTAGATATTAACACTAGAACTACCAAACCAGTCAAAATGACTGGTACACAATTTTTTCCAAAATTTGTCGAAATTCATAGAAGAGCCATAGAACAAAAATTCTGCGCCCATCACAAAAGACATAAATCACTGATTTGATCATTCTTTCTACTACTCGATTTCTTCTTTTTCAAAGTACTTATTTAATATATTGAAATATGATAGATTTAACGCCGGTAATTCTAGTGTTAAATCGTTAGAGAATGAAGTGAAGTAAAAATCTATGTCGAGTATAGCTCAACATAGGACTGCAAAGAGTTAAGGGCCAAACTCGAAAGCTCAACTCAAGAAAATCATCCAAATGCGAAAATCAAAATGAAAAATCGAAGTTTGCTCACCTTTGCAACGAGATGTCTGCCAGTATGGACGTCGAGGCATCGATATAGCGCACTTCCCTCCGCTGCTGGACCAAGGAGCAAGTATCGATCACCAAGAATCGTGGGACCATGGTGGTCCGTGGGTACAGGTTCGCAGCTTGGAAAAACAACCGGTGGCACAGGATTTGCCTTGTCGGTCGCAGGCTGCTGATTAACCTCCTGATTGCTATTCGGACTGAACAGCAACTTTCCATTGTAAGTCCGAGTCACTTGCAGCAGATGGAGAGGATGCTGTCTGGCAGTGGCGGCGCACTTTTTCATATTGTGCCGTTTTCACCCGCGCACACCACGCTGGTCTTCACGCACGCACACGACACGCACAAAACACGCGCGATTGACACGAAATTCAATGGATGAATAGAGTTTCTTTTTTCCAAAGATGGCAAACGTTGCTTTTGCCTTCCTTGTAAACAATTTGTCGTTCGTTCGCGAATATTGTCGGACGGGCCGTTCGAATAGGATTTGAACACACTTTTTCGTCGCTTATTAGTGATTTTTTCTTTTATTTGTATCGTTGCGACGTTTTGTTTATATTATCGAGTTTAGCGGCCCGTTGAAATATATTTGTATAGATATCGCAGGTCTTTTCTTTGTCTTATTAAGCTCTAGAGCTACGAATTATATGTACGAATTAATTATAATTAGGAATATCACTTGTGCTCGGGCCCAAGATGCTTTATGTCGATGCTATCTTTGGGTCCTTGGACGGAGAGAGATCTTCGTGGGTGACGATCGGTCACTTTTACAAAAAAGCCCTGCAACAGATAACGAGGAAATTTGTTATTCAATTTTGTCGATAAGATTGTAGGAAATTGCTGATCATACGATACTTTGGATCAACGTTTCCCTTGTTTTCTCAATTCCTTCATTGTTTCATGATAACGGTCATATTTTAAGGAACTTATTGTAACATGACAATATTGCAATAATTTTACTTTTAACACAGACTGTAATTGACTAATTATCGAGTTATCGCTGTGTATTGTTTATAAGTTTACACAGATTCGAGAATATCGAAGCCTCCACTTTGCATCACAGGTACCGAAAAGTAATCAAAAATTCTTTTCGAAAAGCATTTATTAAAGAAATCTGAAATACTAATCGACAAAATAATTTCCATAATTTTCAAAACCTTTTTGTCAGCGTAAAGGTAACTCGATTCCTCTTTTTAACACTAGATTTACGGATATTGATGTGCCTATTTTTCTGAAATGAGCCAATTTGACTCAAGCAAGAAAATTGAAGTTTTTTTCCAAAGAAAATAGTTCCAAATCAATTTAAATAAAATATTTATTATTATAAAATTAACCCACCAATATATTATATATATAGTAATAAAATTTTGAACGAGTCAAATTGACTCCGTAAATCTAGTGTTAAAAGAGTCTATCGACTTTTTGTTGAAAACCGATACCAATTATGCTTTCACCTCTCCAATTTGATTACTTTTTGGTATTCCTAATATAAGATGAATAAATTGTACGTGTTAATTCCATATTTATTGCGGAACTCTGATTAGGAAACGATACTTTGGATTATGTAAAATCATATAAAATATAGAATGTACCTTAGAGAGCAAAACGGTGTGTAATAATACTTAAAATGAAGTCCGTGTCTTTTTCTAAGTTTCACAATTATTCTCTCATCATCCACGCAACAGTTTGAATAATCCAAGGACTAGACTTTCAAGTTAAATAACGCTGCTACCGCGATATTGACGACCCGGGTCGTATGTATACTTAATCGGGTTCAAACGACAAGAGTTCCGTTCATTAAGTCCCTATGTGATTCACGGACAATTTCAAAAGACGTTTCGACATTCGTCCTGCCTTGTGCGCAATTTCTATGGAGAAGGGGACCCCCTTAAGGTCACGGATATGGCTGTAAGGCGGTCGTTGTGCCACAACTCGTCGGTTCAACCGACTCAAGGAAGCTGTTCGTATAAAAATAATCTCGACACATCCGTCGCGTTAATTACCGCATTAAATCGAAGTACAAAACAACAACAATAACAATCGGTGCTCGATAGAATTTTGTTCGAGACATCGAGGATTTTGTTTGTTCCAAGTCTCGAGACTATATACGACGATAAATCGAACGCACTTGTATTTATCGCTTTCGTGGTATCGCTCGACCATTGTTTTTTACGTTTCGGAAATAATGCTTTGTAATTACGATTGTGACGATGTGACGTTTCAAGGTGTATCTGGATTTTCAATGTGATCTGCTTCCTTCTGCTTATCGAGGAAATGATATCTTTTAATTTCACGCTGCTGTCAAATCTTTTGTATTTTTTAAATGCTCTGACTTTTCACTTTTATTAAATTATTTCAGGAACTTAATACGATATACTTGTTCCATTTTTAACCGGTTAGAGTACAACAAAGTGTGACACTTGTGGCGCGAAAAAATAGAAATGTTGACGTCTTTCAAGAATTATTAAATTGGTCGAGAATGTGTATTATTATTTCTATACTATTAATATTACATTCAGGTGTATGAAATATCATAAATCATTGAGAAATTTTGGTGTTAGGAATTAGTTTTGTGTTATCGTACGTTCAATTAGAAAAGAAATCGTAGGTCAAAGGGTTAATAACGAGAGGAATTAATTTCTCTTCGATGGATTTGGATTTTAGTATAAAATTTGTTTCCTTCTGCTCATCGAGGAAGTGGTATCTTTTAATTTCACTCGGCTGTCAAAAACTTCTGTATCTTTGAAACACTCCGCCTCTTCTTTTTATTTAAATCATTTCAGGAACTTAACACAATAATTATTCGATTTTTGAAGACTAGAAGAATTAAAAAAATATCTTGTCTTCTGAAACTCGCGATGGAGGAAACGAGGTTTCAAAGGGTATCAGGATTTTTAGCCTACAATCTGCTTCCGTCTCCGTTATCAAAGGTGTTATCGAGAAAATGGTATCTTTTAATCCCACGCGGCTGTCAAAAACTGTCATATTTTTAAAACGCTCCGTCATTTCGCGCTTTAGATTATTCAAAAAATTTGAACACCTTAATGGAACACTTGTTCGATTTTTAATTACTTTTCTTTTGCAACGCAAGAACGAACAAAGTTTCTCCGTGAGAGATGCAAATTCGTAGAGTGTCCTTGACGTCAACTCAACGAGTTGCCGCGTGTAAATTGCGAGAATTTAAAATCAAGAAGAAAGATTACAGACTGCGCACCATCCGGTTATCCCGGCGCGCAGAGCTTCATTCAACTCGACGACGCAGAATAATTATTCGAATGAACGCAAAAACGTCGACTTATATACAACGAGAAAAAAAAAGAAGCTGCTCCTGCAACCTTCGAGACCGGAAATGTTTCGAACATATCCTCGAAGACGTGAAAGAAATGAAATGAAAATTATATCAATCGCTAGACAGCGACAACTTTTATCAGTTTGTGGTACACGAGTATGAATTATCAACATACTCAATTCACGCGCCATTCCAATATATGTATACGTACTTGCGCAAAACCACGTTTCAAAGAGATCAGAGAACTGTGAACGACCGTGTATCATCCCTCTCTTTCTCCAACTGAGACATCAGCCATGTGTATTTCTCAGTCCTCCTTGAGTTCTCCGCGAATGCGATACTCAAAACTCAAACAAGGCTAATCCGTCATCTTTATCGTTCGAAGAGACTCACCGAAAACCTGCTTTTATCTACGATCACGTTCGAGCATAAGGTCAGAAGAGTATCGACAGGTGGAGGAACATTGAGAGAAAGAGAGAATCATGAAATACTCTTCCCCCTCTATACTTTCTTTCTCTCTCAACGTTCACTGAATGAACGAGGATCTGACGAAATCGTGAGCACGGAATTAGTAAAGCATTGCGTTCGCGTGTGTCGAAACACGCCGTATACTTTTAACGCGTACACCGTCGAACGGCAACGACAAGATAGCAGATATCCTTCGGTAAGGTCAAAATGGCGGAGGTTCTACAGTTGTCACGACGATATTGCGGGCACCGGTTGCATTAATAGCGCACGAAAGTGACGCAATCCAGCGAAATAAATTGCCTAATACGTCCGCTCACGCAGCCAGTGAGTTCACTTTGGCAATGTCGTGCCGGTGTGTGTGTGTTTAGTCACGGCATTAGTTTCGAGGATAACGGTGTGGAAAAGTAATAAGTGTCACAAGTAACGATCAAAACACGTTAGCCGACCTTTATAGTAGGATGGTGTACATCATCCGTGACAGGCGCGCGCATCTCCTAACCTCTAAACGACATTCCGGACGCGTCTCGTTCGATCGAGACGATGACAATTGCGAAAGCAAACGTACCGAGAGGGAAGAGAACAATAGTGTATGGATATATCGGGGCAAGCGTACCGAAGTAAATATACGATACGACATAGAGAGACATCGATCCGGTACGCGTCGGTAATAATCACTGCACTTTGCACTGTACTCGCGCGACGTCGATACGCGAAATACGTAAACGCGCGCACACACGGACACTCGGTGTTACCTTTTTTTTATTTTCAATGTCTTTCATTCTCTCTACGTAGGCATATTTGTTTATCACGATTAATGAATACAGGGGGGGGATTTACCTTAAAGTTTTCTTCCTGTTGTCGCCGTACGTTCCTGAACGGAAGGTGGGGATAGAGAAACAATCACGATGTAGCCGAGTTTCTCCCAAAGACGTTGCGTTAATTAACCGTCGTCCTCGTCGAAAAGCGAATCACCGGGATCGTAAAATCACCAGGTGTATTGGTTTTCCGAATGGCGCGCGCGTCGGATCAAACCTGATTTGATACTTCCTGTTTGGAAGATGGTGGTGGTGTTCCTCTCTTCACGGTCTTCGTTTTGCGTCTGCCGTCAGCGTTCTGTTTCGTCGCACGATGATCGAATGATGCGCGAGCGATTCCGTTGGAAATAGCGGAAACGTGAAAAACTGAGCGGATTAAAAACGAGGGAGACTGTGCGGAGCGATTTGTATCCCACGCAACGGACGGTCCAACGTTTTGGGCCGGCCCACCGCTCAGAAACGACGGCGGCAGCAGAACAAGCGAGCACAGACCGTTCGCGCCATTGTGCAGCTAACGACTGATTCCACTGTCGCCGCCTCGAGTCGTTCGATGAGCGCGAAGGAGTGGGGGGAGACGGTCGCGCATGCGCGTCTCCCGTCCGTCTCAGTGTCGGCTCTAGTGAGAGCGCTGTGACGAATCCGGCACCCTCGTTTATTTTTCGTGCGCGTGAAAACGTGATACGCTTTGGAAGCTCAATTTCAAGAGAAAAACCCTCCTTGGGGATCGAATCGTTTACCTCTACGTTTGCTACGGTAAGATGTCTTAAGTAAAACCTACTTTTAAAATCTATGCGAGATAAAGTATTGAAATTCTTAATATTTTATTCTATTTAAATGCTCGCTCTATGGAACGTAACATTTTTTTTCCTCATTTTTATCATTGAATTTATTGTGCATATATATTTCTCATATGTATTATTCACAACGGTAAGATAAAGTAAATTTATATGTATACATCGGTGAACACGTCACAATGTATTCTTAATTTACATCCGTCTTATGTCGATGATGCAACAAAAGACGCTCTTACGGAGTAGTATTAAGTCCCTGTTTAAAAGTGTGTATCGCTTCGATGGAGAACAATCGGGCAACGTGTCCCCTAGATACGTAACTGGCCACATCAATGCGTACGTGGGCACCTCAAACCGCGACACGCGGTTATGCATACACGTAAACTCTTTGTAAATTCGCAATCTTCTGCTCGTGGTAATATTAATTATTTCCTCCCACCTTCATGCCACCGAATATCTCTCTCATCCGTTAAATTCATTTCCGCATAACGGGCACGCCCAATCTGCCATATCTTTTCCGGAAGTATCCGATGAAGTCACAACTAGAACTATATCGCGTCACTTATGTTTTTCCGCGTTTGTTATAGTAACACCATTACGTATTATTCAACGATCAAAGAACTTCCTTACATTCGTGAGAATCCATAGATCATCAGAATTCATTGGTTCCGATAAACCGCACGCCCTTGACCTACCTTAACGTTCTTTAGCACGCGCGCGAAGACATACTTTAAATAATCAGTTGCAACTAAGGGCACGTTATTTCACCCACGTACATCGGCTATGACCGTGAGAAAACACATCATCATTGGCGGCTACTTTTTGTCAGAAAGAAACAGAACACGGTTCTCCTCGTTGGCTCTGAGTCATCCCTTGAAATACATTTGATTCTCTTCGTCTCTACTACACCTCAAGTATAATCGGCAAAAAAAGAATAAAAAAAAAGTCCACGTGAAAACAAGCAGTGAGAATGTCATTAACGTTAACCCCCTATAGTACGAATTTTTTGTGGTATCCGCAGATCAGTTGCACGATAGAACAATTAAATACATTGTACGCCGGCAAAAAATCTGCTACCAAATTTATTATATTTGATAATGTTGCTATTTAAATGAATATCAAATTTAAATACATTAAGTAATGCATAATTTAAAGGGAATAATATTGCCTTCTTTGTCCATTTTACCGTTTTCCTCAAGATAAAATAATATGACTGATAATGATCGGTAAAATCTAAAATCATATATTTGAAATCCCGCATTATCGTGAGGCCAGCGTGCAATGTGTTAAGAAACGATAAAAATACTACTTTAAATAATTAATTAAATCTGAATTTTAAATATCGAATTGTAAAGAATTTCATGATTTTTACCAGCTGAATTATAATATTTGGTAAAGTTTCAAACTTGACATTGAAGAATAGAAACTTAGATGCGTCTTGCGTTACCTCAAAGTCACAGGAGCCCATAGAGGGTTTGATTAAAAACAATCGAAACCAACGGGACATCTTCCCGTTACCGTTTCACTTCATAGATCTGTATATTTCCGTAGGCGTCACAGTACGATTCCTAAAGAATCTACGGTGTTTCTAAGTATACAAGATCCAAACTCGATATACAACGATAAGGTTCGTCGCGCAAGAACGATTCCTCTAATCTGTACAGGTATTACGTACACTCTACCGACGAGGTGTGTGGATTATCCGAATAAGCTTCTCCTTAAGACGGGCAAATTAAAAACCTCTCAATAACCAGCCCCGACACAATCGTGTCCCTGATCGATAGCATTAAAATAACATTTCCATTTCTTGGACGAAAGTTACGCCATTGCGGCACAAAATCGAGTCAGGCTTATCGTCACGCGTATGCGTGTACTAACACAAAGTATCTTACTTGGAGAGATACGGTTGATTGCGTGGCGTTTGGATCACGCTCGAGTCAGGCCAGGCCTTCGAATTTCCAAACGAGCTCGGGACCAGGCCGGATATTGGTCAAGAGGCTGTTTTTTTTTTAAATACGCTCTATTCAGACACTCACGTGGGTGTCGCAGGATGATTCCGCGAGTTTGATGTCGAATTGAGCGACAAAGGTGGTGTTTCTTCCTTTGTGATTTTGGATTTTAATATTTGTAATGGTTATTGGTGGAATTGCGTTTACAGATGGTATAGATTATTTGGGAAGGGGGCTTAGGGGGATGAAGTTGAAGACTGGGATTTTAGATTGTGAAGTTTGAGCTAGGGTTTTGTTACTTGTGAGTGTTTTTTTTTTTTAATTAATTGCTAATATATTGTAGATTTGGTGGCTTGGAATTCGTCTGAGCCTGTGGATCTTGGGTGAAATAATTATATCTGATGCTGAGGAATATAGAAGAAGGAGAAGATGATGATGAATTGAAAGATTTTTGGGGATTCTATATTTTGTCTGTTAGAGCTTTACTTTGTTGACATACTTTTGGTTATTGTTGAAATTGCGACTATTGATGGTAGAGGTGTTCTTTGATGGAGACTTAGGGGGATGAAGTTGAAGGATTGGATTCTAGATTATTGGGCTGTAGTTAAGCTTAAGTTAACCCTCTATGGGTCGAATTTTCTGTGATATCTGAAGATTACTTGCACGATAGCACATTAGAAAATAATAAAAGTACCATTATAAATAATAAATTTTACTTGATTTTGAAACGCTGGATTGTAAAGAATTCCATGGTTTTGAAGAGCTAACTTGAAATATCTGAGAAATCTAAAGAATCGATTTTGAAAAGTAAAAGGTTAGATTTGTTTTGTGTTAGTTCAAAGTTACAAGGGCCCATAGAGGGTTAATTTTCTCTATCTTTTGTCTCTTAGAGTTTTACTTTGTTGAGAAAATCCTATTTAGAGTCTTCCGTTATCTGTAAATTCGATATTAACGGTCACTTCCTCAAGAATCTACGAGGCTCGGAGTAAATATCCGGAAGAATCCGTAAACGACGAGAATGAGATACGAGCAAAAATAATCCCGGCATCACTTTTCGTTGAATGAAGCTCCCAAGGTGGGGTAAAACGTGAATCGACACGTGAGTTCATCGAATCGGACAAAGAAACTGAGTGTTTTCGCGGAGCATCCAGTTTTTAATACAAACCGCAATCGTCGGAGTTTCCTTTATCGACGCTTATCAACGGCATCGTTAGATCAATGTGTCTTTCATTGAATCGCAAAAAAAAAGTTCTTTTCCCCCCTTTTCGAAATTTCGATAAAAGAAACGGACACCAATGTAGAATTAAGTCGCGCAAAGCTCGCAGAAAATCTGCAGAATCTGCAGCTATCAAAATTGCGATACGCATTGTATTATTGCTTCAATAAAATTTTTGTTAATACAATAACACACTCTTAGCTCAAAACATGAACTATTTCTGACTATTGTCACTTGCAAATAGAAAATTACAAATTTATAACGCCTGTCGACAAGTTTCATTAAAAATTTCGTACTAATGACAAATACGCGAATGACTTGCATTACATTTTTTCTTGTTCGATTGACCAAGAAATCTTGTTTGAATAAATTAATATAAACGTTGAAAAATTCTCTTTTTAGGTAACTGATGTAAGTGCAGGTTAAAAAAAAACGTAGAAATTATAAGAATCGACGAAACATCGAGGCTTTCATTCGGGCGAGTATTATCGTTTGGCATTGCCGCCGATTAGCACTGGCGTATTTTTTTTCCTCGACCAACATGACGACAGCGAGTCGGTTTTTTTCGGTGCATGCACGATTAAGAAGTCGCGCGATCTTTTGCCGGATAATGATATTGCCGGAGAAATTTCGTCATACGGTCTGGAACAGCTCCAAGGCCGACCAATATTTATCAGCGAAGAAATTCTGATAACGGACTAAAGAACGAAGCTTTTCGTGGTTTATTTTAAGAGATAAAATATTTTTAGCGAACTCTAAGGATAGACAGCCGACACTCTACACTAGGAAGTCCTCATCAACTTCTTTTGTATTTTTCGATTTTAATAATTATTCTCATTTCACCTAAGGTTTATAGTTTTAACACGTTATTTTGCTAGTTTCATCATTTCCACCGATTTGAAAACTTTGCTATTAAAGTCACATCTTTACAAAGCAGAAACTTTAACACTAGATTTTGGAATCATCTAATTGACGGATTCCTACGTTTCTAAAAATATTTTGTAAATTTATAGACAAGCAGTGCAGTAGATATTTCATGCCTATTTTATAATACACAAATTACTTTACTAATGGTATTTTTTGTCGCTTGATCCGTCTTTCTTCAAAGTACTTATTTAATACGTATAAATATGCTAAATTTAGTAAATCTAGTGTTAAAGACACTGATAGGTATTCAGCAGGTTTTTATCGTTTCAACGATAATATTTAAATATTCAATATGTTCGAAAATACATAAATATAGAAATTTCAAAGTTACACGAAGTTTCATTAAATTCAATAGCACCGGTCACCGGTGACCCCCATGGCAGTCAAAGTGTTAATTGGATTTCGAATTACCGTGACGACCATATATTAAATGATAATTAAGAAAAACCTTCCAAAGATGACATCGATTTGAGCACGAGCCAACTAATCAGAAGTCTAATTCTATACTAATCATAGACTCCGTTAAAGTTTCATACCATCCTCCAAGAAGTTTGAGCCTTTATTTAACCTCCTTTCATTACTTTACCAATGAGAAAGCACAATTTCCACCTCTCCCAATTATCCTTGCAACTTCGACTCCGATTTCTGTCTGAAACCGGTTTCACCTTTTAACAATCGTCACGTTCGCGAAAATATAACATTTAAATAGCACGCCATCATTGAAATCATACCAACAGTACATTAATAGACTTAGAAGGTCATTGACCCAAGACTCACGATAACTACAGACTCACGGTCGTTGATAAAATCCCGCACAACACGCGAAAAAAAAAAAATTACATCTTTACATCCATCTCCAATTCTTCTCAAGTACTTCAAATTAAAAAGGAGAAAAAAAAGAGACAAGAAAGAAAAACAATCGTTACGTTCTTGGCGATACTACGAGTTAAAAATCAATCCGACAAAGCGGATCTTGGTAAATCCGGCATCGTGAGAAGAGGAAGGGGAGTTATTAAATTTCCAAGATAATCGCGAGGTCATTGATTATCGATAATTCGTACACGCACATTCCTATACGTTTAAACCATGTGTACCTGCTGTGAATACGTGACACACGGCATGCCGTCAGAAACTCTCTGAACAAACCAGAGTCGTTTCTTATCTTCGCTCTCATTGGCTTGCAGAAACGTCGTAGAGATTTTGCCGCGTGGTATGATTACCGTTAAAATTACTCATCAGAAAGTATGCGCCGTTGACTCGATGTTAAAAAACAATGGGATGACGAGAATTTCGACGTGATTCGTAATCCTCGATGACTGGATTTTTAAGATTTCTTCTTTTTTGGGGAATTTTTGCTGAGATGACATTCTTTGGTAGAGATGTTTGGGAGTTTTTTGGGGATTTTTGTAAATATGATGTATGTTCGTGATGTTTCGGGAGAAGGGAATAGAAATGTGGAGGGTTTGATGTGTGACGATTTGTAATAGGTGCTGAAGGACGTCAGAATGGAGAAGCTATTTCTGTATTATTTGTTATGATTCACGTGGCTTGGAAGTTAGTAATATTGAATATTAATTGTACGAAGTGATTGGTGCAACATTGTGTTTTATTGCGTAAGCATACTTAGGGTAGATCGTTTAAATGGTAAAAATTGGAGGATAATTGACAATTAGAAACACATTCTTCCACTGGATGGTATTGTTATAACTGTGTTGTTTATAATCTAGATGATCTAGATCTAGAAAATTGTAAGTCCTAGGTGAAACAGACATAATAGTTAAAGATAAAAAATACAATAGAAAAATCAAATACTCAAGACTTAGAAAATTATTCAGTCTTGTCTATTAGATAGTTTATGCCTGGCAATACTATATGATATAGAAAATCGTGATCGTCAGAAATTGAAGAGGGAATACTGGAGCATCATTCTCTCATTCTTCAAGTTTCTCGAGGACAACGATATTATATTGTATAATTGATCTACAAGTTCAATATTAACCTGTTAACCGGGGAATTAATTTTTGTTCAACTTGTTTCAAATTGGAATATTTTTTTTTACAGTGAGAAGTAATATCATTACATCTAAAGTACAACGTCAGGATTAACACTAGAACTACCGGCCTCAAATCTAACATATTTTAATAAATTAAATAAGTACTTTGAAAAACGGGCGATCAAGCGGCGGAAAATTTGATCGATTGGGTGATTTATGTTTATTGATACAGACGTAGAATATTTATTCTATAACTCTTATATAAACTTGGAGAATTTTTTGAAAAAATTGTGTACCAGTCATTTTGACTGATTTGGTAGTTCTAGTGTTAAACGGATACGAACGACATAAAATGTAATGCGTTATTACTAGACTGCGGATTTTTATGCATTTATGACAAATTAAATACGACTAAAATATACAAAAAGAACATAATATAAAAATATATCTTAAATATCCAAAGTATGGTATTTGTTGTAATATTTATTAAGTGCAATAAATCCCTAGATAGGTTTTCCTGTCTCACCTGCATTTTTGAAACTCGAAATTTGCATAAACATCCGCAGTCTAGTTATTACGTTTAAAAATTTTAAGGAAGAAAAAATCGACAAGCTTACTAGAGTTTTCTTTCAGATATGACGGAATTATTCGTCACGCCCGGTTAACAGGTTAAAAGAACAATGTTTCATAATTAGAAAATAATTTTCTCTCCTTCACTGACAACTCTATGACAAACAATATTATATGGATTCTCTTCATATTATACAAGCTGACGCAATTTTAAAGCCGCTTGCGGTCTTTGCTCCGCGAAAGAATGCAACGACACTCCGTCGATTCGTGTGACCGATAATGTCGCACGAGTGGCAAGAATTTTTGCGGTAATCAACGTTCGCGACTTTGCATGACTCCTTTTGCAATTGCCTCCAGTAAACACATGCCGGAGTTTACGCTCCGGGGACGGCGCAATGTAGACAGACGAGGATCCTCGCGGTAAACCAACCGGACGTATTATTACGTTCACGGTCGAAACTATTTTTGCGGATGGCTCGTGAAACGGACCGATGCTGAGGAAAATGTAATTACATCGGTGGATATTGTCGAAAAATCCTTCGGCTTATTTTCGACTTCCTATGAAATCTTTTGTTGACCGTGGATTTTAGAAACGACATGCAAATTTGTTCGACCGACTGCTGTAATTGCAATGGGGAAAAAGTCATTGTAAATTGAAGACTGCTAATATTGTGGTGTTGAAAATATTTTTGTTTGGAGTTAGAGGTTTCGATGGTTTATTGAAAGTTGTTTATCTGGGACAAACGAATTAACCCTTTGCAATCCGTTGTCGCCACAGTGACATTGTACTAAAAGCTGACAATTTCGTTGTGAGATAAATCCAGTGTATATTTATATTTTTTTATATTGTAAAATATAATTTTAAAATGTATACGCTTCTTTGTTAATATCGAAGCAAGATTTTTAATTTTCCACTGATGTGCAATTATACTGGGTAAATAGTGTTGAAGTTGGTAGCACCTGGTAAAAAGTACACAAAGTGCTTAGGATTAAATGAAGAAAGTGAAGGAAATATATTTTTGAAATAATTAAAGTAATGGGAAGATTGACGAAATATATTTTACGATAAAATTGTTAAATGTAGTGAGAAATTCGCTTTGTAGAGTTCTTTTTTAATGGAATGTTAGAATACTGATGATAATTATTTGTGAACTCTATAAATTTCATTATTCGCGTGAAAAGAAGGATAATTGTAAGATCATTAATCACAGAAGTCGCAGAAAGAATGTCAAACTTAACCGTAAAGATCGATTCCCCGCTGGCCCTCGGCTTCTAATTGCACGTAATTTTCTAACTCCAAAAGTCTTCCACAAAGTGACGCAATAATCGGCAAAAAAGTATTTCAGAATACAAATTGCTCCTCGAAATTCGCAACATTCGTGTCTCGAAGGTCCAACGGTATCAAGGATAAAAGTTACGAAATCTTCAACGACCGCCACGCAATTCAATTCTAACGAACGTGCATATTTCGCGGCCATGATAATCCACGAAATTCTTAATGTTCATGTCACAAACGTTTGACATTACGAGAGATTAAAATTGTGAAATCATTGGCTATCTTTGCGCAATTGTACGTTAACCGAAAAATTCAGTACTTTTCAAAGTAATAAAGTCATTGCGTGAAATTGCATAACGCGCCCTCGTACACGCGTGCGATAAAGCTGTGCAAATTTACATTGCCTTTCAAACTACATCGTTCTTGAACTGCGTACCTTGGTGCATACGTGCGGCATGGCATGTTACTGGCTCCGCTAATCTCCATGTTCTCTCATTGACGCACCAAAACTTCCACTGACACAAGATTGTAAACAGAACTAAACGAAGGAATCTTTAGGCTCCCTTTGATTGTCGGGAGTTTCGTCAGCGAGGACAAGTGTGACTGTTGTACTTCGAGTACGTCGACAATAGATATACTCACAGATACATGGACATGAGTACATTTAGATATATGTGCACACACGTATGCATAAATTGGTACTCAAGGAAAGTTTTTTTTTCTCTATGTTCTGATATTTAATGCAATATTAATTGCCATGATTGCATATGATTTGATTTTTAGGTTTTCGAATTTGTCAAATTTGTGTTTTGTAGTTGTTTTTTTTTTACTTTGACTTTCATGATTATTTGGCTTAGGACCTACCTTTTTAGATGAGTTCAAAATCATTAGTTAAGGTACATATTTTTATTTCATGGTTCAGAGGTGAGAGGGGAGATTTGAAATCGGTCCTACGGAATGTGAGTGCGAGGCTTTACCTTTTTACCACCATAGCATACGCATTTGTGAAATGATGGGGGTAGAAATGTAAGAATTTTGATAAAAGGTGCGGAGATTTGAGTTTACATTAATTAGTTGATAAATTGAATCTTTACTTCTAGAACTTCTAGAATGTTCTTCATTGTTGTTCTACATTTCGTTTTTAACTACCATACGAGGCTATCATATACCTACCTATCACATGGAAATGGTTTTTCAAATTGATGGAATTTGGGCCCATCAATTGAGATCCAGCAAATTTGATTTCAGACCCACCAATTGGGCCCCGCAAATTTGAATTCAGGTCCATCAATTGAGACTCAGCGAATTTGAATTCAGGCCCATCAATTGAGGTCCAGCAAATTTGAATTCAGGCCCATCAATTGAGGCCCAGCAAATTTGAATTTAGTCCCCTCAATTGAGATTCAGTAAATTTGAATTCAGCACTACAAATTGAGTCCCAATAAATTTTAATTCGGCCTACAAATTGAGACCTATCATATCTGAATTTAGTTTCGTCGGTTGAAATTGAAAATTTGAATACAGGCCCATCAATTGAGTCCCAGGAAATTTGACTTCAGGCTCATCAATTGAGATCCAATAAATTTGAATTTGGCCTACAAATTGAGACTCAGTAAATTTGAATTCAGGCCCATCAATTGAGACCCAACAAATTCGAATTAGGCCCATCAATTGAAACTCACAATCAGTAAATTTGAATTGAGCCTAAAAATTGGGACTCAGTAAATTTGAATTCGGCCTACAAATTGAGACCTATCATATCAGAATTTAGGTCTGGAAATTAAAATCCGTGAGATTTCTATTCAGACCCTTTAATTCCGAAACATCCACTTTTTTCGAGGCATTGTTCTCTAATGGCGAAACTAGAGTAACCGCCGCTTTTTGCACAACTAATCAAAGCTGCGTTCGCATGGTATCACCGAGGTCTACTTTTCGTAAGAAGACATTGTGCTGCAACTTGCCGTATAATCGATTCGGATTGCACTCGATTGCAAAAACCGACTTGGGAATATCTGTTATATCTAATGCGTATCGAGGATACCGTTCTCTTTTTTCGCAATGCTAGAACTCGATAATGTAATCTCAACAGGACACTAAGGAAGCAGATGACACTACTCACGGAAATTTCGTGAATATTTTCAATGTTTCATAAAATCTACATTTTCTTCGAACCACAGTGACGTGTTTTCGCGCCACATATTTAAGTATATGAAACGTTCATTTTCGCAACGAAGATAATAACACTGCTTGTGTTTAGTCATTTCGGATTGCGCTCGATTGCGGAGTACAATTTATCGACTATTCTCAATCTAATTTCGTGGTTTCCTTCTTTACAAGATTGTCCTCTTTCAACGAAACTTTTTACCCAATTTAAACATTACATTTCACAAATGTAACATTTTGCAATCTCCTAAAGACACTGTAATACGTAAAACAACGTCATATATCACAGAATGAACAGCTGAAACTTATCATTCCAATTTTCACAAAACTTATTACTTTAAAGACCTCCTAAACGTTTGGAAATTAATCTACTAATTACCCCACGGTATAACGACGTCAAGCTACAACTGTAATACTCTAAATATGTAGATTTCTACGATAAAACAGTGACATCATTCACTGCTATGAGTTGAACGAAACCAGTCATTTCAAAGGCACTTTGACCCAAAAACTTCAATTTCTAATTATTATATACTGTAAGAAAACAGAGGCACAATTTTAACCAGATAAAACAACGAAGCATTGTTTATCATGGCTGTAATCAACAGTTTTAAATATATATTGAACCTCGGCAAATCAAACTTCCAATTGGCATGCAGAGAAAATCAAGTACGATTGCAATGCACCAAATAAGTAGATCTCGATGATAAAGCAATGACATCATTCACCGGCCAGATCTCTAGATCCGATGACATCAGTTGCTACATCTCACGTGCATTACACCGTCCACAATTACAGTGATTCGTTGCATACACCGTAGTTTTGCACACGCAATCCTTCGAGCGAAATATTACCGTCACGTATCGCAGATATGCGCGCACGAGTCGATCGTGTTTTTGCGAGGACGGATAATATGGTGTAACCTGGCGTATCTAGACAGCTTGAATCGCGATTGATTACTGAGACCCTAGTTTTCCACGGAAACGTTAGTTAAACTAGATCACGTTGTTCCTTGTTCTATATATTTCAGTTTTATTAGCTACGGTTACATTGTCTGAATGTACAACTTTGGATTAATTCTAAATCCCTGAGGATGTGGTGAATTCAGTGATAGTTTAGAAAAATCAGCTGGAATTTAGAAATTTGAAAACGATCTGGGATAATTGGATGCCAAAGATTTTAAGTTTGTAGAGTCTCTGCTATTTCCGTCATTTCATTTTTCGATTTTAACTACTACGGTGATTTTGCTAAGAACTTGCAGAATTAGGTGAATTCTAAATCTCTGTGGTTGTGATCAATTCAGTGATTGTTTAGAAAAAATCTGTTTGAGTTTAGAAATTTGGAAAAGATCTGCGTTAATTGGATGCCAAAGATTTTAAGTTTGTAGAGTCTCTGCTATTTCCGTCATTTCATTTTTCGATTTTGACTACTATGGTGATTTTGTAAAGAACTTGCAGAATTAGGTGAATTCTAAATCTCTGTGGTTGTGATCAATTCAGTGATTGTTTAGAAAAAATCTGTTTGAGATTAGAAATTTGGAAAAGATCTGCACTAATGGGTTGCCAAATATTTTAAGTTTGTAGAGTCTCTGCTATTTCCGTAATTTCATTTTTCGATTTTAACTACTATGGTGATTTTGCTAAGAACTTAGAAAAATCTGCGATGATTAGATGCCAAAGTTTTTAGCTTCATTGTCAGCAGAGTCTCGGTTATTTCTGTCATTTTATATTTCGATTCAAACTACTATGGTGATTTCGTCTAGGACATACAGATTTCGGTGAATTCTAAATTCCTAAGTGCTGTGATACGTTCAGTGACAATTAAGAAAAAATGTACCAAAGTTCAGAAATTCAGGAAAATCTACACTGAGTGTCATGTTGTAATTCTATTTTAATTTCTCCAATGGTTCCGCCTAGAATATATAATTTTACGTAGATTCTGTATCACCGAGACTATGATAATAATTTGGGAATAACCTCTTAAAGCCTTTTATCACCATAGCCCCCGTAGATCAAGTGTTTTCTAGTTTTTTCCAAAGTTGTTTTACATTGCGTTCTAACTTTCCGAATGGAAACTCCGCGTTTCGTCGATCGTTGGAGAACGGAAGTAGGAAATGATCGAGGAAAATCGTGACATTAAGTTACGTCGTTGACCGTGAAACTGTCGCTTCACAGAGAGCTAAAAGGGATTATTAGGGGAGAAGAAGTTGTATGGAGTCATCGTCGATCGGTGTCAGGTTGCTCAAGAGTTTGCAGAGCGAAACTAAATGATATAGTTGGCATTAAAGCGTAACGGTTCATGAAACTCGTTTAATTCTTGCGTCGTTTTAAGCGTAATTTTCAACAGACAGAAAAACTCCCACGTGCCGATTTAAATGTTGCTCAGTTATATCTTTATTGCAGCATAATTCCAGATATATTTAATAATGTCCAATGGTGCCTTCTTCGCACGATATTTTCATACGTCTAATGTAGGAATATAAATAACATTGTGATAAGATATTGTGATACATTAGTGGATTTAATTATTATTGAAAAACAGTCATTCGGAAGCTACTTCTCATTCCATTTGCCCTTTGCTTTTGCAGTGTTTTCAAAGTCTCTCATCTAATTGCTAATTTTCGACATAGATAACATTTTATGGTGATCGTAAAATAGATTATAATTAGAATCTAATTTCTATTCTTCCTGCATTAAAGTAAAATTAACCTTAAAATTATCAACAATCGCCCATGGCATTTGTTTCTGTTGGAATATAATTATTATTTTCCCACTTAACCAGTTAATCTCAATTTCACATTTATTGTCAATCGACTACATCAATAACAAATCCCCGGACATCAATAAATTTCAATTTAACCTATTTTAAACACAGCCACAACAAATCGCTTTACCCAAATATCTCCATAGCTCTCCCATTATTCAAATTCAAAGGATCTACGGTTCTCCTAATCTCGTTAATTGCTTCAGCCAAAAGCGAACAATGCTCGACGACCACCCTCGAGATTTCCAAAAGCCACGTTTTCCTGTAATTCCTCGAATCCTATAATAAAACCGCACAAACTTCAACGACTAACCATCGTCGTTTTCTCAACCGATGGAGAGACACGTATTTGCCCAAAAACGACCACGGACATGGACTTTGAAATAGTCACGTTTCCTCGATTAAGGCCCGCGTCGATTAAGAAGCAAGGTAGTCCTAAGACGTAGCCGACTTCCGGTACGAGTTGGTCTTCCTTCAAAGGGATTACAGGGAGCACAATGGAAATGGAAGACGCCGAATGTGGGCCTGGCCTGGCCCCACCATGGAAACAGCTATGGAACTGTTATCTGCCCTCGATAGAGAACTTCTTCGTGTGTTGAGGATAGAGAAATACAAACGCGGAAGTCCTCCACCGGGTGACGGAACTACTTCCGGCGATAGAAGCCCTTTATCGTTCGTCCCGGAAGAGACGTCGATTAAAAAGGCTTTTCTTAACGCATTATCGTTTGTGTATACATTTGTTGAATGCATTTGTTGAACTTGGCAAATTTATGGTATTCGCGGTAGTATGGGTTTTATGGTTCGATATGTTGTTTTTCTTTCAATTTTTTTAGGTTTAGATTGTTATTGAATGGGAGGGAAATTTTGGAAGGTTAGGTTGATGTAATTGTATGGATTTAATTCGATGGGATGTGAAATGGCTTACGAATATTTCAGGATAAATTATTGCGATGTGTATTTTAGGTTCTTGGGAATTTTCGAAAATATTTTCGACCGTGTTTGTCAGTTTAGTTGAATAATAAAAGTTTATTCTGTGTTCCAACGTCGTCTGCATGGTTCGCGTAGAAACACGTCTTTTCGAAGGAGGAAATTTGTGGAAGCTAATTACCATAATTTTTGATGGACGATGTAAAGGTCGACGTTAATTAAAACGATGAAGAAAATTACCTAAAATTCTGAATTTAATTCTTGCGATTAAGAGACATCCTTGAGATATTCTCAATCCACTGTCAATTCTTACAAATGAAGAAGACCGTCTTCCGCGTCATTGAAAAAAGCGTAATCTTTCATCGCTGTTTCACAAAGACAAATAGATGAAAAAAAAAACGAAGAAAAAATGGAAACGACGATAAACCGATAAGTTTATTTTTATTAAACGTAAAGTGAAGCACGAGGAGACATCCACGTGATGTGTGTAAACACAAATTTTTTCTTCGTCCGACGGTTCCCGCGCAATTGTCGGGATGGAAAACAAAAGATACGTTTGTGTAACGGGTCTTTCGTTGTGAAACAACGACACGAGGCGATCCATTTTATTGTGTTGACATAATAAACTATCTATCCTGCCTCGTGAATCAATAAGTGACAGTAAAATGTAAAAACTGTATGCCATTGGTGACCAAGAGGATAAAGTCCGAGCCCATCGCGCTTGTCTACGGAATTTTTCCTCGTAACATGTATATATTTTGACCTTGACAATATTTGAACCACCACGAGCCGTGAGTCGCCAAAAAGTATAATAATCGTCGAAGAAATTTTGAATCATAAAACAAACGTTTTTGAAGTCGATGTTTGTAATATCCTCAATAATATGTCGAGTGAATGTTATAGCGGGTGTGGAGTTTTCTTTTCTATTTTTTAGTTTTAACTGCAATAACTCTTTCGTTTAGCGTTTAAATTTGTACGTGAATTTTAAATTAACAAAGCTGTGAAACACTTGTGTGATGTAATAGGAGTAAAGGTGGTGTTATTTTGCAGTAATTGCAAATGCGAGACTCCTCCTGAGTGGGAAGTTGACACCTTGTCTCACGAATGAAATTTTAATTAATAGTAGTTAACCCTTTATGGGCCCCTGTGACTTTGACGTAACACAAGGCGTACCTAAGGCTCCATTCATCGAAGTAAATTTTTCAATTCTGCCAAATGTTACAATTTAGTTTGAAAAAATTGTGAAATTCTTTAGAATTCATTTTTTAAGAATCAAATTGAATTAATTATTTAAAATAGCGTTTTCATTATTTGTTCGTGCAACTTATCTTCAAATATCCCAAAAAATTCGGTCTACGTAGGGTTAAATTTGAAAATGTGATAATATGTCGAGTGAGAGTTAATATCGATGCAGAGTTTTCTTTTAGACCTTTTGGTTTTAATTACTATGACCTTTAGTTTAGAACCTAGACTTTTATGTGGATTCCGAATCACTGAAGGTATGATACATTAAATGACGATTTAGAAAACACTTCTAACATTTGACAGAAGATTTGAACTCGTGTCTATTAATTTCATATACAACCCTCTACCAAAGGTAGGAAGTTAACCCTTTGAGGACATGTGGTCTGAGAAAAAATCTGATTACAGTTCATCGGCGCATATACTCACAGTTGAAGTTGAAAAATTGAAATATAACCGTTGAATTGTGTTTCTACAAATAGTAATTTATAATTTCCCTACATTAACCCCTTGCCGTACAATAACGAGTCGTACTCGTGACACGATAAATGGAATAGTCAATTTTGAAGTGCTCCAAAAAGTATTTTATCAAAACTATCAGTGCATCTTGATAAAATAAAATAAACTTTATGATATTCAATATTACGTTAAGCCATTTACTATATCCGAAATTAGGGGCTAGATTATTATTTTAGTAATTAATTTAGAGTTATTGCACATTTAATCACGAAAGAAATAGCACGGCAAGGGGTTAATACTCTGAATTTCCTATAAAAAGGTGGTTTTCGATCGCCAAGTAAATAACTTTTCCCCAATAATAGAAAAAGGCTCCATCCGCAAAGGGTTAAGACCTTGACCTACGAGTGTAATTTTAATACTAATTAAATTTACTTATATGATGGTAATTAATAATAGCTGAAATAAAAAATCCAAAGTAACAAAGAAAAGAACCTCTCGAGAGAATTTAAATAGCGCCTCTCCTTTTAATCTCAATCCATCGTTTCGAGGGATTCTTTGTCATCCTCTCTACAAGAAAGGGAGGATGAAGAAAAGTAAGAAGAAGTGGAATATTCGACGATGTTGAGCACTCAGAAGAGATCTAGGAAATCCGATTTCAACGCAAAGATCAAAGAAGAGACACGTAGATACGATTATACGTAACGGCCATTTATGGTACAGCTGCATCTTTGTCCGAGGAATCAAAGGAAGGGCAGACCTCGAAACCTCGAAAACGACCTCGCTCGAGGTACCAGAAGGGGAGATTGCGACATTCGGCAATGACGAGCGAAGCCAACCGGCAAACGTCCATTCACCGTAACATCCGTGGATTTTAACCGACGACACAACATTGTGGAGGATATCTCTCTGTTACATGACACGATTTACCGTCGGCTTTTAAGTGGCTATGAAATGTGATTTTTAAAGTGCCCCATGGTAATTTCACGATTTTGTCAAACTTTTTCGATTCATTTATTATGGACGTGATTTAAAGGAAGGAGATATTTTGGCACTAAAACTACCGTCCAGGTCGACATGATGGATTAGCGATTTTTTCTAATTCCTCATTAAATTGCTCAAATAAATGGAGAGGTCATACACGAAATATTTCACTTCCATCTTATAAAACCTCAATTATTTAACACTTTACGGACCGGTATTTTTTAACATCCTACCCAATTTTAATCAGTCACTTACACGGAAACATTTCCCTGATACTGATATCTCTTCGAAAATTGCAAAGTTTCTTCACTGAGTCCTTGGCACAGTTGACCGCAATGAAAAATAATAATTTATTAATTGTCGTAGCGACCAATCAATAAGTTAAAAGTTCAAAAGTGTTGGGCCCGAAAAGCCGATTATTCGGCTACCGGTCGGTAAAGTGTTAATTGAGCATCTTTTTCACCCCCTGATTTCTAAAGTACTTATTCAGTTTATTTAAATGTAACATATAACGTGAGAACGTTTAGCGTTAAAGTACTATATACTTAACACTAGAACTACCAAACCAGTCAAAATGATTGGTACACAATTTTTTCAAAAAATTCTCCAAGTTTACACAAGCGTCATAGAATGAATATTCTACGTCTATATCAATAAACATAAATCGCCCAATCGATCAAATTTTCCGCCGCTTGATTCCCCCTTTTTCAAAGTACTTATTTAATTTATTAAAATATGATAGATTTGAGGCCGATAGTTCTAGTGTTAATAAAAACTTCCACCAGCTCCGAATAGATTTGACGATCGATCTACCTGCGAACCGTGAGAACGGATTTTGTAACACCGAAATTAAACTTGTTAATTATTCGAACACGTGGTAACGCACGAATTTCGTAAATGTCGTTGAACGATTTATCTCTTGCTAACTTTGAGATACTCTGTACGATCTTCCGGTTCTACATCGTCGTTGTCCCTCATTTTATTTCTATTGAACCAGCTGCTTGCTAATAACGTACAAATATTTTAGAGCTTGGAAGTTTTACTGTATTTCTATGCGGTGATATCTCGACCCTCTTGAAACCTTACCAGCTGGATTTAACGTTGCTGATAGACGAACCCCTAGGGTAGAGCCAGAGATCGATACTCTACATCCTGCGTATAACTACAAAATAGAGGGCTCCGAATGGTTTCCAATGGTCGTTATAAATTGTAGTGTACCTACGTAATACGTGTTAACTCTTTGAGAACAAAGACTTCAGTGCACGAGAGAATAATCATTTATTTGGCGATCGAATTAAAATATTTAGAAGTTACCATTGAATTAGTTAAAAGTAGAATTGAGGCAAATATCTCGAAGAAAGTTGTTATTTGAGAGTTAAAGCAGAGATTCTTAATCTTTTTCGGTTTGTGGCTTCCTAAATAATCGGATTTTTTCCACGGCGCCCTTAACCCTTTCAATGCGGCGAAGAATCCAGTCCGAGTGCGCCCCATTACCGGGATCAGTTATTTCTCCTCCAAGCGATTATTAGATAAAATAACTTTTTATGCCTAAAACTGAGCAACCTTAACAGTTGTCGCTTGCTTGATTAGATCGGGAACGATCGAGATGAGAAAATGAACACAGAACGATTGAGACGGCCTTAGAATCAGTTTGGAGGCCCAACATGGCGTTATTTTCTGTCCTAGATGTTTTTCAATAACTGGAACATATGTTGTCCCAGCCGTAATATCAAAAATTTTCCAGACTGGGACAGCACATGTCCCGTCCGGTGCGAAACGGTTAATAAATTAGATATTTTACTAAATTTTTGACTTTCTTGAAAAATTGGAATACACGATTGTTGGCGCAAAAATTCGAGAATTGGAAATACCAAGAAAATTCATCAATCACTGAGTTAAAGGATCGTTGTCTGAACTGGTAGGTATGGATTGAAATTTGTATACACTTTGTAAAATTATTTCTGTATGATACTTATATTAACACATTATATGTGGGTGTTTTGCAACGCTTCATTAAGTCTCAAGAAGAAAATTTGTTGAAAAATTTGCACGAATTTGATTTTTACAGAAAATTTATATAAGCTGGAAACTGCTTTCTCTCTAAATTCGAAAATGTACTTAATTTTTCAAGTCTAAGTAATTACTACCACGATTCGCATTTTTTAAACTGTCTATGCACAGTCCAAAAAACGTATTTTTACGTGGCCCGCATAAAATGTGTTAACAAAAATCGAGACAGAAAATTAGTAACTGTTGCATTGTAGTTTAACGCTAAACATTCTGACGTTATATGTTACTTTTAAAGAAACTATATATGTATACTGCAATAAAATGTTTGAAAAGATCAAGAACAACGTCAGGTGTTATTTTCATGATCGTTTCCACGTCCACGTTCGAAGCGATGATGCTCTCAACTATGGCACGCAGAGTCGACGAAGAAATATCAAAGAAAGAGCCGAAGAATTTATACATAAAAATGTCATTTTCCGTAAAAAGTATGTAAAAATATCAAAGATGAATTCATCGGAGAACTTGGAGGAGGAGGATCGATGGACAAACGTCTCATTGAATGGACGTGTCGTCGTTGGTATTACCATTCCGGTGAGATCATCGTCAACGAAGCACGGTCCCGGGAAAGGTTGAGAGTGCAACGAGTTACCGACTCTGAATACGCAATTGATAAAGCAACGATCTTCTACGAACGATTATTGTTTAAATACTTCTTATTCCATTCGTAGATAAACATATTATGACACGACAAAGTTACGAAAGAGGATTTTGATTGAAGATGAAGACACGATTGCGAAACATCCTCCACGATATAAAGTTCTATCGCGAATGAGAGTTTCAGAAATTTTGCAGATAATTGGCAAACAATGAAACTATGACCTGATTGGGCAAGAACACATTTTTCGAATGTTGATCGCACGAGAATTTTTAGATAATGGGACATGGGAGTCTTGGAGTCTACGATGGGGAGTCTATTTGCATTTTTTTTCTGCATAAATATTACTCTAATAACGCATTCTAATTTTGTCTAATTTGCATCTTGAAGGAAACTATCTAATTTAATATTCTCAACAAAATACCGCTTTGCAACTAACTTTTCACCGTAGAACTATTCTTTCCTTCATCGTCTCTCATTCATCTTTCTCAAAAGTAACTGGCCATCGCAATATCCTCAACTAAGATACAACTAACTTTCAACTAACTCTCCATATTCATCCTAATATTCTCATCAGTTGGAGTAACATTAACTAAACTACATTAAATTTTTTCCTATCAGTCCTCCTATCTTCCTCTCTATCAACTCTCATCCTCCTCTCTAAGAAGAAACTACCCATTGCAATATCCCCAACTAAAATACAACTACCTTTCTACTAACTGTCCATGTTCTTCCTAATATTCTCATCAACTGTAGTATCATTAGCTAACCTATATCCAATTTTTCATATCAATCCACCTATCTTCTTCTCTATCAACTCTCATCCTCCTCTCTAAAAAGAAACTACCCATTGCAATATCCTAAATTAAAATACAACTAACTTACAACGAATTCTCTATGTCCATCCTAACATTCTCATCAATTCGAGTATCATTAGCTAAACTACATTCAATTTTTCGTCTCAATCCACCTATCCACCTCTCCATTACCTCTCTCAGAAGAAACTCCTCATTGCAATATCCCCAATTAAAATCCAACTAACTCGCACCCAATTTTTCCTTCTCATCCCTCTATACTCCTCAACTAAAGCATCGCCAGCACAAAAAATCCCAACTCTTCTCCCCAATCCCCCTATTCTCCACTCCCTCATCGCTGATGCACCATACCCAAAAGGCACAACCCATCGCAATATCTTCAACGCATCCTTATCCAAGCAACAGCTAATTTTTCACACCCATCCTACGATTCTTCTCTCATCCAACTCTTACCCAACCCTCTCAAAACCTTCATCCCTCCCACCTTCAAAAAGACACCAGCGACAACCTAATTGCATCCCTATCCTCGATTTTCGACATCGAAGGCGGATATGGCGTGGCTCGTCGGTGGCAGGATGTAGTACAAATCCACGCATCCGGAACGGACGGCGATCAGCGAAATGCACCGCGAAACTGCCTACGCATCCTGCTAACGTGGAGGAATACCGGTCTCTCAAGTCCGGGACGAGGAACCGGCGAAAAATTCTGGAACCGGTTCCTCGTCGTTTCGCTCGTGCCGAGGGCATACTCGCGGCAGGATAAATGGCCGAGAAGAAACCAGGAAGAAAAGGAAGAGGATACGTGGCCAGAAACGCGCCTAACCTTCGTCCTGGGAAGGAAGATAACCTCGAGCAAAGCCCTCGACCGTTCATGAGACAGGGACGAAAGAATTCCAAGAGAGGATACCATGCCGATATCCTCCCACGCGTTTACGAACGACGGAAAGGCGGTGCCGAGAGAAGATAGATAACAGTGGAGATATCGTGTGTCCTGCCGTTGCAATAGATGCATCGTGTATTATTATCGATCCCGGAACAGGGTTCTGGTTGGAGATACGTTGGATGCAGGTCCTCACGAATGTGGAATGCTCGCTTTCTCCGGAGACTTTTAAGGAAAACCGGCCTGGAACGCGATTTCGCGTATCTAAATGGGCTCTTTGACTCTTCAGCGAAGGGATAAAGTTTTAACGAAGATAGGGGACTTTTGGAGGGTTACTGATACTTTGATTGAATACTTTGATTCATTAAAACCTTAGTGAACTCATTGATTGAGTACATGATAACGAGTTGTATTTAGACTTGAATTATCATCTGGTGGGCTTGAATTC
This sequence comes from Cerceris rybyensis, assembly GCA_910591515.1. Taxonomy (NCBI): domain Eukaryota; kingdom Metazoa; phylum Arthropoda; class Insecta; order Hymenoptera; family Crabronidae; genus Cerceris; species Cerceris rybyensis. The sequence continues at coordinate 12,508,333 of OU342799.1, forward strand.
AAAATTTTAGAATTCCGAATAATGAATGAAACATTAATTATGATGTATTAGACATGTCTAAATTATTTCTATGTAATAGCTATAAAAATGTTAGTTAACAATGAAAGAAAGGCTACGGTGACTTTGGAGTTAATGATTCTTATTGTTAATTAATGAGACATAATTCAAGTTTGTACAATGCTCACCAAAATTCTTATATTTTTACTTCATAATTTCACAAATTTTGTGACTATGCGGAGCTATAAAAGTATAAGTCCAATCAACGAGTCCCAATTTAATTTCACATCACATCCGGGAAATTTCTCCATAAAAAGATAATTAAGGATAGAACTACCAAATCAGTGAAACTGACTGGCTCCCAAATTTCTCAAAAATTCTCAAAATTTTTTGTGACAGAATAACTTTCTGATAAAAAAGTGGCTTTAGATCGCCGAATAAATGATTATCTCTCAATATGCATAAATTTCTCCATCCGCAAAGGGTTAACCCCTTGCACTATCGGTAAACTCGCAAGAATCCATGCCTAAACCGAACGCCCGATATACGATATCTTGCGACTGACAAAGATTACCGCGCTAATATTTACTTCACGCAATGGAACTTCTGTGAAACTCAAATGAATTTGAATCAAAGTCTAAATTTAATAATCCTGCGTCCTGGGGACATACGATCTTATTCGAGATATGAATACTTTGCCCGAGATTAATACCACGAGTCAGACTCGTGATATTCAAGTTTGACCTACAATTTTCATCACGAGTCAGACTCGTGGAAATAGTGCAAGGGGTTAAAAAAAGCTCTCATAGTAAAATAAATAAAACCACTCTTCATCTCATCTCCAAGAAGCTCTACCAAAGTGCCTAAACTCTTAAATCCTCAACTGTACGATCGAACGGTACCATTAATTTTCAAACGCCTCAATCTAAAACTCCAAAAGGTGGGATCACTCGTGAAGATCTTTCACGGGCAGATGGGTTCGAAATTCCTTTCGGGACCGAAAATAATGTGCCACGTGCACCGGTGTATCTTTCTTCGTGGCACACTCGCGCACACTTTTACGGGGTTGCGGTTAAATTAAGGGCGAAACGAGTCGGATCCCTTGTCCGGCTCAGCATCCTCTTCCTCGTCCGGTTTCCTTCACGGCAGCTGCTCGACTGCACGCTCGAAACTGGAGAGAAGGGGAGATACACTACACAATTCAACAGGATGCGCGCGTATCCTTTCGAAAGGTTTATTCTACAAAAACATTCCTGCCCGTGTGGACATTTGTCACATTGTTATTCCGTCGAGGTACACGAGGACGATGTTCGCATTGAGAGAACGGATTTATGTTTGTGGTAGAACGATATTCAGGTTTGAATGTCGAATTTTACTTTGGACATGAAGATCGAGATGGAGGACGTCGAAATTTCTGAGGATTTGGATTAGGAGATTTGTAATGGGAATAATTCTACGATGTCAAACGTAAAATAATCTTTGTGTGTGAATATTGAGAGCTTTTCGAGGAAAGATGTTTAGATGGGGGAGATTCAGATTGGAGTATTTGTAATAATAGTAATTGTATAATAGAAAATTTGAGCTAATATTATTTTGGATTTGAATATTGAAGAGTTATCAGAGATTGATAATTTTTTATATTTTTATCGGTGCTGTAGAAATCAATGTGATTTCATGTAAGTTTAAAATTGTAATTTGCTAATAGATTCAATGTTTAAATATTGTCATTGAAAAGGTAAAGCTCTGCTGATTATATATCTAGTTGTGTCTTTAAGATTCTTGCTCTGTAAATATGTGTTTGACCTGTTAAATTATAATTTCCATTTTATTAGATGTATAAATTTCAGAAGATTCAGATGTTCTTTAACTTATGAAGACTCTAGTTTCAGGTCTGAAATACTGTCAAAGAAATTCCACAAAGCTAAATAGTTATTAAGAATTTTTGAACCAGCTGCAATAAAGCGTGTATTTCTTAATAATTTACCGACAGCCAAGGACTTATTTTTCTTCGCTTAACGAGAAATCGAATAGGAAAGCTTACGTTACATAGAGTTTCATGCCGCCTGCTATCCATTAATTTAACGATAACAGAATGACTTTTAATACTCCATGAAATCATCGTGCATAGAAACATCCGCGCACAATCATCGAAGGAGTCGGTGAATTAATGATTCCTCGGGAATCCATCGAGTTACGGAGGACACATTGGAATGCAAGACACCATATCATTCATCTTTCCGTCTCTTTCAAATAACCTACCCTGAGAAACTAATTACTTTAAACTGTAATCGATGTCCAATCCTTAATTAATACTTCAACGTTTTCTCGTCATCAGTTGTTAGAAAAAATTCTTAATCGAATAACATTTAGGATGCATTTACAAAAATCCACTTGCAGAAATGTAAAAAGTGCAATCGGAAATACGTTCGTATTTTCCCTTCGTAACGGATTCGCATGACGCGTTGGATTTCTCACGTAAATTCCTATTGTTCAATGGCACAATAACGAGCGTAATGACTATGACGTTTCGTTGTAACGTCCTGGAAAGCTGCATATTTATCGCGGCGACCCCGCGTGTACTGATTCATGAGCAACAATAAATAACGATTAATCGCGTTTGCAAACCAATACAATCACCTTTGAGCCGATAATGATTGCTGCGATTGCGTCAGATCAGTGTTTTCATGGGGAGAAAAATAACGAAAAATAGGATCGATACGATCGCAAGATAGCCCGAGGAGGAATGACTCCGCTCGATCGATTACTAATCGACAACCTGTAACGATTACGCATCCGGATCTGATAGAAAGAACGTGCGATCGGTCATCTTGATTCGAGATCATCGAAATTCTTGCCGATTAGAAGAGAATTTGGGTACATTTTCTTCTTTATTAAGGATAAGATAATATTACTTGCACAAACTCAAACATTATTGTTATTTGCAAAAGGTCCAAAGATATTTTCTTCTACTTTTCAATCTAGAAAATCAATATGGATACCCTTTTTTAAAAAAAATACTAACAAACAAAGACTTAACCTGGCAAAATCGAATCCAATAGCAGATAATATTTGCACAAACACAAAAATTATTGTTATTTCCCAAATAAAAGACATTTTACTCTATTCTCCAATCTAAAAAGTCAATATGCCTGCTCTTTTTTCAAAAAATTTCATATAACAAAAATGTAACCCGGTAAAGTCAAATCCAATAGCAGATAATATTTGCACAAACACAAAAATTATTGTTATTTCCCAAATAAAGGACATTTTACTTTATTCTCCAATCTAGAAAATCAATATGCATGCTCTTTTTTCAAAAAATTTCAAATAACAAAAACGTAACCCGGTAAAGTCAAACCCAATAGCAGATAATATTTGCACAAACACAAAAATTATTGTTATTTCCCAAATAAAAGATATTTTACTCTACCTTTCAATCTAAAAAATCAATGTGCACGCTTTTTCCACAAAATCTCGAATAACGAGGACTTGACCCGGCAAAATCGAACCCAATAGCAGGTTTTTAACGAACTCTCTCAATTCATGTCGAATCGTTTCACACCACTAATGGCATCGTCCTCAGGAAGGCAGAACAAATTGACGGTACGTGTCATAATCGTCTCGACGATACTGACAGCAATCTCTCTGCCAGGACTGACAATGAACGCGGGAATCGTCGATTTTCGAGGACACTTCTCCAGCTAGAATGAGCGGAACGACATCGAGTCACAAGAGAATGCTGACCTCGGCTCGAGGTTCGCATTGCCATGCTTCGTACTCGCCTTCGTTTCCTTCGTCGATTTTAAAGGAACACCTCGCAATTCTTGTTTCTCGTTGAACGTAAATAATTCACGATAATTAAGTCTTTGCACCTACGCACCGGTGGGTGTTGGAATGACGCGAGGAAGGTGCGAAATCTGTGTTCTCCTACGTGCACTCTTTGCGCAATGTTGGAATAATTAATGGTGCCAATATTTCTACGTTTCCTGTCGGTCTTTTGCTCGCGTTCTTTCGACATTTTAGTGTCGTGGGATTTACGGTTTTTCAACGTTGATTTGGTGCGGCTAAGATGCGACTTTACGGCAAATTTTGCCAATGATGAATGTAATTTGTTGATTTTATTTTTATGCTAAGTAGCTGAATATTTTGTAGAAGATATTAAGTAGAATTTAAATGGTGTAGTATTTAAACGTTGATTTGTTGAGATTGAAATGCTATTATGGCGCAAATTTTGCCAATGAGGAACAGAATTTTTTTATTTAATTTTTACGCTAAATAGCTAAATTTTTTGTAAACAAATTGATTATGTTTTACATAATAGAAACAAAATAATTATTATCTAACTACTATAACGTTTGAACGTTCATTTTTTGAGGTTGAAAAGTAATTGCAGGATCCATTTTGCCAATGAGAACTAGTGTTTGATATTTTTTTATGTTAAGTTTTTAACTTTTAATTGAAGAAATTAACTAGGATGTTAGGCAAATTTTGAATCTTTTAAGAAAGTGTGGGAAGACACGCGACCAGGAACAGTATCGAGACAGCGTGAGCCAAGAATAAATCGGCCAGCCGATAAAATGTTTCGTGCCGCCCAAAATGTCTATTACAGTGCCGCATAATCCCTCCTCCGTGGATGCACGCTCGATTTCGCATCACCTTTGTTGCGTATGCTGCAATAACGAAACGAGCGCCATTACTGCAACACGTGCGCCTGCAATCGTCAATCTTTTAACTAAATAGCAAGTGTACAAATTATAGAAGGTCAATATATAATAGAAAATTCTATTTGCAACATATCCAAGTAAAATTCCAGAAAAGAAAAATCATTATTACGGAAATAAAAACTTAGACTCTTAATTAAATTCTTTAAATTCAAATCTCCATCAAAGTTTCCATCTCCATCAATTTCTTTCTCTCCTCCAATTAATATTTTACCATCTTTAAAATAATTTGCATTCGATTAACACTAGATTTACTAGCTTCATACAATTTTTATAAAGATTTCTCAAATTTACAGAGCAGCAGTACAATAGATATTTCATGTGCATTTAACCCTTTTAGTGCCGGACGACGAAATATCGTCGATATCAATAGTGCTAACCCTAGACATCAAAGGGTTAATATTCAGTTTCCAATATGATAGCAGTAATTTTACGACAGATATTTATAAACACACAGTTTATGCTCTATATTGTCTATTTTTCATGGTACTATCGCCAAATAACAATTCTTTCTATTCGCAACTACATTTGTCACTAATTCAATCAATTTTTTCGGCACTAAAAGAGTTAATAATACAAAATTTACTAAACGAATTATCATCTTTGCCGCTTAATCCCTCTTTTTTCAATGTCCTTATTTAATATATTGCAACGCAACAAATTTCACACCAAATAATCTAATTGTAGATTAAAATTATCTAAATAGAAGAAAAAATTGGACATAACAATTTTTCAAGAGTTCTAAATTTCTTTGAATTTTTTACAAAATTCCGGAATTTCACACTTTAAAGACACGTGGCCCGTTCGCACGTAAGTCAACCCGGTGACGTTAAAGCGCAGACCGGAAGTAGTGGTGGTGCAATAGCAAGCTAGGAAGCGTTGGTAGTTCGTTCGCGCGCATTTAGCCCGGCTAAGTCGTATTTTCTGACTGGTTTTACCTCCGTGACCGAAAAGTACGGTCGCAGAGAAGAGAGAAGTGAGAAAATCCGCGGGATTGTAAATCACGTGTCATTGAGGATACCCGATCGCCCAAGGGTTCTCGGATAGAAACTGTTCCACCTGCACGGACGTTTCAAAATGTACTATTTTCGGATCGGACGATCGGGCAGACGAACTCGTCGCGAGGTTGTTTTACGCGTTGTCTACGTAATTTATCTTTAAATAACGACCATACGTGCTATTGTTGCTGGTCTACGTTTATCTTTGCCCAATTGCAATTCAGTGTTGTACTTTTTCTTACCTGTATTTGCGAATATGTAACATTCTTTTAAAGGAAAGAATTAGAATGGTTTATTTTACATCTTGTAATTAACGTGTAGTTAATGATAATGAAGAAAAAGAGATATCGTGAAAGGTATTAGGAAAATTGAAATCATAAGGGGTTATTGTAATTAAATTGTATGATGGAAATTCATGACAAATGAGGTATACTGCGGGAAAAGATCGAAAGATTGTAGAAATAATTGCGTTTAGGAAGTTTTTGCGCGCGTTGGTGGTGAATGTGTAACGATACTTTGAGGAAAGAATTGGAACGGCTGGTTTTATGTTTTGTAGGTAATGTATAATTAATGATAATGAGGAGAAGTAAGTGTCATAGAAAATATTAGAAAAATGCAAATTGTGGGTTATTGTGGTTAAATTATTGATATGTTAATTTTAACTGATAGTATGCCGTGTCCGATGAAAATTCATGAGAGGCGGAATGTTTAGTGTAAAAGAATCTAATGGTTGGAGAGACGATTATCCTTTAGCTTTGTACCTAATTAACATGGAATCGGCTCCAATAATTAATTTACGGGATAGTATTAATTGAAATGTGTGATTCGAAGCGTTACTGTAATAGATTGGATAGACCCTAACGATCTTACAGGCATACTAACACCGATTGCAACACAATGATGCAACGACGGTAGAATCAAAATATTAAAAGCATTAATCATAGTATCATCGGTGATTACGAAACTAGCGGAATAAAAATCGTAACCGAGATAACTAACATTGTCCAGCGTATTCTCTTCTCTTTACGTTCAAAAATCAATTCTTTTCAATTCACATTAACCCCTTCCCTCACAATTTGTTTCATCACTTGCTCCGCTATAATTCAGAATTCAATTTTTAAAATAAAAATTGATCAGTGGTTTTTGATATGCCGTAAAAATTAACGTAATATTAATTTCCATGTAATAAGTTTTGGAAAATTTGAGAATTTTCTATCCCAACTAGCTCATCACGAGTGTTACTCGTTATTGTAGGGCACGCGGTTAAACTTAAAATATTCCAAAAATTCCAAAAATTCCAAAAATAGTCAAACTCAAAATATACAAAGTTCAAAGCACCAACTATCATCCTAAAGCAACAGCAATTCAAATTCTTCATAAAGCTCTCCAGAAAACTCACAAACCAAATACTCCCCCCGAATGTTAAAACTTCCACTGGAATCATTCTAAAAAAATTTATAGGACGATTTTTAACTGTTTGAATCTCACGAATTTCAAAGTCAGAGGGGAAAAAAGGCTAGCAGAGACGAAGGAGACGAATTCGACGGATCTCGTTATCTCCGTTGTTTCCCAATCGTCGTGAGCACGATGGCACGTGAACAAATCGAGCCAATCCCTCGACACGGCGTCATAAAGCGAAGCAACGCTTCGAATCCTTTCGCAACTCGTCCACGATCGACGGTATGCTACACCGCGCTCGGTATGATAAAGCATCATCTCGCCTGGCTTTTTTTTTTCCTTCGTTTCTTCGCTCTCCAGCGCGACCTTCGCAATCGAGTCTCGAGACGCGACTCGGGTCAGCCAGAGACCGTAAGACGCTCTTCGCAATACCGATTTCGAGGTCGTGCCGATCTTGCGTTTCTAATCCGCGAGTTAACGAACCATTGCCCCATATAATTCGGTACAGGGTCACGTTCAAACGTTTCGGACGGGTTATGGTATAGGGGAGAGACGGTGAAGTTGGGGAGACCGTAGAAATTTAAGAGGCAAGGAGACTTGGTCTTGCGGTTACAGGGAATAGGAATATTTTTTCTTTTGTAATTTTTTCAATTAATTGTCATGGTCATTTTGTCAAGGGCTTACGGTTTTATATGAATTTTAAACCAGTGAAGGTATGGCAGCGGGGAGATTGTGAATTTGGGGTGGTCCTGGAATCTAGGGTTTGCATATTGGAAAGTTGGTACCCTAGATATTGAAGAGATAGGGGCAGGAATGATAAGACTGTTGATTTGGCCTAATTGTTACAGGGTAAAGGAGTATTTTTGGGGTATTTTTGAATTTTATTTGTTACGTTTATTTTATCTGGGACTTTGTTTTTGACCCACTGAAGCTATGATAGCGGAGAGATTGTGAATTTGGAAAGATCTTGGGAATTGAAAACTTGGTACTCTAGAAATTGAAGAGATAAGGGCAGGAATGAGAAGACTATTGGTTTGGTCTAATTGTTGCAGAGTAATGGAGTATTTTTTTGGGTAGTTTTTAATTTTATTTGGGGCTTGTAGTTTTTGAACAACTGAAGGTATGATAGCGAAGAGATTGTGAATTGGGGAGATCCTGGAAATTGGAGAGATAAGGGGACTAATGATAAAAGTATTGGTTTGATCTAATGGTTGCAGAGTGTGAAGGAGAATTTTTTTTGTATTTTTTAATTTTATTTGTGTCATTTGTTACGTTTATTGCATCTGGGACTTCGTTTTTGACCCACTGAAGCAATGATAGTGGAGAGATTGTGAATTTAAAAAAACCATAGAATTTACGGACTGCATTTTGTAGAATATTTAAAAATCTTAATTATTTATATCAAAGATACAATATATTAATTAAAGATTGATGGAATAATTTTCAAGAGGTGACAGAGATTAGTATTTGTATTCATTAATTTGAAGTTCGAACTGGAAATCGTACGTCTACAACAAGTCCATAAAATCACTATTCTTTTAGCAATTTTTTCTTTAAAAGTGTCCTATCTTCGTTTAATTCTCATCACCGCGTGAAAGGAATAAAATATCGGATATTGAATATCGTAAAACGAGCCGTTAGAAAGGGAATTTATCGGCGCTATCTGAAACATCGCAGCGCGTTATTGATTGTTTCAACGATTACAGTATTCCCGGTAGGCAACGACTCATAGGAAACTCATTCGCGTACATTCGAGAGACCTATTACTAATTCGCTAACGAGAAAGAGTTGCGGTCGTAATGTGAGCTATGATATCATTTGTTATCCCAAAGGTTAAACCTTTAAAAAGAGGATAAATCGGGGAACGTATCTCCTCGTGGACGGATAAACGTCGTTTAATGGGAAAGTCAAAGGAATCCCGTAAACCCAATGCAGATAGACCCGGGGAAAGAACAGTGGAAAACGGGATGATGTCATTGCTTTGCGAAATTGCCATGTACTGCTTAAAGTTTATAGGACAAACGATAAATCTAAGTTCACTTCATACAGAAATAGGAATTTCATTTAACACTGGATCTACCAAGGTGAAATGAACCTGTTCTGAATACATTCAAAAACGTTGTGCAATTTCTAACGATGCTTCTTCTTTCATTTTTTATGTCCATTTTTTGGGTACTTTTTTCCAAAATATTATAAATTCCTAAAAAAAAAAACTCCGCATCTATTTCTTTTTATACCTACTGCCGAGTTTTTAATTCTTTTTTTGGTAGCAGAATTTTCTGCACTAACTTAATTTAATGCAATGGCAAGTGTTCGTAGTTTCAGAGTGAAGTTTTAGTAAAAATACATAATTTAATTTATCTTTTTATTTAAAGGAGAAATAAACTCAACTCCAGTGATTCTCACTGGATAAAAAAAAGAAAATAGCATCGGCATCGGCCAAATTCCGTTTGGAATCTTTTCAAAACCGTTAACCATTAAGGCTCAAATAACCCATAAACTGGGTGATAGATACCAGATTGACTAACTCTAATCCATTGTATGAAATGCAAGCGAGTAAATTAATTAAGTTTCCTGTCTCCTTCAAAAGTATTTATCTCGTATTTCGAAATACACTAAAGTAAACCCGAATGGTATTAGTATCATTCAGGAATATTAATTAATAGCTAATTAATCTTTAGGATATATTTACAAATTTATTTTCAACGTCGGTCAATTAGTAAACTATCTAATATATTAATTTACCGCCGTTTCATAATTACGATAACATCGGTATCCCATGAACCATGAAATTCCTATTTAAACGAGTCAGAACGACGGACAATCGAACTTGACATCGTACGAGATTTTCCTCGACTACGGTGTACTCGATAAATCGCATTCGCGATGTATCCTTGCCTGTATGACCCAGATACAAGCTCGAACCCCTTGAAATCGTACGTACAAGAATTTATCGGGTCTCCTCGAAGGCCAACGACGGAATCTCCTCTGCGAAGAGACGGTGAACGATAATCGATATGTCTCGTTCAACAAGATCTCGCCACCTTTTGAAAATTCTGTCACGCTGACCGGTTTTGAAACGTGCTCGGTGAGTTGCTCGTTTCGAAAACAAGAATATAATCGCTGCATTGTTCGATTAGCTCCTCTTCAATTTAACACGTTCGCTTTCGTGTGAAATTCAACGTGTAATATTAAACGAACTGACGAAACAGTTGGAGTAATTGATTCTTCAATTTTTATAAAATATTTACTTGATTTGTAGGGATAGTGTGGGAAATTTTTTCATGGCTATGTTGAGAGATTTGAATTATAGAAATTTTTGAGTTTTTGCTCGTTGAATTTCCTTCTTTCAAGGTAATTAATGTGATTGAATATCAAAGATTGATTACTTTCAGTGTTGTGGAAGAGAAAACTTTTGAGTAGTTGAAAATTTGTATTTTTAATTTTTCTATTGGGAATTATTTTGGTTACTAATTGTACTTTTGTCTAATTATAATATTTATCGTTTTAGATAAGCTTTAAGTCGGGAATATTATTGTTAATTGAGAATTTAAGAAAAGTTTCGTGGAAGTGATGGAAAATTTTGTTTAATTGCGTCTGTCAGTCTTTACTTCATTAACCGTTGTAATTCTATTTTAATTCTTGCTACGATACAGTTCGATAATAAAGACATAAAGTGAAACTCGATGTTATCTACTTAATTGTTCTTATTCGCACATTACTTATCGACGTTTCACTCTGAGCGCTTACTGCCGGAACATTTTGTTAGAAAATTAGAAATGCGAATTTTTATCCGTCCAAGTAGGAACTTTCGTTCGCGTTATGCAGAGTACTGCAATTTATCGGTCTCATTCTTTTGCGACTTCGTTCTTAAGGCTTACTTATACGTAATTTCACGACGAAGAGACCGACAAGCGAAACTAATTGCGATTTAATATTATATACACATATACGATCAGCACAGGAGACCTCGCTTAATTTGCGAGACGGTATGGCGAAACACGGAAAATACCAAAGGGAAGAAACTGTATCGTTTCTCTATAAATTTCTCTAAGAATAAGCCCCTAAAACATTTACTACTCTTAAGACATCGGATTAAAAAAAAGTAGCTCTAAAAGTTTAACTTTAGAGTTATTAAGTACTTATATTTAAATTTTTTAAACCCCTTGCCGAAAGTTTTGCAAAATCTCTGAAATCGAAAATATCACTGAGATACAAAAGGATAAAAATTATTTCTAATATATTATTACTACGTTAAATTATACAGTATATCGAGAATCATCGATTAATTCTTATATTGCCAATTTAATTCCGGATAATTTCGAAGACAGTCACAAAAAAGATCGTACGGCAAGCGGTCAAATAATACTATAAATGATATAATAATACTATAAATAGTAAATATAAATTAGTTATACCTACTATAACAGTAGGTACAAATTCGCATCTCTGTAAATATGGAAATCATTCCTAAATAAGTAAAAATCCTTTAATTTTACGGCTTCCGCAAATCTATTAACACTAGGTTTACGGAAGCCATCAAATTAACGGATTCCTACCTTTTTAGAAACGCCTTCCAAACTTATAGTGATATGGTAAAGTAAATATTTCACATGTATCTTATAATATACAAATTACTTAACTGATCATCTTCTTTGCCGCTTGAGAGCTCTATTTTCAAAGTCTTTATTTAATACATTGCGGTGTAACAGATTTCACGTCCACAAATTTAGTGTTAAAGTAAAAAAAAGTAGCATTCAAGAATTAAAAATACAAATTTCCCACATCATCTTAAATACCCAACCCACTGTGGAGGATTATATTACAGTGATTGATACACGAGAAGACCATTTTTCGCGATTTATCCCTCCTCTATATCCAAAAACTACCGGACACTCTCAGAGGAGAGAATCCAATCTCGTTCGCCAACGCGAGAACATGTAAGTATTCTTTCCCGTCGTAAAGAACTTAATGTGCCTTCCTTCATCCGCGATACAGTTGTGCTCGTTCTTCCTGTGGACCGTGGGACTTTTAACGGCGAATTAGAGACGAACCGGATGCAACGTATGTTACACCGACGCGCTGTATCCGCGGAAATTGCAATTGTGTGCGAATTGTGCGCGAAAGTTCTCTATGCTACTGACGTCGCATTCTCCCGTTTGTTGCACGCCATCGATAACTTTCGAAGTTCCTGTAGACACTGTTTTTCAACGGTCGTCCTCAAAGAAATGATAATACTACGTGACTAATCGAATTGTATCGATTTGATATCTTACGATCGTTGCTGCTGTGGGAAATTATTTGCTGTTTCAAACTGACGATTATGTGCCGTTTATTTTGAAAGTGGCATGGGTCACTTCCTTTTTAATATGAAATTCTTTTAATCGAGATATCGAAGGGTTTGAAGAAGACGTAAAATAGACGGATTGCTACTTTTTTAAAAACTGTTTTCAAAATTATAGAGATGCGGGACAACAAATATTTCACATGTATCTTATAATATATAAGTTACTTAATTGATCATCTTTGGTGTCAGTTAATCCGTTTTTTTACAAAGTACTTATTTAATATATTTGAATATTAAAAATTGAAGGATCGTAAATCTAATGAAAAAAATATTGATGCCTATCTTTGAGAAGATTTACTTGTACTTGTTATTTTGGATACTAAAATTTAAAAAAAAACTGTAAAATGAACTGCAGGGCAAAGGGTTGATTCACTCGTGGAAATCTAAAATTTTATGGGGCTATAGATGACTGGCGCCGAAGAATTCACTGTAATTTCTAGGATTTTTTAACGTATTAAGTATTTAAGTATCGTTTTCGTTATGTGCAAGTTTCTAGAAATGCAATTTTAATAGAAAAAGTTTCACTTCAGTAAAAATAGTGAAACTGTCAAAATCTTGGTGGAATTTACAGGTAAATATTCGCTACCGAATACCTTATCCGCCATTTCTTTTCTTTTATCAGTGACTGAAATTCCTCTTCTTTTATGTAACTTTTTTCAAGATTAAAACTCGATATTTCTTCACCGATAAACTATGAAGAAATAAGGAAAGATTTTGCGCGTCTCTTTGTACGTACTCAATTAATTGATATATATTGTTATTGTTATGATTCCTATTATTACTTTATCCATTGTTAGTTTTATCGAATTCGAAGTATTCCGGAAATTTCGCAATCTCTACGTTCAACAGGATTTTCCTGGGTGGATCGAGGAATAATTTGAAATTGATGTGCTATTTTTGAAATTAAAATTGCATAAGTACGTTCCGCGAATTATTTGTATGATTGAAATATCGAACAATTATATGAAAGTCTCGTGCGAAATCAAACGCAGCAACGTGTGTTTTATCGAGGATTTAATAAAACGGGCTTGCAGAAATATCGCGATAAAATAGCGCGTAGTCGGAACCCGACACGGTCGACCCAAATAAGAGAAAGTTCTTGCCAATTTTTGCGGCACCATCTCGCGAAATGCGGAACTTTGTCGCGAAAGAAATTGCAGTTGAGGTCGTTGAAACTGTTGGAATTATTACGGAAATTAAAATTACATTTTTGGGTCATCGGTGTTCTTTAAATTTCACTTCCGGAACACGGTTCTTTGAAATGGTGTCAGCTAGAGTTATCATTGACTTTGCGAATATTGGAAAATCGATAGTTTTATCTAAAGTTAGAGAATTAGGTTACAAGTTGCAGAAAGTGGAAAATTGAAGTTTTCATTTTGGAATTGCAGAAAGCGGGAAATTGGAGTCTTTATGTTGCAATCCAAGAAAGTGGAAAATTGAAGTCTTCGCTTTGATGTTGTAGAAAATGGAAAATTGATATTTGTTGCAAAGTAAATAATTAGAGTTTTTATGCACAGATCAGACAAAGTGGAAAATCATAGTTTTAGTTTGAAGTCTCGGAAAGTAGAAAACTGTAGTCTTTACTTTGAAGACGTAGAAAATAGAAAATTGGAGTTTTAGTTTCGAACTGCAGAAACGGAAGATCGAGATTTCCATTTTTGAATAGCCGAAAATGAAAGATTGAAATTTGTATTTTTAAGTTGCACAAAGTAAAAAATTAGAGTTCTTGCGAACAAGTCTGTGTAAGTGGAAGATCACAGTTTTTACTTTGAAGTCGCAAAAAACAGAAAATTGTGGTCTTTACTTTGAAGACGCAGAAAATAGAAAATTGAAATTTTAGTTTCGAATCGCGGGAACGAAGAGATCGAGGTTTCTATTTTCGAATTGCGGAAAGTGGACAATTGAAGATCTAACACAGGATTACGGACAGCGTGTAGAATCTGTATAAATATATTTTCCTCCAACATAGAACTACGTTTTATTCTATGGTATAACCATGAACATAGAGTCCCATTTTAAATATTAACAAATTTTCGTATCGTAGCATCTGCACTTTATACACGATCATTACAAAAAGCACCGTTTAAATACACTCAAAAATATCCTCAATTCACCTAAAACGGTAAGTTTACGATATGACTGGGCGTTTTCGGTCGAAAACGTAAAAACAGCAATAACAAACAAGGAAAAAGTTCGAAGAACCTTGATCCAGATCACATCAGGGTAATAAAACGTGAGTAAAGGAAGCAATTTGACGTAGAAATTCCACGAAGTAGCAAAAGAAACGTATAAACAAAAGCAGTGAGAAGAGATTCGACGGGAACTCTTTATCGTAATGTCCATTCCGTGGAAGGTACAATAAACTCGGAAATACCGTTCTTATCAGTTTAGCGGAAAATTGCGTCAGATTACGGCTTTACACGGCTCGCTGATAAGCCGTGTACTCGGTGTGCGATCATGCGAGAACATTCCCACGTTTCTGATAACTATAATTTGTTGATTGACGATCAAAGAGCACGACATGTTTCAAATCAACTAGACTGTTTTGAGAATTAAATAATTTGCGGTTGAAATTCTTCTTTTTTTATTTCTGCCTTTTTTATATTTTTCGATGTTAATTATTATGGTTATTTCACATGAGAGCTGTACTTTACTGTAGTTATAACATATTAGATGATGATTGAGGAAGAATCAGCAGTGTTACTTCTTTTAATACCTTTATATCCATATATGATCGCATATATTCGTCATATGATCGTTTATATCCGTTATATGATCATTTATAACCGCTTTATGCACATTTGTATCCGTTAAGTTTGCAACAAAGTATTGTTACAAAAGTCAAGGTGACATTAGTATTTTCTGCAACTTAACCCCTTGCCGTACAATTTCTTTTGCGACTGCCTCCGCAATAATCCAGAATTAAAGTAAGGTTAAATAAAAATTGATCGGTGATTGTTGATATATCGAGTAATTCGACTGATATTTGCAATTTGTTGAAGTTCATTGAGGTTTTGCAAAACGTGAAAATTTCCTATCCAATTTCTCGTATTAAGAAAGTCACTCTTTATTGTACGGCAAGAAATCAATGGCCAAAGTGCTCTCAAAGAATCCAAGCAATGATGCATCTAAAGGGGGCAAAGGAATAGCCTGAGACTCTCAATTAGTTGTTTTCAATTTCAATCATCCTGTCGTTTCCTATTGGAAATTTCTTCCCAGGAATATTTATATAATATCCTCAGTGGTACGGAAGCCACCGAAAACTGTGGGTCTTCTCGGATGTGAGGGTTGCGTTCGAAGCCGAAAATATAGAGAACCAAGCCCAAGTTTACAACTAATTATAGCCTTCATACAACCTCCAAAAATCACAGTTTCAGTAATTTAGAAACCTATCTAACACTAAAACTATCAACGACTAATTCGTACTTCCATTTTCTCATATAAATTAAGAAATTTCTAAAAATCAAAACGATGTAACATTATTAATGTAAAGACCTTGGTAGATTTAGTGTTAAATAAAGTAATTACACGAAAATGTAAGAAATTCCAAAGAAATTGTTAGACATTCATTATTTTGACTGCTGTGTTACTTCTAGCGCTAAAAATCCTCGTTAAATCAACCACAACATTCGACATCCAAAAGCAAAACCCTCCCCAGTCCCTCAAACGATTTCCTCAAACTTTCCTTTTGCAAAATCGATTCGAACTCAAACGACACTCAAAATCGTTGGTTCTTCAGGCGCGTGGCGAACAGTAGTATCTCACGATCTTTCGAAACATCCAACAGTACATGTATTTCGGGTATTTCCTCCTTTCGTTTGAACCCAAACGGCTTAAAGGGCGGCTCTCTTTGTCGAGGGGAGACTGTCGTCGCCGATTCGTTTGTCAGTCTCGCATAGGTAGATAGGAAAATCCGGAAAAAGCGGATTTTCCGGCGTCGAAAGCACGGAGAATTGAATGCGCCGGATGCAAGCGAAGGGATCGCTTTACGGCCGACTTCCGGGGGACAATTTACTTTACCTGGACGTGGATCTGTTAGGATCTACTCGACGTCGCAGGATCTCGTCGTAGACGCGGAGGAAACGAAAGGATCGAGGGGAGAAAGGACTAACCCGACATCCATCTGCTTTCGTGCCATTTACGGAATCGACGATAGACAAATATTTAGTTTTCTGCTCTTCCGTGAATTCAACGTTTCGTTGCGAATTTTTTTCTGGGCAATTTTAACGTAACTTGTGTTGTGTTTATTTATCAATCGGAAAGTATAATATTAGACTGACTTTAGACGGTTTGGAGCACACTTTTGAATCCATTGCGGATCGAAACTTTTTTGACTACTGGGAAATAATCAATTATTTGCTAATTGAAAACCATCTTGTTGTGAGAAAGTTAGAGTGTTAACACTAAACCTACCGACGTTATATCTACTAAAATCTTAATATACTCAATAACGACATTTACACAAAGAGAAGTGGAGAGATAAAGAAGATAATTAATTAAACTCATTTTGCTTTTGTAAGATAGAAGTGGAATATAATTTAGATCATTTTTAGAAAATATTTTGGCATCGGTCTTTTGACCGCCTTGGTAGGTTTAGTGTTAATATATGGAAGATATACGGGCGGACCTCGACTTTCGCGCATTCTATTTTCGCACGTTTTTGAAAATTCCATGTTTAAAGATTTTTGTCGCTTGTGTAAACATGAGCTGATAAACAATGATCAGATATTTTTTTAGGCCATACGGGTTTTAATTGTGTCGTTTTGAATGGGTTAAGAAGTTAGAGAATAAATTAGTGATTGCAATATTCAAATATAAAAGTAATTAAAAAGTTAAAACATGTCAGTTTGAAGTGCTGACGAATTGTGACACAGGTGCATCGACATATTGTCGTTTTTCGCAAATACAGAAAGTGTTCAAAGTACAAAAAAAAATAGGATAGGAAAAACTCGTTCTCTTTTCGAAGTATTTAATTATCAACAAAGTCCAAATTTACAGTTGAATAGGAAATTCGAGGAAACGTGGAATTATTCGAGAGAGAATGGTTAAAGAACTGATGGCCTGTAATAGTTATAATTGCATTTTAATTTCGAGATAAGTCGTATCCGTCCTGATTATGAGTGATCAATGATAACACCGAATTTGTAATTGCACCTGATTAGAGAAAAATGCGGATCTAAAAAGTGAGAATAATCGGAATATCGTTAAACTCGTGGCAGTTTTAACATAGTTTTAATCTCAAGATAACATTAATCGGTTTTTTCGACTACACTCGATCAGCCATAACCCTGAATTTATAATTATACACAAGATTAGATGAATTTGAAAATATGTATCTAAGAAAAGAAATCGACAATCATTACTCTATAGCAAGGGTAGTCAATCCTTTTATATCTACCGCTCATTTTTAATTCAGCTCAATTTGGATAGTTTTCATAATTCCAAAGTGAAGATTTAGTCAAAATATGTAGTTAACTTTATCTTTCTTTTTAACACTAGATTTACGGCCGTTAAACCTAGTATATTGAGATATATTAAATAAAAACTTTGAAAAAAGGTAGATTAAGCGGCAAAAAATGCAATCAGTTAAGTAATTTGCATATTATATGATACTTATGAAATATTTACTGCTTCTCTATAAATTTGAGAAATATCTTTAAAAAAGTAAGAGCCTCTGAATTTGGTGGCTGTCGTAACTCTAGTGTTAAGGAAGAAATAATTTCAAATGGAGTGATGGGCGCTAATAAAAAAGTTATAGTTTCGGAGAAAATCCTTACCATGAATTATAAAAGTTTCAAACATCCACTGCTGGGCGAAGGGGTTAACTGCCCCTACTCTATAGCAATTACAATATGCTGCTAATTGAAAGATAACACTTATCTCAGCAAAAGTTGTTCACCAACAGCCAGAAATTGATAATTCCTCTTTAATAAAAAAAATAACGAAGAAGAATCTACCAAAAAGACAATACCCAATAAACATCTCAACTTTCTGACTTCTCCAGATTTTACAAAAACACCGTAGCATCAAATATTGCCATGCACTCCCCCCATTTATTACACGTACATTCAATTGCAAAAATTCCAGACATTTATGATACAATAGTCCGTAATTTATGCAACAATGTAATAAAACGCAACATCAATTTTCCCGGATGTCGAAGGTGGAAAATTTCTGGTTTCTTTCCGGTTGTATTTACCAAACGATGCTGCTTTTATTTAAGTTACAATAAATATCATTTCAACTTGGTGCTCTATGCGCAACAATATCGTAATATCTTGCAAATTATGGGAACACAAATATCCTCTGCACGATCTGTTCTGACGACTCTGTCAGACGCCGTAACGACTTGATTTTACGACTTGATTTTAAGAGTATTACAACATTAGAATGCCTTTCGGCGATATATCTCGTAGAATCGAAAGCAACGATATATACACGGCTGACTAATAGCGATGTATCATCGCGTGTTCGTTGAGCAACACGCGAGTTCACTGTCCTTCGTCTCCGAAATGTTTTCGAGGGCTTCCATTCCGGAAGTTAACCGCGGCGGAGGAATAGTTCCAAATTTACGTGGCTCGAGTTCTACGAATTCGTTGTCTCGAGAGAACGTTCAACTGTATTGCTGATGAAATTCTTGCTCTTTGATACAATTTTAGAAATTTTTTAGCTAGCAGCTAGAGCTGCTTGCGATTAATACAACATATTTAATCCTAGATGTATGAAAGTTGTCAAACTGACGGCTTCTTATTTATTCCGCAAATATTTCTGTATTTTATGGAAAAGTGTAGTTTATATTTGATGTGTTTCTTATAATACACAAATCATTTAGTTAGCGATATGATTAAGAAAAATGAATAATCAATGATAGGAAATGTGAAATTAATTTTATTTGTCTCACTAAAAAATTACCAAAATAATTTGAACCGCAAAGGGTTAATTGATTATTCTATTTGCTGCTTCAATCCCGCTTTTTCAAAGTATTTATTTGACACTGAACACTTTACCGACCGGTATTTTTTAAACATTTTACCTCTTCTGACCGATCACTTGGTCATAAATACTTCCTTGATACAGATATCTATTCGAAAATTACAAATTCTTGTCACTAAGTCCTTAACACAGGTCACTGCAATGATAAATGATAATTTATTAATTGCAGAGACAACCAATTAATTAGTTAAAAGTTCAAAGGCCTTGGGTCCGAAAAGTCTATTAATAGGCTTCCGGTCGGTAAAGTGTTAATATGAGAGATTTAACGATCGCGGATTTAGCGTTAAAAATGTTAAATAAATATGTCAGAAGAGAAGGAACGAACATTTTCAAAAATAATTAAAATAAGACTCTTTGATTACCAAAGTCGGTCTAACGTTAAGCTGGATTTTTACGAAACTTATAAAAAATAATGAAAAAAAAAGATGATTAATGGAATTTTTAAAAGAATATGAAAAATTGCATTTGTTTTCGTGTTACGTTGTAAAAAGTGAAGAGAAATTGTTCGAATAATAGTAATTGGTACGGGCATTAAATTATCGTAAACCCATTGATTTTCTACAAATTCCTGCCGATCTATTTTTGCCCCATAAATTGCTTCGTTTTATGGTGATCCATAAAATACCCCGTTCCATCAAAGTAGAAATAAGTACCGTTGCGTAACACGGTTAATAATACATACTATAATGTCACAATTGTGTATTTCTCTCCCACTTAGCTAGACTATAAATTCTTTTTGTTTCTCGTACAAAGTTATAGTAAAAACCATTGACTCACAGTAGATTTCTATCGATCGATTATTGCCTTAGAGATTGTTCCGTTTTACGAGCTATACTTAAAACTTCCTCCTGCAATTAAGTTAACCAGCATCATTCGGTTGATAATGAAAGCAACAAACTCACAGTTTCCCCGTTATTTTCATACAAAAGAACACATAAACATTTTTGACAACAAATTGACCTTGGTTTCGGGCTCTCAGTGAATTGGAACCCACATAAAACGGTACGTAAATAAATGTATCAATTAAAGCAGAAAAAAAATGTAATCGAGGCTGCGGTGGAAAGAAAGACCCAAACTTGGGTCATATCATCAAATAGTCATCTCAGGGAAATATTCCTAAATTACCATTTAATACGCCGTAGTCTCACTGATTTGAAACTCATCTGAAACACTGGCTTCTCAGCGAAATCACCATAGTAATTAAAGTAGAGGAAATACAATCGAGACTATTGTTGAGAAGAGTGACACAAACTTGGACTCTCAATCAAAGTGCACCAGTTCAAATCCTTGTCATCTCAGGAAAATATTTCTAAATTATCATTTAATATACCATAGCCTCACTTATTTGAAACTCACCTAACACACAGAATTGTCAGTAAAGTAATGATATCAATTAAAGCAGAAAGGATACAATAGAGACTATGGTGGGAAGAGAGACGCAAATTTGATCTCTCAATTAATATGCACCAGATCAAATCCTAGCCTCAGTGATTCGAAATTCACCTAAAACACTGAGGATCCTCAATAAAAATCACCATAGAAGTTCAAGCCAAAAAAAATATAATCGAAGCTGTGGTGGGAAGAAAGACGCAAACTTAGTCTCTCAATCGATATGCACCAATTCGAATCCTAGTCATCTCTGTGAAATATTTCTAAATTCCCATTTAATATACCGTAGTCTCACTGATCCAAAACGTATCTAAAACGCTTGATTCTCAGAAAAATCACCATAGCAATTAAAATAGAAAAAAATACAGTCGAGGTTATGACGAAAAGTATGACACAAACTTGGTCTCTCAATCAATATGCACCAGTTCAAATCCTAGTCATCTCGAAGCTATATTCCTAAATTATCATTTAACATATCGTAACCTCACCGATTCGAGTCTTGTCTAAACCAGTAGTTTCTTATCGGAAGAGCCACAGCAGTTAAAGTTAAAAAGGCACAAATTAAAATAATAAAAAAAATGTCTTTGCTCAAATAGCAGTAATTAGTACCAATATTAAAGAAATGTAAAAGCATGAATTTTCTACAAATTTCTCCCGATCGATAATCGCCCTAGAAACGTCTCAACATCACGTGGACGGTGCACGGAGCTCGTTAGCACGACCCGGTTAACAATAAGTATCGTTGCACAATACGGTCAATCGCGCGGCCGGCAATGACGAGTAAAAAGCGGCGCTTTTATTCGCAAGCGTGTATCTCTCATTCGCGAATCCGGCCATGTTCCATTTATCCAGAAAGACGATAGTCACCGCAGGAATTTTTTCATATTATTACTCTCCACGGTTGCAACGTATTTGGTAGATGGAAATGAAGGTAATAATAATATCGACTCTTTCTCTGTCCAACGGCTCGGTAAAGTTCATTATTCCACGGCTGTAAATACAAGTCGAGTTTCTAGATCGACCGAGGACCGTTCGACGAAGGTTATTCGTCTCTAATTGCACACTGGAATGTAATCACCGCACCTTTCGTCAAGATCACTCGCAATTAGGCAAATCATCGTGAACGTGACGCATTCGTGACACGTATGGCCACGGTAATTGCACGAGAATTACCCAACGAATTTGGATTGTCACGTATCGGTCTGATCATTCAGAAAAGATAACTCGAAGCAAGTGTTTCCCGTTTGGCTTTGAACCACGAGAATTATGACAAATCATCGTTTCGGCGGCATGTGGCAATTTAGTTTGGTAAGTCTCGAACCTCCAGACGTGGATTTGGCATTGTACGTACGGTTCTGAACGATTTGGCAATTAGATTGAAAGCTGAAAATGTAGGACGATTGCGGAAATTTTACGTCGTTGATTTTGATTTTGAGGAGGCGACCTTTTGAGATGGGTTTTTGAGCTATGAAACTGGAAGAGTGAGGAGCGTTTTGGTAGAAAAGTGCAAAACACTTATTGTGGATGCAAATATGTAATTGCTGATATAGATGTGCTTGCAATAACAATCAGGTTTGATAATTGAGTTTACAATGAGCATCAGATAAAATTAACATTAGAACTACCGGCGTTCAATCTATCATATTTCGTTACAATAAGTAAATACTTTGGAAAACGAAGAATGGAAAGGTGAAGAAGATAATCAATTTAATTATTTATATTTTATAAGATAGACGTACAATATCTACTCTATGGCTGTACTATTAACTTAAGAAGTTTTTAGAACAAATAAGGAACGAGTCATTTTGACCACCTTGAAAGTTCTATTGTTAAGGATGTAATATTGCAGACTCTCTGCAGAAATGTTTCGTTATTTAAAAATCTGAGTAGTATATTAATATTTCTTTGGTAGACAGAGAAAATTGAATAAATTTTCTACCACATGGCGTACTAACAATTTGCACAATATTTTAACTAATTATACTAAATTAAAAGCACAAATATTCAAACCTTTTCTATTATTTCTAACAATGAAAATCGGTATTAGATATATCCACCGATAATATTGCACAAAAGTTGCATTCACCATGTTGAAACATTGTTAACAGCCAGAAGTTCACCACTTAGCACAATTCTATTTAGCAACTAATTGTAAGTTTCGTTGCATTTTTCTGACGAAAGAAATTCTCCAGATTTCATCACTGAACGATTTTAATGTAGAATTTTTCTCACCAAGTAATAACGAGTTAATAGGTTCACCTTTTATTCCGATAAAGTATGATAAATTTCTTATTAAAATAAAGGGTCACTTTCGGCGATAATTTCGCAATGAAACTAGAGAGTTTCGAACATACCGAGGTATCGGAGTTAATAAGCGTCGCAAGGGAACGTGGAAAGTTAAGGTATTAGCAAATATTGAACTTCGAGCGCCACGAGGTTCAACTACTGGTTCTGTTCACGTTGCCAAATCACTTCGAGTCGGCAGTGTGTATTGCCAAATCCCTCTGAATCGCGTGCTACACGCTCAAATTCACGCTGTGAGTTGCGAGTTTCTTTGACAACGCGTACGGCGACTCGAAGACTTGATCACTGGGATTGTTCGAATGTGAAACTGGATTCCGATTTCCAGTTTACATTCTTTCGCGTTACAAAGTGAATTGAGAAAGATAGTAAAAGGATAATGGCAAGAAAGAATGTAGATAACTCTCTATTCTGGGTTGGTTAAACTTCTTCTCGGAAGAGGAACATTAACCCTCTGCCTTACAAATGCACTGCGAGGTTTTTGGAGTTAGCACTTTAACGATCGGTAGTCGATTAATCGACTTTTCGGTCCCAACACTTTTGGGCTTTTAACACTAAACCTACCAAGCCGGTCAAAATGACCCGTTCTCAATTTTTTCAAAAATCGACCTAAATTGATAGGGCAGCCGTGAAGTATAAATTCTACTTCTACCATATAAAGCCTAAATTAGTTAATTAACTAATCCTTTCACTTCTTCATTTATCTTTTTCCAAAGTACTTGTTCAATAAATCTAAATTTTAGTAGATATAACGTCGGTAGGTTTAGTGTTAACTTATTAACCCTTTGCGGTCCTATGTCGAGCAGGACTCGACATCGATTTTCCCTTGACTTTATTTTCTGACAATTTGATATCGACTTTCCAATTTCTCAATGATTTTGTAATATCACCTAAATGTCCGTCAATACCTATAGTTATTGATATCATTTTGAAAAAATGGATAATCACTGATAGAATATATTGCAAAATTAATTCTATTTAGCTTACTAATAAAATTAAGGAAATAATTCGGACCGCAAAGGGTTTATTGGTCGCTACGGAAATTAATAAATTGTTATTTTTCATTGTGGTTAACTGTGCCAAGGACTCAGTGAAGAAAGTTCGCAATTTTCGAACAGATATCAGTATCAGGGAAATATTTGCGTGCAAGTGACCGATCAGAAGTGGGTAGGATGTTAAAAAGTACCGGTCAGTAAAGTGTTAATACCGGAACTACTTGAGAGACATCTATTATATTTAAATATATTAAACATATACTTTGCAAAAAGAAGAATTTCACGGTGGAAACACCGATTATTCAGTAATTTATGATTTACAAGATTGACGTGAAATGTCTCTATGACTCGTACATGGGTTTGGAGAATTTTTTAAAATATTCTGGTATTAGTTGTTTTACCTTGATAGTTTTGGTGTTAAGTGGACTATTTAATTTTGCAGTTCGATGAATTGATGACAAATGGTCATTGTATCTGTGTTTCAATGCAATAATATTTTACAATAATGCAGTGTTGTAAAGCAATAATATTTTACCGAAAGAAATACAGATTTTCAATTAAATATGCAGAAAAAGGAAGAACGCAGCTATTAATTAGTAATAAGAAAGTTATCTATTTCAATTTCATTGACCCGATCATTTGATAGCGCATGGTGATTGTTAACTCTTGGAAAACGTGTATCTGTACGGACGAGAGCGAAAAACAATCTAGGATTAATAGAATCAATAATTACTATTTATTACTATAATTGACTATAATTAATAAATGATTGGAGAATAATATGTTGACATGTGATATGTATGAATAATTTCTAAATATGATTTCTAATTTGAGCGCAGCAAATGACAAAGTGTCCTACCTGTCTTCATCTTACAGTTAAGAATAACAAATAAATTTTCTCACAGAAATACACAAAGGTTCTTTTAAGTAATGAGATAGATAAGTAATAAAAGAAGAAGAAAGTTAATTAAACTTCATTAAGGAATTAATAAATTAAACAAAAGTTGTGCAACCATTAAAATTCCGTTGATTGATATTCCAGATGCTGCAAATTAGAAGAACGTTTAATCATTTGGCAAAGTTAAATACACATGAAATTCAAACATTTCAAGTTCTATTCCGGTCGAGCGAACTTAGTTGGCGACTCACTCGTGACGCGTGTTGCTCGACTTTACAAAGAGGAAGCATAGGTGATGTGTTTTTGAGGAATGTGAGATACGATACGAGCTACCACCTTGCCTTCTGTAAGGTATCCTTCGCAATTCCAGTTATCTCGGGCTGCGTGTCTCCGCGGCTGCCAGCGGAGACACCTGCCAAGACAAAAAAACAGCGAAAGAAGTTAAGGAAAACGTAAGCTCATTGTACTCCATTCCACGAAGGAAATTAAGAACACCCGAATGGGCTGGATAGAAGAATTCGCAATAAGATTAACCATACATCTAACGACGATTGAAACACAAATTATTAAACATCTCGATTTAAAAAGAAAGTGGTTTATCACCCTTCTACAATAAATAACTCATATTATAATTTTGTGATTTTGAATCCACCTAAGATTCTACGTCACAGGTGAAATAATAATTAAATCTGCGAAGTATACAAAGAAGAGAAAAAAGAAGGATGCTGATTAACTGTTATAATAATTTCCTAACTGTTCAAAGCCATCACAAAGTCTCGCTATTGATCCAAAAAAACCTCTACTATTTGCAGTGCCCGCATTTTCGATAATACCTAGCATTACTATACGGGTTCGCAAATAATTCATAATTTTCTCAAATTCGATTAAAAAGTTCTGTCAACGCTATCGTTGGACTCACTCTAAAAATTCTATTACGAATATCGTTCGATTCATTCCCAATATCCTATCACCGATATCATCGGACTTATTCTAAAAATCCGATCATCAATATCGTTCGACTGATTCTAAAAATCTTATTACCAATATCATTGGACTTACTTTAAAAATCCTATCACCAATATCATTGGACTTATTCTAAAAATCCTATCATCAATAT
Organism: Cerceris rybyensis; assembly: GCA_910591515.1. Classification (NCBI taxonomy): domain Eukaryota; kingdom Metazoa; phylum Arthropoda; class Insecta; order Hymenoptera; family Crabronidae; genus Cerceris; species Cerceris rybyensis. The sequence goes on from OU342799.1 coordinate 12,534,487, forward strand.
CGTTCGACTGTTTCTAAAAATCTTATTACCAATATCATTGGACTTACTTTAAAAATCCTACGACCAATATCATTGGTCTCATTTCAAAAATCCTATCACCGATATCATTGGACTTACTCCAAAAATCCTATCATCAATATTGCTCGGCTAATTGTAAAAATCCCATCACCAATATCATTGGACTTACTCCAAAAATCCTATCATCAACATCATTCATCTCACTAAAAATCCAATCACCAATATCATCCAACTCCCTCGAAAAATCCACATCTCCCCATCATCTTTATCGTCGAATACCAAAAGACCCTTAAAATTCCAACAAAGAATCTTCTCACCGCTATCTCCCTAACGCCCGAAACTCGATCCACGTCTTAGCACGAAATAATTTCAACGTTTCTACCTAAACCAGCCTGTTCCCTGCCGAAAGTATAGAAAAAACAACCCATAGATCTGTACACGGCCCGCGAGATACGATATTCCATGGTAGCCGAGCTCCTCTATGGTATCCTTCTCGTAATCCTGGTTATCTCGTGCTCGGCGTGCCTGCAGGCACATCTGTCGACGGCAAAGAAAGAGGAAATTGCCGCGAGGAGACCCGCGGAGAATGGACCTTGTGTTCTTCGACCGGTGTTCACCATGGCTATATACCCAACACCTGCCTCTGTAAGCTATTCCGTTCCTGGATCCTTTTTTTTCTACTGCCTTATGGCATCGACGAGGTGCCCCCTTGAGGTAGAAATAAAAGGAACACGGACGGGCTCGTGCTACCAGGACGACCTTTGAGTTACCTGATCTCTGCGGGTTTTATGGTCAACCTGGCGCTTTCGGACGATGGTCGTGTATTTCGGGTGGTAGAGGAGGGGTGAGGGTTCTTTTTAGGGAGAGAGGAATTTGAGGTGGTTTTATGGAGTCTAGAATTATGCGAATGGTTGTTCTTTCGGACTTGGATTTTCAGTGATATTGTTTTGATTGGGTTATGTGGTTTTATAGGTGGACTGTTAATTTCTGAGGCAATGATGTATTTAATGTGTTGAATGTCATTCGTGTTTCGGCTGTTTCACTATTTGTACTGAAGTAAAAGTGTTTCTATTAATACTAGAACTACCGGCCTTAAATCTATCATATTTCGATATATTAAATAATTACTTTGAAAAATATGGAATCGAGTAGCAGAAAGGATGATAAATTCAGTGATTTATGTCTTTTGTGGTGAACGCAGAATTTTTTTTCTATGGTACTTTTATGAATTTGGAAAATTTTTGGAAAATAATTGTGTACCAGTCATTTTGACTGATTTGGTAGTTCTAGTGTTAAAATTGTATCTTTGGAGAGCAAAAATGTTGGCGGTAAAAATAGTTAGGTGTTAAGCAGTACTTTATTTTTTTAGTAGAAATATTTAAATATTGAATATAGGAACTAATTTGTAAATATTGCCGTTTGCAAGGGGGAAGAAATTTTGTTGAATTGAATAGCACAGGTCAATGGTAACCCCCGTGGAATTCAACGTGTTAATTATATTTTGGGAAAGTTTCAGTGAGAGAGATTTTAACACTAGAACTACCGACGTTACATCTATTATATTTCAAAATGGTAAATATGTAATTTGAAAAAAGAAGAATCAAGTCGTCGAAAAAGTGATCAATTCGGTAGTTTGTGTTTTGTAAGATCAACGTGAAATTATTTCTCTATGGCTCTCCTATAAACTTGGAAGAATTTTTGGGAAAAATTGGGCACCAGTCATTTTAACATTGCTTGGTAGTTCTAGTGTTAACTAATTGTGAATCTTTTGTTGTATAGTGATAGCATCGAGTGTGGTAATATCGGGAATGAAAATTTGAGGGTTGTTGAAATGTGTAATATTGGGGAGAAAGGGGTGACAGGGATTTAGTGAATCGATGAATTAGATAAATAGAAAAACTCGAATTTGGCGGTTTAAAGGGATAGGAAAATCAGAAAGTTAAAAATGAAATTGTAAAGAGTATCACAAAAGGAGGAAGGGGTGAAGGGTTGTAGCAACCCCTGCGAGTAATACATTATAAACATTTTCGACAATTGCATTCAACGGTAAATTAGCATTAGTGCCTAGCATTAAATTATACAAAAAAATTGCACTTAAAAGGTATTCGGAAAGACTGTGGTTATAAAATTTACGAACAGTCGCGTAGAGGCGGCACTTCTGAGAGAGCATTTCGCAAGAAGGCTCGCAAAGGAGGTAAAATCTATTCTCACGTGGCTTGCAAATTATTGTGACACACGCTGGATGTTTCGACGAAGCATAGGTGTGTTATTTCTTTAACAAAATACTTCCTGTTGCTGTTTCAACATACCCAGTGCCGGTCGAACACGTGCAACTGGGCAATTAGAAAAGTCTCCTTGCTGAAACCTGAACATATTCACCACCTACAGTTTCGCGTACTTTAATGCCGCATAATCCAAAGCCAACTGAATTCAAAATCGATATTTCACTTTGCCAAATTTCCGAAAAATCCAAATCATAGTACAATCTTCAAAACTACACAATGAAAAGAGTACTTTAACAATCCCTCAAACTCATACACAATCCTGGGATCAAATTACAAAAATAGAAATTCCTTGACACTAGATCTACCAAAGACTTGAAAATGACTTGTACATAATTTTTTTTTATAGTTGATAGTATATATTACCTATCTCGTAAGACGTGAGAGATTAAATCGACTTAGTTTCTTCCGCATTTCATTCTCTTTCTTCTGAAGTATTGATCTAATATATTTAAATATACTGAATTAATAGTCGGTGGTTCTACCCTTAGTAGCTAATCCTTATTTATCACGTACAACAACGTAACTTCAAAATTCCCTTTCTCCATTCTTTCGTCAATAAACTACTAACTCTAATTACAATATTCATAGTTGAGAATCAAATATAAATAATTCCTCGAGCACAAATAAATATTACTGGTACCACGAAATGATTGTAGTATCTCGAAAAATCACAAGGACCAGCCGTTATAAAAAGTAGCATTAATTGAACACAGGCAATACTTTGGTACTGCAAGTAATACCAGCACGAGAGCAAGTTTCTTCACGAATGACAAGACAATGCATCATCGATTTCTCAGGCCTTCCTCGTGCCCGAGTTCGAGCGTCGAACGAAGGTTACATTTATTTGGGTCGCGGACACCGGCAAATTATCTCCCCGATTCTTCCGCTCTTGCCGCGTCTCAGACCGCCATTCCTCTCTTGGTATCAATCTTTATCATCCAAGTGTAGTCACTTTGTCGACTAAAACGCATTGTTTTTACCGTGTAGCATAATTTCGCGTTTATAATCCGACAACGTACGCGAGCTGTACTTGTACCATTTTCTTGGCTCCTATTCTAATTCATGGAGGATTCGATATACTGCATGGATGAGAATAATGGCTTGATAATGATTCGTTGAATTTTATTTTCTTGGAAAATGTAAAATGTGATTTTATTTCTTATTTACAGTTTATGATGTTGACTTTGATGAGAGTTGACAGTGCTATATTTTAAAAGGAATCCCTTGAGTAAAAGTGACAAGATGATTAACTCAATTTATTTAAATGTCCCAAATATATATGTCCAAATTAAGCAAATTGAAGGGGACAAAATACTTGATTGATTCAATCGCTACAGTCCTTAAGATAGACGTAGAAAATTGAAAGAAAGAGTTAGAAATTCCAGGAGCATTTTCAATGAATTTGAAGTTTGATCATCTTGATAAATCTAGTGTCAATAATAAGTCTAACAGACAACATTAATCTCGTGTCTTGCAAATCCTGCATTTTCATCTTTCTATTTTTCTGAAGTGAGCCAATTTGACTCATACAAGAAAATTGAAGTCTTTTGTAAAGAAAATAGTTCCAAATCAATTTAAATGTAAGATTTATTATTAAAAAATTAACCAATCAATGTATTATACATATAATAATAAAATTTTGAGTGAACCAAATTGGCTCCGTAAATCTAGTGTTAAATAGTACATTAATTTTCAAAACCTCAAAAAGAAATTACAAGGCAAGGGGTTGCTCAATCAGAAATATTCAAATTCTTGTCTTTCGTATTAAGTCGTTGATAAAAATAAACTGGCAATCATCTTCTCAAAAGGAAATATAAATAATTCAGGCCATCGTTATAATTATCACCTCTCATTTAAATTCAGCCCCATCAAGCCACAGTTTGACAGTGTTCCGTCAACTTGTGATACTTCCTACTGGCAAATTATAATTTGCAACAATTCCTAATTGCATACATAATAAATAAATAAAAAATTGAATCTCCTCGAATCAACATCCCCAAAGTAGCTCGTTGTTTCATATATAGGACGAGTTCATGGGGAAATAAATTGTTAAACAAAATGGTAAATCAGTTATATTTAAATGATGACTCACGTGTTTGCAGGTTTTCAAAAATGACAGAAATCCCGGATAAAGAGTCGTCGAAGGCCAGAACAGAGGAAAAGACGGATCCGGGTGCTAGCAGACACGGGAACTTCATGAATTATTACCAATTCCATCCTGCGGAAGAGCGCGTGCGGCAACTTCCGCGTGGCGTGTGGCGGTCGGCCCATCCGGACCGGAAATACGTAGGCCTAGACGTCGGCTGTAACGCGGGGGTGAGCCTGAAACAGCTGTCAGAAGGAATAGGATGAGTCGCTCGTGATCCGAAATTACAAACGACACGCGTCTAATTTTAGCGAGTTTCGAGGTAGATTATTTTCTAAAAATCGCTGGATAGGTAGCTTTCGAAATCTTGGCGTGACCTCTGTAAACGGTTCTCTATTAATTGATCTTTTGAATATGTTTGAAGGGTTGAAATGTGTAGTTTAAAAGTGAAAAGAAGTAAGACACATCTATTGCGAGTAAAGCGACTGAATAAATTAAGAATGGGGTGTGGTGGGAATGCAGGTAAAGGCTAGGACTCGTAATCAGTGGAATCGAGTTCAAATTCTCCTTCGTTAACTCTGAGGAATTGTTTCTTATTATTTAATACATTATAGCCTCGGTGACTCGGAGGTCACTTAAAATAGTGGGTCCTAGGTAAAATGGGCATAGAAATTAAATCAAGAGAAAAAGTGAAATGGGCTTTCTGATGGGTAATAAGAAGATAAAGTCTTGGACTCTCAAACAATAGGCCTTAGTTCAAATACTCCTCTCAAGTTCGAAAATTTGTTCTATTTAATATACCGTAGCTTCAGTGACTGGAGATCATCTAAAATAGTAGGTCCTATGCGAAACGACCATAGAAATTAAGTCCACAGAAAAACTTCAATAAAATCTATAATAGATAATATTGAGATAAATGCTTTTACTAACACTAGCAGGTTCAATTTCAATTACCAATAAGCTCTAAGAACTTTTGCCTAACTTATCACTAGACTCCGGATGTTTATGCATTTATGACAAAATGAATACGGCTAAAATACACAAAACGAACACAATATAAAAATATATCCGAAATATCCAAAGTATGGTATTCGTTGTAACATTTATCGAGTGCAACAAATCCCTAAATAGGTTCTCTTGTCTTAACTGCATTTGTTGAATTTGAAATTTGCATAAACATCCGGAATCTACTTATCACTTAACACGTTGAGTGCGGCGCCGATCTTGCTATACTGTGCACTCACGCGGCAGCGCGTAAGGTATTCACGAATTTCAAAAGAAAGAAAAAAAGGCGCATAAAGTTTGAAAACACTGTGCTAAATGTTATAGCACAAACACAAAAACATTCGGATGTAAGTTCGTCAGAAAACTCACAAAACAAGTTGTTACTTACTGTAATATGTGCAAATCTCAATCACATCTTTGCTTAAAATATTTTTATAATCTTCACTAAATTTTGACATAAAATTTTTTATTGTCGTTAAAATTTAACCCTTGACAATGCCGGTCTCACGCACCGATGTCGACCAAACAAAAAATTCGCTGTCAATCCCTAGGGACCGAGGCCGCCTGAACGAAAAGTTCACTGTCAGTCCCCAGGGACTGACGTAGCACTCAACGTGTTAATATACAATAGCCCAACTAAAACAGTAGACTCTAAGATTAATAACCACAGCAGTTCCAGTCAAAAAAACAAAATAAACAAAGCCATAAAGGCACAACCTCGTAATCAGTACAGTTCAGTTCAAATTCTCCATCATCTCTAGAAAATTCTCTATAAAATATCATCTAAGACAGTTAGCTCCTAGGCGAAGTGACCATAACAATTAAAAAAAAATAAAGAATTACATAACTTTCATAAAATTCTTCATCCACTCTAAACTGGTACTCGTTTTCAGGACTTAACGTTCGAGCTGCACGCGTTTCTCGAGAACCTCTTTTCGAATGATCAAACAGAGGTTTCCCTGCTGGGCGTGGATCTCGATCCGATCCTAATCGAGAGGGCACAAGAGCAAAATCCACGTCCCGACCGAATACATTTCGAGAAGCTTGATTTTCTAACCGATTCTGAAGAGACTCTGCAAAATTATCTTCGACGCCAAGATAGATTACGATTCGACGTTGTCTTTTGTTTTTCCATCACAATGTGGATCCACTTGAATCACGGAGACGAAGGACTGATTGAATTTCTTCGTAGAGCTTGTTCGATCGCGGATATGATCGTGATAGAACCTCAACCGTGGAAATGTTACAGAAATGCTTCGAGACGAATGAGGCGCTCGAAGGGTGAAGATTTTCCTTTGTTAAAGACGATCAAATACAATGGCGATCCTATGGCACACATCGAAAATATCCTTACGGAATTCTGCCAGTTCCGAAGAGTCGCTATTACCGAAGACAACGAGTGGAAACGGAGACTGTTAATTTATGCGAGGACATGATCAATTGGTCTTAAGATTGACGCGTTTCCGCACGCTCCTCGACGTCTAATAAATGAACGGGTGTTTCTTGTTCCTTTTTTCCTCGCGGACGATGAGAATGCAAATGTGAAATTTTCTAGAGATAACGACGAGGAGCGTGCGTTGCCGCTGTTTTTATTGTGCCGTATTTTGAAGATTATTCAAGAAGATTTCCATATTGATTGTTATTCTGTTTGATAAACGACGAGAGTTTGTAATTTTCTACTTTTCTACTTTGGAGATTCTTGCAACGACGTTGTATAGATAATATTCTTTTTGCACATGTATTATTTAATGCTTAATGATAAAATATAATCTTATATTACAAATTTGGAGTATTAATAATTATTTTAACGATACTCTTAATTAAATTGATCAAATATCAATAACAATGTACATTTCATGAAAAAGTAACAAAGTGTATCACTAAACCTGTAGAAAAGGACGTTAGAACGTAATAACCTCCAGGACTCAATATCTCAATAATCCTTTCAAATGTTTGTAAAGTTGAACAAATACAATTTTCATATCAAAGTAATTTTGTATCAACCTACCTATAGAGCTTCCTCGAATTTGCATATCCAGCGAGTTTTAAAGCTGTTATTGCATCTACGACTGCGAAGATGTTCGACTTTTTGAAAACGCCATTTTTCGCAACGGTAAAACAGAGGAAGAAAGTTCATAGAAGGAGATGAAGATGCCGAGGCAGACCAGTAGCTATCGTAATTGTTTAATGGAAAAGATTCGTTGAGAACGACGCAAGATGGCAACAGCGTACGAATATTTCGTTGGCTGATGGCGAACTACAGGGGACAACACAAATTGACATGAACTCCGCGAGCAAGGTAAGCGAAAAGGTAGCCGTTGTCGCTGATTTTAGGCACTTTCCCGCCACGTAACGTTTAACGGTCGTTCTCCCCCACCGCTCGTCTTCCTTTTTCTACCGTCAGTCACGTGCATTTGCTCTCGAGTACTCTAGCAATGGAGTCTACGAGCGGCCAAAAGGTTAGGTTATGATTTGCGTCTAATGGAATTTCATTATTTTCATTCACAACAAATATCATTCGATTTAAATTAAGACCTAGCAGATATTTGTGCCTTTGAACAAATTTGTGTGTCACGTAACGATAATGAATGGTGTTGATCGTGATTTTCCAAGGGTTGACGAGCGTTTTATTGTTTTTTGTTCAGGTTGGTGAGATTTTCACTGCAGCAGGAGCAGCGTTCAATAAGCTCGGGGAATTAACTATGCAGTTGCATCCTACGACGGATTCACCGGCAGGGTAATTAAGGAGGAATCAAATATAACATTTGTTTTCACTACAAACGAAAGCGGTCGATTTAACCTAGACTCGCACGCTCACTTGGCGCGTTGTATATGGAGGATATCACGTGATCTTTGTAGTAACCAATAAGAGGCGGGAAATCCTAGTTTCTTTTTTTCAAATTAGTTACGGAAACTTCACTATTGAAAAATTACTTTGAGATATGTAATATCTTAACCTTATCTAAGTAATCATGTATCGATTTATAATTAGGTATAAAGAAAATGTAATTTAATGTGTGATCGATTGTTTTTTCCTTCCTTGTTTGAAATAATCACGTCTGAATAGAGACTGCGATGATACGTATCAAATTGAACTACGATTCGTATACCCTCGAGAATAATTTTGTAATTGCATTACGATAAAAAAGAAGGTTGTATTCCCTTTTGTAATATCCTATGTCACTTTCGATACGTAGTAAATGGACTGACGAGGAAATTGAGATGCTCCGTCACTCGGTAAAGACCTTCAGTGAAGACTTGAACAAAATAAGTGAACACATCAAGGGACGAACGGTGTAAGTTGATAAGGCCAGATCGAGCCAACGGTTGTTCCTCAATTCCTACGTCAGTCTCGACACTGTGTTAACTAGATAATTTTGAACTTCCAGGTCTCAGATTCGGACCACGTTAAAGAAAAAGGCTTTCGAAGAGGCGGGAGTTCCATTCAGGCAACCAATACTATCGCAACAATCGACAGTCGTTCAGCAACAAGCGTCGAAACAGCAAGGGAGCGGGAATCAGGGGTTAATGGGAAAATCCGCCGAAGTAACGTTAAACATGTTAAACGCACCTGAATCGGAAGTGGACGTGGAAGGACTGCCGGAGGAGTGTCAAGTGAAACTTGAATTTGAAGGCGCGACGGAAGAAGTTGCATCTTAATTTCAAAGTGATCTCTCCGGCGCGTGACTTTTTTCATATCTCAAGTTAACTTTTAAGACACTTTACACTTTGATTGTAATATTGCTTAGTATTAAGAGATAAATATATAAGTTTAGTAAATTATATTTCACAATAAATCTACAAAAAAAAATCCTATTGCTTCGATTTATTCGATACCATCTTACCGGTACAACAGTCGTGTAGTAACTGAGCTTACCATGATGGCGCCACGGATCAGAGGTTTGTAATTTCGTTCGTTGCAGTTGGCAAACCTTTGTTTTCTACGTTAGAGTTTTTTTTGTTAATCACTTGGTATTTTGTTGTTTTGTAGCTTACGTTAGATCGTTTGTATGACGCATGTCATTGACAGATTAATACCCACACGACTGGTATTCTAACTCTCGCTTAAGTAGTTAATCAGCGCTGTTCACTGACTGATCTCTGCCACAATCCTCTTTTTTTAAATTGAATTCGAACTATATCGTTAACAAGTGGAATCAGTTTATGTACATTGGATCAATGTGTGACGATCAGTACGGTGAACTCTAGACTTCGTCTGCATCTCGAGGCACCTGTGGCTGTGCCTGACAATTGTAAACATTGAAATCTCAACGCGACTGAACGTAACATGGAACAAGGCTTGCTGGAGTCTACCTTGGACAGATCTGAAGATGAGATTGCTCTACAAGGATGTTGGAGCCCTAAAAAGCCATTATATAGATTTTTGGGGCTGATGTTGATGTGTCTAACGGGTTTCGGTACGATTACTTTATAATGTTACTTTGCACAGCATGGCTAAAAAGTTGCTTTATTGCATGTTTTTTTTCATTTCTCTCTAACGTTGCTGTCACTTTAAATATCGTTCTATGAAGGATTTGAATTTCATTTTTTTTGTCTAATTGATTCTTTATTCTAACACGTTCGAATGAGTCATACTTTTCTTTGTTGTATAATATGTTATTGAAGTTGACACTATTATATGGTCGACATTCCGTAGCATTTTTAAGTATGCGACGTACAAAGCGCTTCGAATTGTTCGATACTGAAATATTACGAAAAAATATTTAAAACTCTTTGTTTTTTAAGGAACTTGCAAATGATTTTCTACAAGATATGTAATTTTTGCTTTATTAAACACGATGTATTACATACTTCATTATCCCTCTTTTGAACAATTAGTTCGTTCTAGATTTGTTATCAAGTTGTTATCATTATTTCTCAGTACTTTAATAATGTTATGGTTTTAATAGCAAATGTCATGCTTTCATTTAATGAGGAACAGCATACTGTTTTTCTTTTGAGAGTATTTAAGATTTCATTTTAATCTTCCACGAGAGGAATGTAATCTCTCCTGATAAATACCGCTGACAAATTGGAAATTAAGTTTTGATATGCAACATAAACTTTTTCTGTAAATGTACCCAAAACATTAGTAAACTGCTGAAATAGGACACAACGAGACGCTATTGTTCGTGTTTACTTGATTTATTTCCCGAAAAACTATCATTCAATCGTCGTTTATGTAATAACGATAAATATATTGCGCAGCTTTAAAGCATCATTTCAGAAAATGTTTGTAATTGTCTGGGAAAATTTTACGTATCTAATGTATCTCTATTGTAATCACGCAGAACCTTTTCCCCCTTGTATCAAATAACATGACATACACGCAAAATTCTGGAGCGTCTTTATGCACATGCAAACGTACTAACACACATAAACAAATGGCATTCTTGCGGCCGTACAAGCTCATACATAACGTTCCTTTTAATATGCATGCATCCGAGATAAAACGTATCGCATGTCCGTTCTCTTTTGTCCGCGAAATTTTATTTTTTTGCTCGTTAACTCTCCGATATCAAAGTAATGCTAGGAATTATCACGGAAACCAATGCGAATTGTATATTTTCGCTCGAATCGCCCGAACTGTGACCCATGTTTTTCGATACTTTTTCTGTGACACGTTTAGCTAATCAGGTCACAACTCTTTCTTCCTCCTCGAAGATCTATCTTTTATAAAGGGAATCATGAGATTGTCAAAATTGTATATTTTCATTTCAGGATCGTACTTTTGCTTCGACAATCCCGGCGCCCTACAGGACAATTTTAAAACGGACCTACACATGTCCACCAGTAAATTTGTTTTACTTTATTCGATTTATTCGTGGCCAAATGTGATTCTCTGTTTCATAGGAGGTTTTTTATTGGATAGCGTTTTTGGAATTAGATTAGGTACAATTATATACATGTCACTTACTTTAATCGGTCAGATCATTTTCGCAACGGGAACAATGATTAATACCTTTTGGTTGATGATGCTTGGCCGATTTGTTTTTGGGTATGTTTCTCAGTGCAGTAACACCCATTATATTTAATTTTCTTTTATTGATTTGTGTATAATTTATAGAATTGGCGCAGAATCATTGGCAGTTGCACAAAATAGTTACGCCGTACTGTGGTTCAAAGGGAAGGAACTGAACATGGTGTTTGGGTTACAATTGAGTTTTGCAAGAGTCGGATCAACAGTGAATTTTTTAGTAATGGAACCAATCTATAATTATGTGTCAAAATATTACTCAGGACCAGAATGTATCGGGATAGTATTATTCCTTGCTGCTCTAACATGCGTTGGTTCTATGCTCAGTGCTTGTATATTAGGTTTAATGGACAAAAGAGCGGAGAGATTGTTGAAACGAGGAGAAGGACACGAAACAGAAGCAGTTAGCCTTTCTGACGTTAAAGATTTTAAGCCAATATTTTGGTTAGTTGCATTCATTTGCATTGCTTACTACGTCGCGATATTCCCATTTATTGCCTTGGGAAAGTAAGTATAAAAACGGAAATATCAAAGAATGCATTATTAACAAAATTACATGTAATATTATTTTCAGAGTGTTCTTTGAACGGAAATACGAATTCGAACCTTCAAATGCAAATATAGTAAATTCCCTTGTGTATTCTATATCTGCATGTGCATCGCCTATTCTCGGTTACCTTGTTGATCGGACTGGAAAGAATGTTACATGGGTATTTATCAGTATTTTCGCTACGATTGTGGCTCATGGATTACTCGCATTCACATATGTGAATCCTTATATATGTATGATACTTATGGGGTTAGCATACTCTATGCTTGCTAGCAGCTTATGGCCATTAATTGCACTTGTTACTCCAGAATACCAACTTGGTACTGCATATGGGATGTAAGTATAATAAATATGGTATAAAGCATTATTAAAAACAATAAAATATAATTGTGATCATATATATTTGTAGCGCGCAAGCTGTGCAAAATTTAGGCCTTGCTGTGGTTGCGATTCTAGCCGGAATAATCGTCGACCGAGGCGGATATTTTATGCTTGAAATGTTTTTCCTTGGCTGGCTTTGGAGTAAGTTCTGTTTTTGTTGTCTTTCAATTGTAATAATACACTTGTTCTTACGAAATTTCACAATTAACGGGACTTCAACAGTTTCACTGATAACCGCCGCTGCAATCTGGGTGTCGGACATAGCGACGACTGGTGGTTATCTAAACATGACGCCAGGCCAAAGAGAAAAATACGAGGAAATTCGGCGCACACCCGAAAGTCTCGAAAGAGAAAAATTATTATCGCCTAATTCAACTTCGGACCTTTCCGCCGATGACTTATTACAACCACAATCCGACATTAGTATTAGAAATCGTTACCTTTCTCGCGTTGGGGCAATGGTAAGTTCTCTTATTCACTAAAATATTTTTAAAAATTAGACTCTCGTACAACGCGAGTTTCTACAATGCGAATTCCTATAACGTGACAATGAAAGCACAGAAATTGCCTGATTTAAGGATTAAATCTACTTTAATGTAGCTTGCCACTTAATTTAATCGTTTGAATGCCAAGTTAATCGACTTATAGAATGAATAACACTTTTGGCACAAACAATAGAAATACTTCATTAATATATTCTGATTATAACAGTATAAGTATCATATAATATAAGCAGAAAAATATTGAAATCTTATTTTGTTGCTTTCCTCGATGCAAAACGACAGAAGTACGATTTCGTTGCTTGCCACTTTTCGATGGAGTTTTCATAAAAACTTTGGCTCTCAAACGGTTAAAATACTGGTTTGATAAAATATAGAAAATCAAATTTGGCAAAGCAATCATTTCAAATATGATGCTTTAGATTGTTGCACGTTACACGAGGATAATTTTTGTGCAGTACGATATCCTATACCGCGAATTCCAAGAACGCGATGTATACTAACCGCGTTACACAAGAGTCTATTGAATCCTAATGTAAACAAACGATGTTCCTCGATATTACAGGTACCACCGTACGCCGTAGCACCGTACCACCGACTATTACGATGATACATTCCTTTTAGCGATAAATTTGGCATTTGCATAGTTGTAGCTGTTGAAAAAAATCTCGTTCAAAGATTTGCTCACTGTGTCTTCCTACTACACAGCATTAATCTGTGATAATATCTGAATGCAATAATTTCTAAGCCAATTTGCTTTTACCAAATTGACTAGATTGTTTTATTACCGCATATCAGTGTTTAACAATGACAAAAGGCAGAGATACATAATGCGTTTTGATGTTTTATTTTTCATAAAGTTTTAATGAGAAATGAGATTTAACTAGTTATCATAGAAAAATCTATTTATAGCGCTATAACAATGCAAGAATTATTCTCTACCTCTTGTTCAAACGAATCATGTAAAGATGTTAAAATATCTGTTAATATGTAAAATCTTCAATGTATTGTAATATATCTTGATGTATGTTTAATAAATTACTGTGTCGTTAAAAAGAGAGCAGTAAGGTGCCCTTGCATTTTGTTTTCCTCTTAAAGCCATTAATAATAATTTGGGGCAGGTCGCTGCACAAGTTCACACGATAAGAGGTTGTTTTCAGTAGCGACAAATTAAATTAAGAAGTAATCATTAAACATGCCCTTTTATCATGAGGAAGGAGATATGATAATAGGTGTCAAAGGAAATAAAAACAATTCTATATTATATCTTAGGACTGACATTTAAAAAGTCAATATTTTTTTGGCCATAATAATTAAACGGGCAATGATAATTGCTGGTGCATTAAATTCTCACGTGATAATTGTTCAAAACACAGCTCACGTGTCACATCGTAAATCATACGTTATCGTTCGTCGTAAAAAATACCTTAAATTTTTACTGTACGATTAAAATTACTATTTTGCAACTTATTTTTATTAAAATTTAATACACATTCCAATTTAATGCCCTTGTCGTTCAGTGTATATCAATAATTTTAATATATCGTCGAATGTTTCAAAGACATACGTAATTTTAAAATCATTTCTATGCTGATGTAGGAAAATAATATTGCACAGTTGATTGGAAAATTGTATATAATCGTATATTTGTTTAAAAAAAAGAAAGATAAAATAATTTTAATACGTCACAGAAATAATATAACCTTAACTATACGCCACTGGGTGTATAGTTCGACATTGTCAAGACGTGTGCCTTAACCTTAGCCCAACTGTAGTGCGCAACACGTGTGTGCTTCGAGTCGAAGTGATTGCGGTGTTCTTAGATTATAATTATTAATTTACGACAAATATGGGGGTCCACGATAACACAGATTCAAAGTACAATGTTATGGGTACATCGAGTTTCTCGAAATTAGCACCAAAACGACCTAACACCGTTGTGTTTACCGAAAGTCCAAGTAAGGTACAGAAACACGAAGACGGTCAAAACGTCCACGTGGAAAACACGGATAAAGGGAATCTTACATTACATCAACAAAGAAAATCGTTACCAGTATACAGGCTTCGTAAAAGGTGAGTCTTTCGTCGTTTTTCTTCCATTTTCTGCTTCATTCTCGTGCCTCTTCTACTCCATAAATTGCATTTTCTGCGACGCACAAGTAGAGAAACGTAAAGCAAGATGGCGACTCACCGACTGCGGGAATGTCGGTCTCTTACTTGCGCTCACGATAGAGGGCGGGGCTTCTGCCGGGGAGCGCGAGATTTGAATGCTCTTGCGGGCTTTAACATGTTGAAGTATTTCATTCGTTCTATTATTCGCATCAAAATTAACTATTTTCAAATTGTAATAACAGTATTATAAAGTAGACGTATTCAAGATAATAGTAGTGATATGAGCTCTTTATCTTGACAGTGGCATATGTCACTTTAGCATAATGAAAAACATAAATATACAAGGTAATAAGTGTCTGTAATCTTTTCTTTCCAATGCCAATATGTAAATATTGAATGCATTAAAAAAGTTGTAAATATTATAACTTAAAAGTGACATGAGATTTCATTTAATTCACGTTGAAACGCAAACGCTATACATCTTGATGGCTATATCCTGCCCAATTTTTTATATCTATCTTATAAAATGTGAAACATTAATTAAATTTAGTTTCTTGTGCACTTCAGTTTCTTTCTTCTAAAGTATTTATGCGGTATTTTTAATTAATTTGAATTAACAGTCGATAGCTCTAGTGTTAATATCGAGCACATTAACAAATTAGTGAATTATTATACAAAGTTTATAAGATATTTCGTTCCAATTAGCAGCGTTAAATATCAATGGTCTCTACGGAATTTATCATCTTAATAAATTCAATGTTTTTTGTACATTAAAATCTACATTACTCAAGACCAATCTACCATCGTTAATTACAGACTTCTCGAGGAGATCAGACGAAACAGCACATTAATTGTAATTGGCGAAACTGGTAGTGGTAAAACTACACAGATTCCTCAATTCCTTTTATCCTCTGGGATATCAGGGCCATCCGGTTGCATCGGTATCACTCAACCACGAAGGGTAGCAGCTGTGAGCATAGCTCGCAGAGTAGCACAGGAACAGGGGGTAGAAGTAGGGAAATTAGTCGGTTATTGTGTGCGTTTCGAGGATGTAACTAGCTCTCAAACAAGAATTAAATACCTTACCGATGGAATGATGGTTCGAGAGGCAATGACTGACGAGATTCTATCCGATTATTCCGTGGTGATACTTGACGAGGCGCACGAAAGATCGGTGCAAACTGATGTTCTTCTTGGGGTTGCTCGAAGGGCGCAGAATTTACGAAAGTTAAAAAACTTAACACCATTGAAGTTGCTCGTGATGTCAGCGACGATGGACGTTGATAAGTTCTCGAAATATTTTCAAGCCCCTGCGGTTTACCTTGAGGGCCGTCAGCATCCTGTGAAGATTTTTCATGCTCTTAAGACACAAGAGGATTATGCATTCGCCGCCCTTGTTACTGCCTTTCAGATTCATCGAAATAGTCCTGTGAAGTAAGAAGATATTTTTACATATTCCTGTTTTTTTTTTCTCTTGTTCCAAATAACACTTTAAAGAATAATTAAGGACGATGGGAATTTAATTCGTCTCCTATTGCATCGAGTAATTACATTAGCGAATATTAAATGAGTTGAAATTGCACGACCACTTAGCCGTTCGTGGAACTGTAGAAATTTTAATAACGCGTTGGAAAAATTTCATGGTTTAAATGCTCTTTTAATTATACATTTTTAAAATCAATGATGTATTAATAATTCCAAGCTTTCAATAAAAATTCTATATAACGTCCAGTACAAATTTAATTATCGGAATTTGGTCGTTCGATTGAATTTCCGTCTTTTTTTCATCAGTGAAGACATTTTAGTCTTTTTAACTGGCCAAGAGGAAATCGAAGCTGCAGTAATTAGTGCAAGACAAACGGCAAAACAATTAGACGGACAGGGATATCCATCCTTGAAAGTTTTCCCGCTGTATTCCGCTTTGCCAACGCATCAGCAATTGGAAGCGTTCAAACCATCCCCTTCAGGAATGCGGAGGCTCGTCGTATCCACGAATGTTGCTGAAACCTCTGTTACTATCGGTGGTATGTAAATTTTACCACATGATCTACACATGAAACTAAAATTCTGTTAAAAATTAAAAAAAACTACCCTACAAAACATCCACTTACTCTTTAACACTAGATTTACCAAACCAGTCAAAATGACTGGTACACAATTTTTTCCAAAAATTCTACGGGTTTATGAGAGAGCTGTAAAATAAATATTTATCGTCCATCGTATAAAACATAAATTACCGAATCTATCATCTTTTCCACGTCTTAATTTTCCTTGCTTTAAGGTACATATTTAACATATTTAAATATAATAGATTTCACGCTGGTAAATCTAGTGTTAACAAACAATCGACATCTTCAACCCTTCGCAATCAGCCATCACCTACAATCTCAACCTCAATAATCTCCCAAACTAGACACACTTCACACTTAAATATGTTCCTCATAACAACTTGTAACGATTACCTGTACAAGCAACAACACCTTCTTCGAGAAATCCAGTTAATACCTAAACTTAAAGTCGCAATTAATACGTGACAGAGTTGATTACCTGGCTTTTGTGATTGTACCTCGATAGTAAGAGTACGATAGTGTGTCGGCAGGCGAAAGTACAGAAAAACCACCCCATGAAATTCCATCCAGGAATTCGACACGTGATCAACAACCGGCGTGGTCAAAACACCTCAACGAACAGTCAACTTTTTCAACCCTGCACAATCCACAGCCCATCACATACAATCTGAACCTTAAAAATCTCCCAAACGAGACTCATTTCATGTTCAACCCTTTGCACTCCGATGTCCCAACTAAGGGG
This sequence comes from Cerceris rybyensis, assembly GCA_910591515.1. Taxonomy (NCBI): domain Eukaryota; kingdom Metazoa; phylum Arthropoda; class Insecta; order Hymenoptera; family Crabronidae; genus Cerceris; species Cerceris rybyensis. The sequence goes on from OU342799.1 coordinate 12,552,212, forward strand.
ATATCGTAAGTCTATCATTTCACTCGGTTGCCCCTTCTAAAGAGACTTTCAAATTTATTAGTGATTACAGTGGATAAACTTATTGCACTGCAACATCTTAAGGAATGCATGTTTATCTGAACTTTTCTATTGAATTGGTGCAAAATAACAAATAATAAAGTGTCGCCAAGTTGTTAACACTTTATTGACCGGTAGCCTATTAATAGGCTTTTCAGGCCCAACGCTTTTGGAGTTTTAACTAATTAATCAGTTACCATAGCGATTAATAATTTATTGTTTATCATTGCGGTTAACTGTGCCAAGGATTCTGTGACGAGAATTTATAATTTTCGAAGAGATATCGGTATCAGGAAAGTATTTGCGGCCAAGTGACCGGTCAGAAGTGAGTAGGATGTAAAAAAAATACCGGTCGCTAAAGTGTTAATCGACAACGTCACAGATGGCTCCGAGTGCAAAGGATTAAACATCTTCCTCAAAACAACCCTCAACCCTATCCCGATCACCTGTTCAAGCAACAACCCCTTCTTCGAGTAATCCAGCTAACACCTAAACCTAGAACCGCAACTAGTACGTGACAGAGTCGATTACTCGGCTTTTGTGATCGTATCTCGGTAGTACGAGTACGACAGTGTGTCGGCACACAAAAGTACACAAAGACCACCCGATGAAATTCCACCCAGGAATTCGACACGTGATCGACACCGGCGTGGTCAAAGCAAGAACTCATCATCCGACGACGGGATTGGATGTACTGAGGGTGGAAAAAGTCTCAAAGGCCCAAGCCTGGCAGAGGACCGGTAGAGCTGGCCGAGAAGCACCCGGAAAATGTTACAGGACTTACACCAGGGATGAGTTTGAGAGGATGAAGGAGATGCCGGTGCCGGAGATACAAAGATGCTCTCTCGCGGGAGTGGCGTTACAGCTTCTTGCTATCGGGGTTGATATCACTACCTTTGACTTCATGGACAAACCGCCGAAGGAATCCGTGGACGTTGCAGTGACCTGCTTGGAGAAGCTCGGAGCTGTTAAGGGTAAGCTGGAATTTTTCCTGATTTTCTTTTACCTTATCAGTGAATTCAATTTAGACGGATGTAGAATGTTGGAGAACATTGAGTTTATTTGAGATAATTAGATTTTGATGGATTTGTGAGTTTAGTAAAGAGTCACTTGAGTCAGGGTAGGATTAGAATGTTTTTAACGGTAAAGGGTAAAATGGAATGACGCGATCGGTGCATCAATGATTATATATTCGTCGGAAAACAATGGAATTCATCTGGAAAAAAAGGCGGGATAAAGGGCAAACGGCTTTTGTTCTGAAAAATTGCTGCACGTCGATAGAAGGAAAAACGGGAGATCGTACTTGGAATTAGGATCTATTGAAAGTAGAGAAAGAAACTCAATCAGGCTGGCGAATAAGAATGATCGGGGCCAATCGATTTCCATTATTTTCGACGAATTTCGTTCCATTAGGCTATTATTATAGGGTATTACCATTTATATCGAACGGAACTTTTTTATTTCCTTCTCGCGCGTCAAAAGGTTCTCCACCGCAGCTGACCACACTTGGTAGAACGATGTCGCTGTTTCCTCTGGATCCACGGTTCACCAAGGTGATTCTGGCATCCGTTGAACATCGATGTCTGGAAGAAGCTCTTACGGTGGTTGCTTTATTGTCAGGAGAGTCCGTTTTCACCGATCCACCTGCCAAAAGGCAACAGGCTTACATTGCCAGGTCGAGGTAAGGATTGTACTTTCTTAAACACTTGAATTATTTGGCCAGGTAAAAGAATTGGTTCCTAATTATTTAAAAAAATTTTCAAGATTATAATTTATCCATAGAATTCTATTTTCATTTCATAAAATTCAAATTACCGTATCGATCATCTTTTCCACCTCTTCAGTCTTTCCTTCCCGAAGTGTTTATTTAATATGTTGAAATATAATAGATTTAACACCAGAAGTTTTGGTGTTAATCGACTGTTTCATCAATTAATTTCTTTTAATACGTTGAGCACACATTAGGGGAGTGACAGTCAACTTTCCGATTAGACAGTATCAGTTCACAGGGGATGATAGTAGAATTTTCGTTTGGTCGGCGTTGATCAGTGGGATTGACAACTAACTTTTTATTTTGACGTCATTGGTCCGTGGTACTGACATTCACCATTATCAAAATTATAAAATAAATGTTGTAAATTACCTAGAAAATTAACTAAACTGATAGTTACCTTTTGTAATATGTATAACTATAAACCTCATGAAAATTACCACATTTATTTTATAACCCTGATAATGTTGCATGCCGATCCCATTCATTAATGTTATAAACACAAAAATTTGTTGTCAGTGCCCAGATACTGACGGCGTGGTCCACCGCTTACGTCTTCTTAAATAAGAACATAAGACTTCCTTTTACCTTTTCGATTTTTATTATTTTACAAACATGTAACACTTGCTGTAAAAATAAGTCTTGATACGTTTTCTGGGTGCAAATTAACATAAAACTCCGCCCAATCTTCGGAGAACTATGGTATTATCACAGATAGTTCTCAACAAGCATCAAACGTTAGGGGTCTACGGTCATCGGTATCATTCACAGGGTTAAATCGCGTACAACAACGACTTGTAAAAGCCACTTTCGCGCTCTTCAGTTTTTGTGTCGAAAAACCCCAGGACATTTTTTCAATGTTGACAATTGAAGGAAGACTTTGTTAAGATATTCTGTTAAGAATGCATCAGGTTTCTCTTTTATCATATAAAGTAATTCCAAATTAGGATACAAGCACGAGAAGATTGTTCTTGTTGTGCACTACATAAAATAAAACACCAACTTTAGCTTATTTTGAAATAAAATCTCAAGAAAGTGGCTTTTGGCTTTTTCGAAGTAATTTGTTAAAACCCTCCCGGTATTTAAACGGTTAAAAACCATCTTAATGTTTCTACTCCAATGAACTTCTCGATATTATCAATGACCTGAAAATTGTCCATCATATGAAATGTACGAGAACGTGATAGACGTTCTCCGTTGATCGTCTTGACTCGTTCGTTCCAGGTTCGCCTCACCCGAGGGAGATCACGTCACGTTGTTGAACGTTTTTCGCGCGTATAAGAGCACAGTTCAGAAGAAGGTCTGGTGCCACGAGAACTTCCTGCACCACAGAAATCTGGAGTACGGCAACGAGGTGCGCCAACAGCTAGCCGCATTGGCGGAACGCGCGAATTTGGAGAAGGCGAGTTGCGGAACGAATACGGAACAACTCAGGAGAGCACTCCTCGAGGGCCTTTACGAGAATCTCGCGGAATTGCAGAGGGATCAGACTTACGTCACTGTGAGTATTTATCTTCTGTTTGAAATTCTTCACACGATGCCAGCTTTAATGTTCGTAGCGAACGTTTTACTTGAGATGGATGTTTAAACAAAACGTTTCGCGTGAAATGTTCTTTTGCATTTTGCGAATAATCTTCCATCGGTGAAATATATCGGGGTGTCGAGAAATTTCGATGTGATTCGTTTACGTAACGTTGTAACATTGCACAGTAATATTTTTCTGGTAACCGCGAAGCGCGGAATTGTTTCGGACGTTGTGTTATCAGGCGCGTTTGTCGATACAATGGAATTAATCCGGGCAAAACGTCACGTACGAGTTGCAAAAATAAATATCGTTCGGCAGAAGTTTTAACGAGATATGGGGTAATTCGAGGAGATTAAATAATGGTAACGGAGTTATCGTAGAACCGACAGCGAAATCTATGAAAGTTTTCAACGACAATTATCAACGTTTCGTTTCCCAATTACGCGACAAAAGCTGAATTCGAAGGGGGGTGAAAAGCGATGAGGGTGAGATTATTGCAATGTTTTTGAGGAACTTTGACATTGCTCGTGGAATCGAATTATGTCGTTAGTGAGATTTTATTGATTCAAGTTAAAAGTAATTTATTATCCGGAGAATTAAATATCGCTGTTTCAATTTGTAATTTAACACTAAAACTACCGACGTTATCTCTACTAAAATTTAAATTTATTGAACAAGTACTTTGGAAAAAGATAAATCAAGAAGCGAAAGGATTAGTTAATTGACTAATTTAGGCTTTATATGGTAGAAGTAGAATTTTTACTTCACGGCACTCCTATTAATTTAGGTAGTTTTTTGAAAAAATTGAGAACCGATCATTATGACCGCTTTGGTAGGTTTAGTGTTAAAAATAACTAAGAATAAAGTAAAGATAATTATCGCATAATCTTAGAAATCAGTTACAGTTGTCAATGTTCAACAAAATAATTTTCACCCTTTCATTTAACAACTTACAAAAAGACGTGAGCATAAAAAACGGACTTAATTAATTTAAAAATCTAAGAAGTCAGTTACAATTACCAACATTCAGCCAATTAGTCTCACAACATCTGCACAAAAAAAATAAATATTATCATTGCAGTTAATAATTTAAAAAAAAAATCTTACCACCAGAAGCGCATCCAATTAACACATAATTGACAAGAAAGAGTAACAATTTCTAAAGTTGCGTGTAAAAAATCGTTCATCACCTTCGTAAAGAACATACGTTAAAATATCCCAAGAAAAACCAGACCCTACGGTCTGAAAAAACTTTACGTCGCGAGATTACAAGAAGTTTTTGAGGAACGTTACCGTTATTCCGTTGTCATGTCGAGAATTTGAAGCTTAAACGAGTTTCTCGAGTATAGGGTGCAGTTTAAGTAAGTTTTCTCTCTGTCGGGAGCGAGTGGGTAACGAGAATTTAGGAGTAATTGGATTGTACTGTCGTGTAGGTGAGCTCGAAGCAGCCGGTAGCTATACATCCTTCCTCGACGTTACACGGCACGAAACCACCCCTCCTATTGTTCACGGAGATTGTAGCCACTGGAAGATGTTACATTCGCGGTCTATCCGTCATCGAGTCCTCCTGGTTGACCGAGAAAAGCACGGCTGCTGGTAGATACGACTGAAAAGGATTGTGGATGCACTTGGTGAACTTTTTGCATCTAATTGTACGAGTCGAGGAAGGGGGTGATGTAGACGTGAAAGGAAAAGACTGACAATCTATGTGAGAAATTTATAATTGATACGTGATAAGTTGTAATACGAAAGTTAGTCGAGCAGTGGAGGGATGATTTTTTTTTATTCTTGACGTATTAATAAAAATACTTGTTACTTCTTGATGTTGGCTGTTTTTATTTTGATCGTGTGCATTCAGGAGTGAATGTTTTTAGGGGTGTGTTTTTTTATTCTGGATTTTTTAATTGACGGATTTTGATTTTTCGATTGTGGGTTACTTGGTACTGAATTTAATGTAGCTAAGTTATAGGGAATTAGTAAAATGAGTCAATGTTACCTATTTAATTCTAGAGTTCTACGATCTGTCGGGTAATTTAGATTTTATGAATTGAGAGTAAAATATTTAGTTTGTGTGTTGCCTATCAATTTGAAGAATTAATTATGTGGATGATCTGGATAGTCTTAGTGTTAATTTACAGAATTTCACAGTCAAGATGTACCCTGTCTCTTCGAGAATCTCGAATAAAATAAACCGTTAATTGGACCACATCGTAGCAGACAAAGAGGGTGTCTCCTTCTGCAAAGGTAAGGGGTTAACACGAAATATTAAGGGCATCGCCATTGTCAGGAAAAAAAGGTCGTTCGTTCAAAGGCGCCAACAGAACAATGCCAGCTCTTTAGCGAATCTTCCACATTGATCGATCAACGAGCAAAATGTGTGACACTTACAACATACAATATTAGCGTTCGATTTAACGCAATCGTCGATTACATTCACCGTCATAACTATTTGCAACAATCAAACGAAAATGTAGGATATTCGTGAATGTTCACGGGAAACGTGCAAATTGGCCGGCACGATGGCACTTTCTGAATCGTTCAATTATCAAGACAAATAATTCGTCAATTTGTTACGTCGGGCTTTTCGAGGGTAATTGTGTTTTCATCGTGCGCGATTGAAATGATTCCGGGGAGGCGTACCGGCCAATAAAATGGTTAATTAACACCGTGCAAACGGTCTGTTTGACGAGAACGAACAGACAAAGCATAGTCGTCGGATGGTTCGGCGTGTGTCATCACAACAGGTGGCTACCTCGGGAGAGTGGTATTACAATTTGATGTAAATAGTACCGTCATTTTCGGATTGTAATCAACTATTAACGATATTAGTCTTGCTTTCGTTTATATCCTTAATTGACAACTCAGAAAGTAGGTATTTATTTCGGTCTTGGTAGTAATAGCGGAGTGTTATCAATTTTGCAAGAAATCCTGAGAATATTTTACAAAGTAGACTGTCACACGGTGAATAATAAGTTAGGAAGAATCTGTGAAACGTGATGGAAATTTTAGTATAAAGACAATAACAAGAAATTTTAGATTTTACTCCAAAGGAGCTACAGCTTTTAAACACTAGAACTACCAAACCAGTCAAAATGACTGGTACACAATTTTTTCAAAAAATTCTCAAGGATTACATAAGAGTCATAGAATAAATATTCTACGTCTATATAAATAAACATAAATCACTCAATGGATCAAATTTTCCGTCGCTTGATTCCCCCTTGTTCAAAGTATTTAATGGATAAATAACAAATATGTTGGATTTGTCGCCGGTAGTTCTAGTGTTAAATAAACTTATTTAACTCTGTGTAATCAGGTTTTTTTCTTTATAGAAGATAGATCGAATAAGAGTACAATGAAAATATAGATATTTATTTAGAGTTTTGTAATTATTAGTTTAAAAAATAAGGTATGATACTCGATGCTGTATAATTCGAATTTGATGGATTTGTAAGTTTACTAGAGTCAAGGTTGTTAACACTTTGAAGTCAATCTTTTGCATTAAAACCTGCGAAAAACGTCTGACACGAAATATATTGATAATTAAATACTTTTCTTGCATCTCACGCTTCTTGAAAAACGTTTCGACTGTTTCAAAACGAGACACTGACGCGATAAATGGAATAGGGAATTTTTGTAGTTTTCCAGAAATGATTAAATTTTAAATATCAATGCGTTACGATACAATGAAGTTATCCGTGTGCTATTAATATTGCGTTGTGTTATATCAGAAATCAGAGCAATTAATTTTGAGTCACGGTGCAATGCAGTCACAAAAAGATATCGTATGGCAAGGGGTTAATTATTTCGCGCTGCATTGTGGATTTACTGTTCGAAGATTTGAAATGAAATCGAAATTACACATTGAAACATTAGAATGAAATTATGTAGTGGTCGTTACAGGTGTTACTGGCATAGATACTCACTTAGGAGCATTATCACGCCATGCTCTACGGTACGCTCTGTTCTATAAACTTGCATTAATTACCGCTTTACCGAGGGAATATTGAATTTGTAGCGTGTAAGCCGATCGTTGAACGAAGGAACGGTATTGTGCTTAATTATACATTTTATGGATGGTTACTTTTAGTAGACTGCCACTTTGCTACTACCACGCGGGGATCATTTTGCTACACAGTTTGAAATGTGGCGGTAAAAGTGTTCTGTTAGTAATCAAATTTAAAGTTTCATAGAGATAGTATTAAATCGTTAAATAAAATTTATTGAATTTTCTGATCATTGTGACAGGGATTTACGTCATTTCTTCCCGGTTTAAAAATGTTTACAATTTTACCCTTTTACTAGAACTACCGGAATTAAATCTGTTACATATAAGTACTTCGAGAAAAAGAGAATTAACACACCGCCGCACATCTCATCAAAATTTGTTTGCTTGGCGTCGGTAGGATTGTTTCAGATCATTCCTCTTGTCATAAATCGTCAAGTTTTACTAATCTCATCGTCAATTCTCTTGAGTTTTTAATCCTGTCCCTCTATTTTCATGAAATTTCGAGGAATATGTAAATATATGAAAATACATGTAAAATTTTTTTGTTTCATATTTTTTTTTATTTATATTTTCTTATTTATATTTTGCGCACGACACCAGAGTGGTGTCGCCGGACGGCATAGTGTTAAGAGGTGAAAAAGATGATAGATTCTCTTTATGAGATACACGTAGAATATCTATCCCGCAACTGTTTCATAAACCTGAAAAATTTTTTGAAAAAATCTCTCTACCAGTCATTTTAACCAGTTTGGTACCAACCAATAAATAATTTCCCAAATTAAACCATTAACAATGTCAAGCAGAATAGTATCAAATACACCCAATAATACCCTATCCTCTCTTTCAAACGGCTCCTAACCCGTAAAACGTCTGGTAACCGTGACACCGTGGATAAAGTCTCAACGAAAGCTCCGGAATTAAAGTGAAATCAACGTTTGAAATTAAGGAAAGACCGAGCATACTGCTACAGGATAATTATGTAAATTAAATCGTCGAATTACCAAGGTAACACGTCACGGTGCCATTCGCGCCTTCGTTTTATCAAGTTATCGTTCGTCCTTGCCTCTTACGGCCCCCGACATTTCTAGCATGGCTGTTTCACGGAGGTTCCACCGTCTCACGATGGTTCTACCGTCTCATGGAGGAAAATCGCATTCCTGGATGTCGCGTGGTATTAACCGTATCAGCGTCCTCCATCGTGTAAGGTTCTCCCTCGATTTTGCTCGGAGTATTACGCTTCGTCGTCTACTCGTCACCCCATTTACCGAGAAACATCCCCTTTGTTCTCAGACACGTTCCGCCTATAAGACTCTCCACCTTGACGAGCCGCTCGTGTCGTGCTTAGAAGCTGCTCCAGATCCATGGAATCCCCGATAACCATATTATTTTCTTCTATTCTTCCTCGAGAGATTCTCATATACGTTCCTCTTCCTTTCAATCACCGCACTGTTCTCTCGGACTCGTAATACCGATCGGGAATATCGCGCTATTAAATTCCGAACTTTTCCTCTTAATCGAGGAATATCGAATGGGTCGAATCATATTTCTCTATGGTGGAATTTTAGAGGGATGTTTTAATGAAAGTGTGATCTGAGTTGTTATACTGATGGGAAGGTATGTTACGTGTTTGTAGGAAGAAGAACCGAGGGGTGTCTTTATGGATTGTGTTTTAATTGAAAGGAGATAAATTGATGCTTTGATGAAGATATAAGGATTTTGATTATATTATGACACTGAATTAAATTTGATTAGAAATAGTAGTATTCTAATTTTATGGGTTGAATTTGTGTGACTGGAGATTGAAACGGTTTGGAGACTCGGAGAATTATTAATATTTGGTAAATTAATATTAGTGTTTCTCTTTTTCAAATATTTTTGACGAGATAATAGTAATCGTGTGGCAATTATTGCATTTGGAAAGTTTTGTATGATCGTATTTGTTTCTACGTCTTTAGATTTAATTCTATCCAAAGAAGATAACCACGAGAAAATGGAACAGTTGGGAACAACATGAGATCATTAACCGAAACAAAGTCGTATTCCATTAAACAAGTACCGTACGATTGCTTTTATCTACCGCAAACATGTTTGCCATGGTTCTCCGAAATTCTTGTTTCAAGTTTAATTGTTCCCGTGGCCTTAAAGAGTTTGATATTCAAACAACAATACGTTTCGCGTCAGATGGTTTCCTTTGTGTGGATGATATATCGTGTGCTATCATCTTTACCCCCGCTGCTGAACTTTTAGAACATCGATCCTTGCGAGTTTCTCGTTCGTCGCAATGAACTCGTAATTATTTCTACAATGGTGCATCTTCCGCTACAATGAGTTCCATGGGGATGTAGTATTGTATCGTGGCACGTCAGAAACTAATAAGTGCACGGTTGTTTGGTGTGGATATCGTTCATGCGAACACGGCAATGCGAACTTACTTCAAAGGAGATATATAGTTGCAACAGACTTTTTTATATATTAATGAAGATATTTTTTTATGGTGAAGTTTACGAAAGTATGACACACAGGGATAAAATGAGGGAGTTGAAATGTAGAGGATTTTAGGCGATTGTTCGTTAAATATTGTGCAAACTTTTATGAGACCTTATAACTCTAAGGATATACCTGCGTTTTTATTCTTCTAAGTAATTTTTTTCTAATTTTCGAATTTCTTAAGCTCTCTGTGTAATGATGTAAATACACAGTGCTAACTCTACTATTTCAAAGTCTATTTTTAACATTTGTCAATGTGCCAGCGTGAAATTAATATTTCGAGGTAAAAAAGTTGATCTACAGAAGGTTAATACAATATATCGTAGTTAATTATTATTTGCAGTCTTTCATTCGTACAATAGCAATTTGCTAATACGTATTCGCAATATTCCCTGGTTATATAAAAATCAAGAGGAGAAAATTATTTTCAATTTTCCATACTAGTCAACGCCCTTAATTATTCTCAAAATAAGGTTCACAATTTCCTCGTACCTCGCGTTCTTTAATTATTCCATGCGATAGCTACAGACCCCGTAAATATGTATTGTTTCAGCTACTATCACAAGATCTACGTCGACTTCGTCTCTCACGAAATATTAATAGCTACGCACATAAATTAATTAAAATTTTATTGCCTTTCTACGATCTCGTTGCTTCCCCTGGGGCTGCACCCTTATATTTTGCGACCTGTCCTTTGCGGTGGTTCGATAACTTCCCTCCAGGCATCCTGGTATACCTACGAAATTGAGTTAGCCGACTTTCACTAGTGAAATCGACGGTGGAAAATAGAACTCGAAAGTCGGAGATCTTATCTATCTCGTGAAAACTGCGATTCCCTCGCGAACTTTACATTCACATCCGATGATTTTAAATCTAGTCTTCGCGTATATTCATTCGTAGATATTCTCTTCAATGGGAAGATGGAATTTAGTATCTCACAAATTTTTCAAAATACTCTTCCACTATATGGAAAAGAAATATGTTTATAAATTGCTTAAAACAAACTTATAAAAAATCTTTCATTAAGCTCGAATGAAAATAAAGCCTGCGCTTCCCGCCTTTTCGTCAACGCCCTTCTAAAATCGGACACCATTGGCTTCAAAATTAAATATCTCGGTTGTTTCTTGGCCGACCGTCATGGAACTTATTTATTCGTCTTCCTGAGACTTCAGGCTTTCAAACTATGCCACTACAATCGTTTTTCAATCGTTAGTTTTTGTACGACGAACTCGAGAAAAAAACAAAAGCCTGTCACGTTTAAACGAATGTAGATGGAAATTCTTCTGTGGAGGTACGTTAAACTACATTCCTTCCCGGTTAAAACGAGATAACAATCGTCCCGTTATGACACCCAGAAGCCGAGAGACATTAACACTAGAACTACCAAACCAGTCAAAATGACTGGTACACAATTTTTTCCAAAAATTTTCCAAGTTCATAGAAGAGCCATAGAACAAAAATTCTGGGTCCATCACAAGAGACATAAATCACTAAATTCATCATCCTTTTTGTTACTCGATTCCTTCTTTTTCAAAGTACTTATTTAATACATTGGAATATGATAGATTTAACGCCGGTAGTCCTAGTGTTAATTCAAAGCGAACCCTACACCGTTCCCGGGCCCCCATGACTCCTCTTGCACAGCCGCTCAAAAATTGGGCGCCATCGGTTTTGAAATTGAATACATACTAAGAGAAAGCATGCAAAATAGAGAGATCGTTGAATGAGTGTGTGAAAAAGATGTAAAAATCAAAAGTGGGTTTGGATTATTTAAAAAAAAATACGAGGTACGAGGGCGAACAGTAAGAAAGCGAATGTGACAAACGTGTATCGACCATTCATTTATTAAATATATCGTTTAAATTAGAGTTCTTTATGCTTGTTTCAAATTTTCATATATGTATACTTCCTCCACAATATTAAACTGCACATGCACAATTATGCGGAAGTATAATGTGAAAGGTTGTGCGATACGAAGGAAATTTCGTTCAACCTTCAACGGATTAAGAAAAAATCGCCTACCATCCAATTACTCTCTAATTACGAGTCATTCAGTATATTCTAAGCATTCCTTAGAAACGTGATATTACGTGCTAAATATCCCAGACACGATGGATGGCGGTTCGGGCGAATGAAACTTTCGATATCACGTACTAAACGTTCTCAAAGTAAGGTTGCTCTCTCCGCTACTGCAGTGATCAAAGTTAGAGAGAACGACGTCGAATGATATCGAGTTGCGGTGGAATTATAAATACGGAACTTGAACGCCGGTAAATTTGCGGGAAATCTGACGCTTCTGCGGCTGAATCCCTGATTTCGAATTACCGCGGTGCTTCGCGGAATCTCGATTATCTTGGCCGAGACCGAACAGTTGGAGCATTGTGGACGATAACGAGTTGCACGAGTAATTAGTTGAATTTCAATTACTTTAGTTTAATACGACGTTCAAATTGACGGTGGAACATAATGCCTTATATTAACTATGAAATTGACGATCAACGTTCAACGATGACTATAGCCTTGGATAATTATGGCGACGACAAATTTCCATTCATGTTTAATCGCAATTTTAGTGGCAAGTTTATCGTCATTTTAGTGGCAATTAAGAAGAAAAACAAGACAATAGAGTTTTTCAACATATTTTCTTCTTCTCCCTTTAATACTACATAAGAACTTATTTAACACTAGAACTACCGGCCTCAAATCTATCATATTTTAATAAATGAAATAAGTACCTTGAAAAAGGGGGAGTAAAGCGGCGGAAAATTTGATCGATTGGGTGATTTATGTTTATTGATATAGACGTAGAATATTTATTCTATGAGTCTTACGTAAACTTGGAGAATTTTCTGAAAAAATTGTGTACCAGTCATTTTGACTGGTATGGTAGTTCTAGTGTTAAAATAAACACACTCTTGCCTTTAAATTGATAAAAAATGTACAATTTTTATCGTTACAGTTTAGAAGCTATTAGAAATTCATTTTTATAAATTTATTACTATGAATATATAGCTGCAGAGAGTATCTCTTGCAATTTTCCAGAAACTCATAAGTTAGTTTTGTTTTTTACATTTTGAAATTCTTTAAAACGTTTCTCGCGTTAGCAAAGAAGCAATATCGTGATAAAACTAATTTTTATGCATACTACGATCACTCGGGTATCTCGACGCTGAATTTCAACGTTGCGCAGAGTTACGTGAGAAGATATTCGATGGAATTGGCAAACGTTCGCGTATCTTAACACCATTTTTCGCGCGGTCGAGGAGAAGAGAAAATTGCAACAATAATTATACTGTTCATCATGATTTTCTTTCGTGAATTTCCGGTAGATGAATAACTTTTCGTAAAAATACAGAAATACAACAGTAACAAGTTCCCACATTGGCACTTTTTTAAACTATGAACGTCATTTACAATTTGAATCAACCAAATTTAGTAATCATATATTCTAAAATATTCGAAATGTTTTCCTCTATTTTTTAAGACCAATTTGAACTTCCTAGCGTTTATAGTTTTTACGTAATATCTTATTTTTTACTAAAATCGGGTGTTTTTACTCAAATTCATTTTTTTCTCAGAAACTGAGGTTGATTGAGCAATTCTATCGGCGAATTCATGTTTACGATGAGCAAATCTACGAGAATCGCTTTCTGGATATTGGTAAAAGTTAAAAAAGTTCTTTGTTGAACAGTCTTATCAGTTAGATGGAGAAATTCGAGCACATATGTGCTTACAGAAATTAGAACTTATTTCGCAAAGTTTTAAAACTCTCTACTATGAATTTCGGTGATTTTCCATTACGCTATCTTCATTATGCGAAAAATTCGCAGGTTTTTTGATCGGTGAGTCCGTCGTGTTTACGGCTCGAAACGAGCTAGAACGGATAAACAGACGAGGAAATGAAACTACACGAAGGTAACGTTTCGTAGAAACGTAGAAATACAGAAACGCTGTGAATTCACGATTCGTTTCAACGTTTCCTGTGTCTCGGATACGTTGGGAATTTATTTTTCTCTGGTGTATCCCGTAAAATCGTGGCGCTTCTGTTCGAGTCTCGCTATTTTTCTGGGTTTCCCTGGTAATCTTTATCGATTATTGCCGATGCATTTACGCGAATGTAACGTAGCACGTTAAAACGGCTAAGAGGATTTCTAAATTGTCTTCGCACCACCGTGCACGACGATATTTTACATACACCATCGTCGTTTTTCGGCTTTGCTGTTCGCGCTCGAATTGATCGATTCATCGGTGAGATCGTTTGATTAAAGTCAAACTCGTACTACTGAAATTGCATGGAATATTTGTAATAAAATTTTCAAGCAATGAAAATATTTTTGTCGTAAAAAAATTCTGGTTCATAGAGACTGTGTTGTATTAATTAATAAATTTGATAAAATGTCTCTGATGTAACGGTGACTTGAGCTCGGACTCACTAATTAGAAATTTGATTCATTCACTGAATACTCACAATAGCAGCCTTTGAAATATTCCATCACTATTCATTAAAAGCCAGTTCTCTATTAATGAAAAATTAATTTCCTTTCAGCAGTATTAGCATTTAAACTTCCTCCTCTACAATATAATAATTAAAAAATGTATAATTTTCATTATCACCGCACGACGCAACAAATCCACCTTCTAAATGGAAAAAGTAATAACTCGAAAACTATGTCTATTAGAGGAGAATGTTTTATACAAAAGTTTCATAGTATTATATCTAGAATGTAAGGGCAATAATTATTTCTTACTTATTACATAAATTCAATATTATTTAAGGTAAACTTCATTCTTTTACATGAAAATACATATCATTCTTGGTACACTTTCATTTTACGAAAAAAAATGAAAAAAACTTTCTAGCAGTCATTTTGTTTTTAAACTTCACGTTAAAAAGACATTAATAGTAAGAAAAATTTATGAAAGTCTCGGTACTGCTACTGTACACCCCAGAAACTCATACAATTCAAAACGAAAGCTTTTATCACGACAATAATAAATCCAATAATAATATTAAAACCACATAAATAACAAAATAAATTGCAAGTATCACAATACGACACGCGGCTTCCTTCCCTTCAAAGAAGATCGTCCAGCTTCAATTTCCGGGCGATCAAATCGTGGTCACTCGCCGTAGATATCACGAAGGTATTCACCTCATGAAGGAAAGAACGTAAAACGGAGGACTAATTACTTCGCTGCTCAAAAGAGTCTCAGAGAGTGACGGATAGTCGCAGGGAGGGTCCATTCATCCCTTCAACGAAAGAGACTCATAGAATACACGAGGCTAAGGGAGAACGATGCAGAGGGTAGATACATAGACATAGACGTCTCTCCGAAAGAGGCCTGGAATAATCGTACCGACGTGAAGCGACTACGAAAAGAAGAAAGAACGATTTTCCCCCGGCTGGTATTACCAAGACCTTTCTCCTTTTCTCTTCACTGTTTTTTTATCATCCCTCCACGCTCAACGAGGGTGCATGCGAACGGGCGTGATTAAGAATTAAATATTTACGAGGATCGTCTTGATGCTTCCGGTTGAAATTCACGACGGTCCGATGACGTTGGCCCTTGTGAATAGAACTCGCAACACGAAACACGACTCGACGTTATAGACAGTGTCCTGAAAAGAAAGCAAAAATAGCCGGCCAGCTCTTTTCTCCTTGATGGAACGAAAGCATCGTGTACCCGTGCCTCTATGGCTTTTATTTCCAACGTGAGGGGGACGACGACGGGGTTGTCCTTGGTAAGACGATCCTTAAGAGATCCTTAATAATGAATTCCCCTCTGAATGTCTAGTCGCACCCGTTGCTACCCTCTTTCGCGTGTTCGCTCATATTTATGCGCCTCTTTTTTCTTCCACGTTCCTTTCGAGATGAACGACTATGCGCGAGTGGATTGAACCGACTCGCAAACTCGAGAAGAGACGAATGTCGCTATTTCGAAACCCCTATGGCTAATTTTTTTCCTCGCGACAACACCTAAACGGTAGGGAGGTTTTGGGAATGGGGATGACGCTCGAGGTAGGGTACTTTTGGTTGCAGAAGGGTCGGAATCGATTTATTTGCTGAGAATGGAGGAGTACTTTGTATTTTGTGGTTTTGAATGAGAAATTGAGAGTGTGCTGATACGTGAGATTTCTTTTCCTGGAATTTTTTTTTAGGTATAACTGCTGTCGTTGTTGTAAATGTATGGGAAGTTAGGAGACAGGAGCGTATTTCATTTTTGGACTGGGGGGTTGTTTGAGAAAGTTAG
The DNA here is from genome assembly GCA_910591515.1 of Cerceris rybyensis. Lineage (NCBI taxonomy): Eukaryota > Metazoa > Arthropoda > Insecta > Hymenoptera > Crabronidae > Cerceris > Cerceris rybyensis. The sequence continues at coordinate 12,568,313 of OU342799.1, forward strand.
TTAGCAAGGATATTTTTAATAAATAAGATGTTTTATTTTTCGTGCTGTACCTAGTGTTATTATTTTTCTTTTGTAAAGTGTTTTTGCTGTGGCTTATCATTTTTAGATTTTCTTGTTTCTATTTGTTAGCTGTTTTGCAGAAACTATTGTTTTAGATTCCCAATTAGCAAGATTGTGATAAATATATTGTATTTCAAGTTTTTTTGGAGATGATAAAGGTGTTTGAATTAAAGTTCATTGATCGGAATTTGGAAAACTCTTGGATTATTTTATATTTCATTTAATGGAGGGATGAAGAATATTTGTACACAAAAGTTTATAGTACATGAGATTTCAATATTGAAGAATTTTCATCGTAGACATTTTACGGTTAAATGCACCGGCTAAAAAGCTTCAAGACTCTAACGGTTGACACAGGTGCACACAAGGAAGACAACTACCCCGTTTGATCGTCTCTCTTCGACTTTTCTTCCATGGGGTAGTGTCAACAAGTCGCGCGAGGAATGAGTCTGGTATCTCGTTTCGTGCGAATCCCGCCCTCTTTCATAATTGATCGCCCCTATCATTTCGCTTTTCATGGTCTTTCTTGTGCCCTCTGATTACTCCTCTCCGTTCTGTTTGATCTTTTTTCGTGGCTCTTCGTGCGAGTCCATTCAGAGCCTTTAATCCTTTCATGAGCCACTTTTTCCTCGTCTATTCAGCAACGTGTTTCCTACCAGACGGTGAAAAAGTATCGCAAATTCTAATGGATTAAAACTATTCCTAGTTAAATTCAAATCTCATTAAGTATCGTGAAATTCTCGCTATTCGTTATGTTTCACGGAATGAAAGTTTGAAAAAAGAGAATCTGAAAAAAAAAAGTTTCCTCGATCTCCGTTTGACCCGTCATCGAGGTTCTCGTGTTCTCGCTGCTGTTATCGATACTTCGTGCAACGATCGTCCGTCGAGGAAAACCTCGAGGATGAGAAAGCCAGCAGCAACAGGTGGCATCAAAAATTCATTCGCGATGCTCGCTATCGACTAACAACAGACACCTGTTTCTGGGATATTGATGCTCTTAATTGTAACTCCGTAGTGTCGAAGGCCCTATGTGCTATTGCCAATCCGTTAACTATACTCTATCTTCATTTCCCTCTTTGTCCCTCTTGATTTCTGATTCTCTTCTCCGTCTCTCTTGATTTCTCCCTCCCTGTTAAACGTAAATTATCGGTTATCTTCCACGGGGAACTCTGACTCTGATATTAGCTGATCGATAGGGTCATTATGATAGTGCTGTTTCAACGGAACATACGAAATACCGTGAAGATTCAACGTTCATGGATTAACGGTTTATGGTTGCTTTTACGAGTGCTTTATCGTTACTTTGGTATTGCTGATACGAGTGGTACTTGTCGCATGACAAATAGCCAAGCATTTTGCGCCCGATTGCACTGAAATGATCGCAGGAATCGTGATATCGTGGAAGTTTTTCGTTATTGCTCTTGACGAAATCGTGACTTATCTGCACGTTAAATAAAGAGATCTTGAAAACAATCTTAACACGTCCACTGCCATGGGGGTCACCGGTGACCGGCGCTATTGAATTCAATGAAATTTCATGTTACGTCTAAATTGTAATATTTATGAATTTTCTAATGTATTGAATATTTGAATATTGACGTTAAGAAGACAAAGATCTGCTGAATATAGATCTATCAGTGTCTTTAAAGTTTCTGCTTTACAAATATGTCATTTTAATTAAAAAAATTTCACTTCAGTAGAAATGACGAAATAAGAGAAATATTTATGGCGTTCAATGTGTTAAATAATAAAATTTAAAGGATAAAAGGGTACTGCAATTATTTATCCATTAAAATAAGTATCTCAAACTCGCGGACCATCAAAACAAAGATATCAAGTATCAAGAAAACAAAAATTTTACTATTAAACTTCTTTTTTTCTATTTTTGAAAAAATCAATGTTCATATAAAAATTGAAGTTTTTATCTTTCCACTATCCACATAGACTTTGATCTTATCATTTCTCTCATGTTAGCCTTGGAGTTTCACATGTTTAGTTTAAATGTTGATCACCTAATTTCACGTCCTTAAGAACAATTGTGTGTTGTAAATTTAATGTTTCTGATACATCAAGTTTCCTTTGCATTGCGTCAAGACATTCCCAAAAATCGTGACATCATGGAACTTTTTAGCTATTGTTCTTAACACGATTATGATTTGTATCTACGACAAACAGTGAGATTATCATTGATCATTGATACAACAAGGATAAACCTCTACGATATAAATGTTTAACAAGCAATTACAAGTTGACACAATGAAATTACAGGGATAAAACGATAACACTTTTATTTGCTTCCTAAATATTGATCACACAATTAAACATCCACACGCACAGTCGCGTGTGGTAAATCCATTAACATACACGATTAAGTTCCAAGATAATTCTACCTACTATTACATGTCTAAAAGGGTACAAAAAGTCAACGTTCAATATTCAAACGTAAATTATTCGCATAGAAAGATTCGCAGGTAATCTATGCAACACACTGAACTCTGTTGGTCTAAGCAAACGGTAAAGTTAAGATTCTATCCACAGTATGATCTTCGTCCATACGTAATCCTTCGTGCAAGCGAGAATCCTATTAGTCTCCACGTAATCTATAATTTGCCTACCAACCTGAACGAAAAGACCTAACGTTCTTAAAATACCACTCAACATCGAATGAATACTCGACACAAATATCCTGGACGATTTCTGTTTTCCAATACTCGACGATTCTCCATTTTGATTTTCGAATCTGGATGAACGACTGGCTCTTGAATTTCGGTTAGTTCCTTTCGTCCAGCTGTCGTAATGTTCTATAAATTGCTGGTACATGACGGGAAGTAACGAGGAAATTCTCATGGGGCTCTGGTTAGATTTCTCTCTCTGCTGTGGCTCCTTAAGGGTCGACAGCTCGGGCGAATTTTCAGTGAAAAATCTCCTTTGCCAATGATTATCGTTAGTTGTTGGTTTAGAAGCTTTTAGATTGTTTTGTAGTTGTGGATTAATTTGTTCGTTCTGGTATGTAAAATATTTTTTATTAAAATTGTAAGGATGATTTGGATAAGTTTCTGTTTGCATGGGAACTTCTGGATTTAATGGGAAATTTGAATCGGTTCTCCTTGATATAAGATGAGAAAATACGTTTAGAAGAGAACGAAGAAGCTTTAGAATACTTGTAACAATTGTTAAAACAGTATTGTTAGATTGTGTTGCAGAAAGTATTAGGTTTCTTGCTGATGAAGTTTCTGTAGATGTTTTACCGTTGGAAATGTTGGTATCGCGTTTAAATCTAGATTTTTTTGGAGAATATTTAGAATCTTCTTTCCATATTTGAAATTCAGAATTATAAGAATTCGCTTTTCTTTTAATATTGGGAAATCCTTTCTTTTTAGCCTTCTGGAGACTCTTTTGGTTGTACTTTTTAAATCGCAAATCGTTTAAAAATGTATCCTCTCGAAGAACAGATCGCGGAGGAGAAGAAAGCGATTTTTGCTGTTCTTCGCGAGAAAGTTTGAGTGAAAACATACGTTCCACGGAACTATCATCGTTGAAAGTGGCATGGTTCATTTTCCGATATAAAAGTTTACGATGTATATCCGCTTCAAGGTCCTCCGATCGTCCTCGGAGTTTGCGATCGTCTTCTACCCCGTTTCCTTCGAATTTAAGATGAGAAAGCCCCTTGACAATCTTCGTGTTTCGGTTGGATAAACGTCCATCGTCGCTGGTACGTAGTTTCTCCCAAGACGACAGAGATAAAGAAGAAAAAGGTAAAGAAAACGAAGAAGAAACATGGCCTCCGATGCGCGAAAACTCGCTACTTCGATAAGAATGACGAAACGTATCTTGAGGATGCTTCGTTGATGTTAAGTCACGCAAAGTATACCGAGAATCTCTCCCATAAAGCTCGCCTTCCCTCCAAGTCACGGGAGTCTTTGAAGGTGCATCCGAAGTTGGAAATTGTTGAGCGAAAAGTTCGCCAATGTTGCGTGCTATGCGTCCTTCAGGAACTATCTTAATATCTTCCTTCGAATCTGTAGAATTCGACGTTTCTCGAGAACGTTGACGACGTGCTTTGACATCTTGTGACGTCCAATTTTCCCTACTTTTTCTCGAAAGAATAGGATTTTCGTCCATGATATCTGTCTTCGTTTGATCGTATCTAGTTGCTTGGACATCCCAATGATCTTGGAACATCGTCCGTGACATTCGTTTTCCGATGTTGCGTCGTTCAGGAGTTATCTTAACATTTCCTTTCAAATCTGTAGAATTCAGAGTTCCTCGAGAACGTTCTCGACGTGCTTTGACACTTTGCGACGTCCAATTTTCACGTTTTCCTGAAAGAACGATATCTTTGCCGACGTTATCTGTTTTCGTTTGGTCGTATCCAGTTGCTTGGACATTCAAATGATTTTGAAACGTCGTCCTTGACATCCGTTCTCCAATGTCGCGTGCTATACGTCGTTCAGGAACTGTCCTAACATTTTCCTTCGAATCTGTAGAATTCAGAGTTTCTCGTGAACGTTTTCGACGTGTTTTAACTTTTTGTGACGTCCAATTTTCCGTATTTTTTCTCAAAAGAACGGGATCTTCGTCGATGATATCTGTTTTCGTTTGGTCGTATCCAGTTGCTTGGACATTCAAATGATTTTGAAACGTCGTCCTTGACATCCGTTCTCCAATGTCGCGTGCTATACGTCGTTCTGGAACTGTCCTAACATTTTCCTTCCAATCTGTAGAATTCAGAGTTTCTTGAGAACGTTTTCGACGTGGTTTGACACCCTGTGATGTCCAATTTTCCGTACTTTTTCTCGAAATAACGGGATCTTCGTCGATGATATCTGTTTTTCTTTGATCGTATCCAGTTGCTTGGACATCCAAATAATTTTGTAACATCGTCAATAACATTCGTCCTCCAATGTTCCGTGCTAAGTGCCGTTCAGGAGATATCCTACTATCTTCCTTCCAATCTCTAGAATTCAGCGTTTCTCGAGAACGTTTTCGACGTGCTTTGACATCTTGTGACGTCCAATTTTCCGTACTTTTTCTCGAAATAATGGGATCTTCGTCGATGATGTCTGTTTTTGTTTGATCGTATCCAGTTGCTTCGACATCCGAATGATTTTGAAACGTCGACCGTGACATCGGTGGATTCGGAGTACCACCGGTTACTCCAAGGACATACTCTGCCCAGCAATATCCTAGGATCACCTCGTCATTGTACTCCTTGTAGATACTGTGCCAATATTTGAGAGTCTTTCGTATCAACGTAAGAGGATCCATCGTCTCTTCGGCTTCTGCCGTTTCGGAAATCAGAAGAAGCGACAGGACGAAGACTAAGGGCCCGATTGGTGACATTGATCCTTATGTAAATCCTTCTAGAGTAGAAATAAATCGAATGAACTCTTTCAACGCTTCTTTTTTCTAATTTCGTTCTCGTTGACGTTGAATTGATGCTTAATTACATTCGATAAGATTTTCTCGCGTTTCTTCGTCCTTATTCTTGCACAGTCTTTTTTCTTCCCTGGTTTTGAATCATTTTGACATATCGATAAAATTGATATAGAGTTGGATTGAATTTTGCGCGAGATTGATCCTCGCATTTCAAATTTACCGGTTGTTTTGTAGTATTTCGCCAATTTTTCTTTTATGTTTGATAAGCGAGAGGAATGTGGAAGTTTATCAGGGGAGAGCGTAATACTTTAAGGAATTCTTGTTGAAAATTTCTTCTGGTATTTCAATCTTCGCCTCTTTGTATACATTTTTGTGATACTTCGTCGAATAGTAGGGGATAATTGGTTTGTTTGTGAGAAAAGATATGGTTCCTTCGAGCAGAGGGTAAGTTGCACTTAATTTTCAAGTTTCTATTTGTTGTTCCTTCTCGAACACATCCATTTGCTACTTTTCGTTCTGTTAATTTAATTTTACCCCTGATGCTTCTTTTTCAAATTTGTAATTTCTGTAAATGGAAGGAAATGCACTTTAGAATTTGTGGAAGATATTGGAAAATTTCACATAACTTCTTACGATTGCAATTGTAAGAAAAGATACAAAATTCTTTAAACTAAATCACAATAATCTAATTTATATACACGAAAAGCACAAAATACATGTTTACTTACGCAAACTCTTATACAATGTTCTCCATTTCCTATCCATTCCCAAATCGTTAATCCTCTTCATGTTTAATCGATCATCATCAAATCCAGCAGCACTATCACACCACACTAAAAAAGAAATAAACAAAATAACTCTCACCCCTTGTAACATCCACCTATCCAAGCTTCAAAGATCAATATTCCTCTTTTAAAATCAACCAAGAACGTAACACTTTACCCTTCGATTATCCTCAAATCAATTCGTCTCTTCTTCTATAAAGCTCACGATTCAACAAAATAGAAAAACCACCCCACAAAACAGCAAACAAATGAAAGAACACGTTAGAAACGTTCCCGCAAAGTGCAACGCGTGCACGAAACTAACAGGCAACTTTGGCCGACGAATCGTGGTTGGAAAGATCGGCAGAGGGCAAATTCGAGGAGGATTTCACTCTCGTAAGGTCGAACGACGAACTGACTACCTTTTACAAGAGAGGACTACGGTATAGCAACGGTGGCAATTAGAGGCTGTGCCGAAAGTGCATAAAGTGCATAACCTGCCTACGATTTCCTATCTTCTGCTAGCCTTCGGTGTTGTTGTGTTGGTAAGCGCATCTTAGGTAAGGCAAATCTAACGGTATATCTTCGGTAGAAACGAGGATAAGGTATATACCTGCATTCCTTCATCCTCGGCTCTTAGAGTGTGAATAACGTCAGGCTCAATTTCAGGATTACTTTGATGAAAGTAGCTCGATTTTAAAGACCCTGCACGTCTTACGGCACATCCTCTTTTATCCGTTTTGCAATAAGCAGAGAAATTCGCAATTTCACGGAGAGTAATTACGAGGATGAACGTTTTTCTATTTTTTTTTTCTTCTTTGGTTTTATTATGTATAGGGTTGGAGAGAATTCAGGAGGTGGAAAGTATTTTCTTTGTTCTTATTTGTTGCAATTGGTAGTAGATTGTTTTTTTTAATTTTTAATTAATTGTGGAAACTCTTAACCCTTTGCACTCCTATGTCGAGCTATACTCGACACAGCTTTCTGTGCTACTTAACGTCTTATCTATTAATTATTGACTTTTCAAAATCAAGAATAATTTTGCATCTTAACATAAATATCTTGCGGTAATTACAAATCTTTTTAGTATAATGTAAAAATGAATAATTATCAGGAGACAATTTTCAGAGACTATATTTGCTTATCTGACGGATAGTTAGTAAAATAATTCGGAGCGCAAAGGGTTAAGTTATGAGAATAATTTTACAAGATTTTTTAATAACGGTATTTATGTTTATCTAGTAATAGTGATAATTTTAGGGTCTGAGAAACGTTTAAATGAAGATGGGACGTATTTATGTATCGATAGAGTGGAAGGGGTTGATATATTTTATTTGGATTGGAAGTATTGATTAATTTTAAACATTGAATGGGAATTAGATCTGTTATATTTTAGATATTTAAAATAATTAGTTAGTTTTGGAAGGTGAGAAGATTTCTCCTTTATTCGCGGATTTTTCAGTTTACTCTCGATTAATTAATTAATAGGTTTATTAAACTTGAACGATTTGTCGGCGGCAGGAAATCACGGCAATTTTTCCTCGCAGCGTTACTACGAGCGACTAATTAATTAACGAAAGAAATAACGACGTTCAAGAAGTTCCACGGTTGTAACTTATCCGGGGTTCATTGCCCTTCCAGTCACTTGGGTATTAAATTTTGCACGAATACACTTTATATCTTGTTATATCAGTCTCCCTTCGTCGTTTCTGAATTTATTAAGAGGGAGGGTTGTCTTTTTTATATCCTCCGGGCTAATCGTAAAATTGTAACTTCTTTGCATCCCCTTCCTGCGTTTTTATTTCATGCTTCACGTTTCTGTTCAATCAATGAACAAACACATTAAAATCCTTAATTACAAAAGTGAAATTTTCTTATATCCATCTACCTATCTCTATTACCACATATTTAAATTCTCAGCCAGCTTTAACATCACCTTCGAAAAATAACAGATTCACAATAATTGCTAACAAAACATCATCTTACATTTTCCATTCTCAAATGTATACTATTAAGTTCGTTCAATTAACAAGTAATTCCAAAATCACTGAATCTGTAAACACAAATCCCTCTCTTTTTCTTTCTCCAACCCTCACAGTTCTTAAACTCGGACCCACTTCGTGATTCATCGCCCACCGCACCTTTCAGTCCCGAAACTCTGTACGTCCTTCTCTCTGCAAAGTTTACGATGGCCAATCTTCAGACCGGAAAATCCACACCAGAAGCCCGGTATTTTCTCTCTTCCCCTTTTCCCTCTCTCTCCCCTTCCCACCACCATCTCCCAGTAGAAAGAGAGACTCGGAAAAGTGTCGGTGGAGAAGAGCGTAACCACACTTGGCGCGATCCTAGATCCCCTTAACCTCTGAAAACGATAGCTCACTCCTCCTGCCTTTCCACCGAGATCATTGTGCCTTCTTTATCCTAGTCTCACCACTTTCTTACTTCCTTTCATTCTCTTCCTTTCGCTTCCTCTTTCGGCGTTCCTTTCCAGTTTGTCTTCGACTCGACAGTTACATCGACACCCACTCGTAGGACGGGGGTTGAAAAAGGGGTTGTACAGTACGATGGCGATCCGAGAGGCAGTCCTTGGGGTTACTAAAAATAGAGACCTTCCTTTCGTGGAATTACTCGCTGGTCAACAAACCGAGGTACCAGCTCGGTTATTACGGGGATAAAATTGTGGATGTTCGAAAGGGTAGGGGTATTTTTGCGATGTTTGGTGTTCTGTTCTATCGAAGAATCGATCCTCGTTGAAGCTGGTCGATTAGAATGTGTATTAGTGGCATGGGATTCCGACAAATTGGGAGATGGAATTGCACGGTAAATTGTGGTTGGATTAGCTCTCTCGAAATTGCGTATTAATTTTGTTTTGAACTGAATATCGAGTATCGGAGGGGGTTTGCGGTTCGGTTAATAACGATTCTGTATTATTCGATCCTTAGGTAGGTTCGGAGGGATTATGTAATTGCTTTCTATATCGTGTGTATTTTAATTAAAAGTCGTGGTTGGTGTGTAGAAGGAAATAGGAATATGAAAAAAGGAAGAGAGTGTCGCAATTTGAAAATTTAATTGCATCCGCAGTAACGATCGCGGTGAGCGTTAAGTGTAGGGTGTTGAGGGATCTTTTGAGAGTTGAGGGGGAAGGAGTAGACGTTGGTTTTGGTAAAAATTGAAATTTTTCATTGGAGATAAACTGACTGTTATCTAAATGAATCGCTTGTCCTTATCGTACCACTGAAATTGACCGTGTCGTTGTTATAAATGAAGTGTAACGTCGCTAATTTTTCTCGAGTACACTCTCGGCAGAAATTGTCGTTCCTCCCCTTAGGAGATTAATGGAGGGCGGAAAAAGGAAACGGGTAACGTGTTCAATGTGTTGCCGAGGGAACTTCGACTTTTGGAGACCTTTTTTCAACCAATGAGGAAGGTCTCCTGGCTGGTAGATTTTTGCTTAGTTAGATGGTATTTTTTTTATTAAAACTTTGACAAAATGGATCATATTCTGGTGTTATTAACGAGATTCTGAAGAATTTTGATTTTTGCAATTTAAGGTATACCTCCACCCCTATCCAAAGTCAAGACTTCTCTGCATTTTTTTCTTTTCTTTTGGGAATGTTGTTAAACTATTTTTTCGCAATTTAACATTTCAGGTAGTACAGAAGAATTATTAATGTGTTTTGAAAGAATTTTAATTATTGCAATTTTGGGAATAACCCACACCCTTGTCCAAAATAAATAGTTTATAGGAAACTTGTACTTTTCGGAATTTTCATGTTTGACTATTCTAAGTGTTTTTATTTATTATAATTTAGTACTTTGGAGAATATAGAAGTATTATTAAGTTGTTTCCAAAGAATATCAGTTTTTAAAATGTTTAACAGTGTCACAGTTTCTTTGGTCAAATTTTGATTATGTGTACTTGTGTCCCTGTAAAAAAATGTATCCTTGAGAAATGGAATTGCTACTTTCACACTTTTTTCTTTTAGGAATTGGAGAAAAAGTAATTATATTAGTATTTTTTCCTTGAATTATTTGAAAGATAAGACTTTAGAAGACGTACAGAAAAAAAGGGGGATTAAAAATAGATGAGATATTGCCATTTCAATTTAAGAAACTTTTGGTTTTGTAAAATCTGAGTCAAAGGGCTTCAATCGTAGAACACCTGTCACTGTCCACCTATGTTTCCGCATATCGAAATGGTTCCAATACGTTTCCGGAAACTACATCGAGCGGATAACGATCCGGAGCTTATCGCTGATGTTACGAGCGAACGTTATGAGCAGCCATCTACATCAATGAATCGAGGTAGCATCAAATAAAGAAAGTACAATAAATTTTGGTGAACGTGTTCCAGCTCCAGTTTTAATGCTAAAACTCCAGACAATCATACTATACATTTAAAAGAAAATTAATAAATATGTTGAAAAGAAAGAAACCTTTAAATAAAAATTACTCATACTTTGCAAAGTAGACGTAAAAGATAACATTTCAGGATACCTTCAAAAATATTAAAAAATAGACATATTAACTGACCTGGTACATCGTGGTGTTAAGAATGTTATAAATAAAAAGCAAAATTAACTTTCCTTATTTTTCAAGAATTACTTCAATATCTTTTTATTTTTTCATAATTTTTGTACTGGCAATTGCAGAAAACAACTGTATTAATTCATCATAGAGTTTTATTTACAAGCAAAGTTTTATTATAGTCACTCATCGAATCTCCTTCACTTAATTTTTTAATTGCATTATTTTTCTGTCTCTTTCGAGGATGTCAATTTTTATTTCACTTATTTGAACAGACGAATGTCAAGTTTATGATTTAAATTTCCCTATAGAAGAGGTATTTACCGAGTATACTCGAGAAGCTGCATAAAGGTGCTCATGGGATCAATGCAGATTGCTTTAGAAGCGATTGAAGGAACGTCCCGTCTCTATTGACGTATTGCCAGGGTTGCTCTTATCTACGAAGCCGTCCGCAGCCGTAGAAGGAAGTCATTCGGTTCGATTTGTGGGTGGGACTGCGATTTCTCGAAATTGCTAGACATTTCGTTCCACTGAGATACCTGATTTGCGACACTTCGATCATAGTCATCGCGATTCTCTTAGTTTCTCTGCCATTTTTCACTTTCGTCCTTTCCAATCACTTGGGACAACCACGCGGAAATTCAAATTTCACTTTGCCTCTTACTCTTCTTCTCCTTACCATTTTCGTTTGGACTGTATTCATCATATCGTTGTGGGATTTACAATTTGAAGATAACTTTGAGAATAGTTCGAATCGGCGGCGCTATTGAATTCTATGAAATTTTATGAGTTTTTTAAATTGTAATATTTACAAATTTTCTGGTATATGGAATATTTAAGTAGGAATAGTAACACATTATTTATTTTACTATATTATATAGTGGAATATCGGGCTGACAAGAAAGTAATTTCGGTTTTGCAGTGTGAAATGGAAATCAATTTTTCTTAATAAAGAATTTTTTATGATGATCTTTTACCATTTTTTTTACAAATTTATGATTCCGATTTTATAAAAATTCTGACCGTTATCAGAAAAAAAACTGAACTAGAACCTTCACTAGTGATAATAACCCAAAATTAAAGTTTTACCATTCAAAAAGTTGGTAATCTGATGGTGCCAGATCAAGGTTATATGAAGGTTGCGACACCTTCCCCAACTAAGCTTTGCCTTTATGAAAAATAAAAAATTAAAATATATCGAAAATGTTGAAATTTACCCTAAGAAACAATTACAAACAAAATAGAGCATAGTTTTTTCTAAGCCAAGCCAAAAAGTGGCAATTTTCAATTGTTAGAAGAAAAAAGTCATTATATTGTCAGAAGTCAGCGAAAATCGAAATTATACCTTCTTGCCGACTCAATATATGAAAAATTCTTAACACAAAACAATAGAATAGTGTTTCAATGTCCTACATATTTGGAAATTTGTGAATATTATCGTTTGAAAAGTAAAAAAAAATTTCATTGAATTTTTTTAATGTCTTTCAGCAGCTTTCTTCACAGCGTTCAGCGCTTTAAAAGTGAATCTGATTTAAAAAAAGTCAAATTCAAGTGTCATGGTAGGATGTTGAAATTTTCATTTTCCAATCGAAATCACGATAGTACGTTTTACGGTGGCATTAATTACTTAATTCGTTATTCGTAATTTATAAAATATTCAGTAGTCGGTGTTATGAATATGTATCCCCTCCAACTATTCAATGGAATAATATGTGTATACTTTCAGCGAGGCAGATCGTGCTTCATGCGGTGGGTATTATTTTCATGAATTTTCATTAAATTTTGTCATGTAAATCCGTTCGTAAATACAAAGCCTATGGCGTTCTGAGTTGAAATACTACGTGACTTTAAATCTCGCAATCATTAATTCCTACGTATAGGGAAGTACGATTTGGAATATTTAAATTTCGTCGAGCGATGGCTTAAAATATTCGATACGCACCGACGGAATATTTATCGCAGTGTATGAACATTCGAGAAGGATGCTCCCGCGAATTCTGCGATATTCGAGACACAACATTTAAATTACAATACCGCCGTAAATAAGGGAACACCCCATCGAAGAATTGCGAGGCAAGGGAGAAAATACTTTCCATACTTTCATTTCATTGCTGTATTCCAACAAATCGTTGTACAATTAGGAAGAAAATTGGAATGAAAAAACCTTCAGGGCTTTTTTTACAGATCACTTCTTTTATTTTAAAACATTTCAGTTTTTACCTTGAATATATTCCATAAGTTATAAATTTAAGAATGTATAAAAAAGTAGAGGCTTGTTGATTTGATCGCAATTAATAGAATTTAATAATATATTTTACTTTACTATCTTACTTTGTAATTATAATTGGGGGAAGTGCGATATTTTATTGGTAATTTAGATATTTCTTTGTGATGAACAATAAGAGAGCTTGGGTGTATAATGCAAGTAGAACCGAATAAAAATTTGTAGCGATCATTAAATAAAATATCATCATTTTATACAACTGTTAAGAAGTAACATTCATAAATCTTTTTTTTATAGATTACTTTTTTTTATTTCAAAGCATATCAGCTTTTTTGTGGGATACATTTTATGCTCCAATACAGTGTACTTTTATTAACAATGAATGATATACCGTTGTTTATTTTCCTCTCAACGGTTTGTTTAAAAATGATTTTATTCTCTTGAAATTATTTTATTCTTTTTTTTGCAGCGTTCACATAGATTTCACCGTTTTATCTACCGTGGCGAGGATGTCCCGAAACAACTGTCAGAAGCAGCGATCGAGAAAATGACGACATTCTTCGTTTTATTGCACACCGCAACTGAGATACATTTTATCGTAGGAAATTGCTACGATGAATCTTACCGAGAAGCCGTTGTCTGGTAACGATTTACAATTATGGCCCTTGTAATTCATTTAACGTGCACATCTAATAAGGCTTGCATATTAGTCACTTTAAAATGATTCTAAACAAAGTGTTTTCACTTTAAATTGCGAAAACACGGCGTTCTTGCGATTGAAAGCGAATTGTGTAAATTCTAATCCTTCAATTTTATTTATGAGCTTTTGTATTATTTAATTTTAAGATTTCTTAAAAATCCTTGCCTCTGTTGGACAATTTTTGAATCAAAGATTTTTTATTAGTAAATTTTTTTATTGGTAAAGTAGTAGTAAATGAACATTTTTTTGGTTTTCCAAAGATTATTGTTTAATTAGAAAATTCTATATCTGTACGATGAAGAATATCAAGTGAGCGTAACACGAAATTCGATAAAGATTGAATTGAAGGGCGGATGATTCTCAAAGTTGGTCGTTTCTGTCGTGGATTTAAAGTTACGCGATATCAAGTTAAATAAGTAATTATTATTTGACGTATTCTCGCGAGGTTCGAACTAATTTCACAGCCAATCGAGTAGGAAAATGACGGAAATATTCATGCTGGAAGGTTTCATTTTCTACCGTCTCAGTTCGCCTATCATTTCCAGCAAATCGTGTTTCCGATAACGCACGTATTTTATCGTCCCTTTTATTTTTGTTAAGGCGCTCCCCCAGACTTTCCATTTGACGTATCGAGCCCTTCACGGATGAGCGAATGCATGGCGTTAGAAATAAATCTCAATCTATGCCAATCGACTTTTCACCATTTTCCGCAAGATTCAAAACCCTTGCATAACATCCAAGAGAAATAGGCATCTTAAAAATACTTCTTTCATATCAAAAATTATCTTTACAAACTACGAAAGTTTTAATTCTCCATTTAAAGTATAATTTGGGAGTGTAAAAGAATCAGTAAATTACCTAAAATTGTTTGTAAGTTCATAATAATAAAAATGTTGTCTTTATCGATTCGTACATATTATACGTGTTTAGTACTTTTGATATCATTAATATGCAAATGTTGATAGATTACGCAATAGTTTGGGAACATGAAGTATTCTATAATGAAACATTGACGTAATGACATTACAGTAGTTCCATCCATATTGTAAATTATTGTAATAATTTATACGCTTGTACTTCAGTCACTATTTCAACGAGGATTATTAGATAAATAACATGTTTAATTCATTATACACAGTGGAATTCTATAGACGTATCAAAGTTACTAAACATGTTTAAAATGTCAGAATCAATACTTATTTGTTTCAGTGCGGTAACATTAGTTGCACCCGCGGAAAACAGCCCCAGGAATCCCTAATTTGGCACTGTTCTATGAACCACAAATTCACCTCCATAAGCCGTAATTCACGAGGCCGACTATGAGCGTATAAATTGCAAAATTTAGGGTAACCTTTGTGCGAAAAAAAGGGAGGTTTAACTTCGTCCCGAATTATGCCGAAGCGTCATTTCCAGTATCGTAAGCCAGTAAATTTTTTCCCGTCGAGGAGAGAAAATCAACGAAGGCTGCACCATCAAATCATAAAACTTTCGGCCAGGCTACGAAGGAAAAAGCGAGCTTGGTGCTCGTTTTACTTTCTTAAGAACGATTTATTGCAACGCCTGGTCTTTTCGGTACTTTCAAGTCGTTTTGGCTCATAAACCGCGTAGATTGATCCGGGTTAAATGATTATTTTCTCGCTAGAATCGTGTCTAATTTAAACTACCATTACGAGAAAAAAATATTGGACGATTACATTAATTTTCCCGCACTGTCCGATTTTTCGCCGTTTAATTGTGCAAAGTAGGTGATTTAACTTAACGAAAGTGTAACTATTAATCTTGGAAATAGCCAGTGAATTCCACTGGATTGTAGTAATTTTGATACCATTGTTGCCGTTCTTTGTAATAATATTTAATGGAACATTATCTTTTACATTTTATCATTGTTGAGAGATCCTATAAAAGGGACAATTTATTTAAACATCTAATTCTAATAATGTCTTTCAGATTCAGAAATTTTTAAACTTATTATTCATTAACATTAGAATTACCAAGAAAGTTAAAACGTCTATTTCTCAGTTTTTATCGAAAATTCTCCAAACTTATTCAAGAGCCATCGAGTAGATATCTCACATTGATCTTACAAAACATAGATTTATAGAATAGATCATCTTTTCCGTCTCTTTTTCCAAAGTAGTTATTTACTGCATTGAAATGTAGAAAATATAACACCGGTAGTTTTAGTTTTAATAGCAAGCATATTAGCACACCGTTAACAATAATATATTCTAAACATCTTGACACTAACAATAAATTTCTATATAAATACACTAATTATTTCAAAATTTGATTAAGATCCTATAAATTTTCAAATTTCAGTGAAAACTAGAAACTCTCGTAACTAAATAGAAAGTATTATTAACAGTAACGTTAGGATAATTTCGAAAATATTTCAACAATTTCCACATCGTCGCCCTTTGAAAATGGCTCGGAGATTTTACCCAAAATCTCGAGCGTGGAGTTCGAAATACATAAGCCGTCTGCTTATTTAAACGCGGCTACCTCGGAAAGTTTAAACCCTTCGGGATTAAGAGTGAAGAGCGATTATTTTCCGCTCTTAACCGCGCGAGTTCAAACTTCTCGACGTCGCGTGGCGTAGACGATCCTGGAGTGGCTCAAAGGAGCACTGGACCCCGGAGATATTGATTTTGCGCTCACTGTATTTTCCTTTCAAACACAAACGCGTCAGAAGCCAACTTGCAATAACAGACCACGATTTTGTTGAATCGGAACGTTGCAAATATGTGGCACCTCTTATCGAGGCAAATCTGCTTTCGATCGGCTAGTATTTGAATCGACAACACATTCGAGATGCTGAAAGTTTTCGTCGCATACAATTTTTTTCGCCGCCAATGGAAATTGTCATCGATACTTATAATTATTGTTTAAGTATTTTAACTGGTCAGTGAGGATTCGAGAATATTAGAATAAAATGGTAGAATTATAAGCGTTGAATCTGTCTTGCCATTACAATAGTATATTGAATTAAATTGTTTTCTTATTAAACATGTTAAATAATAAGTTTGAAAAAAGGAAAAGAAACGAAGATGATCGGTTATGTAATTTGTTTATTATAAGTAGACTGCGGATTTTTATGCATTTCTGACAAATTTAATACGGCTAAAATATACAAAAAGAACATAATATAAAAATATATCTAAAATATCCAAAGTATGGTATTTGTTGTAATATTTATTAAGTGCAATTAATCCCTAGATAGGTTTTCCTGTCTCACCTGCATTTGTGAAACTCGAAATTTGCATAAACATCCGCAGTCTAATTATAAGGTACAAATGAAATGTTTATTGTGAAATTTATTTCTTTCAAAAAGAAATTATGAGATGAAAGGATCACGTAGGTATGGGCCTGATATCTTGTGTTCACATCTTATATTTACAACTCTGCCTAATAATGATGCCGATAAATATCGTTCAGCAGTTTGATTTGGGCATGTAAGCTACCCAGATGAGATATCATTAATTCTTTGAATACCATTATTGATTTTAGTATTATTATTACCATTATTATCATTCTTATTATACTAAACAATAATATTTTTTTTAATATATATAAATACACTCTAGTTATTTGCTAATTTGTGTTGTGAGTTTGTTCTGTGTTTCATACCCTTTTTAAAACGCTGTTTAAAACGCACTTCGATCATCGAGAATCGATCCGAAAGTCGAATAGTTCTGGAAGTTCCGCAAGGTGTCGCGTCAGTACGTCGCGCCAACTTGCAGTAAGTGAAATATTGCGCGTCTGGTGCTCGTCGTGCGTGGAAGCCGAGCTTTTTATCCGAGAATTTGTGACTTTTGTGATATTTCTGTTTGAATTTTGTGTCTGGCTTGGAGACAATGGAAGAAGGAGCATTGAATTCATCAGTATGGCGATAGAACATTCTGCGACGCCTTCGAGAATTGAGTTTGAAGCTGATCGAACAACTTCGGCGTGGATCTCTGACGAAAGATTCTGAGGTATTTATTGCATGCTATATTTATGTAATGTATTATTTTTTAATTCGAGGGTATTGTTTTGATTGTACTATTGATATTTAGTATGATATGTAGTATGATATTGTCTGAAAGATAGGTTATCGAGTAGTTAATTTTCTAAATAGCGTCGTCTTAAATGCATTGCTTCTCTGTGATAAATGATATTTTACGACGATACTGAAATATCATTACTTTCCAAATGATTTTATTAAGGTTTCATCTTAAATCTCTCATATTAATATGAAGAGAATGTGCGATTTGAAATTTTTCGAAACGGCCGGCCGTAACCTTAATCGCTTCCTACTGAAACTTTTCGCAGCATTGTAAAACATGGACCACTGGCGGGAAAATTCAAACTGCGTTTGACTGCAGTTCGAAAGAATGCCTTCTTCGGGACATAACGATTAATCAATGTCTGCCTGGAAATGTAATAGGAATCGAATGAAATTGAGTTTTTCAAAAGTTTCCTACTTTAGCAGCCGCGCTATATATTGCGATGAAATTGCGGTTTCAATTTATTTTTAAGTGCTAAAGTTTCGCACAATGAAGATCTCGTTCGATAAATTTATGATCCAAGAAATTACAGACGTTTTCCTCCCATCGCTAATGTCGATTGCAATCATTTATTTGAAGATTTAATTCAGCCTAAAACTGTCGTCTTGATTTATAACCATGATGTTTTTGTGATTAATGTTTAATAAATAAAACTTCTTTACTTGTTACAGAACAATTTATCAGAGAATCTTTATATTCTCTATCTCTTGTTGTCATACTTTATAGAAACGGTACAATTTCCATCTCCGTGTATTTTTCTCTCCGTTTATCATTGTATACCTTCTAATTTCTTTAAGTTCGTTGCCTTCCTCAAAGTCTCACCATCCCCCAGTGACTTTAACCCTTTTTAAATTCCTCTCAGTTCCTCTTCTCAATCTCTTTCTTCCTCCGTTCAACTTCCCTCACTTTCCCTATCTCCCTTTCCTCAAGTTTCAGCATCTCTCAACATCTTTAATTCTCTCTTTCCAACTTTTTAATTTCTGTCACCCTTTTTTTGTTCCGAAACTTTCTCCCCAACCCTCTTCCTCCCTAAACATCTTCAACTTTCCCTCACTTCTACTTATTTTCTTCTACCCTTTCCCTTATCTGAATTTTCTAATTTTTGTCTCTCATTTATGTTACTCTCATTGTGGCATCATTATGCACAAATTTAGTATGCCAAATTTTTTTTTTTCGTTTAATTATTTTTGGAGAAGTATTGTCGCAGTATACGAATAGAAATAATTCATGAAAATTGCTGCATAAAAGTACAACAAAGACAGGCTGTTTTAACAGTAGGTTCATGGCTACTTCTTTTATAAACATTTGTTAAATTTATAGAGAATCTGTGCAGTAGATAATTGAATACGGCTAAAATATACAAAAAGTACAT
The DNA here is from genome assembly GCA_910591515.1 of Cerceris rybyensis. NCBI lineage: Eukaryota > Metazoa > Arthropoda > Insecta > Hymenoptera > Crabronidae > Cerceris > Cerceris rybyensis. The sequence goes on from OU342799.1 coordinate 12,587,385, forward strand.
AATATAAAAATATATCTGAAATATCCAAAGTATGGTATTTGTTATAATATTTATTGAGTGCAATAAATCCCTAGATAGGTTTTCCTGTCTCACCTGCATTTGTGAAACTCGAAATTTGCATAAACATCCGCAGTCTAGTTATAATACAATAATTATTTAACAAATAATCATTTGCACTGCTTTTTCCAAAGCCCTTATTTAATATATTACAGTGCAATTAATTTCATGTTCGTAAATCTAGTGTTAAACACATTTAATCTTGAAAGCACGCCAAATATCTAAATTGAATGCTAAAAGACTTATAAAAAGAATAAATCATGGAATGTAATGGGTTAATTAATGTTACTTAATTTGGAATAAGACATGAAAAGCTACTAGTTATAGTTTCCCTTTTTTTGTTGATTTAATTTCCAGCAACAATTTGGTTTATAAGTTAAAATTACCATGTAACTTCATGTCGGTTGGAAAATTCGATGTATTTGTCGCTAAGAGAAAGATTCTCGCCCTGTTCGATTACCAAGGAACCAAAAAGGATCTGATTAAGTGCAACAAACGTCGAATCGATCCGGCTTCGTTCCTGAAAATCGAACTGGACGGGCTTTCAGACCGTGGCATTCCATATAAATCCCTTTTTCTTCGAGAAATTTGTCTTCCCTATCGGGAAATACGTCCGTCGTGTTTTTATCAAGCTTCCAACAACTTCCTTATTCGGTTTTTCGTTACGAACCTGTAAAACCTTGGTTTTCTCCTTTGTTTCCACAATTCGTACTTTTTCTCTCATTTAAATTCATTCGGATTAATTAATTTCCAATATTCCTGTGAAATTCTATCGTGTAGAATTACGTGAAATTCGGACTAATTAAAATGTATTCGTACGTTGGATTTTTGATATTTAGCACTGATAATGAAATACCACGTTGTTTCTGTATTTTCCAATGATTTTATGTTCGTATCGCATAGTTTTTTTTTATTCTCTCTCTCATTGTTTAGCTTTTATATTTACTGAAGTTATGCTGGGAATTATATAAATAAACGAACTCACCGAGGAAAAAAAAATGTATGTTCCAATGGCCTCTGCTAATAAGCAGAAAATTAAATCTTTGTTATTAGCAAACAAAGAGAAATAGCTTTTTATCGTGTTTTGATAATTAATTGAAATGCAACTATTATTATCATCGAACAAATCACATATTCATAAGACTATTAGTAACAATGTTAAGTTATTCAAGTTCTAAAATTAATTATGTAGCAATCATACTATTACTAGGGCTACAATTACATTAGTAGCCGTCGGTGTAATTAGAATTGAAATTAGCAGTTGCAATTAAACCTGTAATTCTGGTTATCACCCCGAAGGTGGACCCTGAGGAATAATTAAAGCAATAATAACAATACTGCAGTATCGTAATTTCGAAAATAACATATTTGCATTTCCTCCGAAAACAATATCACGTTATTATTAAACACTGACCATTAATGTTAATAATTTCAGGTATTACGTGATTTAATATCATTATTCACGATCCCGAATAAACATTCCTCGGAATTATTCATTGTTACACATTCTGCAATTATTTTATATACAGAATGCTCGTATTTCATTCTTTCGCTTTGTTGTATCTTCCTTTTCATAAAAAATTGTCTTGTTATTTCATGGAAAATAATGCAAATTTTTCTTATGTGACATAATAATATTTAATTTCAGAAATAAAATGACGTGAGGGTAATTTGTAATTCGCGATGCTAAATTTAATCAAAACTGTGAGGTTTAAACAACAATATTTGCAAATTTCTTAATACTTGGAATATTAACGTGTTAAATGTCATCGTTATTTCGCTAGTTTCATCGTTTTTACTGAAGAGAAACTTTTTCTATTGAAATCACATCTTTACAAAGGAGAAACTTTGCAGACAGAAATAGATACATATATAGCAAGGAAGACTTCACCTTTCTAATGCCAATATTTAAATATTGCACGTTTTAGAAAATTCGTAAATACTACAATGTAAAAGTCGTATGAAATTTTATTAAATCTAATAGATAATCTGTAACTCTAATTACATTCAAGTATCGATTATTTCTTATATAAATGCAACATTCAAGGAACCAGTTATATTTCAATAAAAGCATCGAAATAAAAGTATTGAAAAAAACGAAATATTCTCAGCATTAAACGAATTAATTACATATCAAAAAAGAAAAATTATAATTTTCGATAGAAAAGAAAAGTAAAATATTCAAATCAAAGGTCAAGTTGGATTCATCATTATATGGGTTAACGAGTTGAATGAATGCAAGGAAAAATGACACAACGAAACGTTAAATCATCGGTTAGAATAAGTCAAGAAAGATATCAATAATCGAAAGAGTGTTGCTGGTTAAAAGGAACATTGAAATAATTTCCCGATAATTAGGATTCCAGCTCGCAGGAAGTACCAGAACGCTGATTTTATTGGCATTCGCGTTAATTAATAGAGCACCGCGAGTCGGTTTACCACGAGACTCCTACAAAGGGAGGCTACATCGAGCGAAAAATTCGATTTATTCGTTCGCGGGAGTAATAGGATAATCGGTGCAAAAACGACCGACGTGAAAAGTTCGAAGAGAATTACAGGAGACCTTTCGATTAACGAATTTAAAAAAAAAGAAAAATTTAATAATGTCAATTAACCGTTAAATAATTAAAAGTCATATCATATGAGAGAAAAAACAAATCGAAATCCAAGTTTGGGCTGATTGAAATGTCATCTGGGAGAAGTTAGATGAAGAAGGAATAATGAAAATAATTCTTTGTCATTTTTCGATAGGGATGGTAATAGGAAATATTAATTAGACAATTAGAAACTGTGAAATTACGTTTGTTATGATGTTTGGAAAATTAGAGATCCTTCTATGGCATGAGGCTGGAAGAACTCGATTTTGTTTCGTTGATTTCAACCCTCCTTTCTTTGCCGCTGGGTATGGGGGGAGAGAATTCATTTATTTTTCGGCCGTAGAATTTGATTTATTTTTCTACGAGGAAAACGAGAATAAAGCGGAAACCGCGGTATAAGAGAGGAAAAATCAGAGGCAACGTTGAAATTAGGAGAAAAAGTCGGAGGAAAAGGGAACCAATACTAGTTTGAAGTTGCAATTAGCGGACCGGTGTAAGTTACGTCCGTGAGGAGACTTTGTAATTTGTGGTCATGTATGGCGGGAAAATTTTACCTGGTTCTGTAGAAGAATAGAAACTATATTTATTGGTAATAAAATATAGAAGTACAATGCATGGGTTTAAAAACATCCCCGGTATAAGTTCTCAAAGAGATTTTATAATTCCGGGGTTTAAACAGGACAAAATTTGACCCAGTTTTATGGAAAATAAAAAGTAAATTTCTATCGAATGAGATATGAAAAATAAATTTGAAAATATCGCTGATACACGATTGCAGAGGGATTCAGTAATCCGAATATAGGGAAAATATCGGTCTGGTTTTTGTACAAAAATACAATAGAAAATATATTTTTTAGTGTTAAAATACGCAAAAGCGATTCGTAAGTTATAAGCTATAGATGGTACAGATTTTTTAAAGGATTTTACAATTTTAGAGTGTTCAATAGGGAAAAATTCGTCGTGGTTTTGTTTAAAAATAAAAAATACATTTATCACTGATAAAATTCTCCAAAGGCAATATTTCACCTTTAAAATATCGGTGATACGAGATCGCAAAAGGATTCTGTAACTCAAAGGTATACGTAGGGGTAGATTCGACCTAGTTTTTAGAAATAAATCAAAAACTCATATCGATGGATAAAATATAGAAATAATGAGCTTTAAAATATGAACGTTCGTAGAAAACTTTTGGAATTATCACAGTTTCAAACCGAAGTTGTAAGCCAAGGGCAAATCTATGTGAAATTCGCTCGATTTTAATTTGAAAATTGCATCGATGAAAAATATTCGACTTGTTCGTACGTGGAGAAAGATATTCTTGTACTCTTCGACTGCATGGAATTGATCGGCTGTAATTAGCTTTCGAGTTTCCATTGATGCATCACGATGGAAACTTGCAATGGGCAATGTCGAAGAAGGAAAAAAGAATCGGTGCAACGGAACGAAACACCATAGAATCTGTAATCCCCTTTTAGGCTGGATTAATTTACAATTTCTGGTCGAGAAATTCGAAAAGGGCAATCGAATATCAATTACAATACTTGAAACGGGCATTGCGTTACCACAAGAATCAAGTAGCTGTGTAAATCAATCAAAACGAAATATTTCACGAGATTACCGTGTCTGAAATAATTGGAAATTTGAATTTTTCAAAGTCTCCTGACAATTGAAAAATTACCAACGATTCAGTTTTAATAATTTTTATTTTTCCTATAAACGAGAATAATTTTTAAATGAGATTTTACAAACCACACGATACTCTGCAAATGGTTTTGTAATATTTCATTTTTCACGTTGAAAGAATAACGTTGACCAACTGTTTTGATCATTGGAAACTGTAATTTTGTATTTATCACGTAAAAATATTTGTTGCAAATAAACAGCACAAGCTCTACGTTATTTAATCATCGCAAAAATCAACAGGTCACCCGAAATTTTTTTTGTAAAATACGAACACGTTTTAATCGATACTTTGCAAATTATTTTTTCCAATATGATAAATTAAATCTATCAGCCGTTTCTAACGCGATAAATTAATTTTTGTTGAAAATTACAAATGTATCATTTATCACGTACCACAAGAGAAATATATCTCAGCGAGATAGATATAACAGAGAAAGGAGAAGTAAATGAATAAAAAAGATCCAAATAGTTTCTGAAAACCGAATCTCTCAGAATTTTATTTTTGCAGAATACAAACACTTTTTAACCGATACTCTGCAAATTATTTTTCCAACGTAATAATGGCTTTATCAGCCATTTTTAACAGGATAATTTATTTTTCCTTGAAAATTACAAATATATTATTTATCATAGTATCATAAGAGAAATGTATCTCAGTGAGATAAATAGAACATGGAAAGGAAACGTAAATAGTTAAAAAAGATCGAAAGTGTTCTTCGAAACCGAATCTCTCGGTGGTTTGACGAGCAAAGAGAGTGCAAGTTCTCGCTCGTTAAGAACCGTAAATAACGGCGACGTCGACGATAACGAGGCAATTTCCGGAGGACGCTGGCGCAGCCACACTTTCCAACATCACCGTCGGGATTTGACGCGTTGATTTGAATTTTTTCGATTTTTCGATCTCCATAGAATACCACTGCCAGAGAATTGTAAGTTACGAAAGCATTGTGTTTTTCGCTTGTTACGGCTTTTCGAATTTTACGCTGATTGAACTACGCGCCGTTTGCGGCTTAGTACCTTTGGATTCGATCTTTGGATGTTTCGACAAAGTACACCGGAGATAAAAGAGATAAAAGAAGGAAAAGGGTCCTTTTCCTATTCCGTTTCCGGTTCGAGTCGTTTAATTTTAATCGAAGATATGGACACGAGTCTACAGGGATGGCTCATCGTTTTACCGATGGCTTTTATTTCACTCTCGAAAATACGACGAGTATAAAATTGGTTGGAATAAATTTTACGAAGACAGTTTATCGTAAAAAGCGAATCGTATGATCGAACGACGAACTATATGATCGTTGGAGAGTATATGGAGAGAGTATTGTTACCGTTTTAACGTACTTGATGAGATATTTGAAAGATCTATTTTAATCGTGCAGAAAAGTTGAAGGGGATGGTGTTGTTTAACGAGAGATTACGTTTGCTGGGGACACCACCATGGATGGTTGGGACGTGTACATCGTTAACCGCGTCCCTTTGGAACCATGTATTTTCTTTAATTTCTGAACAGGGGTTTAACTTGCATCCGAGACGAGAGTTTTGTTCCTGAAACGGCGAAATGTTGGAACAATGGTAATGTCTAAATGGCAATAAATTTCCACGGTATACTTTGATTCTGTAATTCGCTCTTTACGACGAAATATTTGCATGGTTTTACTGCATCTTAAAACCTGTTTCGCTTGTTTCTTACGAGACGGAGGAAAACATCGTGACCTCTGGAGGAATCGTGTACTCGTTCCAACGAAAATATCGGTGTCGGACGAAACGTTTTATCGACGATATAAAAAAGAAAAACAAAAAGAAAAATCACCCGAAAGCGTTGAAATTCGAAATAGCAGGCAATGATATCGAGGTAGTGGGCAAAATAGAGATTTCAATTTTCCACGATTTCTCCGAGGTTTCGTAAAACCACGGATATATAATCTCCATCCCTCTAATTGAAAACGATCGTGTCGAAGGGGTTGGAGAGGAATTGGTAGAGGGTGTAGAGCCAAAAACCTACGGTTTCGAAAGTGCAATTGATCGTCAGAGAGCAGTCTCATAGCGCACGAACTTAAGGCGTACATCCTGGTCCATCCCCGTCTTCCTCGGTCCTTTAACCCACCCTCTCTTTCTTGCGCCAACCGGAGAACTGTCTACCGCTGCCAACTTCGACAAAGAGAATGCCTCCTGTCTGTGTTTCCATCTCTCTTCTTTCATCCTCACCCTCTCCCTCCGAGTAGTCTCGGATGATACGAAAGAGGGTAGCGAGGAAGGCGCAATAGCAACAGCAGCAGCACCACCGGCAGCACGACTGCCACCGAGTACAGGGTTGCACCGGAGAAGCACAAGCCGGAGGAGATGCCAGAGGACGAGGAGAAATCGGAGTAGAGGACGAAGAGAAGGTAGTGGGATGAGAATGAAGCAGAAAAATCGGGATGTAGGAGACGGTGCAGAGAGACAGAGGGTGGAAGGAAGGTAAACGCGCGTAAGAGACGAAGGAAATAAGCGAGAGAGAACGATAGATCCAAAAGGAGAGGAGGAATCATTGGGTAGAAGAGAGGGAAAGTCGAGAATGAAAGAGGGTAGAAGGTAGTAAACGAGAGGAAGAGCGAGAGAGGATGAAGAATTGAAGGAGGACGAAGAGAAGGAGAGCCAGAACGACCCGGGGGTTGCCGTGGCGTTATCGACCGGACTGGTGGTCGGTACGAAACCAGGCGTCGGCGCCGTGGATGCCCCGGCTTCCTCGAGTGCCGGACCATCCTCCACCTCCGCTACTGCTACCACCGTCACCCACCACCACTTTGAGCATCGCCACCACCACCATTGCCACCGCTACCACCACCGCCACTACCACCACCGCCTCCACCACCACCACGATCGACGGCAGCAGCAGCAGCAGCAGCAGCACCACCAGCAGCAGCAGCACCAGCACCGCCACCTCCATGGAGGTCGCGCGGCTGGCCGTCAGTAGAGCCCGGGACAGACAGCCGATCGCGCACACGGAGGGTGCGGGTGGTTCCTGGGATTGGTCGTCGGATCTGGATTGGTTGGTCGGTCGGTTGATTGTACGGTTTACAACTGTGTATGGTTAGAAATAACTGTTAAAAGATTTTTACACCCCTCTCTTCTTTCTCTTCGCTTTGCATCCCCTTCGCCGGATGGATCATTTTTGCACGGATGTTGCTTGTAATTTCGGAAGAATACGAAGTTACAGATACACACTCGAATCGCCGGTTTTCGCGAGGAAAAGTATCTTGGGGAAGTAGCGAGGAGGAAGAGAGAGACGATAACGAGATGAAGACACCTCGTGGGTAGAGAGTGGTGGTGAGGGTGCGGGTGGTGGAGTGGTGGACGAGTTTCTTCGCGAGCCGAAGCGAGAGTAGACAGGGGTTGGCCTGCACGAGTGCGGTGTAAACTAGGCTAGACGGTGGTGAGATTCGACGAGACGGAAACCGATCGTTGGGAATCGGCCGATTTTTAGTTATTGCGATGTGCCGATTGTTTTCGATGGATTTTGATGAACGGTTGAGAAAAGTAGATTATCGTGTTACTCAATGCGTATCGTGCGTCGAGTGAACGACGGAGGATCGAAGCAGGATTATTTTCCAGCGATTTTTCCAAGGATAGCAGAGGATCTTGAAATTCTGACACGGTAGGTTCTTTTTTTTTTCTTGTAATGGAAACGTTGCGATGGATTTGTGTGGTGTTTTTTAGTTGTGGGGGAATCACGTGAAAGTCGTTAGTTGGAGAGTCGACTTTGGGTGGAAGGTGTTCGACTTTTTGAGGAGGTGACGAGCGGTGAACTTTTAATGAAATTTAATTGCTACCGGGGAATAAAGTATATGTGAGATATATTTAACTACCTTGACAAGTGCAATCACCCTCGTTCTCAGGAAATCTCGTTTTTTAGGAATTTTTAATATCCATTACATGATATTTGAGCATTCGGTTTCAATGGTCATTGAGATCTGGAATTACTAAGTGTTACGTTCGTCTTAATTAATGAAGACTCATGAGTTATCATTGAGTTTAATTCTATTGTCAATTTTAAAAAATCACAAATTGCTGGCCCTATTTAACGTTCTTTTCTATTGTCATGTAATTAAAATCGTCGATCGGAAAGTGATTTTCTCAAAATCACAAATTGCTAGCCCTATTTAACGTTCTTTTCGATTGTCATGTAATTAAAATCGTCGATCGGAAAGTTAAATCTCACGGTGATATTTTAAGGTGGGGAATTCAGATCGAACAAGATTATCGAGGTGTACGAATCATGAAATCAGATGGCAATCCCTTTCGCCAAGATATTTGGAGTAAAATCGTATTTTCGTCTCGATTCCTCGATACGTCGATGGGATATCGGTGTCTCGGGACGCGAATATTTCGGTCGAAAAGTTCAAAGGTCCACCCTGTTCCAACTACCCTTATTCGTGTCTCGATAATTCCCCATGGATCGATCCTGCCAGCATGGAAGTCCGATCGGATAGCTTGGCACGGTGAATTATTAATCGTTTCGTACGTCCCCTGCAATTAGCGCGAGCTAGGAATTTCATTTCACTGCAGACGACTTCTCTCATCTCTCTCCTCTCATTTCGTTCTCTTTCTCTTTGTTCATTACGGTCTGGTTATCGATATCATCCTCGGTTACTTGGAAGTTTCAGGGGCGAATACTTATCGAATGCCTCCGGAATCCGAGTCGTAATCCGGAGACACTTTGATCCTCTTTTGAAGTTGCAAAGCCTCATCAGCAGCGGGCAAGTTGCACGATAGAAGCCTCTGATAGGCGACGAATCAGCAAGTAGACTCTTGCCAGTTTATAGTTTGATCCAATCTGCAAACTCAAGCCTTTTAGGAATCGCGATGAAAACGTGTCATAGATCGAACGTATATGAGATTATTTATTTTATATTTTATCACTTTGACGACAAATTTTTCGAATTTTTTAAACGTCATTTCTTCCCTTTATGTATGTAAATACATTCAAAGATAAAAAAAGAGAAATAAATGAAAGTAGCAGATATATTGCTTCGCATTACTTTGAAAAAAGTGATTTATAGATATTTATAATTTCAAATGTTCTTTCACTCTTGTCAGTATTCCAAAAGAGATTTAATGAAATATTTAGTTTCATTCGCTGTTTGCCGGTGAATTTTCATACGAGAACCGAGTAGATTTTTCAGTGAAATCTCTGACTTCACCGGACTGAAATTTATTCACTTTCACCCTCCGCTCACTAAATGGATTACATTCTGCGTACAATTTTTGCGAGTGCTGTATTTTCGTTTGTTACACCGTATTCGATCCTTCTCCAAGTGTAAATACGTGAACGTTTCAAATATCCCTTGCAATCGGTGAAATTTATTAACGATATTTTCTTCTCCGTTTCAACGACTAACTCTATCCGTTGTAATTTGTTCTTAGCAAGATTTCTACACGTGTCGTGATTCATAATAGTTCGACGTCAATAAAAATTCAATTTCTTTAACCCAAGCCACGATATTTCAACGTTCTTCAATATTTACGTTGTAAATTTTGTTATCGATATGTTTTTATTTAACACTAGAACTACCAAACCAGTCAAATCGACTGGTATAAAATTTTTTTAAAAATTTCTCCAAGTTTATATAAGAGTCATAGAATAAATATTCTACGTCTATATCAATAAACATAAATCACCCAATCGATCAAATTTTCCGCCGCTTGATTCCCCCTTTTTCAAAGTACTTATTTAATTTCTTAAAATACGTTAGATTCGATGCCGGTATTTGTAGTGTTGACCATTTGCGGACGACGGGCGAATATATCCGCCCTGAGAAAAAAATTGGTTATAGTTTGTCGGTGCATATATAAACGGTTAGAGTTGAAAAATGAAAATATAATCGTTGAAATATTATTTTACAAAGAGTAAATTTCAGCTTGTATACATTAACAGACTGTCTTTCCGATGAAAAAGTGTTTTTTCATCGCTAAATAATTGATTGTTTCTCGATATTCAAAAATGCTTCCGTCCGCAAAGGGTTAATCGAATAAATATCTGTTCTTAACTCGACGACGTTTTTCCACACAGTGGATTTTCAGATTTAATTGGTTGAATGTTTGGAGAAATAAAAGACGTAAAAGTAATTGGGTTGACCAAAGCAGGTGTTTGGTAATTTCCCTTGCACTCTGCTTCCCTCAGGAGACGAGAGAGTCGTCGAAGCGCACCTCGGTTACACGAAATCGCTAAAGGTTCGCGTTGCAACTGTTTCCGTGCTACAACTTGGAAATTGGAAATTCTCACATTGCCGCAGACCGGTATTATTGGGTTTCGTGTCATTTGTGGGATCCAAACGGAGCATGTTACAAATTGAGTTGTCCAATGCAGTTCCCGCGCGGCTGAAAAAGCCTGTTAAACGGATACGGAAATACGAAAGCAAAGCAACACTTTGGTTTTCTACGTCGAACGGATCCCGTTGTTTCTACGAATCGAGTTTAACGCTTTTCCTTAAATTCTCATGGGAGAATGAATTCGCGGGCGATTTAACGCTTTGTGGATTGTTACGTTGTTGCGTTGTTATTTTCAAGTGCATAAACATTGTATAATATACAAGTCGTTTATCTAGAAATCCTCGAATATCTACGGAGGAATTGTAACAGTTATGAAAAAATAGTTTGATATTTAAAGCGTTGGAGCAGCATGAACCGGATAATGCTTTTGTAATTATGTAGTCAGTTGTTTAAAAAACTATGATTGCACTTGAAACTTTCCTCCCACTTGACTTTTTGAAAAGATGTTTTCACCGTTCATCATATTCTATGTACAATTAAACTTCTGGTAAAACATTTTGAATAACTTTATTCTGTAAAATACTAGGTAAAACAAAAAAAATGTTATTGTTCTACAATGCGAAAGAATTGAGTTACCAATAGAAATATATAATATTTATTCTTTCTCATTGCACAAAGTAGAGCTTATGTGTAATAAACTCACCAGGTGTTACCACTAGGACAACTGGCATTAAATGTATTATATTTCAATATATAATACTAATAAGTAGTTCAGAAAAAGAGAAATTACGAGGTGGAAAAGATCAACGTAGAATATCTCCTCTAAGACTGTCCCATGAACTTGGAAAACTTTTGGAAAAAATTTTGTACAAGTCATTTTGACTTGCTCAGTAATTCTAGTGTCAATAATTAATGAATTATTAATTTTATTTAAGAAAATACTTTTCTTTTCGCTTCACCCAATACGATTCACAAATTTAGCAATATCTCAATTCATAATAATCTATTTAACATTCCAAAATCGAAATATTTCCCTGACGAATGTAATTCTGTTTCAGCACGAGAGGAAAATCAAGAATGACGGATTCAATATATCACAAACTAATAAAAAATAATGATCGAAGGAATTGATTGACGAAACGGTGCACGATTGAAGCATAAAAACGAGGAGCCCCAAAGAAAACCCCTTGAAAATCGTCGAACGGATGAGGAATTCGCAAAAAATCTGGTGCTCTTCTTCTCCAATGTTGGAAGTCATTCTCATAATCCCTCTCTGAGGATCCCATATAAAAGCCGAAAACTCGTGATCGGAGGGTTGGCGATACGCGCGACCATCCCCTCGCCGCCGATGGTTCCCTTAAAATCAATCACTGCCTTTGAGTCGAGCTCGTCGTTCATCAGCGTCGCAACGACGACGAAGAAGACGACGAGGTCGAGAGTTTCGAGTACAACGACGGATTCCGGGATCAACGGAATTACGTCGACATCCACGCACACCCTCGAGGATGGAACTGAGAGAATCGAAGCCAATCACCGCGTTACCATCGAGTTATTGTGAATTTACGTTTGTGAATCGTTCGGGTATCGCGAGAGAGAAGACAGTGTGTGAACGCGAACAAGAAACCGGCACCTATTGGAATCCAACAGACGAAGAAGAGGAAACGGAAGACGAATCGATCGAAACGAACGGATCGTCGAAACGCATCAAAGTTCTACAGGAACGATACCAGATAACAAAAGTGAACGGTATCGATAGGAAAAAAGAAATTGAGATAAACAAAGAAGAAATAAAGACGCGGGAATATAAGAGAAATCGCGGCGAAGGAAAGCAGAGAAAGGAAAGAAAGATATACGAAGAGAAGGCTCGTCCACTGGCAGGAGGGCCCCACAGATGCGGGGCCCGGAGGGGCCTGTCCGCGGCGGCGTGACGCGATGCGGACGTCCTCCTCCTCGTCACCGAGGAAGAGGAAGAGGAAATACCTCTCACCTCTCGACCCTATCCTCGTCGAAGGTGTCGATTCCTTGGACAATACTTTCGGCCGCAAGGGCAGTAGTCTCGTTTGTTCGTTGGCCTTCGTCGACGACGAGTCGGAGGGCGAAGATTTCGATGTTGCCGGAAGTCTTTCGTTTAATGAGAGTGTTTCGTCGGAGGGTGTCGACGATGAGGAAAATTCTCGATGGTGTTCGGTTGAGTTTCCTGGATTTGGTAACGTCAGAAAGCTGCGGGAGGAGAGTCCTTCCTCCGGAGAAGAAGAGGAGGATGGTAGAAAATCTAATTGCAAGGAAAGAAGAGACGAGGAGTACGAAGAGATCAGTGATAAGTTTAAGAGGAGATGGTACGATGGAAGAGGAAACAATTCGAGCAAGTATCTCGCCACGATCCTCGTCTTCCTGGGACTTGTGTGCGGTCATTGGTGCACGAGTGGAGCAGAGGCTCTCACGGGAAGCCAAAAGTACAGCACGAGGACGGTCAGGACGAGGTATGGGACGCTCCGTGGAGTTGAGGCGAGATCGACGACGGCGGTCGAGAGTTACTATGGGGTGCCGTACGCGACACCACCCCTTGGAGCGTTGCGATATATGCCGCCGATCACGCCAACTCCGTGGCGTGGCATCAAATTTGCGGACACGCTACCACCCGCGTGTCCACAGAGGCAACCGAAGCCGGATTCGACCCTGCCGAGGCACAGACGCGCCTATCTCGAGAGATTAGCGCCGATGCTGGCTAATCAGAGCGAAGACTGCCTATATTTGAACCTCTACGTGCCCAAACCTCCTCATGGTGAGTTTCTGTTATTTTCTATAATTTTTTTTGTGGGAAACATTAGACTACGAATAGGAACAGTTTATGATGGTTAGAATTGAAATATTTCGGATTTTTTTAACACTACACCCGAGTCGAAAATTTCAGCCCAAAATCCTCCTAAATTACCAAATAACTTAGGATATTCAGGTTGAATATGGAAAAATATGTTACATATAAAAGAATGCAAATTTTAATTCCACAATCGCCCTACACTTGTTACTTTTTGCCACTTTTACCTAGTTTAGGAGCAATTTAGGCTTCATACAGCCCAAAATAATCCTCAGCATTCTATAATGAGGAGCTTTAGAATTGGATTGAAATTGGAGTGGAATGATCGAATCCAAAAAAATTCTCGATATACTAAAAATTAATTTGGTTTAGGAGATTTAGAATTTATATGGAATAAAATGATAATTTAATTTATTAATTATTAAAAATTTATGTAGAATATTTTCTCTATGACTCTCTTATCAATTTGGAAAATTATTAGAAAAACACTTTACCAACCGGTCGCCGATTAATCGGCTTTTCGGGACCAACACTTTTGGACTTTTAACTTATTAATTGGTTGCTACGGCAATTAATAAATTATTATTTTTCATTGCGGTTAATTGTGTCAAGGACTCAGTGAAGAAACTTAGTAATTTTCGAAGAGATATCAGTATCGAGGAAATATCTGCGTGCAAAACATCGATGAGGAACGGGTAGGATGTTAAAAAATACCTGTCGGGAAAGTGTTAAGTCAAGTGACTTCCCTGGCTTGGTATCTTATAAAAGTATATACATTGCGAGTGGACAATTCAATTTGGTTGAACAGAGACCATTCTTTAAAATAATATAGTCTTTATTTCTACATAAAGAGTGCACACTGTTTTAATGAGCATAAAATTTGTGAGTAACTACTGAAGGTGGTAAAAGAATAATATAGAATGGTTTACAATTCGATTGAGTATTATATGTTTTAAAGTATGAAAAACAACATCATATTCTTTGAATTGATAGCACGATTCTCGTTTCTTACCTCTGGGGCTAGGTTTATGGAGGTTGGATATATTCGTCGTTCATCATTGGGGTTGGCGTTGTGGAGGTTGGATATATCCGGCATTAGGGGCGAAGGGGTTAATGAAGATATGCACTTTGGGCCTGAGGAAGGTTTAATGTAAAATAAGTAACGAGTGGATGATAATTTATAGAACTTATATTGCATATTGCAGTGAAAATGTTAAACATGACATTTGAGTGTGTCGTCGACATTAATCTCTTACAATACTTTGACTAATCAAGCTCGTAATCATAATTTCGAGCCAAACATGAATATCATGAATCTGACTCGCGGTTAAAATTTTCAGCCAGGAATATCACGAGTCAAATTCGTGGTTACAATTTCAAGCCATAGACGAATATCACAAATGATCGTGGTTACAATTGCTGGCTGAATATTATCAATTTTATGATAATTTTTGATGTTTCCTTTCGTACCGCGAAGTCTTCTATAATTGGCACGGCGAGGGGTGAAAGTCGTTTTGAGGGAAGTAAGAAAGAGAAAAAATGTAAATGTAAGACACTAAAATTCATTTAAATACACCAGTAGTGAAATAATACGACTGACTTTCAAAGATTACAAAATATTTATTGTTTGTACGCGTTGTATTGGATTCCGCTGAATTGAGGGGTTGAAATCTCATTTAGATATTGGCTTTGCTAGAAGCTTATCGGCCGTGAACTTGGACGTTAAACGTGAATGTGCACTGTACTTGGAATAATTTTCCACGATAACCCAACCAATATATGGAAAGCAACTCTTTGTAAGCGAGAATCTCTTGGTGGCCGTAAAATTTTACGAACCACTTTTTCGACTGCACAGAATTATTGCTGTTTCCACTGGCTTCGTTGTTAAGTTTTATTCTTGGTGTTTCCTTAACAATACCACTCTTCGAACATCGTAGAAACTTCCATCCATTTTTCATAGAATTCCTGTATCGGTATTTCAATTTCTTTTTGTACAATTCTCTTACAAAAAACTCACCCTGATTTAAATTCTAAGGTATTTGAAAATTATTGTATCCATGGCTGCAGAAATTTCAACGAAAAGTATCTGTAGCTTATAAACTCTCCCCGTTACATTCTCCTCTTATTTTATAATCTACCCCATAATATTGTAGAATCTCTCTGAAGTATCATCCATTATTTTCAATGATTCTGTAATTTTTCGTGGTTTATAATACTTCAGGAATAATCTCCTTCGAATTATCCGCATAATTGCATCGGTAGGATTTCATTTAATAAGGGATTAAAGTCAGCACTGTAGAAATACTTTTAATCCGGTTACGTTCGGTTAGTATATCATCGATATCACTGTCGTAAGCGAATTTTTCAATTGGTCGAACGAGGGTGTGTAAGGTTCCGAATTTTATGCACCATCGACGAAAAATGCTCTGGCTCGTCGAACGATCACAAAGAGAAAGAGATTTGCAGGGAGAGTGCGCCATGACAATTGCGGTTCTGGCAATTTCGTCATTCTCCTCTTCTATTCTTATGTTACGTGGTATTTAAAGACTATTGTCTCTATTAGACTGTTTTTATTAGATTAGATCGTCTTTATTAATTTCTATTAGAATTTTATCGTATTAGATTAAATTATGTGATAAATTTTGAGATCTTTAACACTAGAACTACCGGCCTCAAATCTATCATATTTTAATAAATTAAATAAGTACTTTGAAAAAGGGGGAATCAAGCGACGGAAAATTTGATCGATTGGGTGTTTTATGTTTATTGATATAGACGTAGAATATTTATTCTATGACTCTTATGTAAACTTGGAGAATTTTTTGAAAAAATAGTGTACCAGTCATTTTGACTGGTTTGGTAGTTCTAGTGTTAAAACGTGATTTAACACTTTACCGACTGGTAGCCGATTAATCGGCTTTTCGAGGTCAACACTTTTGGACTTTTAACTTATTAATTGGTTTCTATGGCAATTAATAAATTATGATTTATCACTGCGGTTAACTTTGTCAAGCACTCAGTGAAGAAACATTGCAATTTTCGAAGAGATATCAGTATCAGCGAATTATTTGCGGGCAAGTGACCGATCACCGTGGGTAGAATGTTAAAAAAATACCGGTCGGTAAAGTGTTAATATACAGTCAAAAGTTGTTGAGGATAGATTGACCTGAACAACAAAGTTTTGTTTATTTGCTTTACATGTTACATTGTTTGCTTTACATTTAGTTACTCACTGGCCACCATTGCTTTTTACATTTAGTTATTCACTGGCCACCATTGCTTCCATGGTATTTTTTCTTCGGTTTTAATTATTATGATCATTTCGAATAGCATACATACCATTTTGGGTGAATTGTGAACCATCGAGGCTATGATATAAATATCACGTTGAAAAAATCGCACAGAGGTTATTGAGAAGAATTTGACCTCATGCCCAATGACCGTGAGTTCAAGCCTTTATCTCTGTGCACACCATAGCTCGCTAAAAAGTTTGATTATGGGATAGATTGTAGTCTGCTTCTCGATCTTCAGTGCTATGGTGATTTTTCCTAGAATTTACAGTTGTAGGTGAATTTCAAACCATCAAGATTATGATATGTTAGATGATAAGCGCTGAAGAGTTGTTTAGATTGACAAACATTTGAAGTTAGACGCACTGATTGGAAGTTCGATCGTCCATACTCATTATGCGCTGTCATGAAAGACTAAAATGAAACTTTCTGTAATTTTTAATAGTATTCATAAATGTTATTATAATTGAAAGTTGGTAAAAGTCCTTTTTTTCTATGTTCAGATATTTGAGAGTTCGTAAAAGCTTTTATGTTATAGTATGTAACAGTTGAGTCTTTTTACTTCGCCATTTCCAATTCGAAAAGAAGAGCGCTACATTTAGCTAAAATTAACTAAAAATTACTTTTCTCAAAAATGGGCTCACAAGACTTTCAAAAAATGATATCTCATATTCTCTGTATGCGTTTCAACGATAGATCAGCCATTGAAATTTCATAACTACGATAAAAAAAACATGTAGAATTTCCAATTTAAAAAAAAAACATGTTTTAATCCAGAGTAAAATTTACTATTTTTCAGTTATTTTTTAAATTCAGAAATGGAGTCATTATATCCCCTGAAAAATCATCATTTCAAAACCCGGTGCTCGAACGAGAATTTTTACAAAACGTCAATTATTTTCAAGTTACAGAAATATCGGAAATCGTAATTACACAATATTGTCCACCCTGCAACAGTTTCCGATATTACAGTGCTCGTTAATGCATTCTATTGATAGTTTAAAATTATCCAACGTTCAGCGAGTAAATCGTGCGAACCTGCCGAGAACGGTGGAAAATAATTGCCTGCCGTTGGCGCGTTAAACATCGAGTAAATATCAGTTACAGAAAAAGCTTTTTACTTCTCCTTTTACGTGGACGTCGAAGGGAAAAATCAAACTCGGTCGAAGAGGCTGCAAGATAAGATAAAACGTTTCGCACGGTAGACGATAGATGCACCAACGGTCGATGAATAACGGTGGTGCATTTTTAGGAAAGGTCTCAGGATGGCAATTGCCGTGATTTTGCGCTGTTCCGACGTTGCCATTTTCATGGGAAAGTCTTCTCACATTTTCTCTACCTCTTTCTTTTATTTATGCATTCTCTGCTCTTCTCTCTCTCTCTACTTTCTCACATCTTTTTACAATTTATTTCTCTGGTCTCTCTGTGCCCTTTTTGCATTGGAAGTCTCCTTCGTTCTCTCCGTTTGCATCCCCTTTCTTCTCTCAATATTTCTCTGGTCTGTCTGTGCTCTTTTTGCATTGGAACTCTCCTTCGTTCTCCGTTTGCATCCCCTCTATTTTCTTAATATTTCTCTGGTCTCTTTGTGCCCTTTTTGCATTGGAACTCTCTTTCGTTCTCCATTTGCATCCCCTTTCTTCTCTCAATATTTCTCTGGTCTCTCTGTGCCCTTTTTGCATTGGAACTCGCCTTCGTTTTCCGTCTGCATCCCCTCTCTTTTCTTAATATTTCTCTGGTCTCTTTGTGCCCTTTTTGCATTGGAACTCTCCTTCGTTCTCCGTTTGCATCCCCTTTCTTCTCTCAATATTTCTCTGGTCTCTCTGTGCCCTTTTTGCATTGGAACTCTCCTTCGTTCTCCGTTTGCATCCCCTCTCTTCTTTCTAGCAACTTCTCAGTGAGGAACCCTCTAACACTATTTGTTACAGTTTTCTTTCTTTTCTCTTCCTCTTTCCTCTTTTACTTTGTGTCAAGTAGATTTTCCACGTCCATCCACCTCTTTTTTTACACTTTGTCCTTGTTTTTTGTTCCTTCGTCCACCCTCCATTTCTGCCAGGATTTTACCCCTAGATATCAAGACTGTTGGCGAGGAAAGATACAAAGTTGAAGAGAGGAACGAACCGAGGGGAGAGGAATGATCGGGTGAATGAGAGAAAGCGAAAAAATGGAGAGAGAGAGAGAGAGAGGGAGCTTACGACAAAAGAACGCATCGATCGGTTCGTCGCGACGCTTTTCTGATTGCGAGCCAAGCGAAACGAGGAGATGACGTGAAAATCTGGAATACTATACTCATCGTTCGTATATACGGCTTTAAGCGACTCGGAAAGCGTTCAACCTAAAAGGAGATTCTTATGTCTTCACCTTCTTCCCTTAAACTTTATATTCAGCTTGACTTTGTACCTTGTTTCAACCCCTTAGCCTAAAACAAAGTGTGACACTCGTGCTGTGGCAAACGTTAAACGATATCTTATTATGAGATATAGCATTATATATAATAATATTATGAAATATTAAAGGGTACCTTAGGAAAAATGTCTCAGCAGTGACGAGGAGTTGAGTTAATCTAATAATTGAGTTTGTGAGCCTCTAGCATTATAAAGTAGCTCTTTGAATTTCTTTGTCGTTCTACCATTTTCTATCTTTTGTGCAAATACGCCGCAGGCATATGTTTTTCTAGCTTTAAAAACTTGCGTCTTAACGTCGTAATCATAGTATTCGATAGAAATAGAACAAAAAGCTTCATTTGAGGGCGACGGAATTGATGAGACCAAAGTCGCGACGATTCATTTTCGAATTTATCATTATTTCGTTGTTGCAAGCGAAAGGGGAGAATTTTCGACCGATTGAAATTCAATTCCGTCGACAAAACAGAGGGGTGGAGATACAAGTCTGTATTATATTAGTGAAAATCGAAACAGCACATTGTTCACGCAAAATGAAATTGGCCGTGATCCAACGTACTACTTGAACGTAGTAGGTGGAGGGAAGAATGTAGAATATAACCGACGAAAATAATGCATATTTCATAGCTGTTTGAAAATCAAAATAAAGTCCCGCCGCCCTATCGCGCTCGAGGAAGGAGCACGGAAAATTGCGAGCACGAAGACTGATTCGTAAAACGCCAGATAAATTTTCCTCGCCAGGGAAACCAAAGTAACTTACGTTCACGTCGAACAATAAAATACGAGTGCTACCAGTGGACATAAAACGAAGAAGGCATTGCTGTTGCGTTTTACAAGATATTACTAACTAAATTACCGGGAGTTAAAGAACACGTTTTAGTTCCGGTGAAACTGGTTTGTAATGCTCGACGTGAGAAATGTTTCTTTTCTCGAAATTTCGTGGTTTTTCTTTGCTCTCTCGCAAGAAGAGGAATACTCGGAGAAACAAGCCGACACTGCCGATGCGTCGGAGTCTCGTGCACCGAAACTACTGTCGCAGTGCAGACATTATTGAGACAGTTGTTCATACGAACTTTCAGGGCACAATCGAAGTAACACCATTATCGTAAGAAATGAATTTCGTTGGAACACTGTCGTGAAATTCATTTCAAGTGGTAATTAATGTTTCTGTGAACTTCGATCCTCCTGCAGTGTTATGTTAACAAATGAAATTTCATTTTAAATACACTTAATACTAGAGCGATCGGCCTTAAATATACAATACCTTAATATATTAAATATGTACGTTGAAAAAAGACAAATCTAGAGGTAGAAAAGATGATCAACTTGGTAATCTTTATTTTATAAGATCAACTTTATTCTGTAAAGTACTCAATAAGATAGAAATAAATATTTTTATTTTACAATGTGAAAGGATTAATCTACTAACAGAAATAGATATTATTCCTTCTTATTGTACAAAGTAGAGCTTATCTGTAATAAACTCACCAGGTTTTAACACTAGAACAGCCGGAATTAAGTTTATTATATTTCAATATACTAACAAGTAGTTCAGAAAAAGAGTACTCAGTAAAATAAAAATAAATATTTTTATTTTACAATGTGAAAGGATTGATCTACTAACAGAAATAGATATTATTCCTTCTTAATGTACAAAGTACAGCTTATCTGTAATAAACTCTCCAGGTTTTAACACTAGAACAGCCGGAATTAAATTGATTATATTTCAATATACTAACAAGTAGTTCAGAAAAAGAGAAATTAAGAGGTGAAGAAGATGATCGATTCGGTAACCTGTATTTTGATGGATCAACGAAGAATATCTACTCTGACTATTCTACAAAGTTGGAGAACTTTTGGAAAAAATGGAGAACCAGTAATTTTGACTTGCTTGGTAGTTCTAGTGTTAAATACTTAAAGCACAATTTATCATTTCATCGATAGTGTCTTCTCCTATGATAATGTCTTTTTAACACTAGAACTACCGAACCAGTCAAAATGACTGGTACACAGTTTTTTCCAAAAATTCTTCAAGCCTACCGGAAAGTCATGAAATAAATATTCTATGTCAATCTAGAAAAACATAAATCACCGTATCCATTTTCTTTTCGGCCTCTTGATTCCTCTGTTTTCGAAGTACTTATTTGATATATTGAAATTTAATAGATTTAACGCCGGTAGTTCTAGTATTAAAATCATACTTTTTCTAATTTGAATAAGAATAAAATTCCTATGATTTTCCTCGAAACTTTCGTCTCTTAGAATACCTTTGGAAAGCGTAGATCTTGTTCTTTTTCCGGATTTCCTCCAAGTCTCGACTTCTCGTGTCCGATATTTCGAGCTGTGATGTTCACAGATGCAACGAAAGAACCGGAAGCTTCGTCCATCGTCCTTCTTTCTTATTCAACGTCAACACATAAGAGGCTTAGCATGGTACCTTCCGTTCTTCGATATATAGTCATGGAAAAATCACTCTGTCAGAGAGGATGTAGAAGCTAGAGGAATAGAGAAAGAGAAGGATTCCGTGCAACACTTCCACTCGGCTTTCTTTCTCCTTTTTCCTGGCACTCGCGGTTCGCCTGGGACATTTAAATGAGATTCTCGGGGCGAAATGTATTTGACTTAACACCCGGAAGGAAATCTCTTTTCCTGGGTCACCCGGGGCGTAATATTCGCGTTAATGAGGTCAGGAGTGTTTCTTAATGACGACGATTAACACGACGACGGGACGAAGTGCGTCCATCGAAAGGGCGTGAGTTTTGAATATTTTAAGTAACGTGCTCTAGCGCATTATCGTCTCGTTCGATGAAAGGGCCTCGATTCTTGTAAAATGCACTTCTTTGCAGTGTATTCTGGAAAATACAGTATGCAGTTAGAAATGAAAGGTGCAGAGGATATTGAAAACGCGAATAGACATTTTTATTACTCATTGTCAAATAGAAATAGATGTTCCTTCTTCATGTTTTCACGATTAAACGTGAAAAAGAAGGGCCTTGTTTCTTACAATAGGGTGCACTTATTCAGAGTACACTGTGACAAATATGGTATGTAACTCGAATTGAAAAGTATATAGGACATTTAAAAAGGGGATAGATAGCTTTATTAATCATTGTCAAATAGAAATAAATGTTCCTTCTTCGTGTTTTCACGATTAAACGTGAAAAAGAAGGGCCTTGTTTCTTAAAATAGGGTGCACTTATTCAGAGAACATTGTGACAAATATGGCATGTAACTCGAATTGAAAAGTATATAGGACATTTAAAAAGGGGATAGATAGCTGTATTAATCATTGTCAAATAGAAATAAATGTGCGTTCTTCATGTTTTCACGATTAAAAAGAAGGACTTCGATTTTTAGTGTAAGGTGCCCTTCTTCAAAGTGTATTTTGGCAATTACGGTATTCCAATTAGAATTGAAAGGTGCAGACGACATTTAAAACGCAGATGGACATTTTTATTAACCCTTTGCCATACGATTTGTTGTGTGACTGTGTCCACAATAATTTAGAATTAAATTTAATGTAACATTAACATTATACAAATAATTTATCGTGTTGTGTTTGACTGATATTAATAATTTGATAGGTTTCTTAAAACTTGAAAATTCTTATCCAATTTACTGTATCACAAGTCTCACTCGTTATTATAGGGCAAGGGGTTAATCATTATTAAGTAGAAACAAATGATCTTTCTCCACGTTTTCGCGATTAAACGACGATAGGATTGCAGAAATCGTGGCATCGAGCCGAAAAGTCAAACCGTGCGTGTACGCATTAATCGACATAGCTGAACGCATTACCACTAATGCTGGAGATTACGTAATTTCCCGTGTCCCAGCGGTAACCTGTTAATCGCTTTAGTAGACGAGATATTGAATATTTCAGGAAAATCGACGGAATCGATGATCCCGTTTCGAATCCCCAGTTATGTGACTTTACTTGACACCTCGGAGCGTTTGGGGATTTGGACAGATTTTTCATAACTTCATGGAAGTATTTGTATACGGTTTCAATTTGCGAAACTAGGAGTTACATTCGAATACCATAACAGTCCCAAGATACAACTACGGCGATGCAAAAACGAACCAGACAACAAATCAACATAAAGTTTTCCGTCTCACTATTTCTTTCTTTTCTCATTGGATCCTCAAGTCGATCTAACTCGTCCTCATCCACGCATCATCTTTCCAATTTTTACTACTAGAACTATCAACATGATTAAAATGACTTGCCCTGAATTTTTTCTAAATGTTCCTAAAAATTCTAACACTGTGTCTTTTTCAATTTTCTACATCTTGAAGACCATATGCGAATCAATTGATAAAGTTTTTGTCTCCTTCATTTATATCATTCAGACACATTTATTTGATAATTTTAACACGTTGCCGCAAATGACGGCTATAGCCGTCCTGCACATTTTTGTTCTAATGTATTTATTTGTTAATTACTCAGTAATACACCGAAAAAAATATGTAACATTCCAGATAACATATCAACTGTTCTTTTTGTGCGATTTTGCATGCTTCAAAAGTTTGAAATATTTTCGTGTGTGTTTCTGAGTACTTTCGTCAAATTAAAAGTGTGCGGCAACGGGTTAAATATATGCAATTAGTTTTCGATAGATCTAGCGTTAATCTACTCACTTCGTTTCTCTTTCGAATTTCTTTTGGCATTAACACTAGATTTACGGAGCCAATTTGGCTCATTCAAAATTTGATTGCTACATATATAATATATTGGATGGTTAATTTTTTAATAATAAATCTTTCATTTCAATTGATTTGGAACTATTTTCTTTGCAAAAAATTGCAATTTTCTTGTATGATTCAAATTGGCTCACTTTAGAAAAATTGGTTTATCAACATCCGTAAATCTAGTGTTAAATACCATGGTCTGTTTATCTAGCACCTGTGAAAGTGGAGAACCTGTGAACCACTTGCTGTACGAAACTCGCTTCCGGTTTTAAAACTCTATTGTTTCCAGGTTCTCAAATGTAGATATAAAGCTATAACGAAATATTCCTCACCTTCTGATCGTTCAGTGGCACGTGAATCATGCAAAAGCCGTTCTAAACTAAGGCGAGGGATGAACGGTCGAGTTAGTTGGAAGGGTCGGTCGTTGATGCGTTCCAATTGAACGTCCTAATCAAATCATTCTCGTGGATTAGGCTCCGCTCGACGTTCCGTCGTTCGCGAAATTCAAGCGAGAGAGGACTTTGGTGAACGATTCAAAATTCCATTGTTATCGCGTCATTAAATACCACGACCTCTCGATAATTCATTTAACATTGTATATATTTTAAGGGAATATTTTCATAGATTATTTTCAGGTTGGAAAGAAGTTACCCCAAGGGTTACTCTATAATTGCTTCAAGTTTTTATCCAACCTTTGCTCATCCAAACTCCTCGTCGAAGTTCGTAATATCGTAGAATTCTCGTGTCGGAGAATTTTTAAGTAATTCCTGTATTAAGTATTCACGGGGATATTAAAACCGTAAAGATTCTGAATTAAACATTTCCTCGAAACGTTCGCGAGGTAAGTGCGAGAGCATGGGGACGATAAAAATTCCAACGTGGAATTTCTATCGCAAGGCGGGAAAACCATTTTAAAACGCTCCCGGTTAACTTCCCTTCGGCGTTTCAGATACTTTTACGAAGAGCTTGAACCCTTTGTTGCCTCCGTTGGGTAATAACCATGTAAATTCGTGAATTCCGCGAGCAGTTGCCGATAGAATGGATACTTTAAAGCGATACTTAACTCCCGTAACCGTCCATCACAGTCTGGTATCTTTGTACGCGTAATACATCATCATGCACGATAGAGTTATCTTCAACTTTTTCATTTTTCTCTACTTCCTGCGTCGTTCGTGTACTTGGACAGGATGCGCTTGTACTTCTCTCGATAAAAGTTCCTGGAAATACGAGTACAATAATAGCGTCGAGATACCGCGTTAACTGGTCCCAGGTAACAGTCGCGACAATAATAAATAACGAGCACATCTGCGTTAAACTTGGGATATTTTCTACCGTGAAATTCCATTTTACTTGTAGTCGCTTCGTACTTCCGTAGGTCATTGTTAATGATATGTCTCAGTGAATTTATTGGCGGATTTGTATCCTCTAGGTCTTGAGAATAATTTGGGATTATTGTAGATATTTAGGAGAAGATGTTCATGACATATGATTGATATTTTCATGGAATTGCTTCTGATATGATTTTCAAATGAAGAATCTTGAATTTTGTACGATTGAAAGCTTTTATATTTTGCAGCTTGTCTTTTCAAACTTAAAGTGTAAGCTGTTAGAATCTTTCTATGGTGCAATAATTATTAGACGGTATTACTTTGATTAATCCCTTGTCTGATAACACTAATTGTATAATACATGGTCAAATTACCGGTTTAAAGAAACAAAAATGTAATTTTTTACATTATCAACCCCTTGGCCTACGATTTCTTTTCTGACTGGGCGTACAATGATTCAAAATCAAAATCTATGATTTCTGATGTTTTGTATAACTGAACGTAATATCAACAGTATAGAAATAATGAGACCATTTTGGGACCATTTGATATTTTCGATTTAATAGTTATTGAAAGATTTCAAAATTTCCTATACCATTTTTCGCGTCACGAGTGTCAGACGTTATAGGCTAAGGGGTTGAATAAATATTTTCTGCCTTGTTTTCTGCATTAAATAAAAACGTATCGGTACTGTTAGCATGTAAATTCTGTTGGAACGTCCCCTAATCGACAGCAAGGTCGGTCATACATCGAGTTATTTACAAGTACGAACAATTCATCAGTGAACAGAAAAGATCGTTAACTCGAATAAATTATAAATACAAAAATTATTTAGTTAAATTTAACACTTTGAACGCCACCGGTATTTCGCTAGTTTCATTATTTCTGCTGAATTGAAACTTTTTCTATTAAATTCACATCTTTACAAGGCAGAAAGCTTAAACATACAGATATATAGATAATCGGTAGACTTTTACCTTTTTAACGCCAATATTTAAATATTCAGTATGTCCAAAAATTCACAAATATTACAATTTAAATATCAACTGAAATTTCGCTGAATTCAGTAGCGCCGGTCACCGGTGACCCCCATGACAGTCAAAGTGTTAAAAATAAGCCGTGTAGTTCCTCACTGACGTTTGGATGAAACTTATTGCGATATGTTCATGGAGAACTATCAGGGTGAGTGGAGTTTGTTAACAACGAATATGTTGGTAGTAAAGCTGTCATAAAGGTACAGTAACGCGACTACAATCGTGACAATTATTATGAAGATAGCTGAGTTTAAGCCGCCTAATCCCAACGGTGCCGTTTGGCATTAAGAAGCGTACGTATAGGGTTGAGTTTCCGGGTTGAAAGTTAGTTGGGAAGTTTTGGTCATTGGAGGATTAAGTTTTCCTGCTACCAGGATTATTATGCCTTCGTTAAATCGCTCTCTGTGTTTCTAACCGGTCGCCAATATTTCCGGGAGACGTAATTTGGCAGGTTTGGTATTGAAAAACAATAGCAGTAGGAAAACAAATTATCTACCTTTGCATAACAAAGTATTTGCGACAAAGAATCGTAATTCGTGGAATCAGAAATATACTGATAACAAACTGAGCATTTCAAATTATCATACGTGAAGTTAAAACGCGATAATTTTCAATTCTTTCAATTCAGGAAGCTAAAAAACAAATTATGTACATTTCCATCATCACTATCGTTTTTGAGATCAAGAAACGTAATTAGTTTAATCAGAAGAATCCTGATAGTAAACTAAGCGTTTCAAATTATCATATGTGAAGTTAAAACGCGATAATTTTCAATTCTTTCAATTCAGGAAGCTAAAAAACAAATTATGTACATTTCCATCATCACTATCGTTTTTGTGAACAACAACGTAATTAGTTTAATCAGAAGAATCCTGATAGTAAACTAAGCGTTTCAAATTATCATATGTGAAGTTAAAACGCGATAATTTTCAATTATTTCAATTCAGGAAGCTAAAAAACAAATTATGTACATTTCCATCATCACTATCGTTTTTAAGATTAAGAAACTTAATTAGTTCTATCAAAAGAATTTTGACAGCAGACTGAGCAATTCAAATTATCGTACATAAAGTTAAAACGCGATTATTTTCAATTCATCCAATTCAGGAAGCCAAAAAATATTATCTACTTTTCTATCATACCTATTGTTTTTGCGAACAACAGCGTAATTAGATAATCAGAAAAATCTTGATAGCAAACTGTATATTTCAAATTTTCAGATATGAAGTTAAACTGCGACCACTTTCAATTTGTCCCCTTCAGGCTGCTTTAAATATTATCTACTTTTCCATTATCACTATCGTTTTAGCGATCAAGAAATGTAATTACTTCCACCAGAAGAATCCTGATAGCAAACTGAGCATTTCAAATTTTCAGATATGAAATTAAAACACAATCATTTTTAATTCGTCCAACTCAGATCGTTAAAAAACAAATTATCTACTTTTCTACCACCAACAAAATATTTGTGACAAAGAGTCGATATTAGTGTGATCAGAAGAATTCCAATATCAAATCGTGCATTATGAATTTATACGCATGGCTTTAAAACACATACGTTTTCAATTCGTCCGATTTCGGCCGTTGAAAAATGCATTATCTCCATTATTAGAGGATCATTTCCACGAATGCTGGAAAATTGTTGCGGAAAGTACAGTCGAACGGTATGAAATAATTTTTGCACACAATTGCAGTTATGTCAATGCTGTGAAAAATTCAGGCGTCTCGTGTGTGCAAAATTCGAATGCCCGCTCATCGAGCAACGTAATCAGTTTTGTTCTCATTGAAAACGTTAAATCGCACATGAAACACGAGAGTTAAAGTACAATCAGCGTTAAAGCCGAATGATGAAAAACAGAAGAGTCGGAGGGATTTGAAACGTGAACCGTGAATGGGGATAAAATGAATAAAATTTAATATGTTAAAGCGGAATTTATTTGCTCGACGATTAAAGCTACTCGGGGAATCACTCTTCTCAACCAAGTGGATTAATTGGCAAAGAATTTTGATGCTTGTCGTTTAGAAGCCACTTTGCTTTGTAATTTAACGTTGTGCTTTATTTAGAGTGAATTGCCATTTAACAACACTCGTAGAAAACAAAATATCCTGCGAATTCATTCAAGTGGCTCATTAACTTGGAATAGAATTTCCAAGATGCTTCTCAAGGACTTGGAGATATTTTGTGTTTATCGTTTAGAATTATGAAGATCCATTTTTTTACGACTTTATTCCTTTTTCAGAGGAAATAAGTCTGTCTATTCATATACGGTTGTTTCTATTGATAGTAAAAGTTTAATATTACACTTCTAATAGCCTGAAATCGAGAATCAATAATTTCACAACAAGTATTTAAGATTTGCACGAATACCGAGTTTATTCATCCGAGATTATAAATCCAGTGATTATATAGAATCATCAATAAGTTTGATAAATATGAAGAATTCTTGAATATTTATCAAATCTACCGGTGAGTTTATATAATCTTCAACTCGTAATGATGAATGTGATAAAAAGATATGATTTCAATGCTCTCTCGTGCCTTTTAATGGCAGCCCTTATTTAAAACTGTGCCGAAATAACAGTAATTCATATTTTTGGTACAGGCGCTTAAGTTAAACCAGACTCTTCAAGTTTGGGGACCTAAAATAGATTGTGTGTAACAGGATACATGCACACGAAGATTTTGGTTCAATTTAGGTGCTTGTAATGAAAAGATAAATTAAACTTGCCACTCAACGGCAGCGCGTATTTAAAATTATTCACAAGCAACACCAATTAATTTTTTTGGTACAGGCACCGAACTTAAATGAAACTCTTCGGGGAGAAGGACCCAGGATGAATTGTGCATAACAGAATACATGCCTCTTCCCCCAAAATTTTTCTTAATTTAAGACCTAACACAGATCTAATCCAATTGTTTCTAATTAAAAGATAAATTAGGGTTGGTTCGGCATAATTTAGAGTCATGGCAACCGTTAGGCAGACCATTTAAACATTGAAATTATATTTTTTTTTAGACTCGCAACTACAAGTTGGGAGTTATTTAAACTCGCCGATAAATATTCAAAAATTCATCACATTTATCAAACTTATTGATGATTATACATAATAAGCGAATTAATCACATTTACGGCAACGTCTTAGGGGTACCGAAAAGTAATCAAAAAATTGTTTTTTGCTGACGAAAAACATTTATTTATTAAAGAAATCTTAAATACTGATCAACAAAATAATTTCCATAATTTTCTAACACTTTCTGTCAGCGTAAAGGTTGTTATTCGATTCCCTTTTTAAAAAAGTCCTTCGATTTTTTGCTGAAAAACGTTTCCAATTACGTTTTCACTTCTCCGATTTTGATTACTTTCCGGTACCCCTAATATATATTTAATTTGCAACATCCATAATTTCCGCAAATTCAGCATGTTCCAATTGTCCCAGATTTTTTTCAATATCCTAAAAGTATACCCAATTTCCAAAATTTTGATGAATGATCATCCGTTGCAAGTGTACTTTTTCGTATACGATAGTCGAGACGGCTACAATAGGGACGTATCAATTTTTGCGCTCCCATTTACTTGGTATCCTTCCAATACTCCCTTTCCTCTGGAACGTCGCACCCGTTAAGCGCGAATGGCTGGAATTGAAAGGGTTAATTCACTGTTATGATTCATGAAATCAGTCTGCCATGAACTGGTTTCATATTCGAGACACTCCGCAAGAGATAATGTCGGATTCTGAAGGTACTCTCGAGTAAGGCCATATAATAGACTGCATTCAGAACGATACGCTATGGTAGCTGCAGCAACATATTAACAGTTTTCACGATGCACTCTTCATCTTCGAAAGGGAATAAGGAGTAGGAGGAGCTTTTCTTACCTTGCAAGGCACTGCCATTGTATATATGGCATTCGAAATTTCGTTGTGTTCCAATTTCAAACCTCTATAGGAAACGGATTTTTGAATTGCAGATCGAACGAGGAGAATATCTCATGGGAAGTCAAGGACTTTTTAACATTTCAATGGAAGTAGGTTTTTTTGAATTTTAAATCGAATTCTGAATAACGTTGGGGTAAAATTTCAGTTTGGTACGGTAGAATGCTGTATAGCATGCTTCTGCAACATAAAGTAAAATTGAAAGACTGGTTTAATCGTTCAGTCGAAGTCGGCAAAATTGTAAGATTGTTTGCCTCCAATTAACACTAGAACTACCAAACCAGTCAAAATGACTGAAACACAATTTTTTCAAAAAATTCTCCAAGTTTATATAAGAGTCATAGAATAAATATTCTACATCTATATCAATAAACATAAATCACCCAATCGATCAAATTTTCCGCAGCTCTATTCCCCCTTTTTCAAAGTACGTATTCAATTTATTAAAATATGTTAGATTTGATGCCGGTAGTTCTAGTGTTAAGGAAACTTTAACAAATTTCTGTAAAAGTGAAGTTTTTCTTAACACTAAAATTAGGCAGGCGTTTCATATGAGCGATTCCGAATTTTTATATGTATATTCCCTAAATTTATGGGGGTGTTATGTAGCAAATATTTCACTTCTGCCTTCTAAAACCTAAATAACTTAATTGATCATCTTCTTCACCTTTTTAGTTCCCTTATTCCGAAATAAAATCTGGTATATTGAAATAGAATTTATATACTACCAGTAGTTCTAGTGTTATCAACTAGAATTATCAAATTTCGAAAAATACTAATGTTATTCTCCAGATCGATAAAAGAGCCAACAATTTAATTGATCATCATCTTCACCTCTTCATTCTCCTTTTGCCGAAGTAGTTATGCAATCCATTCAAACATAATAGATAAACTCTGGTAGTTCTACTTTGATGTAAATAATATAAAATACTACATTATCTGTTAATTAAAGAAGAACATCACTTTTGCAATTTCTTTACCCAACAAAGGAATCAGAGACATATAATACACGATGTCAATTCAGTTCGAGCAACAGAATAATACAATTCCATTGCATCGTACATTCCAACGTTTTAATTAACAGAAAAAGAAAACATATTTGAAGCCGTAGAATTTCTAGACAGTACTTTGAAGTGCCACGTGAAAGTGAGTACGTTTTGCGAGTATTAAAGGACCACGGCATACAAAGTTGGCTGGAAGCGAGTAATGAAAAGTGATAACGCTTTGTGCTCCTACAGCTCGAAATAATGCTCTTTTTAGTATGAAGAATTAACTAGGGTAATAAGAGCGGCACATTATACGACGAAACTAAGCAGTATTAAAGTTGAGCAGAGCCAGGGCTTCCTTGTGACACGCGAGGAAGAAAGAAAAGGGAACCGTTTTATGCGCTATTTTAATAAACTGAATGTCGGTTATCGTGTACCTACGAAAATATCAGCGAACCAAGACTTAAAATTTACATTCAGTAGAATTATACTGGAATTCAGTTTTTAATGTATTGAATTACGCTCGTATTTCGAGCAAAAATGTCTCATTGCTTGTTTATTAGCAGTAGAACTGCCAGTGATTAATTTACAAAGACGTGCTAAATAAATTTGTTAAACGTAAAGGAGTAAAGGTAGAAAGTAACTTAAACGATGTAGTTATTTACATTTAACAAATTATGGGTAGAATAACAAAGAAGTGGAGTTAGAAACTGAGAAGTTTCTAAAGCTATTGAGAACCAGTTACTTTAAGTTTTTTAGTGAATTGAAAATTATTAACTGTTTGAGTTTCATAGAACGTTATTAATATTTTAATTAAATAGAAATGTCAGTGTGCTGCTTGGCACTTTTCGATGAAATTGTGCCACTGTGCGCCTGAACTGGTTTTGACAATAGAATTATTAAATATAAAAATAATTGTTTTTCTACAAACTTGATG
The DNA here is from genome assembly GCA_910591515.1 of Cerceris rybyensis. NCBI lineage: Eukaryota > Metazoa > Arthropoda > Insecta > Hymenoptera > Crabronidae > Cerceris > Cerceris rybyensis. The sequence goes on from OU342799.1 coordinate 12,619,382, forward strand.
GTTATATTTTGATACGGTATTTATTAGGATATATGTGAATATTATTAAAAGTCGTAAAGAATTTCATTGAACTGATACACACTAGATTTGATTTTATTAACGTTATTCGTAATAACACCATACTGATTTGCTTATTGCAATTTTACTTAATCTATAAAAAAATTAAAAATTTCCCTAATATTTAACCGTTTAAAAATTACGGAATTCTCTGTGAGCATAGAGAAGAGTAAAAGTATAATTATAATATATCTACGGATATTCAGTCGAAACGGGAGTTTCGCGCGCACTAAAATTAAGAAGTAAATATCAGCACGTGAGAAGTGTACCAGCTTACAATTAGGATTAATTAAAGTGTTTAATTACGCAAAATGCAGGTGCGCGGATGACTGTAAACTTATAAAACGTAATACCGTCTAAGCGTGTAAACGTAATACTTCGAAGGCGGCATTAAGCGCGTCGAGTTAATGATAATTAGAGATATTTGTTTTAGTTGTTCCACGTTAAATTCATTTCGTTAATCACATTCCCGGATAATATGTTTTTAAGTGGAATTTTCGTTTACCATCGCCACGAAGGAAAGCAGGTGTGCTTCAGAAGATAATTGCGTTTCTCGCGTTAAAGTAATTTTCTTAAGTTAATTTTTTTTGCCTTTTTTTCTATTACGTCCTTTCACGATGGGAGGCTGCATAAAAGAGCGAGGATAGAATATTCTATGGGTGTATCCCATGCGTGTGGATATTACCGAGACCGGTGCATTGTATTACTTGCATTAAGAAAATTTTGTGCTGCCGCAATGTACACAAAATGTGACGCACGTACGATCGTTTTGTCGTTTGGAAAAATTAGCCACATCTTTGTTTTTAACCCTTTAGCCGTACAATACCGAGTGACACTCGTGATGGAATAAAAAATATTGAAGTTTTTCAAAAATTGTTGAATTAAAAATATTAGTGGGTCGCATTACGTCTGAATTATTTCTTTGTTATTAACATTGCGTTGAATTGTACGCTATATTAGAAATCAAGGAAGGATTAATTCAGCAATTAATCCTCAATTATTGTGCAATCAGTTACAAAAAAATCGTACGGCAAGGGGTTATCCAGTTAGCTGTGATCGACGAGTATAGTCGTCATTGAGGAACTGTAGAATTTTGTGTATTGCGGAGTATACTCGTCATGCTTAAAATTTAGAGACCACTGGTTATTTAAATTGTAATTTTGACGCAAACTAAAATATATTCATAGATGTTTGGAATATTTTGAGGCCGTGCTGACATAAACTGAATAAATAAAAAGTATAAATAATTTGAAATAGATTTGCGCTCATCTTCTGATTTTCTTAATTCACATATTTAGATGCGCACTCTCAAAAGAAGTCGCCACAGTTAGTTGGTTAAGGTTCTTATTTCTCCTGACGATTAGTAATTTTTTTTGTACACAAGATATTTTAAAATGTGCTTTCAAACTTACTAGAAATATGTTAAAGTTGTTAATGTTAATTGTGAGGAGGTAATATCACCGAAAAATCTCCATCATTCGAGCTATTTATCATTTAACATTTGCCTCTACGTTCCAGTAAATCTTTCTGAAACGAATGAAAGGCAGATATCTCTTCAGGAAAGAAATAAGAGAAAAATATTCAACTCAGAGACACGCCTTTGCTTTTATCCCTTTTATTCTGCTAATTGCCAAACTTCCGTAACTTTACTACCGTCCGGATAAACTTGGTAGAAAAGAAGAGAAGAAAGAATAATTCATAGCTCGAAGAATGAAATAATACTTTCCAAAGTATCCAGTAGTTTCTTCAGCTTCGAAAATATTCTTTCTGTCGATACACATTATTTTAAATCGAACGACAACTTTTTTCCCCTACTTGGAAACAAAGTTGAACAACGATCTTTTGTTCGAAGATTGGTAAAACTTGAATTTCTAATTCTCAACGACGAAAGTGATCAGCGGAAATGAGAAAAACATCGATGAACAGCGACACCAAAGGGAACCGGAAGTCAGCGAGGAGGAGCAGCTGGAAGAAACGGAGGAACTGCAGTGAGTTCACGTGGATGCGTTGTCTCTTCAATTCCGTAGTGCATTGCAGTCGATTATTCGATTAACGAGAGAGAACCTGCAAGCACCGCGGGAGTGAGGTGGCCTCGTGTCGATTCGACGCGTTTCTCGACGAGGGATGTGAAATGGAAGAACATCCAAGTTGTTCTAAAACGAAGAAAGGCAGAACTCGATGGATGTCGACCTTACGCGGTTTTATGCGGCGTGGAATTTCGTTGCGGGTGTTTAAAAATTGTAGCGATGAAAATAAATCACTTCATGTATCTATTGTATTAGCACTAGAGGTTTCAAGCAAGTCAAAATGGCAGTATCCCAATTTTTTCTAAAAGTTCTTCAAGTTTATAGGAGAGACATAGAGCAGATATTCTACTTTGGTCTTATAAAACACAGATTAATACTAGATTTACCAGCGTGAAATCTATCATGTTTAAATATGTTAAATATGTACCTTAAAGCAAGGAAAATTAAGTCGTGGAAAAGATGATAGATTCGGTAATTTATGTTTTATACGATGGACGAAGAATATTTATTCTACGGCTCTCTCATAAGCCCGTAGAATTTTTGGAAAAAATTGTGTACCAGTCATTTTGACTGGCTTGGTAAATCTAGTGTTAATGAATCGATCATCTTTTCCATCTCTTGATACTTATTTTTCCAGAGTACTTATTTAAGATATTGAAATTTGATAGATTTAACAGTAAACCTACGAAGCAGATCAAAAGATTGGTGCCAAATTGTTTCTAAAAATTATGGAAATTGATAGGGTAGCCGTGAAGTAAAGAAGTATTCGACTTCTAACTTATAAAGCTTAACACTAGATTTACGGAGCCAATTTGGCTTATTCAAAGTTTGAATACTATAATATATATAATATATTGGTTGGTTAATTTTTTAATAATAAATCTTTCATATAAATTTGTTTTGGAATTATTTTCCTTGCAAAAAATTTCAATTTTCTTGTATGAGTCAAATTGGCGCACTTTAGAAAAATAGGTATAATCAACATCCGTAAATCTAGTGTTAAATTAGTTAAGTAATTATATCTTTCATCTCTTCATTTGTATTTTTCTGAAGTAAATTAACTATAACGTCGGTAAATTTAGTGTTAACGCTGGTAGTTCTAGTATTAAGTTAAGATTATTAACTCCTTGCCTCATAATTTCTTTTGTGACCAAACGTACAATAACTCTGAAATAATCGTTGTAATAATAATTTATCCCTAATTTCCAAGGAACTAATTTCAACGCTTTCTGACCTACTGCTATCTTCGATTCAACAGTTTTTTGGGGAACTGAAAAATACCTTATTCCACTTAGCTTGTTAAAACTACTTCATGTCATTGTAGGTCAAGAGGTTCACTTCTTGAGTAGAAATATTAAGTGAATGAGTTTTTTTTGTCAAAATAATTTTCAACACTGACTGTCCCAGTGCTGTAATTTATTGTCAGTTTAATGAAATGCGGTATTTTTAGTTTTTTATTATAAACTAATACGTGTAAGAGTAACCTAACCATTTCATATTGATTCGTTGAAATGAGAAATGAAATATTCTATTTAAATTGAAAATCTCATAATTAAATGACAAGTGGAAAGGTTAATCTTCGCTAATCGAAATTATGCGATAGATACTCACCGTTTATCTAAATCCATTTGGAATTTCAAGCGTAAAGAAGATATTTGAATACATTATTGTCTCGGTATAATCGTCCTGCACTTTCTTCCTCTACTTCGAGTCAGCTTTAGAGTGGAATAAAATTAATATTCAATTTATCAGCGTCATATCCGTGCTCATTGTAATCTCGTTTCAAAGTTCTTCTAACTTTCGCGGTTACTTAAACCGTGGGTAGAAACGTGAAATAGAAATAAATGATTTTCTTTCGCACTCTCACCCTTCCCCCTGTAACGAATAGTCGTAGAAGAGAAAGAAAATGAAGAAGCATAAGAAGAAGCAGGAGACGAATCGAGCACAAAGGATCGTAAATAATTTTTCCCTAAAGAAACGAAAACCATTCGTTATTCGCTAGACGTCATCCCTCTTAAAAATACCCTCGCCCCTGAAAGAAGGTGGCTGGCGATAAAAACGAGCAAACGCGTACGCGAGAGGTCAGGAGCCAGGAGGATTAATTTTTCCTAGAGAGAGAGTGCTCTCCCTTTCTCTTCTTCCTTTTTCCATCTCTTTCCATCTTCCATCTTTTTTCATCTCTCATCCCTTCCCATCTTCACCCTTACTTCTCTCTTAATGGCACTCTCTTTTGCATAATACCGCGAAAGGTAATTAAGGAAAACCAAGGTGATCTACGTTCAGTTCGAACGAACGCTCGTCTCCTTTGGGATATTTTTAAATTCGAGTTTTCCCCTCCAACCTCTTAGTAACGACTCGGAGATCTCTCGTTAAGATCCGGAAGTTCGTAAGAGAGGACCTCGTTTCCACGATATATGTCACTCGTTTCAGCCTCTCCTCGTACTCTTCGAATCTAATGTGACGACTCACCAACTTTTTTATGAATTTTTTCAAGATTTCCCTTTGATTGGATATTAAATCCACGAGGTAAATTGGAATTTCGAATCTTCACGAAGACAGCTTGGGAAAGTTTTCTGTGGGGCTCATTTCGGCGGTGATTACAAGTGTCCTTGGAGACATTTTTATATTTTGTTATTATAAAATATCTGGTAAAGTGAATACTCAGATAACAATAATATTAAATGGTAACGGTAATCGTGTGCGTTCAAATTCTTCGCTTCAGTGGAATGAATATATGTAATTTGTTGTATTCTATTGTATTCACTGCATTAAGCCCTTGCCGTGCCATTTCTTTTGTCACTAAATGTGCAATGAATCTGGATTAATTAGTGAAATAACAATTCAGCCCCTAATTTCGGATATAGTACATGACTTAACGTAATATTGAATATCATGGTATTAATTTTATTCTATCAGGACCCACTGACATTTACAATTTAATAATTTTAGAAGCACTTCAAAATTGACTATTCTGTTTATCGTGTGACGAGCAGCACTCGTTATTGTACGGCAAGGATTAAGTTTATTTCTATAGAAATTTCACACATTTCTGTATTTCTTTTAGAAAGGTATTATCGTCATTTTATAACCGGTCAAAAGATCTGAAGGTAAGAATAGGTATTTATAAAGTGTCGATACGAGTGTTCTCACTTTTGAGGAGGACTAGTACTGTATAAGTGGTCGGATATAAACGATTATATGTCGGATACTGCCATAATATTTGGGTATTGACGGACGAAAGTACAATAAACTCACAATTGTCGCAGTTTTGTTAGTTAGAACAGAGATTTTCAAATTAAAAGTTGCGCCACCTCAGAGGGGAGAAATTAAATTGAAAAGGAGGCGCAAGCAATTGAACAAAAATAGAATTTTCATAACATAACATTAACTAAGAGCATACAAACTATTTAACATAAATAATTTGTATCTTCCGGTGATGACAAGGTGATACTTGCAACAATAGAAGGTATCTCCATTCATAAATAAAGCGGACCAGTGCAAAAGTATAAAATCAGGGTGGGTGCGTCAAGATTATATTTCTAAAGGGTAGCCCAGTAACAAATAGTTTCGAAACCATTGTCATAGAATTTTCAATTCTCAAAATTCCTCTCTCCAACCAAGTTCATCAAGCCGATTGTCTGCAACACTGTAAACTGTTATATCCAGTCATCCTTTCCAATAAGGAAGATCGCTCGTATCAAGGAAACAATGTTAGATACCAGATCGATCGCGAGTAGAAGGAAGACTTGATCTAAGGGCTTCTCGATCGTCGAGGGCTATGGAGAAGGGCTCTAATCGTAGTACGAAGGTGTAACCTGGCTTACCTACTCACCTATTTGTCTACTCTGTGACGATGGGGTGAGTGGTGTCAGGATTTGCAACAGGTGGACGTTTCTCGTCTCTCGTCTCTGCCATCGCTTATACAGCGACCCCGTTGTGGCTCGTTCGCGGACGATTATGTGACTCCATGAGCCACGGATGCGTCGATGAGCCCTACGGGATAATAACTTGGACAGTGTAATGCCGTGTAATAAGTGGCTTCGAAGGTCTCGAGAATCAGCTCGTTACCAATTACGTACTGACGAGCAAATAGCACTTTGTGAACTTCTTCAAAGTCGGAGGAAATCTTGTTAGTGATTTTCTTTCGTGGATGATCAGGGCGAAATTCGTGTAAGAGGCTTCGTTGGGAATTTTATTCATTTTATTTATGGAAATGTAATTCTTATTTATCGTTGTTGAGAGTGTGGTAATTTGAAGAATTCTTTGGTTTTGATTAACACTAGATTTATTGACGATTAATTTAATATATTTCTAAATGTGAAGTAAATATGGTAGAAGGAGTGGAGGAGGCGCAGAACTTAAACGATTTAATACGTTGAATGCCACCGATATTTCGGTATTTTGATCGTTTCTTTTGAAGTGAAATTTTTCCCATTTTCTTGAATACTCTCACTTCCCATTTTAATGAAATAGAAGCTTTAAAGATACCGATGGATAGATTTTTGAGAGACCTGGATTTTTTTAACGCCAATATTTCATTAATCAATGTGTTAGAAAATTCATAAATATTGCAATTTAAAAGTTACATGAAATTTCATTGAATTCACTAGCACCGGTCACCGGTGACCCCATGACAGTCAACGTGTTAATAGCACACAGCATACAGGAGAGATATAGGAATTCAAAGAAGTAACAACATATTTATAAAAAGTCAAGAGCAAGTCATTTTGACCACCTTGGTAGATGTAGAGTTAATTTAATGTATTGGCGGCCCTCAGTTCTATAATAACAAACGAAAGTTGAAATTTTTTAAAGAGTGTGAAGTTGAAGTCATCAATAAGACATATAATTATTGGAAATTATAAAATTATTTTTCTCCTATTTGTTGCATTTAAAAATATACGATATATCGACTTACCAGTGCGTGTTTCAGCAGCTTAACGTTTAATTAAGACATGCACAGTAAGAACGGAGAATTTACAGTGAGAAACAGACATTTTAATTTTAAGGAAATAAGTTGATTTAATAGTCTGATTATTAAACTAACAGAGCTGCTGCAAAGTTAGAGAATATTATTTGCGGAAGTTTACTGAAAGAAGTTTCCAGCGCATTTCCAGGATTGTGCGGTCGTTAGTAGTGCAACGTTACTTGAATTATTTCCCTCCTTGGGTATTTATGTATCCGACTGAAAGTGCATGCGATAACAAATTCAATGTAGGAAAGTGCAGTATCCGGGTAGAGTAATACACTTTCAGCCGCCGATGTATAAATTGGACGAGCGGGACAATATTTGGTTACTTGTGATCTGTTGCAGTTGTTATCAAAGTTTGTACAGCCACCACTTGCAATTGCACCTGAGAGAAAGAGGAATAGGTGGTGGGTTTGCTTTTAAGTTAATTGCGGGAGATGTACTTTCTAAATTAAAGTCACTGCCGGCAAATACTCGAGAAAATCGTGCATCGAGGAATTTCTTCGCGATGGACTTTCGATGGAAACGCTTTAGATTTTAATAACTTACAGTAATTTCAGACCGTCCTCGTGTATGTGCTTATAGATGATAATTATTCATAACAAAATCACCTCCGTATTTCCATGCCCTGGGGGGAACCGATACTGAAACTTAGTTTCCATCCTATATGTTCGGTTTAACGTGCTGAAATTATTCTATGCAAATTCCATTGTTCCACGCGTCCTGGAAATGCAAAATTCTTCGATTTTACAATATCTCCGGAAGTGTGAATTTTTGAAAGGGATATAAGAAACAAGAATCTAGAAAAATGTAGAGCTCCTTTTCTTTTAGAGTTTCTCTTCCTTAAATATTATTTTTCATCTCGCCGATATTTTTTATTAGGTTTATGTGTTCTTTAACATTAGAACTATCAAGCAAGGTACACAATTTTTTCTAATAAATCTCAAAGTTTTTAAGAGAGTCATACAGCAGATATTCCACGTTGGTCTTATAAAACACAAATTACCCAATCCATCATCTCTTCTTTTTCCAAAATTACTTATTTAATCCCTTGCCATACTATTTCTTTTCTGACTGCTTCCGCAATGATACAGAATTAAATTGTTAACATAAAACTTGACCAGTGATTCCGAATATATTTAACGGAATATTAATATTATAGAAATAATTTAATCATATTACAGCTCGCTGATATTTTCAATTTGATAGATTTTCCAAAACTTGAATATTTTCTATCCAATTTATCGCATCACGAGTGTCACTCGTTATTGTACGGCAAGGTGTTAATATACTGAAATATAATAGGCTTAAGGCCGGTAGTTCTAGTGATAATGTTAAATTTACTTTCCTTTAAGAATTCAATAACATCTTGGCATAAATTCTGACTTATTGCTTGTGAAGACAGAAGGAAGATACAAAGAGGAGTGATATTCCATGCCAGTAGTATTATTTCGTGGCTGGTCAGACACGCAAACGACCTACTCGCTTCTCGAAACAAGGAACGCTATTTAATACTTTAACATGCTATTTTAATGGTCAACAATGCAATTGTATGTCGTTGGTCATTAACACTTTGAACGCCACCGGTATTTCGCTAGATTCACCATTTCTACCGAAGTGGAACTTTTACTATTAAATTCGTATTTTTGCAAAGCAGAAACTTTAAAGATACAGATAGATAGATATTCGGTAGACCTTTATCTTTTTAATGTCGATATTTAAATATTTAATATATCCGAAAATTCGTAAATATTACAATTGCAAAATTACACGGAAATTTAATGAATTCAATAGCGCCGGTCATCGGTGACATCCATGGCAGTCAAAGTGTTAAAATAGCATGTGCTACAATTGGTGGCAGTTATAGAACATCTCGCATTGTTACACTAATGAACAAAAATGTTAGAAAAACTACATCCTGCCAGGTGCACAATGTGATTATTTCTAGTAGAAATAAGAGAGTAAAATATCTGACATTCAAATAACGAAAGCAAAAAAAGCTATTGGGTTTTCTATATGTACGCGGCAACGGAAATTAAAAAATTCGTCGATACCAGCTAATCATCGGTGCATTGAGTTGTAGCGGATGCTTTTAGGCATCGAATTTAGTTGCTCCTACGCGTTACGCATATTCCCGCGTGCAATATGTAATGTCTATTACTATTGAATCATACATTGATATAGGTCGCTTCGATGCACCGCGAATACCAATAGCCATTAGTGCCAATGAATATCGATTTATAGTTTCGCAATGCATGTTCGTCGAAGAACATGCTTCGACAGAATTGCAGGCAAATTGTTGGAAAGTGTTACCATGAATCTTTAATTATCAATTGCAATTCAAAATTTCTTTCCAGGCGAGGTGAAAAATTCAAATGTATGCAGATAAAGAGGGATTAATAGTTTTGCAATGTTCGTCGAAGAACATTCTTCAATAGAATCGTAGGCAAATTGTTGGAAAATGCTACCATGAAATTTGACAATAGAAGTGCTGACATTATATTTGCTATATTAAAATATACTGAATTAATACTTTAAAAATAGTAAAAAAAAAATCATAAGATGGAAGTAATTTAATCCATAACTCCTTTATGAATTTGGAGATTTTTTAAAGACAATTAGAAATTATTTTCACCACATTTCTCCCTTGTGAATATGAAAAATTGCAGTGAGTGTAGACATGAAATTATTTATAATTTTGCAATGCTTCTTCGTTAAAGATCATGTTTCGATACAATTGCAAAGAAATTGTTGGAAAGTGTTACCATTAATCTTTAATTACCGGTTACAAATTCCTGTCAGACAGGATGAAAAATTAAAACACGTCTCGAAGAATCCTCCGGTGTCAATTTTTCTCTCGTAACAATAGAGAGATCTGCTCAATCCATCTGCTTCTTTTATAAATCTTCGCGAAAGACTTAAACGAAGTGGAAAGCAATTTTCTGCCGACGAATCAAAATAAGAAGCATAAGAGAATGTCTCTGTAACTTTATCATGAGAGAATAATACCTGATACCGTTTTACTTGGATTTCGCACTATCATTGTATACAGTAAGTCTTTCTTGCTGACTTTTCGCAAACGTTGCTGTATGTTTTGTTGGAATACGATTGGGACGTTGTTATCTCTTGCAGCTCGTTAAAAACGAGCTACGAGTCTCGCAATTTCCGAGATACGTTTAATTTTAATAAATCTGTTTGTCGTTATAAATGTTTTCATTAATTACGTGAAAAAAAAATATCATGAAACAACATCTACTGTGTTTTCATATATAAAGAATACAAATTTGCAGTTAAAGCAATTCTACGATAATATTAATTTAATTCATCCCATATTAAATGATTTAATCGAATGATTCATTTGACAGAGAAATAGTTTGGTTGAAAATAAGAAGTAATTAATTCAAACATCGTTCAATAGCAGTCGCATTGGGGTTGCAGAGAATCTTATTATATTTCTGCTGACAGCTAATAAAAATGATTTACCGTTTCAGGTAGTACCCCTGATTTGTTGCCAGCCCTTCTTCTTATTCACGGTGATTCCTATACCTGGGGAGCTGGAAATTCTCTCGATGGAACTGCATTGGCTGCTCATGGTCGTCTTATCGTCGTTTCCATTAATTTTCGTCTAGGAGTTCTCGGTGAGTCGATCGAAATTCTTCATTTTTTCTTCTCTTTCCTTTTTACGCGCAAATCACCCCTTGTCTTATTATTTCTTTTGTGACTGCGAGCGGAACAACTCAGAATTAATTCCTGAAATCAAAGTTTCCTACTGATTTCTAACATTTCGTTTAACTAACCGCAGTATTGATAGAATAGAAACAATTTGACCGTTAAATGACCATCTGATATTTTCGATTTAATGATTTTTGGAAGACTTAAAAATTTCCTATGTCATTTACCGCAACATTAGTGTCCAACGTTGTTATAGCCTAAGGGGTTAAATGAGATTTTTGTAATATTTCGAGAAAAATTAGAAGATAATGATATTGTTACACAACACTCAAAATAGATGTTACGTTATGGGACGTGTCAATTGTTTTTAAGTAAATAGATGAGGATTATTCGGTCGGTAGTCCTAGTCGATGGACGTATGGTTTAAATAAAACGTAAGTTTTGTATAAAAGTACACTCTTTATTTAACCCTTTGTCCTACAATTACGAATGACGCTCGTGATCAGATAAATGGGATATCATTTACAAAAATGTTGTAAAACGTATGAAATCGAAAATATCAGTGAGACGCGACACGATAAAATTATTTCTATAATATTAATATTACCTTAACACTGGAACTACCGGCGTTAAATCTATCATATTTCAATATATTAAATAATTACTTTGAAAAAGGAGAAATCTAGTGGCGAAGACAATGATCAATTCAGTGATTTATGTCTTTCGCGATGGACGTAGAATTTTTGTTCCATGGCTCTTCTATGAGCTTGGAGAATTTTTGGAAAATACTATGTACCAGTCATTTTGACTGGTTTGGTAGTTCTAGTGTTAAATAACGCGAAATATTAAGAATTACTGATCAATTTTTATTTTAGCAATTAAATTCTCAACTATAGCGGAAACAGTCACAACAAAATTTGTAGGGCAAAGGTTTAATATGTCCAGAAGGAGTTTACATGCGCGATCATCTCGTAACAATATTATATTAAATTGAGAATTCAGTTTTACGAAATGAAGTCACGGAATTTCAAAGTCAGTGGTGAAATTCATTTATTGCTGTACACTTGGTAAGGTAGATACAATTTTCTACGATAACTGCAAATTCTTGCTATTTTCACGCTGTGCACGTTTTTATTATAGTATGAAATTATAATTGGCAAATGTACGATAACGTGGCTATGAAAAATTCGAATGTTTCTTAAAACGGGGGAAAAAGGAGGGCAGAGAACCGTGAGTTCCAAAGGGAAATCGTTTCACGGGATTGCCATTCGTTACGGTCCATTTTCCGCATACTTCGTACACTTTGCCGAAAGTATGACATTTGCCTTCGTGTTATTTCCTTTCGGGAAGAAATCGGACTTCTTCCGAACTTATATTAAATTCGTAGCAGTAGTCTCAACTTCGAAATCGGCCAGCGGCTAGCATATATTCTCGCGAAAATTGCTAATCGATACGGAGAAAGGTTTGCGCTCCTTTTCGGGGATGAAGCAGCGAGTTAATACAGTCATGGCATAAATTTCACTATAAACTTTGCTTCTTGCACTGTTTAATCTGTATTTATGGCAACAGTTTCACAGAAAATGAAGATTTCTTCTTGAAAAATAGAATCAAATCGAGGCAGGATATAAATTTTCAAGTATTTGCTATTTCTCGATCGTAAAGACTTTTGCGTCGGGTATAAAGTTTATACCATGAATGAAAACGATTTGTTTCTTGTAAATTTAAATATTAGGGGGGCCGGAAAGTAACGTCGTTTCTCCAGATATTTTGCTCAAAAATTAATTGATTTTTGTTGATCCGATATTGAAAATTTGCATGCTTGAAGGAAAAGGGTTGTTAGTAACAAAGATGATTCTAGCATTCATTGAAAATGACAATGTTATACAAATTTACTTGTTTGAAATGCAAAAAGCGACGTTACTTCATGGCACATATTAGTCTTGATTTCGTTTATCTATGAGAATATATCCATGTTTATTGAAAACGTACAACAGGGAGCTTTAACATTAGAACTACTCAGGCAGTCAAAGTAACTTGCTCCTCATTTTTTAGAAAAATCATCTAAGTTTGTACAGAAGCCATGAAGTAGACGTTTTACGTCCATCCTTCAAAATCAAAATTATCGAATAGGAAATGAAGTCTTTCAAAAACTATTACATTGAAAATATCCGCTGGTCACAAAATAGTCTCATTTCTATACTATTAATATTACTCTCAGTTATACGAAATATCAGAAATCAGTGAGAACTTTTGACTTTAGAAATCAATTTTGACTCATTGCACGTTGAGTCAGAAAATACATCGTAGGCTGCAGAGTAATATATTTAAACATAACAGATTTATTTCCCGTAGATGTAGTGTTAAATATAGTATATTAACGCTGGTATTTACTTCTAGTATTAAACCGTGACTCAATGATCGAGACTCAATTTCAGCGTGTCCTACCTTTACATAAGTGTATGTCTCCCCACACAAAACTTAAGAATACCAAAGAATCCTATCAAACTTTAAAAATCCTCCATTAAACACATCTCAACCATAACCTTTCCAAATTCTTCATAAGTTAAAAAGGGACGTCCGAAAGCCAAGTATATCAAAAAAGAAAATAACCTGAAAAGGCACCCATCCCATCATCCTGAGATAGGTCGGTTCCCCGTTCTGAATGACTGTCGGAAAGTCGAATCCGTATCCCTTTAGACCACAAGTCCCAAGTGTGCAGACGTCTGCATCATGACCATGGATAGCTTAAACGTCCGTTAATCGTCGTGTGAATATTTCAGTGAGTAATTTTCCCAGCGAATAAGAGACAAAGCGTAGCCCTCTCGTTGGTCGACGAGAGAGCAACCCTCACCTTCCTCTCCAACGATGTCTATCATCGTACGTGCTGCTTTATTTCGACAGATTACGATCCTTTCTCTCCTTTAGAATCTTAATCAAAAGGTAGCCGTGCAGCATTGAAGAGCACCTTGGGGCGCACTTTCCAAGAGATAGTGGGGTATCTAAATTTTAAGGGGTGTAGGAAGGGTGGACGGAAGTTTAGGTATGCAGATGCGCTGGCGTCTCATCTACGTCGTGGATAAAAGTTCTGGGATTAAGGAGAGGTGGAGGAGAAGAGAGAGAATAAGTGAGAGGGAGAGAGAGAAAAAAAGAGCTGGTCTATTCCAGGGTAAAAGATGACTCTGACATAAATGCTGACGCATCAATGGCGGTCTTAGGGGTATTCAACGGGACGAATGAACGAACGAGAAATTATGTACGAGATGGAGAGGCTACGGAAAAGGGATGACAGCGGATTCGCTAAATGAACGAACTCGATTTCACTGGGTACCTCTCACGAATTTTCCTCGGTTCAGCTTGGAAATTCCTTTTTCACGGAGATTCTCGAGATTCAGGAATGGAGAAATCATAGTTGAACGTCATCGAGGAATGAGTTTCCGTGAAACTGATGATAGGACATTAACTGTAAATGAATCGTTTAATATCCGTTTTGTTTTTGTGTTTGCAACAAGTTTTTAATGAGCTTCTGCGGGAATGAAGAAATTTTGATTTTCTTTGGAATTGTTGGTAACGTGATGTCGAAAAACTGTAGGATTTTGATTCGATGAGATATTTTCGGGGAATTTGTATAAAGTTGTGAAGTTTCATTTGAGTTGGAATTTATGGATGGTGTATTTTAGTTGGGGAGGAATATTTTCGCGGTAGAAATTGAAGAATCGTCGTCGCAAGTAGGCAAGATGAAAGGGAACATTCGCGAAAGTGACGCCTCGACTGTGCGTGTTAAATTAAAAACTGTGGAACAAAGGGGAAAAGAAAACAAAGGAAATATGTTGACAATAAAAATACGCTCGCGATAAGGCGATGTTTAAACGTGGAGTAGGTTTCCACGATGTTTCAAATGACTCGGTTCTTTATCGTTTTAAAGGTCTTTAAAGTTTGCTCGATACTTCAACCGTCTGAATTATAACGAATTTAAAATAGATACGTTTCAAATGACGTCTAGGAGAATCCTGAAGTTGCGATTTTTTATTATCAAATATTCAAAGTAAAAGTTAGCCAAAGTGGCGGATCTCTTTGTAAAAAAGCTGGCTCACTGTGAGTTTAAAATCATCGACAAATTATTAATATACTTAACGATATAAAATTTGTTAAATCTGTCTTTAAAATTTATTACACTATCTTTTGAAATCACGCGGCTGAAAATGATAGGCAACTATAATTTATGCTGTGCAGAGGTGTCTTGTACTTTTCTTCCTACCTCATTTAAAAAACAAATTTTTGAGGAATTAGAGCTTTTTACACCTCGGTCAGAGTTTGTGGCGCTTCTTTGACCTCTTCTTTAATTTAAGCTACCCGACAGCGAGAAAAAAAAACTGGTACTTTCATTTAAGAGTCATAATTTCCTATCCTTTGACCGAAGTTACCCGACTCTTGTTTTGATCGTCGACCCGGACGAAGAGGATTGCAAATTGCAGCTGATGTTGTGTCTCCCTTACCTAAGAGGTACAAAGTTTCATCTACAGTTCTTTTTCTATTTCTCCGTCCTAATTCTTCTGGCTGTTGAACGCGATACCGCTGGCAAAATTCACAGTTACCTGGACAAAAAGAATTGCTAATTGTAGACGAGGTTACGGCAGATACAAAGAACAAGTGAAATTTTCTCTTGTTTCTATCCAAAGTCTTTCTTTAATTTTACGTGACAAGCTGAAGATACTAGTCATTTGTGCTGTAATCTTTTTATTTGAAATAACTGTCCATTTTAGAGTTAGAAGCATGCTATGTTAAATCATCATCAGATTTAAGAAAGCATTCATAGAAATTTTAAATACTTGTCTTCTTTTCGAGGGAGAAATACCTGGAAAGGTACAACTTTGAACTGAATTTTTGAAATTTTTGATACATTAATCTGAAATACAAGTTCACTAACATTATAATTGCCAAGCTTGTCAAAATTGCTGAACCTTAATTTTCAAAATAAAAAATTTTGCATATCTATAGGACAGTTGTACAGTGAATATTTTATATTTATCTTGTAAAACATAAATTACTGAATTAATTACTTTTGTAACCCTGGATACCTCTTTCACCAAAGCATTTATTTATTATATTTAAATATACCAAATTCAACGACGGTAGTTTTGGTGTTAAGGAAACTGTAAAATCAACAGATTCTTAAATTTTTAGAAGCGTTTCTTCAACTTACAGAGAAGCAGTACAATAGATATTTCACATATACGTTATAATACACAAATTACTTAACTAATCATCTTCTTTGCTAGTTGATTCCCTTGTCCAAAATACTTATCTAGAAATATTCATTGTAGAATACAGAAACACCCAGAATAAAAAATATGATATCTAATTAAAATAAAATGTTAAATTTCGACTCTCAATAACTACATCGAAGTTCCACGACCAATACCTTTAATTTCATCAAACTACACTTATTGCAACTGAGCCCACGTCATCGATTCAGAATTTTTTCCCTGTTGTGAATCTAATCTCACGTCTTTCTCCACATTTGGGTTGCATTTTCACTTTACCCCACTTATTTAATAAATTTAACTAACACATTTAGCACCCATGGTTCTAGTATCAATACAAAAAAACAACCACAATTTATTAATCCCATAAACAAATGCTACTATCATAAAAGCTACCTAACACCTGCAATCCCTTTAGATTGTTAACCATACCATCGTCAACCATCAAAAACCCCTTAAAAAAAACACACATCGCAACCCTTATATCACCCGTCCGTAAATCCGACGGTATTTGAACGTAATGTGCTAACAAAATGAATAGTTATCGCGCCAGCTAAACGCTCCGGGCTTCCTTGTTTCTTCTTCCCCCCATGTCGAACGTAATTGACCTATCGCGGTAGCGCGATAGCGAGCATTAACGCGGAACAGATAGGCGCACTATAAATTCAGGATAAATCGAGCGGCAACGTGCACCGTGTCCTCCATTCTGGCGAACCCAGCTTTCGTGGTGCAATACGTGGTTGTTTCCCGGAGTCGTATCTCGCGGCGAGGAACTATATACGCGCCCAATCCGCTCGTATCCGGTAAAGTCCCCGAGGCGCTCGCTGGAAGAATTTTAAATATTGCACCCTCGTGTATTCGCCAAGGAACACCTGAAAGCGTGTCTATTTCTATGCCACTGGAAATATCGTTCTCGTTCACGTTAAATTATGTGTGTCAGTTCCGCGATTCGTGAATTAATCGCTTGTTGTGGTTGCAATTAAACGATTACGGTTGTGATTCGATGTTTGGGAATATAGATATGGGGATGAAGAATGGAATTAGGGAGTATACTTCCAGTACAATGAATATAGGTAAAAATGAAGAGATTCTTGTCACTAGATCTATGGGCGTTGAATGTGGTGTACGTAAGTTTAATGATCGTTGATTACAAAATTGGAATTAGAGTCGCTCCATCTATAAACATATTTAAATAGTGCACCCTCGTGTATTCAGCTAGGAACACTTCAAAGTGTGTCCGTTTTTATACCACTGGAAATATCGTTCTCGTTCACGTTAAATTATGTGTGTCAGTTCCGCGATTCGTGAATTAATCGGTTCTTGTGGTTGCAATTAAACGATTACGGTTGTGATTCGATGTTTGGGAATACAGATATGGGGATGAAGAATGAAATTAGGGAGTATACTTCCAGTACAATGAATATAGGTGTTGAATGAAGAGATTCTTGTCACTAGATCTATGGGCGTTGAATGTGGTGTAAGTTTAATTATCGTTGATTACAAAATTGGAATTAGAGTCACTCCATCTATAAACATATTTAAATTATGCACCCTCGTGTATTCAGCAGGGAACACTTCAAAATTTGTCTATTTCTATGCCACTGGAAATATCGTTCTCGTTCACGTTAAATTATGAGTATCAGTTCTGCCGTTCGTGGATTAATCGGTTGGTGTGGTTACAATTAAACGATTACGGTTGTGATTCGATGTTTGGGAATACAGATATGGGGATGAAGAATGAAATTAGGGAGTATACTTTCAGTACAATGAATATAGGTGTTGAATGAAGAGATTCTTATCACTACATCTATGGGCGTTGAATGTGGTGTAAGTTTAATAATCGTTGATTACAAAATTGGAATTAGAGTCACTACATCTATAAACATATTTAACACGTTAAGCGCAACACCGGTCCCTAGGGACCGGACGTTGACTTTTCGTTTATGCTGACGCTGATCAATGAAAATGAACAATTAGTTTTTTACCTAAGCTACGTTGTCGCGCCTAACCGAGCCACAATTAGTGGAGTTAAGTATAAAATAGAACATTTTATCACAAATGAATGTAGTATATGTTAAAACAAATAGAAAGATATCTTTTCTAATAAAGGGCCTAAACGGAAAGTGCTTTAAGAACGAGCGTGGCGCTTAACGTGTTAAATTATGCACCCTCGTGTATTCAGCAAGGAATACTTCAATGTGTGTCTATTTTTATGCCACTGGAAATATCGTTCTCGTTTACGTTAAATTATGAGTATCAGTTCTGCCGTTCGTGGATTAATCGGTTGGTGTGGTTACAATTAAACGATTACGGTTGTGATTCGATGTTTGGGAATACAGATATGGGGATGAAGAATGGAATTAGGGGATGATGTTTCCACCAAAATGAGTATAGGTGTTGGATGGAGGGATTGTCACTAAATCTATGGACGTTATATTTGTTATACGTAAATTTGTTAATCCTAGATTACAAAATTTGAGTTAGAATCACTCCATCTGTAAATATTCTACTTACGGACTACGAATTCACAGCATGTATGTTAGATTTGAGAACGGACTTTCAGAAATCTGAATTAACACTATGATCGGATCAAAAACTAGTACAAAAGTAACTTTATGTTGATAACAAAACAGTGAAATATAATAAGCTGTAAGAATAATAAACTATACTAATAATAAGAATTGAATATTTTAAAAATAAAACAAAATACATTAAAACTACAAAAGTCTTAAAAATGCAGAAGATTCATAATAGCTTTCTTCATCCCGCCCATAATTATTGTACAATATCCTCGCTCAACAATTTAAATCTCTCAACATTAAAAACATTAATCTCCCAAAAATAACAAGCATCCTCTTCAAGAAACATCGATTCACTTAAAACAACCGTGTCATACGCTGAATTTCGAACAGAAGTAAACCCACCCCCTAATCATATCCCAACGCACCCTCGCTCGAACACCGTTTTTCTCACCCCGCATTTTCCCCATAGCCCGTAACATCATCCCACCTTCCGTTTTCTGTTTCGGTCGATAAAAGTCGTTCGGTAATCGCAACAAAAAAACAAAGGTAAAAAGAAAATACAGCGTAAAATATGCGCGACTCGAAACGCGCGCGCGTATCTCCGAGCGCAGTTGAAACGAGGGTGGAAAGCGGGTCAGAAAGGAAACAGGAAGAAATCGAATCGGCCAACCGCGGTATATCGGATAACGCCGGGGGCGTATTGTTTCGCTTCGATGGGAAACAAAACGCACGCGAGACAGGTTTCCATTGTGGGAGAGGGTTGCGACGAAACGAACCCCTCGCCGCGAACGATACCGCGTGTAACGGCGATGCAGCTACCGACGTCGATTTCGATGCCGACGCCAATGCTGATGCTGATTTCGATGGTCACGAACGATCGTGGTTGTGCACACGTACGAGGGAAGATCGAAGATGGTCTCTAGATCTACTCTGATTCTGGTGCATCGAGTGAACAACGAATCCTCCTCCCTGATTCTACCAATCGCTTTTCCATCCCTCCGGCAGATGGAAAGACAAAGATAGACGAGCCGATTAATATTCATCGATTCTAACATTTTTTGGAGAGGATTACTCTTCCAGTCTGTTTTCCTTTTTTGCTTCTTTTTTTTTATCTTGATTCGTCGATCTTTGGATGATTGTATGCAGAGCTTTTGTAGGGGTGGGACTTTTGTAGTATTTTTCGGTTGGAAATTTAAGGAAGGAATGGTGTGATTTAATACTTTGTACTTTTACAAGTAGACAGGGTTTGAAGTTGAAGATGGCAAGATACTTGAAGTTATAATGGAGTATAATATTAAATGAGATGTAAATTTTGGTCTGGAAAAAGGAAGTTGTACTGTAAAGAGTTAAAATATCTGTTCTTCTACCTGACTGGCATCGATTCCGATTAAAAAGGTATCGATTGTATAGAATATCGGGTTCGCGAGGACGAAGTAACGAGAAACGATATTCTCACGTAATTTACGTTACTTCGAACTTTCTGATTGCCATCCCCCTCTTCGTCGAATGGTCTTGAAAGCTTCGACGTGCCAAGGCGCGAGTTGAATTTAATGAAACGAGCGAAACAGACGATAAGCTTTGGGTAATTACCGAAGGGAGGTGCGGTGATGTAACATTGTTAGGGTAAATACTAGAAGTAATTATACTCCAGTCTGCGCTATGTTCGTAATTAGACCAGTGGTACTCGAGAATTCCAACGGTATTTGCATAAGAAGGTAATGGTGAAAATGGGGAAACCTGAGGCCAAGAGTGGGAGAGAAGTTGATACGTTACAATACGTAGAACGATACTCGGTGAATGAATGAAATCCGGGAGGCTTGAAAGTGTGCATAACCCCGTACCGGTGATTAGATTAACCCCTTGTCCTACCATTTGTTTTGCAACCGCTTTAGCATTAATTCAGAATTAAATTGTTAAAATAAAAATTGATCAGTCAATATGAAATTCTTGATATGGCGTATAATTTAAAATAATATGTCGAACTAATTTTACTTGGTTATGAGATAAATCAATTGTTATAAATAGTAAAACAAGAAATGTCATAGAATAGTGTCATAGCATAAATGTTAAATATTATTTAACAGGTTGAATGCCACCGATGTTTCCCTTATTTCGTCATTTCTACTGAAGCGAAACTTTCTTTATGAAAATCACATATTCATAAAACAGAAATTTTAAGGACACTGATTGATCGGTGTTTAGCAGATCTTCATCTTCGTAACGACAAAATTTAAATATTCAATATGTTAGATAATTCATAAATATTGCAATTTAAACGTAACAAAAAATTTCATTCAATTCAATAGCGCCGGTCACCGGTGACTCCCATGGCACTCAACCTGTTAAGAAAGTGTCGATCCATTTATGATATCAAAAAGTGCCTTACATTTGTGGTTAACGCTTAACAATTATAGAAATAATTTTATTATGTCGAGTCTCGTTGATATTTTCAATTTGATAGGTTTTACAAACCTTGAAAAATTTCGTATCACATTTATTAATTAAGAGTGCCTCTCTTTATTGTGGGCCAAGTGATTAACGTAATGAAGAATAGTGTAATTAAATGAGATTTACTACACACCTTTTTATAAATCCGTTTTATAAATCTATTTGTGTCTTCCAAGTGATAATTTCCTATTAAAATTCCATTTTTGTAAAACAGAAACTTGAAAGACACAAGTACATATGTATTCAGCAAGATTCTATCTTTTAAACGCCAGTATTTAAAAATTGAATGCGTTTGAAAATTCATAAATATAACAATTCAAAAGTCATACGAAATTTCCTTAAATTCAATATCGCCGGTCACCGATGACTCCCATGGCAGTCAACGTGTTAAAGCTCAGAGCGAAGATTGAACTTTCAACCCAGATAGAGCAAAGAATTGAGGAACCCTTCAAGCACGGATAATTATTTACATAATTTTCTGATTTTTCTACGACACAAATTTGTTCATTTTCGTGTATATTCAAGAATTTACTATAATTAAGAATTTTCTAATGAAGAACATTAGAAACTTTAAGCAATGTAAAAATTTTCATTCCCTTTCACCTGTTAACAGCTAGAAGTAATAAGTCGTGAATCATCTTCATAAGTCTCGCACCGTAGAGTTACACGATGAACTTCCTTAATCCTAATCCGAGACGCGCCACTCGGTCGAATTTTCTGCTCAAATCTGCAGACGACTCGACGACATTCCTTTACCGTTAGAATGTGCATCTCCAAGTACTCCTGGAATGTCGAAAGATTTAGAGGCTCTCGTAGATCGAGTTTCAATTCGGCCAGAAGAAGCTTTCTTGAATTACTGCCGCAAGGGTGGCTCGTTTCACTCGTCTCACATGTTCACGTAAATTTCGCGCATCTGTTGGAACAACGGTTTAATTCTAATTCAAACGAACTGCCGCAATTTGTCCGCCGCTCGTGAAACGTGAGAAAGAGAGAGTAATGCAACGTTATACTAATTCGTATGAATTACTTCTAGGTTTTCTTAAAACGGGTGCGAAGGGTAGCGCGCAAGGAAATTACGGGTTGATGGATCTGGTGGCGGGTCTTCATTGGTTGCACGAGAATCTTGGTGCTTTTGGCGGTGATCCCGATCGGCTGACGCTTTTTGGCCATGGTACTGGTGCTGCGCTTGCCAATTTTTTAGCCGTTTCACCCATGGCGAAAGGTAATGTGGAAAATATTCAAATAGTTACAATAAAACTATGAAATCTGTAAAAATAAGAAGTTTGCAATGTTTTTGAAAAATTCTTCAAATTAACAGAGAAGTTATGAAGTAAATATTCTATTCTGTCTGATAAAATTGACATTACTTCGTGTTAACCCCTTGCCGTAAAATAACGAGTGCTGCTCGTGACGCGATAAACGGAATAGTCAATTTTGACGTGCTTCTAAAATTATTAAATTGTAAATGTCAGTGGGTCCTGATAGAATAAAATTAATACTATGATATTCAATATTACGTTAAGTCATGTAGTATATCCGAAATTAGGGGCTAAATTGTTATTTCAGTAATTAATTCAGTTCCATTGCACATTTAGTCACAAAAGAAATGGCACGGCAAGGGGTTAACACTAGATCTACCAAGACAGTAAAAATAACCGACTTAGAATCTTTTTGAAAATTCCCAAAATTGAGAGAGGGTCATTAACACTAGAACGACCAAGCAAATCAAAATGACTTGTTCATATTGTTTTCCAAAAATTCCCTAAGTTTACAGCAGTGTTCTAGAATAGAAATACTAATTGTAAGTTGATCTTATAAAACATAGAGTACCAAATCTATCATATTTTCCAAGCCTTGATTCCTCTTCTTTCAAAGTACTTATTTAATATATTTAAATGTAATAAATTTAACTTCGGTCGTTCTAGTGTTAAGTAAATATTCCACTTTCATTTGATAAAATTTAAATATATTTAATTGATCATCTTTTGACTTCCTGATTTTTCGTTTTTCAAAGTACTACCAAGGTAGTCGAAATGGCTGGTTCTCAATTATTTTTGGGAAATTCTCGAAATCTATTGTGAAGCCATAGAGTAGATATTCCATGTCTGTATTTTGCAATATGAATTACTAAATCAATAGTCTTTATCAAATATTGACTCCTCTTTCATCAAAGTATTTATTTAACATATTCAAATACAATAGATCTAAAGCCAGTATTTCTAGTCTTAACCCTTTGCGCTCCGAATTGTTTTACTAACTATCCGTCAAATACGCAAATATAGTCTCTGAAAATTATCTTCTGATAATTATTCATTTTTACATTATACTAAAAAAAATTTGTAATTACCGCGGGATATTTATGTTAAGATGGAAAATTATTGTTGATTTTGAAAAGCCAATAATTAATAGATAACACATTAAGTACCATAATAAGCTGTGTGGAGTGTAGCTCGACATAGGATTGCAAAGGGTTAATACTGCAGTAGTATTCATACTATGGAAAATATTATCTAAAAATACAAAATTATTTGTAAGATAATTTGTGATTGAAAATGTAGCAAGATCCACAAGCTCCTCCTTTTATTATTTAATATTTTCTCCAATTTGTCCATCAAAATTGAAACTATTCGCAACGATGAACTAAGATGAAATTCCTACAACCCTCGCGATCGCGTGTCCCACGCATTTTGGCTTCGAACAACCCTCGTTTTTTTCCATCCACCCTCTGTACACGAGTAGTGTCGGTAAAGTCAAAGGTGTCAGGATCCTCGCGTGGGAATAGTTGGGGGATGTTCCTCGAGGACGACGTTGCCATCATCGTCTCTGTTGTCGACGGCCACTAGAGACCTTAACAAGCTTCCTCGAGTGTAGCCTTCTTTGACCCCGCGACGGATAGAGTCAGGGTGGAATGGTGAAAGATAGAAAGAGAAAGGGGTAGAACGAGTGAGGAAGAGGAATAGAGAGGTGAAAGAGGCATGGACATGGAACGAGGGAGAAAGAGTCGAGCTTCGCGCTACGTTTCTAGATTGCACCTCCATTTCGCTAACGAACCTATCCCCGCGTCGTCCTTAATACCCTTGCACAATGGATTCCACCCTTTCGCCCTTTTTGAGCGGACCCACCCTTGATGCGGACCCTCTTGTTCGCGAGTATTCTCGTCGCAAGGTGACGAACCGAAAATTCTTGCCTCACTTTAGGGAAACCACCATATTATGCGCGTCTGTGAATTTTGTTTCTAAGGGATGAAACTTCTTTCGCGTGAAAACTCAGTTTTCTCCTTTCCACTGAGAATACTACAACTTTTCCTTTAATAATTTCTTCGACTTTGAAACATTGTCGTATATGTACATTTCTTTTTCATGATTCTTATTTTCTCCATCTTAAGATTTATCTTTTTAATTTGCAAAAAATTATTTCTATTTACTTTTCGTGAGTTTGTTTGGACGAGTACGTTTTTGGAAGTATCTATCGAAATTATTTTCACTCGGATAAACAAATATCGGTTTTGTCGGTGGGTTGCAGACTTGGTCGACAGGGTGATTTTGTTGGGTGGTTCTGCCCTATCGCCCTGGGCGATTCAACGAGATCCGCTGATGGTGAAACGTCGCGTCGCCGAGCAAACCGGATGTCCAAGCGACGTCGAGGTCGACGACATTGCACCGTGCCTTCGTCTGCAAAATTTGGAAGAACTACTTGCGGTTGAGTTGGATCCTCCGAGATTCACATCTGGCTTTGCACCATTCGTCGATGGAGCTGTTCTGCCACCACCGATCAATCAGGTATGAACTTTCTAAAATTACTACAATGTTCCTGAATATATCATAAAAAATAAGTACTCTTACCATCTTGTGACACTCGTCATAGAGTGACCAGAATACACAAATTTAAAGTTTTCCAAAAACTATTAAATTGAAAATATTATTCAATCACGAGATGTGAGACATTAACCTATTCGAGAAGGATTGTACACCGTGTGTGGAATAATATTAAATTGCAATTATCAGTCAGTATGGAAAGAACAGTAGTCGAAATAAGACTAGTTTAACATAAAAAGTATCTTAGAAGCGTCTAAATATCTGGTATTGAGTTCAATATAGTGCCTAAAATACATGACCCAAAGCCGGGACCATTAGAAATGCAGGAAATGGTAAATATCAAGCGAAAAAGTTTTTAGTATCTTTGGATATTCTCCAAACAAACGTTTCGGATGGGTTGATACAGTGTACAATTTATCATAATATTAATAATATAGAAATTAGTTTATCTCGTCGCGTCTCACTGATATCTTCAATTCCATAGATTTTGCAAAATTTTATTTCCTACACAATTGACCAATGCATCAAGGGTGTAAGTATATAGTCATTATACGATAAGGGCTTAATACTTGCGCAAGTTATCGCTCAAATAATAATATCAGCTACCACGAGAACCACAAGTAATAAACCGGAGTCTCAAAAATAATAATCTTTCCTCATAGTCAATATCATTCGGTCAGAAAATAAATAAATCGTAGGACAAGGGGTTAAAAAGCATACAAATTTATTTACACACTAAAAAATACCTCGAATAAGCATACAAATAAATACTACGCATATACCAGCAAAAAGTACAAATAGATACTTCAAACCAAAATGAAAATAATTAGAAAAGATTCAGCGATACGTAGTTATGTAATTTCAAAGTAGATATCAAAGCTTAAACTGGGAGTCCGTCGTAGTTCGATCCGTTACAATGTCCGTTGGTATTTCTCTCCCCTTATCTTTTCAGCATAATCTCACGTGTCATAGCCAAAGTTTCGTAGAGGGAATCCAGCAAGCGGACGTCAGATCGAATAATTCGCGAAAGTTCTATAATCATTTCTGTATATCGTCGTGCCATCGGATAGGAAATATCTGTAGATATATTGGCTTTACGCAAGAGTGGACGAGGCGACGGGTAAACGATGAGTTTGCTAATTGAACGGACAACCGACTGACAGATGTCCACCTCGAGAACCGTGATGGCTGCTTCTAGAATCTGCTATTAAGTCGTTTGATTCTCGTTGTTGGTGGTAGTTGCACTATACGGTGCTTCGACGTGCCTTTTTTTTGCAAGTCGAGGAGAATAACGTGGATGAAAAGGGTGAATAATTTTGGTTGAATTTTTATTAAATTTTTTTCATTCGGATGGAGCCTTGTTAGGCGTTAATTAACGTGCAGCATAAATGTGTTTTGGGAGAGGAACAAATTGTATCTATATTTTTGTATACTATGGGTAGAGAATTGTACGAGGTAAATATGGTATTTGTTATATGGGAGTACACTTTTTTGAACATGTTTTTTCGAGTTCTATTAAAATTGTATGTAACGTATAGAGGTCTTGGATAACATGCTTTTGTTTCATCAAGATTCATTGTGTATTATATGTTCAATTAAGTTGCATCAGTCTCCTTTTGTTTTATCAACTGGAACACTTTTTGCTAAAGTGCGAAATCTTTTGACAACACTGTTCAGTTATTTAGAAAAGTAATGATCAGTGATATTAACTGCGAACAGTTGGCAATTTATTTTCTTATCAAACAGTTCCACATGTATAAAACAAAAATATATAATAAATTATTGCTCTTTAGAAATTGCAATTTATGTTTTGATTTGATAAACAATAATTAATGGTAATAGAATTACTTCCGGTTGACATCCTTAGTCAAAGTGGAACTTATTGATTTTCAGAATTTTCAGTTCACTGCCTTCTACTCAGCCTCCATTTTTTTATCAGCAGTAACACTTTCTGCCAAATTGCAAAATTTTTTGGCAACTCTATTCGACTATTTAGAAGAGTAATCACAAATGTTAACTACAAACACCTCACAATTTTCTTTCATGTTACAGATTTTTACATACATACAAAAACATACATGATAAATTCGTGCTCTCTATAAATAGGAATTTATTCAGTGGTTTGAAAAATAATAATTAACGATAATTGAATTATTTCGAGTTAATATCTCCAGTCGAAGTGGAACGTATAGGTTTTCAGAATTTTTAGCCCACTGCCTCCTCCTCAGTCTCCATTTCTTTATAACAGTTTGCAATTGACTTGCATACCAAAGATTTTTACATAAATGAAAAACATACATGATAAATCCGTGCTCTCTAGAAATTGCAATTTATTCAGTGGTTTGAAAAATAATAATTAACGATAATTGAATTATTTCGAGTTAATATCTCTCGTCGAAGTGGAACGTATTGGCTTTCAGAATTTTCAGCCCACTGCCTTTTCCTCAGTCTCCATTTGTTTACAACAGTTCGCAATTTACTTGCATACCAAAGATTTTCACAAAAATAAAAAAATCCATGCTCTCTAGAAATTGCTATTTATTCAGTGGTTTGAAAAATAATAATTAACGATAATTGAATTATTTAGAGTTAATATCTCGAGTCGAAGTGGAACGTAGTGGCTTTCACAATTTTCCACTGCCTCCTCCTCAGTCTCCATTTGTTTACAACAGTTTGCAATTGACTTGCATACCAAAGATTTTCACAAAAATAAAAAAATCTGTGCTCTCTAGAAATAGGAATTTATTCAGTGGTTGGAAAAATAATAATTAACGATAATTGAATTATTTCGAGTTAATATCTCTAGTCGAAATGGAACGTATAGGCTGTCAGAATTTTTAGCCCACTGCCTCCTCCTCAGTCTCCATTTGTTTACAACAGTTCGCAATTTACTTGCATACCAAAGATTTTTACATAAATAAAAAAATATACATGATAAATCCGTGCTCTCTATAAATAGGAATTTATTCAGTGGTTTGAAAAATAATAATTAACGATAATTGAATTATTTCGAGTTAATATCTCTAGTCGAAGTGGAACGTATCGGTTTTCAGAATTTTCAGCCCACTGCCTCCTCCTCGGGACTGATGCCCCTCGTACCCGGACCCGGTGGTGAATTTGCTAATTTTGGCGATCGAGACTTGCTGCTTGGCTTAACATCAGAGGAAGCTTGGGTCACCCTCACCGACGAAGATTTACAGGTATGTCGCTAACGATCTATCCATAAATCATAAATTCTAAAAACATCAACGAAAACCAATCAAATAATTTACATTATCCAATAAAAATCAAACTACACAAATCAGCAAAGAAACATTAACGATTGTAACTTCTCCCATCAAGTGTCTTTATAATTTTCCAACGTACAGAAATATTTTCAAGCGTATCTCACAGATTCTTATAAAATTTACAATTGAACGCTTCACCGAGCATACTGGGAAATTTACGCGAAGTGAAATTTAATAAAGTGTCGCCGTTAACCTACTTTTAAATCGTGAAATCAATTTTAATGAGATGCAAGCAGTTTGCACGCGGACATTGCACCGGTAATTGACACGGATCCAATAAATTGGTAATTACTGGATGCACGCCTGCGAAATCTACACGTCCTACCGGACACTATTGACAATTCGACGGTTCACGTTCGGTGGGCATCTTTCAGACCGTATTTCCGTGTCTCCTTAACGATCCTGTAATGATCAAACGCTCCATAATGTTCAGTCAATTGATCATTCGCATGTAGATGCACTTCGTTATTCCAAATCGTGATTTGCGTTCAACATAGACACGAATTTACATCATCTCGTCGATACCGAATGAACCAGCTGTAATATCAATCGGATGCATAATTCTTCAAATTAATAAAAACTCCCTTAATTAATGAATCACCAGATAATTAAATACACAGCGCAATCTGTAATCTATTAGAGATAATTGCAATCTGTAATTGTCGTAATTACGTATAATATTAATTTCAAATTGTCATCGTATTTCAAGCGACAGTAATCATATTTCTTCAACATTATCAACATCATTGCGCTTTGAAATATGTGCAAAATAACTGGAATTTCGTCGCCTCGAAATTTTCGTTTTGAAAATTCCAAAATTCTGCTTCTCCATCGTTAAAATACATTTATAACCTGGAGAAGTAGAAGCACCATTTTCGCGCTTCTCGATATAACAAAGCGAGAGAAACGGTACCTATTCCAGCAAAAGGTGTGCTTCTCTACTTTTAAGTCTCGAGCCGTCGAGGCGAATAAGAAAAATGCAGTTCTCCAGGAACGAAGAAAGTTTCGGTGGTCGTTGAGGGGTGCATTCGCTCGGATCTACTGTGTACTCGCTATTCTGGAGCTTTAGAATCGTCCATGATACCATGGTTGAGATAGAGACACCCTGTTCGTAAACCGCGTGCCTCCGCTTTCGAGTTTACAGTACCACGATAAATATAAAAGAACTCCAACAATAGCGAGGATCTCGTAATTTCGTATTCTCCTCTTCAAAATTCGGCCTCGTTCGCTCCCGTCGTTTCACCTGGGATTTATAGTCTTACGCGAGCTTCGAGAACCAGCTATGGCTTCAATTTGTTATGCGAAACTTACTTTCGTAGATGCCGGAAATGTTATTGAACCGTCACGAACTAGAAATCGAGTACTTTGCCTTTCCTTTCTCAAACCATCGCTCTTACGACTATCGTCGATCCTTCGACTTGAGAGTACCTTTCGCACATTCTCTGCTTTTATATTTTGCGCATCACCTTCGTGTCATTGAGGTCCTGCAATTTTAAGGATATTCTGGAATATAGACTCTACGTATCGTGTAGTTTCTTAATCCTTTCGCTACGAACGGAAACTCGCGCCAGAACACTGCAAAACCAAGTGTGTTATTTTAAAACACATAAACGTAATATTTCCTTGTAGTCACTTTTTAGACGTTTCTCGATGTGTTATTATTTAACACACTACATGTGTGTTATTTTGAAGCATGTAGGTGTGTTATTTTAAGATATAAATATAACACACATGTACTGTGTTAAATAATAACACACCGGGAAACGTCTAAAAAGTGACTACAAGGAAATAATACGGTTATGTGTTTTAAAATAAGACACTTGGATTTGCAGTGAAGTATGCACAGTGAGCATGGTTTCTGTATTTATGTTTTTCTAAGAACATCTGGCTTTAAACTGTTACAATTTTAGGGAACATTTATTTCTTTTTTATTGTAGGCCCTAGAATGAATGATCAAAGCAATCAAATTGGGGGCAATATCATATCAAACATTACGATTACAGTGTCTTAACACTTATTGTTAGCCGACCGATCGGGTAGATCTACCCATTTCCAAACTAGTCAGTGGCCGACCGATCGGGTATAGATCTACCCATTTCCAAGCTAGTCGATGGCCGACCGATCGGGTATTATTTTTGACCTGAGGAACGCTTCTTTCTCTATAGAGCTTCTTATTTCTATAGAGTACAACATATAATAAAATGCACCAATTTTTGAAGTATTTTATTGGCCATTATTACGGCTCTACGCAGAAAAATGCGCGGTGGACAGCGCAGTTTGGCTTTCCGAGCGCGGTGGAAACTGTACAAGTCTCTGTGGCGCGTGCGGTCGGCTAAGTGTTAATTCACAATCAATTTAAACAATATTTTTAACTATACCAAAATGAAAAGAATTATGCAACACAAAGGAGTTACAACTAAAACGCATACAAAGTTATTTTTCCTACCAAAAATATTAAACCATCTATCTACTTGGCCAAGAAAAACAATCGAGCCCTTTTAAACCATAAAGGTATCCTTCCTCGAGTTTACCAAAGCTGTAACCACCCTTCCTTACCCCATTTTCCCAGATATTTTGAATACACCACTCTTCCATCAGAAAGAATATATAAGCAGGTAGAACACGTTTGAACCATCCATCCCAAAATAGATCAAACCAATCTCCCATTTCTCCTATTCCCTTCTATTTACCGAAGTCCCAGAAACCCGCGAGGCAAACTTCGTCATCCGATCTCCTAAGCCTATTCCGAGGAATGCAGCACTTGGTTCGCATCGACGCACACACCCAGACCCCGGTAATTCCTTATTGATCGCGAAACAATGACCGGCGCTTCCGAGCCGGCACGGGGCAACTTGTAGCGAGGCATTATTCCGTCCAGGGAGGCCTCGATAAGGAATCCTCTAACAGGAAATCCCACCGGCTGGCGTGATTACAGAACGGCTTGAACGAGACCAGGAGGGATCGTATTCTGCGCACTTACGTGCGAAACACCTACCGTTACCATCTCCATGAGATCTACTCGACCCTTCGTAACGAGTACACGGACTGGGAAAGAGGAGAACAGAGTCCGTCTGCCATTTGTGAGGGCCTTCTGTCTCTCCTCGGGGACGGTCAAGTTGCGGCGCCCCTCTTAAGGCTTGCACTCCTACACTCGGCCTCCGGGGGACGAGGTTATTTCCTGCACTTCCAGCTGGGCGATCGACCAAGCCAGAGGGGCGAGGAGGTGCCCTATCTCCTGGGGATACCGCTTCTTCGTGGAGAGGTCACGTCCGCTGTATTCGCCCCGGGCAACTACACCAGTGCCGATGAGAACCTGTCCAAGCTTCTCGTTCATTACTTGGCCAACTTCGTCAAACGAGGGTGAGTTTCGTTTTGGACGTGGATTTTCGTAGGTTTTTTTTTTGCTTTTGGTGAAGAGTTGAGGTTGGCAATGATTTAATAATCATGATGTTTTAAATGATTGTTGAAAGAGGGTGCAAAAGGGTTGCGAAGATGAAGATGTTGGGGTTTGTTTGTGGGATGGAAAAGAGATGGGGTGTAATGGTGTTGAAAGTTTGGTTGTGTGGTTTTGTGAATTGAAAGTCTGTTGATTTTTGGAGGGGGTGTTTGCTTAAAACTTTGCGGTTTAGAAGGGGAGGACGTCATTGGGCTATATTTGACAGAGGTTTCTACTTTATTTTATTTTCTAATGGTTTAGTATCGACTTTCCAATATTATGATTTTGTAATACTACATAAATATACGTTAGTATATATAGTTGTTGGTATCATTAACACTAGATTTACGGATGTTGATATGCCTATTTTTTTAAAGTGAGCCAATTTGACTCATATATGAAAATTGACGTTCTTTTACAAAGAAAATAGTTCCAACTCAATTTAAATGAAAAATTTATTTGGCTCCGTAAATCTAGTGTTAAAAAATGAATAACCAGCGATATAAAATATTGAGAAATTAATGTAATTTAGTTTAAAAAATTGATAGAATTATTTGGGGTGTAAAGGGTTAACGCTGAAAGTGAAGATGTGTTTATTATATTTAACGCTTTGACTATGGCAGACTTTGAATATTAAATGACGAGAACTGTACGGTTAGGTAATTTAATTTTAGGAATTTTTTAATAAAATTTGAGATCGATCATGTTAAATATCTTGGTAGTTTGGTAGATTTGTATTATTATCAGATTTCAAAAGATTTTGAATGTGTTAGAAGAATCGAATATTTAGTATGGCTGAGTTAGAAGAATTCTACGGACGATATGATCAGGTTTGTTAAGACTGAAAATCAATTTCCATTATAACAAACCGTACATAGTTAATCAAACTGGCAATTGAGGCGATAAGCCCTCGGATTAACAAACAATGCTAGCACGCAATACAAGTCATACGATATTCCATGAATTCAAACACGCTACGTTGTACTCTCTCAACATCAAACGAAGCCATAGTAGGTCGCTTTTAACAAACACTTGCCTGTTAACTCGTGGCAACAATCCCAGTCAAACTTTCATTCAATTCCAATGTCTTTCAATTGGAAACACCATCCTCTGATACATTGCCAAAATCAACGTTTATTCGTTCAAACAAGGTAAAAGAAAATAACAATAATCACAAATATTAACTCCTCAAAAAGCTCTCTAACGAATTTTCAGTAATCTCCTAATGAATCCTAATCAACACGGTTCCCCATCAGCGTAAATCTTCCATCGACTTAATTTCAATTTCATAACTTGATAATATTAGGGAGACCGGAAATCAATGTCGTTTTTTACAATGAATCCAAACAAATTTTTTTACGAAGTTTCTTTTTTAACCAGTTAGCTGTGTTTGAGAAGTATACTCGTCATGCGTAAAAGTTACCACTGGTTATTTAAATTGTTATTTAGACGAAAACTAAAATATATTTGTAAATTTCAAGATGTTTGGAATATTTTGAATAACTAATGGGTATAAATAATAGGAAATAGATTTATGCTCATCTTTCGATCTTCGTTCCAAAATTCAAAAGAATTTTCGCCACAGTTCTCTTCTTCTCACAAATCTCGTTTATCATCAATCTTTTCCATCCAGTGTGATCAATTTTCATTGTCGGATGGATAAAAATTAATTTTTGAACAAAATATCTGAAGGAGCGACGTTACTTTCCGGTTCCCCTAATACCTTGCATCTTAATCTACATATCTCACAGCATCTATTATTATCACTATCATTATCAGGAAAAAATCCATAAAGTTAACTCCTCTTCATTGACAAATCAAAAATAAGAAAACTAATTCTAACCACCAAAGTAATTATTCAACAATTTCACCACTAAAAATTACTTATTGTAAAAAGCGATTTGATGTCACCAAATGTAAATTTTATTTTGGAAACAAAATTTCGTAAGTCTATTAAAAAATGGCAGGTTTCCAGTATTCTCGATGATCGAGGAATCCGCGAGAAAAGTAACTTGTCTGACGGAACTCGATGCCTTAATTAATGCTGTTGCGCTTCCCTTTGCGGCGAAACTTTAACAAGACTGGCCATAGAACTTTTCGAATTATGGACAGCGTGCTTTGTCCTCTTAACCCGGACGGATTGAGAGCGGTATTTCAGCGAAGGTTTAGTAGAGGGTGACCGTACGGTTTCGTTAATTTCTCTAATTTAAAGTTGCACAACTTAACTGCCGGTTCCAATTGCTCCCGTGGTGGCAGGGCGTTCTTGCAGAAGGCGATTCCCCGAATACTACGTGGAATTAAGACACCACCGCGCCAGAGAATTCGGGAAGTTTCGAGAGTAAGCTGCAATGTGGTCAGCATAAAGCTAGTAGTTTCCAACTTATCGTCGCTATGACGTTGTATTAGTTTCTTGTTAGACTCGATGAAATGCAGTTGGTCTGCGTCTGGAATTAAATCTTTGATTCATCGCTAGTATTCGAGCGAAGGGATTTCGTGTATTTTCAACCTGACGGATATTGTTTTCGAAGTTATTATTTATTAGTTATTGATTCGAAGAAAATCGTCAATTATGGAATGTATGTAACTTTGATTTCGTTAGTTTCATGATTTCTATCGGAGTGAAAATTTTTTTATTAAAATCATATCTTTATAGAATAGAAATGTTGATTGTCAGAGTAGTTATGTAGTCAGTGGTACTTCACTATTGTAAGAGCAATATTTCAATATTGAATATATCAGCAAACCCGTGAATATCGCTAATTTTAAATTTCATGGAAGCCAACAGTGCCGATCACCGGTGACCCCCATGACTCAATGTGTTAATTATTCTACAAATTGATTTTGGCATTATATACTGAATTAATATTGAGATATAATATTGAATATATTGGCAAACCCGTAAATATCGCTATTTTCAAATTTGTTTTCCTTTAAATTTCATCGAATTCAACAGTGCTAGTCACCGGTGCCCCAATGACATTTAATGTGTTAATTGTTCTATAAATTGATTTTTACACTATGTATTTAATTGATATTGAGATTCAGGTCTTTATCATATGAATTTCTTTTAGTAACTGTTTTGTGATTTTTACACTATATATTTAATTGATATTGAGATTCAGGTCTTTATAATATGAATTTCTTTTTGTAATTGTTTTGTGCTATTTGATCTTGAAATGAAAAAATTATCTGGCTATAGACGATTGATAATATAATCTCGAGAGTTACATTTCCTCTTTTTAAATAGAGATATTCTATTCCTTCTTCTTCTGCAAAGATATTTTCGATGGACAATATTTCCGATTGTATTCGTTTTTCACGAGACGAAGATAAATGTTTGAGAAGGATTGTTTGATTTGAGAAATAGTTGATCTGAACGTCAATTTTCCATGGACACTTCTAGGTCGGTCTCGTATCGACGTTTCTGGGCTTCTTTTCGTCCATGCGATCGTTATTTTACGATTTCTGTTGTCACCGACGTCGCCGTGCGCTTTTCAAGAAAAGGAAATTCTGACTGCGGCAAGTTTGCGGAGATAGAAAACACATAATGCAATTGCATCCGTATCTGTACGATATCGCAGGCCACCTGCTGGTTTCGACGAAGCCATTCGTTCGTTCAACTCAATTTCGAAACGTAATTTCCGCCCGTGCTTCTCGGTCTCGATCGGGAGCACGTATCGAACAACGAAATGAAAGAGTAGCCGTATCAGTACGCGTAAGGCGATTAAAAGAAAAAATATTTCTGCCTTTTTTAAGTTTAATCAATTTTAAATTTCCTATTTCACAATCACGACTTTTTAGTAATTCAATAGAATATTTTTCGAAACTTAATTTATCGTATTCGAACTTTCTTTCCAAACCTTGCAGTGACTTCAATACTATTTTAATTTGTTGACGTTTTATGGATATATAACATATATTACTTACTTGAAGAACAAAATTTACCAATAAAAGGTACTATCAGTTACCAAACTGGAACATTAGGTCACAAAACTTCACACCTAATCCTACAAATTTTCATTAGAAACGGAGTCACCCATTCCTATTGTCTCTTAACCTTGTTCTTCCTACTGGCTTTTTCATAAAATCGCATTTAGAAATATTCATTACACCATAACCAGTGGCCATCCTCTGAAACCATAACACATAAAAACGTTTTTCTTACGTTACAATGGTTATTGCACAGACCAGTTATCAAACTTGCACGTCAGGTCACAAAACTTCACACCTAATTCTACAATTTTCCTTTACAAATGAAATCATCCATCTCTACTATCTCACTCATCCAACGTCATAAAATCGCCTTTAAAAAAATTCATTAAACCATAATCAGTGTCCATCCTATGAAACCACAACAAATAAAAACTTTTATTGCCCGGACATACAATAACGAAAATGTTCAACAGATATATCATTTCCCCTTATAAATACATCCATAGACCTCAAAGGGTTAAAGCGTTAAAATCAAATTCCCTGGACCCTTTACCCAGAAAATTCCCTTTTTCCCCATCAAGAACTTTCGATAAGGGTGCGTATAGCATGTCGTCGTTGGCCCCGGTTGTTTCAGAGATCCAAATGGCGCCAGCCCTCTGACGTCAGGGACCGATGGGCTTCCAAACAGTCCACCATTCTGGGATTCGTACGATTCCATAAATCAACTGTACCTTGAGGCCGGTCGTAGCACCGAAATGCGGTCGCATTACAGGGGCCACAAGATGTCCTTGTGGTTAAATCTGTTACCCCAGCTGCATCGACCGGGCTACGAGATCAGCATGCGACATCATCATCTTGCCGAAAGTCAGAGCCTTTACGAAGGAGCCGTGCGTCCTCAGACAATGGCTTTACCGCTTCCAGCACCACCATTACCAATGCCCTTGCCGACCGAACCATCCTCAGTTTCCAGTGCTATCTCAACAACCGAGTGCACTCCTAATGCAACTGTTGCAACGACCGTTGCGACTACATCGAGGAATCTTCAACATTCGAACCTTGGTCCAGGGCCGAATAATCTTTTGAGAAAATTAGCATCGGGTCATTATCAAAGCTACACGACAGCTCTGACGGTGACGATAGCGGTCGGGGTGTTTTTACTGTTACTAAATATTCTCATCTTCGCTGGAATCTATCATCAGAGAGATAGAAACGCGAATAACTCCAATGGAGGTCTATCATCGGCGTTTGGAGATAAGAAGAAAGAGGAACTACTGGAAGCTGGATGTTCGGGTATCGAAGTGTCGAGTGGAAAGCAGAGATTGTCTTCTTTGAATTTAATGGACTCACCACCTTCTAGTCCACCACCTCACAAGGTCGGCAAGTTGGTTCAAGAGCTCGAGTTACAGTTGCAAGAGTTTCAATGTTCACCACCACCCGGTGGTGGTAAAAGGATATTGGAACCTCCTCTGTATAGCAGAAGTCCTTGCTTGCAAAGGACTCGAACGCCGTCTCCTTGTGTTGATGCTACGACTGCTAGGATGGACGAGGATGAAGAAGATGATGGTGATAGTAGCGACGATGACAACGACGATGAGAATTTGCCAGAGCCACCACCACCGCCGAAAGTTCCAGCGCCCAATGTAGGTATATCGTGTCCAGGAATCCTTAGACAGCCTGGAACACCTGGTAGTGCCAAAAAACGTGTTCAAATTCAGGAGATCTCGGTATGAGGAGACTTTTGGAGGACGAGTTTGTTTTGTCGATCGACATCTTTTCGTTCCTGGGAACTTTGAATCGTTCGATGCGTTGTCGCTACTGCTGGCAGTAGTCAACCTGAAGTGGAAGTTTGTTAATTGCTGTTTGGATTCGGACGAATTGATGGACGATGGAGTAGATTAAGAAGGATGTGAGGTGTTTGGATTCTTTCATATGAAGGAAGATATAAATCTGTGGTTTCTTCGATGAGTACTGACAGCAGGAGACCCTTGAAACTTGAGAATGAGTAGAATGGAATTTTGAATAAATTCGTAAAGAGTTCGTCCCGTGCTCATTTCGAAGGAGGATGTCTATTATTACGATTTTACTTTAGAATCTTTTATTCCAATGAGAAGGAAGCGTTAATAACAGACTTTTAGAAACGGGAGAAGAACATAGGATCGCGCTGAAGTTCTTTAAGTACAAATATTCAAAATTAACGGAAGTGACGAGAGGACACATAAACAATTAACAAGCACAAATCGATGGCCTTACAGAAATTCGTTGCTCGCACGATTTAATCGAACACTGACACGCGAAACTCTTATTTCGTAGAGACCGAAAGCTTTACAGTATCTACGGAGAGGAAAAGAAAAGGGGGAGAAACATTTTCCAGCGAATTTCATACGACTCATCTAATAGACCCAGTGAAAGAAGAATACCATGGAGATTCATAGAAGCCAACGATTATATTGATTGTTAAATCGTGACGATTCGAGTTCGATATCTGCTCAGAAAAGGATCATTTATTTCCAAGGACTTCAGCTCTTTGATTCTTCACGATTAAAGAGGGGAATTATCTTAGACAACGACGATGTTATCGAGCCGAATTGAGATTCTCCACTTTTTTTTCGGACGATTCTCATCGAAGCTATGGAAATTCGAGAAATCTCGAATGGAAGCAACGACTCCACTTTATCTGTTCTTCTTAAGGACAGCAGGAGGAGACAGGTCGAAGGAAGATATATCGAAAAATACGAGTCAGTATATCTGAAGAAGCTCGATCGTCATTGAAAATGGGGATGGGGGATGGGGGTTAGTTCGTCGCGACGTTCGACGCCATGAAACGAGGGGATTGATATAATCTCAGGAACCCAAAAGACAACGCGCAGGAAGTCTGAACTTCCTCAGTCTTCCTGCTCTTATCCGGATTTGTCGGAGCACTAAGTGGAATTATTCGAGGAATTGGAAGGTCTGACCTCGACTCTCGAGATATCTCGCGATACCCGCGTAGAAAGAGGGGTGAGGTTGAAGATGGAAAAAGAAGAAATAACCGTCGAATAACGTTCGTCGCCGAGAGTGGACCTGAACAAGCGAAATTGCAGGGTGAGCGAGAAAAGGAGCCTGCTAGTAATATAATGAATTTTTTCGTGAACCGTCGAAGGTCTTCTTTTTCCGTTAGCGTTAAAACGAAGCCGCGTGTGTCCTTTAGTTTTGTGCGTGCGAGAGTGAGAGAAAGGGGATGGATGAGTGAGAGAGGAGAAGAAACGTTCGAAGATGGACGATGGAATTTCAAAGATAATGAGAGATGGAGAATTTGAATGAAAGTGGAAGAAAGTCGACGGAGTAAATTGTAAATTGTATCCAGTGTGTGGGAAATAAGTACTTGGAACGCGAAGAGTGTCCCGGGTCCATCCTAATCTATTTTTTTTTTCTCCTCGAGGGTGCTTACAAGGACGTGGTTTTTATGGGAATTAGGTGAGTTGGTGGAATTTAATAATGGTAACAATTATACCTTTCATCTGATTGATTTCTTTGGATCTTTTATTGGTAGAATTTATTACATCGTGAATATCTTTTAGTTACTTTCATTGACATTTATTTTGCATCGTAATTATTCTTAGTGAAGATTTAAATATTGAATTCAATTTGTTTATTGAAATCATTTCATTATGGAGATATTTGTTGGAGATTAATGAAAGAAAATGTGCAAGTCATCGGAGGCAGGAAAAGAAAATTAATTATCAGATGTTTTTCAACACTTTTTATAACATTTACGATACAAGTACAAATTGAAAGACGTTCCATCCTAATCGATCTCTCGTCTCGATTGCAAGACGATGGAATCGCAAGTTTAATCTTCGGCTATAAATTAAATTTTCAATTAGCGATTTCACGACATGACATGTTCTTATCTCGTAGATGTACGACACAGACGCTTCTATCTGCTAGAGCTGTTCTCCATTGTTCTCCTGTATCTGAAACAATTAGCCTTGATTACGCTTCACGAGGAGCAGCAATAACGCTGTAAGTTTATCAAAAGAGAGCAAAAATGTGACATACGAATGAAACAGTCTCTTTCATAAAACTTTGTCTTCCTATGTGATAAGAAAAAAAAAGAAACAACTATAAAGAAATTAAATCTAGCAAATTTGAATTTGTTAATTAACAAGATTTTTATGAATATCGAAAGTGAGTAACGTCGAAAGTAAAATCCATAGACGGAGATTAATAGTTAGAATTATCCTGAGAAAAGTACCGGAAGTCACTAGTCGGAAGGAGTTTCCGTTCTCCGGCAGTGGTAATGAGCGTTAATGATCAGACGGCGAACACTGAGATTTTAATTTTGATAGAAATCATTACGCTTGACAGCAACATTTATTTCTCTCCCGGTATATTATTTTTCATCGTCAGATAACGATGTCAAGGTATTCGCATTATCGTTTACTTCACGGAATTCTTGATAATAAAACTTGGTCACGATGTCTTCAGAAGACTTATCAAACGTACCTCATCCAAACTTTTCCAATTGTCTGATATTCATTGAAATCTTACAAGAACCTTTCATTAAAATATCGCATTGCTTTTAATAAAGCAAAATATTATTTTCATTCCTTTAATAATCAATATTGAGTTTATTATTATCCATGAGATTTTTTAATGATTTATATTCATTCTCGATTTAATTATCATCCAGGAAATTTCTAAAAAAATAATTAATGTTAAAGTATCTAGTTATAAGTCGTTGTAAGCACCCAGAGTAAAACCATGAGTGTGACGAAGGAATAAAAAGAAGCGAACCCGCGTGAGGGGCCAGCAGTAAGTAACCTAACTACTAATTTAGCCTAGTCGAGGGATGCCCGCAAAACATAAGAAAAATTCGTGCTCGAGTATGCGTTTTATCGCCTAAGAATGAGAGTCGATTGTCTCAAAAGATTCGTCTCAAAGTTTCATAAATGAAAAGTGATGGTCGAAAGTCCTGTCGTTGAAAAAAAAAAAGAAAAAACGTGTCGGTTCGTCAGTGAATTTTCGATTATTTTCGAGTGGGAAAAAACTTTGAAATTCACCCTCGATCGTCGGTTTATAGGAATAGGATGAAATTTCATTTGCAATTCGAGCGTAAAAAGAGAGAAAGTGTGATAGTGAGAGAGAGAGAGAGAAAAAGAGAGAGAGATTTCCAAACGATCGAGAAACACCGACGATATTCGACCGTGTGAAACGGCGACTTCTCTGGCGTCATTTGCATACAGAATTAAAAGAGGAATACACGCGTAAACACACACATACACGTACACACCTATCAATGTTTGGAATGTTGGGATTTGTTTAAATAAATACTTGAAGCATTTAAAGCGTAAGCATTGGTACCTGGCTTGTGTATCGTCGTGTTCTGCAAAAATATCCTCTACCTTCTCTCTATTTTCATTTTTATTTTGGGGAAAACATGGTTGGGACAACGCGGTGAATTATTCAAACGAATTTTTCCACTGTACCCTCGTCCCTGTGTTTGCTATTGATTTCTATTTTGATGAGTTCCATTTGATTAAATATTTTTGATTATTTATTTTTTTACGTCATTCGTGACAGTTTAACTGTTGTTTTATATTAGTTCTAGATAACGTCCAACTTTTTCCTTACCCTCAACGGCCTCCCAAGTATCGGTTCCAACTTCCAGGATACTTCGTATGGACGAATTCAATTCGGTAAGTGCTTATAGTTATTTAATAAAATTATAATATATTATTTCAACAACGCATCGATTCTTTGTGTAATGTTAAATGAATTTTTTACGGTCAAAATTCGTTTTCGTATAGAGAATTGAATTAATTGAACTTCTAATTCCGTTTTATTATTGTGCTCCATGCAAATATTTATGACGTGGACGGAAGATAATTTTTTTTTTTTTTTAATGAATTATTTCCGGGGGTTTGCATAAAACCGAAAAAATTGACGATGTTACGTAGCACCCTGAGAAATGACAGATGCAGAGTGTGTTCTGTTCGTCGGAGAGCGAACATCGCGCCAGAGAGAGCACGTTTTACAGATATATCAACGTAAGATGATATATCAACTCCAGAGATATACATACATGCTTGAAATTCCACGGAACATCTTGAATGATTGATACTTCCGTATTTTCATTCTTTCTCTAAATCGCACTTGCGACGGATCAAATGGTTTCCTATTTATACGAGTCTCTGGAAATTGTCTTTATCTATAACTCTTCTCCCCTTAATATTTCTTCCCTGCGCGTAAATTTGTCTCGATTTTACTGAAATTAATGCAATAGTGTTCAGTAATTTTATATAGAACTTTTCAAACTTGTTACATTTTGATCATACGAATTATAAATTCAATTTGTTACGAAATCCATCAATTTAATCAGTTTTCATCTAAATCTTACCCTTCACACAATAAGTGTATTAACACTTTGAACGCCACCGGTACTTCGCTTGGTAAAGGTAGACCTTTATCTTTTTAATGTCGATATTTAAATATTTAATATATCCGAAAATTCGTAAATATTACAATTTCAAAATTACACGCAAGTTTAATGAATTCAATAGCGCCGGTCATCGGTGACCTCCATGGCAGTCAAAGTGTTAATCAAAAAAATCGAACCCGTGCTAATTTTAACACTAGAACTACCAAGCAAAACAAAATAACACCTGCCCATTTTTTCCAAAAATTTTCCAAGTTTATAGCATAGTTTTACAGCTGATATTCTA
The DNA here is from genome assembly GCA_910591515.1 of Cerceris rybyensis. Lineage (NCBI taxonomy): Eukaryota > Metazoa > Arthropoda > Insecta > Hymenoptera > Crabronidae > Cerceris > Cerceris rybyensis. The sequence goes on from OU342799.1 coordinate 12,661,513, forward strand.
CGTGGATCTTCTAAACTACAGATTATCGAATCGATCATATTTTCCATCTCCTGATTTCCCTTTCTTCAAAGAACATATTGAATATATTAAAATAAAGTAAATTTCACGCCGTTAGTTCTAGTGTTAAAAATTCCTGAAAAAAACTCAAGAATCCGTAATTTTAACCAGTCAGATAGTCTTAAGAAAACGATATCAACCGACCGTAATATCCCATCAAATTTTCAATCGGAAATAACTCGAAAGACGTAGAACAGTAGAGCAAGAACAATCTCCTTGGCACAGAGTGAACTCGCGCAAAGAGAATATCAGAAACCTAACGAAAGATACGTGAAACGAGAGCAGCGTACATAGGATGACGTATATAGCACATATAGATACGTATAAAATCGGCCATAAAAGATCATCTCCGGAGGCGGTGCTCCGTTTTCTCGCAAAAACCACGCTCCGCTTCGATCGTCGGGAAGCGGAGCATTCCTCCTTGAAGATCTGGCACCGTCGGCGATGCCAGCTGCCGTGAAAACCACCGAGACACTCGATGTTTTAGGGTAATGGAAATTCCGGTCCCCTCGCGGCTCCTCGAGAACGAGCAATCTCGAGGATCGTTTCTAGGTGAGCTATATACCGCACCTTCTTGGCCTGCCAAAGTGGCACGTGCGACAAACGTCGTGCGCGCGCGCTCACAACACCCTCACTTTTCATATACGGGGTGGCTTGGAAATTGTCGTTTATTCGAAACATCCCTGGATTAATTGAGAATATGGAGAGATTTTCTAATCGAGAATTGCTTGCCTAGAAGATCCTGGAAATACCAAGGGCAGATATTAAGTGATTTAACCCCTTTGACCTACAGAAATGTTCGCTAAATTTTTTCGACAATGGACCAGTATTTTTTTTTAATTCTTATGCTGCATTCTTTTATGTAACAGCATGTATGATATTTTTTAAAATGTTGATGATAGTTTTTGATAAACGGGTTAATTAGAAATGGGGTTGTTTATTTTGTATAGATTTTATTAGCAATTGACAGTCTTACAGTAACCAGAAATAGTCGTGTCATATTCGAAAATTTCTTGGCCCGGAGATCAGGAAAATAGCAATGGTGAAGATTAGCTGTTTTAATTCCTTCACTCGGCAGTGCAGAGAAGAAAGAACTTGAGTTTTCTTACCAAGTGACATTTTCCTGATGCCAGTTCTATGAAGTACGCAATCCAGTAGAAACTTCTACAAGAAACTCAAAAAAATATACCATCAAATAACATCAGAACCACAGCAAGAAACATTTCGCCATGGAATACCGCAAAGACAAAATGACCAAAATAGTAATAGATCCAAAGTCCCAGGACAAAAAAAGCTATCAAAGGTACTCGGTCACGAGTAAAGATATCAAAAGGTCTAAGTCTAGGAGATAGCGAGAGACAGCGAGAAAAGAAGGGTGCTCGCAATATCAACCCTCGAACGAACCTCTTGGTTCCCCATCGTCTTCTCTCGGTTTTGCTTCTCCTTCTGCTCGACGTCCTCGTCCTCCTGGTTCGTGGGTTCTCGTATTGACGTCTCGTGGTCTTCCTTGCAGAGGGTGGCCGAAGCTCGAGCTTTAATGGGGTGCTTCCCGCCTCTTGAGGGCCAAGCCAACGAGATCTGCCGCGAGCTGAAGTATAATTAGTCATGCCATACAGTCCATGGCATAGACCGAGTGCATCGTCAGATATATATACGTGTATGTGTGCTTGCTGTATCGTTGCTATAACACCGGTGACTCGAATGCAAATTAACCATCCTGCGTGTACATGATATCTTTGTGCTGAGACATCGATGTCCAGTAAGAGCATTGTGGTTCTATGGAGTTTGGAACAATTAGGGGATTGATTCATTGGGTGTCTTTGAGGTATTTTAACACTTTATTGACCGGTAGCCTGTTAACCCTAGATCACTAACCTTATTTTTCGACGCTTAACACTAACCTTCGTCTCTTCGACTACGGTGTTTACAAAAGGGATTAAAGGGTATTATTTAAATAAAATTTAAACATGTTTTTTTTCTATTATTAAATATAGGCATTTATTTATTACGATAACGTTAACTAATATGGCATAGGGGAGGGTGGGGCAAAGTGGGCCCCTTCAGCAAAAAATAGTCATATCTTTATTTTTTGGGCTCCAAAATTTTAAGGGGCCCACTTTGCCCCCAGGGGCCCACTTTGCCCCACCTTCCCCTACTTATTAAATCCGTGTCGTCGAATCGACGAAGGTTGGTGATCTAGGGTTAATAGGCTTTTCAGGCCCAACGCTTTTGGAGTTTTAACTAATTAATCAGTTACCGTAGCGATTAATAAATTATTGTTTTTCTCTGCGGTTAACTGTGCCAAGGATTCTGGGACGAAAATTTATAATTTTCGAAGAGATATCGGTATCAAGAAAGTATTTGCGGCCAAGTGACCGGTCAGAAGTGAGTAGGATGTAAAAAAAATACCGGTCAATAAAGTGTTAATATTGGGCAATCGTTGCAGCAGGGAAGATTTATTTGTACTTTACGTTAATGATATTTAACCCCTTGCCGTAACATTTCTTTTGTAATCGAATGCGCAATAACATTGGATTAATTGCTAAAATAGTAATCCACCCCTATTTTTGGATATAGTATGTAGCTTCACGCAATTTAGAATAGTATAGAATTCATTTTCTTTTACCGTAGTCCAGTGTTATTTTTACCGCCTTAAAAGATCTTTGATAATACAAATTCTACTTGTATGGGCGATGCATTAATCCTGTCTATTCCACGCAGAGGGTAACACTTGTAAAAATACTTGCAGATATGAATATAGAGAATAGTTTCGTTTCTCAGCTTGATGCAAATTAATAACCTCGCTGGCTCTCATTAATATCTGACTCTGAGCAATTTTGCAACGTAAAACAAAAGAAAGAAAAAAGAAGATAGCCAGAAGCATCGACTATGAAACACTATCTATTAAAAGTGCACCTTTTTATCGACACATGGGGTAATTGTCGATACAAAAAGGAATAGGAACGACGATGCTGCAAATTATCGCCCAGTCATACGAACCATTATTGATTTCGTTATTTATCGTTAAGTAAACGTTGCTTGGCATTCCAATTAACACGATTCTCATCGAACACAGGAGATATTTTACAACGCGTTAAAAGAACTAATTAATTCGAAGCAGGGAGCTAGATGGATACGTCTTTGTATAATTTCCCTTTCCACTTGAAACGTTCCTACTTTCTCCACGTTTTAGTATCAATTCCGATATTTTCTCTTCTGTCGATACTCTCCTCCTGTTAATTGCTCAAATGTTTTCCTTTATTGTTAACACTCTGTAATTGAAATAATTCTGCTCAAGCACAATTCTACTTTCTATCTTCGTCCAATAAAGTAAGAGATCAAGAGTTGTAAATTTTGTAAAATTAAATTCCTTCGATTAAAGTGTAAAAATGTGTTTCACAAAATGCAACGCAGATTGCTAAAAAGAAGGAAGAATTTATTACAAGTAAATCGAATTCAATGAAATTCTTTATGTATTTTATTTTATTTCTTCTGGCATTCCTTAGATTCCTTTAAATTTTTAAATGACGTTTCTTCTGAAAATTCTCAGTATTTTCGGCTATATTTAATATTTACTTTTTCTGTTCTCGAAAGACTTGATTTTGGCAGAAACATTTGCATTGCCGTAGAAATGACGAAAGTAGAAAAATACTGATGGTATTTAATGAGTTAATACCTTGTTGACCGCTCAAGTCAGGTTTTCATCCCCAAATGTTTTTAATCCATCACGAGATAACTCGTTTGCACTTGCATTAACTATTTCAATTGTACTACAACAAAAAGTTCCATTTAAATTCATTGCGTACAAACAATTTAGATTCTTTCAATTTTATGCTCATTTACGGAAATAATAGCCTGTGATATGATTTAACTTGTACGTAAAATTTCCAATCAACGAGGTAATAATTAATAGAATATGAAACTACTTCTCTAGATCATATAAATCTCACCAGAATCTGATACAATGACATAGCACAAGTATTATGTTCAGGAGAATATTAATATGATCAAAATTTTGAACGAACCATTGTGCATGAAAACGGGGAACGTTTTCTTCACTTTCGAATAGGCTGACAGTTTGTATAGGTAGAGATGAGGATGAATTGAGTTTCGAGTCGTGTTTACCATTAATACCAATTATCATCCGGTACCGGTAGCATATTCGCCATGGAGCAATATGTTTTCCAAAATATGAAGGATCGGCTTGTTAGTGGCAATGAACTGCTTTCAATGTTTGTTTACAAATGTACGAGTATTGTACCATGGCAGGACTAATATCAATGGGAAAAGTGCGTGACAAATTGACGATACACGATTCAACACCCGTAATACATACGCGCAAAGTGTCGTCGTTCGTGCGTGGGTTGCTTGCAAAATGCTACGAAGTTTACTTTGTTACTTGACATTTCGATATCGAATCGTTTGAACGGTATTGTGTAACGGCCTTTTTATAGCGTCCCAGTTTTTCTCTTTCTTTAAAAAAAAAATATTCACACAGACGTGTAGCGTAGTTTTTTTACTCTTTTGGTGTAACTTGTTCACACTTTATCGACTCTAGTGACGAGTGTTTCATTTTATTTTGAGAAAAACGGTTTGAAGATCATTTTTAGCTATGATAACAATTAACTTTTATCGTGTGAAGGAAAATTAATATCAATTATTCTTTTTATTTTAATGCGTATTAGAATCGCTAGAAATTTTAATGTCGAGTATAATTTTGAAGAGGAAGTCGTTACTTTCTTGTTATTGGAGTCGAAGTGCCAGCTTGAAAAAAATGGTCAGCTGTTGTGTTTAAGAGAGAAACGTTTTAACGGAACTATTTGCTTCATATATAACCACATTATGGGGCTGAAGTATTCGACGGCCATTTATGAGGAACATACTGGGTGTGTAGCGATAACGTGCCACTATGGATATCATCCCCGTTTTACGGTCGCGTGGAAAGCATTTTTGAAATAAAATTCCAATGCTTTATGACTTCTAAAGAACACATTGTGATTTTTATACGCTCTATTCGTTCGGCAGTTCACCTTTTTTCCCCTCAATCAGATTCCATTTAAATGATAATCCCCGAGCGGTCAAAATGAGAAACGCAACGTTTATTTGCTTATTTTCTGGTAGAGAGAATTTAAACGAACATCGTGGAATTTATTAATTGCTCTTTTTTAGAAACCGCCTATCACATTTCTCGTCGAGGCATTAAAATCTTTAAATGAATATTATACCGAAGTTAAATAATTCTTGACCAAAAAGAGATTTCCATTTTTCACATTTTAATTCTCGATAGGAAGGAAATTAAATCTGCAAAATATGTGTTTCAATTTACAATTTATTCTGCAACGATTCAGATGAATTATTGCTTGTTTTCATCGAAGCTATCGAATTCAGTAAATATTCTTGAATCTTTGAAACACTAACTGAAATACAGTTTGAATTAATTGATCGACAGGTTTGTACGAATTGATGGTTTTCGAGGAAGTTTACGATACCATAGCTTTCAAATTTTTCATCCCCCAAATTGACTTCGATAGTGGCATTGGCTTTGCGCGATCTGGGAATTTTTTAAACCGTTTGCAAATATAGGAAAACGAGTTTGATATTCCGGTAAGAGGAGTAAATATTCCCACGGAAGTATTTCATCTTTTTTTACTAGCCGCACACCACCCCCATACCTATAACACTCCACTAAGGCTATGCTTTCCTTTTACGATGGTGTAAAAAACATTTTTGACACGAACTTTTTATACTTTACGAGCATAAGAGACCATGATGCCGGGATATCGTAGGTTTTATTTAAGATTTCACGCAAACTTCCGTCAAACTTAAGTTGAACTTAACGATCATATTACATTATTCCTGAAAAAGGGGGAGGGATACGAGAGAAAGTTGAATCGACTTTTAAAACCATGTGCAAATAATGTGTACAAAAATGCCCATGATGTTATTTTTTTTAACACTAAAACTACCGACGTTATATCTACTAAAATTTTAATTTATTGACCAAGTACTTCGGAAAAAGATAAATCAAGAAGTGAAAGGATTAGTTAATTAACTAATTTAGGCTTTATATGGTAGAAGTAGAATTTTTATTTCACGGTTCCCGTATCAATTTAGGTAGTTTTTTGAAAAAATTGCGAACCGGTCATTATGGCCGCATTGGTAGGTTTAGTGTTAATAATGAGATGCTGATTAATCTAGTAATAAATTATAGTAAATTTACAATCAATTAAAGATTATTATGTACGATTTTTTTTAAATTTATTGTGAAAGTGGTGATCGAGTGAATTGTTATTTGCACTTGAATTTTATTTTGAACAATCAATTTGCAGATGGGAAGATGGGATAGATCCAATTTGATTGATATTCGTACGGTCGTCCGGGAAATTAGCAAAATTATTTCGAGGGAATCACTATCGAAATTCAAATCGCATTTAATTTGTAAACTGTGGTTTCCCATTGGTCGATTTTGTAATTAAGCAGAGTTATGCTCGGAGGATCGACTGTGGGGCTAACCATTAGTAACGCAACCAGGAAATAATTACAGAATGCCTATATATCGTTTGGTTTAACTCATTTCGGAAAGGCACGATCGAAATATTGGCTATTTTGTAATAATTATTTTCTCAATCACAATAGGTCACGTTGAACGGAAATTTATTGTCTTAAAAATTATTCCACTGTATTATATGAATTAACTTAATGTATTTAAATGCACAAATTTGTCCACTGCAATTTAAATACTGCTAATTACATAAATTGTCAGTTACGATTCTACGAAGGCGGAGAATCGAAACAGACGATGACGGTTGCATGAGAGTGAGCGAAAAAATTGAATATCGTTGACCGGAGCTGGCGATTTTTCGTTATTTATCTATCGCATTGGATAACAGAATTTCGAGGGAATCAAACGATATTGTTATTTCGGCCGATTTATAACACGCAGAAATGAAAATTCTCTCTTTCGGTTTCGTTCTTTCGCGGAGAAACGGATCGAATTCAATGACAGCGATTTACATCGTTCATCAAACGACCGGTTTCCACTGTACACGTGGGGAAAATGAATAGTCACTGGAAATAAATCAGTTTCGTACGCTGAACAGAGCGTTTTACTCGTCAACTGGGGACGATATTTTATATTGCAATAAATTCAAGGGATTTTTATCTTCTTTAATCCTCACACCTAGTATTCTCAACTAAAATAATGAAAAGTATCATTTTCATATAGTTATTGACTTTAGTAATTTACTTTCTATTTCGAAAAATTTAAATTTCATAATCAGAGACCTGCCAAATCTGTTAAACGGTAAAATTTTTTATAGTTTTTACAAACTAGATTACCATACTGCAATGCACTTTGATGTACTGCAATGTAAGTGTAAAATTTATTTAATCTAATTTTGTTTTGGACCATTTTTATAATCAATGCTACAAATAAATTTATTTTGAGATCGAGGAAGGTTCACGATCTTTGATAAAACTTCTTTAATTAAAGGAATTGATCATTTCTCGTAGAACAAAAATTTTCAATTTTCCATCACTCTTGTTTTTTCTTTATTTTTTAACATTTTCTGTGTGTCAATTCTGACGAAAGAAACTCAACGAACGTAGAAAATAAACGATAATTTCTCGATCGCCGGAGATGTCTCCCCTTTCTTTCGTTCCGGAACATCTTCCTCGAAACGACACTCAGATCTTACAATCGGTTTTGGTCTGCCGCACAATTCACGGTCGTTTCATAGATAGGGCTAATAAAACTTCGAGGAACTTATCTATTTCACGTAAAACCTCGGACTATTTCCTCTCGACGTTCATCCTCCATTCTCTTCTTACACGTTTTTTTATTGTAAAATTATATATCACCCCTTCTCCATGTAATGTACCATCGTTTTTTAATCTGTAAAAGTCTCAACTATCCATAATTAGTTTTTCTTTGTAACTTTAATGCAATTTATTACAACCTCGTATTACGCAATTTTTCATCCATAATTTCACCCAAGGGAATCTACGTTTTCTACATAAATAATTCCCTCGGTTCCTCTCGTTTTTATTCTTCTCTCGTTGCCTCTTCGTATTTCCATATTTTTCTTTCGATTTCTCACTTTTTCTTTGGATTTCCGCGAATTTGAGAGCAAATATAGGAGTACGTTTTCTCATAGAAGCCACTTCGTATCGAGACGTCGATGAAATTTCGCGAGCATCGTCGCGAATCGTATCGGCTTTGCCCTTCGACGTTCGTTGTACTGCGATTTCAGGAAATTCACGCAGACCGTAGAATGGCCTGCATCTTCGACGTTTCTACACCTGTTGAATTAGGACATCGATCGTTTCTTACGAGCTTGAGAATGTCAGCCAAGAAACGAAGCATTTCGAAGCCTTTGAAATGCAGACGAAAATTTAGTACCACGTATATCAAGCTAATTTACCAAACACCATATACGAAACCCTCATTGCAATGGAATATCTATTCTACTTAATTTGCATTTCCTTCTCTCCATCATCATTGCCAAGCACCATCGAAAATTTTCGATGATATTCCCATCGCGAATCAATTAGGTCAAATTTTGACCTTCATGCATTTTCTCTTTCCCTTCTTTAAAAAAAATATAGTCATTATTCTATAATCGGTGAAAATACCTGCAGCAGTAGGAATATGTGCATATAAAAATCATTTCTCTGTGTACTTCCCCCTTCTGAGTCTCATGAAACACCCTATACCAACCCCCTCGCTGCAACTTACCCCCTATTCTACTTAAATTGCATTTTCCGCTCTCCGTTATAATTGTTCAAATTCATATCCGTTCGAAAGTTTTCAATGGCACTCCCACCGCGAATCAGTTAGGTCAAAATTTGACCTTCATGCATTTCTCCTTCCCTTCTTTAAAAAAAGTATAGTCATTATTCTATAATCGGTAAAAATACCTGCAGCAGTAGAAATATATGCATATAAAAATCATTTCTCTGTATACTTCCCCCTTCTGAGTCTCACGAAACACCCTATAACAACCCCCGTTGCAACTTACCCCCTATTCTACTTGAATTGCATTTTCTCCTCTCCGTTACAATTCTTCAAATTCGTATCCGTTCGAAAGTTTTCAATGGCACTCCGATCGCGACTCAGTTAGGTCAAAATTTGACCTTCATGCATTTCTCCTTCCCTTATTTAAACAAATTATAGTCATTATTCTATAATCGGTAAAAAGACTTGCAGCAGTAGAAATATATGCATATAAAAATTATTTCTCTGTGTACTTCCCCCTTCTGAGTCTCACGAAACACCCTATAACAACCCCCTCGCTGCAACTTCCCCCCTATTCTACTTAAATTGCATTTTCTCCTCTCCGTTACAATTCTTCAAATTCGTATCCGTTCGAAAGTTTTCAATGGCACTCCCATCGCGAATCAATTAGGTCAAATTTTGACCTTCATGCATTTTCTCTTTCCCTTATTTAAACAAATTATAGTCATTATTCTATAATCGGTAAAAAGACTTGCAGCAGTAGAAATATATGCATATAAAAATCATTTCTCTGTATACTTCCCCCTTCTGAGTCTCACGAAACACCCTATAACAACCCCCGTTGCAGTTTCCCCCCTATTCTACTTAACACATTATAAGCGGGGCGGGTAAAATTACCTTTTGAATTACTTACTTAAAAAGCGGGGCAAGTATTTTTACCGGCTGGGTTTACATATGAAACTAAAAGAGTTAGCTCGTACAATTGTTTTAGTTTAATAAATTTTATTTTTTCAACATTTGTTTACATAATAAAGGAGCCATAATAATAATATATAATATTTTTCAAAAACAATAAGATAATTTATACATTATAATAAATTTAAATAGTTTATATAAATAGTTTAAAAGGCAAGACGTAAGATAAATACATTAGTTTACGTTGCTATATGTGTGAATTTTGCAAACTACTTTTTCATAAAAATGACTGTTTCTTTAACTACCACACTGTACAAGTATTATATAGGTTTAAAAGACAATAAAACATTTTTTACAAAATATCTATTGATTTATAAATGTAAATTTATCAATATAGTTGACTTTTGATTAAGGTATACAGATAGTCTGGGTTACGTTTTAGTACCAAACTTTTGATAAAATAAAATAAAGTATAGTGGTAAGTAGTACATTAACAAATTTTATTAAAATCTAACCATTGCTTTTGCAAATATTTTTTTTTTTGATCGCGCAATTTTTGCTTATCTCGCAAATTATGTCCGCTACGCAGCATAGTTTCATATGTTAGGCTACCCGCTCATAATGCGTTAAATTGCATTTTCTCCTCTCCGTTATAATTCTTCAAATTCGTATCCGTTCGAAAGTTTTCAATGGCACTCCCATCGCGAATCAGCTAGGACGAAATCCAACGTCTAGTTCGTCTCTATTGTAAACAAACCTGCTACGGTTAAAGTCACACCTGCCCAAACAGAGGATCATAACATAACGGTATATCACCTCGACCTTCTATGGACTCGTCCGGCGTCAGTTGTCGGAAGACCAGTGCCGTGGGAGGGTGGAATTTTTCCTGTCAAAGTGTGCGTATCGATTCGAAGTGTTTCTCCTCGTCTCTTTAAAGTCAAAGCGATGTAAATGTTACGAAATATTTCATCGTACATGGAGATCGATAGACTCTAGAGCTTAAAGGGCAGCCTTTTGACGGCCATTGCAAAGTCTATCGTCGCTGGGACTCGCGACGACGCGTAAGTCTTTGCGTCGCGGTCTCCAAGTGTCGAATAGTGTTATTTCAATTAACTTTTTGACTTTTCGATGACACGAGTGATGCGTTTCTCTATATATTCTTTGAGTTTTTTACGTGCCCTTGAAGAATACACGAGAGGAATAGGAATATTGGATAGTGTATCTTTTTGGATTACGACGAAGGAGGAAGGGTTATGGTCTTCGCGTGGCCAGAGTAAGTACATCCTGTTGGTTCTTTCCTGGTGTATTTTACGTTCTGATAAGTCTGTCATTGTGTTATTTATATTTTTATTGGCGATATTGATCGATAATGACATTTTATGATTGTACGTAAAGCGTTATGTACATATATTGTATGTATAAGACGTAGAACTTGAAAGTTCCGTAAGTCGCTTTCTCTTAATATCCAGATTTAAAAAGATATTTATTTAGCCTGTGCATTTTAACGTGTTTACAAAATATTGATGCACATTTTCGAGAAGAAACTGTATTTCTTATCTTGAATATTTAAATTTTTCTAATTATCAGTATGTGCGGCTGTAGAGTTACTAAAAAATCATTGTTTTTCATTATAGTAAAATTACTATCTATTATTTTTGAATTAATGAAAAATTATTGACTTACGCCACTTTTAAAATGAATAACTCATATGTTAGGGAATTTTTTTGGAGATTTCAATAAGGATACGTTAATGTACATTTGGTAATTGATGTTCCTACGATTTCTGACGTTTGATCTTAATAATGCTAATTCGCAATTCTCTGTACCATAAGTCTCTACGTTTTAGTGCTGGGATTTCAATCATACTCCTCTCAAAGAGAATAGTATTTAGGAGGGTTGATAATAAATGATGGAATATGCATTATTTTAGAGTTATATTGAACGATGTGCCTGTTACTGAGAATTTTAAATGAACTAGTCTTTCGAGGTTCCGAGATATATTTTCGTTAGTAATGGCCATTTGTATAGTTAAAATGTGGTAGATAGTATTAGAATAACAAAGAATGCTTTATACACCTGTCATCGAATTCTAGTCTTATTTTAGTTGTTCTACATCGTCAAGTAGATTTTGTTATGATAAACATACACACGTTCTATTTTACAATAGATATTGAAATTTTTAAGTTTACTACTTGCTTTATTAAGAATTTCAGTTCTTGCCCTTCAGAGATCCGAAAGAAAATTTTCTTTAGTTATAAAAACTCCCATAGATACAATGTATTGGTAGTATTTGCAGAAATTAATATTATTTATGGTCTGCATATATAATTTTCGTCTTGAATTTAACTGGAAGCTGAGTAGTATTTTTTTAATTGAAACGCTGAGAGCACGTGGTGCCCGACGGTGCTTTTTTCCGAGGCTTCAGAGTCGTTTGTGCGTTTCGAGTGCATTAAAATATTGAAAAACATTTGAATTCCTGGGAATGGAATAAGTTTTGTGGCTGCCGTGCATTGCATTCCATCCTGGCACTGGAGGTACGATTTCTCTTTGATATTTGTACGATTTCTGACAGAATATTTTGTTCGAAGACTTTACATTAGCTTTGCTTCATACCACAGAATATTTTCAGAAGTCCATTTATTTAAGAATGCAAATTTCACGTGGATTTTATATGAATTTTATTACTGCTTTCAACTTATTATTCTACGATTTTTTTAATGGTTTCATAGAAGAAATGACAAGTGCAGATATTCTGTTTCACGGATCTAACAATAAAATTTCATGTGTAATCATTTTTTGTTGATGAAAAAATCGAAATTCTTATTTATTCGTAATTTTGTAGTGAATATGTACATTTTGGAAGAAAATATTCAAGTAGATTTATTGACATTAAATTGGTAAAATTTTAAAAATAGGGTATTTCTTAGAATATTGTATAAACAAATGGAGATTTTGTAAAAAAATGTATACTATTTATATTATTATAGTGATAGGTTAAATGTTTAGTGAAATACAATTTTTGTATTTACATGAATTCCTTCATCTATTTCTTAACGTTTGATTTTGTTATTTAAAAAGAAGCGTATCTAATTATTTTTACACCCCTGTCCCATGTACATCTGAAACTATCTTCATTTTGCTCTTCATTCTACGAGCAAATTACTGAAATATCTCGTGGAAGCCCGCCATTTCGCGAAACAAACACTGCATAAGGCATGCCATTTCAAATTACGTCGTTGCAAACCACTGAAAATCCGTGAAATGAAATTACAAATAGCACGAAAGTCTCGAAAATGTAGTTTGTATAATCTAAAATTCTAAAAAAGCTACTCGAAAAAAAGTCACTTTTATAAAGAGATTCTTAGTGGCGGTACAAGTCGAAATTGCACCGGTAAAACTTTGCCAACTGATGGTCACCATTAAATGTTACGGGACCTCATAATCCCCTCTCAAATTACAACAAAAAAAAAGACATTACTCCCACAGTTTATTTCTCTCTTGTCTACAATTCCATCGTCTTTATTTCTACTACTTTCAATCCTTCCCATCTTTTTACAACATCATACTTAAAAAAAAAACACCCTTGTTAAAAAAATGCTAAAAAATCCTCATAAATTTATATCACGAAAATCGAATAGAATTATACGATAAAGAAAAATACACGGAACTGTTTGGAATATTCGAACGGAAAGAAAGAGACGGAAGTAGAGGACGTTGAAAAATCTATCTTTCATCGTCTCGACGTTCCGTTTATTTCCTGGTTTTATGCCGAATGAAGTTACACGCTGCTCTATCCATTGGCTTCGGATTCGAGAAGAATTTTCAGTGGGTCCGATAGTGATCTATACATTTGCCTTCGCGTTACACGTTATTCATGTAAGGGCGTAGCACTATCTGAATCGCGTCACGTTTCAAGTTTTAGGAACGATACTTCAACGTTCACACTTCACCGAGCACCGTTTGACTTTCGATAAATTTTCTCTCCTTCGGTGTACCTTCGAGTTTTTCGTACAATACGTACGCCGTGTCCTATTGACCGAGTATTGAAAACGTCCGAGTAACTTTTTAACGAAAATACCGTGCTTTTTGAAAATATTCATAGGATTGTATGTGGTATTGAAATAAAATTAAGTTTACTCAATAAAACTAACAATAAGTACTAAAATTTGATACATGATGGAAATTTGTTACACATCTTTGTTGTACAATATTTATTCAAACTCTGGTGTATATGTAGTCCTTAATTTTCACTGCTGATTATATTTTTGGAGTATATCTGCCTAAGCCAGACTATCCAGCTGCAGTATTTAACCCCTTGGCGGTCGTACGTCTGCTCTCAGCCACCAAAGCAAAGTATCAACACGTTTCCGACATACAAATAATTTTTACTACGACTTTAATAGTTTCGTTTTAGATGCAATTACACATTTTGTTCTTAATGCAATACGACCACAAAGGGTGAGTGTACAAAAAAATAATTACATGCAGTTACACAGTTTGTTTTTAATGCAATACGACCACAAAGGGTGAGTGTACAAAAAAATAATGGTTTTAACGCCAGCAGTTTAATCGTTAACACTTAACACTTTACCGACCGGAAGCCTATTAACCCTTTGCGGACGACGGGCGAATATATCCGCCCTGAGAAAAAATTGGTTATAGTTTGTCGGTGCATATATAAACGGTTAGAGTTGAAAAATTAAAATATAATCGTTGAAATATCATTTTACAAAAAGTAAATTTCAACTTGTATACATTAACAGACTGTCTTTCCGATGAAAAAGTGTTTTTTCATCGCTAAATAATTGATTGTTTCTCGATATTCAAAAATGCCTCCGTCCGCAAAGGGTTAATAGGCTTTTTGGACTCAACGTCTTTGAACTTTTAACTAATTAATTGGTTGCCACTCCAATTAATAAATTATCATTTATGATTGTGATTACCTCTGTTAAGGACTCAATCACGAGAATTTGTAATTTTCGAATAGATATCCGTATCAAGGAAGTATTTGTGACCAAATGATCGGTCAGAAGGGGGTAGGATGTTAAAAAAATACCGGTCGGTAAAGTCCTAAGTATTACATACACCATTATAAAACGAATAGTAGAGATTAATAATTACAAAAAATATTCCACCTCTCCCACTACAACCTCCACAAGAGTATCTCTCATCTACAAAATCCCTTTTCCTTACACCCTCTTAACTCGTTTCACTATCAACCCCGTGAACGAGACAATTGAATTCACCCCGTAAAGTAATTGTCACTTCCTCTTTATCGGTTACTTTCCCTCCACCGAACTGTGTACGGAAGTCTCGATAGCCTCGATCCAACGTGGTACCACCACGAAGAATGCTCGAGGAGTTCAACCCTCCACTGACCAGCACTTGGCTTCCTATAATTCTGTTTACCCAGTGCCTCCATGGTACTCTTACATGTATCGTGGTATGCTCTCGTAGCACAGTTACCGCAAACCGCTCGACCAGACTTCCGAGCTATGGGGGTGTGGGGTGGATGGTGGTGAATCGAAGCACCACTCGAGAGAACTGAAAAGAGCGGTGGAACAGTAGGAACGGAGGGTGGCTAGGGGAGGATAAAGAAGAGAAATGCACGTGGCAGGATAGACAGCGGTATCGAGGCTCTCCCACGGAATATTGCGATGGGAAATCCGACGTTAGATATCGGGAGGCTGATAAAATGGAAATACCGTAGGCGACGGGTCCTCACTGTGCTGAAGCTAGATCCGGCTGCAGTGGGCGAGGCACTGTACGGGACTCTTTTGTGTTTTCTGCGGGAGATTTCTCGAAATTTCAAAATCGACGAGAATGCTGGCCTCGAATGCCTGGCATTCTTCATAAATGCGCTGGATTGAGAATATTGAATGTGATGGTAGATCGAATATTAAATATTACTGATAGATGCGGTAGGATTTGATGAGACGCTTTTGTGAGAAGGATTATTGGACATTTTGAATGGATGTTATTAAATGTTGTTTTTCTTAAGGATAATTATTGAGGTTGATGGGTATTGTTGTAGTGAGTGGAATATTATTACGAATTGTTAGCTTCATTCTTATATGGTGTACGTGTCAGGTTTTATTGATCTGTATGCGCATAGCTACTATTTGTTGCTGTCAATAATACAGTTTCAGGGTGAATTTAAAGTGAGCTTTGGTAGACATTAGTCGATTTTATGTACGCATACCGTCGACGTGTACCTAACATACTATATACTCACATGTCTGCATTCTCATTTGCGCAAAGGAGCCATCTATCAAACTACACGCAATAGAATTCTCCGGAAATTACAAAAGAATTCATCTACATACCCAGTATCCCTTTACACCCCAAATATTCCTCATGCGTCAACAATCATCTCATATTTACATAAATACCTTCTCATATCTTCAAAAATTCCTACAAAGTGTCCATCTCCACAAAGAATCCCAAACGCTTCCAAAACATTCTCCACCCTTGACCTAACCCCTTGCCATCAACCACCCTCTATATCTACAATATCTACCACTTAACCTACAACCATCTAAAACAAACACGTTAAATTCGTAGCCCATGGGTAGTATGCGACCCACAACGACTATCTTTTCGACTTCTTAACCACTTAACGCTCATGCCCGTGACGTTCACGGGCATAGCTGATACGGCCGCCACTCTGCGGTTTGTTTACCTTAGCTGCCGATATTTTAGAACTCAGTCCTTTCACATCTTACACTGAAATGTATACATTTCCAAAAACTTTATACATTGTATTATGGAGGAATAAATACAGACAATCTTTCCGTCTTCTGCCGTTACCTTTTGTCTGTTTCTTCAGTCTTTGAGCGATCAGTGTGCAGTATACGTCATCCTTGTAATATCTTTTTCGTCTTACTATTTTTAGTTTATAGTGTGTTTATTTCATATATTATTACTTTTGTGTTCTGCTTGTTATAATTAATTGTTGTTGTTAATGTTATTTGGTTATATAAGCTATAGAAGGATTTCCCTTAGATAAACAGGTATGATGAAAAACTTGTTATTTTTCCGAAAAAAATAATTCGTTCGCTACTAGGAGTAGAAAAAACATTTTATAATATGCGCAAGATAAGTATTCAGGCAAAAAAAAACTTGTGCGTTTTTGGACGGTCGATCCGAAAAAAACCTGAGCGTTAAGTGGTTAATACAGAAATCTCAAGATTAAAGACAGAAATATTTTTATAAAAATTTACATTTCTATAAAAATTGTAATTTTTATTTTTGACGGCGAAGTGAACTTAGATCTTGTTTATTTGACTTATGTTAGCCATTAACACTAGAACTACCGGCGTAAAATCGATCATGTTTCAATACATTAAATAAGAACTTTGAAAAAAGAGGAATCGAGTAGCAGAGAGGATAGTCAAATCGGTGAGTTATGTATTTTGTGATGGACGCAGAATTTTTGTTCTATGGATCTTCTATGACCTTGGACAATTTTTTGGAAAAAATTGTGTACCAGTCATTTTGACTGGTCCGGTAGTTCTACTGTTAAGTTTCACATGCTTGACATGATATATAACAAATAGACTGACCATAGCCCATAAAAAGAGTCACTGTGTCAGAACGGAAGTCGAAAGAGTCGCATAAAAGCCACGGTGGAGTGGAAGCTCTCGAGCATTCCGGAGAATTCGGATCTAGTACGTGAATCGAGTGTCGATACTGGCAGACAAGCAGCTCTACTCGGCTGGTATCTGCCGAAGGGTGAGAGGAGAGATAGCCAGTGGGGGTTGCTTGCCATTTGTCACCCTAATACTCGGACGATGCGCGAGTATCACGGAGGGACAGGACGAGAGTCCTCTCAGGAGGGCTCGAGTATTCGTGTCGGATATAGCCGAACTTCCGATCTAGGTCTCTGGGTATTCGTCCTCGAATACACGCGTACTCGACCCTTCGCATATCCCTGTATGATGGAGAACCTGGACTCTAACGGAATGATGGAAAATATTCCGTGGAATATCAGAAAGATCGCGGGATGAACGACTGCGACGTCGTTCGTCTTACGACGCTGGGAATTGAATGTCGTATTAAGATCGGCCTGTTTCGCGTCGTTTTTCCGAGGGGGTGAAATCGATGAGGGAATTGGGGAAGAAGCTGAAACGGTATTGAAAATTTATCGCAGGGATGAAAGAACAGTCTGTGAGGAAGAATGGTCTGAGTGAAATATTTTGGGAATCTGCTTTGGGATTGTGCGATTAGTTGACATTGTTTGTTTAGGGTCAATTTGTTTTTAGAAAGGGTATGTGGTACAATGGGTGCGTGTAGGAAATGGAAGGTTTTTGAACTTTTTTTATTTTAATGTTGCTTTTAGGGAAGTTTCTTGGGATTTTTTTAACGATAATATTTACAGTATCATTAATATTAATATAGCTCATTCTGACCTTTATGAGAATATGAGCACTTCCTAATTAATTAGTTTTTTTTTAAGATAATATAAAACTTATTTAGTTCGCTCAAATATTCGAAATTTACTTTCTCTAATTATTGCAAATTTCTAACTGTTACATATTTTCAAATTGATTTCACTTCACAATTATAAAATTTTCATTAATCTTTACTAAAGCAAATATTTTCCTCGGCGTTATCTTGATAAAATCAAAGTCAAATCGGCATGAAAATTCTAAAATATATAATCAGATTTGCAGAAAACTATCGTTGTATCGCGAAATTAACGAGAGAAATTCGTTCTGGCTTTCGCAAGCGTATCGCGTATTTAATGCACTACGAGGAATATTCCCTTGCAAAACAAATCGCCGGCAGAAGAACGACGACGGTGCTAACTATTCGGCCGACAAGCCCTCCGCATAGCCAAGATAATTACGAGGGTGGCAATTGTTGTTTCACGAGCGTCGATTGTCACGGTTTAAATAGCAACAGTCACCGTTATCCTGCGACAATAAGGGTGTCGAGGGAATAAAGGATGGATCATTTTGAGAAATGTTTTCCCTGTTGTTTACCGCTGAACGGTGCAATTTTCTGCTCACGCGGAATTGTTTATTGTCGCGAAGTTTGTCAAATGCCATCGGCAACTTTGCGAAATAGTTGCTGTACTGCGGAAACTAGTGTTCTAAAATTTTCGTCGTTGATAATATATTTATCAACTAAGTAGCTGTAAGATGTATTTAATAGAATAATTATTACTTTAATTTATTAGGGGAATTGTGAGTTAAATATTTCATTTTTAAACATTTCTTTCTTCGAGTAAGAATGGTCAGAAATGAATTTTCAAATACGAGATTTGCAAAATTTATAATTTTAGATACGGAGAATTGTTCCCGAAATTGAAAATAACAATTCTTCGGAGTAATCTTAATACAAAAACTTCTAAAGAGGTCAAAACTACAGGTTTCTAATTTTTTCTGAAAATTCTCCAAATTGATACAGGACCCATGCAGTAATTATTTGACTTCTCTCTGGCAGAACGTGATTTACTTAATCATCTTTCATCTCTTGATTGTCCCTCTTCCAAAAATAACGCCGGCATTTTTAGAATTAATAATGCTTTTCTGTTGTCCAGACTAGACACTCTGTTTGACAAAAGTTCCGAGGTCTAATGCAACTGCTTTGTTTTGGGCATTCTTAGCGTTACGTTTCCAAGGGAAACGAAAATTCTTCGTGCACGTCTTTCGCTCGTAGGTGTCTCGGATCGAGTTTCTCGTTTCAGTTCTTGAGTAAAGTTCTTTCAAATTTTCGTTAAAAGTGTCCAAAGTCTTTTCTGATATTTCTCATCCACTTGCTATAACTCGCGTACAAAAGAAAAAAGAATAGGTATGGTTGAAAAAAGTGCAATCTTTAGTTTTCCTTCAATTTCTCGAGTTTAGAAGTTTAATTAAAATGCGGGAAATTGGAAAAATGTCAATGACTTAGGAATATTTAGGGGACTTACAGAAATTTTAAGATGCTTCATTTGATTTGATGAGTCCTAGTAGTTATTTGCAAGTCACGATTAATTCGTAATCGTTATTCGAAGTTAATTCAAAAAAGAAGATATAAAAATTCAATTGGTTTCTCCACTCTAAGGCTCTAATCTCTAAGGCTCGTTATAATTGTTGACGGCAAATACTAATAAATCCACCAAAAATTAGGACTGATTTGTAAATGACAATGAGAAGGATGAATTAAGAGTTCCTAAAATAGTATTTTAAAAAATGTGTTTATTTTTATTTTAGATATTTTGATATTAAAATTTTTTTTCACTTCTAAACATTACATAAAAAGAGCAACGTTTATCCGAAAAATCTAAAATCCTGTCTGCGGAAAGGGAATAGGGTTTTTCCTGGACGTTGTATGATTGAAATATTATTTTACGTAGATCCGAAGTAGTTTATATTTCATGTATAAACGGATTCTGCACTTGGCAGCAGAAAATGCAACCCCTAACGAAAAATTGCTCTCCGGTCCAATATATTGTGAAAGGTTTCGCGAACCCGTATCTCGAGTATATTTTATATCCGCAAATAATTCCTGAAAAATGTTCGACTGGAAAGCGTGATTCTCGATTTGCAATTTCTATTCTTACGGCTCGTCCATTCGTCCCTTCTATCATTTCTCTCAGATATTCTATCATATCAACGTACCAATTAGAATTATTAATCTGCCTCATGAAATTAAAATAAAAAATACAACTGTACTAGTTCTTTAATGTTTATACAAAATTATATAAAATTTGTAAAATAAATAGAGAAGAATATATTAATATGGGAAAGAGATTATTCCGTTATCGATTTAATTTCGTCATTAATTAATGCAGGAAGATATGTACAGGTGTTCTTAGAGTGATTAATCGTTTTTGATTATCGTAATCCTATATTGGATAATGGAATTTATGGGTGATAGCCAATCGTTCACGGGATTCGCGGCTACGGTGTCACGTTTTAAATCGTCTAATACTGGAAACAAATCAATTGACAGTAAATTTGTATTATTCTTTAAAATGACTATAATTTGAATATATTACATTCGATAAAATCACCGATGATTAATGCCACGAGTTTATTGGAATTTTATTCTCACCATTTTATGGATACAATCGTTTAAATTGCATTTAGCATACTCAATTTAATTATTACATGTGACATCAAATGACAAACCTACACTGTAGAAATTTTCGCGCATCGATGCTCCGAATTACCGATGCTTTTCATAAATATTTCTACTCTGGTAAATAGAATCGCCAGGAGCGTTTGAATTTGGAATTTCAATAATGCGCGGGCTTGTACGAATTGTCTTCTGATTTATTTTCTCGCAGGCAGTTTGTGATCGACATTGAAATTCGGGTAATTTGATTTCGACCAACGAAAATTATCGTATAATTTTGAAAGGTGAATGAACGATGTTCTGTAAAATTGTATCTCAAATGTTTACCGCTATTTCGAAATGCAAATTTGAGTATTTCTTTAAATAGAATTCCCATAATTCTATTCCAGATTAAAATTACGAATTTTTTCAAATTTCCTCGTAATTTCACAACTATCTTTTCCTTTGCAAAAGTAAACTTAAATTTTCCCGTGTAACGAATTTTAGCTGAAATACCTACAATTACTTTTTTTGAGGAAATAATTATTCAATCAACATATTCGTCTCTCTCTAAATAAAATTTCCATACTTCAACCCCAAATATTTAAATAATATTCTCCGTTTATTTTTAATCTCTCCGAAATTTTTCAGTAAACGATCAATACCAACTCGAAAGCTGAGAATTATTTTATTATTTAAAAAACAAGAAAATCGCCTGGATTAATACCAAATATTTTAATTCCAACATTTAACATCACTCCCCAAAACTAAATACTCGTATACAAGCCAGTAGAATTTTCATGTTTTAATTTCAAACGACGGCCCTCAACCCACTTACACGATTTTCCCTTTTAATTCGTCCAGCAATTTTGCAGCACACGATCGACATATCGGCACGAGTAGTTGAAAATCACTGTAGCCCCCGTAAATCGTCGCGGTCAATTCGTTCGACAGCGGGAACAGCCTTCCGCATTTTCCCGCATAATTTTCCTATTTGTCATCCCCCTCGTCTTCCCGTAGGAATGCCTGTGGCGAAAATTCGCCCGACACGTGCCAACTAGGGGGTTCCAAAAAAATTTTTTTCTCACCCCTTCGATCTCATGCACGGTGATGTGGAAATTGGATATCGGATAGAAAGCTCGATCGATGATTCGTTCATTATCTCAAAATTTCGCCGTCCGTAGAAAATTGGACGGATTGTATTCGTGGCAATTGTGAAATGAACCTTTGACGCTTGGTATATGTATTTGGTGACTTGATGTATCAGTAATTCTATAAGATGATAGGACTTAATTACCAGGATACCTTAATAATCCAGAATAAATATCGATTACTGTGAAAGGTAGCTTGGAAAAGAGTAATTAGAAATGTAATTTGTTTCTGTTCTTGACAGGGTAAAATTAATCTTTGAGAATTGTTATATTTTGGGGAATGCAAGTACATATTAAGAAATTTCTGGAAAGTTAGGACTGTTTTCCAAAGGATAATTAATTAGTAATTACTACTGAAATTAGTAAATAGAAGAGTGGATGGAAATTCAATTTATAGTCTTACCTTGTTGCTTATAGAAAAGTAATTGTTAAATATATTGACATATATATTCATATCCACCGCGTTTTTCTTCTTTGCGACCCTTCGATTGTCCTGATCGATATCTATCGATCTTCAAATTTCTCTCTCGCTAGTGTGTGTAATGAACGCATGTTCAGTTAGCTAGCTCTTGTAAAAGCACTGCAAAACCATATTTCTACACCTTATTGTTAACCAAATAAATAAATATTGTATTTGCAACAAATAAATTTAAGATTAATCAATATTGAATTTTTTCCAGTTAGATACGGTTGCGATAGTATTTGAATATTTTCTCAGAAGACTTTTGAATATCTGTAGTTTCTATCGTCAAAAGATTTGTTTCTGTGAAACAATCCATTTCTTTTAGATTAAAGATTTTCATGAAATAATTGAAAGAGTTGAAAAAAAATTAGGAATCAATATGCCTAGACGATAATTTGAAATCTCGAACGGTGCAAATTCGAACGTTCAGTTTCATGCATTATGCGCGAGAAAGTAAATGAAATAGATTCAAGAGTAGCTCACTGAATGGTGCAAAACATAAACAGAATAATAAGCACTGCTCGTAAAGACTGCGATTAAACGATTACGTAATCTTCTATAATAAATTTCTGTTTGCATGCTTTTTTCATAATAATGAAAAAAAGCAGTGGATAAATATAACTTGAAAGACTTCGTATCTCACGGACGATCCAGTGTAAAGTTGCATTGAAAAAATTAGCGGGATTTGTAAATTACAGCGCGAATTGTCGAACGAAAATTCGTCGATGCATGTAATACTCTTCGATTTCACCGTTCTACAGTAACGCTTTGCTCTAATTACATTTCGTCATTACTGTACTACATGCTGAGTGTAATTTGCTCGCGAATAAACGGATATTGATGAACGTCTCTTTGCAGAAGCACATGATACTTGATAGGAGATTTACTACGCTAATTATTCAATCAAGTTACGACTTCGTTTGGATGGAAATTTTAATGAAAGTGCATGGATGATTATCTGAAAATCAATGTTAATAAGAAATATTTTCATTGGCTAATTTTTACATTTTTCTCCTATCAATATAGCTAAAATCTTTTCTTCCAAAAAGTGTTTAAACCAAAAGGAAAAATTGATATCCTGCTATGTAAAAATAATTAAAAATTCCTATTACCCTCAGAAATCTACTAGAAAGATCTTATTATCGTTACTGCAATTTTTTGATTGCAGAGTATAAATTTAAGTATAAAAATCATAAAAATTCAGTGCATTGCAGATTATTATTTCTTTTCGCAGGCATGTGCGAAAAATATACATGGATAATTCGTGCGTTTGAAAATTTAATAGTTTCTCTGTATTATTCGTGAGTAACCTCCGTGAGTGTCAATTAGTCGTCATTATCGCAGTTTCAGTGTAACTCACAGGAAGAAGAAAACTCCAGACTCGCCTGCTGGCGAAGGAATGAAACTGACAATGAGATCTCCGTGTTATGCACTTTTGCCACGTTGCGATAAAACACTGCAATGTTCTGAATTTTATATCCTGTGTACACTGCACAAAAATAAAATTCTCTTTACGACGTTATTTCACATACTTATCATTTACGGAATGAAATTATGTTTGTAGAACGTGTCGAGAATGGCGAAGAATACGTTAAGTTTAAAGGACTTAAAAAAAAAATAAAAACTGTTGTTTAATTAGTAAAGCGAGTTTAATTACACGCTTTTGTTACTTAAGAAGGAAGACAACGTTCACCGAACGTGGTAGGAAATGCTTAGGAAAAATATAGAAAGCTCTGATTTTTTTTAAAAGATCCTTTTTTAAATCTCTATGGTACAAATTTTTTGTCGAGAAATTAAATTAACATTGGTACGATTTAATAACGATATTTCAACTTACAGATAAATTCAACTTAGAAGAATTTAATTGTAAAAAGTATCTTCATCTTTTAGAAATGAAAATGCAGTACCCACTAAAGCCATAAAGATAGCATGAAAGAATAAAAACACAGGTAAACGATGCACGATCTTTAAAGCTCCAAGAAATTACAAAGCGTTAATTAACTTTTTGCATAATTCTGCAACCCTGCATTAATAATAGTTGCATCTTTATCTTACCCAGTGTAATTTCTACGCAAGTGCGAATTTCGTGTTTCTTCCTCGACACTCAAAAATCTCTCGCGCGAAATACGTTTCTCGTTTAATGAACAATCCGTTTAATTACACCGGTCATCTTTCCACGAGGTATGCATATATTTGCGTTTCCGTACTAACACGCAGAGCGAAATTTAGGAAGGCAAGAAGAGTCCAGTAAAGTATACGAATGCATAATGTTAGCTGAAAAAGGAAATTGTTACAAAGAATCGCGAAAGTGGAACGAGAGAAATATCAAAATTGTACCCGCATATGGGAAAATCTTTGCTCTCCCTTTTCTCCATGCACTTTAACCCCATTCACGGGAATACGTTGATATTGAAATTCCTATTTGAACGCGGCATCCTTTCAAATTTCAACGGCAACTGAGTTTACGTTATTGCCTCCTGTCGAATCGTCGCCGGACAAAATTAACTTTGCTGTCCAAATTGTTTTTCCGTGTTTTCCGTCAATCGGTAAATGTAACGCGTTCATTGAACCCTGTTGCTTAATGGAAGAGGGAAAAAAAGAATCTCTATGTGTCCAGGTTATCAGCATGTTCTATAATACGTTTTAACCCTAGAGTTATTGTCGTTATATTTACTATATTTAATACTAAAGTTTGACCACCTTAAATCTATTATATTTTAGTATGTTATTATAAATAAGTACTTGGGAAAAAGAGAAATCAGAAGGTGGTAAAAGTGATCAATTCTTTTTTCTGTGTTTACAAGATCAACGTAGAATATCTGCTCTATAAATTTCCTATGAAGGAGAATTTTTTGAAAAAATTGAGGGTGAGTCATTTTGACCTGCTTGGTAGTTCTAGTGTTAAATGAAATTGTACTTGCAGAATGTGCCAATAATGGCAAAGAACACGTTGACTTTAAGGTACTTTAAAAAAATCAAAGCTGTGGTTTAATTAGCAAAGTGAATTCAATTACAAGCTTTTGTTACTTCGTGAATTTTGAAAGAGAGATGTTGAGAGGTGAAAAAAATAGTCAATTGAGGAATTTAAATTTGATTTGAGGAATCTTTCGGGAAATTGATCTTTAATGAGTGTCAATTTTTACAAATTTTCATCAGCTTTCATTCGCAAGGTGTCGAAATATCGACCAACAATAATTTTTTCCGACGGATTACAGCAACCGATGAATTTGCACAAATGAAAAACGATTGTTACTGAAATAATTTTCATTACGGCGATAATGAAAGCTAATAATTGATACTAGTCATTAGCATAAGGCTGCGAAAAGTGATCGAGAAGCAAGGAAACACAATTTTCCGTCATAATTATTAGTTGAGCCGTAGCTAATACGTAACACAACATTTCGACTCGTTCAATTGTTTGCTTTCATTACAAGAAACGTGGAACTAAAATCTACGTCGATCGTAAATAAAAAACCTACCCTTCTTACTTTCCACCCTCATTCGATCCTTCTTCCTACTCTTTATCTTTCTTCCTCATCGTTCGTCAGACTCGCAATGATCTTCTTTTCAACGTACTAAAATTTTATCTCTTGAATGTAAAATAATTTTGCCCTCGGTACACGAAAACGTCTCATTGAATAATCTCTCGCCGGTTCGTGAATACCGTAGAACGTAAATCGTCGGTGCTGGCTGATAGTAAGAACAAACTCCAAGTAAATTTTCCCGCAGGATCTCCGGCTGAAACGTCGCGTAGACGTTGTTAAAGATTACTTTATCGAAGAGCCTGAAATTAACGTCGCTCTCGTAAGAAGTTCTTTTTTTTATGATATAAATAATAAGTTCTCCAATAACGGAGGAAATTTATGAGCCCGGAAGCTCGAGAGGTTCCTGCCGGAAACGAACGACCCTTGAGAAACGTAACGACGAAGAATGTACCAAGGGTGGCTCTTCTGAATCGAGGAGAATCGTAAACTCCGGCATACACGGCCGGATAACTTGCACTACGTGTACAATGAGCATTTCACAAAATTTCCTGGAAACGTCTCACGAATGTTGAGACAAGAATAAAATGTTAAAATATCTTCCTTTTGTTTCCGGAAGGAGGAGGTAATAACACGAAAACCGCATAAAATTGGGGATGAATATTAGAGTGAGGAATAAGGAGGGTGAAAGGAAGAATTTTTGGACATTGTATCGTTCGTTGGTGAACCTTTGAAGGATAAAAAGAGATTTTTAGAGATGAGGTGGGAGTTAAAAGAGTTTACGTAGAGTAAGGGGTGGGAAGGAATTATCGTACGGCAGAGGAGTCGAGGGTTTCGTCGTTGAATAATAGCACAGTGCGACAACTGCGGGAAAAAATGCGACAATCATCTTACATGAACAGGTGTGACATCTTTCACTGATAACTAGACTCCGAATGTTTATGCTTTTATGACAAAATGAATACGGCTAAAATACACAAAACGAACATAATATAAAAATATATCCGAAATATCCAAAGTATGGTATTCGTTGTAACATTTATCGAGTGCAACAAATCCCTAAATAGTTTCTCTTGTCTTAACTGCATTTGTTGAATTTGAAATTTGCATAAACATCCGGAGTCTACTGATAACAGTTCACGAATAATTTCTATTTCAATTTACACCTGAAGTTTTGCCAAATGTGACCGCCATTGATAGAATATAATGTAAACTCCCCACAAAATTTCAAGACTCTCCATTTAAAAATAGTAACGACCCCAATAACAATTCCAAGAACAGAACCCACCAAAAGGGTCACCCGTTCGTCACCACAAAAATATTTCAACGATCCAACATGGTCCGCAGTGTCGGCAGTCGGTCAGTTTTTATTCGAAACTCTCTACCCCCTAAGTTACATCGGCCAAAATGTGTCTCCATATTCGCCATATGGGTCCGCTATAAAAAATCTATTCTGAGCTCTATGAGGTAGATAAGAAGGAGGATCTCCGGATGACCCTATAATATTTCTCTGTCCCAGTGGCCGTCTTGTTCCCACTGAATGATTACGGGTCACAGCAGCTGCGCGTTGTGTCACCTATGCGAAGCTTGTCGCCGAAACCACTATACTTTCCGTCGTCGTCTGGCAGCCCTTTATCTCCGAGTGATATACGAGAGAACAGGCTGAGCTTTTCTTCCTACGTTTACGGTGCTCGGTGCCCTCGGGCTTTTAAGCTAATTCGTGGACCACCCTGCACCGGCTATTGCGGCTGCACCCGATCGACTGCCCTTTCTACTCTTCTCCTCTGTTCGCGACACTTTTTGCTCGTGAATGCGTTTTTGCTAGTGGCGAGATGCATTGATCTTATAGAAAGATGGGAGTTACTGTTGGAAATGAGGCTATGCAATTTATAATACGTTAATTCTCCTATTATAATTATAATTTCGTGAGTCCTTTTGCATGCGTGGTTGGATGGTGATAATGTGCCATTCGACGGAAAGAAGTCACTTGATTTGGTTATGGGGTGAGGGGAGAGTGTTGTTCGCATCGTTTATATTCACGATATCACTCCTGGAAATCTGGGATCGACGAATGACAATTGAAAATTAGTCAGAAGGAGGGATGTCTCTATTTGTCAGGCGAATCGGAGAGAACTACTTGTCAAGTGACTTCTTTTAATTGGCCAATAATACATACTGGATGCAATGGAGTTGTTAGCCTCTGGTATTACACAGGAGTAAAAAGTGAGGCCAATAATAATCAGAAACAGAACACTTCTTTCATTGTTTACGTGACGAGATAACAAATGTGTGGCTTTTTCAGCCAGTAGCACGTTAGAGTGTTGTGGGAAGGAGGTTTCACAACGAGGTTTAGTTAAATGTCCTGAAAAGAACATTCTTTAGTGGATATTGCTAATTGATTGTACAATTAGATATAAGAGGAATTTATTATCAGCGCCCCTTTCTTCTCGAGATCTGACAGTTGTTCGACAGGAACCTTTCGTACTCCAAATGCAAACTGGGGTGGATTCGAGTGCCTTTTTCCTCGTTGACTTCGTTATTTATTTCAATATTTGTAATCGTATTTTCTGATTGGTGTTGTTAATGTTGAGTGTCTCTATGGAGAATTTAATCGGACATTTGTAGAAATTTAATTATTCATAATATTTGTAGAGAGTTTCAAAAGAGGATTAAATGTTTCTTTTATTTTTCTTGAGAACGTTATTTACTTTGCAACTGAGTAGATCGGTCGATAGTCTTTCTAAAACAACGATTATCGTTGTAGATAGAGGAGGGAAGAGCGGTTAAAAGATATCTTCGATTGATCGAGATCCCCTCGAGCGTGGTTCGGTGCAATTTCAATCTCACAGATGAGTAGCTCGGCGTTAAAACTTGTTAGCAACAACTGCGATGCCGAGGTGCTCACCTTTTAACGAAGTTAGTGACCTCGACGGAATTTTCCAACTTTATTGCCGGACTCGCTGTAAAAGCAATAACAATATAGTTTTCCATTTCCAAAGTAATCTTGTTTCCCACTGTACAAATTGAGAAGTTCTATCCGTAAATCGTGTTTATCCTTTCTTCCCGTGGGATTCGATTATTCTAGAAATTTGTTACGGAGAAAAAACAAGAACTGCATCTCCTTCTCCGTTTAACACTGACGCTACTGGCATTTTACGTGGATCCAGTTTCGATCATTCGACTGGATGTAAAACAACAATAAAATATTTCAAAAATATGTGCAAGATATTACCAATTTAATATTTGTAACATTGGGAAAAATAGATTTTAGTTGATAATACAAAAAAATTACAAACTTTCATTCCGTTGAATCCAATGAAATTGATTATTTTAATACAGAAAGACGATCATATTAGGATATTTCGTGTATAAAAATAGGCTGGAATTTTCAAGTTAAACGAAATGAAGGTGTTAGATGAGATAGGACTTACATCGCTCCTGATTTTTCTAACGTCTCTTCGTGATAAACGGCAGGCCACATCGCCCCTTAGTTTTTACACGCTCCTCAAATACGTTTTATTTCCCTAACGATTTTCTTTCGCCGACCACGATTTAACAGCAGTGAATTTGCACCATTTGCGTGACAGTGATGTATCATACGATGGTCATTTCTGAAAGACGAATCTGTTTTAAATAGTATTAAAAAATATATCTTGAACAAACCATCTTCCTTTAATTTCATGTAGTACGTTATTGTCATATAACATTAATTATGTTATTGTCTTGTTTCGTTCAACAGTTTTGAGTGTAATTTTGAAAGAAAAAGTAAAGAGACTGCACCATTTATTACAATTAGAATCAGTCTTCGTGCTAAGAGTTCTCCAATGCAAACGACTTTCCGCGACTCGAGACACAACAGGGAGAGGGTCCACGAACCGCTAACAAGACTTCTTTTAGCGCACTTATGAGAGTTCTTCGAAAGCAAAGACTGGTTGTCACGTGATTACAAAAATTCATAGTCTCCATATAACAACGACGTGTTACGCTTTAAACAAATTTCGCGATTGTAATTTGTGCTTGACCCTGTACAACATTCTGTCATCCTTGAAGTATAAAACACACGTCATACGCGTCCTCATAAGTTATTGGTAATGAAGAGATGCCATGAAAAGCACAGCTTCTTGCGCTTATTTTTGATTACGCAATTATAGAAGTTATACCAATTCTACTTCTTTTTGTTAGATCGTAACGTCTAACTTTTTTCGCATTTCCACTTTTCCTCTTCCAAACCTATCTCCTTGAGAATACATTTTCCTTAGATCTCTTTAGTTTTTTCTCAAACGGGTGGAAAGAATCTCTATGGTGATTTGGATACCACATAAAACAGTATGCTCCATGTGAAATAACCGTAGGAATTAAACCCTACGAAGAAAGAAAACGATACCCCTAATAGAATCCAATGCTGTGTATAAAAAAAAATACAAATCAAATTAACAAAAAGGAATTCAAAATTCTTCAATAATCTTCGAAAGTGAGGCCAAAGGGTTGACCATATTCCTCGATATTTCGAGAATAAATAACAATACTCTATAACAAAATAAATAGAAAAATAGTCAACGAATATCTAAGTATAACAAACCACAATTCAAAATTCTCCTATGATTCGAAAGTAACGTCAAAGGGTTAACCGAATTCTTCGATATTTCGAGAGAACGGTTATCTTACTTGCTCCGCAGAGGGCAAGGGTCACTGCGAGCGACCGGACGAGATCAGCGAAAGACAGACGGATCAGAGAGACCGGAGAAACGTGGGAGAGGGATATTTGCAATTCCAATCCCATCTTCGACCTCGTCTCTCCCTCTTTCGCCCAACCTCCACCTCCATATTCATCCTTTCCCCCTCCGGCCTCTCCTTTGCGTTTTCGAGGGACACCGACGATTCTCGCGTGACTGCAACAGAAACCGCGGAATGCTCGATGAAGGACGGAAATTCGCGAGATCGCGAAATCGCGATCGTTTTGACGACGAGTCGTTTGAAGAGGAAAGATCACTCGCAAAATCGTCTGCTGTACTCGTCTCTTTGAAGAGAGAATGGAGCAGTTTCTCTTAAGGGATGTGCACGCGTGCTTTTCAAGGGGTTGAGGTAATTTTTGATGTTAAACGAAGGCATGGGGTGGGAATTCTTGTAATTGTAATGCTCTAGTGTTACTATGTACCATTATTTTTGAAATTGTAAAATTAATTACTAGATAACAAAAAAAGAAATTCCTTTTTCCTTTGCAGGGTGAAAAAAATTATTTACAAAAGAGATTTATAGTATTTATTCCTTGTAATTTCGCACAGTAGACTTCGGTTTTGATACATCGGCCAAGTTTTAATGATAATGAATTATGGAAAACGAAAATTCCTTTCGTTTTACTTAATGTGAGATACTGTATCATAAGTAAGGGTTGTTGTAAAGTATTCAGTGCAATTTGTACATTAAAATAACCCTGTCTTTAGTACCATTAAATTCAACCGTATAAGTTTCGCATTTTCTTCAATAAATATAAACTTTGTCTAGAAAACCCTAATCAGTCGTGGTAATATGTTTTATTTAGCCATTATTATTAATAGGTACGACGTTTCCAGATTGCATTCGATTCTAGCTACAACGTGCTAAATTTTATCTGCTCAATTAATCAATTATTATTCATCGAGGATTATAATTGCTCGTGCGTCTATAATTAATGGAACATTCTGGTATGAATAATATTATCTTAATTGCCGATCTCATATTACTTGCAATTTTTCTAAACATTTTCTTTTTAAATCAATTCCACAAAGACCAAACACCATAAAGTGGCGAGATCGGGGTTCGTCATTCGTGTTACGAATTATTTATTCATGGTAACTGGAGAACGCCCTCGGAACGAATATCAGGAGCAATTTGCGTGAATTTCAAAGTGGCATTGCGAGTATGTATGCATCGTACGTCGAATGTTTCGCGGAAGAACATTATAGATCGTCGAATTTCGGTGAGCTTATTCAATTTGAAATCGGGGTTATAGCTTCATCGTATTTAGAGTATGTTACGATCCGCAATAATGTTATTCCGTCGACGTACTTCTCTGCCGATTTTACGACGTTCCTCTTGACGAGAGGAATAAATCTCTTGCGAAATAAAATGATCTGGGTATCTCGCCTTCGAACCTGTTTCCGCTGTGAATTCCTCGGTGAAATTACAATGCAACGTAAATAAGTAGAATGAGTATGTTTTCTGCATTTTTAACAAATTACAAAGCACCTAGACTTGAAGAGTTTTTGTGTTAGTAAGAGCTGACATAATAGTAAATGTATTAGAATCAGTGTATTTTCTGTATCTCTAGAGTAGAGGATTTGATAAGGATTATTTGATATTGCTCTGTATCTTCTTTTTCATTTGTACTTTTCGGTTTTAAATGCTATGGCAATTTCGTTCAGAAATTCTCTTCTCTTCTAGAGCCGATCGTAGTTTGAATACGGAATCGGTAATTAACGCTAAAACGAAGTACCAAGGTTGTCAAAATAATCGGTTTTCATTTATTTCTAATAATTCCTTAAATTGATAATGGACTCATGCAGGAAATATCCCACTTCTATCTTATAAAACTTGAATTACATAATTGATCAACCTTTTCACCTCTTGATTTCTCTTTTCCAAGGACTTAATAGCAAATTTAGATAATCGCTGACGATACTACTGTTAAGAGTTCGAGCCTCTAATTATCACACTCATAATTGTTCCCCAAATATTACTATTTGTTCTAATTTCAATTTTATTTACACTCTAAGAAATTTTGTCTTGTAAAATATTTATGTAGTAATATCACTGTCTTTTTTACGTATTTATGTAGTAATAAAATTGCAAAAAATTAGCATGTCCGTAAATTACAATAGGATATTAATCACAAGAGAAAAATTCATTGTGACAACTCAAAAGTCACGTGAAAAAAAAAATAACTTCAAAAATAGTGTCAAAGCTTCTAAAAATATTCAATGCTCCAGTTTGAAATACGATTGTCTCAGTCTTCCGTCCGAAATATTTGTAATATCCGATCGTGCCGAACAGAATGTGTCTGTACGTGTGCGCGCAAGAATTCGCGTATAATGAAGAATGAAAATTCGCGACTTCCGCGAGCTCGTCGAGCGGAGGCATGCAAAATCACGATTAGAGAGGAACGACGATTCGCGACATGGTCGTCCGTTGCTTCCGCGCACGGACCCGATGAAAAATGTCCGTTCTGGCTGTCCCTGATGGGGAAATATGCTTCGCCGAGCGAACGGATACATCTTCGTGGAAAAAGCGCGGTAACACCGATGAAATTAGGATATTCCGTGGTAAACACTGAAAAATTGGACAGACCGAGGGAAATTTCGAGTTCGTTGGAAATCGAATTTGCAAATTCATGACAGAATATCGGGTATTTTCTTTTCGTGTCACTCTTTCTTCCCTCTTCGCCGGTAGAAACTTCGAGGAAATTGAAATCCGATGATAGAACTGTAACATTTGAATTCGTAGATGTATTTCTGTCAAGTTTGACAGATTTTGAGATAATTCATTAGGAGTTTTAAAATATTCAAGAAGCTGAGAGTTGAAGTTTCTCCGAATTAAGAGAGATTCTAAGTTTGAATTTTTATCAACGTCAACTCTGAGACATTTGATATAAATTGTTATTTAACATATCATAACTAAGATCGTTTAGAAGTTACATAACAGTCGAAATTGGACAGACCGGAGGAAATTTTGAGTTCGTTGGAAATCGAATTTGCAAATTCATGACAGAATATCGGGTATTTTCTTTTCGTGTCACTCTTTTTTCCCTCTTCGCCGGTAGAAACTTCGAGGAAATTGAAATCCGATGATAGAACTGTAACATTTGAATTCGTAGATGTATTTCTGTCAAGTTTGACAGATTTTGAGATAATTCATTAGGAGTTTTAAAATATTCAAGAAGCTGAGAGTTGAAGTTTCTTCGAATTAAGAGAGATTCTAAGTTTGAATTTATATCAACGTCAACTCTGAGAGATTTGATATAAATTGTTACTTAACATATCATAGCTAAGATCGTTTAGAAGTTACCTAAAAGTCTAAATTCGAGGTGAAATAATTATAAACAGATACATTCAAAAAAATTCAAAAGAAGATGAAGGGTAAAGGAGAATTTTCTCGTTTTTGATTTTATCCATTTTTATCTTCTCGAGAAGTGAATTATTCCGGTGAAAATAGAATTCCATAGTCATGCAAATTCCTCCCGTTGGCATAAACGCTCGTTTCGCCCCGATGTTTCGCGATATCTCAGAAAATGTAACCGTCTCTCACCGCGTAAGAGAAAGGAGAGTTGTTAAGAGTAATACCCCAGAGAATTCCAAGACTTTCGAGACCCCAAAGACCCTCGAGACTTCCGCGTTAGCCGTACTCCAAAATTCGTGGTGGAAGACAAGGTCCTCTTCAAAATATTTCACGTTATCCTGACATTCCTACTTGTGATTTGAAACGCACAAATTAACGTTACGTCTCATCGATCAAATTAAACTTCTCATTATATTTTCAACGACTTCAGAAACTCATTTTATAATTGCAACTTCCTTTAATTCACTCTTTTGTCATCAGAAGCTAAACAGAAAGGTATACAGTCAGTCCTCGACTTTCGCACATTCTACTTTCGCAAAATTAGCTATTTCAAACATTTTTAAAATTTGAATTTTCTTAAATATTTCTCACTTTTTTCAAGAAAAATGTTTGCTTACATGCAATCACGTCCACGGCGTTCTGTAGCTCGCGCTCACTCATATATTTCCTATTAGACTCAAGTTCTAATATTTTAGTTCAATATTAATCAAGTTCTAATATTACTTATATTAACATTTTAATCTAATAATTTCTAATATTTTTTCTGTATTCTTCTACTTTTGAACATTCAGCGCACATTTTCAGAAACAAATTTATATGCGAAAATCGAGGGCCGACTGTATATTTACTTCAAAGGATACATAAAACTGTGACATTATCGTTCCTATTGTGGTTCAAGTAATAGAAATGAATTGTTTCCATAATCGTCGATGAAAATATATTTGATATGAAAGAAAGAGGGAAAAATCATCGGGAGCAATATATTTGTAAATGTCGGGCTTCCGCGGTCCTCGAACCAGATCGATTCGATAATCTACAATGTAGGATATGTAGGACAAGATGCCTCGATACGTTCTACATACGTCGTTGAAACTTCGCTGTCTGCGATTATGTGATCGAGTGTCGTTCATTTTTATATTCTACAGTTTCAAGAGCCGTTGA
This sequence comes from Cerceris rybyensis, assembly GCA_910591515.1. Lineage (NCBI taxonomy): Eukaryota > Metazoa > Arthropoda > Insecta > Hymenoptera > Crabronidae > Cerceris > Cerceris rybyensis. The sequence goes on from OU342799.1 coordinate 12,696,616, forward strand.
ACCTCCACGAAGCTTTCGGGTCTGCGAACCTTCGCCCGGCACGATATTGCAATTGATACATGTGTCAGATACACAAGTGCAGTTTTTCAAATATCGCTGCTATTATACAATCTGTAATACCCTGTTAACATGATTTTTCCAAAATTATAATCAACAAATAAAAAGTATGCTGTATATTCAAATAAGAGAGGCACAAATACCCTATGGAATTTATAATATTTTTTTTGTTTCTTTGACATAACGAGAAATTTGTAGAAAGTGATTAGGAAATAGTTTATTTTATAAATCTTTAAATTTCATGCATCTTCTCCATACACGAAGCTTTTAAAATATCTCCATAAATGACAATCCTTGAATAAAATTTCAAATTACAAAAGTAAAACCCAGCAGCTCACAATTTTCATAAACAAGTCTCATTTTCGCAGCTTTTTAAACCACACGAATATCCTGAATGCGTGAGCCCTTTAAAATATATACTTAACTCCATAAATTGCAATTTACTCATAAAATTTCAAAATACAAAAACAAACCCTTACGGCCAGAAATCTTCAAAACTAAGATCTCCTTTTCGTAGCTTTTCAAACCCTCCGTATCTTTTCGATGCACGTTTAACTTCTTGCAATATTTATCTCCATGAATGCGTAAAAATACCCAGACAGGGAGAGTCTGTAAGCAGGAGCAATTAATTCTCAGCACTGACCGTAATATCGCACAATCGAGCCGCGAACATGCATCGCGTTCCATGCTGGCAGGAAGATGAATCGCGTCACCGGATTAGAGCCGACGACCGCTCACGACCACTTTCAACGGTTCCCCTATCGTTCCGTGTCACCTAGCCTGAGGTAACATCCACCAGAAGCAATTAGACTCGGAATTTAAGCAATAATACCTGATTTAATCATACTGATGTCTCGCCTTTTGATGTTCGCCGTGACACGCTGATCGGAAATGATAAGAATTCTATTGGTCGACGTTATCGTCGTGCTACCACGCTTTACGATTATTGCTGACACTTGGAGGATGAGTGTCCGTTGATAGTGTTATGGTAAATACAAGTGTCTATTTGGATTGTCGTAGTTTTAATTATTGTTTGATGCGGTTATACATGTTTCTACCCGAGTCGAAAATTTCAGCCCAAAATCCTCCTAAATTATCAAATAACTTAGGATATTTAGGTTGAATATGGAAAAATATGTTACATATAAAAGAATGCAAATTTTAGTTCCACAATCGCCCTACACTTGTTACTTTTTGCCACTTTTACCTAGTTTAGGAGCAATTTAGGCTTCATACAGCCCAAAATAATCCTCAGCATTCTATAATGAGGAGCTTTAGAATTGGATTGGAATTGGAGTGGAATGATCGAGGTCCAAAAAAATTCTCGATATACTAAAAATTAATTTGGTTTATCATTTTGGAATAAAATGATAATTTAATTCCAACTTGCTCCTGAAAGCCCTATTTTTAGAATATGAGTCGACAGACTTGGAACTTCTGAAATATTTTTGGGGGATGTCAGATTAAATTGGAATACAAATTTTACCTGATCAGTCCATATAACTCCTAAAAATCATATTTACAGGACTTTGAGGCGCGTAGACACACTAGTTGAGGATTTTGAGGTTCAAAATGGTATACATAATTAAGCGGCAAATGAGAGATCAAAAGAATCTAGGATTTGAAGTTTCTTTTTAGGCTGGACTTTTCGACTCGGGTAAGTATTAGTTTTCGAGATTGAAATGTTAACCTTTGTTCGCCGGGTCACTATGATTGGAATGAATACCAATGTGAGGTATAAATGAGCAGAACAGCAGGGTTGATGTTTTCAAAAATTTGAAGCTTCGGTTCATCGAAGGTAATTTGAGAGATTACTTGGCACTTGGCGGAAATTAATAATGATATTTCACTATTTTATAATATTGGGTCAGCAAGAAAGTAATTTCGGTTTTTGATGAGAGCCACGTTTGTTCCCAATGATTTCTGACAATGTTACGATTTTTTTCTTCTAACAATCGAAAGTTGTGAAACTTTTGACTTGGCTTAGAAAGAAATTGCGCTTTATTTTGTTTGTAATTGTTTGTTGAGAAGTATTTTAACATAGAGTGAAAAACGAACATTTCTGATATGTTTTACTTTTTTATTTTTTGCAAAATCTAAGCTTGGTTGGGAAGTGATGTCACAGCCTCCATGTAGCCATGACCTGACACCATTAGATTACCATTTATTTTTCAGCTTGCAAAACTTTTTGAATGGTGAAACTTTCAATGGCGATGATAGCCTAAAATTGCATTGTGTTCAGTTTTTTGTTGATATGGGCCAGTATTTCTATAAAAACGGAATCAAGAATTAGTCAAAACGATGGCAAAAGGTCATCGAAAAAATTCTTTGTTAAAAAAAAATGAAGTTCCATTTCACACTACAAAACCGAAATTACTTTCTTGCCAACCCAATATATGATAGTGCAACGGAAAAATAATGATAAGTTTAATTTTTCAAACTGTCGACTCAGGTTACTTTTATAATTAGTAGCGCATTCATTGTTAAATAAATAACGGCGACGTTATTCTTCCGTGAATGTTCAAGAGGTTTCACTTCGTCTCTTTTCTTTTCTTCGCGGTCGCGGAGTTATTGATGGGTCTTTGATGCTCTTCTTCCTTGGATGAAAAAGAGATTAATTAAGGATGATTATCGTCGAGTTCTAAACTTCCTTCGATCCCGCATTATGCCGCATCACTTTAATCGAAATATTCGCGCCACGGCAAGCAATTAGCTGCAAAGTATGTACACGCAGCTGAGGTGTTGGAATTCAGTTTAGATTAGTTTCTCCTAATCGATTTCCAAGCTCGCTCACAGTTTGTTTTTTCTTTTACAGAACAAGCACAAATTATCCGAAACAACCATTAGCTTCTTGTTGTTTTATAAAATGCAGTTTTAAATATTCCAAAAATTCTATCAAAGTTGAAACTACACCGTAATATCATTACGAGTAAAATTTATTATCAGTACTTTTATTATCATAAAAAACTACATTTCATATTATCGTACATTTTTTTACAAATAATTGTCTCAAGTACTTTGTTTGCTAAATTCATAGCTAACGAAAAATTCGCATCATCTATCTTTCCATGGTCGTATAAATAACGTTAAAATAAATCCTTTACCTACAGTGGCTTAAACGTAAACAATTGATTGCTAAAAAGCGCGGGAAGATGAAGACGAACACAGCAATTAATATCCACTTAGCAATCCGCGTAAGATTCCACGGCACGATAATTATCCCCTACGATCAGTGCGATTAATCTCATCGCCTTAGGAGATAGTCCTCGTGGGAGATATGTTATCATTGAATTATTACGATTCCCTGGGAAATCGTAGCTCTAATCATCGGTGATCTGCACGTTGAACTTGCTAAAGCTTTGGAAATCGGTTGTTAATCGTTCGCAACGAGAATTACTTGCTGTTCTTCAAGATACGCAACACCATCAATTTTTTTCAATCGTGTTTCCCTGCTTTTATTGCTCGCATTGTGTAAGTATATTTTTGCAGCAGGCTTGCTTGTTCTCAAGGGCGCTGATAATTAGCTAAAGTGTTCTCTTAATTTCGTAATCCTTCGGACGGTGTAGAAGTAATCCCATTGATCCTATAATCTCTACGATTAGGTAGTTCTTTTTGCCGGTATCGTTGTAAGGATTAACGTTATTGTTGTGTGACAAAGATAAAGTCGGACTGTACGGTAGAATTATTTTTCTCTAATGTTTAAAATGTCCGGGAATCTTCGTACTTAAAGATAAGTGTGAAAATGCATTATGTAATTGTCAACATTTCTGTTCGCTTAGGTTTAGAGAATTAACACGTTGACTGCCATAGGGGTCACCGGTGACCGGCGCTATTGTATTCAATGAAAATTTATGTCACTTTAAAATTGCAATATTTATGAATTTTCAGACATACTATATATTTAAATATATGTGTTTAAAAGATAAAGGTCTGCTGAATACCTATCTATCTGTATCTTTCAAGTTTCTGTTTTATAAAGATGTGAATTTAATAGAAAAAATTTCGCTTCAGTAGAAACAGTGAAATTAGCGAAATTCGGTTGGCGTTCAACGTGTTAATTATGATCTCTTCAGATTAATCTCTTTTAGACCTCTAAAATATGTTATCTTTCCGACATCTTTTTTTTATTATAATGTTAACATTATGATCTCTTCAGATTGATCTCTTTTAGACCTCTAGAATATGTTATCTTTCTGACATCTTTTGTTTTATTATAATGTTAACATTATGATCTCTTCAGATTGATCTCTTTTAGACCTCTGAAATATGTTAGCTTCCTGATATTTTTTTTTATTATAATGTTAACATTATGATCTCTTCAGATTGATCTATTTTAGACCTCTAAAATATGTTATCTTTCTGATATCTTTTTTTTATTATAATGTTAACATTATGATCTCTTCAGATTCATCTCTTTTAGACCTCTAAAATATGTTATCTTTCCGACATCTTTTTTTTATTATAATGTTAACATTATGATCTCTTCAGATTGATCTCTTTTAGACCTCTAAAATATGTTATCTTTCTGACATCTTTTTTTTTTATTATAATGTTAACATTATGATCTCTTCAGATTGATTCTTTTGATTGCACAGTGTCTTAAAAAAATCCGGGAATTTACTGACCGCGTGTTCCACTGGGTCTCGACATAGCCACGAAAATCTTTTACGAAGTAAACAGCATCCACTTTTTTCTACGTGCACAGACGATGTATTTATAGCGAAACAGCAGGTGTCTCAATCCAATTCGTTTTAATCAGATCCAAGAACGAAGTAAACAAACCGCCTTGGTTGTAAAATAAAAGGACAATTAAGTTCAATTTTTTTTGTCAATTTATATGTGAAGATAGTAGAGTTGTTGATAAAATTCGTTCCATAGCCTTAGTATTCGTACGACCATGCTAGATCTAAGATGGAATTACGAGTGTGCAATGCCAAGATGGAATTAATTAGTTTCTAATAATAATTACGAAGCTGAAAACACACTAGCAAGATGTGGTTTACTTTAATCCCCACAAACGGACAATGAAAGATACGTAAGGTGAGGAGAATGAATTTCTTGAGATGTTCAACATTGAAGCTGTTAATTTGCCATTTAGAATATCCTAGAATGACTACATTATTCATTGAAGAAATTTTTTTTATTGAATAAAAGGAAGATTAATTGATCGATTTTTATAATTTAATCGATATGGGACACAATTGCATTTTGTCAGCAGAAATTAAAATTATAAACTGATTCTGTGTTTGAGAAATTAAAATAAAATTTTTACTTTTTTTATTTCATATTAGAATGGTGATCGAATTAAAAGTTGCATTTTGCTTGATGAGCAACAAGTTACTCTAATTTCTTTTGACATCTTGACCATAGAATACAACGCAAATACCAGTATTTTATTTAATAAAAAAAAGACACTAAACCGTCAAGGTGAAAAGTATAATTGTAGAGCAGCTAAATGGAGTCTGATAACTTAAAAGTAGCGCTTTGCATATCTACACTGTAATTGTAAACCGTTTAATACAAAAGCATTTTAACAAAAATGCAGTCGCGCGACAATTACATCACATAACTTACAATGTACATACGTGAATTATCTAAATGAACGCTGATAATTAATTAACAAGTATAAGAGGAAAAATATTGCTAATATTAACTCACTCTCATCCGTTAAAAATTCAAAGTGAAAGAACAAAGAGATCAAGCTACACAAAGCCGATTGATTTTCCCTAAATTAAACGCTCGAATTAAAAATATCCTGATTGTTTTAAAAAATTAAATAAAGTATGTACACATATTATTAACACTAGTACTACTGACGTTAAATCATTACATTTAATTATGTCAAATGACTACTTTAGAAAGAATCAAAAGGAGGAAACGACGATTAATTCAGTAATCTGTTTAATAAGGTAGATTTACAATATTTACTTTACGACCCCCTCATTTTGAAGAATATTTATAAAAAATGAGAAACCGATCATTTTCACGGTTTTGGCAGCTTTACCGTTAACCACAGTAAACGAGCCAAAAACGATTACCAATAATTTCAGTATCACCCAATTATTAATCTCATAACCTTAACAAAAACACCCCAAATTCTACAGTAATATTTATAAAAGTATACGACGCTTACTACACAATAATTCGCAACGTCTCCAGATTGGAGAACGCCACGGCGCAAAGTATTTCATTTCATATTCTCCCTTCTTTTTCCTCTCAACTTCAACAGCCACAGCCGTTTCATCTGTTTTCATTCTATCCATAAAAATCAACACATCCTGTACTTTATAAACATGAAATTTTCTCGATGAAAACAAATTCTTTTTATATTTGTTATCAACGTCTCTTGATTCTCTTCCTCCAACGCGTTCCTCGACGTCTCTCCCGAGAAGAAGAGGCCATTGCTAAATCATCGTCGACCTAGAGCCATCGAAAGGCCGCATAAAGGATCAGGGGCATGACGCGTCGGTGGGTCAGGCCCGAATAGACTCTCAATGAGACATCCAGCTGTGCCCATCCTGTGCAAAGCCGTAACAATTATTGCTGTAGCCGTGGCGAGTGTCCCTCCTCGTCGTTCGTTCGTGGCACTTTTTACGAGAGCCCCACCATTCGCATAAACACACCGCCGGTGTGACGGAGAACACTTTGCAACGTTTAGTCGTTAGTTAACCGTGCTCGTTCGTTAATGTTCTCTCTCTCTTGATGTCGTCTCCATTTGTGTCTTCCGTTGTTTCCATTGACTCTCAACGTTCTACTACGATCAAAGAAGAAAGAAAGTAAGAAGGAATAATTCGATGTTACTTAAACCAATAATCAACATTCATCGATAAGATATGGCTGTATCCTCTCAACAATATCATCAGAATTCAATGATCTCTATGAACATAAGAGAGATTGTACTTTAAGAATGCAAATTCTTGCAAAAACCACCCACTCGACGTACCATCGAGCAGATGATTCGCTCGAACGATCCGACGATGTCGAACGAACGAAATGGTTGTGCGAATTATGTAATCTCGTAGCCTGAACTCCTGAAAAGTCGTTCAGATTGGAGGGAGAACCGAAGGAACGTTTGAACGTGAGGGGGAGCAATACAGACGTGCCAGAAGCAACCTTGAATTTTGCACTAACGAGGTGAACAAAGCTTCGACGTGGACGTGAGAGAGAGAGGAAGGATTTTACATCGGTAAAAGCTCAACAAGGTGCAAAATACGTCAATTGGTACTTGGGATATCGTTCGAAGTAATTAGCGGAGACGAATCCCGTAGGGAAATAAAGGATCGTCCGTGACGATTAGCGCAACGGTATCAACCGCGTGATCGGTGATCGGGGGATCGTCGTGTTTGGACTTTCTCGCGGGTAATCGTCACGCGACATCACCGTCGACGATCGACGAGCCGTGATCGCGAATCGTCGCGGCAACCATTGCCAGTCGATCGAAGAAAGCCACGCGTCGAGCTTGCCCCGTGGGACCGATCGGGAATATCCTCGGATTTACGAGTTTTACAGTTCGTCTGTGAATTCGACGTTGTATCTAAAGGCGAGTCGTTCGCCGAATCGGTATTCTTCGTTTTTATCCGCCGTGGAAGAACGGAAATCGTAAGGTGGTACGAAGATTGGACGTCTTCCTACGATTTTTGCAGTGATCGAGGAGCTTTGAGAAGAATTTCAACTTTCTCGAAGAGATAAGAGACGATTATCGTGTTCTTTTTAATAAGAGTCCAAGGGAAATCGTGACTGAGTAGTTCTTACCAATTCTTCGTTACTTATTTCTTCACTAACAACCACGTGATCAGAAGTTGTCGCAGTGGTTGCAGAAAGTTCCGAGTGAGAAAGAAAATTCTTATTAATCATCGATGAAATATTTTCTTCAATTTCGAGAGAATCTTTATTATTGGATTCACTGATCGATCGACAACTTTAATAGATCAGAGGAGAAACGTGATTTCATCACCTAAAGTCATCTCGAATCTGTTGATTAATTTGGGATCGGTGAAACGATTAAAATTCAATTATACGAACTACAAAGCTACTCCGCATACTGTCTGGACACGACAGTCAATAAGTAATAATCGCAATTAAACGTGTACACTGTCAACGAAATATTCGCACCGATAACCGGAATTGATAAAGCGACGACAGAAAACGTACGCAAATGATTAATTAACCGTTTCCGCGACTCGGCATAGTCGATCGCTCGTTTTCTCTTCCCGTACGTTATCGCGGGCATACGTTCGATTATCCTTGATAATCGTCACGATCAGAGGAAAGTTCATTGAATATGGAAATCGACATGAGCGGAAGGACAACGAGGCCGACGGAGGAGTTAGCTAAAAGACGTGTCTCCATTAGCGATCAAATACTCGGAGTAGATAATCCCGCCTTTGATCACCATCGACGTATAAGCGCAAGCTCCGAGCATAATTCTGATCAGGGCAGGAGGAAATCGATACTGCATCATGACGGCAGTAAATGCGGCAGCGCTGAGAATATACCGCAGTACAAATTCGATCTTGAAAATGGTAGGATCAATGGTAATAGGAAGAAGTCCGCGTTCAGCCTGTCGAGTTCCATCAGAGACAAGATCGAGTATTCGGAAGAACTCGAAAGGTGAGAGTTTGATTAATGTTTTGAAGTTGGAAGTTGAGATAGGTCTTTCTTGTTACGTCCATTTTTGTATGGAGTTCATCTTGATTTTAGAATTTTACATTAATTTTGTATTTAAACGTCTCTTGAGATATTTAGTTATTTTTATGGCGGGAGAAAAATTACTTGAAAGGTGAGAGTCTAATTACTGTTTCGGGGTTTCAAGTTGAGATATAGTTGAGATAGGCCTTTCTTGTTTGATTCATTTTTGTATGGGGTTCATCTCGATATTAGAATTTGACTTTAATTTTGTATTTAAACGTCTCTCGAGATATTTAGTTATTTTTATGGCGGGAGAAAAATTACTTGAAAGGTGAGAGTATAATTACCGTTTCGGGGTATCAAGTTGAGGTATAGTTGACATAGGCTTTTCTTGTTTGATTCATTTTTGTATGGAGTTCATCTCGATATTAGAATTTTGCATTAATTTTGTATTTAAACGTCTCTTGAGATATTTAGTAACTATTATAGCGAGAGAGAAATTATTTCAAAGGTGAGAGACTGATTAATGTTTTTCAGATTATGAAGTTGAGATAAAGTACAGATAGGTTTTTCTTGTTTCGTTCATTTTTGTATGGAGTTCATCTCGATTTCAGAATTTGGCATTGATTTTGTATCTAAACGTCTTTCCATATACTTAGTTATTGTTATGGCGGGAGAAAAATTAATATTTCACGGAAGATAATGACAGGAGATTAATTTCACTTGGCTAACGAAAATTGGATAATAATTCGAATTGCAAGGGAGTAGATGATGAAAATGGAAATTGAATTAAAGGAAATTTCGAATGTGTTATAATTGAAAATGGATTACATGCGACGAATGAAGCTTTAGGAGTTCCTTTCATTTATAAAAGTTGATTAAGAATTGTAGGTTTTTGAAAATTACTGCGGTGGGAGTCTCTGATCACGGATGTAATCGAATTTAATAAAAAGACATATGTTGGAATCTTTATATTGAATTGTTACAAAAGCAGTATAACATAAGTCTTTAATAATATGTATAAATAATGATGAATCATTACAGAGACACGATAAGAGGATAACAATATTCGCGGTATGCAATTGTAATAAAATTAATTACAATGTAATTAGGAACCGTTACAAAGATCGTGACGTAACTACGTTGCAAAACACACGTAGCTTCGATCGCCTTGATAGAATCGTCGAATCATAAATTCATAAGTGAAATTAAATCAAACGTAACGGATGTCACGAAGCGTTATGTATTACACTTTGAAGTACGTTTTGAAGTTTCATAGAATTCGAATGGAAAAATCTGCGATAACGTATAATGTTTGGCAAAGAAGAAAAACTTGAGAAAACCATAGACCGTGGAAAGTTCTTTTTCTTGATCGTACTCGATCTATTATCGATTTCAATAAATCAACTTCGACGAATGAGAGATACTCTGCGCGATTCGATAAAAACTGATGTTTAATGTCAAACAAAACTATACTTTCGTCCAATGATAAACTACAAAATACTATTTACGACGTACAACTTTGTACCCTCAATTTTCTACTTTCTTCACCATTCTCTTACATCGATCCCTCTTACTTCTTGTCGTTTCGCCTTTGACTTATCCACTTTGTTGCTTCCCTTGCTATGTGCATCGTCTTTTTATTTCGTACTTCTTACTTTTTTATTACATCCGTATCTTGTGTTCCAGCGAATCTCGAATACCTCAAACTTTCGTGCTTTTACACGAACTGTATTTTAGCCGTTCCGAATTTTTATACGGTGTACCATAACTATACCAGTTTATCGTGGACTTTGAGACGTTCGAACATCAAGTCTTATATCTTCCGTTCCGCGGTACATAGTCCAGTCAAATAAGACTTTGAAGGTTACAATAATTCCCATAGAGCTAAAAATTGGTATGAATGTTCAGAATACTATTATAAATGAATTGTGAAAAGTCCCCATCAATCCCCCTTGTGCAAAAAATTTTATTGATGGGGAAAGTTTGCAAAAATAGGTTTTTCGCGTTTTTCTGCTAAACGGTGAGTTTTACAGCAAAAATAGTTTAGACAAAAATTGTAGATCATCCGATTCTCTACAAAAAATGTATCCACACTTTTTTTCATAAGTATTGCCATTTCCGTGATACAGCGGTTCAAAGTACTGAAAAAATTATTTTATTCGTAATATGCACACGTTTCCACACCACCTATGAGGTAGTGTGCTTGGCACTTTTTTTTTAACGTGGTTTCCCTGGTAGGCCTATTCCACGATCTATTGTGATCCTATTGAATTCAAATTGAGTATTGAAAATGATGAAAGCTGTGTATTTATGTAATACATAAATGAAAAAATAATTTGGAAAAATTATTCGTCGGATTCATAATAATCCAATGGAACTTCTAGTGTACTGTCTTCGTTTTCTTCATCTTCCTGCTGGATACAAATATGTTCTAAAAGTGTTACATCATATGTCTCATCACTGATATCGTAATTATCCTCATCTAGTATCGATTCAACATTGGAGCACGACTTTCCTTGACAATTGGTACATGCTAAAGAACAAAGCAGTCCAACCTTTTTACAGCCGCATTTAGCATTGCAACCTTTTTTGCAATTGCAAAAGATGGTGTTAAGGAGTTTTTCTGGTGCAGGTGGGAGTAACGTATGAATTGGTTCCAATGCATTGTCAACCAACTTCCAACCCCAGTCTTCTGGATCCATTTTATTACCAAGTCACACTTGAACTTGATAATATACCCGGAATAGATGTTGTTGAGCAGCAGCAGAGGTTGGGGGAAGACAAGCTAATTGCACTTGTTTTTTATTATAAGTTTTTTTTTTGCAAAAGATAAGTATCGGAGTTTATCCAAGCAGGTAACTTTTTTTGGAGCTCCGTACATAGAAAGAAGAAAGTGAATTCCATTAGTGATTATAACTGCACATGAATTTTTACAGATGTCTGGTCTTTCAGGTACTCCGAAAACTCATCACCTCTTTCAATACTTGCATCAATTAATGCTTTCATGCCGTGATCAACAGTAACAACTCCACTTTCAGTCAAAGGTTGACTACAAATAAAGCAGAATTGCGACATTTTTTTTTAAAAACAGTAAAATGCACAAACTTTGTTACAAAATATAAGCGATAGCCACGAGTTGTCACTACGAAGGAATGCTTACGACTAACAGTATTTTGTTGAGTATGAAACCTTTGAAACGGAGCAGGTATACGAGCATCGCCACGCTGACAATTGAATGGAAGACAAATGTTACTCAAGGCCATGCGACTAAATGAAAATAGGGGCGGAGTTTTTGACGTTCATTTATATTCTAAGAATTTTATAATTTGTATGTATAAGACATAGGGACTCATATTTGTACTCGTATAACGGTTCAAAAATGTATATAAAAGTACATTAACGTGCATATTACGAATAAAATAATTTTTTCAGTTCTTTGAACCGCTGTATCACGGAAATGGCAATACTTATGAAAAAAAGTGTGGATACATTTTTTGTAGAGAATCGGATGATCTACAATTTTTGTCTGAACTATTTTTGCTGTAAAACTCACCGTTTAGCAGAAAAACGCGAAAAACCTATTTTTGCAAACTTTCACCATCAATAAAATTTTTTGCACAAGGGGGATTGATGGGGACTTTTCACAATTCATTTATAATAGTATTCTGAACATTCATACCAATTTTTAGCTCTATGGGAATTTTTGTAACCTAACTTCTATTTTAATGATTAATTTGACTGGACTAACAACCATTGACAACTTATACTACTTTTTCGTAGAATTCTACTTGACTTTAAAATTAAAATTATTTAACATATTACTATACCATATTTATTACCGTGCTCGATTAAAAGTGACGAATTTATTACTAGAAATAGTAATATCTATCTCAAATAAATACAGATATTCTAGAGCAGAAAGATTTTCAAAATTCTAACAAGAATTCTAATAAAAGTTATGGAATTAAATTTTAATAGCAAACGATTCAAATTAGCTACCATAAGATCAATAATACTAATTTCGAAAAAGATAATCCTATACGTTCATTATCAATTTCCTGGCCTTTACTAATCGACCTATCCATTTTTGCAGGTCCTGGCTATACCTATTTTGCTCCCGTTGCCACGGCCGCGATGACACCCCGTCTTGGGAACCCCCTGGATGGAGAAGAGCCTGTCCTCAACCATTTTGTCCGAGCTATAGAAAATTCGCTCGTATTCTCTGCCTCTTCCTCTTGGGCTTGTTACTCTGGGGCGTCGTTTATTCGGTGATTGGCGAAGACGCTGCACCAGGAGGTCCGTTGTTTGGTCTTGCAGCCCTCTGCATTGCGGCGCACTTTGGAGGATGGCTGATCTCCTTGACCACTCTACCTGCCCTTATCGGCATGCTCATCACGGGGCTTATACTCCAAAATACTGGATTGGTACGAATCGATGGATCCTACACGGTAGCCGTCTCTAATATGCGGTGAGTAGAAATTATTGGGCAAACTTTGATAGTTAATAATAAAATAGAGGAGGAATTATGATGAGAAACTCGTTCAAGTTCTCTTCATCTGGGGGAAAGTTGATATTATTTAATGATATTATTTAACTGGAATAGTTAAATAGTGTTAGTATTTAGTGTGTGCAATTAGCATACAACTGGGATAGTGAAATAGGCAATTTTTAATTTCGGCGAAAATTATTAAATAAGAAATATTAGTGGCCCACGATATGATGAAATTATTTCTATGTATAAGTTATAAGTAGACTGCGGATGTTTATGCAAATTTCGAGTTTCACAAATGCAGGTGAGACAGGAAAACCTATCTAGGAATTTATTGCACTCAATAAATATTACAACAAATACAATACTTTGGATATTTTAGATATATTTTTATATTATCTCCTTTTTGTTTGTTTTTTTTTGCCCTATTTAATTTGTCATAAATGCATAAAAATCCGCAGTCTGGTTATAAGCTATATCAGAAATCAGGGTTAGATTGTTGTTTCAGTAATTAATTCTGAGTTGTTCTACACTCGGTTACAAAAAAAATGGTACGTTAACGAGTTAGTAATGGATAGCCTCGATGATTCGGGGTTTATATCAAATAGTAAGCTCTAGGACTAAATGCCAAGTTGTTAAAATCGTAAAAATATAAAATAGGAGAGGTAGTCTAGTTGGACTATGATAAGTTTGGTATTAAAGGCTTAGGATAGTGATCAGTGGAAAAAGTTCCAAATTGGAGCAGAGGAGATTTCTGAGAAGCGTAGATATCCCAAGAAGGAATTTTTAAAGCGATTCGTTTATTACTGTTTGCCGAATCTGAAATTGTACGTTTTGATGGGCCGAAAAAGGTGTGTTTTATGACCGGCACACTCCACAAGTTGAAAATGGATTAATAGACCCGAAAGAACGAGCCAAGATAAAAAAAACAATCCAAAGACGTGGGATTTAAAGAAGATAAGGGGCTGCAGAGAAAAACTTCCTGCTGTCGGGTCTTTTGCTCGGATTGATACATTGCCCTGGAATAGTACCGTAATTTGAAATCATATTTTCACGTGAAATACGTTTTCAAGGCTGCTTTAAATTTTATATTCAACCAAAGACGAATATCTTTGAAATTTAATACCTCACTATATTAATTCATAAACTATGGCATTCACTTTGCGATATAATTCATAAAATAACAAAACCAAGATTAAATTATTTACATAATTTAAATTAGTATAAACACTTCTTTAAAAAAAATTTAAAACACCCAAATTAAGCTAATGAAATTGAAAAAAAATTTATAGAAACTTAATGAGTACAATTGATATTAATTTTTAACTCGTTCAAAGTAAACCGTTTGAATCGGAGGAAAACAAGCGGAGAGTTAATACGGATAATTAATGTTAAACGCGAACGGAATAATAAATAGTAAATTACGCTAGATTATGACATTTCCGTAAATGATTTCGTAGAAAACGATCGTCATTTCTTGTCACGAATCGACGCTGGATGTATTGCCGGCAAAAGAGCATGGAAGGCCCCTCAAAAGTCCTCGATCGGCTCGTCATGATCGTAACGCGACCGCTTTTTAAGGTCGAGGACAGACAATAGAGATTCTTCGACGAGCACGCCTGACAATGCTTAACGCGTGGCATAGTAATTGACGATTTAAAACATACAAAATTCAAGGTGCATCCCTCGAGCGCAATCGTTTTAATGGTCATCCTTCCTTTTTAAGATTTCGTGAAACGTCTCAGAGAAGTTTGCGAATAAACGTCTTCATTTGGCTCTGATTGAACTACCTTTTTTATCTTCTTGAATTCTTCTCGTGTTTGAAACGTAGTCTTTTAACTTTCATTAATTCCTTTTGCAAAAATATCTGGTTCGTTTAAAATCTAACCTTTATTTACATTAGACCTGTCGACGATTAATACAGACATTTATAAGGAAAATATCTCTTATAATTTAATAATTTATAGTTTACAAGATAGACGTTGAAAAGTAAAAAAGTAGGAGGTTTCGAAATTTCAGGAATGTTTGCAAAAATTCAGAACAAATTGTTTTGATCAATTTCGTGGATCTAGTGTTAAGAATATTTGTATCTTTGTTTGTTGTACAAATCTTGGACATTCTATAAATTATTACAAACTTTATTAGTTCTTTGCCATGGCTCATGTTAATTACGACGTTTTAACGTATTTTGGAATGTTGTTTTCTAACGTAGAGTATCAGAAATAATGCGAATTGTTAATCGGTAGCTATTAAAATCAGTATCAAGTTTCTGTTTTGAGATTATTAAGATTTATGTCAGATTCGGTGAGAAGGTCGCACAATTATTTTACCGAGTATAAGATATTATGCTCGCGTAAGCGCATAACGGCGCGTTATTACCTAGCATCATTAAAGTCAGCCTAATAATGCACGATATGCACTATAATACGGATGCACTATACTGTTACGTGCTCTCACGTAAATGAACGTTACATTCGCACGGAGCGTGCAAAATTACTCGGAAAAATTTTGCAGCATTTTATGAAGGAATGGTATTCTCGTCTGACGATATAATGTCATTTGTAAGCTTAGCATTTCTTTGAAGTGAAAGTTGCTTGGATATTAAGTCATTGCAATTTTTGGAATATCTTGCATGCACTTAAATTATTCGGTGAGAATAAACGTAGAAGATTTGTTAACTAGGTTTTCATGGAGTTTTTGAAAGATAATTTTCGTAGATATTCAAAGAGATAATTAAATAACACTAGAACTACGGAAGCGGTTAAAATGAGTTTCTATTTTATTTCGTAAAAATTTCTTCTTATAGAGAGGTCTTGTCATACAGAAACTACTTAATTGATTACCTTCTACAGTATTTACCTCCAATGATAACGTATTGCAGTAAATTTGTAAATAAATAGTATTGTTGAATTTAAAACAATAAAATAAATATAGGAGATTTTCTGTCTAGAGATAATTACATCTTTTAGTTCGTGAAGACTGATGTTAATTAAAGACCCATATTAACAAATAAATTTCGTACTTAGTTGCACATCACAGTTTAGATTTTTAATAAATAAGCTTGTGAGAATATTATTTCGTAATTATATGTAAAATATGCATTTTTATCACCTGAAATATATTACGAGTCAACGGGGAAGAATTTACATCTTTTTCCACGTGGCATGGTAATTGTAAATCATCGCTTTCACGTGTTTCCGGATATTGAATTATGCGTTGTACGTCCAACAGATGAGTTATGTCTGATTTTGAGCGATAATGCGTATTAATACCGTGAAAATATAGGATACCGGCTTGGATTAAACGATCTGACAAAAACTCATTTTCTCTCAACAATCAGAGCCTCCAGAATAATCAGCGATATCGTTAACACGAGAACTATCGTCGTTATATCTATTATATTTAAATAGACTGATTAGATATTTTGAAACAAGAGAAATGAAGAGGTAAAAGGGACGGTCTATTAAGTAATTTAGGTTTAATAAGATAGAAGTGGAATATTAACTGAATTTTCATCAATTGAGAAATCTGCATCCCTATCAAATTGGATAATTTTCAAAAAAATTCGAAACTGATCAGTTTGATCGTCTCGATAGGTTTAACGTTCAAATTATACAAATTTCCACAAAAACTCGGCACTCTTATGAGGAAAAATTTGGCCTATCTTCCAAAAAATGACAAAATATCGCAAAAATATATTTCTTTAACAAATTATATCCCCGGAAATTCCATAAATTTTTTTTCTCGTAATCTTTCTTCGACATAAATCTTTCTCCTCATACTCTCCACCTTGAAAATAAAAGACAGCAGAGATATAATTCTTAATAGTACGAAATTAACCGAGTTTTCCACGACGACAGAAGAAAAAAAAAATTAACGTTTATTACGGTTGAAAAAGGGTAATTACGAGGGTGATACTTCGCATACTTTAATGCAGAAACGCGACGACGTCCCCATTCCACGATTTATGAAATATCGTGCAGTCATGTACCGAGAATTTATATCCTTTGACGCATGGTATTCGTATATCACTTCCCATTGGTATATCACCGTACGAGTTCCAACGAGGGAGTGTTGCATTACACGATACACGCGTATACATATGCATGTGTGTATATAGTGATAGGAACCGTACTATATCCGATTCTCTGCAATAATATTCGCATCGATATTCGTGTAACGATTCACCAGCTACGACTGTACCCCGTTGCTCCTCGTGAATGTTACGAGTGGATGAAAAAATTGGAAGAATGGTATACGAAGATGTAATGCAAACTTGGTGTGATTTGGTTCTATGTAATATGATTGTATTTTATACTTCTTCATTGAAGCTTAGAGTATCTCTAAAGTACTGGACCTTGAGTGTAGTTTGGTTCTAAATAATATGATTGAGGGACTTTTATTGAAATATAAAATGTTAGGGATGTAGTGCAACCTGGGTGTAATTTGATCTTAAACAATATGCTTGTAGGATCTTCATTAAAGTATAAAATATCTGCGATATAGTGCAACCTGGGTGTAATTTAGCCCTAAATAATATGCTTGTAGGATCTTCATTGAAGTATAAAATATCTACGATATAGTACAACCTGGGCGTAACATGGTAGTAAATAATATGCTTGTGAGATCTTCGTTAAGTTATAAAATATTTGTCATATAGTGCAAACAGGGTGTAATTTTGATAATTAGAAAGATGTGTAGTTCATCTAGTGTTATCCAGTGAAAAGCAGTAATTGTGCAAATTTCCGGTGCCAATTGTAACGCGATAAGTGAAATAGGGAATTTGGAAGTCTTCCAAAAACCATCAGATCAAAAGTATTAGTGAGACATGACGTAATAAAACAATTTCAATGTCATTAATGTTACGTTCAGTTATAAGGAGTATCAGGAATCACCGATATATTTCTATATTGGTAGTTTCATTCTAAATTTTGCACGTAGTCACAAAAGAAGTGGTAGAATAGAGACTTATGGTTCTTGACTTATTTATTATTTATATATTTATTATTAGTAGGACTTTATTTTCAATGCATAGTTCTTTCTATAGAATAACTACTGTAGACGATAAAGGAAAAGTATTTAAGAAGATATTCATTATTAGGCATAAATTAATTTTCGGAATTAGTAATCTACCTTTTAGATACCTTTCACATATTACATGCAAGAGGTATTATGTGCACTGATGGAAAAAATGAGTTGATTTAACAGTAATAAAAATCAGTAAATTTTTAAATTTGAAAAAATGTTCATCATTAAATGGAGCATAATTTAATTCCATGTAACGGTGAAAGTGAGAAAGAGTGCAATTATCGTACCGTGTGGAGATTTGTCGAATTTTAATTATTGATTACGCTCCATTAGCGAGAATTTTCCATAATTTTGAGATTTCGATGCGATGTAAATACAGTGGGATTAAAGTACAGTCTGGAATTGGATTAATATTTTATCGACGTAATGTTTTATTAATTATAACGTTGGATCGTTACATTCGCGCGATAAATCGTCCGATCAGATTTAATTTGCGAGCAGCCTGATGATTCGAGTGGTCGTGCCAAACAATCGATTATTTGTGTCACGGTAGCTCTTCCTTTTCGCGATAAGCATCGATAAGAAACATCATATTGATTTATCATTATTTGTATTTATCAAGGTCGACGTAAGTTTCACATATTTTCTAAAGAATTCGTCGCACGCTGTCTTTATCCCTGTGAAGTTTCATTAGACATATTGCACCCGACACGCCTTTCTTAATATATAAATACGGAAAATAAAACACCTTATATTTTAATAATAGTATAAACCGACACTGATGTAATTAAACTACAAATTGATCTTCTTTGTTCTTCAACTATTTCTTCTTTCAATCACCTATTAGAATGAGTTTTAAAATATGAAATAGCTTTTTCAGAAATACAACAATTTGAAAATAGTTAACTTTGTATAATGAAAATTTTCAAACGTCGAATTTTTTAAACGTCGACGCGACTCTTTTGTGTAAGTTTTAATCCCTTTGGTGTATAACTTTCCGTAAAATGGACGGATTTCATTCAGAGAATGTATATAATTGTATTTGTCGTTTATACGATATACATCCGCCATTTTTCACAATTTCGAACGAAGAATGTAAAGTCGTTAAAGGTAATTCGGCAATTTTATGGATAATTTTTTTTTATATGTACGGTTCGAAATATTTATCAATCTGATGTGATATTATACATTCACGTCATACTCTTTGGTGTCTTTCTGGAGCGAGTTTTATAAGAAAATTCCCCCATGGGCCTCCTTCCTGAGGAGTTTTTGCACGGGGAGTGACGCGACGCCCGTTTTTCTTCTTCTCGATGCACCGTATGTCATCCGATTGCACGTGAAATGCCATATTTCATTCCGTTACATTTAAAAATAATCGAGGCTCCAATTGGCGGAAAAAGTCAAGAAAAAGAACTGAAGAGTTTGTGGTCGTATATGGTTTTTAGTAGATCATGAATTTAAGAAATATTATCTTCGAAATTTATGGCTTTTGATTGATGCAATCACTTTAGATAGACTTCGAGTTTATTATTGTATAATAAATCACATGTTTGCATTGACTTGGAAATTCATCTTTCATATTTTGAATCATACAATTTTAGGGGCACCGTGCCTTAAGATGAACCGTACCGACACTTTAGGTGCATCTATTCTAACTGTAACCTATAATTGAACCCACTAGAAAATAAAGATTATGTTTTTGCAAAATTAAGGCAGAAAATTGCTAATTTTAAATGGGAAAGAACAAGGCATTTGGCTGCATGCGGTATGTCTACTGTCGCAAAGATCTTAAATTAGGGGTCATCGAACTTTTCTGACAAATCGCTAACGTTGTACGAAAGAGCAACAGATTTTGATCTATTAGGAAATTCAAATACAGCTTTGATCTTTAATTTCAACGAAATTTAAAAACGAAGTGACAATTAACTTCTAAAAAATTGTAAAAAGGTGATAGTTAATTTATAAAAAAGGCATTGATCTGTAACTCATTTCGCTCCAAGGTTCCCGTTTAGGACATCGCACTTTTCCGCAAATAATTGGACATATCTTGTAAAATAATATGAACAGTTTCAACAAATTCCGAGCAAGTCATTCTGTCCACCTTGGTAGATCTAGTGTTGAACAACTATTATTCATTATTCAACTTCATACATGAAATTCATACTAAGCAGCATAAACATATTACATTATTTCATGTTACATTATTATACGTATATCACAAATGACGTTATTATCGTTACTATTACTATCTCATTAGCAATGAATTACAACCCTCTCACCGAAACGCACCCCGCAAACGGAACGAATGTCGGTAAAATAACAGTCGGCGGAGGGTCTTATCGAAAATTTCACGATACAATCTCTCTCGTAGTCCAGCGATACGATGCGACACTTTAAATTCATGTCGTATCGCCTGTCCTTCCGGCGGGTTATGAGAGAATTCCCCATGGGAGTCGCGTATCCCTCTTCCTTAGCGCGATTTTTCTCCCTCGGATGTAACTTATCGTTTTCCCTATACCGGAAAATTCCGTCCGTTTACCCGGACTTTTTCTTCTTTTGAATTTTACTTACGACTTTTTATTTCCGTGCGTAAAGCAAATATTAAACAATTTGCGATCGCTCGAACAGCAGTTTGATGGTAGCCAGCCAGGAGGAGCAAGAACTCTGACCCAGAAACCTCGGGTTATCCTCGACGGTTTGAACGTTGCATACATAAAAATGTCCTTGCAACCTAGAAGGAGCTGGCAGTTTGGCACGACGTTTTATATTCGTCCTGTTCCTCGGTGCATCGTTGCAGAAGGTCGTAAAACAAAATTCCCTTCCCGGGTTCATTAAATCGCAGAACGACGGTACAATTCTTCTTTGTTTAGAGACGCGACAGGTCCGACGGATTTCTTATTTCGATTGCCATCTTTCTTTTTTAGTCGTTTTGAGAAATATCGCTGGTATTCGCGCGCTACTTGTATTCTTGTGACGTTTTTCTTTTGATACTTTAAATGCCCTTTTTTAAATTGTTGCCCAAGGCGACGGGACGAGATTTAATGAAATTATAGAATTGCAGGAATAATCAGAAAGGTCTGCATTTCTCAAACTTTTTGGACAGCGAACCAATACTATTTTTTGAATATTCAGACGACCCCCTTTTATGTAAGAAACATATGTCACGTTTTTTGAAGTAGTAATTTGAATTTTTGGCTAATGGATTAATAGAGAATCAAATTATTCATTGTGAATAAACTGAATTAATTTTTTTTTGCGGTGATAGTTGCAGGCCACTATTTGGGAAACTGTAATATGGGTTGTTCCACGAAATTAACACCTTAACATACAATAAAAAATGACACTCTTGATGTGATAAATTGGACAGGAACTTTTAAAGTTTTACAAAATTTACCGAATTTAAAATATCGGTGTAATGCAACACGATAAAATTGTTTCTAAAATATTAATATAATGTAAAATTATACGGTATATCAGGAATCACAGACCAATTTTTTCTATTAGTTTAACTTTTGATCGACAATAAAAGAAATCGTACAGCAAGAGATTAATTGAATCTCCATTTTTTGCAATGAAATGTAAAAATTACTTACCCCATTTCATGATAGAAAATTAAAAATTTTATTTCTCAAACAAACATTCCAGTATGGAATATAAAGAAGTATTACAAAAAATATTATTACTCAAAACAAACTGTCAATTTTCTAGAACACGATACGTTCAGAGAAGATAGACATTTAAAATTTTTCCTCCTTTGAATTTAGCTTTAGTTTTGTATTTTTTAATCAAGGAAGGAAAACGAATTCACTCGTCCGTCGTTGAAAAAGCGCTTACACGTCGAACTTGTTCGCAAAGGAAGGATTGTATTGTATCGAAGCAATCTGATGGTAATACTTTAAATTCACGTCGTATTCTGTGTCCTTGCAGGACTTTCCGAAAGAGAATTCCCTGTAGGTCTCGGGTATCCTTTCGAGGCGCGACTCGACATGCATCTTCCTACTAGATGCAACGTGCACTACGGGTATACAAGGTGTATGCAGAGAAAAGCAACAACTCCGAGACCGTAGAACTTCTCGTAAGTTCGTTGCAACGAAACGTTACCGGGAAAGAATCGTTTGTCAATTTCTTTTGTACAGCGGAGAGATACGCCGGTGGATTACATTCGACTCGTGATTAAAAGAGTCGTAGACTTTTATTCTCTGAAACCCCGTTGTATTAAAAAAGAGGGACAAACATAGCAATTTCTCTTCTTTGCTCAAACAATCATACCTGAAGCAATCTCCATCGTTTCTACAAAGATATTTATTTCCTCATTTCTCTCTCGTAGACTTTATCATATTTTATTTCTATAATCTTCAACTTCATCGACTTACACGAACTTATTTGCAGGTAATTAGTTAGTCTTCACTAGTCTGGAAAACTTTTCCTAAATTGTCACTAAAAATACTACATCATAGGTGATTAAAAATCCAAGTAAAACAGATGGTCCTTAGCAACCAAAACCAAATATTATATAATAAAAGACAAAGAGTTTAAAAAGATCTCTGATACTTAAGATGTTCGAGGGTCACAATCAGACTTGCAATCAGTGGTCCCGAATTCAAATTTTCTCCCATTACCTTCTGTAAATCTTTCCTAAATTACCTTTAATTCTATCATAGTCTCAGCGATTCACAACCCACTTAAAACTCTAGTAAATTCTAGTAAAAATAACTATGGCAATTAAAACCAAATACTACAAAATTTAAAATCAAAGAATTCAAAAATACCTATGATTCGGTAATCTATAAAGGTTCAGACTCTCAATTAGTATGCCCAAATTCAAACTTCACTCCCTCCATCTCCAGGAAACCTTTCCCTAAATTACCCTTAACTATATCACACCCCCACTGATTCAAAACCCACCTAAAAGAATAGAACCCACCCAAAATAAGCATTACAATCAGAACTAAATAATATAAAATAAGGAAACAAACAATTCACGAGGCAGTGACGTTAAAATACTAACTTCCCTGCGAATTGACCTCAACAATTAAACATATCTCAAGCCAAAAATAGAAAAACAACCACAATTACAGTAATTGCACAAAGTACCTCCGCTTCAGGAGAGATGATCATGAAATTTTCACAGACTCCTTCGCCCGTGCCTTCTTTTCTCTGGAAAAAGATCCCTATACGTGTAGGTGGATTGTGTTTTGCAAGGACACGCTATATAGAAGACGGTAGTAGGTAACAGGGCGGACGAAATGTGACATGCGGGAGCAGTCTATAAAATTCCTTCAGGAGCGCACCCGGGAGACGCCCATCCACGCCGTTCTACCCTCGACTTTACACGAGGACAAGGACTCTGCCGACGAGACGACGAAGACGACGACGACGACGTCAACGACGAAGATAGAGCCGTCGAGGTACGGCTTTCGACGAGGCTTCTCACGATTTTATTCTCGCACCTATAAGACACTCCTGACTCGGCATTATTGAAACGTCAGTCCAATGCTGCCAGATATTACAAAAATACTTGGTAAATATATGGAGCAGAAAAATAAGATGGTTGGAGCTTAATTTAGAAATTGAGGATAGTTTGGGACGTTGTATTTCATCTTTGTTTATAACCGTTTGATATTTTCAGATAAAGAGGTTTCTTCGTTTATTTTGTGCTTTGTGGATTGTTAATAATTATTTCTTGTCATTGCGAGATCTAATGGTTGAAGTGAAATGTTGTTGGAATGTAGTTTTAAGGTGGGTTCTGAATCAAGGAGGTTGTAATGTAGTAAAGAGTAATTTAGGAAAGACTTACTATAGGTTATTTGAGGATGATTTAATATTAGAAGTATCGGTATTAAATCTATTACATTTTAATATATTGTGTAGGTATTTTAGAAGAAAAGGAAGCAAAAGGGAGAATAGATAATTGATCTAGTAATTTATATTTTATATGGTAGGAGTAAAATATATGTTCTATAGCTTTCCTATAAACTTGTAGAATTTTTATAAAAATTGAGGAACCAGTCAGTTTTATTGTAGTGGTAGTTACGGTACTACATTTAACGATGCTGATGGCAAGTTTAAAAAATTTTTTTATCGCTTTTCTTCTTATAGAGATTAAAATTTTGTTAAGATTAAAATTTTTTGTTGTTGATAAGAGTTGATCATTTTCTAGATTGATAATTGTATCCGCAAAAGTATCTCAGCAGGTTCGTTGATTTTTCGCGAGATTATTACGTCTTTGTTTGTTGATTTCTTTCGTAAATGCATAAACTTTGAGGATGCTAATCGATGACGCACAGTCACGCGTCACGTGCATTTGCCCGTCATTTACCCGACATGTTAATTTCGTTAATTATCGACTAATTAGAGTACCAACGTTGAATTTGTATTATCCTCGTTTTAGTACTCGGTGTTTCATAATATCCCCGACATTTTTTGTACGCTCCATCTTCTTAGTTATTTAAGTTCCCTCCCCGTTGATTGATCGTTCCAATCAAATTTTTTTTCCGACGAATTTAAGATTCTCTTCGTTGATCTTCTCAAATGACTTAACAGATTTCTGATCGATAGATACTTTTCGAAATTTTTCAGACCCGATTTTCCATAAAGTGTTGTTCCTTCACTTTGCAAAATAATTACGGAAGCAAACACCTTCGTAGAAGGAAAAACCTGTACCTTTGAAAAACTATTCCAAACGCTTTGCGAAAACAAAAAATCATCACTCATACTTTTCGATAATGATTGGTGTTAAAAACCTGAATCAACAAATGATCACGTTTCATTTAAGTTTGCGTTTGGACACTTGGAATCGCAAGCCTCTAATATCGCCATGTTTACCATGAAAAGGGACTGCAAACGAGTAGGATCAGTTTCCTTTTCCTTCAAGTAGAGATACTTTGAGTATCT
This sequence comes from Cerceris rybyensis, assembly GCA_910591515.1. NCBI lineage: Eukaryota > Metazoa > Arthropoda > Insecta > Hymenoptera > Crabronidae > Cerceris > Cerceris rybyensis. The sequence continues at coordinate 12,721,715 of OU342799.1, forward strand.
CAATATTTAATGAAGCACCTAGAAATTTCTGCAATCGCAGTAACGCGATGAACGCAAAACGTTAGAGTCAACAAGTGCTCACACTTGATTCAACAGTTTCACTAGACACCGTCTGCATATACATCGTAAATTGGATGTTTATTATCCTAATCACATAGGAAACGTTAGTTTCTTCATCATTAGATATTCAAAAATCGGTCCTCTCTTTATTTTCCTTATTATTAAACACTGTATCCATCTTAGAATCTCCAAATTAAAAGACTCCCTCGTCAAAAAGGTTTTCAGCTCGAAACAAATGAACAAATATCTCAAACAATTATTATACAAAAATAATTATACTAATATTCACATTAAAGTGCATATGAAACTTCCTTCTTTGACTCACCTAAAATCTAAAATTGTCGCTTTGAATTTTCATTCATTGTAAATTGAAAGCTTTCCCTTGGAAAAGCTTCTCTAACATTAATTTATCGAATCAGTATGCCCTCAACCACTTGGTGGCAATCTCGATGGATTTGATCGATCACAAACAATTATATTAGTATATCAAAATAATTGTACTAATATTCACATTAAAATGCATATGAAACTTCCTTCTTTGACTCACCTAAAATCTAAAATTGTCGCTTTGAATTTCCATTCACTGTAAATTGAAAGCTTTCCCTTGGAAAAGCTTCTCTAACATTAATTTATCGAATCAGTGAGCCTTCAATCACTTGGTGGCAATCTCGATGGATTTGATCGATCACAAACAATTATATTAGTATATCAAAATAATTACACTAATATTCACATTAAAATGCATATGAAACTTCCTTCTTTGACTCACCTCAAATCTAAAATTGTCGCTTTGAATTTCCATTCACTGTAAATTGAAAGCTTTCCCTTGGAAAAGCTTCTCTAACATTAATTTATCGAATCAGTGAGTTCTCGACCACTTGGTGGCAATCTCAATGGATTTGGTTGATTTGTCCGATGTTTACGCAGGTATATACCACGAGTTTGGTCAACTAAGCGACCGTGCACGCAAATCGCTTACGTCGCACAGTGTCGCCCGTGTTTGGTCAGGTTTGGCCAGGTTTAGCCAGCCTCTACCTATCCTTTATCCGGCGTAAACATCCGGTTGAAACCCGTATTATGCTTAACGCAAAGGCCCGGAATGCTGTGCGAGCCTGTCCTTCCGATTACGACCTACTTCGCCGACAGACGTCACGGAGTCGAGTTAGCTGATTTCTGGATAATTGACAGAAGCGTATTGTGCATTTGAGGGTAACAAGCTGAGCGAAATCGGTTTTACAGGATTGTTCAGTAGCTGTCTAAAACAAATCAGTAATTTGATATTGAAATTCTTGCTGATTGTAAAGATGTGTGGTGCAGAAATGTTACAGAAAAAAAATCTTCTTTTTAATGTAAACTATGAGCCAGAGAATAAGGACTTACTTAAGTGTATTTTTTTAAGGTTCGGATGAAAGTTAATTCATTGTGTCAAAAACTTCAAAAGGACTTATTTTCTGTTATCTCTCGTTCGTCTCATCGTCTCTTATATTAATACTTGAATTATTGTTATCTTTACTCGAACTAGAAGTTAATGATAACCATAATCATTACTGTAACAGTCAATGTATTAAAAAATTAAGCGCCACTGGTATTTCGCTACTTTCATTATTTATACTGGAGTAAAACTCTTTCTATTAAAGTTACATCCTCATAAAATAGAAACTCTAAAGACTGGGATATTCAGTGGACCTTTGTATTTTTGACGTCAATATTTAAATGATCAACATGTTAGAAAATTACATGAAATTTCACGAAATTAAATAGCGCCGGTCACCAATGACCCACCTGGCAGTCAGCATATTAAGCAATACTATATATAAGAAAATCAGTCACTACCTCAAACTAGCTAATCTGTTCAAATAAAATTAACAATGGAAGCTCGAGTAAAAATCACATAACATTCTATCACAGGTCACTTCCAAAATTAAAAATGCACCCTACCAATTTATTCTTCTTCAGATTACCTCATTTAAACTTCATTTCCACCGAGTCAACACCTTCCTCATTCACTTTGCCTTCGTATTACACCATCCCACTAAAGTGACCCTATTTACGATTTCAAATACACACTCTTTAATGTTGACTTAGCGTTTGTTGTACGATAGGGGATCATTATCGCGTGCCCAGGATTTCGTGCGAGCATTATGGGAGGATTAGGGATAATGTAACGTGTGAGCACGAAGTTTTTCGTTTGCCTCGGCCAGAGGAAGTGGAAATCGAGGTATTTACTTGATTCGGGGAAGATGAAATGGCTCTGTTTGCTCTGGGCTTTGTTTTAGGGCGGCCCGTGTAAATTGATGTGGAATCGATGTACTTAATTGGAGGTAATAACGTGTGCGCTCAAGAGATTTAGCTTCACTGCTCGGAGAAAATGAAAGTACGTGATTCGGTGAACGGCGAACGTTTGCGCTTTATGTCGATTCTCTTTTCGAGGACTCTGGATAATTACAGATTAACTTAATTCATGGGATTTTGTGGAGTTTGAGAACTGGGAAAATTACAAATGTCCAATCTACTAGGTTCGTGTATTGTTGTAGCTCCTCTTTTATTTATTTATTTTTTTATAAATAGAAAAAAGTGCAATAGTTATATTCTTGACAGTTCTAAGTAAGTGGATTAACAATAAGACACATCGTGAAGCGTGATCGTCAATTTTGTGATTGCAGTTTGTCGTTTTAAGATAGAAACTTAAAAATACTATCGGTATTTTATATCTGCATCTCGGGAATAACTAGTTTTCAAATTTTTCGAATTATTCTATCTATTCTACATTGTTTTTACTACTATAATTATATCCTTTATGATCGACAGTTTTAAGTAAGTTAAGAAACATCGCAAAGATTGATCGTCATTTTTTACAATCTATCTCCAGCGTTTGGAGATGAACACCCCAAAAACCACCCCTTTTTAAAATAGTAATTTTCTAATGAAAATAAGGAATGAAAAATGATTTTAAAAGTGTCGTAGAAATAATTGCGGTAACGTTTAACCGAAAATCTTGCAACACACCTCGAGCATGTTCGGTCAGTTGAATCCCGTCTAACCACTTCCAGTTACATGGTTTCCAACATCGAGATACATTTAGACGGCCCAAAGTTCGGTGTGTATCCAACAAGCCGTAAAATCGATGAACCATTTAAGCCAACATTGGCTCACGAAAATCGTCGAACGTTTGCATCGCGAATTTCGTCGGAAATGAGCTGATCGTTTTCTTTCTGCGAAAGAACGGCTAAAACCTTGGCATCGTGAATACCTTAGCCGGATTGCTTTGCTTGGATTTCGTGAATTGCTCCATTAGAAAGTGAAATTTTCCTTTTATTCAACATTTCCATCGGTTTCGAAGATTTTACTTTTAACCAGAACGCATCGATGTGTTCCAAATCGGTTAAGTAAGATTACGTGAGCATAATGGTCGATGAAATTTTATATTATTCGTAAAAAATCAATAAACACGATACATATGATGATAATTCGCAAATATCAGGAAAAATCCGTAAACAAAAGTAACAGATGCAAGAGGAAAGCCGATTATCTCGTTAATAACTTACATAAAAATTAAATTATCTTCGAATTTATTTTTTACGAGAAATTACCTTCCAACGTTCCAGTCTCGTAATTGAACGATAATTTTTAATTAATTTTCATACACATCCCTCCCAAGACTCATTATACATTAATTTACCAATTTCTTCGATACAGTTTAATTAATTACATCGTTTTAACAATGTCAAATTATACATACATCCCTACATTTATCTCTTTGTATTTATCTGAATACAAAAACTATCAAAGGATACTCCGTCCCCTCGAAACTTCCTCGATGAATTAACAATACTTTCAATAATCAAAACACAATCTTCTCGATTGTTCGAACACCATCAAAAGTCACTGTCACCGCCATGAAAAGAGGGAGAAAAAGATAAAAAGAAAATATAATTCTCGAGTGAAGGAAGAATATTGAGGTGGCGCAAAAATGAACAGAAAAATCCATGGAAAAAGAACGAACGAACGGTGCTTATCGAACCAATTAGATGAGGATGGAATCGACGGAAATGTCGCTCAATATCATTATCATTCCCGTTTCCACCTGATTTCATTAAAAGGCTATCGGGAAAGATCGTTTTAGAGGAAATCCACGAAGCAATAAACCGAGTTTCGACGAAGTCTCAGTGGTAAGATTTCAGCCGTCCTGATTTTCAGTTTATCATCGACATAATCGATCAAATATAATTCGAAAACAAGGAACGTTCCGGTTGACGAGTTCGAGCCTCTTTTAGAAAAGAAAATGGACTTTCGAATTGCGAATTGTGTTCGTGCCACGACTCGATATTACGCTTGGTATGTCCGCACATCCGACAGAACTTATTATACCTACATGCGAATACTCTGGTCGCGCAAATATGTCGCCGGCTGAAATTCCGTACACCTTCCACGTACAATATTGCAGCTGGTTTTCAACTCGTAATGCAGAGTTTTTGTCCAAAACGGACGTATTCGAAAGAGATTTTCATCTCGTGTTTCTCTGACTTTTCCAGAAGGAAAGAAAAGGTTTGACGGGGTTTGAAGGATTATTGGGAAGGAATATTTTGATTTTGAAGGAGAAATTAATGGAATTGTAAATAAGAAAATTTGATTGATTTTAGTAAACCTAAACAAAGTATGTAAGCTACTTACGATAATTTATTTTTAATTACTGTTCCTAAGAAAATTAAGTAATGGGGTAACTTAAGTTTTGTTACTAAAATGAAGGAAAAAGTGAAATTAAATAACTGGGCAATCTAACTTTAGAAACTTAATTGGCAAAATGCAAAGTGAGCAACTAAGTAACTCAACTTTGGTAACATAGTTGCCATAATTAAAACTACGGTATTAGAACTAGAAATATAAAAAAGTCACAAGTAAGCTCAGAATTTTCATTTTGAACATTTCAACTTCATGAGAGATACGGAATTTAATTAGATTACAGTAGAAGGAACTTCAAGATTAAAAATTAAATTTCTTGAGTTAGTAATATAATTTTCCACTTATCCCTCTAATTATTCAAGAGAAGTTGAATAATTTATTACTATCTTAATCAATGGAATAAAAAGATGGGTCATGTTTTAGATCACTGTGACCCAAAGTGTTACGAGTGGAAACGATTTTACTAAACGAAACCACGCTGATGGACGATGATACCGAGACAGTCGCGTGGGCTGGTTGGAATTCCAATTCGCAAATAGCTATACTTAAAGCCTTGATTTTGCCGTATCAATACTTAAACGTCCGTTGAAATTACTCGTACGTCGTGTGCAACAATGGCGATTTGCGCGCAGTTGTTTGGTAATTTCGAGCTAGTTAAAATTTCTCGTCTACGGTTCGGTCAGACTGAAAGAAGTCAAGTTCTTCCGACGTTGATATTTACCACGTATATCGTGTATTTGCATTCTTATTCTCGCCTGTTTGCACGATATTTAATAATCTCCACGCTTTTCATTTGCCCCCGGTATTCGCGAGGCGCGAATGAAAAGAAATACGAAGCAGGAATTTCGAAATATTTGCCAGGCTCAAATATAACGGTGAACTTTCACACTTTTCTTATTCTCCATACGTCTATTTCGTTGAAATATCTTTCCAAAGTCGATAAAATTTTTTTCCGATACTTTAGGAATATCATATAGTTCACAATGAACTATTTACGAACTTTTGCGGTTTTTAATTTTTAATACAATTTTTATAACTTTACAAGCTATTATGTTAGTATTATTGAAAGTTGCAAACATTGTTTTATGTTAAATACTCTCGTAATGGTGCAAATTTATTGTTTCAAATTTTACTTCCAACATTTTGTAATGTGCGATTGCTTAATTCAGTGGTTCTGAAATTATTTTAGGATTCGTCGCGTGACGGTTTTTTTATAACGCTTAATTAAGTATAATTAGCATAAGCTACTGTTACCAAAATACTTTTTAACAAAAAGTTTGTCATTTGCAAAGTGACAAATCTTAGTCACTGAAATTTCATTCAACGGGATGAACCAGCCCAAAATTTCAGCTAAACCGCTCAAAGTTCCCTTCAACGTCTCAAATTTGAGAAATACTACTCTAAAACACCATTCCATAAAAAATTAACTCTCCTTGGACCACATCGTTTTCAATTTTCAATATAATTTGAAATAAACTTACAAACTATAATCATAGAATTCTTAAATTTACAAACATTCTTTTCTATTAAATCTTTTCATATCAATTGAAATTCGTTATTTCAAATTTTCTTTTGAACATATTTCAATGTGTCATCATCCAATGAATCTTCCAAGAACCTTAAAAATATCAGCCTATAAATCATTTAATTCTAACTTTCATACTATCGTTCCTTTCAAATTATTTCATCCAAAAGGACAGTTTTCCAGGGACATTTTAATTCATCGAAAATTCCTCGTTTAATCCACACCCGAGATTCGTCGTTAAACCGTAACATTCAACGCGATGCAGATGCATAAATACAATTTTCCAACGTCGTATCCAAAGCGAGCTGCACTCGCTATTCGTTTCGACGTCGCGGCGTTTCTGTAGCTGCGCTTTTAACTACGGTCAAACGATATCAGCCTTGAGTATTTATGTAAATCTTCCAAAGGCTAGATGCAGCTCCGCATAAATTGCTCCGACACTTAACGTCGTAACTGTACCGCGAATACGTGAATGACAGAGAGCGCAGTGATACGCGTGGCTCGTTGCGAAATCATCGGAATAACGTCTTTCGAGGAATGACCATTTCAGAAGGATTCCTTCGATCCGTTGAGACCGACAGCCACTTGTTAACACGTTCGGTGTCCATTCGACCGTATATGGATGAATGATTGAAGTTTTCCAGGGAAAATCTAACATTTGAGGTCGTGCTCGATGGATAATGGACGCGAGAAGGTGTTTTTCCTTAAGGTGATGTTGCTTGAGAATATTGGAATTCAATGATGGTTGGATCGAAGTGTTTTTGAGAGAGCGATAGAGAAGATATTTGACGTTAATGTCTTTTTTGATATATTGTATTCGATATTAAATGAAAGGATTTTGGAATAGCTTGGATTTGCAAGTTGGGAATTTTTGAGAGGACAGTAGTTATCGTTGAGAGGATGGTAGATAGAGACGGTAGTAGAATTGGTGCGAAGTAAGATATTTATTAATATGCTCATGTTAATATTTAATTGAGTATAGTGGAATAGGTGTGAAAATAGATAGTTTGAATGTGCAAATTGGGAAATTTTGAGTTTGGTAGTGTCTATCGGCGAGAGCATGGTAGATAGAGACGGTAGTAGAATTGGTGCGAAGTAAGATATTTAATAATATGCTCATGTTAATATTTAATTGAGTATAGTGGAATAGGTGTGAAAATAGATAGTTTGAATGTGCAAATTGGGAAATTTTGAGTTTGGTAGTGTCTATCGGCGAGAGCATGGTAGATAGAGACGGTAGTAGAATTGGTGCGAAGTAAGATATTTAATAATATGCTCATGTTAATATTTAATTGAGTATAGTGGAATAGGTGTGAAAATAGATAGTTTGAATGTGCAAATTGGGAATTTTTGAGTTTGGTAGTGTCTATCGGTGAGAGCATGGTAGATAGAGACGGTAATACAGTTGGTGCAAAATAAGATATTTATTAATATATTCAAGTTAATATTTAATTGAGAAAATTGGAATAGGGGTGAAGATAGAAAGTTTGAATTTGCATATTGGAATTTTTTAAGCTGATAGGCTATCTATGAGAGAACCGACTTAAACGGAAAGTATAAAATGAAAAATAATCTTTGGAAATACGTTTTCGAACTAATACTCCTTCGTGTTAATATTTACAAGAATCATGACGCAAAGATGTCAAATAAAAAGGATTTGTAAATCACCATAAATTCCATGACAAATATTTCATTATTTCTCTAGAAATTCCGTAATCTCTCTGCTAATCCAATCGCCCTGACAGTAGACCCTTCGTCCGAGTGGTTCGCGAATTCTTTAAATTCCGAATCTGCATGCACAAATTTCACAGTCAACTGCAGGTACTAAGGTTCAGATGCTATTGTTAGTAAGAAAATAAAAACCCAGAACCACAATTAATGAATTTAAGCTGAAATCATCTATAAGCATCTTTTGGATAATTTGTCGCAAATTATTAATAAATAATTGTATTAACACTAGAACTACCAAACCAGTCAAAATGACTGTTTTTTACAAAAAATCTGCAAGTCTATAGTAGAGTCATAGAATTAGTATTCTACGTTTATCTAAAAAAATACGAATCATCGATTCGGCAACCTTTTCGTCCTTTTGATTAGTGTATTTTCAAAGTACTTATTTAATTTATTGAAATATGGTAAATATAACGCCGGTAGTTCTAGTGCTAACAAGTAAAGAAATCATAGCACGAATGGATAGGACGCAAAAATTTCAATTCTCAATTATTCCAAGTTCAAATCCCCCATCACCTCTACTAATTTCTTCCTGCATTATTATTTAATAAATTATGATCTCAAAAATTCGGAATCCATCTAAAACAGAAGATGGTAGGAAAAATAACCATTGCAATTAAACTCAAAAAGAATAAAATAAAAAAACTCTCCAAGGCACATCTAAAACATCTTATATGGCGAATAAAACGGGAGTAGGTTTCGAGAACAGGAGTTACGAAATCCACGAAGACCGCGTCCTTCCACGTTCTCACCTCGGCAGGATTCCTTTGATCCTTCGAGACCAAGCATCAACGTCTAGTCAAAGTTGCAACATGCAACGACGATACATCGGGTCAATTGCTCGTTAAATTCGAACCCGTACTTCCCTCGTTGCATCTTCCTCGATCGAGAATTCCGCGAGTGCACTCGGACGCCGATCGTAAATCAGTTGCAGCAACTATCGAGGCTCCTTCGAAGTAAGACTTATCGTTGCTTTCGATCACTAGGGAAAAAGGAAGAAGCGGAAACGATCCTCGAGATCATCGTTGCATTCTTTCTTCGGTAACGGTGAAACGTGAATCGAACGATGAGAATCTGTTCGTTTGACTTTACTCTTTTATCTTTCGAACTTCTTAAGAATGAAATGCTACTTTTCCTTGTAATTCGTCATTTTGTCGCGAAATTCTATTATTTTGAGAAGATATCCTATTAAATAAAAAAGTGTGAGTAATTTGTAGACTCCATAGAATATTAACACTAGATTTACGGATATTGATTTACCTATTTTTCCGAAGCGAGCCAATTCGAATCATACAAGAAAATTGAAATTTTTTGCGAAGAAAATAGTTCCAAATCAATTGAAATGAAAGATTTATTATTAAAAAATTAACCAACCAATATATTATATATGTAGTAATCAAATGTCGAATGAGTCAAATTGACTCCGTAAATCAAGTGTTAAAAAAATATCGTAGAGATGACGTATGACAATAAGATACTTGAAGTATAAATGGTGTTAGAAAAATGTATATGTTACGGTAAATATAATTTTTCCGGTGATTATGTATAATACCAAAGTTTGTCAAATGAAATAAGTTCTTGAATATTAATTAAATTAACCGACGAGTACGGGTTAGGTCTAGCTTTTTCCCTTTGAGAAACAGTGCAGCTCACTGGACAAGTTCGTCTTTTACAAACTCGGGTTTACTTGAGCCATAGAGCTCCACAGGATTCCACAGGAAAATGTGACCGCAGGGACCTGCCCCGTTCGCTGGTCAAGTTCAACTTTCACAAACTCGGGGTTACCTGAGCCCTATGGCTCCACAGAATTCCACAGGAAAAAAGTTACCTCAGGGGCCTGTCCAGCCCTCTGGACAGGTACGGGTTTGGCGAACCCGGGGTTACCTGAGCCTCATGATAGAAAGTCCGCAAAGGGTGCGGAAGTGAGTTCTTCAGGGATCTTTCCAGCTCGCTGGTCAGACACGACCTTGGTTGATTCCTGGTTACTTGAGCCAGGTGAAGTTGAACCCATAGTGGTTCCACAGAAAAGGCGTTACCTCAAGGGCCTTTTCGGTTTGCTGGTCAGGTACGGATTTGACTAACTCGGGGTTAGCTGAGCCGCGCAAATGGCCCGCAAGGGTAGTAGAGATAAGTTCCAGGGGCCTGTTCAGCTTTCTGAACTGGGTCTTGGGACGTTAGTCTGGGTCAAGTCTCGGTTAAATCTCGTTTAAGTCCGAAAGTTTAACTTCCGGTGACCCCCACATTCCCCCAAGTTCTCGAGGGGGTGCGTAAACTTATTATCCTTCCTGAGAAAAAAAAGAACCGGGTTTGATCTGGATTTTAGCGGTAATTATATATAATAATCGGTAATTATACATAATTACAGGATTCATCACATTTACTGTAAAATATAGATTCTTTTACAATTGATTAATTAGTTGATTCATATCATTTTTTCTTGTGATTTCACACTTCTACTTGAAAACAGGAATTAAGAGGTGGTTTCTTAGGTTTCATATGGAATAATTCAATTAATGTCTTACTGATTGTAGTTGCTCTTTAATAATTTAGCTTAAAGTTTAGATTAAATCTTAGAACATCCTCGTTACTGTAAGAACCAGTTTTTGCTTGATCAAATATTGGGTACGGCAGAGGGTGGAAGTAAAGGTGAGATCGGGATGAGGTTAAAAAAGGAAATGTATTTTTGGATAATTTCTACTTGAATGAACAGTGCTTTTATAATTATTCAGAATGCACACCGTTTTCTAAGATACTCTATACCTTTATTAGTAAGACATAGTTCCTCTGGTGTTTGTTACAAACCCCTTGAAACATTTACAAATTCCATTTTCGTTAAGCTGCACTCTAGGTTTCCGAAATTTCGAAACTAAATTTTAATTAAGTGGAAATGAAGCCAAACCTAGGAAATAGTCAATTAGAAAACTATTCTACGCTTATCGTTGAAAGTACAGAACAATGGAATCTAAGGTGTAAATGAAGGAAGGGGGAGACCTTATGGGAGCCAAGGATGAAATCGAGCGTAAGAGAATTCAGTATTTGCCGAGAAGGAGTCATTTTTATCGACCACTTGTTCCAGTCTCGTCGATATTTCCGAAGATAGAGTTTTCCGTAGCGATGCGTGGAAACCTTTCGTGGTATTTCGGAAGGAAATAAAAGCGCCGTGACTGCGAGTTTAAAGTGGAACAATAATTTCAAATGATCCTGTCGATTTTTAAGAGCACCATAGCGCTCGGTTTTTCCGACGTAGGTATCGCGTTTTTATTCTCATTTTCGAAGCTTCGGCGAGAATATTCCTACATTCAGAATCAATTGAGAATCTTTTTTTCTCAAAGCTTTTAATAACGAGAGAAAATTTCGGATGTAATAGAATCTTTACATATTTTTTCTTTTAAAATGTCAACAACTAGTCTTTCCTCTTACAATATTTAACAACGATATTAAATTTCAGTAATTTTTCAAAGTTAAAATCATCTCCGAGCACTGAGAAATTTCTCCTGAATTATTAATAAATGTGTCATAGACTCAAGAATTGAAGAAGTGTCATAGAATAGAAGCCAATGAAAAATACAAGAGATAAATTAATTAAAAGAGCTATGTTAATCAAATCATTAAAATATCAGACTTGCAATTAGTGAACCCGCGTTAAAATGATCTACAGGCATTGAGAAACTTCTCCTAAATTATTAATAAATCTATCATAGACTCGATTGCCTGACACCACCCTAAAACAGTATGTCCTATATAAAATGACAATAACAATCCAAAAATCATAAAATTAAAAAAAAGACAATTTCTCGTCTACTTCAAGCTCGATAATCATCGAACATCTGCAAAAGGATCAGCCTTAAGGTGTCTCGACGAAATACAATTCCATGTACTCAATACCCATGCAATTATATACTTGAGAGTTGCACGTAATTGTCACGAGGCGGATGCGTTGCCTTGCGCGAATCGAGATTATCGAGAAACTCGAAGGCATGCCAGGAATCCCGTCGTTTCTGGGTTAGAGGCGTTAAGGCCGATTCGTACGGATGCATAAGGGCTGCGCAACCCTCTTCGATCGATAATGCTCGACTTCTAGACTTTATTCCGACCGAATTTACGGCCTGTTATTGTACACATTTGAGCTTTGGTTACTTGAATCGATTTTATACGACGGATATATTCATTGAGACACAATAATTAATAGCAAAGATGATCAATATCTTATTCTCCGTTTCTCCTTATATTTTTTTTCTCTTTACTTGTAATCATTCTGCTTAGCACCTATTGTTTTAGTTTTTGAATAGGTTTGGAATTATTGAGGCTATAATATATTGCCAAATAATAATTTCACAAGATTTACCTGAGATGGCAAGTGTGTTAACACCAGAACTACCAAGCAAGTCAAAATGATGGGCTACCATTGTTCTCCAAAAATTCGAGAAACTTATAGGAGAGCCATAGAATAAATATTCTACGTTGATCATATAAAATACGGATTATCCAGTCGACCAACGTTTCGACCTCTTCATTGCTATTTTTTCAAAGATTTTATTTAATATATTAAAACATAGTAGATTTAACGACGGTAGTTCTAGTGTTAAAGTTGGATCTGTTAATTAAGCGTTCGAGTGTTGAGTTCCTTAGACATTAAATGTCTGCAAATAATCTCATTATTGTCCTATTTGTAATTTCTTACTGTGCATGATTGTAGTAGTTCTTTGAGGAAGTTGGAGAACGACTTTTACAGTAAGTAATTACATACATTACAAATTCTACGAGTAGATTACACTTCGGAAATGATAAAAAATCCAACACATACTGTTTTCTTCAGTGCATTTTCTCGTTAACAATTTATATTTTTTCGATTAAAATCTCCCCTCCATATTTTGTTGTAATTTAATTTGTATCATGCAGCAAATATTGACGAGAAGGTTGAAATAAATATGGTGCTTACGAGTAATAGAATATTCGGTTGAGCGTTAGAAATAATTGAATGAAAAAAGAGAGAAATTGGTAAACAGCAAATAAATCAGATTGGCAAGCAGAGGGGAAAAGCAGCTGGGGAAAAAAGGAGATACACAAACCTTGGCTGATTTGAGGAACGCAGAATATATCGGGGCCATCTAAAATCGAAGGTCAAATAAGTTGATTCAGTCGTGTGTGAACTTCGCCAGGAGTTGTTTTGCGTGCATCTCGGCGAGCCATTAATTCGAATTAGAATACATTTCGCTGGTTTAATCGCAGTCTGACCAAAATATGGGTCAAGTGTCTCTCGTATGACACACTTTATATAAAAGATGTCAGAACGAACGACGGATTCACGAAGATATGATTTCCTCGATTCGAGAGCAAACTTCTGTGAATCCTGCAGAAATGATTTCTTTATCAAATATGTATCCGACGATGTAAATATTTGCTTTTATTTATTAACTCTTCGAAACGAAGGGAGGACTCGGATTTATATTAATATTTGTTTACTAATACTTTAGACGTATCTTTTCAACCTTGCAATCGTTGAGTATCTTATCGCTTTACTGGTTCTAACGTATTATAATAAACAGCTGTAGAATATTGGTATCGACTCTGATAAAAGTAATTAAAGTGAAAAACAAATTTAATTTACATTAGTACAACTACAAATAAGTAAAAAGTTTAAACGTACATAGGGAAGATGCCAGAGTGAAAATACTTTGTAGAAGCCATAAAGAAATTGAATGCTTTAACAGTTAATGGATTAAGTTAAAGTTTAACTCATTAGAGAGTCTTTTTATCAGGTAGAATTCTACTTTAAATGTATCGGAATGGAGAATAAATAATTCATACCATTCTCATATTTATCGGGAAAAGTGAATCCTTGTCATCGTCCTCAAGATTCATTACCGATAGCGAATCAAGAGATTTCAGTTCAAGGTACGACTTATTTACCTTATTTCTGTTCATTTATGCCCGAACAATTTCCCATCACGTATCTTCAGTTCTGTAATCACATTTTTAAAATTCTCCACGAGTCTTTCCTATAAACATCAACGACGTCGTACGTCCAGTGATTTATGTAACGATTCATCCAATAGCGGAATGCATCACTGTGTAAAACTGATAATATTGTAAATTTCACGATGTTTATTTGTAACATCATATATCTAAAATGTCAAGAAATATAAGAGAGTACAATAAAATACTATCATCTAATAAATTTCCCTTTCGAGACTTAGAAAAGGGAATATCAAATTAGGAATTTTATTCATGAACTTTATGTTTTCGAAATAAATACTTTCATAATTATTTTCAGCAAGAAATAATTTTGATGTCAGAATAATTACAAAAATTTAACCTGCCGAATAACGTAAAAGGACGATAATGATAATGATCCCACCAGTTATACAAAAATAGGAGAAAACGTAAAAGAAATATTTGTGAATTCTGTTGGAAAATTTACATTTCTAGGGTGAATGTCAGTTGAAATATTAAAATAATTACGTAGATGGTTTATTTATGACCTTTATGTTTTCGAAATAAATACTTTTATAATTGTTTTCAGCAACAAATAACTTTGACGTCAGAATAATTACAAAAATTTAACGTGCCGAATAACGTAAAAGGACGACAATGATAATGATCCCATCAGTTATACAAAAATAGGAGAAAACGTAAAAGAAATATTTGTGAATTCTGTTGGAAAATTTATATTTCTAGGGTGAATGTCAGTTGAAATATTTAAATAATTACGTAGATGGTTTATTTATGACCTTTATGTTTTCGAAATAAATACTTTTATAATTGTTTTTAGCAACAAATAACTTTGACGTCAGAATAATTACAAAAATTTAACGTGCCGAATAACGTAAAAGGACGACAATGATAATGAGCGTACCAGATATACAAAAATACGAGAAAAATATAAATATATATTTTTGAATTCTGTTAGAATTTTTTTTTTACATTTTTATTTAACTTTAAATAATTTATTTCGAGGATACGTTGGATATTCGATACGCGCAGTATATTTGCATCTCTGAATCGTTCCTCCACGCGAAACGATCGAGAAAGTAAATCAGAGGAACGTATTTAATGGGTTTCGTTGCGGAGCAACGATTGTGTCATTGTTTTTTGGAAAATCGAATTTTTTCACGGTCGGCGAACACAGTGAAACGTTGGATTTGTTGTTGTTTTTGCTTTTTTTTATGAGAAAGCAAGGATTTCGTGGATAGTGGAAGAATTGAATTTGAGATTGACATTGGGGTTTATATTAATTGCAATGTCAAAGAATTGCGAACGGTGAAATTGGCAGGAGAAATTGTAAATCGTGACTTTCGTGCCAGTCGTTTGGAATTAAATTTACTTAATAGAGTTTCCGCGTTACTGACCGTTGAAAGTTTTCACGAACGTAGATTCGGTCATTGGAATTTTATTCGAATATATTTTTCACTGGTTATTTCGACTCGCGAATTCTCCCAATGATTCTGAACAAAAAACTTTTATGATTTCGATCAGTATCGATGGTCACCTCTTTTTTAATTAATCTTTACATGAACTAAACCAACACTAATTTTTGAAAAATTTCAGCAAAAAATGATAAAGGTTCTTTCTCTGTAATTAAAAATATTTCCAGATCCTCTCTGATTTACGCACAGCTAAAAAAAGATCCGTACAATCAGTTCCATAGTTAATTACAAAAAATAGAATTATTTACATTTTTTAATAAAAACCAAGATTAATAAACCACCGTGTATAAAATAGTATAAATACATCCCTTCGATAAATAAATCATGTAATATTTCCCACAAAAAAGTGATTGCCTTCGGTCATAGAAGACGAAGAAGTAGAATAGGGTAAAATTAAGGGGTTTCGATAAAGTATCGCGAGATAAAGACTTAGGTTGTTTGATTCGATACTTATCGATAGAACGATAGGGCAGTTATGAGTCGAGATTGAGTCAACAAATCTTTCTCGATCGGAGACTCTAATCGCGAGCAAACACGGCCACATATATCAGGCGGGGTAAATATTATTCGGCATGCTCTTGTAAATATGGATCAGCCTATTTCTTTCTACAAGAATTAATGTCGTTCTGGCTATCTAATTCGATTTAAGAATGTCGATACGTCTGGAAAGATTCTCATCTTTGATTTAGCATCCATGGGGAATTAGCGGAGTATGGTCTTTTTATAGTGTTTTATTAAATATAATATGAGTTATGTTTGAAGAAAAATAAATCAAAAAGAAAAAGAAAAATGCTTTGTGAGAGGTTGCAATAAATGATGAATTACTTCGTGAAAGAAAATAAGATTGTTCTTTACAGAGATAAAGTTTTTTAAAAGATGAAGAAATATCTTTCATATAAATAAAATTCGTGAAAGAAAAGGAAATTGAATAAAAACTTGACGTGGAAATAGTTGACGTAAAGTATCGATTTATTGACGAAAGGGTATATAAAAATAAGAAAATACAGAAAGGGATGTATTTCAGTTCGTTAAAGGAAGTCTCCGCGAGGCAAGTATTCCAATTCGAGTTGGACAAATATTGCGCTCGAACTTATAACTTCTCAATCAGCCTCGAAATTTCGTTTCGGCGAAGTAAGGAAAATAGCGGACGAGCGGTAAAAAAAAAAGAGGAAAGAGAAGGATAAGAATATCGCGCCGCTGAATTTGAATTCGCCCATCGAACTCCGACCGGAGAAGTTTTTCTCAAAGCGGAATTGCCTGAAAGTTCCGACTCCGAGCTTCGTTAAATTTAGTTCCCGGAAGACGAAAGTTCAAATTAAATGCTAAAAGTACGGCCCGATTCTCGATTTTAATGGAGAGTATCGGTTCTCCTCGAACGAGCTACAATAGGCATATTGTTCCTCCGAAGTAGTTTTCCGAGCAGTCTACTAAACATCCATTCTCCTTCAGACGAATCTCAACTTTTGGCAAATTAATAAACCTTGATACGAATTCTCCAGCGTTTCTATAATAAATTAACGTATGTAATAAACAATGTTGATCCATCTTGTGATGATACATGTAAATTTTTTAAATTCTTAATACATGTAAATACATTCTCTTTGAATAAGAATATTTACTACATAATGTACAAAAAAAAATTAGAAGAATGCCATGTTTAATTCTATAATCAAACATTAGCCTTAAAAAATACATCTTTATATTCTATAACTGTTAATTCTAATAACTAATATTCTGGACAATATATATTTAGCATTTTTCCATTTCAAATCGAATTTACCCCGATTTAAAAAATTTGAGAAATTTTTTAAAGTAATGAAGTATTCTTCCTTTAACACTTTACCGACCGGAAGCCATAGGCTTTTTGGACCCAACGCCTTAGAACTTTTAACTAATTAATTGGTTGCCACTCCAATTAATAAATTATCATTTATCATTCCAGTTACCTGTGTTGAGGAGTCAGTGACGAGAATTTGTAATTTTCGAATAGATATCTGTGTCAAGGAAGTATTTGTGACCAAGTGATCAGTCAGAAGGGGGTAGAATGTTACAAAAATACCGATCGGTAAAGTGTTAATGTACTTTCGTAGAAAATAGAAAGTAGCGTTAAAAGATACGTGAACTTAGAAATAATTGCATCACACGTTTACTACAAATCCTCGTTTCATTTCTCGTGCAATCAGTTTCCTCTAACCTTAGAAAATGTAGAATTTCTTAAAACGTACACCAGGTATAGCACGTAACGTTCAAATCCCTGATCCTCCGGCAAAGTTGCCCGCTTCTGGAATATGCAAGATTAAATCAGATAACAGCAAGTAGCATCAGGAATAAAAGATGCACGCGTGATTTCGAGTCTGTGGTATACCACGATGGAAACTTTCGCAAGAAACTGCACAAGGAGACGTGGCTTACACTCGGAATTCGAGTTCGTGGATCGTTAAAGCTACTCGACTCTAAGTTCGCAAAAGCGATTTGGCGAGGCTAGGTCGCTTTTCCAAGACGTATCAGCGGTCGCTTTTACAATTGCTTTTCAATATCTACGAAGGGAAATAATGTTATCATTCTCTAGCGAGAAACTTGGAAAATCTCTAACATTTGTTGCAGAAACTCCTCTATCATTGAGGTTTAATTAAAGCACTTTTCGTGAAGGGCTTATTGACGAGGTTCTTTTCCGAGTGGGAGATTTTCCTTGCAATACGATTTTCCTGGTTTGTACGGCTAATTTTCAAATTGTTCTCGATGATAAGGATTTAATGTTCGAGGTTGGAAAATAATTATGAGATAAGTACAATGTTAAAGACTTAAACTTCTAATTAGTGAGCCTGAACTCAAATCCTCGTTAATTCTATTAGATTTTTCCTCAATAATTTAATAATTCATAGTCTCATGTAACCCATGTGAAAGTGCATCTCCTAGATTGTCCCTTTGACTCCCATGGGGGTCACCAGTGACTGGTGCTATTGAATTCAATGAAATTTCACATGATTTTTCAATTACAGTATTTACGAATTTTCTAACACATTCAATATTTAAACACTGACTTTCTAAGGGATCCTGCTGAATGTATATCTATTTGTGTCTTTCAAATTTATGGTTTAGAAAGATTGGATTGTAACAGAAAAAGTGTTACTTGAGTAAAAATGATAAAACGAGCGAAATATTAATGGTTTTCAACGTGTTAAACGACAATAGAAAAGTTATTTCATGAAACTTGCACCATTACTTCCTATAAAATACAGTTCTTCTTTACGTACTTTCGTAAATCATCATTCGATGGTTGAAAGTTTAGATCGCACGTCACCGAAGAGCGAATCAAACTCGACAGTGACATTTCTAACGTGAAAAGGATAAAATCTTTTCGATCGGAATACAAATTCACAAATCGTTAAGGGCGACCCAGCTCGAACTTTGTAACTTCTTCGAAAACTTATCCTATTACGAGTTCTCGGAGAAGCGAAGATGCGTTAGACGAGCAACCGAGTACTCTTGCGTGGCACATCGGAAATCTTGAGAAAGCACGTGTCGAATTTACACCCAAAGATGCAAACTCGGACGACAGAAACGTCGTCTCTTGGATTTCGAGACAGAGGACGCGATGTCAAAGTAAAATCGGGTCCAGAAGTGACCCTGGTTCCTCCCTTCCTTAGTGTCCGCTTGTCGATAGCTTCTACGATGGATATTTCCTCGAGGAATTTGAATCCCGTCTTCCAAGTGTCTTGAAGATGGGGAAAATAGTAAGCTTCACCGATATAGGAAATTTTTCTTATATTGAATTATTTATTGAATCCATTTTGACTTTAGAACTTAATAATTTTCAGTGTTTAGTTAAAATATTGCCCGATATTCAACTCCACTTATTTTTAATGGTGAATAAATTATATAGAGTCAGGTTTATTGGAATGAATTTGTAAAAAGGTTGTGGTGATATTCGGCGAAAATCAGTTTCGTCATTGAGTCAAACATAATCCCTGGTTTTAAAGAAGTGTGATTTTTGACCTGTCGGTTAGCAAACAGCTGAAAGATAAATACGTCGAAATTGTTTGTATTTGTTAAATTCCATTTTGAAGCGTCATGAAAAATGTACATCAACGTTCACCTATCGCATCGGGCATTTATTTCATGATTCGTTTCAAACATTGACCGTGTTGTATTGACTATCTAAATCGTGCAATCAGTTCAATATTTAACCGTAGTTTCATTCACTCAAAGTTGCCATTTTCGGGATCCGTCGATGTATAGACCATAATTAACAAATTTTCAACTTCTACTATCTCCGTGACATCCACCTTCGTAATGGAGCAAAATAATAAAACAAAAAATTTCTATATATGCCTGTACTTCCATATCTCTGTAACTCTAAAACTCTGTAACTCTGTAACTCTATAAATCTATAACTCTATAACTCTATAACTCTATAACTCTATAACTCCATAACTCTACAACTTTATAACTCTACAACTCTATAACTCTATAACTCTATAACTCCATAACTCTATAACTCTACAACTTTATAACTCTACAACTCTATAACTCTATAACTCTATAACTCTATAACTCTATAACTCTATAACTCTATAACTCCATAACTCTATAACTCTACAACTTTATAACTCTACAACTCTATAACTCTATAACTCAATAACTCTATATGTTACAAACACAACCAACCTCAGCGCGGTCTCCTTTGCGGACCCCTTACCGAGGGTCAGTCCGTGCAAGGAGTTTCCGGTCGCCACCTTGAGCGGAGGAGTCGATGCCTCCCCCTCCCCCGAATTTCTCCTGCGACGTGATTGGAGAATGGAGTTCGGGTGGGGGGAATCGGCACCTCAAACTTACTATAAAGTACGATAGTTTTAAGCTAGCGTCAGTGAGTAGGGTAGTCACCGACGTCATCAGATCAACATATCGAAACGTATCCAGCTTGTTGTTAAACCTCTCAAAGTTTAATAAACGTTACCAGGAACAACTCCGGTCTACTAATACATAGTACAAGAACAACTCTCTCTCTTAATTACTTGGCGAAGATTAATTTTTTCGTCAAGACGACGCAACTACCCCACGGTTGCGCCGAACACTATAACTCTATAACTCTTTAACTCTATAGCTCTGTAACTCTGTAACGCTATAACTCTGTAACTCTATAACTTTTCAACTGTATAATTCTATAACACTATTACTCTATTACTATATAACTCCGTAACTTTATACCTCTATATCTTTATACCTCTGAACCCCTCTATCTTTCTATCTCTATAATTAAACTTTCAATTTCTAATCATCCTCTCCATTTCTATACTTCTGCCAATATTGAGTTCGTATCATTACTGTTTCAACAATCTCTCTATCTCACATTCTCTAATCTCTTTCCTTCTCTCTTTTTTTTTACAGAAAAATCGCTCTGGTGATTATCCTCACAAGAGCAGGCTTGGATTTGGATCCAAACGCATTGAAGAGATTGAAAGTCACCGTTCCGAAACTTGGTCTAATACCATGGGTCGTCGAGGCGACAGTGCTAGCAACCATGACGAAATATCTCCTTGGATTGCCATGGATATGGGGTTTTCTCCTTGGCAGTGTAATAGCAGCAGTTTCGCCGGCTGTCGTGGTTCCATGTCTTTTCAGGCTACGTGGCAAAGGATACGGAGTTGCCAAGGTGAGATTCACGATGAAATTGTCAATTTTATTAGCTCTCTTGTAATAAGTTAGTTGCTCGCTCCGAAAGTGTGCCATTGTAAGGACACTTAAAGATCACTATGGGGGAGAACTCTCTGTATGTGAGATAGAAACGAAGTTTAGCTTTTGAAACAAGTAACTTATTAAGCCGGTATAACGTGTATATTCACACTGGCGGCGAGTCCAGCGAAAATTTCATTATCCGACAGCATGAGCTGCATTTCGTTGAAATTATTTCACTGTCTGCATACTAAATTCTACTTGTCAATATTTTAGTTTTTATCATTCCATTTCAGACCTCGTAAAATAATGTAACTCTTGTGAGAATCGATTTTTCGAATTTGGTGTTATAAAGAAAATTTTGATCTTTTGGTATATGCTATAAAGTAAATAATGTCTCTTTGCGATGACTGATATCTGAAGATCACAATTAGAAAATGATAAAAATATAATTTTAAATGATGGATTAAACTTGATTTTTAAACATTCAATTGTAAAGAATTTCATGATTTTCTCGAGCTTAATTATAATATTGGTAAAGTTACAAATTTGATTTTGAAGAATAAGAACTTAGATTTGTGTTGCGTTACTTCAATGTTACAGGGGCCCATAGAGGGTTAATTATTGTAAGGCCCAGTTAGGGTATTTTCTTTGACCTGTGTTTTCCCGCCAGGTGTTTTTTTTTCGTTCAGTCATAAATTCGTTCGATCCCTCCTTAGTTTTTTAATCAAAGAATTCCTTATCACATGGGTTATTCTAAATTAATATATTCCCAATGTTACATTATCATTAGAGATATAGTGTAGCTGAATCTTCATCAAAATTTCCATCCATCCTCTCAGCCCGAGATAATTAGTTAATTTAGTAGGAATTATTCAGTAATCTCGATGACGGATAGTTTATATAATTAAAATTGAGCAAAACTTATCTAATTGCAAGTTCTAAATTAAACATAGATGCATACATCCATTAAGAATTCATTCTCTCTATAAATAATTTGCAGATAAAATATCCTGACGTACTCTGTCCCATATAATTTAAATGGACTTATATTCATTTAATATAAATAGCAGTTACTGCAGATTGAATTAAAATATCGTTGTAACTCCAACCGAATCATAATTATCTATTTATACTGTCAGCATCCCGCTTCTTTTTACCATCTGCAAGTAGCATTCATTATAAGTGCATCGCGGTTGCATCGCGTTTCTCGCAATGTGTCACTCGAAACATCGGACCAAAGTTTCCGAAAGTGGCTCAGCGCTAATTAAATCTCTTTTGAATCCCAGTTTGCTTTTGTAGTATAATTTCGTGTTTGCCCGGGGGCACAATCGTGCATTAAAAAGGAAAGACATAGGGGAAAAAAAGTATGTACAAAAAGAACATAGAGGAAAGAGCTCTCTGTGCGAAGGATAAAGCTAAGTGAACGTACCAAAGGAACAATTACTTCACCTTCTCTCTCTCTCTGTTTCTCTGAATCGTTTGATAACTCTTCGGTACTGCAAGCTCTTAAAAATTCCTTGGTACTTTATAAACTTGATATAACGTCTTATGAATTCTATCTTCAAATACGCAAGTCGAGAGAATTCAAAGGAAATGCGACAGTGATTAGAAGAATCTATTTTTATCATCTCCATTTCATTCCTGCAGTCTGAAACAATTAATTCCACCGTCAAAATAAACAATTTACCGTCTACTCCACCAAATCGATCCTCATTCTAGTCAACAACAATCACAAAATCTCCTTTCATTTCCTCAATGATCTTCAAATTTCCCCACACACCTAACAAGATAACAAAATAACAGAAAAGTCCAAATCTCACATTCAATTGTCAAAACCCCGCTTTTTATCCCTCCACCAAGATTTCACAAAACTCCGAATATTTCCAACACTATATTATTATGTCGCATAAAACTTTTAATACCCTTTAAAGCCACCTCACTCTCCAAAAACTCTCAAACTACCTGAAGCCATACGAAAAGATTATATCCCCCAGATAAAACGCAACGATTCTCCAAACAATCGCGACCAGACTGACCCTCGGTGACCCAATTCCCTGATAAAAGCATAAAAATAAAACAAAAAAACAAACAAAGAAAGGATACCGAAACGTAACAGAATCTCCATTTAACGTACGAAACAAAAGCGGAAGTCTGGTGGACCGTTGAATCCGAGAGACCTCGACGGCAGAGGTCTGGCTTTTCTATTAGGAGAATCTAGCGCCGGATACGGGGAGCAGAGATTAGTTCTAATGCGGCAGAGGATCGTCCGATCTGTATTCCTTTGATACGTTTTGTCGCACCCCTCGGTGGGGTCGATGCCTGAAACGAATGCAGCCGGAAAATGGCCAGCTTTGTTCCGCCTCGACGGACGAAATAAGAGGAGCCGAGGTGCGGCTTCTCCGCGTGGCCGAGCTCCAATTCGAGCGAGCGAAAATAGGAAAACCACCGACGAACTAAAGCCTCTCCAGGAAACGCACTGCCTATGAGATACAAACCGATGACAATAAATCGAACACACATGTGGAGCGGTTGAACGGTTGTTGAATTAGGGAGGATCATGGGTCGAACGCCTCTTCGTAATTACCGGAAGTTGTGGTGATAGGTAAATTTAACGAGGCCTTTGTCCATGGAATTTATCGCTGGTGAAAGGTGTTTGGAAATGGTTGTGTTCTTCGTTCTTTTACAATAATAGGATTGCAGTTATTGAAGTAACGTGTAAGTGGTTCTTTTCGGCTTTTAAGGTAGTTCTAGCTGGATTCAGAACTGAAAGTTTTTTTTTCATTAGAAATGAAAAAAATTGCGTAAGAATTAATGCAGAGGCTAACTTCACAGAGGTCATTTCACTCACTTTTTAGACATTAAAAAACATCTTTCTCTATAACTATGAAGTAAAAAATTATGAAAAGATTCAATAATATTCCAAAAGCATAAAATAATACATTGCTAATTTTTTATTAGAATCCATCGACTCGTTTTTCCATTAGAAAAATAAAAAAAGATTTTACGGACTCAGCAAAAATTTTTTTCCATAAGGCCCGTATGAAATATGTTATTTTTAAACACGATTTATTCATAAACCGTGTGGACCAACTCGTTGAAATTCCGGTTATAATTATAAAATATCATGAAGAATATATTTTCAAAATTTTAAGGAAATCTATTGAAAAATGAAAAGTGCCTAGAACTACCTTAAAAGTGTATTCCTTTTTTGAACGGTGGAGAAATTGAACTTTTTTTGCATCTTGTTAAAATAAATATCTTTGTTAAAGGACATACTGGAATTTGGAAAATAATGAAGATATAGATATTTAAGGGTTTTTAAGGGTTACTTCTTTTTGGTCTTTCGTACAGTTGGTTAGGCTTAAGTAGAATGGTGGTTTTGCCTCAGACATTTTGGATTAGGCAGTTTGTGAAAAATCATGTGTTAACTTTTTGAAGGACAATGAGATTAAAAGTGTCACACCTCTTTAAGGCGTGAAGATGGATAGTGAGCCACTTTTGTCCCTACTTAAAAATTTATATTATTATATAGCTTTGTTAATAGATATAAATCAATTTTGTTCAACTAAAACAAAAAGATTGCATGTGCAATATTCATTTTACTTTCTCAATTCTTGTGCCTCAAAGTGTTAAATCATAAATTAGGACATTTAGAGGTGAAGAAGGATTTCAAATCGAATTCCACAATTGTGGAAGTAATGTCTATGTATTTTTTTCGGTTTTAAGTGGTATTCTGCTTTCGCCGAGGACTCATTATATTAGCTAGGTTGTGGAGCAGCGAGGCTATGAGATATTAAATGATAAATTAGGAAAAGTTTGTCCAGAGGTGGATGCGGGATTTCAATTTGAGTCCACTGATTGCGAATTTGCACCTTTACTTCTATAACCACCATAGCTTACGAATTATGGGAGTAATTATCTGGTGGTAGAGGATATGGAAGGATTCTGAATACGTCGTAAATTATAATTTGGAGTGATAATCATGAGAGTGATTTAAGTAATTTATTTTACGTTTCAGAATATTAAGAGTTTTCTTGTGGGCTATTAGATAAGTTCGGTTTAATGAGATAACTATGAACTTTATTAAATGATTCAAATTTTTATTACTTCTATCAAGTAGGTCCACCTTGCTGATACGTGGATAAATATTTTTTTGTCCTAATTATTCCAGTGGTAGTTATGATCTGATTTATTTTATCTGATTTTAATTAAATTTTTTAAAAAGAATGTGTGCGTTAGATATTTTCCGGTAATTTTAAAACAACCTCGTACTCGTAAAATTCATCGGTATTTTCCTTTAATTAGATAGAATCCCTGGCTGAACGGCATTCCGTAATTAGGAAGATTACCGTCGTAGGTGGATTTAGTGAGATCTTTATCGATGAAGTTTACGGAACGCCTAATTAAATGGTGCCCTCGAGCAGTTTATTGTCTTTCAAAAAATCTTTAAAAAATATCTTCTAATCTGAAAAATTTTGTTTTCAAATTTGCTACTACTTAACAATAATAATATTGATGGATCTCCATCAGAATTATATCGGTATTTAAAATATCTTTATAATTTTAAATATTAAAATCCGGTGAAATCGTGCAAATAAAAAGAGACTCTTGGAAAATATTAAATGAAAATTATTTCTTGGCCGTAGTATAACAATCTCCGTCTTGACAGGTCTGATTGGATTGCTGTTTAAACGGTACTTTGTAATTACAGGTTGGTTATCACGATAGGTAGATTTAACGAGATCTTAATCGGCGAAATTTACCGTGTGCCCAGCAGAGTATAGCTTTAGATTTTATTTGCACTGAAGAAAGAGCTTCAAAGGGATCGTCGGAGATAATGACCGTTCAGGAATCCCCGAAAATTTAACTTCTCATCCAAACCTTGCATTCCCTCTATCTACAGAATTAAAATAAATCTCAAAATATTTGTCAAAAGTCGTACAAGTATTTACCTAGCATCATTTTATTTGAATAAAATTAATTATCAGAAAATAATAATATCATAGAGGTAACATTAAATCTCATACTATTTATCAATGAAGAAATATGTAACATGGAGGCTATAATAGCAAAAAAGGTAAAAACTTTTAACCAATAGGACAAATTTCTGTTTAACACTATCTTAATATAGGAATCAACGTACAAAATAGTCTGTACTTAATAGTATAAAAAATAATATATTTTCATTTCATTAAACCGGTGATTTGACCGCCTATGGTGCGATTAGTATTAAATTATAATTTACCCCTTCGCCATTCGATTTCTGTTGTGACTGCCTCCGCAATAATTCAAAATTAAATTGCTAAAATAAAAATTGCTCGGTGATTATTAACATAGCATATAATTTAACATAATATTAATATTATAAAAATAACTCTATCGTTTTGCGTCTCACTGATATTTTCAATTTCACAGATTTTGCAAAACTTGAAAATTTCCTATTTACTGCATCACGAGTATCACTCTTCACTGTACATCAAAGAGTTAATATATCACACAATCGTTACTCTAAAATCATCTAAAACAGTAGACAAAATCGAAAAGAAAAGAAATATAAATAAACTCTAGAATCAAACGAAGCTACACTTTGGAATAATAAAATTAAACGAATCTGAATTTATAATCGTAAAAATTTAGAATAAATGTTACTCTAAAATTTTCCCCAAACTTCGATGACTGGCAGTTCATGCCGACAAGTATCCTCTTCCTTGACGTCACATATGGTAATAACACGCGAAACTCTCCAAGAATAGCTAATGCCTTGCAGCTTCTGTCTGACCACAGTGATCCATAACTACTTAGAGAGTCGGCTGCGGAGTTTGATGAATTTTGTATGCGACTGATAGCATAGGATAATTGTGCAGACAGTTGGACTAGATTTCGGTGACATCGTTGAATAATATTCTCTTCGAACTGTACAGTCCACGACGTGGAATTGTATTCTGTTAGAAGTATTATTATAGAGATGTATCAGTTCGATGTGGTTTAAGAGAAAACAATGGATATGTTTCATTGAACGTTAGAATATTACAGTTTAATTATGCAGTATTTTGATATAATAATCCAGTGTAAATTTGTGTGAAGTGTAACAAATAGAACGGAAATACGAGTAACTAGAGGTAAACGTTAATTATGGAATGAAATAGGGATCGGTTGTAATTTATTTCAATTAAATGCAGTATGTTACGATGCTCTTAAAACTAGATTTACCAAGCCAGTCAAAATGACTGGTACACAATTTTTTCGAAAAATTCTACGGGTTTATGAGAGGGCCGTAGAACAAATATTCTTTGTCCATCGTATAAAACATAAATTACCGAATCTATCATCTTTTCCACGTCTTAATTTTCTTTGCTTTAAGGTACATATTTAACATATTTAAATATAATAGATTTCACGCTGGTAAATCTAGTGTTAAAGCAGCTTCCGTTAATATAATAAAAGTATGGTATAAACAATTTCGACGTAAAAGGAACTTATATTTTTAATGGCCACTGAAAGAATTGACTGAATCAATGACAAATATATTTCAATATTTATTGAAGATCGTGGGAATAATATTGTCACAGTGAGGTATAATAAATTAACTGGATTTATATGGTATAATAAATTAATTGGATTTATAAAAATAATCATTATATTCGTACATATCCTGTCAGTATTGAAACTCTTTGTGGCATATTACTATTAACAAGCGTATTTATTTAACACAGTTGGGACAAATGAAAATATCTGTTCTTTATTATAAATAATAATATCGTCGTAGTTTAATGTAGAACACGAAGTATAAAGCATAAATAGTGTACTTTCAATTATTTATCATAAAACGACAAATATTTTGTTAGAAAAGTAAGTTATAATCTAACGACGCATGACGTCGACATTTAAAAGGTTAATGAACTTGAATAATTAGTCCCTATTAACTTACTGCGCTGGATATTGATAAATAGATGAATAAATTAGGATAGAATATATTGAAAAATTACAATTACTACTTCAAATTTATTAGAGGAATGTTTATGTGAAATTTGATCAGCGTATAAAATAAAAATGATCGTCCAGCGACGAAAGGAAAGCAGTTTGTAAAGTTCTCGAGTTGCAAGCGTATAACGTACGCTGATATCTATACGAGAGTTTCTCAGATTTTCCAGGATGCAGTGATGCAATTTTCCGTGAAATGATAATGTCAGAAATGGCAGCGAGAAGAGGCGCGGAAAAAGAAAAGTATGGGGGAAGGGGGGGGGGGGGGGTGATAGAGTTAAATAATTCAGTTTAGAAAATGGAGTGGAAGCTCTTTGAGGAGTGCAAAGGCCATTCCGATGAATGTGATATTCATGAGCCGAAAAGATCCAGACAATGTTTCTTGTTTATTTCTCAGCCTGTGGTTGAATAAGCCACGTCAGAAGTAGAATTGAACACGTTGCTGGTAATGTTTCGGATAATTCTTACTATTTCCACGAGATCAAAGAACCTTCCTACCTTTCATCTTTCACGATCGAGGTAGAGAGACCGAAAAAGGTCGAGGGAAAACGTACTTTTGGACTGAGAATTCCTTCCAAATTAATCCAATTTTTACCCACCTCCTTTCACGGTGAATGTTGCGAGCTTCGAAAAATCCAGGGTGTTTCCACGGATCTTCGGATCTTTCCGGGAAGACCAGCTGAATCGAGAAGAAATTCTCGTTGCGAAAATTCTCCAGAGAAGGCGCATCTCTAAAACGACAAAGCAGAAAGAGCAGCTAACTCGAATTTTCCTCTATTTTTACGCCGAGGTTTCGTTTATATTGCTCGTAGGATTAAACAGTTTCTCCTCAAAGACGCTCTTCCTCGAGGAGAAAATAAGTTGAGAAGGAAGATCGGTCGACTTTAAAACTTTAAGAATCTAGGAAAAAAATATCTCAATTCGAGTCGACGGAATTTCTTCTCTTACCATGCATTTTTACCTGCTTACAAACCACGACAAGCGCCTTCGTCGACTTTGAAAAAAAGGGGTCGAAAAAAGAAAAACATATTTTCATCTCTGTGTAACTTAATTTTCCACCCGTTAACTAGATTAGAAAATAAGGAAAATAGGTTACAGTCGACTATACTTTCATCTCTGACTCTTACACCTACATAAAACTACCCTTCTCGTTTGCACGAACAAGCCAACATTTTCACGTAATGTTCTACCGAAACATCACGATTCTAACCGACTTTAAAAAGAAAATTTACTTTTCTTCCAAAAATTGGAATCCAAAATGAAAGGAAGTAAAGATAGTACATCACCGCAAAAACTTGATGAAAGATCGAGGACCCTTTGTTCTTGGCTGATTCCCAGGAGCAAATCAAACATGGAAAGGTGTGCGCAAAAAAAGTCAACACTCAACTGTAAATGTTGAGCGAAATAACCACAGTGTTTTAAAGATGATAAAATAAAAAAGAATAATATACAAAAGCTTTGACATATTGTAAATCAGAGACTCGGAGAAACAATCGAAGGAGTTGAAATCACTAAATAAATTAATGTATTTAGTAACTTGAACTCCACCCACACTTCTAATTAAATTCTAATAAAAATCAAGGGAATGCAAAAGAAAAATAATCCTTACAGATGTTGTCATGAACTCTTCTCAATGCATCCGTTGATTTCGATTTTCCTCCATTGATTTTTCGCTTTTATTTTTCTCGGCAGTCATTGAATTCGTTATTTCCTTCGCTCTTTTGCACTGAAGGAGGCAGATTATTTTTAGTGCCTTCGAATATTCGACCTAAAGTTCCTTAATGGTTTTGAAGTTACTTCGTTCAGGGATAAGAAATCAGATTCCACTCGATAATGAAGTTTCCTCGAATTGGGGCGCGTACCGAGGGTATGGGAGTGCGATGGGTAGCCGAGAAAACCCCGGGAAACCCGGAAGCCACTGATCGTATTGGAAAATCTCAGGGAATATAATTCCTGGTGATACTTGGCAGTTTTTTTTTAACTTAATAACACTGTATCGAGAAAGGAAACGAGGGTGGTAGTTCTTTTTATCGGTGGGTGGTGAATTGGCAAAAAAGTGTCGATTAGTTTACGGAAATGCTACCCTTTATCGTTGTTTTTCAACGGGATGGGCAATAACAATAAACTACTTGTAATTGTTCGCTTAAAGATTCCAAACTTTCGTGCTTCATAAAGTCTCTTTCTTCCTGGATGTTTAAATTAGTTCGACAAAAACGCAGAGAATTGCAACCGTTTCCTAAAAATACCACTTTAATGTCTTCCTCGATCGTATTTTCTTAATTCAATTCGTCAATTAATTCGTTTGCTCTTTGGTTTATCTTCTCACAGAATCTTTCAATCGATGTGTAATGGGTTTTCGATGGAAAGGTGATTTCAAAGTACAATGATTGTGATTATACCAAATGAAACAGACGATCAAATTACTTTCCAATTAATCGTCCAATTTCATCGAGCAGCTTAACGTAACGTAAACGACATTTCCTTTCAGGGCATCCCGACTCTGATCATCGCGGTGTCCGGAATCGATGACGCAGCCTCAGTTGCAATTTATGGAATCATAAAGAGCGTCATGTTCTCCCATGACGCCCTATGGTACCAGATACTCCAAGGACCAATTGCAATTATCGGTGGTCTAGGATTCGGTGTCCTCTGGGGCTGGCTGGCGAAATACGTTCCGGAAAAGGGTGACGTAAGTACTCTCATTTGTAGCAACATTTCTTTTAAGGAGAATCAAACGTCACCATTTAACACTAGAACTACCAAACCAGTCAAAATGACTGGTACATAATTTTTTCCAAAAATTCTCTAAGTTTATATAAGAGTCATAGAATAAATATTCTACGTCTGTATCAATAAACATAAATCACCCAATCGATCAAATTTTCCGCCGCTTGATTCCCACTTTTTCAAAGTACTTATTTAATTTATTAACATATGTCGGATCTGACGCCGGTAGTTCTAGTGTTAAGTCTCTCGTGAGCTGTGATCGGTTTTGACTGTATTTGTTTTTCATGTACAGTGTGAAAAGAGTGTTCCGTCTATTGAGTACTTTGCACTGTCGTATTCAAAGTTTCTCGCAACGGGTCACCTTCTTAAAATCATAGGAGAACTCTTTAATTATTTGAAAAGAAATCAAAAATTTTTCTGCACAATTAAAAAAGTAATTTGAATAACTCCAATAAGCACATCAGACAGCGATGCATCCCTGAATTACTTTGAAAATACCAAGACGAGGAAAATAACTTGTTCCAATTTTTTTTCTAAAAAGTACCCAAACTGATAGGGCACCCACGAAGAAAATATTTCACACATATCTTATAAAACCTAAATTACATATTTGATTACTTCTTCCAACACTTCATTTTTCCTCCGAAATTCTTCTTTACAATTAGTATATTTAATACTAAAACTACCGGCATTAAATCTATTATGTTTGAACATATTATATAAATACCTTGTTTTATATGATGGACATAGAGTATCTACTTTGCCTTTCTTCAATAAACTTGGAGAATTTTTGGAAAAAATTGGAAACCAGTAATTCCAACTGGCTTGGTAGTTGTACTATTAATTTTAATAAATGTAACACCGATACTTCTAGTCTTAACCCTTTTAGTGCCGGACGACGATATATCGTCGTTAGTAATAGTGCTAACGCTGAGAATTGTAATGTTTTTATTTAGTTTTCAATACAATATCAGTAACTTTAAGAAAGATGATGGGAAATACGTAACTCATACTCTATATTGCGTGTTGTATATCAAACTATGGCCAAATGACTATTATTTTTATTCGCCACTACATTTATCATTAATTCAATCAATTTTTTCGATCAGCACTAAAAGGGTTAAACAACAACCCTCATCATTTGCACGTCTCTTTCTTATTAACGATTCTCCATCAGTAGGTCGTTGACAATTAAACCGATCCGCTTGAACGAAAGCAGGAGTTCATTATCCGACTTTACGATACAATTTAAAGGGTCGATTTCCGTGCATTCCACGAACGTGCCATTTTTGGCCGACGAGATAGCACGTTTTTTCTATCGATCCTCTCGAAGCGTTGCTCAGCCTTCCGGCTGACTCGAAACTGGCACGCATCGATCCTTCGAGTCTGCCGATTATGTAAAAAGCTTCGCTGCCAAGTCCTCGAAAATGTCGCGTGTCACTCCCCCGGGTATTATAATAGGTCTTAATGCCGCTAGCGTTGTTCGTTGTGGTGTTAAATACGCTCGGCCAAGCGTATGATTCCCATCGTTACCGATTTATCGACCCTCGAAGGTCCGCCCGCGGATTTCTATTCGCATCTAAGGCCTTGATTCCGTTCGAATTACGTCGGTGGATTCTGCGAGTCGCGAGGAACACATACGTGGAGAGAGAATTTTTTGGGTTAAGTCAGCTGTGAAAATTAAATCGAGAGGATTATCAAAGGGGATGCTGAGATTTAAGAAATGTAGGAAATTTGTTGGTGCGGAAGAAATAATGTACTTTTTGCTGATTTAGTTGTTTTTTTATTGAACTTCACGCATGAGATCCTTGGAATGACTCTAATCTTTCTATCACAGTTAGAACCCCAACTCATACGATCACTTATCCGTACTTACAATCGAGACAAAGTATTCTTAATTAGAAAAATGATACGTGTGGTGTCTTGAGATTTTTTATATTGGTTTCGTTTTACATTTTGTGACTAACTGCTATTATCATTTCGCCTGAGATCTACTGTTTTCACACTGGTACTATCAAGCGAGTCAAAATGACTGCTTTCCAATTTTTTCAAAAAATTCTCAAAATTTATCGAACAGTCGTAGAGCAGATATTTCACGTTCGTGTAAAACACAGATTAACGAATCGACCATCTTTTCTATCTCTTGATTCCTCTTTTTCCAAAGTACTTATTTAATTTATTGAAATGTAATAAATTTAAGCTGGTAGTTTTAGTGTTAAGAGATTTCAAAGTCACCAAGGTTTCTAATAGGAAAAGTATCGCTACTAATTGTAAATTTGAGCATTGAGCTCCTAACTCACCATAACAGCTTAAATGTAATTGTCATTTCGTCTAGGATCTACCAGGGAGACTCTGAACTAACACGACGATGATATATTAAATAATAATTTAGGTAAAATTTCCCAGAGGTGATGGAGAATTTGTATTCTTTATTTACGACTTTGAGCCATTATCTCCTTGGCCACCATAGTCCTTTTGACATTGATACATTCATCCACTGCATTAACACTACCGATAACGTACACACCCTATATTCATACTCACATTGGATGAAGCAAGAAACACGGAGATATGATGATTAAATATTAGAGGATTATATATAGTATTTATTTGACATTTTCAACAGGTTATCAATTTTCCGTTTGATAAAGCGTGCTCTTGACCGCGCTCTTATAAGGACGGTAGGGGATGCTTTTCAGACATCGGAGGAATTGATGATTTAGAGGTAGTGAGAGAAAGTAAATTTATGATTTTCCCGATCCTGGCATCGTCGGATTCTAGAGCCTTGTGATTTTGACCGTGACCTATGTTTCTTTACATTTAGATTATCTCATGATATAATACTTTTATTTGTGCAGAATAACTAAACCGAAATTAGAAAATATTTGTTTTCCGTATTTACGACACTCTCACAATATTTTTCGTGTGAAAATACCAGCTTTACTCTCAAATAGAAATTATTTGTAGTAGAAAATATTTGTCTTCTGTATTTATGACATTCCCACTATATTTTTAGCACAAAAATACCAGCTTCACTCTGAAATCCAAATTAGAAAATATTCGTCGTTCGCCTTTATAATAATCGCACAAAATTGTTAGGACAAAAATATCAGCTTTACTCTCAGATATAAATCAGAAATTATGTTATCTCCTCATACATAAAAATTCCCCTAAAAAATTGTAGAATCTCTCCTTTGTCTCTATCTATATATATTTATTCTACATACATTTCTCTAACAACTATATATACACCTTAAACTAACTAACAATATCATAGCCTAAACAACAAAATAACAAAATAGAAACACTCAGTAAAAATAAAATAACTCTAATAACTCTAATTGCTAATGCTCTCCATTAAACTCTATATATAACTCCACTGTATCTCTCCTCGCAACAAACTCTGTGTCTCAACGATCTTAACTCTCTCAACTGACTCTCAACTGGCTCTCCCAAAAATTCACATTCGCATCCACCCTCGATACTCTTTCTCACAGCATGCATTCTTCGTCTTTCTCACAGCTTGCATTCTCTATTGCACTCACTCATTTTCTCCTTGTCCGCAGACTAAACATTCACTCTAACCTTCGAACTCGCCGTCTTCCAAATCACGTATTCTAAACATTCACTCTCAAATACACAAAATCCATTCACACTCACTAACTAAAAGCTATCTCTTATTTTTTTTAAATTACGATACTACAAAATTACTCACGCAAAGGTACCACCCTCGTTCGGCAAGTGACAGTACAAAATATTTTTCATATGGAATAATCTCTCGCCAAAATTGCCTCCTCAAACCTCCTAGCCTTATTTCGTACACAAAACCCGTGGTTTCTCACGAAACTACGCAAGGCCTTATTTTATTTATCGTTTATCGGAAATTCTTCCGATTCAGTATGCCATAACGTTTGACCCGATCCTCGCTCGTAATAAAAGATAACTTGCTTCCCTTTTGGCACGTTCCGGTGAAATCTAAAGGCATAGTTGGGCGCAGCCTTTCCTTTCGAAAACTGCTCCACCGGGAATCACAGTTTTAACGCGATACGACGGCCGATTGTCCGTTACTGTTAGTTCTATACTTACGTTGAGAGAGCAAGAAAGAACAGCATAACACGAAGATATATCCGTACACACACGTAAAACCGACCTCAGAGTTATCGTTTATTCTTTCCGCTCGTGGAAGAGAAAGCTTTGCGGCGTTAGAGACGATGGTACTTTATATGAATTATGCCGTCGGTTTGCTCTCTTTCTTAAATTCTACTGGCTGCTTTGGAAAGGAAGGAGCAAGCGAGAAAAAGAAGTTTAAAGTGAAAAGGATAATAGTCGAGCTGGATGATAATTATGGAATTAAAGTCATGTGATCCTCGAGAATGGAATTTAGAGGGACGATTGAAATCTAAGAAAATCCAAGAAAGTCAGGGTAGTTTAACTCTGTTTGTCTGTTCATTTATATCTCACATTCGTATTCCTTCCAGTCGTAGTGACCCAGCGAATAAAGGTTTACATTTTGAGAAGCACAAAATATACAAACAGATAGGCGTAAATGCATTGAATATCAAAAATTAATACTTAGAAATATAGTCTCTGTTAAAATATAATATCCATTTCGGTTTATATAGACCAGAGCAGAATAGCAGGATTAAAGGTCATGTTATTGTAAATTAGAGTAAGAGTGTAGAAAAATAATGGCTACCGTAATTTCTGCGGAGTTGAAATTAAACGTCAGGATTTTATATTTGTATAATGCGACGACTGAAAAATGTGGGTGAATTTGTTTCGTTGTTTGGAATTCTTTGCGACTGCTTCATTTGTTTTATTGAGGATTTATAATTGTAGATTTTGTGCAAAAATGCGGGCCGTAGAGAGACGTTTTTCAGTGGTAACGGTAGTTCATAGTCAGACACCCTGTTTGGGTGCCCGGGTTGGCAAGATCGTTAATATCACAATTTCTGGGGAAATTCATAGCAGTTGAAGTCAAAAATGGAAAAATAGTAATCATAAAAATTCAATATTTAGTAAAAATTCATATAATTCAGTACTTCCATAAAGTGAATTAAAATTCTCACTATTGACCGAGCCGAATTCAGAAAACTATCGAAGCAGTTTTCGAATCGAATCGAGAGAAATTTGACAACAATAACATTAACCAATCAAAGAATATCAAAGAATATTCTCTCAACGAAGTGTCCAAATCAGCGACACTCTTCATAAACCATTGATCGATCGAAAACACCATCGACTCAAAAAACCATGCAGTCCAATTTTATTTGAAAAATGAAAATTCAATAATTTCCGCGACACAATCGCCTCAAAATTACCCTCAAAAATATTCGAGCACCTCTTCAAGCAAATAATAAAGATTGTTGTATTATCTATGAAGCACAGATCACACATATTGATTCTGCAATCAAAGAATATTCTCCCAACGAAGTGTCCAAATCAGCGACACTCTTCATGAACCATTGACCGATCAAAAACACCATCGACTCAAAAAAACATACTGCGCAATTTTCTTTGAAAAATGAAAATTCAACAATTTGAACGACACAATCACCTCACAATTTCTCTCAAAAATTTTCGAGCACTAAAAAAGAGTGGAAACGAAAGACGAATGGACTCGGTGACGTGCATTATCGCGTTGTTAGATCGATCGAAAGATCTCGGATCTCTCGGACACGGTCTCCTCGTGGAAGGAAAAATCGTAGCAACGGTTTCTGGGACGGCTCGATGGAACCGTTTTTCATCGGAACGTGTAACGTCGTCGTCCTGGCAGTTCCCTACAGGCCAACGGCGTATAACCGCAAGATACTAGGAGAGAGGGCCACTAAGAAGGAGCTTCAGCTGACAGAATTTATTATTCGCATCGAGTTTCGACGTAATTTACACCCTTGCTTCGCGTTCGCTCTTCTCACCGAGCGTGACGTAAATTGTATGTTATCTGTCTTATGTGCACCAACCGAGTAAATTATCAGTTTAGATGGAAAAGAGGAGACTAGCTTATTAGGTTACTCTCTGGTAATTGTCGACGTAAATTCTCATAATTCTATATCATTCCTAGAGAAGAACGTTTCATCTTCTTTTTTTTTCCTATTTTTTTTTTCAACGTTCAACAGTTATTATTTGGAGAATATAAAAGGAAGTTTTTGTTTTCGTTGTGAAGGAGGATTTGAGAATTTGTCCGTGAGAATTACGCCGGAGGGAGGACAATATGGCACGTCGGTCCAATTATTTTTGACCGATTACAGTTTCGTTTTAATCAACGCTGACTGATGGTTCCTGATTACGTCGACTTCAGAAACGTGATGGAAAGTGAGAAGACAAGTTACTACGGTCTTATTATTCCACTTGTAACCACAACTACATACTCTGATATCTGAAACTACTAAATATTACAACTTCAAATTTTAAATCAGTTTTTAAAATTATTTGCTACAATTTATTTAATCTCAAAGTTCAATGACATTCACAGTAATTATTAGACTGCGGATGTTTATGCAAATTTCGAGTTTCACAAATGCAGGTGAGACAGGAAAACCTATCTAGGGATTTATCGCACTCAATAAATATTACAACAAATACCATACTTTGGATATTTTAGATATATTTTTATATTATGGTCTTTTTGTATATTTTAGCCGCATTTCATTTGTCATAAATGCATAAAAATCCGCAGTCTGGTAATTATATTCGTGAAATCTCAGAATCTCATTGTTAGAAATGAAGCTATTCATTTGTCAAAAATCACTATCCTCGAGAAACTCCAGTCTTCGACCCCTCACGGAAGGAAAAAAACACCCTCCGAGAGTGAAGTTTTTATTTCCATCGATTCTCGGTAAAACGGATGACATCCACTCTGAAACAAGTGGCCCATCCATCCACGAATTACTCTAATTAAGAGAACTGCTGCGACATCGACGAGAAACGAGCCGAGGGAACGTTCCCCCGAGTAGGCAAACCACGAGACAAACTTTTTCGCGGTGAAAATCCGAGGAGAAATCCCCGTAGGGGCCGTAGGACGATGAAGAGTAAGGGAAAGGCGAACCGCCAAGGGAGACAAGAGAGAAATCGATTTCCCAACAATCGTTGAAATTTGCTCTCAGCTCGACAAAGTGCCTCATTCGCCACGAGTCCGAGCCAAGGTACAGAAGGGTGGCTAGAGGGGGCCAAGAATGGGGATGAGAGGCCGTTGGAACGAAGGGTGGAGGTAAAACGTTAAAAGCAGGCTAGTGGGTCGACCAGCTTCCAGCCAAGTACGAATTTCAGCAAGGTGATCTCGCTCGTTTGCGAACACGGATGTAATAATGTCGTTTCAAAATGTTCGTTTTACTGCAACCCCTTTTTCGACCGACTCTGTTCTCCTTCTTCCTTCGATATTAAGATAGGATATTATTTGAGCTTTCTATTTTTTTTTCTTTTTCTTTTTATCCGAATATTCCCCTTGCATCGAAGTCACGGCGCTCGTACGAAGAAACTTTTGCGAAAATACTGAAACTCGGGTGGACGGGGTTACAAGGGGTGGTTCATTACGTGTAAGAAACTCTCGTTGCCCAAGGCCAACGGTGTTTTCATATTTTTGTTGTACTCAGAGAGTCGTGTGGGGCTACTATATTTAGAGACATGCATTTTGAACGTGTCTGCATGATTTCAGCTTCACCCGAAACGGGGAAAATTGTTGCTAACGAGGACGTTCTGACTTTCTTTCTCTCTTGCACACTCTCTCTCTATCTTTCGTTGTGCTCGTCGCGTATTTATAAATTTCGCTTTGTATTCTTGATGGAGAACAGTAGCGCTAATTGACCCGTCTGGAAGATAAGAGATAAAAATAGTGGCGCACAAAATGATCGTTGATGAAAGGAATTCTATTTTTGATAGAGTGTCGAAATAGATTTGTATCGGGGGTAAGTAGGTTCGCAGTGTCGTAAATAAGTTAGTCGTTTATTTCTAGGCTTTTATCTACTTCTATTTTAAGTGTATACGTGTATCTTGAGGCACGAAGTAACGGTAGTAACTTTTAATTTTATGAGTCTGGATAAATTGTAATTTCTGAAGTCTATTAGCTTCGGATCTTTTTACATATGGGTCATAATTCTATGAGTTCAAAATTTGTATATTTTTCTGCTGTGTTTTGTAATAGTATCTCGTAAATTAGGTTAAATATTTGGAAAACATTCTATACGTGAAAATGAGAAACTCCGGAAAATTAAATAAAAAGTAAGTACGCTAATATAGCTCTGCAAAAAACCGAACACTTTACATTGAATGCGGCTCCACCGTCCACATTTTATTATTTATTCGAATTCTACGTTTATAAAAATTTATATTTCAATTTTAATCGTGTAAATAGCCACTCTAAAAAAAACTCAAATACTGCGTGGTATAAAAAACAGCCTATTTGAATTTCTAAATTGGTAATTATCAAAATGTCATGAGGCTTATCGTTGAGGTTCCACGATTCTCACGAGTCCCGTATTAAGGGATGTAATAAGGGTTCATACGGGAAGTATGACAGGTAGTGAAAGCTAATCCCCTCGAATCGCGAATCTGAATCCTTGTTTACGTGGCTCCTCGACGGCGCGAGTGTTTGCAAATTTTCGCCGGTAATACTATCTTCATCCACGTGTCTGAGGAACTTCCGAAAATAGGGCAGAAGGTGCTCTGAGCTCTATGGCGTGTTACTAATATCACTGGGATTAGGGAGAACTTCGAAACGTAGACAAAGGCGCGAAATGTTGCGGAAACTTGGCCAAACGCGAAACCGCATTCTAACGTGGGATTTTCGTATTTCCATATTTGCCGAGATGCAAAGTAAGGTTTATCAATGCTACTTTTCCGCCAGCTTCGCTTTTCGTTTTCCTTTGTCCTTTGAAAATTTCGTTCCGGTTCCAGGTCGAGAAGTTGCGAATTGATTGTCGTAAAATTTCGTTCAAATATTAACGTTCTCCAAGTGGAAATAAAATCTTTAATTGCTACTAAAGGATACGTTACTTTTACTGAGAAATGTACTGTGTAAGAAATTAACACTTTTACGTAATTTAATTTTACGAGATAAACTTCCCTCAGATTTTTACGACGGATGAATTTTCTCGGATTCAACATCACAGTCAAGGTTTTAATTTAGGAGAGAATCTTCTTGGGAAACTTATTGTAGAGTTTCTTTTTTATTAAACAATAAATAAATAGGTATATGCACAGAAAGAATATTATGTCAATATACATTCGTACGTATAAATACGTTAAACTTCAAGTCGATGCATCTTAATTTTGTTAACATTATAGAAATCATTTCATCATGTCGGACCCCATTGATATTCCCAATTTCATAGGTTTTACGAAATCTGAAAATTTTCTATGCCATTTACCACATCACGAGTGTCACACGTTGTTACTTTTTAAAAATATTTTTATTTATAGGGAAGCAGTACAATAGATATTTCACGCGTATATTTGCACAAATTACTTAACTGATCGTATTTTTTGCTGTTTGATCCATCTTCTTTTCAAAATACTTATTTGGTATATTTAACACTAGAACTACCAGGCAAGTCAAAATGACTCGTTCCCAATTTTTTCCAAAAGTTCTCCAAGCTTATAGATC
The DNA here is from genome assembly GCA_910591515.1 of Cerceris rybyensis. Lineage (NCBI taxonomy): Eukaryota > Metazoa > Arthropoda > Insecta > Hymenoptera > Crabronidae > Cerceris > Cerceris rybyensis. Next base: position 12,762,120 of record OU342799.1, read on the forward strand.
AGTCATAGAGCAGATACTCCTCTTCTTCTTGATTTCTCAGATCTTGATTTCCAATTTTTCCAAAGTACGTATTTACTATATTAAAATATAATAGATTTAATGCCAGCAGTTCCAGTGTCTTTTAGATTGTTTCTGGTTTGTGATCGTTGAGCGAACGAACGATGGGAATATCTTGAAAGGGTCCTTTCGAAAGGATGCATTTTCCAGTTCCAGCGGTTCGTGGTAATTTTCGCGAAATAGGTGTTCGAAGTAACGAAGAAGAAACCGGTGGAAAATAAGTCGAGCAAGTAATTCGGCCACAGCCACCTGTAACCTCGAAATGAGATTTAGCTCTGCATGCATACGAAATACGACACCGTTGTTTGCTTTTCGTTAAACGGTTAGGAAATTCTTTCTTATAAGAGAAAATTTCCATTAGCCGGCGTGAATTTTACGGGTTGGGAATACGGTGGGTTTAATATCATACCATGAATAATAATGCAAAGCCGGGGAACTTTATCGCTTGTTAGGTGAAGAAATATCGATAAATTTTTAATGAGACTTCGATCCATTGTTTTACACTTATCCTCAGTACATTCTTGTGGCAATAATTCTAACAAGATTTCCAAAAAATAACGGAAAAATCGTACAACGTGATGTAGAGATTGTTACACTTTTTGGAATTATTTCTGCAAGTTTCTTTCTTACTGAATTTCTCAATATTTCTCATTTTCATGTAAAAATTGGATCGACGGAATTTAGTAATAACAGAGGTTCTAAATGTTCAAAGTAAACAATTAAATGAGTAAAGAAAAGGGGAATTGAGAAAATTCTGGAAAACATATTGAATTCAGAATATTCCGATGCCTTTTTCAGATACAATTTCGCTGTGATAAAAAGTACAGTTAAAAAGAAAATAGCAAGAAATTACAATATCCACGAACCTTCCCCAATTCGCAGACTGAATTCGCGGAATACTTTTAGCGGAAAACAAACGAGCACAACAAATCTGTTTCAACAAAGAAAGTCTTCCGGCCATTTGCGAACCTTTATTAAACCCATTCATTTTCATAGCGAATTGTTTTTCTCGTGCAGATTCATAGATGCTTCTTGATATGAAAAATATTGGTCAAAAAGCACAGGTATTAACCAATAATATCGGACCGTGACGGTGCTTTTGACGCACCATTTTCATTATGACAAAAGTTCATTACGTGCGATAAGAAAAATATTAATATCGGAAATAAATAATACATTTGTTGGAAACAAGTATAGAAATTCTGTAGATTTTAATATCATATAAATGTGTTGGATGAAAAACAAACGAAAGGTGTACAAAATTCGTTGATTTCCTAATTTCCAAGTAATAGTATCCGTTCGATAAAAAATCCCGAATTCACAAGTCCTTATCAATAAATACCGCCTAGCCTTCGTCAAATATTTGCAAAAATTCTTTCGTCACCATTCTACATTTTCTCAATTTCGCTAGAGCCTTCATTCTCCCCAAATGAACACATCCATTCATTCAAAAATCTCAAAATCACAAAACCGCGTTAATAAGTAACATTTAATCTTTCTTAAGCTCTCAAATATTACAAAAAAATTCGCAAATCATCTCGTTATCATTCTACACCCTCCCAATTTTCCTACAGCCTTCGTTTTTTCCAACTAAAAATATTCATTCATTCAAAGATATCAAAATCAAAAAACCCACATCAATAAATAACGTTTAATTTTTGTTAAATTCTGAAATACTATACAAAAATTCGTAAACCATCTCTTTATCATTCTACACCCTCCCAATTTCCCTACAGCTATTATTCTCTCCGAATAACGATATCGATTCGTTGAAAAAATCCAAAAAATCGCAGACCCAAATAAAAGCAAAGACCTTTACCCTCTCGTTGAAACGAACGTACGAAAACTGTCAGGTATGCAATTTCGATGGGTGCATATCGGTGCAAGACGTCGGTATAAAGCGGTAACGAAGCGATTTGAGGAGTCCTCGTCGAAAGAGAAAGAAAAACTGGAATGCAGGGTAGCGGGTCAACCGGGAGGGAGAGGTCGTTGATCCGTGCGCTTTACGAACTGCGCAAGGGGATGCATTTACGGAGGCAACCGTCGCGCGCGCGCGAGAGACCGAATAAATCCACTTTCGCGAGATAAATCCACTTTTATCGTCGTCGGCTCATACTTCAGGAATCTACGGAGGAATCGCGCGTATCCGCTATAAACTGCACGTTCTCGCGAAAACGTGTGAATATCAAATGTATTTCCTGGATGAAAACGAGGGCGGGCCGCGCGTAACGTGAAATGGGGGGAGAGAGAAGAGTTGCGTATACGAGACGAGAAGGTAAAGGCTTCTCGTGCGCCTTAGCGATTCATCGAAAGTCTACGTGACGAAAATACTTGGGTAATAATTTCGGTCGAAACGGGGATTTATCGGGCGTCGCACGTGGCAAATTGCACGTGTCGCGAATCTTGATAATACCGTCTCGGTCGGCACGTATTTAAACAAAATTTTGTTACATCGACGAGCTCCTCCGGATGTCTCGGCAAGAAGTTTTCCCTTTGGGACGAACGATGTCGAGGAATAAATTGTATTTTCGTCCTATAAGAATAATACTTCTTTGCCGGAGGAAAGAACTTGGACGTGGATACCCGATAGTTTTGGAATTTTTCGAGTATATTTCAAAGGAAGAGAATTGCTTGAAAATGTTGAGAAATATACTTCGGATACTTCCGGTGAACGTGAAGAAACATGAAATCTGTTGAAAATGAAATGATAGAGAATTTGAATTTTTAATTAAGGTAAAGGCACCAGTAGGTGAGTAGTTAAGAGAAATTTTCGATAGAAACAATGGTAACTATTTACTCTGTCAATAACTGGCGAGAGTCGATGCTTGGAGACGTTCTTTGAACATTCTAGATTATGTACCAAGACCAATTTTTAAAAAAACATAAGTTATAAAAATTTGAGAAATATATTTAAAAATTCGGCAAATGCTTCAGTAGTTGACCACTTTTGAGATCGATAAAACTAGTAATTGACCACCTTTTTTCGTTAGTAGTTGACCGCTTATATTCGAAGCAGAGTTACAGCATTAATGCTGAAAAACACTTTATTATCGTTTAATTTTAACAGTTATCAGTACAAATTATCATTAATAATTAAATAATAGAAGAAGAAGAAGAACAGAGTAGACATTGAACACTGATCAATAATTGACCGCGAATGCAGTTAATAGTTGACCGTGTCATCGACTACAATATATCGATTTACATTTTGTATTTCTAATAAAGTGAGATGTAAAACGGGTACATTATATATCGTAAACAAATTTAAATGAGTAATGTCGGTAATTAACCATGCCTGTCAACTTCTGAAAATTATAGAGTACCAATATCCAGAAGTTGACCATTAAAAAATTATTGCATTTTGTGGCTCAAATAATAAAAACGATGTATATATTACTCATAAAACGTTGCAAGGTCTTAAACAGTAAATAATTCATTTGAGAAATCTTCACAATCTATGAATTTTTTACTTGAACCGTACAGCCATTCTTAACAGAAACGTTAAGGAAATAGAGATATAACGGCATATTAAATTCAAACGTTCGCTGTTAATAGGTATACTTCACTTTACATGTAATTGTTTCAAAATATAATCGACAGATGCTGTGGTATTCGAAATTCACTTTCATCGAAAGTGCACAACTTATGCAAACCTTATTTTTGTATGTTTTCTAAAAAATGGTCAACTACTGGCACATGGTCAACTACTCCTGCTTTTACCTTAAGTGATAAAAATATGGTATGAGAATTTATAAAACACTGATATGTTTCAAACTAACGTTAATCGATACATTTTCCCTTTGGAGTTACGTTAAACTACACAACAATGGTAATTCACCTAGGGTATTTCCGGGGAACAGGGAAAAGTTCGCGAATTCCTTATCGAAGCCTTGCACGATACCTATTCTCAGAGTCTGTTGGAATAAAGGACGAAGAAATGCAAAATAAACGAATCGACACTGGCAAAGATCAGACATTCCGGATATCCCGGAAGGAATGCAACATCCCCGAAAAGTCTGATCGGTCCTGCAGTTCTCGAAATTTCGTCGGAGCGTTTCGGAAGAATTCTCTGGCAAGAAACCGCGATTTCCATAGAACGTTCGAGGAAAGGGGAAGCCTGGAAGGAATCGCGATAGAAAAAGGAGTAGAATCGGAGCAGTAGGTCGATCGACGACGAGGGAGTTATTCGTATATGGTTATCTGTCCAAGTGCGTCTTCGCAGCGCGAATTGTGCACCGCGATGCACCGTCGATGCGATGCAAAGTGCAGCGAAGCGCGAAACACCGGAACGAGAAGGAGAAACATGCACGTATCTCGTTTCGTCGCGGGATTCCTCTTATTTGTATTTCCGTTTACATTTTTACGATATGTGCGCGCCACTGTTTTCTCGAATTTAAACCACGCTATGGGAATCTCGTACCGTGAAATTTTCTATGAAAAATTCGCGAGACGTTTCGTGACGTCTTTTTCTGGGAAATTCACCTGTGAAATTTATCGATAGAAATAGAATTGTTATTACGTAGAAGATTCACTGGGAAGCTTTGAGACAAAAATAAGTGACAATATTTAACCCTTTGCACTCCTATGCCGAGCTACACTCGACACAGCTTTCTGTGCTATTCAACGTGTCATTTGTTTTTTTAAATGGACGATCATTTTTCATTTTAACATAAATATCCTCCAGCAGTTTCAGTTCTTCCTAGTATTATGTAAAAGTGTATAATCAACGGTAGGAAATTTTTCGAGACTATATTTCCTTATCTGACGAAAAGTTAGTAATATAATTCGGAGCGCAAAAAGTTAATGTTAAAAATTCATTGATATTATTGTTCTATATTAGATCTATTATTATAACAATTGGTTGTAGTTAAATATGTTAAATAAGAATTTTGAAAGAGGAAGAATTAAGAGGCAATGCAGTAGATGAAGTTACTACTGTTTCTGTATACTGGGAATTATTTATAAAAATGTAGGAACTCGTGAATTTAACGTAGATTTAGTGTTAATTTCGATCAGTCTATGAAAAGGAATTGTGTAACGTTGCAACGTTATTAACATCAAATTCAATAAATCCCAGCGTTTTTATTAGCCATTTAAACCGACGAGAGCTGACGGAGTAAAGGGAAAAATTGATCGCGCGAAGTCGTGGCCGCATTAAAGTAGCGTTTGCCATTAAATCCAGTATCAATAATGTCGATGACAAAGTTTATGAAAGCCCCGCGTCGACAGCATGTGTCATTGACAGGATACGAGATTGGAATCTGTCGAAGTAAATTCCGATCTGGCGCCTGAAAAGAAATTAAAACAAAACGGAAAGAGGATATAGGGTGAAATGGTTTCGTCTGATCGAAAGGTTCGCGCAGAATTTCCCATCGAAAATTCCATAGAACTTCATTATCTGTCGACAATAAATTCAAGATAATAAAATATTTCAAAACCGAAGTATAATGTCTGAGAAAATTTGGAAAACTTAAAGTAAAAATAGTCGCTAGAACTGGAGATCTCGAAAGGAATGAGGGAGAAAATTCGAATTTTAAAAATGGCACAAACGATATTTCAGCGAAAAGAAACGAGAAATATTTGCGAGATATATTCTTCTGATGTCACCGTCGTTGAAAGAGAAAGAGTAACGTCAGTCATCGTTATGTAAAATTTCATTTTCGCAAACGGGTACCAATTCCTTCGAATAACAGGAATTGACGTCTCTATGGATTTGCTTCACCAAAGCTGCTCCATCGGAAACGTATTCGTGGCGAATAGAAAAGAACGGAAACCCGGCTCCAAATATTTCTGATCGAATAAAAAAAAGGACAACAGGGAGGAAAAAGGGGAAAAAAAACAGGAAACCGCGATGCCGTCGTAACGTGTAAAACAATAACGTTTTCCAATAATAGTGCCTATACGCACGAAAAGGTTTATTTATCATAGGGATTAATGTATCGTAAATATTCCGCGCGAAAAATTGCAACATTACGAAATTGCACTCGAAAATTGGTGATAAATGAGTTTTCCTCCTGTTAATGGATCTTTAAGCACGGAAAGAAACTATTTTTTTTTCAAGAACGAAGAGAAATTGGCGCCGTTAAAAAAACGTTGTACAGAAATCGATTAAAAAAACTGCAAGGTGAAAAAATTTATCGGTTCGTAAATATTATACCTTGCAACGTGTTTTGTAAATCATATAACGGTAAAACAATCGATTCGAATAAACGTGCGAAAAGCCCGCAATAATTCAAACACTGCCACAAATTTCTTCTCCTTTTTTTTAGTTTTTTTTTTCCTTGTCAAAAGGCCGGAAAAAGGAAGTGCGATATCTCGAATCTTGTAATTCGTGTTTGTTTTATTCACGTTTTTGCTGTCTGCTTTTTATAATCCGTTAATAAAAATATGGGTTTGAAATATAAAATAGAGGAGAGTGTCCTCTCGTGCATTTTTGCCATAAATGGATAAAAGCCCACGCAAGATAGAAATGGCAAAATTACGCCGCGGTGCTGCGCGGAATGGAACTTGCAATTTTGGTAAAATCGTCCTTTAAATCCAAGATCCGGGACGTTCCGAATAACGAAATGAAAGAGTACCACGGAATGGGGAAAAAATATCTTCCAAATTCATTCGAAAGCATGGCGGAAACACGAGCGAACCCCTTGATGTGCAGGTCTCTTTGTGAATCGCGGCGCAACGTTGCACCGAGTGCAATATCGTTATTTGGGAAAATATGTTCACAATAACGGACGTAAAAAGTAAGAATATAAAAGAGTATCAAAGTCGAATGTTCGTTTGACCGTCTTGTATATTATACGATTTTACGTACAGAGAGAAAGTTAATTTGCACCGTTAATAAATGGTGTTTTAATATTTGAAGTACAACGCGCGGTTTCCGTAAGGTTCTCCGAAATGTATGAAAGTGATAAATGGAATTTTGAATTCAATTTCATTACTGAATTCTCTCATATATTATAATATTTATATTTCCATTATATTACGATTACAATTAATTTTGTATTACGCATAATTTATACCTGGAATAATTTATGGCAAACTAGAATAAACTTACATACAGAATTTATTTGCAAAGAGAGAAGAGAATCGTATATTTGAAAGTATTAATAGGAGGAAGTATGGTCACAAATAATTTAAGAGTTTTGTGAATAAATTACGATAGCATACGGCACGCGGCAATGACATGAATGGGATGGAAGGAAAAAAGGAAGAAACGTCAGAAGATAATATGCTTTTCCGCAGGATTCGTCCGCGGGTTAAATCTGAAATGCATGAGTCGCAGATTTGGCTCGGTTGGTGGATAAGGGAGAATGAAAGGTGAGCGAAAACATCGACCTTCTCATGAATTGGAAATTGTAAAAATGAGACTCTCATAGAAAACGACGACGTACCAGCCAACGACTGTCCGAGGAACCACTTTGTTTTCATAGTGAAAATAATGGAACACGAGAAATGCTATAATTTATGTCTATCGATTGTTGTCAGGATCCTCGTACATCTCAAGAACTAGAGTTCCATGGATGTTGCTTAATTCTTTTTGTCACTGTAATATATTGTTTTTATTATGACAAAGAATTTGACGTTAACGTCGAGATAAACGGATGCTGGATAATTATGAAAGATGATTAAGTCATCTTATTTTCGTTTTGGTATTCAGATTCTTGCTTCTGGCTGCACGTCAAGTTTTGTATAATTAAACAACTGTCAAGCCTGCTAAACTGTTCAATTTTTTATCATTTCTACAAAGTAATTTTATCATGTAGTGGTTTACATTAATGTGGTACATAGTCCTATATAAATCGGAAAAAATATTGATTATAATGCAACAAAACATGGTGGACTTACATTTCGTGAAAGTGAATTTGGAACATTGAGGTCATAATTTAAAAAAGTAGCGGTAAAAAAGTACGTCAGAAAACGTAAATTGGATGAGAAATTTCGTGAATGAATTGAGTTTTAAAGTTTTCCGTCTAGAACCCTGCGAATAACTGCGATATAAATAGTACCTAAAATGCAAACAAAACTTTGCAAACGGACGTTGAAAGATACGCGCTGATTAAACCGAGAATGATTTCCATGGCTGAGAACACGATCGATCACAGAAAGAGAGAGAGAGAAAGAGAGAAGGAAGTGAATGAATTTGTTTGACTCGCGAATTTATGCAGACGATATTTTGCATTCGGAGGATCGAATTTATGAGAAGATACGCGTATGAAGCGAATCTGAGAAAATACCGCGATACTACAGCGAAACGCGACCGGATGATATACTATTGAGGAAATTTACCCGGCATAAATGGATACTAACGACACGATTATACTGAATGTTCGAAGCATTAAGTACGATTTAAACAAACGGCTACTTGGTATCCGATAATAAATTGTCTATTTGTCCACGAACTTTCCGACGTTTGGATGAATTTACAACATTATACATCACGTATATCGAAAATACCTTCGTTCTTAACTTTCCTATTTAATACGAGAAATATCTGCGTTATATGTATTATATTATTTAAATATATTAACACTAGAACTACCAAACCAGTCAAAATGACTGGTACACAATTTTTTCCAAAAATTCTTCAAGTTCATAGAACAGCCATAGAACAAAAATTCTACGTCCATCACAAAAGACATAAATCACCGAATTGACCATCCTTTCCGCCACTCGATTCCTCCTTTTCCAAAGTACTTATTTAATATATTGAAATATGATAGATTTAACGCCGGTAGTTCTAGTGTTAAATAAGTACATTTGAAAAAGTGTTATATAAATATGCTAGTATATATTATCTATGATTTACATTTTGACAATAACGCTACATTAAACAAAGAATTAGATTTATAGCATTTAATTAAATAAATAAATAATATCGTTCACTCCCATTTACAAGTTTAAGATTAATTCTACGATGAACGAGAGCAATTATTTCCGCTTCACTGATCAAGGAGTACGGTAACCGTGGCTTGTTGTCAAAACATACTCGGCGGAGCTCGTCGACCGTAACCTACAGGTATCATTTCGAGGAATCACTAACAATAAGTCACTTCGACGCCCGCCTCGATCATATCAGTCTGTCCTCGACCGTCGACGAGTAATCAGTGCTCCGCGATCGGATTTAACTATTTTCATCTATAAACGCGTGTAGAATACTTTCGAAGACGAGATTCTGAATCATCAAATACCTCTCTTTTTGCGGTCTACTTGGTAATTCATCCCCAAAGTGGTATCAACCCTTACTTGCCAGCCGTATGTCTGATATCAACTACTGAAGCACTTTCACCGTTGCCACTCTCAGCTACCAAAGTAAAGAATCAACACGTTTCTCAGGTATATAGAATTTTTACTAACAATAAGATTTTAGTAGGTTTAATGAAACACATTAATGAAACACTACCGCAAAGGTTTAAATATCCTAGCTGGTAAATAAGAAAGACTCCTAGGAAGAAAGGGAAAGCGAGATGCCTAATTCTTCAGTACCCACGCGCATATGGCTACCAAATTCTCTTTCTAAATATTGCCTTCGACTTGGCTAGCTACCTGAACGTCGATTTTTATTAAACTTACCTCTTACGTATCAAAGAAATATTTAACACGCATTTTTTTATCGGTCTCTTTCTGTATTAAGGTAGTGAAAATGACTCCCTTTACATTAGTTCTATACTATTAATATTGTATTCTATTATTCGGAATATCCGAAATCTGAGAAAAATTTTTATTTTAAGAATTAATTCTGAGTTATTGCACACGCAGGGAAAATATGACTCGTAAGACAGGGATTAACACTAGATTTACGGAGCCAATTTGTCTCATTCAAAATTTGATTACTACGTATATAATATATTGGTTGGTTAATTTTTTAATAAGAAATCTTTTATTTCAATTGATTTGGAACTAATTTCTTTGCAAAAAATTCCCATCTTCCTGTATGATTCAAATTGGCTTACGTCAGAAAAATAGGTATATCAACATCCGTAAATCTAGTGTTAAATCAACTTTTACATCGTCAGATCACATCGCAATAGGACAAGATTTTCGCGACTTGGTCACCCATACAATTTATAGTTTATGCATAGAGAAGATGTAGTTTAAAGGCTTAAGAGCGTTTTCTATACAAAGCTTCCACCAACGATCCCATGAAGCGTGCTTAAATCTGAGCAAACTTTGAGCCCTGATTAAATTTGTATGTATTTCCTCATCGTGAGAGGCTCGTCCAAACATTTGCTGAAATATGTAACCATGCTTACCGTCACGTAGGAGGTGGGGGATGCTTTAATGCGCCTTTCAATTAACTTTTCACGTCGGATATAAAATATGCATTTTTTAATTAAAGTACAGATAGGAATTGCTTGATTAAATATCTCGTTAAACGCAGATTCTTAACGCGAGTACGATGTCAAATTGAAATTTGTGCTACGAGGTTAACGATGCTTCTGGCCGCGGCGATTTTTAATTAACGGATTCGACTAATTATTATTCACACGCCGGTGAGTAACTATTTTTAAATCGACGAATCGTATCTGTACCTTCGAGCTCGAGGAAGCGACTCGTGATTCCGGTCAGTTTCTCGTTTTTTTTTTTTTCAAAGAGAGAGATTTTTAAAGCCAGTACTACGAAACGTAAACATTTATTGTAATGGCTTTAGGAATACGGCGAAAAAAAAGCAGCAGAAAACCTTGGGCATCGATCGCGATCCGATCCATCATCGAATTGGAACAGAAGGTTTTACGACTAGTGAAATTTATATTGTTGTCGTGCAACAACTGGTCCTGTACAAAACATCTATAGGGCTGTTCGATGTAATAGTTTTAATAGTAATGCCTTCGTCGTAAGGTACTTTACAATTTCATGTAAAACTTTCACAAAAAAGACCATGTTTTGAAAATTTTAATCTAGAAAACCTCCATAAGTAGAATATTGTCCATAACTGCATCGAAAATTTATACAGCTCTATTTTACTAATCGTATTACCACTAAACCCATATCATTGGTCATTCCCGTAGAAATTTCTTCTAGAATAATAATCTCCACATCATCTTCATCAATCCATTCGCAAATACCTCGCAACACTTCCCAAAAAACACTCCCCAAACAATTACAACTTCCGACCTCACACGCCCCAAAAAACCGCCCCAAATCACAGCCCAAGCTCTAAAAACTCCACCACGAGCAACATCCCCAAAACCATCCTCAAACGTTCACCCCGTTTGTCTCAACAATCCCTGGCATAAAATTGACCCAGTAATTTCTCTCTAAAACTTCTACCCCTTTTAACCAACCCCATCAAAACTGCCAGCAATTCCACGCTTGCAAGAAGGTCCAAACGAAATGCCAGTCCGATGCAATAAATATTGAAATTCACAGAGTAACCGAACCCACCACCGGAAAGGAGATCCACAGACGGAAAGTCCGGAGGGGCTGAACAATATTTAATTTTGCACCTATGAAACGTACGCGCGCCCGTCCACGAGATATTGATTGGAAAAGATTTGAAATTCAATTGAACCGAGCTGAGAGCCGAAGGACCGCGGGTTTCGTTCTCGCTATCGACTGCCGTCTATCGATTTGCGCGAATTAAATGTTTGTGTACGGATTCGGCTGGAAAGCCGGCCAACACTTGGTTGCCGCATCGGCACCTGCATTGCCACTCGTACGTTTCACCCGTTTTCCTCTTCCGCTCACCCCTTTTCGACTATCCTCACTCGGACAACCCCTTTCTCTGGGTGGTTCGCTTCGCGAATTACATTCCCGTTTCTGGGCGAATTCGGAGGCGAAAAATCGGAATCCTTTACAAGCCGAAGAAAGGATGACGTGCCACGTGATGAACGAGCGGGCAAAATGATTTCGAACGGACAAACGGGAAGGGATTTATTGTTGGGAAGACGATTGATATAGACGGCAGTGACCGATAGTCCTGGTTTATTTGTGGAATTAGCAGATGGTCTCTCGTTGCTGCATTTTGAGCGAGGATTTTTTTTCTGGTTGATTTTGTATGGACAATTTTTGAATTGTGGATTTGAGGTGGAATTTTAAGGGTGAAGAGAAAAGGATGAGATGTGGATGATGTTGTGTTGGGATAATGTGTTGGGGTGTGTTTTGAGAAAGTATGGGTATTGTTTGGTGAACGAAATGGCACTTTGTTTTTGAAACGAGGAGAAATATAGGACAGCTGGATAGAAGTAGAACGTAGAATTCTTTTCACCTTCGATAAAATAATGGAGAAAATAACAGTTGCGAAAAATCTACCTGCAAAACACGCTACGTGTGAATTATTACATGTAATCACATAAAAAATTTGGGATTTAAATTTTTATGTGGAAGAGCGAAATATTTGCAGAAAAAAATGTCAGTGTATAAATGAATTATAATATAGATACGATTCAGATATTCTTGAAAAAGAAAATTACTTTCGTCCTCGAAAAAAAAAAGCAGGATACTGCAGTGGATAAAGTGCAACATCGTAGAGTTTCGCGCATCTGGTCAAATCGAATTACCTTCGCAAAAAAAGTTGCTCGAATTAGATGAAATTTCGTAGCCTGTAGCCGACGTGCGAAACGTATCGCAGAATCGTCGCAAAAATGCATTTCGTCGATCTGCACGACGAAATATTAAGTCGGCGAGCGTGAAGCCAAGATAAAGCGAAAATGTCCTAGCGATGGAAATGCAAATTTTTCGGAGGAAGTTGCAGGGCATGGAAGAAAAATTGGCGGATGAATATTTGTGAAGCGTACGTGGGTGACTATTGCCAATGTAAAAAGACAAATTGCCAACAATAATAGAGCGAACGAGATAAAAATGTTAAATAAAACGGTAGAAATTGAAACGGTCACGGGAAGGGAAGTGAAAATTGAAGGAAAAATAGGAATAAAGAGAGCAAAATAACCGCAGCTTCGTATGACATTCCATGAGGTAAAAAAGAAAAAAATGAGAAAACGAGAGAGGAGTAAAAATTCCCTCCCGTAATTTTCTACGATCGTATTTTATAGAACGTTAAAAATATTCCGATATTTCCAACGGTCTATTTTATTTCCGAAATTTCAGCACAACGTGAAATATCTACGTCGTCCTTGCGAATTATTCGGCACGATATTTTTGCCCATACGAATTTCGATAGATCCGTCATATTTATTCGTGATAGACGTCTCGCGAGCGATTTCTTCGTTGGCGTTCACCTCACTCTTCCATTTTCCATCTGTAAGATATCCGAAGGTCTTCGAGTGTCTCGATAGGTTTTTCGGGAAAATGAGAAAAATAAAACGTCAACGGCACGACGAGCTTTCTGTCTTTTCCTTGCAATCCAAAAGGCAAAAGTACGACACGGAAACGAAATATCGTTTTCATCGTGCAATCGTAGTGTAGCAATTTCGGAGCTTTCGAGAGATACGTCTCTCCTTCTTCCTTCACGAATAACACCGAGAAAACCAATTTTGGATAAAAACTTTACCCAGCGATTTATTTCTATCCGTAAAAGGAACTTTTCGGAACGATTCGTTCGTAAGTGTACGTAGAATATCTTCGTGAAAATGATCGACGATTTATTTTCTGCGAATACACCGAGAATTGGCGGTCTTCTCTTTTTCTTTTGGGACATTTATAATTTTACTTTTATCCCTTTAACTGTACTTTCCTTTCTGTTGAATAGTGACGATAATATATACATTTCAATATAATCGATACCCCAATAGATAATATACGTTCCATGTTTCCCGTATCTAAAGAATTCCGCAAAATTTCACCTGCCAAAATAAAAAGTTTCTTAAATTACAATGTAATTATATCACCGTAACACAATATTGAAATACTCAAAACATATTGTACAAATAAGACTTAAAATTTTAAAAATATCAGATTAAAAACTTCACCTACGTATTCTAGATTTTGTATTTTTGTAACAATGAAAAAAACAAAATGTACAACCTGGTAGACAAAGAGGTTGAGTTTCCTATCTTCTTTTACAATTAATAAGACTAAAAATCGTAATTAATCAACGATCAATAAATAATAAGAATCCCTTGCTCATACGAATTTCTCAACGGCAAATAAAGAGGCGTTTTCGGAAGGCGGAAGTATCGATTCCAGGCACGTGTCCTTCAGATCCTATTTCCACCGTCTTATCTTCCTTTCGACGATCTCAAAGGTGTGTCGGAGGTTTTCCGTGACGACGATAAAAAATGAACCAGTAGCTTCTTCTTTTTCTCTTCCCGCCTCTATCTTTCTCTATCTCTCAAAGAGTGTCTTGAAAAATGTTAAGACGAATCTGCAAAACGAAATGTAGATGATTCTCAAATATCCATGTCAATTGTTCCTCTCGTGACTTTAACACTAGATCTACGAGCTTGGAATGTGTTATTTTTAAATATCTTCAGCAAGTGTTTAAACAAAAAGAAGGATTAAGCGATAAGGAAGATGATTAGCTCATTTTTTAACTAAGATGGTCTTCAATAAGGAGCCATTTGAAAAATGTTGAAAAACCCATCAATTTGACATATCTAATGTTAACTAAATGTGGAAGGATTAACGAAGTACGAGAGGAACGTAGGATAAAAGAGAGACGAAGTAAATTTTTTTATCTTCCTATAGCTCAATAATATTTATCGCCTGATTTCGTTCGATGCAGGAAGAGGAGAAATGAATTCGCATTTTGCACGGTAGTAATTCCAAGGGTTGATTAAAAGGAAAATCGTAGCTTCAACGAGCTAGGAAGACAGGCTGGAAGAATTATTCACAGTGCGATGGAAGTAAAGCAGTATGTTGAATTAATTAACATTCTGGTATATATGCCGGAGCAATTTTCCCTTCGACGTGGTTGCCGTTTTTTTCTTTTGTCTTTCTTTTTCCCTTTCTCTCTAGCTCTCACCCTCTTCCTCACACATCGTCTAATTGTAAGAGATAGAAAAAAAGAGAAGGAAAAGCACGATTGCAATTCTCGCATGTACAATAAAACCACGATACTTCGTTTCGACCATAGTTTCTCATTTTCCGCGGGCAAAGCAACTCGCGGAATGAAATAACGAAACACAAGGCAAGTGTATTTTTGATGATCGCAGAGCTGAAACGATCTGTGCCTTTACACTGCTCCGTGGACACTTTATTTATGGATATGGATGAAAGTTTACCGTAGGAAAGTATCTCTTCACTACCGTTATACGACCTTTGCCTAAATATTGCTTTTTGGTTTTAGAAATTCCTTTTATTTTGATCACTTTACACTGTTGTTTTATATTCAATCGTAGAGGAAGATGAAAGCAATTTTTATAAATGTAGTTTCTAAGTTTAAAACTAGAACTACCAAGGTGGTCAAAATGACTTGTTCCTTACTTTTTCGAAAATATTTTCAAGTCTATAGGAAAGCCGTAGAGTAAATATAGAATTAATCATCTTCTCCAACTTTTCATTCGTTTTCTAAAGTATTTATTTAATGTATTTAAATATAATAGATCTTACACCGGTAATTGTAGTATTAAATTATAGAATTCTTCATCTTAGAATTGATTTTGATTATCTTATTGTTGAAAAAAAAAATTCGGAGGATGGTTTGGTAATATTTCAATCGAATTATACCGCGTTCTTGGCCGGAAGTAAATCACAGGGAGAAACTGGAGAACGGAAATGATTTCGTACCGTAAAACTCATCCACGAAGACCGATAGAAGGAAGAGGATTCGAATCATTCCAAATCTAAGACGAGAACCCGGGGAATTGAAGTTCTTTCGGAACTTTGGAATTTCTGGGAGATGGCTGGAAGCCTTTAAAAGTCTCAAAAACTCTCGCATATTTTGAACCGTTCTGTACCAGGCAGAAAATGTTATTGGCGCTTAATAAGCGCGAAGAATAATTTTAACTTTTGCAGTCGAGATATTATATAAATTAGCAACGATGTATAATAATTTTCTCACACTTTTAGCTATTATTCAAACTGTTTTAAATTACGCTTTTATTACTGAACTTAATTGGGGTGAAATTATTTTGACTAAAATTAACCCTTTGAAACTCGAATTATGTTTCCAATTTCTTGTCTATTAATTCAGATTAGTTTCATAACACTCTTTTATTCTTAGATTTTAGTTTGGAACGATAAATGCAATTTCATATGTTTAAAACCTCTTTGATTAAATACGAAGTTACCTAAAACATAAAATAATTATAAAGTCTCAAGTTTAATCTATTTTATCATGAAATTAATTATAACAGAAAATGATATTGATTATACTTCGATTAAAAACCATCAAATATTAATACCATCGTAAATTCCGATATCACAATTTCAAAAATCAAATCCCTTTAAAATCCAGTACTTTTCACCAACAAATAAGATCATGGCACGTTTCTAAATAAGAATTTCATATTAACATAAAATAAAATGAAGATACGTTTAAATATTCAAATTTTCTCGTAATTAAATTTAAATGTAGCCTTCTCAAAATCAAGTACCTCATGATTCAACCAAAACCTCACCCTCAAAAGAAGAAAAACTCTAACACCCTAAAAGAAAAAAGAAATTCCACCACTCTTGTTCGAAAAAAGCGTCTAAAGTACCATTTTAAAGCATACTTTGTGCTATAACACGCAACCATCGCAATTCTCTATGGCGTGTCCCCAAAAGATTGGCGCGTGTGTACACGTATCACGTGTACGGTGGCCGTTGGGCGAAAACGCAATATTCAGCGACTTATGGCAATATCGCGACGTATTCAAGGGAGGCCGCAGGATCACGTGTAACCATAGCCAATGATACGTCCACGAGCACGTGTGGTTCTTGGTGATTCGTGTGTGGTACGAAAATTTCATAACACCCTGTTCAACGGAACAGGGGTGTCTCTTTCACCATCCTTCTCTGGTCTGTTTCTCCTCCTCGTCTTCGTTTCACCGTGAAAACTGGAGACAAGAATTTCCCTCGTCGAGGAAAGAAACCGTCCTGGTGATCCTTCATCGTGGATATTATGCCGTCGTTTTCGCTTCGACGTTGAACGCCTTTTTTTCTCAGCACTATTCCTCATGGAAGATTTTACGATGATTTCTTTGCTATAAGAGTGGACGGTTTTAGGTGATATTTTTATGTGATGGGATAGTAATGGTTGAAAATTGTCTACGAGAATTAAATCAAGGAAGTAAAATTGATGGAAAAATAGTAAGCATTGTTAGAGAAAAGTTGGTTTTGAAATGTACAAAAATAGAAGATTAAGGAAGCTTTTAAGGAGTTATGGTAATTGGTGAGATAAAGGTTGGATTCGTAAATCAGTAGACCCGTGTACAAATTTCCTATTACTTTTGAGACATTTTTCCTAAAATATTAAGTGTATTACTATCTTTTATTACTAATCTTAGCAATTTCTATAGTAATTAAAAGCACGTGAAAGTAAAGAAAAAAGGATCCTAGGTAAAATTGCCAAAGCAGTCGGAGTCAAACACAAAGAAAAGAAAGCAGGATTGTAGAAGTAGCTAGGATTAAGAGAATTCGTTTGAACGAGATATAAGTTGCAATAGTACTTTGTATTTTTCTTATTTAGAGATTGCATTATTAATTTTTTTAATATCTCTGTGTTACCGTTTCTTTAAGAATATCTTTTTTCGTTCGAGAAGTAGCAGTTGCAAAGGTTTTTACCGTTGCAAGCTACGGAATGCGACGGGAGGTTGCGTTGGAAAGTTTTTCGGGTGTTATTTGCAGCCGTTCGGTATTTTCTTGCTGTGCAGCAGTGCACCTCGGATTTTCTCCAGTTTACAGAGCAAGAAAACTGCTTTTTAAAGGAGTGAAGAAAGAAACGATAACAAAAAAACTCACATCTTACGTAACTTCCCTTATCAGAACAAATACTCCCAAAATTTCTTATGTAATCCATGATAATTTTTTCTTAACCCTTTGCAGACTGATATATTTTGGAAAATAGGAAAATAATCATTCACTTAACGATCCAAAACCACCTTCGAATTAGAACATTAGATTATGAACGTACATAAATTATAACTTACTATTTTTGTAATCATATTTCAACGGTTGTATTTTATTTTCTAAACTTTAACCGTTTACTTAACAGTATAATTAAATTTGTTCTCAAACCGCATATGTAAGTCGCTAGTCCTCAAAGAAAAACAAATAATATATTAAAATAATAAAACAATGATATATCAACTATCCATTGAAACTATATCAATCCAAATAAGTCACATTTCCAAAGAAAAAATAACCATTCCAACGACAATACAATAAAATCCTCGATCAACAAACCCGAATTACATCCACTATCTCGGAAAGGAAAAACACACCCCCTCGATTCGGAAGCAATCGAAATAACAGATAACCCAGAGTCCAAAGAAGGGGGTAGGAAAGAGAGTTTCCCAAAACGGGGCAAATGAAATTGCAAAAGGAAGAGGAAACTCGAAAGAATCCACCTTCGATCGACAATCGGCGGCCGAAGAAGTTGCGGAGTATCCTCCCTCTTATTCCGTGCAGTTTCCCAAAGTGTGGCTTACCCTTAACGACTGGCTCGTTAAAGTCAAGCGGATTTAGCCGAGTTGCCAGCAGAATTGCTGGGAGATGGAGCCAAGAAGCATCGGGGAAGAAAAGAATTCAAAAGGAAAAGGAAGAGAAAAAGGGGAGGAGAAAGAGGGTGGGTTGAAGTAAGAGGGAATGCGAGAGGGTGGAGTCAACGGTAGAAAAGACGTACGAGAAGAAAAGAGGGAGACATTTGACGGAGGTCAAGGTGAATAATCTAATCGGCAAGGATGGCCAAGTCGCCGTCTGATCCCTTCATTAGGGTAAGATTAATCGACCCTCCAGAGACGAGATGAATCGCGAGGCGTAACCGATTCGATTCCCTCTCGAGGTTATTCGTGCGATTAAAAAAGCGGATCGGCTTGCTTTCAATGCAAAGAAAGAGAAGAAGATCACGGGACACCGTTTTCGCCCTGCTACTTTTCAACGCTCGAGAGCACCTTGAGTGCGACTTCTCGAAAAATGGCACAAGGCGATGCGAGGTTTCTCCTTCGGAGAACGATCGACGGGATGCAGCTTTAGAGAGAGAGAGGGTGAAAGTTACGGATGTGGTTGAGGGATGACGGGACGGAATTATTTCAGACGACTCTTTTTTTTATGCCGAGAAGAACTGGGTGAAATTTAAGGAGAACGAGGCAGAGTGCGCTGGAGGAAGTTAAAGAGTCGGCGGTTATATCTTTATTTTAATGAGAGATTTAAAAATGAATATTATAATAATTTAAGCGTATCGACACTTATGGTTAATTATTCTTAATGTAACAGATCCTGTAACTGGTTATGAAATTACAGTAATACTTTCTGAAAGAATTGTATGAAATTGCCACCGTAACATGGAAAACAACGTACAAGACAGGATTTACTTAATAGTGCTCAGAATTTTATATTTTTTTTTCACTGACTCTACTATTGTAGAGCTAACATTCTTCAATTAATGTACCGCTAGAGGGATTTATCTTCTGCAGGAACATTAATTGAAAAATGTTAGTTCTACAATAAGCGGTCAAATTATCGGGCCAATGAAAGAGAAATATAGAATTCTTATTTTATATTTCTGTTTCCCTTATTTGTCCGCTCATTGCGGAGCTGATATTAAAATCGTGAAACAACTGTTCTTAAATAAATGTAACCACGATTTCTACATAACGAAAGAAATGTAAACATTATTCAGTTAGGCCACTTTCACAATCAGTTAGACATAATATATGATGGGATAAAGTAGCTGCCTAAAATGTCCATCAGTCATTCGACGTTCAATCGAATTTATTCTCCCTACGATTGTATTAACATCGTAAGAATCATAGTATCCAAAAATTGAATAGAGTTAACCATATAGAAACGATCGTCCCTGTGGAACGATTTAATACCTAATCGATCCTTCAACTTGTAACGTTTCAGCCGTTCATGGTGCCCCTGAGAGTACTGATGTTATTAGGGGGTGGATTGCTGGCAGTCTTCGGAAGTGAGGCGATCGAACTAGGGGGTGCCGGACCATTGGCAGTAGTCGCAGCGGCCTTTGTCAGCTGTTACTTCTGGCAGAAGCAGGGTTGGGAAGTAGAAGACGTAAGTATATTAACGTTACGAAGGAACACTTATTCTACTTTTAGTATTCGACAAAGATATCTTTAATCCTAAGTGAGAAAACTTCGTTTCTTTCTGCAACTTTTCGGTTTTTGCTCATGTAGTACTTTTACCTAGGATTGTATAACTTTAAACTACAATTATACTAACGTCTCGAAAGACTACTTATTCTATTTTTAGTAGTCGACAATGATCTTTTACATTCTAAGTGCAAAAATTTTGTCTTTTTGTTTAGTTATTCGATTCTCAGTCCTGTAGTCATTTTACGTAAGACGTACAAATTTAGGGTAGAGTGGAATTACTAAAATAGTATATTAAAAATGATAATTTTTTTAAAATCTTTGAAGTGATAGAGATTAGAATTTGAGCAAACTAATTATAAATCCGAGCTATCAATAGCCACCGTAGCCATTGTGAAATATATAAAAATATACGATCAATAGAGTTATTTTGCTTATATGAATTAAGAAAGAGAAATGCAAAAATGTGCAGGAAAGTGACGCAGAAAGTCTAATGAAATATACAGCGTAATTAAAATAACGTCAAAGCTGAGGGATGTCTGTCGCAAAATGCAGAAATTAGAAGCAGTACCTCAGCGACGAAATGTCAAACAGAACTACCGTCACCCTCCATTAACCCTTATTTGCCAAGGATTAACCGTCCTCAAAGGCTCTGTGTGGAGAAACTTAAATACGGAAATTTCAGCATGACTCGCATGTTTGAAGAAAAATTCCTAAAAAATCCCCAACCATTGCACTGTATTTAATCTTCTCTTCCCGTAAAGGTACACCGTCCCCCGACTCTTCAATTTCTCCACCGTCCAATTAGACCACTTCTACAATACTCAACATAAATTAACTCACAACAATATCATTAAAAAGAACTGTCATTTTTAACTCTTTCCTCGTATTCCTCCATCTTCAACTGCAAAGAATAAAACAGCATTTCAATAACAAAAACTCATCATTGAAAAAAGAAATATCTATCCATTACAATTTAAGGTGTTTAAAATTATAATTCCTCCAAGACAGCGATGGGAAACTTCATAATCAAATTCACAACGTGCAATTATTCAACGTGGACCAACGGAAGTGTTAAAACGCGAAGATAAGGAGCACGTAATTCGCGATCGAATCGTAATAACTCCAGCAGCGTGAAATATTCAAACCAGCAAATAGTTCCAGTGTTCGTGGCGGCTTCGAATTCTATGTGCCCCATAGGCACGTACCAATCGGCATGTCGTGTTCATGACCTGGCACGTAGCTCAGCGTATTCTCCGTGACGTGACTGTAACCAGCACCTGTCGATATTACCGACGTATTATGAGCAGCACACCTCGCATTCACGTAATTCGTTTCACCGTGATTGCTTTGACTCGTTAAATCTTCGGCTTTGGCCCGCCTGAGAAACAAAAGATCAATCAGCCACTTCCTTTCATCTTCTCTTCGTTCTACTTCTTCGTCTAGAAACGAAAGATGCTGGAATATTTTATCATAAATTTGATACTTTTAGCAAGCAGTAAGAGTTTTTCATGTTCTGTTGAACATTAACTATTAACACTAGATTTACCAAACCAGTCAAAATGACTAGGTGCACAATTTTTTCCAAAAATTCTACGGGTTTATGAGAGAGCCGTAGAATAAATATTCTTCGTCCATCGTATAAAACATAAATTACCGAATCTATCATCTCTTCCGCATCTTAATTTTCCTTGCTTTGAGGTACATATTTAACATATTTAAATATAGTAGATTTCACGCTGGTAAATCTAGTGTTAAACTTTAACTATGTATTTACCAGCTAGAGTTGTTAGTCTTTGATATATCACAATAATTAAATTGAACAATGAAGCTACTAAACAAATTCTAACAGCAGGTTTAAAATATTCTAAAGGAACACATCAAATAGTTTCAATTTCCTTCATTTTCTATATCCACCTCAATAAATCTTCAAAATGGTAAAACATTAATAAGACCATTAGGCTGATTATAATTCTGTTATTGTTCCAATTCGTCCGCAACAGGCAACATTTTCAAAACAAAATTTTTTCGTCCACTACTGTTAAAACAGTACAAACGATAACTCACCCTTAACCCCGAAAATTTCTCCGTCGTTCTAAACGGATCGAAATTCTGGCTTCTCGTCGCATGTTTTAGCCCGAAACCGAAGTACCGTGCAAAGGCAAAGTAACTAACCCAACCGCAGTGTACCGTTAAATTGCATCTAAGTCAGCGTGTCTGTTACCCTCATCTTGTTTCGAAACTTAAGGGTGGAGGGAGAGCAAAACATTCAACTATACGACCGCTATCGTACTTCTTACCCCGGTACATTGCTCCCATTGCGAATTTTTCCCATTTAATTACATCTCGCGGTAGCGCTAACGAGAATGCGTTACAACCGTGTATCTTATTTGCACGACTACAACAGCAGCTGATGTCGACAATTTGATACTGTTTTGAGATACCATGTAACATTTTTTAGAGACAATTTCACGAAAATACGCATGTCTGGATATGGTAAAAGCCCGTTGAGCGAACGTTGATCTGCCTTTCTGCCTCGTTATGTCGCACGCCATTACATAATATAATTCTCGTTGGAGATTCGAGCGATTAAATTATGCACCACAACAGACGCTAATTACGTTCATTATGTTGACGTATTACGGTATTAAATATTATCGAAAAACGTGGAAATATTCGTCAACCTAATATCACTTTATTTTGAAAACGATTCGTGGATAAATGTAAACTAACATCTGTATAAGTAACTACTGTTATACGTGTCGTTTATACTTTACACTTTGTTATTATACAGTCATTTGAGCAGATTGTCCATCGGGGAATTTTGGAAAAATTAACAGGTGTGTTTGATTTTTCAAACATAATTCTTAACCTGGTACTATCGAGGGGAACTGCGTGAACTGATAATGTCCTGCTTGTGTTAGGTATCTTGGTATCTTATAAATCCGTAATTCTACTGCTGAAAACGAAAATAAATACAATGAGAAAAATTTCGCATCTTTAATGCAAATATTTAAATGAAAATTCGTACACATCGCAATTTAAAAGTCCTATGAATTTTTATTGAATCTTACAGCTCTAGTTACCGGTAACCCCCATTACGTTTAACGCGTTGAGATATATCTGTTCTAAAACAAATTAAAAATCTAAGAATTTTCTATAATAATTTTAATTCCATCACTGTCTGTAGGCGCCTATGAACATTTAATAAACTTCGGTTACAATGAAACAAAGAAGCACGGACGCTCAAGAAAACGAACAAAAAGTGATCACTTTGGTCGTTTCGTTCTGCGCGATAATAATCCTTCGCATTGCTCCGTGAAAATTGATATCCGGATGCACGAAATACACGATCTTTAATATTTTCCCGGATTTCATCGTAAATCCTTCGACTTCTCGACCCGGCACGTACACTCTCGATGCGGCCAGCAAGCGATATCGAAATACTATTCTACACCTTCTCGTTTCATTCTATCCGGCTACCTCTTGATTGTCTCAGCAACTGTTGTTTCGATTACAAAATTGATTTTCACGCTGATTTTAATATACACACGATTGGACACGAATGCACCCCTAGGAAGTATAAATAGTGATCTATTAATTATTTAACACTAAATCTACCGAAGTGATCGTACTGACATTTCCAAAATGTCTTTTAACTCCTCGTCTTGTAATAATAAATTACACTCGTAACCACAGAAACTTTAAAATATGAAATTTAGTAGTTTTCCAAAAAAACCGTAAAGTTGAACATACCAGAAGGTTAGATTACTGTCAAATTATGTTTTACTTTACCATATACACTATATATGTTGCTGTAAATGTGATTAATCTAGTCATTATGTATAATCAGTATAATTTAGTAAATGTGATGAATTCTTGAACATTTGTCAAATTAGTTGGCGAGTCTGCTTTAGTTTTGGCTTGTTCCCTTCAAGGGCCAGTCAAGCTCGCTGGCGACAGCTCCAGGTATGGCCTTGGCGGAATCCGAGTTACCTCAGCCATAGGGTAGCAAACCCTTAATGATTCTAAGGGAAAAAGGTACCTCAGGGACCTGGCCAGCTTGCTGGTCAGGTACGGGTTTGGCGAACCCGGGGTTACCCGAGCCACGTGGACAGAAAGTCTGCAAAAGGTGAAGAGAAGTGTTCTTCACCTTGCTGGTCTGGATCTTGAGACTTTTTTCTGGGACTTCGATCTGGACTAGGTGTAGATTACATCTCGTTTAGATCGAAAAGATTAAGTCTCGTCGACTCCCACACTCTTCGGATTACGCGAGGGGGTGCGTAACTGTATTTTCCCTCCTGAGAAAAAAAAAGATCTGGGTTTGATTTGGGTGTTGGTGGTAATTGTATAGTGAATGGAAATTATATATAATAATTATACAATTATAAATAACCAGCAAGAAATTTATATTTCAGGAAATAATTTTGAGTTGTTGCGCACGCAAGTACAAAAGAAATCGTAGGGCACGGGGTTGAGATTCATGAAACTTCTGGCATTGTTTTTCAATTTTCCACGTCTATGTTACTGACTGCAAGCGATTTAGTAGGTCAACTTTTTGGCATCCTTTGATTCCTTTCTTTTAACGTATTTGCTTGACATTTCTACCCAAATTGTATGTGTGTGAATGTGTGAAGTAGGATACAGTGTATGTATCGCGTGAAATCGGAAGAAATGTCGATCGGCGTGAAGAGGAACGCCATGTGGAGAAAATGAATCGAGAGTTGAGTGTGAACTACCAACGCAAAAAGAAGTCCGATGAGATTACTCCCTCCGATTTCTATTCACCTGTCTATATACATCCATATCCTTTATTCTATATCTATTATATAAAGCTCAAATACCACTGACTGACTGACTCATTCATCCACTCATCACGAAATCTCAAACACCACAGAACGGATTGCAATGAAATTAGGAACGTACCTTTCCCTTGGGTCTTAGGTGCTCACTAAGAAAGGATTTTTCAAAATTCGAAATTTTAAGGTTTTTTTTTAGTTTCGATTAAACCCTAGCGAAGCACGGGAACTTTCAGCTAGTATTCTATAATTGATCAAGTATATTTTAAACAAACATAAATCCCACGTAGATCTATTTAAAATTAGTGATTTAAATAGATTTATCTGCATAAACTAATATAATTAAATATGGCTAATCTAGTTATTGCTAAATTAATCTATTTAAATATAGTTAATCCACTTGCCTTCACATTCATCTACATAAATGTGATAAATCTAACATTAATATACCTAAATCACTGCTTTAAAATTATTGAGTTCAAAGTAAACTTCACTTAAATTAAAAAAACATGATATGACACTTCCACTTAACATTATAATAAACATTCTTTGAATTAAATTATTCCCATCATACAAAAAACAAAATGTAACCCAACTTCGCGACCCAAAGAGGGTTCCAACCCTCGATGTTGGAGCGTTACCTCCATCGTCGAATTCCCGCCTCGTTTCCTGTCTTTATGGGGATTCAATGGAAACTGTAACGCATCGAAATTTCCGCTGGTGCATCCTGAACCTTCTACATGGTTCGCTCATGGCCATACCTTTACGGTATCCATAGGAGACGTAACCTGCGAAACGGCTCGCAGATTCGTCCGATATTGGAATATGGAAATACCCCATTGGATGTGTACGTACACTTTCGAAATAGCTGGAATTGGTGCATTCCTACCTCCTCTTCGTTTCTACATATTTACTGCCGATGTTTACCTGCTATCGAGATTACGTAACGTATCTTCCTGCATATTGATTTATTTAATTTCATTTGAAACGGTGTGCTCTCGCATAACGCACTCTGTGCACGTGATATGCTCGAGTGGGTTACTCGAATGGAAATCCCCTCATTGAATGTTTGTTATTAAATGTGTCCACGTGATTTATGAAAGTGCTGTGTATAGAAATTAATTACTGTGGATGTAATAGCGCAACTTCGATTCCGCGTTTATAGGTATCATTTTGATAGGAATTTACGGGAATTTAATATAAAAGCATACAAAAGATTTTCACGGTTAAACGAATGTGGATGGAAACTCTTCCATGAGAGCATGTTTAACTACGCACTTTTGCGACTCAAACGAAAAAAGAATCATCCCGCTATGACCCCTAGAAGTCGAGAGACGGAAATTCAAAACGAAGTCTGCACCGCTTCTCTGGCAGGAATGACCCTTGACCCAGGGCCTCCCAGAAAATCGGACACCATCGGCTTTAAAATTAAATATCTCGGTTCTCACAGGACCGATCATGATGAGACCGGTTTCTACATCTTCCTTAGACTTCAAGCTTTCAAACTACGTCAATAAAATGGTCCTTCAACGATTAATTTTTGTACGACGCTTCCGAGAATGAAACAAAAATCTCACATATATAAACAAATATAGATGGAAACTCTTCTGTGAGAGCACATTAAACTAGACACTTTCGCGATTGAAAAGAGAAAAGAATCATCCCGCTATGACCCCCAGAAGTCGAGAGACGGAAATTCAAAGCCAAGTCTGCACCGCTTCTCTGGCAACCATGACCCTTGACCCAGGGCCCCCCAGAAAATCGGACACCATCGGCTTTAAAATTAAATATCTCGGTTGTCACTGGGCCGATCATGATGAGACAAGTTTCTGCATCTTCCTTAGACTTCAGGCTTTCAAACTAGGTCAATCAAATGGTCCTTCATCGATTAATTTTTGTACGACGCTTCCGAGAATGAAACAAAAATCTCTCACGTATAAAGAAATGTAGATGTATACTCTTCTTTTATAGAAGTGCTACCTGTATTAAATTTTTTCGCTCCAAAGATGACGTTCAATGTTTAACGTTATCTTTACATATCGAACCGATTTTCTCGCGCAGGAACGTGAACTTTAATCCAAGGATCCAGTGCTTTATATTCCAATCGCAAATTTCCTGCATGCCGTATAACATAGCTTTTTATCTTGGCGATGCGAAAATTTCATGAAAATTGCACAGCGTCGTGTTAATATCTTACGGGTCGTAAAATTTAGATTTAATTATTTCTACCGGTAGGGAAAAAAAGTGGCATGTATCCCAAGGGGTTGCGTCGAAACCGGGCGCGGAGCTTACTGCGAAAATTTCGCGGAAATGAAATAAAACTGTCCGCTAGGTGGAAAATAGAAAGCATAAGTACTCGGACGTTACTGGATGACCAAGGAAATTCTTCTTCAAGCGAAACAATTGGGCATTAAACTCGGTTGGATTTAATTAACACGAACAAGCGTTAAAATTTTTATTATTTCTTGAGTATTTTTACGACAACTCTGGCCGGTTGTTACACTCATCATAATGGCAATAAAGGATTCGAAGGAAACCGAGAAATTCCTGAAACACTGACTTCATAGTGACCGTAGAAACTGCTTTAATTGCATCTAAGATTTTTAATTTATTGCTCGAATATTTCACTTTGAGATAACTTCATCCTTTGCCGTTTAAGAATTCTTGTAAACGGTATTCTTATAAAATTCCCTCTTCTCTTTCCCCGCAGTAAAGCTTCGCTTTGCCCTTTATTTTGATGCGGTATTTTAACGTTCTCCTCTCCCTTTGTGTTGTACTTCAGTAATAAAACAGCGTTTAATATATCTTAAATATTCCTTAAAACGAAATCAGTAGAAAAAATCATAAAGTTCAGTATGAAGAATTGTTTAGAATTAATGGAGCATATAAAAATAACGTTTTTAACGCAAGATCATATCAGTTTGTGGATTTCATCACTCCGTCGATTGCGATGCCGTGAAAATCTGTTAAAGTTATCGAAACTTTATGGAACTTTGATCTCGCGAGTGGTAACTCATGGTAAACTGGATTAAAAAGTTCTCCAAAGTGAGAGCACATCGAAAATCCATCGTTTGATGTCGAGGGATGTAATTTTTATTTTAATCCTCCTTTTCTTGCGATATCAGTTAAAAAAAGATAGAGAATGAATGGAGATGGATGCTCTTTTTCAAATTTCTTTTTCCTTTGGGTTTATTCAACGACGAGCGGATTTGTTGTGTTCCATGTACTCGTTGTAGATCATCGAGGAATTTGATTGCAAAAATGCGGCACAGTTTTCACGGAATTTTTCAAAAGGCTTCATCTACAAGTCCATGGATTTAATTTGAGGCTCTCATGCATGCATCAAAGGCTGTCTTTTGTTTCTCGCAGCGTTTAGGATTTCACTTTAGTCCTATAAACTCCGTCAAAGATATGAACAATCTTTATTGTTTATCGGATTAGCTTTTCCACAACTTTTCCTCGTTCGTTTTACACCATTTTCTGTGTGTGCGTTATACAAAAACGCACTAATATTACCACATATTATCTCAATGTTGTGTTAATAATAATTTTTAGTGAAATTTAAATATAAACGATCCTCGTGAAGTTGTATTTCGAAAATTCCGGGTCACGGTACATTTTCAAAAATATGGAAGTCCATCTTTCCCACTTCTGTTTGCGAGGCTAATTGAAACGACGTTATTGGAGAGAAATTGATAGTTTTGAATGAAGACTTCTTTACCTACTTTTACTCAACGCAGTCCTCCAATCGGTAAATCGCTTTTCACAAATTACTGTACTGTTATTGAGACTCTAGATACATTAAATTTTCTGATTCAGTACGGTTAAGTATATAATAGGAACCTTTAAATTAATTCTATGCTTAATAGAATCATTCTAACATATCTAATATATGTTGACCATTGTTTATAACAATTCAACAAAACAAATTTTATAAAAAAAAGTTTTCTAAGTACTACGGTCATATCGTCTGAGAACTACCATTTTATGTTACCATTTTAATTCTATATTAAATGGATAATATATTAAATAGTAATTTATACAAAATTTCCCAGAGGTAATGGGAGAAGACCTAAATCCGAGCTCGCTAATTGCGAAACTGATAATAAGCCTTTGCTTCCTTGTTCACCATACTCTTTCATATTTCTTCTCCCAACGCTTTGACCATAGAAATAATAATTTAAAAAAACTCAGAGGCTATAGTATTTTCTCAGTAATTGAATTTCTGCACCTTTAACTTGTTACTATATTTCTCAACAAAGAATATCTGATCATCGAACATTTGATTTACCACCTGCGAGCGATACGCGATGAAAATTCTCAAAGGAAAAGAAAATGGAAAAATCGCGCGCTTCAACATCACTTCCTGGACGTTAATTTTGA
The DNA here is from genome assembly GCA_910591515.1 of Cerceris rybyensis. Lineage (NCBI taxonomy): Eukaryota > Metazoa > Arthropoda > Insecta > Hymenoptera > Crabronidae > Cerceris > Cerceris rybyensis. Next base: position 12,791,449 of record OU342799.1, read on the forward strand.
TAATAATTTTCCGCACGGAAAACCACCAACGATGAACGAACAATCTCCACGAAGCATTTCCAGCTCTCCTCCTTTCTTATTAATTATTTGAGGAAGTTATCGGAGAAGCTTCTGGCGGCAATACGTTAAATCGTGGAGTGTACATAATACCAAAGAAAACACCTCGAGCCTGCTGCGTGCACTGAAAGGGAAAATTGTGCTATAATTTCCTTCAAAGACTCTGCTAATGGAGGAAAGGAAAAATAAAACGACGAACGTACTACCGAGAGAGCCTTTACAGAAATCATTATCGTCGTTACACCGTGCAAGAGTAATTTATACTTCCCCTCTTGATACTTAATAATAACGACAAGAAAATAACGGATAAAAAACATTAATTAAACCTTATTTACGTCCCCACGGTACCACGTCGTTCTCTTTAACGTTTAATCTATATTTCATAAAAACCAACCCTTAACATCCCCTTTATTCGTCGCGCTTAAAAAAATAATCATAAGCTGCCAAAGAAAATTGCCAATGCTACTCATAATAAACTACAATTAACACTATATTTATTGGACCATTTATTTTAATCCATTTCGAATTTCGCAAAAGAAATCACAACACTGGCTTATATTTTTACGAAATATTGCATCGAAATTAATTTTCTTCCTATGTTTATTGACTCCTCTCAGTATTATTAGGAATATAAAAAATGTCTACGAACCCAGTATTAATTAATAATACCATGCGTATCCAAGACCCTCCAAAAAACGACGTTCAACCCCTACAATATTCACATACCGCAAAAATACGATAAAAGCAGAAGTATAAAGCATCCAAAATAAAAAAAAAGAAATGTAATCTAACATCCGGTAATCTAAAACAGCACAGTTCTATCCGAGTATCCGGTATTTATTTATCTTCGATGGGAAAATTTAGAAAATAGTGGGCAAAGCAAACTTGCAGGATGTCGCGAGAGGAAGCGACGGAGGAAGGACGTTAGTCGTAACAGTTACCGGTTCGCTACAACTTACAACCTGCAACGTCCTCTATCCTCCCCTCGGTCCTTGGTTACTTCCCTTAACTTAAACTCGGCCCGTGCAACTACCAGGAACTAAGTTTACCTCCATTTACCAAGCCGCTAAAAGGGAGCCGCGAAGGAAAGGGTCGTCTGTCGGTGCATTGCCGGACGGAAGGTTCGGTGAGCGCATTGCCAAAGACGAGGAACATGGATAGATGGGTGTATTCAAATGTGACCCCTTCACGCTGTGCTTGCAGCAAAGATCTCTCTACTCGGTGAAGGGATTTTGATGGATTTCGCACTGAGCGGGAGGATTATGAAAGTGCATTTTGCGCTGCGCTCGATGCACTCGCGAATACATTGATACTTGCAGGGATTGAAGGAGGATGAATTTTGAAAAAGGAAATTCATGGATGTGCTGATCGATTCTCTGCGGAGAAGTTCGCTTTGATGCTGGGAATTTCGGAGGAAGAATTAATGGTGAGAAGATATGGTGTGTGAGGAAGTAAAGGCTGGTATAAACGACTTGAGATTAGTGTGGTTTAGATGTTATCCTTCTCTGTTATCTCTGTTAAATTATTCCGAAATTATTATTACATATCATAGCTTTGATGGTACGAAAGCCACTTAAAATAGTAAACTCGAAGCGAGAAGACCATAGCAGTTAATTGGACTATGGTGGATAAGGGGGTGAAGACTGGACCTTGCTGCGGATGGATTCAAGTTTAAATCCTCGTCTACCACCTGTTTAAAATTATTCCTAAATTATTATTTAACATATCGTAGTCTTGATGGTACGGAAGCCACGTAAAATACGAAGTCTTCTAATCAAAATGAGCATAGAAATTAAAATGGCTATGATGGATAAGGAGGTGGAGGTTGGAATCTTTCAATCAGTGGGTTCAGGGTCAAAAGCTCCTCAACCATTTGTGTGAATATATTCGCTAATAACTATTTCAACATATCATAGCCTTGATAGTTCGTAATCTACCTAAAACAGTAGATTCTAGCCGCCACAGTAGCTGCAGACAAAAAGACATAAAAAAAGGAATTGACGAAGCCAATAACACAACGGCGAGGATGACACTGTGTTGGCACAAAATATTATAGCGTTTTGCACGTGGAATACTTTTTACCTCGTGTAACATCATTCAAGAATTTTTATTCCATAAACTATCAAAAACAAAGAGTCATCAGTTAACATCCACCTTCTGTCAGAAAATTCGTTTAAATTCGGACGCACTCCAACGTGTATCATATAATTGTAAAAAGTTACCCCGTTTAAATTTATAATAGACAACATCAAACGATAATGCACTTTCATGTCAGAGCGAGAAGAGCATCATACGACATCGATATTGCAAACGATAGTGTACGTACACATACAAACCTCGTACAATCTTACAGGGGTGACAGTGAAAGATAAAGGGCACAGGGAGGAGCAAGAGAGGGAGTAGAGAGTAGAGAAGCAATGCGATCGAAAGAGAATAGGAGCGGTTCGTAATTAAGTACAGGAGGTTATATAATGAAGTTCGCCTTCCTCGAACGACGATCGATTTCATTAATTATGCGAAATACCGGAGCTCACGGCGAGGCTACAGGTCGCTCTGAAAGCTCTCAGAGAGTCGCTCCAAGTAAAGCGGAAAAACGAGGGTGTGGAAGGTAGAGGGGGTTGATGAAAAGAGGCTCGAAGAAAGAGGAAAGAGAAACTCGGCCGATTCGGCGGGAATATAAAAAAAGGACCTGGTAACCCCTAATTAACTTATTCAATCAGATTTAACGTTAATTAATGCATACCGATCGACGCAAACATGGAATTCGAACGTGAAACGTGGCTATAGATTGTCCCTGGTCTTTCATTCTTTGCTTGTCGTACAATGAGATTCTTTTGTGTATTAATGACCGATCGGAAGAAGTCATTTATTCGCTGAAAGAAATTATGACGGTATGGGTCAGTGTTAGAGAATTTTAGAAGAATGAATTTCATATTTCCTTGAGAATTATCGCTGAGTTGGCACGATGAAGAAAATCATTGAGAGGCTTTTCACGGGGTGTAATATTTTCTATGCGAGACGATAAAAGCGACGACGCGTTGGCTGTGGTATTAATGGGGTTGATTTACAACGCGCAAGAGAAGGCAGCCTGTTAACTCGAGGTTATTAAGTAAGGCAATATCCGCAGTGAAATATTAATGATATTGACGATCTCTCACGGCTGGTCGAGGGTCGAGAAAGAGGAAGGGACGGAGGACGAGGGGTGGAGAATAATAACGATACTTGGAGTGAGGTAATTGCATCGCTCGATGTAGTCAGAGAGACGTGAATTTGGAAAATAAGTCTCTCCACGTGCGTCATAAAAATTGTGCTTGACGTCGTTCAATTATTAATTACGATGACTTAACCGTAATTATTATATTCGATGAAGTTTAAAAAAAAAAAGAACGTCGATTGTCAAATTATATCGGGCAAATCAACACCACAATTTTCTTCGTGTCGTGTCCAGGTTTGGTCGTAATTAAATTGTCAATTAAAATCGCAGGATTTCGTAAATAGGATGAAATAAAATCCGACTGGAAAGTCAGCATCGATTAAAATTGATATTCTCCGTTTTTCCATGTTAACCGATTGTATTTTGATGGGAAATTTTACGCACAGACAAATAGCCTGTGACGATAAATGGAAATTTTTTTTTATCCGTCCGACTAGACGAAGTCGTCACGGAGAAACATGGACAGAGAGAAAACAAGAAAGGATTTTACGACTTCGTTTTATGAGCAGATGAACGACACGACGCTAAGTGGCTAACACACGGGAAATTCGAGTAATACTTGTCTAAAAGAGGCTGTTAAATGGGTTACGCGATACGAATTTGGAATGGAGAGACGAATAAAACGTCGATGTTAAATTCCGTGTTATCCGTTGTTCGGTGAAACCTTTCTCGATGTAAAGTAGGTGACCCAGTTCGTACAATTGATAAAAATATCGGAATTAGCGATATAAGAACGTCGAGAATTCTATTTCTTTTTCTTCGACGAAATCGGCCCAAAATATTTCTTCCATCTAATCAAACCGTAAGGAAAAGTTTTCTGTATTGGACCAGTTAAGAAACTGTCTTCATAAATCAGAAGCTTGTTCATAGTTTCGAGCAGAAAAAATTGAGAACACTTCTCCTTGTCATTAATTCATATGTCTAATTAAGGAAATTTAAAAAATACACAAATTTAAATGTGAGGCGAAGAAGTCTCACCTAATTTGATTTCTACTTGAATAAACAAATTGATCTTCGCTGCAAAAATCTTCAAACACATCATAACAGTATCCATAGTATTGCTTCCCAAAAAAATTCCTCATCCTACAAAAAGCAACATAAGTAAAATAAAATATTCTTATTATTTCCTTTAAAAAATTAAACTTTGAAATATTAGAGTCAAGTATCTCAGCATAAGATCAAATCTCAGGCGAAGAAATGTCACCTAAGTTGATTTCTACTTAAACAGAGATAATGATCCAATTCAAGAGTCAATTTATGTACAATTTATATCTAAATTATAAAACATATTCCCAACTATAACAAATCTTCAAACACATTGTAACAATGTCCACAACATTTCGTCCCAAAAAATTCCTCACCCTACCAAAGGCAACATAAGTAGAATAAAATATTCTTATTATTCATTCAAAGAGATTCAAATATATTATTTTTTAACACTAGATTTACGGAGCCAATTTGGCTCATTCAAAATTCGACTGTTATATTTATAATATATTAGTTAGTTAATTTTTTAAGAATACATTCTTCATTTCAATTGATTTGGAACTATTTTCTTTGCACAAAAATTCAATTTTCTTGTATGAGTTAAATTGGCTTGCTTTAGAAAATTAGGTATATCAACATCCGTAAATCTAGTGTTAAATATTAGAGACTTGTGGCGCTGTCAAGCATAACAGTTCATATACGTAAATTAAAATCTTAAACGACGGAAATAAAGACAATGAGATCCAATTCAAGAGTCAATTTAGGTTCAATTTATATCTAAATTATAAAACATTTCCCCAACCATACAAAATCTTCAAACACATCGTAACAATGTCCACAACATTTCTTCTCAAAAGAACTCCATCGTCATCTTACACCTCTCAACCCTTCTGTTTCAGAATCCAGTGGCAACAGCTTTCGAGATCTTCTGGATGATCTTCGAGCCCATTCTCTTTGGTGTGACAGGAACCCAGATCAGAATCGACGAACTTGAGGGAAAAACCGTCTACCTTGGTCTCGCTTGTCTACTCTCCGGTATAGTGATCAGAATCGGTGCAACTGTTCTCGTAGGGATCGGTTCGAAGTTGAACATGAAGGAGAAAATCTTCATCGCTTTATCCTGGATGACGAAGGCAACCGTTCAGGCTGCTCTTGCTCCCGTAACTTTGGACGAGGTCGATCCAAACGATGCTGTGCAAACTGGTTACGCTGAGACCGTTATGACCCTCTGCATTCTCTCGATCTTGCTGACAGCTCCTGCAGGAGCCATCATCATCTCTCTTTCAGGACCAAAGTTGTTGACGAAGACGACGGCGCCAGTCGCGCCGTTGGATGGATGGAGAAACCGTAGACCCTCGATTCGCGATATTTCCATCATCAACGAGGATCCAGACCTGGAGGAGACAGCAAACGAGAGGAAACCTTGAGATAATAGTGACGAGTATCAATCGTGTTAAATCTAATCTTCAGATTGAATTGTTACAAAGACGGATATAAGGTGTTTTTGCCAAGTGGAAGAATCGGTATTGTGCCGTTTTAATTCCCTTGCCAGTAGATAGAATTCTGATTTTGACTGTGCTTCGATGAAGTTGTATGGTAATAAGGACGATGTTTGCATGATCGCTCGTGTAGTCGGACTTCTTTAAGTACTGGTGAATGGATGCAGACTATTTTAGCAGTAAGTTTGAGAATGGTTGTGATAGGAATGCAGCAGCCTGGAGATTTATTTTCTTCTGGCTCCGACTTATCGTTGAATTGAATTTCGTCCGAGAATTCCGAGGATCCACTTTCGCGTGGTTTGGAGAACGTTACGAAGAACGTTCTGTGTTTGTGTTTGCATGTGAGAGGAATTGGATGCTGGGGTAATTGATTAATTAGTTTATTGTTGTTCTGTTGTTGTTATCCACGAATTTAGGTAATTCACAGGATTGTAAGGTAACTGAAGGATGTTCCTGCCGTTTGCATGAAAGTATTCTTGGAGGGAAGCATAGGTACAGCTAAATATCTTTTCTTTTTCGAGAGTTATTGCGAAAATTGTGTCATATTTTAATTGTTTTTTTGTTTCCTTATTAGGATGGAGAGTAGTGAAAATACGGCATGATTGTATTAATTGAGGAATTATAAGAATTATTTAAATGAGTTAATTATCGTCTCATTTAAAAACGGCGAATATTCAGATTAATAATATTGCAAAATGTATGCGACTTTTGAAACGCTGCAACGAAACTTCGACGTAGACTTTTTCGATTAATTTTACTTATTCCGTGTGAAATATTTATTATCGATATCAACGCGAAACTGCACAATCATGAAGATTATTCCAGCGCGAATCAGTGATTCTTTACGAGGAACAAAGAGCGAGGAACAATTGCACAATTCATATTAATCATTCCCCGAGAAAGTTGAGCAGATTCATATAAAAGAATCAGTACTAACTTTAATATTGTGTAATAAATAATAATTTTTAAATACATTCGATAGACTTTATCGTGAAATGCCCTCAAATATCCAAGCTTCTATTCTTACCACGTTGACTGCCATCATCGATGATCGATCCTGTATTCCAATATTCAATAACATTTAATTGCACCTGCAACGAATTCTTTCGCATCGAATCATCGGTAAAAGCCACTATCCTAAAATAATTTATAAATCAATAAATCAAAAAACTACCCTTCTAACATCCTTCCATCCTTGAATAAAAAATTTCACAAAATTCCCCGTGGCAGTTGGCACGGTAATAATTTTCATGGTTCCGACAATTTCATCGTGAATTTTTCGAATAATTTCCCTATGCAACGAAATAATTCTAAAATTCTTCGTCAGCCGACGAAACTTCCGCTCGACTCGAACTGCATTATTGATACGCGTTTACCATAATAATTCCCCACACCCTTATCGAAGTCGTGCACATACGTAACAATATATTTTTTTACAAAATCATTTTTCTACCAGTTCCTCGGCAATTTACGGAAGAATTTGTAGAATATACTTCCGTATATTAATTAATACGGAACAGAAGAGAGAAGTGGAATGCGATAGGATTAGACGGATCGATTAATCGACTTTTCACCGTTCCATTAAAGACGATTAGACTCGATGCACGTTTGGTATTAACGAGCTAAACAATAATCCTCTGATTGCTCGTGTACAGAATGTAGTTGCACGGTGTTCTCCATCGAAATCCATGGTAAAGATGTTGCCATAAGTTATCAGCACTTTGCCAGTATTTACGAGCAAATAAGTTAACACGATACGCTGACACGACTCTCCTCGGATTCAGTGTGCAGAATAAGCTAGGAGTTCAACGAAGGAGGAGGAAGTTGGGTCAGTTTGCCGTCGAAGGGGTTAATCTTGACGCAGTGAAAGGCATTGGGGTGAAAATTCGTCGATTAATCAATTTCGGTGGATAGAATGTTAAAGGAAGTTTGATTTAAGGTGAGATATTTGCGAGTGGATTATTGTGAGGATGATAAAAGATATCAATAGATTATAACATGAAATGTACAAGTATTAAAAATAATTGTTAAGCGTTTCTGTTTATTGTGTTGTATTTCCTAGCTGATTAAGAATTTTACGATGATTGGAGTGGCGAGAAAGATTTTGGGAGTAGAGGGATATTTGGAAAATATTTTTAGTGGCTGGAAAATGTTTTTGTGGATTTTATGTATGAATTTTTATAGTAGTCTTTTTGGCGGGAAACTTTTATTCCAGTTTCTCCATTTTATTTTCTTAGTTATGCATAAATTATATTACTGTAATAGTTCAATTGTGGAAGAGCTTTTGTGTGTATTTTAGGAAATTGATGAAACTGGAGAGAAAGATGAAGAATTTGGCAGAGAGAATTTTATGAAATTTGTTTCACTTGATTGACAACTTTCGAAAATAGTTTCTACGGTAAAGGGTTAAGTCATGAAAATAATGTGATATCAAAGATTCTTGAATATTTTCGATTATTTTCTATTCTCGTTTCTCGCGATCCTCTTCGAGAAGGAAGAAATAACGATTCTCGCGAGTCGAAGACGATGGGAAGTAACAGTGCGCGTGGGAAACAGGAAAATTAGTGAAAAAGCATGGAGTTTTTGAAAGGGTGCGAATCTTCCAAGAAATCCTCAAATATAGGAAGGAACGAAGGTAATAAATTCGGGATGAAAATAAATATGGAAACTTCGAATTGGAGAAAATCGAAGTTCTATTTCTAATATTTTCAAACTTGAACTTTCCAAACTCAAAAATATATCTTGCGAAATGTAAGTATGCGAAAGATAAATTTAAAAAATTTATATATGCTATAAAGTAGAAAACAGCTAAAAAGTACTATTTACCATAGAAATAGTACAAAAATTTTAATTACTTAGTGTTTTTATATAATTAAAATCAACGTTAGTTAAAAGTCAAGGATGACACAGGTGATTCGTTAAAAACAATATCAGTAATAAATAGTTGCCGTTCATTAAAAACTTCAAAGCACAGATTGAAGATTTATTTAGAAGCAAACAAATTCACACCTTTTGCAAAATAATCATTTATACACACGCACACATATATATACTACATATTATATACAATTTCCAGCAGATCTATTGTAAAAATTACAAGTTACAATTAAATTCAGCAATCACACCAAACTTGGCAGGGCAAATGCAAGAACGATTTTGCATTTGCGCAAAATTCTAATAACATAATATTAATATTTACAAATGATACGCTATACAAAGTTAACAATACGCTCGTACATAAACATTATTTAAATCTGCAAATGCATACAAAAAAATACTTTATTTCTCTCAGTATTACGCATAAAGTTTCAGTACCAGAAATAAAATCTCTCTTCAATAGCAAAAATAAAATCTCGGTATCAGCAGTTGAAGCATTTGTTCAATGTCATCATAGGGGGACATGAAAAATTTGATCGTATCGAGAAATTTAAGAATCATTCGCGACGTTCCGCCGATTTCACGATAGAAATACATTTTATGGCTTACGGACCATGAAGTGGTACCACTTACGGTGCATATTACAAAGATCTTTTCACCATAATAGGATTGCACCCAAACACGAGCACATTCGTTGAATCTGCACGTAAAAAAATATACTCTGTTACCTCTCGATATGTCGAATAAAAGTTTCTTTTTAGTGTAAGAAATAAAACTCGGTTACCGGCGATCAAATTTTTTTTTCGCGACATCCATAGATGATCGAGGAACCAGATCTTTATTTTCGCGAATCATTCGCGATATTTCCCTTGTCTCCTTCGATTTCGTGGGAAAAAATAGTAAAACTTGCACTCAAAAGAGAAAATTGTAAAATTAGCACTCGAAGGAGAAAATTGCAAGAAATTCTCTTACCAGAGAAAATTTTAATATTAGTAAGCGCAAGGGAAAATTGTGAAATTAGCACTAGTCAAAGAAAATGGCAACATTAGCACCCGCGAGAGCAAATTTGAAAAACTTGTACTCGAGAGGGAAAATTACATAACTTGAACTCACTCGAGACAATTTTAAAACTTACACTCGAAAGAGAAACTAGTAAAATTGGCACTTGGATGAAAAGATTTGCAATACCTGCACTCGCTGCAGATATTTACAAAACTTGCATTCATATAATAAAATTGTAAAATTCGTACACGCAAAAAAAATGCAAAACTATCCCACGAGAGAAAAGATTTGAAAATTAGCACTCACGAGAGAATATTTGCAAAATCAGCACTCACTAATGAAATTTACAAAACTTTCAGTCATTAATGTAGATTGGAAAATTGGCATACGCAAAGAAGGATAAAACTGGCACTCGAGAGATAAAATTTGCAAAATCAGCACTCACTACTGAAATTTTCAAAATTTCCAGTCATTACAGAGAATTGCAAAATTGCCATACGCAAAGAAGGATAACACTGGCGAGATAAAATTGCAAAATTGGCACTCGCGAGAGAAAATTGCAAAACTGAGATTCGCAAGAGCACGAGCGATATTAGTATCCTCTTTATGACACACGAACTAAGAGTGTCACTCGTTGCTTATTACAAAGTACCTTCCCTTCGAACGCGTTTAACGTTGTAATAGGATTACACGAGCACAAAGATACGCGCACGGTTCCGTTGGCATTATCAGTTACCGCGTGCGAACGAGAAAGCCCCTTTGATATCTTACATCGAGCACTCGATTTTGTCTTGGCGAAATCCCAAGAGCAAAGACCGCGAAAACGACCGAACCTCTCTCCCATGGATGTTGCCTTGACTCCGTGAAACTAATAACCCTCTTTTGAGTATTTGCCGTGCGTGATATCCGAGAATAAAAGGCCCTCTTTTGAGGTAAATGTTGTTTGTGATAAGAGTTAATGATTCCATTGGAAGGGACACAAGGATTGTAGGAAAGGCTAGGATATTCTGAGTTTTATTTCTCGTAGACTTTAAGAGTTTCTTTTTTTGATATTTTTTTTTATGTAATTTTACTATATAATAAAATATCAAGTGATTTTGAGATATTCTTGTTTAACCCTTTTAGTGCCGAGGGAAAAAATTGATGGAATTAATAACAAATGTAATTGCGAATAAAGAATTGTCATTTGGCGATAATTAAGATAAAACACGTAATATAGAGCATAAACTGTGTATTTACAATTATCTATCATAAAATTACTAATATCGTATTCGAAAGTGAATATTAACCCTTCGATATCCAGTGTTAAACTATTGCTAACGACGATATATCGTCGTCCGGCACTAAAAGGGTTAATAATGTTAATTGTTAGTTTTGAGAGTGTTTAATGATAGTGTTAGGGGAAGTTGATCGATGATATTTATGGCAGTATTCAAAGTGCACGAGTTTAATTCACTTTGAATTGAGAAATGTAATAGTACTCTTTTTGGATTACGATATCCTCTGCAATTTGAGGGTTTTCGATAACATTAACTTAAAATTAATAACAAAGAGGAACTTAAACTAAATTGGAAAAACTTTAACATAGAATATTCTCTGTGAATTTTAATTTCTGCAATTAGAAAACTAGTCCTTTAATTGCATATGGTGAAAAATATTCTTCCGAATGCGAAAATGAAGGGGCTGAATTAATTCGACACGAGTTTCTTACAGTGGAATAAATCAACGAATCCGTCGACAGATATTCGCGAAACCTCGGCGTAACGTCGAGGGTTGAGCGTGAAAATTTGAAAATAGGCTTTTCCTCGGATGGTAAAGGTCGATTAATTACGAATCGTTTGCGTTAGCGAAAGCTCAATTACGTCTCGTTTGGCTGGAATTTTTCCAGTGGCTTCCGCGGCTTTGAAATCGTGGAAGCGACGGCCGAGCGGAAGCGAGCGAGATTAAAACGAAATGCAGTTAGCCGACTCTTTTTCGGGCTGCTTCAATTTTTGAAATATTCGCGCCGCGTTCTTTTACCCTTTTCAGGATCCAGCGAAACGGGAAATTCGCAAGTTACTTAGAAAACGCCGATGCTTTGCTCGCATTCAACCTGACGATCCGTTAAAGGGCCAATTTTTTCCGAGTTCGCCTCGAATGTACCTTTAATTATCGAAAATACAAGAGATTTAAGAAAATTCACGAAGAACACGTAATATCTATAAGATTAAATAAAATGTAATTGATTCAGGTGATAAGACTAACCTAATCAGAAAATTGGAAATGAGAAATGGTACCAATTCATCCACCTCATCGTCTTGATTATACGCTGAAAATTCAAAGCACATAGTTTAATGAGAAATATTCTAAGAGCTTTTCATTTAGATTAATTCTTCGATCTATAACAATTTTAACTCGGTTTGATAACGCATATATAAACGAAACGCTAAGTACCATTTTAATCCTAATTATATTTCTTCCCGCCCGTAACGCCATACGCTTGGTACTCCTTATCTCAGTCGGACATTAAATCACAATCGAAGAAAAATACAGTTTTCCTCGAACTCATCGAAGACCGCAAAAAAATAGTGTTCTTTCAGCGGGCAAATTATCATCGCCGACGCGAGAAGCAGTCTTTTTCTGAAATTGACGTACATTTTGGTATCACGGTGCCGTACTAACGGCGAAAGTGGACGTTAAAGTTGTACTGCTCACGCTTTTTTTTACTCTATATGGATCCTGTAGAGCCGTAGTTTCCTGGCTGTTGAGTTTCTTCTGTTGACCGAAACCGAATCTTCGTTTGAGTGCGACAAAAACTCGGGTTTTGAGAACGAAGAGGATGAAAATGAGTAATCCTTGAAGGCAGTTGAGAGCGTCACTGGCATAGAAGAATTCCTGGTGCAACATCGGATTCTCGCTATACTTGTTCATGAAGAAGGATATCACCTCCATCACCCATGATATTCCCATTACGACGAACAATTTCATGTTCATTATTAGCCTGCGTTTGTTAAAACAGAACATACTTGTGTTTAGAATGCTTAAAGACTGAAAAAAGTTATTACGTTTTCAAGAGGATGAATCGATGCTTCTCAATTTAGGATATTTTGTTAATTAAAATGATTACCGTCGTGATAAACATAAGTGATGTTATATACTAGTAGATTCTGATCAGATTGGTATCTCTATCTATTGAAATTCTGACGTCAAAAAATAATCAATTATGAGAAAGTAAAAAAGATTCATAGGGGTTGAAAATGTCATCGAGGGTGAAATATAAAATTCTCGACAATCCTTAACACTAATCGAACTAACAGTGAAGGATAGATCCAGAAAAAGAAAGAGATTGTAAATAGGAGAAAGGGATAGATAGGAAAAAATAGTGAAATAGAAAAAGGGACAAGTATATGAAACAGGAAATAGGGGAAGAGGGGAAAGGATTCGATGGAGAAACAGGAAGATATCGAAGTAAGGAGAAGGGGTAGATAGAGAAAGAGAAACAGTAAAATAAAGGAAGGGAGAGGTCTAGAAAAAGGAAAATAATGAAACAGAGAAAGTGGTAGATAGGGAAACAAAAATAGCGAAATGGAAAGAACAATACATAGAGAAAGAAAAACATAGGAAAATAGAGGGAGGGACAATAGATGTAATAGTGAAAGCAATAGGCTCAAACAGAGTGAGGTATTGAAACAGAAAAAGGACAGGGTCAGTAAAGGGAGATAGTAAAACAGAGAAAGGAGTACGTAGATAGACAAAGAGATAGAAAATTTGAAAAGAGCGATAGATAGAAATAGAGAAAGAGAACTGTGAAATAGAAAAAGGGATAAATAGCAAAACAAGAAAATTGCGAAACAGAGACACGGACAGGTCCACAAAAGACAAGTAGTAGGATGGAGAAAGGGGTAGATCGAGAAAAAGGGAGGGAAATAGAAATAAATACGTAGAGAGACTGAAAGAGAGAGAAAGTATCTTCATCGAATTCCGCGGATTTCACTTTGGATCTATATTTACAAGATAGTCGATAAACTCACTTAGTTTTGTCAGCGTGAAATCGTTTGCTCCTGGGATCGGATGGGTCGGCAACCCTCCTTATCTCGGCTTTCACCTTACTACAGTGCACCGACGTGAGAACGAAGAACACCACATTGGATATCAGCTGCATCGTGATCGGTCCTATGAAGAAAACCAGTTCACCGTACAGGCCCGGATACTCTGGAAAATCGATGGTTTTACGTGAGCCTCTTCGTATATTCCTGTCCGCATATAGTCCTACGATACTAAAGATATGCCGCTATCTATTTCCTTGTTCTTAATATTCCCTTCTGACACGTGTAGTTTCATTTTAGCATAAGTTTAAATCGGAATATGAAAGATAAATGTAACAATTTCAAAATCAAATTTTTACAGATACAACGCGAAAAAATGAAACGGTGAGAGCCTTGATTTTTGAAGTTTAGAGCAATTTTAAAAAGAGTTTAAAGATATAACTATTATAATGAAATTGATTGTCGATTAGAAATATTTTTATTTGAAAGTCCCGCGGGAGATTTCTAGCCCCTATATGGTTTTTCCTGTGACAATATAATCTCGATGAAAACGATTGAAATTGATCGGAAACCTATGGAAATAAGACAATTAATGCAGCATTTATAATTAATATAATCCAAAGAAAAACCGACTGGATGACAAATGAAATACGTGCGTCAGAATATCGAATAATTTATATTGATATACATCGATGGACACGTACTCTGCTCGGTTTTCCCTTGTTTATGTAAATTTTCATGCTCTACAGTGTCGAATGTATTATGACTGTTTATGCAGCATAGCCAACGTGTGTAACCGATATTTTACACATAAACAATGACGATTTATCGTGCAAGCTTGTATGGGATAATTCGCTGTTATGTTTGCTGCTTCCTTCTGTCATGGTATTGCAAAATACAACGTTTAAGTTCATACTTTCTGTTAACTCAAGCAAATTCCTCGACAGTTCTCTCGTTGAACTATAATTTTATCTGCATTTATTATACAATCTCGTTTCGAATTATTTTGTCTCAATGCGCCGAGGTGACAGAAATTCTGCACTCCATTGCATAATTTTGACGCTTTTTAATTATGATGACAGCTATAGAGATATTTTTACCTTTTTTGTTATAGAACTTATAAAACGTTTTAAAGCTTTGAGTTAAGGTTGTTTTAATGTGGACCACAACAGTTCACGAAGAATGGATAATGGAAATTAGGATTCTGGCGAAATACGATAGAATTTCAAATCCCAAGCTACAAAAAGAAATTCATGACATTCATCATTGTTTTGAAAATTTGTGTTGAATCAACACTAGAACTAGCGGCGTGGAATCTACTATATTTCAATATATTTAATATATTCTTTGTAAAAATAGAAATCAATAGGTGGAAAAGGTGATCGATTCGGTAATCTGTATTTTATAAAATCAACATAGAATATTTACTCTATAAATATCCTTTAAACATTGAGAACTTTTGGAAAAAAATTGGCGACGAGTAATTTTGACTTGCTTGGTAGTTCTAGTGTTAAAAAAAATTCTTTATTTTGTAAAAAAAGTTCTTCTGGATGGTTCCTTGTCTTGGCAGAAATTATGATATGTTCTGATAGAAATAATTGTCAATTAAAATCCGATCGTGTCTTTTCTCTTTGTTAATTCGCGTAAAACATATTTTCTCATAATCCTCGTGGGATCTGTACTTTGTTCGTTTAGACGAACGCGAAGAAACGGCAGTGAAACGTTCCCATGGCAAAAACAGCGGTAGTTCCTACTCGTCCTTAACGAGCTGCTTCTTAAAGCAGGATTCGTGCAAAACCATCATCTACCGACGCGAACTAATTAGTGTAATTAGTTGAAAGCTCGACACCCTTCTAATAAGATAATAAAGGAGTTCGTAGTTCGAGAACTTTCATGCGGATTTTCGTACTGTTCTCATTGAAACGTATTTCGATTCGAATAACAGAGCTATCGAATGTCGTACAATGTACTTGGCTAAATTATACGAAAACTTTCGAGAGTAATTTCGAAAATTTTGCAATATTATTTCACCATCCGGACTTCATCAATGTTCTCGAACTTTTCGCAAAAATTCATCGAATACGAAAAAAAACTGAAATTATTATGAAAGACCACCTACGACAACGAATCACATTTCGTACGATATTAATATGAATTACGAAAAATGTCAAAGAACATTATGTAAATATGGGAAGCAGTGTAGCTTTTTTGACATTGATTAATGTAAATTTTTGCAACGTCATGCATTCGTATTCCGCGGACGTTTACTAAATCACGCTTATTTCGTAAAATCGCAGAGATCACAATCTACAAAAACTGGCCAACTATGAAGACTTACAAACATGTCTCGAATTCGCGAAAGTTATTTCGATGACGATTTAACGAAGGAGAAACGCTTAAAGTTTTAAAAATTCTGTGGTAGAATAACAATTATCATTCGTGAGAATGTTAACGGTAAAAATTGGAAAAAAAATGGAAGTCCTTTGGTAAAAATTTTCTGGTTATTAATTACAACGTTGTCGGCACAAGAAGTGCAAAAATTGCAAGAGAATACTTGCGTTGACTCAATATTTGATCTGAAAGAGCACGAAATCCGCGGCCACAATTTGTGCTTCCGGCAGGCGAGAAATCCTTGGGGAATCACCGGGGTTGTTCTTTTAACGAAATCCTCTCCGCATTATGCCGCTTTAATTCCGGAAATTTAAGAACACCCCGGAGATTTTTCGCACTACCTCGACGCCCGAAATTCGCGAATCTCGGGATGCGCGTTCAACGAGCGGCATAAGCTCTGCGATTTATTATTCTTTTTCCTTATTTCGCGGATTATATTAGGGTGCTGAATACCAGTTCTAATGTGACGAAAAGAGGGTGTATCATTCTTCAAGAGGAAACATACTTTAAATACTTTTTTATTATCATTCATGCAATAGCTGCCACGTAAATTTTGTAAAATTTTTATAAAAGTTATATCTTACTTTCAACATCATTTAAATGTTACTTTGCAGTAATTACAGAATGATACTATTCCATAGAAATTCTGCGAAGTGGCTCAAAATTCACTGAATCATTTAAAAACAAGATAAATATCTTATCTATTAAAGCATTTATTATTTTTTAAACGGCAAATATATTTTTTCGACAGTTAGTTCTGTAAATTATTTCATCAAACGATTACTATTTTGTTCATGACTGTGGCTTTAATTTTCAGTACAATGTAATGACTTTTGAACCATTCTGTGTAACTGTTCACCCCTTGCCGTACGATCTCTTTTGTCCTTGCGTGTGGAATAGCTCATAATTAATTCCTGAAATTAAAAGTTCTGACTGATTTCTGATATTTAACTGAATGCAATATTAGTATAGAAATAATTTCATCGTTCCATAACCGAATGATATTAAAAATTTAATAACTTTTTGAAGATTTCAAAATTTCCTATTCCATTTACCATGTCGCAAATGTCACCCGTTGTTGTAGGCTATAAAATGAAGACCAGAATGTCTTGCAAATTCTTATGATTTTCGAATTGAACTATTGCAATACATCTTAAATATTAGATAATAATAGGATAACATTATTAATTATATAATGTAAGACATATTCTTGATAGTTTAAAGCAGAATCTGCAAAATTTCCCTTGCAACGTTCCATATTTAGAGCCGTTTTTTTTCGCGACGAGCTTTTTCTAACCTCAGACCATCCTTTCTGATAGAAACCACATCGGTGTCTTATCGATGTTCGTAAAAGCGAAGGTCGACGAAAAGAGATGATAGACTTTGAAAGGCCGGGGTTAGGTCCAAATGGCCACTTGGATTTTCATTAACAAGCTGATAGTGCTTCGTGAAGCCCGAGGAAAAAATTCATCAAGATTTTTTTACGATAATATTATCAATCAGATAGAAAAGCTATTTGAATAAAAATATAAATGCTAAACTGATTTCACATCGAAGCTATTAAATTTAAGGTGCTTAAAAGTTCATTATAAGATTATAATTTTATTTAAAGCTCTTCTTTAATAAGTTTCCAAATGCTTTTTCAATGAATATTCCTTTATAACAAATATTTTTTTAATTGGCAACAGTGATTACGAATTTACTATGAGTAATGGTTTACATATGTTGGAAACTCTATAGGTGAATAATTAAAAAGAAAATTTTTATTTAGATTACAAATTTATAATAATTATTGAAAAATTTTATAGGAAAGATCTTTTACTGATTTATAGTTTGAATTATTTTATGGTCTACCAACGATATGGTAGAGTACCTTTAGCATTCTTGATATTTACCTCATTAATAAGAGATATTAAGGATGTTTTATGATAGTTGGAAATTTTTCAAATTTGGGGCATTCCATAAAGATGAAAAAGGCAAGCTCTTCTCGGTCTACTCCAATAAACGCCAAAGTATTTCGACGATCGATTGGCTTACTGCTCGCGAAAGTCAGCCAGTAAAGTGCAAAACTTTGCGACAGTCGGATAAAATTTGCGTGATCTTTTCTTACCAGGATAATTCGTAAATTATTAGGAAAACTTCGTAATTTCGTTATGCTTCATAATCTGACATCGCGAATAATTGAAGCCGAATCTGTAAGTCGTTCGCAGAAGCATAATTGAACTCGTTAGCGTGACTTGGCGTGGATGCTAATTGCTAAAGAAATGTGAAGAAGGCCATTGAGAACTTAAAAAAAAATTGTCTCTCAAAATTGACTTCAATATATTTTTTAATGAGCAATTTTCAAAAGAATTCGGATCAAAAAGAATCAACACTACTAATCAAATATTTTAATCTCTGTATCTCATTTTAATTTACCTTCCAAAACTCCATTTTTCATTTTCTCAAAATCCCCTCCTCAAATCTCCACTAAAACTCATTTGAAAATCTCCAACAAAAACTCTTTCAAAAGAACAAGCCCCAATAAAATTATCAAAAAGTCAAAAAATGGACAAAAAGAGAAATCATAAAACACGATACCAGCGTGATAAAAAAAAATTCGTGTAACACAAAACGTGTTAGTTTACTAGAAGCTTTACTTTTTACTTCCAACGCGAAACGCTTTTTGCCGATACAAACGAATCGGGGTATCATGGAAAAATCGGCGAACGAGCAATCTATCCGGCGAGCAGTACACCGCTTATCGTTTCCGGTCGATGACTCACGTGTGAACCAGCAGCTCGCCACTCCGATATTTGGACTGAGATAACTCGGTAAAATCTCCGTCTGATCGCAGATGATGCAGAGAATCGCAACAAACGACGATAGGCCCCATGCGTAGAGGCAATAGATGAGGAATCTCTTTCTATGGGCACGTCCTCTCGTACTGCTCCCGCGTAAACCCCTGGAAACGAAGAAGAATGAGTTTAAGTTGGGGTTTTAGGGGTATGGAGTTGGGAAGAGGGTGGATTCTTAACACTGGAACTACTGGCAATATTTCTATTATATCACTGCAAATCCAAGTGTGTTATTTTAAAACACATAAACGTATTATTTCCTTGTAGTCACTTTTTAGACGTTTCCCGGTGTGTTATTATTTAACACAGTACATGTGTGTAATTTTAAATTGTAAATATAAATATATATATATATAGGTAAATCAATTATTTACAGAACTGAATAAAATTATATTAAATATTATTATTATGATTGTTCAATATTTTAAAAACATATTATATATATCATATATAATATTATATATCTATTAAATAACACAGTCGTGTAAACGACTCGATGAGGAGTATGTATATCAGATATTAAACTGATAAGAACAGGTACTACACATTTTGAATGTACTGGATGAATACTTTGGAAAAAGAGAAATCAAGAGGTGGAAGAAATAATGGCTAATTAACCGAGCCGGTCAAAGGCTCAAATTCTTTCTAAAAATTATCTAAATGAATAGAATATCCGTGAAGCAAATATTCCACCTCTATTTTATAAAATCTAAATTAGTTAATTAATTGTCTTTTTCGCCTCTTGATTTCTCTCTTTCTAAAGTGGTTATTAAATATATTTAAATCTTAGTAGACTTTTTGCCGGTAGTTTTAGTGTTAGATAATTAAGGTTTTACAAGGTAAAAGTGGAATTTTTACAGCACGTCGGAATTTTTGGAAAAAAGTGAGAACCGGCTCTTTTGTTCGCTTTTACACGATAAACGTGTAACTTTTAAAGAGAATTATAATTTTAATTTTTAATAATTGAAACGCAATTAAATTTTTATCGTTTTTGAAATTTAAATTGCAGTGTAATATTTTCTAATTTTTGAAAATTGAACCGTTATTTAATTTTCTTCATATTGTATCAATTTTGTATCGCTACATCGAACGTGCATTCTACGCATTTTGCAATTATTATTTGTATAAAAAGCGAAAGGCACGGAGAAAATGTTCGACAAATTTCATATTCCAAAAATTGTCATGTTTTACTAGATCCTACGATTTTTCTTCATCGTTTATTTATTATACAAGAAACAAATTCGTGAGAAATCGACGAGATGAAAAGAAGAAAAAATAAACGAAGCTAAAGAGGGGTTTTTACACCGGTGACATGAAATTTTATGTCGTCCGTATGTCAAAATAGCGTCACGACTAAAATATGCGACTTGGTCTCTTTTTTGCACCGATTAACGGTGAATCCTTCGTCGCGTGTCCCTCCGGTATAATATTCAGCTATGATGTCATCCAATCTCGAAGATTATACCAACTTAAAACACGGCACTTTAGCAGACATTTACCAAAAAAACAATTATTTCTTCTAATATGAAAATCCCAAGAAAATGTCCACTAAGTACTTAAAACAGCGAGAATTTTTAAATTGAAAAAACTCATAGACATTTGAATTTTAATCCGTTAATCTCTTAATCTCTTTTGCCTCAAAATAATTGACGTCAGCGAGAGAAATTACGGTTGACTTAATGCACAGGGAGACTCGTATATAATGCAGATTGTTCTGCATTATGGGAAATCTTGGAGCTGCCATCATTATGTAACACGTGCAATTCTATGTAAATGGTGCATTAGGATGGAATTCCCCGTAGTAAGCATTTGATTGGAGTATAATCTGATAATCAGAACGCACTCATTGTTGCTGTAATTTGTTTCCATTCATTGCTCTTCTATGCTAAAATTTAACAATTACCTTGTAGTGCATCATATGATCTTTTCTAGCATATATTATTCTTCAACTCTTTGTGCGAAGGTTTTATTATAATCGTGCAATTCTTTATGGCTTATAATTTTTTACGTTGATATAAATTTTTATGACTATGTGGTCCTCTTAACATTTAAAGATTTTTTTTTATGACGTTAACATCTATTTTTTCTTCGAGTCAAAGGTTTGATGTTATTTTATGAGTTTTATTGCTATCATACTTTCTGTCTCATAATTATTAAGGGTACCGGAAAAGAATGCCGTTTTTTTTAAACACATGACGTCGCGAAAAAAGGAAAAGTTTTAGAGTAATTATTTGGAAATTAAATTCTTATAAGTATTCGCATCTTTTATTAAAAAAACGACATTGCAAAAAAAATGGCAATGTTAATTAGTGAAGCTTATTTTCTTCTATCGCGAAGGTTTTGTTACAATCGGACAATTTTCAGTTGAGTGGAAAGATCTCCGTTAAAAACAGTCGATTGAACCAAACAGGGAGAACAAATTCGAGGAAAAAAGAAAGAGAAGAAAGAAAAATGTTTCTCTACTAGCGAACCATTGGATTATTATCAGAACAGTTTGACGAATCAATTCATCGTGATATTCTCGCTCGTTGCCGTGAAAACGTAACTCGTGGAATTGCAATTCTTGGCACACCCGATAAAGTGCAATTTGTATCCCTTCTTTCGAAGAGTACGCGCGCCTTTTGAATTTCATTTCATTTCCCGGTAGCCGATGATACGTTTCGTTCTCTGGATCGTTATTTCCGTAAAATCTCGAAAATTGGAAAACTCGATCGGCCGTTCGTAACGTGAATGATCTCTCTCATGGAAATTTTTTCTGCAAATCGTTTGCACATCGTTGCGAATTGTTTGCACGATACAAACATTTGTCTCGCATTATGCGCGTACCTTTGAAACGCGATAAAATACAGAATTGGAAAATCAGGTCCCTCGTTTCCGATAATATTTGCCCGAAACGGCGATCGAAACGGCAATCGAAACGGCAATCGAAACGGCAAATTCGCGACAAGCTTTCCATGGAAGACAGAAAAGTAAATCTAACTCCGTTGGATAACGGTTAATTACGAGTCAATTAATTAATTATGAATCATTCGTATGATATGTGAGAAGATTGCAATATTTCAGCCCTGACACTTTCCTGTAACGTGTAATTTCGATTTATTTACTGGTCGCAAATATTCTGTGAAATTAACTGTACAAATACCACGTATCCGTTCATATTAATTCACGTTTAATTAATAATGGAAGGACATCGATTTAACGGAATATATCAGAATATATTGACCATGAGTCCAGTTCTATATGCAGTGAAACTTTGGCTAGGGCAAACAGAGACGAACAATTTGACAATCGATGTTGGAAAAATTCATTCGTAATCTTCACGAATATCTCCGAAATTATAGTCGAATTTTTAAACATTATCGACTTGTTTATCTGGTGTGTAGATTTCGTAATTTTATTTCGGTAATTCTTTTGCGTACTTTCTCCGTAAATCCAATACCGATGTGCACAATTTATCAGCATGTCGATTTCGTTACGATTAAATACAATTCGGAATTCGTTCTACGCGCGCATAAGTTACTCTTGCAAATTTACATATTCTTCGCTACGATACTTCCTGCGATTCTGCTGAGCTTGATTAAATATCTTATTAGAATAATTTCGTCAAAGCAACTTGAATATTATATAAATCGTTGCTAATTTGTTAACGTGAAAAAGGTAATGGTGTTTGTTTGCCATTAACACTAGAACTACCGGCCTCAAATGTAACATATTTTAATAAATTAAATAAGTACTTTGAAAAAGGGGGAATCAAGCGGTGGAAAATTTGATCGATTGAGTGATTTATGTTTATTGATATAGACGTAGAATATTTATCCTATGACACTTATGTAAACTTGGAGAATTTTTTGAAAAAATTGTGTACCAGTCATTTTTACTGGTTTGGTAGTTCTAGTGTTAAAAGTAATTAAACAAGTTGTTGAGAAGAAATTTATAGTGATTTTTTCAGGGAAATGTTGAAAATTGAAAGGAAATTAGAGGCAGCAGAACATCTGCAATTAAAAAAGATAATTCCATTAGTGGTTGAACGACACCAATATTTCGCTAGTTTCTTCATTTCTACTGATTTGTAATCTCTTCTATTAAAATCACAAATGTTTGTAAAGCAGAAACTTAAATATTTAGTATGTCAGAAAAATTATAAATATTACAATTTTATTAAATTCTGCCCACATGGCAGTCGACATGTTACACCGATTTTTGGTACATAGAATTTACAAAGAACCATTTTACAAAAGTATTCCAATTAATATTTCAACGATCGATTATCGAGATCCTTGGCTTTTACGAAAACTCGCCAGCACTTTAGAAGAATGCGAATTCCTGAAATGATGTTGACGGAAAAAAGAGGTTCAATAAAAAAAAGATTGTTTAAATTTCTTTCACGAATCCGATCTATCGGGAAAAGTAAAGAAGTGTAGCGCGACGATTCTCTCCGTTCCCGTGGATCTATTTTCTCCGCATATTTACAAATCCTCCAGCTAGAATAGCGCCTTAGAAACATAAACGAGCTCGCTGAGGGACGAGAGACAACGCACGTTTCGCTCCGTTTTCGTATAGAGATCGCGAAAGAAAAGTACGCTGAAAAGAATTACGATTTCGTTGACTCTTATTGTTGGCGTTTAATTCCATCTGGTATTATGTCTTATAAATCTGCTGGTAAGACTGCAATACAAATTCGTTGTATTGTATTTTTGCATGCATCACTGCCAAGTTTATTTCGGCTAGAACGTACTGCTTTCGAATTCTGAGACCGTGAGGATCTAGTGTATTAATTAATAATTTAGAGAAAATTACTCTGAGATGCCGGTGAATTTTTGATATCCAGTGATTGTGAGTTCAAGCCTGTAAATCCGCATGGACCACATTCCTTCTAAATAATTTATGTCTTTATATTTTCCGTCGTTAACTCCTAAGATTATTTTGCTTAAGAGCTATTGTTTTAGATGGAACTGTCGAAATTATAATTGATTAATTATTAATTTAAGATCAATTTCTTTGAGCTGTCGGCGAATTTGAAGTCGGATCCCTGAACTCGAATGAAATAGCTTCCCTAAATAACTTGTATTTTGTATTTTTCGGCTTTAAGTGTTAGTACCATTTTGCCTAGGACCCACTGTTCTGAGTGGGTTCAGAATCGCCAAGATTATAATCTGTTAATTAATTTAGTAATTTAGTTATTAGTATAATTATTAGAGCCTGAGACTTTACTAGTCCGTATTTGAATTTGAGCACATTTAAAAATTTATCTTCACCAGCTCCATTTGATTATTGCAATCAAAATGAAATGAATATCTTTAGGCTGTAATATTATTCTATAATCATGTTTTAATACGAAAATAACGTGGTATAATTAAAAATGTTTCGATTGAAACATTCTTTCCAATTGTTGAAAGTAGTTCAAGTGAAACTTCACTCTTCGCGTGCAGTTAGCACGTGAATTGCCGGGTTGCCTGGCATCAGAAAAAAATCACAATTTTATTTTTCTTGCGAAACACAGACTTTGGAAAAGCCTCGATATCGTTTGATCGGAGAAACGTGAATGCTTAGCAGAAAATATTGCAGAGCTTTTGAGAGTTTCAAACTGTTTAATGTTTGGCCTGCGCCGATCTCTGTTAGTTTAACATAAAACTGAATTAACATAACAAAAGGAAAGAAAAAAAAAGACGGAAAGGTAGACATAAAAGTAATTTGCTTTTAATACTTAAAAAATTATGAGAAAATCTTTGAAACGTTTTTGAAGGCTTCTCTTTTCGTTCGACTTTTCCACCGGTTTTAGCTTTCCCAGGTTCACGCCCGGTCTCGTTTGAAAAATTAGGGAAAATTGAGATGCAAATTGTCGGAATTTACGAAGATAATTCACGTTTACCTAGTTAATCTACATTAAGCGTATTGTATCCCCTTAGAATTCGACGTAATTTGAATTATTCATTTCGGCTACGAAGGGAGGAAACTTCACACAGCTGGCGCGATTTTCCAGAAAGAGAAGTTTGCAACGGTAAAAAATCTTCCTCCGCGTGATTTATCGCAGTGAGAACGTTTGAAAAATTAAGCCGACAGCGTGTGGATTTGTTTGCGCGTTAGCCTTCCATCGGAAAGCTTTTAGGACGAAGTTTTTCTTCACGTTGATATTACGAAATTGTAATTTTATGTCAAATGAGTATCAAAGTTAAGCTTTTAATTAGTTTATTTGAATTCAATTGCTTCTATATTTGTCCTAAATTATTATTTAATTCGTCAGAGCCAGAAATTTAAACCCATTAATTTATTACATTTACCGTCATTTATTTACAATTTATTATTTCAGTATCATGTTGAATAATTTTAAAGCTGTTTGAAAAATAATGATATTAAAATAAGAGGAAAATTGGAAAAATGTGAATTCAGTTATAGGAGATTAATTTTTATTGAAATCGGTTAATGATAAGAATTTGCAATAGGCGGTATAATTTCATTTAAACAGGACTTACCCGAAAGTACGCCAAATGTCGAAGCACATGACGTTCAACCAGAAAAACGACGAGAGGAATGCGAAGAGCATGACGTAACCTGCGAAAAAATAACCCGAATCATTTTATAATTTCATAAATTACTGTGACTTTTATCATCAACTATAATATTTACAGCTGCACAAAGCACAAAATAATTTCTACGGTTGCTAATAACAAGTGTGGAAAATTTGATCACAGATTCTTCGAAAACTGTGAAAAAATAACAAAAATCATGCTGGACGATTGTTTAACGTATTCTTTAAAATATTTTCTTCCCCGAATTACAAAAAGGAAGAAAAATACTCGTCGAATTAAATTTCACCCGCTCATTTACAAAACTTCTATCATATAACAAGGCTCGAGGTGTCAATCGTTAGTTTTAGTGAAACTCAAGTATAATGATGAATTTAACCGTAAATTGACCATAAAAAATAACATATTTTAGTCAGTTTTAACAATTCAATGCCAATAAATTTTCTTAAGTGAAAAATTGTATATCTACCATATTGTAAGATCAATTTTATTTTCAAAATGAATAAGGCCTATGCAACTTTTACCAAAGCGACTTCTCATTGTTCGAGCGTCCTGAAAACTCCATAAAATTGTGGGAATTCTAAAAATAACCATCGTTCGTTTGGCTCAAAAGTGCAGTTCCTTGAGACGATGCAACGGTTGAATTGTATATTTACAGTTGTAAAAGAGAAACAGACACGCATTATTTTGCAAGTACCAAGACGCAATTTACGAGCGTACACATCTCGACTTGCCGACAACAAATCCACATGAAAGAAAATGTCTTAGGAAAAAAATTCTTCCAGGCAATTAAGTGCGAAAGGCAGGATGTCATTTTCCAATTAACATTTATCCTCGAGATTCGCAAGACAGTTTCACGGATTATCTCTCGCTCGTGTCCCGATTTCATTAACAAAGTTGAAAGTTTAGTCGGAGATTTCAAGGAATACGAAAATCAGGAAGTTTGGTAAAAGGACTGGAAACGAAGTTGCCGGGAGTCTGGAATTGTAAGTCATGCAGTTTGTAATTACGGGATTCTACATCGTGTAATTACTGACCCAGTGTTCTGTACGAAATACCATTGCCGGCAGTTGTTCGTTATGTTTCCAGTATGCCGATTTCATTAGCGAAAGTTTTTCAGGGATTCTTCGAATACGAAATTAAAGCCCGCAGAATGGCACTCACAATGTTAGACCGAGAGTTATTTAATTGCCAATTAGTGTGCCTGTACGTCTGCGACCAAAGTTTTTTCCACGAAATATTGTAATTAATTATTTGACACATATCTGGAATATGTTTTCTTTGAACTCCAAATTTTCAACGCGATTTTGAAAACCTTTAAAATTGGAATACCCTCAAAGTTCCAATTAAAACTGTTAATTTACATGTCTAACATATTTCACGATACTAGATAAAAAATAATGAAAGATAGAAAATTGAGGAACTCAATTGTCTAACAGAGGAATCACGATAGAATTAAAATTACTACTAATTAACAAAAAATTCACACAAAATCAACCCAAACAAGTCCAAATGATTAGTCCCAAAAGTTTTAAATCATTACTCCAATTCATATCTAACTTGAAGACAATCAAATTATTTAACTGTCTTGCTCCTTGCATTCCCCATGATTAAACAAATCATCTACAAATTTTAAAACCACTAAATTAATCAGCAGCATCTCTACAAGTAAATAATAATCATCCAAGTAAAAATCCCCTATTACACTAAAAAGAAATTCCTTCCACAAACAAATGTAACGAAGACAATCGTACGATCAGAAACATATCTATTCCCATATAAATATTTTAATCAAAACCATCACAGCGAATCACTGACCTACGATGGAGCAAAATAAATCTGTGTCCATTTCTTCAGAGTCTTGCCAGTAAAAGCTCTCCGGAGTTATCCAAGGCATCACCGCGAGACAGACATAAGCCAACAAAAGGCTGGCAGCATGGCACATCAGGGTTTTGCCATGAAGATTTTGCAAGGCAGGTAAACAGGCATAGACCAGCAACGTGAGTAGCAAGAAGATGCAGCTGGTAGCCTCTAGAATCGTATTAATAGTGAACCTGTAATCAAAAGACGCATTATTTGCGAGGATTTTGGTTACACTGAATCTCACAGAACTTTTTTTTTTAAATAAACGACACTGAAATTTAATTTTTACATTGTTAAATATAAGAAATGTGTAAAAATTTTGAAAAAGGCGTATGATGAATGATGAGGAAAATACTGGAATTTGTAACCATTGAACCTAAGCTAAAGTTGTTTAAGATCATTGGGAAATCTTTCCTAAAATTCAAATTATTAATATTATTATAAATTCTATTACTATTTTAAATCATTATTTAATATCAATATTATATCGTCAGTAGTTTGAAATTCAACTGAAACAGTAAGTTCTGATGCGAATATTCAGTTCAACGTAACTTCGAGTTGCAGTGAATGTTTCGGATAGGAATATTAAACAGTGAAACGGTTTACTATGATTAAATTAATTTAGTCGCTTTTTATCAGTCTCTATTTTAGTTTTGATTTATGATATTCTACGTGGGTTTAGAAATTGTAATAACGGTATTAACGAGATTAGAGTTTTAGGTGGATTTTGAACATAGAAGTTGCGGTAAACGTAGTGGAACATGGAAGAAAGTTTACGGAGATGACGATGATTAAGGGAGTCTAACTTCGTTCTACCATTTGAGTTCATAGCTCTATCCACGTTACCGACATTATGTCATTTATTACAATTTCACTAATTCTCTAACTTGTCGATTTAATTAGAAATTGTAGATCTTTTCTTGCAAAGAATCAAAGTAGAACTTCAATACGAAAATTGTATTGTAGACTTTTTAAGTATCATCGTCCGAAGAAAATATTATTGCGATTTTAAATATATTTTAATGTTGTCTCAATTAAAACGAACAATTCTTAATGACCTTATCTTTCTGCTCAACGTCGATAAATCTCGTTTGTGATAAAATGAATTGTCTGGGCTTCCTCGTAGAACATTAAGAATCTGAAATTTCTCCTCGTAAAGCGAACCCCGTCTCACCTTTCTCAACTAGGAGCGAACATCGCGAAACGTCCTCGTTACAAAGGAAATTCTCTTCGAGAGTCGGACTATTCTCATTAACATAATCTCGGAATATAAATCGACTCATTTTGACTGTGCCTCCTTCGGAATTAAAGCGTTGTTAACATTGGATGATCTTTATTTATATCGAAATTAAGAAAGCACTCGCGATACTTTAACATCTTTCTTTGCACGTCGATGATTCAGAAAAATCAACTTTTCTATGCTGCTAATCGAAATAATTCAACTTCTGAAGCACTTTGGTATATGACAATAGGCGTTTCAGTAATTCGCGGATGACTGATGTCATCCTCTTTTCTGGAATATTTAAATGTTCTCCAACAGGGAAGAAGACATTGCAGAGAGAAAACCAGCAGCTAGCCACACGAAGTTATGATTAATCTAATGCATCTTCAAATTCCTGAAGTAAAATACCATATAGCCTGAAGAAATTAATAACAATAAAAAACATACAATAATTGCCAGAGATTATACGGAACAATCTGAAGTTATGCAAGCTAATACAATCTTATTTATTGTTAGTGGCAATAATGTTATTACATAAAGATACTTCTCTACCTCAATAACAATTCTGCATTCCAATTTCCATCACTCTGCCATTATAAACCGTGAGCCTTCATAGATCAAGAAATAAGATAGAAATAACTTAGGAATCACGGATCATTGAGAAAATCTAACAAAATCTCTCTCGAATCATTCGATGACGAAAAAATTCTTTCTCTCTCTCTACGAGTACGTTTACGTGTACCACGGAGATGCTGTAAAACACAGGATCCGATGAATGTGAGAGTTCCAGTCGTGCCCTCCTATTGGATTTCTCGCGAAACTCGGCTGGCTTTACTTGTTTAAACTTGACGAAGTCAAACAAACGGGCCGTGCAATAAATGGCACTCGTTCGTCCGCTTAAAAGTTTTAACTGCTCGCGAATTGAGACGCGGGGGATGAAACAAAGGGGTGGCTGAACCGCGTGGAGAATGAATTCGATTCGTAACATTGGATTAATTAGAATATTGTAAAGTGTTCTTTTTCTTTCCTTTTCATTTTTCAACTTTAGCTATTAGCTTAGGATCTACTATTTTATATGAGTGATGAACCACTGAGGCTACCATATTTTGAATAATAAATTACTTTTAATAAATTTTGCAAAGACCACAGCTCATTTGTAAGATTTCTTTTGTCGTTGCGATCAGGTAGAACATTTTAGCAAAGTTCTCGCTAATAACACAGCTAGAATTATGTTTGCTGCTTTGAAATTGCGTAGTCAATTGTATATTTGCGTATTCGTGCCGTACGTTCGATCAATTCGTAATGATTACTGGACTGTATACAGTGAAATGATTTCAACGCGAATCATACGGCTTTAATGAGACATTGAGGGACGTGGTATATCGGGGAATTTTGCGTACAATGATTTTTCAATGGAATTCATGAAGATGCGAAACTTTGAGGAATTGTATAAATTGTAAATTGATAATAAAGTATTTTAGTTTGGAGGATTGGCGAAAAAACAGTTTACGCAACGAACGGCGAAAGTTAATGGAATGTGAAATGTCTACGGGGAACGAAGGAAAGCAAATACGAGATGTATTTATAGTGTACTATTTTTGCACGGTGATCTTGGGGGAAATAGAGAGTCCATTTCTTTCTACTGTTTTATAACGAATAGTATTATTATCTAGTGACATTTCAATATCGTTTTGCAATAGTATAGAAACATTCCATAGAACCTTGCGGTATTCAAAAGCTAAAGAGAAAATTTTAAATAGAAGAGCCTCAATGTATAGAGAACAGTTTCTTTAAATGTAAAATGTTTCAAAGTAATTTTCATTGTTTAACACTAGGTTTACGGAAGCCGTCAAATTTACAGATTCTTACGTTTTTAGTAACGCCTTCCAAATTTATAGAGATGCGGTACAGTAGATATTTCACATATTTCTTATAATATAGAAATTACTTAACTCATCATCTTCTTTGTCGCTAGATCCCTTTATTTCCAAAGTCTTTATTTAATATATTATGATGTAACAGATTTCACGTCCGCAAATCTACTATTAAAGAAATTCAAATTCTAATTTATAAAATATCTACGACCCCAAGGAGTTTCATTAAACAGTAATTATTTCCAAAGAAATATAATTCTAACAGATGAGAAAAATAAATGTATGACTGAATCTTACTTTAATTTTAGGGCTTCTAAATCCTCCTTTGGATCTCTGAAGCAAACCAAAGGATGAAGAACCTCCTCGTAGTCCGAACTGTTGTAAAGTACGTCCATGCAATATTGATGGTGTAAATACGTGTCGTAACCCATAACACGAAGGTGTCCTTCAGGTGTCAAGGACCACTCTTCCTCCGGGCTCAATGGATACATACCGAATTCGCAACGGCCAACTAGCAGACCGTAACCTGCGAAAGAAAAATCAAAGAGAAGACTACCTTGAATTCTTCTCAAGGAACTTCGTTTGTAAGAATTTTAAACTAAACTTTTCCCAAATACCATGCACGCTCGACGATTTTCATATTTAAATGTACAATGAGGGCGGAAGTTCACGATACGCAAAAGATATTTGCATTTTAAGTGGATCTGTAATTCTATGATATTAAGGGAGACCATTCTGAGATTATGTTAATTACCCGGTCTGTTTACAGACGCTAATTCTTTGAATATTTTTCCAATTATTTTTTTACATTACAGTGAGAAGCAAATTCAATTGTTTCGCATATCTTGATGTAATGAAAAATCGGTATATCTTGCAATGGAAATTGACGCAGATAAGTTTTTAGGAAAATCAAAATAAGATGACGTAATTTATTGTAATCATACTAACCGATGATACTTGTAATCTTTTCAGTTCGATTTAAAATCGGCTGATGGAATTTGTTCAAATCTCCATCGACGTCTCTTTTGCATCCGACTCTCGAGAAATAGAATTCATCCTCTGGACAGCATTTTCTTACGCAGGCATTGTTCTCACAGTACTCGGTCTTTCTGCAAATACGCAACAGGAGTTTCCGTTTTGTCGAGGAATCCGACATCAACTCGAAGCAACTGCTTTCCGATGTCGTCGTGATCTTCTCCTTCGAATCTCCGTTAAATGACGGCAATGACACCTGGAAAATCATGAAAGACGATTTACGAAAGGAGAGATTGGAATCGCAATGAAATTTATGGCCAAATATGTCCGGAGATTCTCCGAAGCAGCTGTAAGATTCGAAGTCACGGTAAAAGTTGGAATTGTTCTGACGTCTCCCGGAAATGTTGGGTGGGTTCTTGGAATTCTGTTGAAAAGAATCGCTGAATGGTTCCGGTCGTTTTAATACGCCAAATGTCCCGGAGTTTTCCAAATCCGAGAGTTGAATCGATGCCATTTTTGAAGGAGCATATGGATAATGAAACAACGATAGGAAGTACGAAATAGATGGGAAAAATGAATTGTAATTTTATCTGTTATTTGGCGTTTAGTATTATTATTAGTATTTGATACTAGGTGTTTTAAAAGTTAACTCATTCAGTGGTGATTGCAAGATATCTCCTAGCGTGGAATCAATTTGAATTATTTGAGCCAACAATAACTAATTGTAAGTAATGAAGGTGAGCAGTAATTTTAGAAGCATAATATTTTTCTATCAACATGGTAATATTTTTCTAGCAACATTTTCCTCCTGATAGTAGCCATACCCGAGACTTTTCTCCTTACACATTTTCGAAAATCCAAATATTTTTCAGCTTTCTCATGAGAGTGCATAAACGTCATTTCCGGCGGAAATGAGTTCGTAGGTTCTTATCTGTCTTTCAATAGACGACATCCGGAATTTCCATCGGTTGCTTTCTATACTTACGAAATAATGACCCAAGGAAGATTGCCGTATGTCGACATATTCGACCGAGTTCTTTGTTAACACCTTTCTTCTTTGAATCCAATTCAAACGCCACAGAAACCACGACAGCTAACTTTCTCGCTCTTCGAAAACATCTTTCCTTCAAAATCGTATGAGAAACAATTTCCAAGTAAAATAAAATGAACACATAATTATAAAATTCCGGGACTTCTGGGGAGTACTAATCGTTCCGAACCTTCATGAATATCTATTCTCACCCTAGCGGATCTTTTGACTAATTATGAAATAATAATAATACCTTTGTGAAATAAATGCAGCAGACTACCAACTTAATGTAGAAAACAATGTACAAAACAGTCTTTACATAATACTACAAAAGTTATATACTATCATCTCGATGAACCGATATTTAATAGCAATTGAACCCGCAAAAATACTAATAAAAAATTCAAGTTACCCGATACCACGCCATAAAACTTAAGTTCACCATCCAACCAACTTCTCACACGAATTACTACTTCATTATCAAAAATCCATAAACCAACCCCCTCGTCATCCTCTCCACACAAAAAGGACGCAGACACGAAGATAAATGTAGAACGTCGTAAAAATAAGTTCATCATCTCACCGCATAAAATCACATAACCCTATCGAACTACCTGACTGAAATCCTCCCCCATCGAATGAGGTGGAGGCAAGTAAAATGAAGATGCATCCCCAAGAAACGAATTGAAGATCGCGTGCGATCGGTGGTCGAAGGGGTGGCCGGAGGGTGAAAGAAGGGTAAAACGACGTTATTAGAACGGCGTATTACAGATATCGAGTGTAAGGGCACGCTCGATTGAAACCAGAGACCGTTCTATCCGACACCCTCGCGCCGCCACCCTCCGCAATGCGGTGCTCCTGGGTTTCGCCACCCGACGCATCGTTCTTACACCATTGCACACACCACCGTTTTCTACCACCACGCCCCGTAGATTCGCCGACGATGAGTCGGATTTATTTACCGTGCAGACCGTTTCACGGCATCCTTTCGAAGTGTAAGGGTGGATTCACATTTTGAGGGATTCGTACCGCGAAGTTGGTTCGATTGAAGGGGCCCCCATGTGTGTAAGTGGATTTGAAACGAATTTGTCTATTTTTGTCTATACGCTATAGAAGAGTTTTTTGTGATTCAGTAAAAGGTAGAATATATCTGTAGTAGTTAAAAGAATGGAAATGTTTTTGAGATTTCGTGGATAGTAGGTCCTCGTGTGTGAAGGTGAATTTAAAATGAATTTGTTTATTTTTTTTTATATGCGGTGGAGGGTTTTTTGCGATTTTGGTAAAAGGTATAATGAGTCTGAGCTAATTTAAATAATGCAAATGGTTTTTGGGGATCTGTGAAAAGAGGACTCTTGTAGGTGCAAGTGTATTTGAAATGGTTTTGCCTATTTTTTTTTAACGTTATAGAAGTTTTTTGCGAATTTGTAAAAGGTAGAATATGTTTGAGGTTGTTTCAAGAATATAAATGTTTTTAGGGGACTGTGAGTGAACGGCCCCCATATGTGCAAGTGGAATTGTTGGAACTGTGGAGTTTGAATTTGTCCTTGTTTTGTTTGATACGTTGTAGAAGGCTTTTTCGATTTTCTACAGTGTAAACAGAGAGGGTTTGTAGATTTTGTAGAATGTGTCTGAGGTTGATTTAGGAACAACGTTCACTGTAACAGGAGTGTAAGGCGTGAAATTGAAAATGGAATGGTTGATAATGTTATAACTATGGAGGTATAGATGCAGTGATTGATAGTTTAATTAATTTTGTGCACGATATTCAATATGTGTCGATTGATTAATAATTATTATAATATTTAGAAGTTCTAAAACTATATTTTAAATTATTTTGAAATCGCTTTTCAACTACCAGCGCTAAATTTCCTCGCAAATTCGACAAACCTTCAATTTCTTTCTTCACACTTTTATCCCCTTTTTAGAAATTCTAAAATCAACCGATGCAAACCAAGAAGCTGCGATTCTTGTAGCTTAAGTCCCTCATAAATGAGGATAAAGAAATTGGAAATTCAATCGCAAATGTATCCGGAACGATTTTCCAATTTTATCAGGACTTATAGGAATTCACACAAGTGTTCCTTGAAATTCAAATAATCCTTGGCGTTGACGATCATTTCGCACGGTGTGAAGTTACCTTTAAAACCCCCAACCGCCGACATCGTGCAAGAAAAAAGGAATCGCCGATATTTATTACGAGTTTGCCGATAAAACACAACGCGGTGTAGGAAAGTGTGACGAGCATTGCCGGGATATCTCGTACCGTGCGGCTCCACGGCCGTGTCACCTAGGAGGTAAGCCTGTTTTGGCAGAGCCTGATTCGCCAGGCGTCAAGCGTCATGCCTCTTGTCACACGTACGCGAAGGCACTTGACGTTCTACCTCGCGATTCGTTAAAAGAGCTACACATACAAATCGAACTGAAAGACAAAGAGAGAGAACGCTGCAGATCGGAGCAAGGGAGATAACGCGATTTGGGTAGCGACAGTGAGGACATCGGCGTAGCCACCAGATTTCTAACATCTCTATAGTGAAAACAGAATAAACTCCGGCAGAATTACCCCCACCACATGGGGAGATTCGCCTTGATGAAACGAAGCGCGCGACGAGACAACAATGTAATACAATGTCTCGCTCCTCCAGACAAACTAATAAGAATATTTGAATGCTACGACTTTGTCGGGTGCTTCCTTTAAGAGGCTGAGCGAGTGGACTCCAAGAAACAAAATGGTACGAATAGGCGGTTGAAAACGAGAAGCTCCGCCGCCCAGGTGACACGGCTGTGGAGCCGCACGGTACGTATTGTTCTTACCGGTATCACGATGCAGGAAGAAAAGGAATTTTTAGTCGTCGAGTTTATTTATCACTATGAAATTTCTCTATACGCTTCCGTTTCGGTTGGATAAAAGGGAATATTATTTTTGCATCGATTCTTCTATCGGAAATACATTGTGTTTTCGATTGTCACAGAAAAAGGATACTTTCCTATCTTCTCTCTTTTCATTTTTGGTATGCTACTTCGAAGATTTAATTAACAGTGAATATTATTACC
The DNA here is from genome assembly GCA_910591515.1 of Cerceris rybyensis. Lineage (NCBI taxonomy): Eukaryota > Metazoa > Arthropoda > Insecta > Hymenoptera > Crabronidae > Cerceris > Cerceris rybyensis. The sequence goes on from OU342799.1 coordinate 12,826,877, forward strand.
TTCGACGTGAATAACTCGTGATAGTTTCCAAACGTATGTGAACAGTTTATTTTTTAATAATGGAAAAATAATTGCTCAGGATGTTCCAAAATACACCAGATCAGTTTAAAATATAATAATTTTTGTTTCTATTAACTTTTCACCTAGTCACAAGAACATAGTAAAAATTTGGAGGACATAATCTACAATATTATCTTAAAACCATTTTTATGGACCATAGCTTTTATTTGTGAAATAATAAATGTGAATTTTTAATAGCTGAAGGATAATTTTATTTTTACATGGTGCAATACATTTTGGATCGCCCTGTGCTTATTTTATGCAATTTTTCAAATACTTTCCACTCGGAAATATTTTTCTGGCTACAGATAAACCGGTAAAATGATTATTTTTACTCAAACTTTCAAAATTATCAGAAGATATTTTACGGTAATAGAAAAAAGAAGAACAGAAAGTTCGACAGAGAAACATTATTTCTAAAAAAAAGTGTGAGATATAGTGCGATAGACGAACGTTGTTTTCGTCGAAAAATTCGTTACGGCCCACAGCGGGATCGAAAACCAAAAAAAAGCGAAAAGAAGAAAACTATTTTCGCGTAAATTCTTGCGCGCTTAGGGAGTTAACTTTTTCGCGGCGTAAATCTCGGGGAAATAAATAGCCTGATTTTTCAGTTCACGGTCGTGATGTAAATTAAGGTGAACCACCGTCGGAGATTTCTTTATCGGGCTACTTTCTGCCAACCCACCGAAGTTATGAACCGCGAGCTATAAACTTCGAATATCAAATCTCAAATCGTTCTCTCCCCATTTTCGATATCGGCTAAAGATACTTCCGTGCTGCAGGAAAATTCGGTGATGCTGAGAAGCCTGACTAAACGTCGTCAAGATAGAAAAAAAAATGATGGTTTGAAAAAAAGGAATAAAATTACTTGATAAATACGAGTATTTAAGTTGTATTATAATATAAAATAATTATTGAAGTAACAATTGTATTATTTATATGTTACTATTTCAATAATATATTAAATTGTATGCATACTATTTTTAAATGGCACTGTAGCGCAAGAGCAATCTAATTGTAAGACAAAGTGGATAAATGCAATCCAGTAGAGTGGAATATACACAAGGAGAAAAATAATAAAATTACATACACGCAACTCTCCGCTAATTTGCTGCTTAATTTCGACTCGAAAGTTTATTCGTAATTTGCGCACAAACTAGGAGAATTTGTTTTAACGCGCTTGTTGGAACAAATTTCGGAGATGAACATGAATATTAATGTAACTCCATTTGAATATCGTTTCGAATCAATTTCCATTCATTCCACCCCTCTCTTTGCGTTCGTCATTCAATTATTTCGTTCCTCAATTCGACATACGTGTATTATTTAATACTTCATTCAATTATTTATCCACGTGTTTGCATTCGATGCATTTGTTTAATCGACAATTTTCGCTGTGTATTGTTTAAAATATAGATTAAATGGAAGAATTTTCTTTTAATCTGTGCAACAAATTATTAGAATCTATTCTTATTTCGCATAGAAAAGATTGACACTATTTTAAAAACGAAGTAAGAATGTTGATTACAGGATATTTTTACGGAGATGTTAACTTTTTGAAATGAGAACGGTTACATCTCCGTTACTTAAATGCAACGTTTATGGAGGAGAAATTTTCGAGAAAAATGATAATAGAGATTCATGGTAAAGGTGTTTGCTCGTCTGTGAAAACTGAGGGGCTTTTTCAAGATGAAATTGTTGTGCCTGCTTTAAAGACTTCTTTTCAATTTTGGTACCATTGTAGTGACTGCACTTTAGTTTTTGTGATCCTTACATAACAAATTGGGGAATGCATAATGGATAACGGGGAATTACCACGACAAAAGATTACAGTGTAAACAGCTAAATATAGAGATTTGGGATTTCCAAATGGATGTTTGAATGTTTAATGCTTAGCGAATGAACATATACGGTTTGCAAAACTAATAGTCGATTCCCATTACCTGTATGTGAAATCAACCGGATATGTATGACTTTTTTGCTTTTATGATCGAGAAAACGTTGAAATAAATGAGACATAATGCAGTTACTCAACCGCATTATTATTACTACACTTACAATTAGATGGATCAACTAACTACTAATATTGACATTTATGGAACGGTATTTAACAGGTTGAATGCCACCGATGTTTCCCTTATTTCGTCATTTGTACTGAATTGAAACTTTTTTTTATGAAAATCATAAAACAGAAATTTTAAGGACACTGATTTATCGGTGTTTAGCAGATCTTCATCTTCTTAACGCCAAAATTTAAATATTCAATATGTTAGAAAATTCATAAATATTGCAATTGAAACGTAACATAAAATTTAATTCAATTCAATAACGCCGGTCACCGGTGACGCCCATGGCACTCAACCTGTTAACTTGTCACACTTTTCTATTCGAAAAATTGCAAATTCGAAAAAAGATAACGATAAGAAGTTACACCATATCCTGACACTTATCCTTTTTTTTTAACAACAAATCTCAAAGCTCCAAAAGCATCTTCCACTAGAGACATCATAAAAAATGATGAAATCTCCTATCGATACAAAAGAATCTTAACATTTTTCCTTTCCAACATTTTTCCATAATAAAACGCCGATCAAAATCCACATACAGGAGACGAATTACCTAGAAAATCATTACGCATGAAGCAGAATGAAGGATGCAGCCCGGAAGACAATGTTTGCAAAAAAGGAAGAGAAGAAGACGACGAAGAGTAAGCAGATACGCTGGCAGCATCGTCAGGCTGCCATGAATAGAGATTAATGCGGCCGTCGTAACTTTGTTTATTATAAACTAACGGCAAGGATGACTTCATCGTCCACGTGAGAACCGCCTGGAGAAGGAAATCCCCTGCATTTCTCGGATGAACGTGTTGGGAGGAGTGCACCAGCAGGTTCTCAATGAGGATCGAATAGATGATGGTGTGAATAGCCGTACTAAGCGCCATCATAACCGGTTTCTCTCGCTTTCTGTCTCTTACCCTTTCCTTCCTCTCTTTCTATATTTCTCCGTCTGTTTTGGTATCTGTCTCTGCACCTGTCTGCCTGTATACTTTAGTTTGAGAGTGGAGAATAGAAACGTGACTGCATTGCAAGGTTGAAATCACGACGACTACTGGGGATTACCTTTTTGCTGATAGAAATCAGTAGAAAAAATTAAAAACGAAGAGAATAAGTGAATATAAAAAATAATTGGCCTTAAAGTGATGTGCTAGAAAGGTGTTACATAATTCGGATTAATGGGCACGAGTTCAAATTTTCATTTACTAATAAGCATTTTTAAAAAATATTATTTAACAGTAAAACTATTAAGCTGGTCTATATTCCTGGAACTTAATTTTTTTTTAATTCTTCAATTTGATAGGGACGCCATATGATAAATTTTCCAGGCCTGTCTTGCAAAACAAAGGAACTTAAGTGAGCATCTTCTTCATCTCTTAATTCTACTTTTTCCAAATTACTTATTTAATTAATTTAAGTACAATGGATTCAAAGCTGGTAATTTTAATGTTAACATACTACTTACAGTGTCGCTGGTTGGAAGACTATTTAAGGAAATCCCAGATCAGAAATTGTCGATCAATTAAATTGTTGGCTATATCTTAACGTTAAGGATAATTACATATATAAGAAAATAATTGTAGGTTGAAAAAACGCTTATAAGAACAGACAGGAAAATTGCTCTGGAAGCTACAAATGAATGGAGGAAATCACGGGCATTTCCAGGGGCATCGAAACAGGATATCGGATACGTGGGAAATGCCAGAGAGTTGACCTATGACCTCTAATTCATAATTAACGATATCTACCGATAGTCGTCGACCTGGAGCTATATAATGGCGATAGAAATCTAGCTTAATACCCAATTAACGAGCATAATCGTTACCGCATCGTTCGATTTCGAAATCTTTCAGGAAAGGAAATACAATCTTATCTTTTCTTATTATACATATTCTAACCTTCACTTTCTTAATTATACCCCCCGGAAATCAACGAAAGAATAATCCGAGTACGAAAGTATCGCTATTCGTGAATTTTTATTTTTCATTTTCTATCTAACAAAGGAGAATATATTCAGTCTCGCTTTCTTTTTGGTTAAATATAGTTTTGCGACTCAAATGCCATGGTTAATCCACGGCATGCGAAAGATATACACTGTATCTCTCATGGATCAAAGCAAAAGAAGAAACTCCGGTTATGGAACTTGTTTCACCGGTCCTCTCATCCTCCAGCATTCAAATCGTTTCGCTTTCGTCGTTTCACAAGTAACTCCTCGATTCGCGTTATTTTTGGAATTCCTAGCGTTTTTTCAGTACACACATAAATTGTGTATTTTGTATTGTTTACTCAGAAATTTTTAATGCATATGTTACTAGATATTTTATGAAACAATTACGCAACCATAGCTACCTAGTTAGTTTATTTAAAAATGGATTTAATACCTGATAGTTTATGTAACAACGAACTCCACGTTTTAACTGTAAGGCATACATAATTTCGAAGCAGGAAAACGAATTCATGGTGGAGATTAAATTGTATTAGGAAAAGTGTATTCCATAAACTAATTCTGTAGGGGGGCTGCGGATAAATGGAGTTGAAAGCTTAATTCCTAAAATCGTTGGCCTATTAATAATGAATATGTACCTAACTTCTATCACTGAAGAAAAAATTGTCGTTCTCGTTTCGATATTTGTTTCTCACTACATATTAGACTTATTAGTATTTAAAGTTGTGATGTTCACGTTATAGACTCAATATTGAAAGTTTAACTGTTTTAACATGGACTGTTACTGAGAGGCCAAACATTGAAACAACAACATTTTTTCTTGCATTGTAACAACTATGAAAAAGTTGATATGCTAAATAAATAGCACAGTCGTTTGTACACAGATAATGACTGTGTTTCGATATGTCATCCAAAGTGGAACGTACCAAGGGACAGTAGGAAATAGCTAAAGAACAATTAAAAATTATAATAGACAAAACTTTCCGTCAAATGAATTTTAACACTAGAATTACCGGCGTCAAATCTATCATATTTTAATAAATTAAATGAATACTTTGAAAAACGGGGAATCAAGCGGCGGAAAATTTGATCGATTGAGTGATTTATGTTTATTGATATAGAAGTAGAATATTTATTCTATGACTCTTATATAAATTTGGAGAATTTTTTGAAAAAATTGTGTACCAGTGATTTTGACTGGTTTGGTAGTTCTAGTGTTAATAATGTATCGTACAGTCAAATAAAAATACATCCAATAATCACAATGGTTATAATTCTCAAAGAGAAATTAGTGTTTAACGATAGAGGATTCTTTCGAATTAACTTCAATAGACTTTCGAGAATGTAGACGGTTCTTTTAACACGAAAGGTGAAAGAGTCAAAGGTTAAAGTAGAAAGAATTCACATGAGTGAATTGTAGAAGGTCGTACGAACAAAACATCCAATGTAATGCTGGCATCAAGTTCGTTATAAAAGTTCAGAGAATTCAACGATACTTTTAAATGATTCTATTAATAGCTACGAAAAGGGATGGCTAAAAAGCAATTAAGGGTCTTTACTAACAGCCACCGTATACCCTGGCACATCTGCTTGTCCTAATTGTACACTCTCAATGGTTCCTTCTGGGAATCGTAACTATTAATCAGAATTAAACGCTGACAATATCCTCCCACTATAATAAATTCCGTCCTTCTAAGTAAATAGGAATTATTCATAAGCGAGAATTAAGGCGTGCTATTTTTCCGCTTATTTTTCTTTATTCTTCCCGTTCTCTGCGCTTAGTGACATTAAAGTTTTTAACAACTTAGAATTTTTACAAAAACATCAACATATCAATATGCCACCAAATATCACAATAAATGATAAAACAAATTCATTTATTTCTTTCTACGTACAAAAAGAATTCAACATCAATCGAAATAGAATTCGAAATATTTAAAATTTAAATTTGAAACATTTTTTTTTAACTAAATAAATCTTCACAGTCGAATATATAAATGATTATATTGGAAATTTAATATCTTCATGGTAAAATTGTTTAATCCCACGAATTATTGAAGAAATCGCGTTGAAAGTTAATCATATTCGTACTAAAAGGAATATCAACAATTTTAATTCGGATTTTCACGGTTTTTCGCGGTACTCAAAGCGTTTTATCTCTTTCCTTTTATGATGTACCCGTATCGTGAAATACCAATGAATGGGGAAACAGCGGACGGGATGTTGTAATAAAAATTCACATACTGGATCATTGGATATCTTGCGTTAGCACGCCACTGAGGAAGGCTTCCCATAAAACCAGTTTTTCCTCCTCATTCCTCATACCATGTCGCCCCTATATGAATTCATCGTACAGCGATCGTTTACCCGTCTCTTAACATCTGTTTCCGGTCGAAGGAAAATGCAGCAGAGAAAATTACTTCGTTAGAAAAACGATTAGCCATAAACGACGCGACAAAACGATTTATTACGAGTGGAAACATTTTCACGGTCTTTAACAATGTTCTGGTAATTTTGAGTGATTGATACGTTCCTTTTTATCAGTTCATTTAATTACAATATAATTGTGACAAATTTACAAATATCTAATATAGCTTTGGTGATTTAGAATCTATTTAATTGTAAGTTTAGTTCCTAGGAACAATATTGATAGCAATTCAAATAATACCATATAAAGATAGAGGTTATTAGTAGGTCAAATTAAAGTCACAAACTTAATTTTCATATGATGCAAAATAGAAATGAAATACGCCGAAAGATTTAGAGAAAATTGCCAGGAGGTATTGTTCCAGGACTTTCTACCGTGCTAATTAATCCTCTTAATTTCACATTGAAGAGATAATCTCCCTCTTGTGTCCTATATTCCATACATTTTATTAATTTAACGTAGATGTGCAATTGCAAGTTATTCATTCGACATTATTCTGCGAAATACAACTAGAAACGATGTATTTTTGCAGAGAACTTGTAACATTGCATCATTATACGGACATATGCACGTACACGTGCAAGATACGTGAGATAACAATATCTGATAGAGCATATGGTTTACAGCATCATTATCCAGACACATAAGCTGTATAAATAAAAATAGAAATAAACAAACCAGAATTTCGTGTAAAATAATTTTTCGATGTTGTGTCTTTTATATATTTATTTTTGTATAATCTTTTGCGAATATAAGTCTCGAATACTTTATGGGCGAATAAATGTGATAGAAGCTTTCGACTGATTAAAAGAAGTTGTCGCAGAATGTCGGTTGAGTATCTGATCTATAATTTTGATGAATATACGCATCGTTCGTATCTGAAACTACCCCTAGTGGACGTAGGTGCGGCAGAATGTGAACATTATCGACAAATTAATGAGAATTCGCGTGTGGAGAAGTGAACACTCCTTATAAATTAGCATCACGATATCTTTGTGAAATAGAGCGACTTCAGAACAGTATGAAACAACATGGGACTAATATTATATATACGGAGATTAAATTTATTCTTTGGAGAAATTAAAAATAGAAAGGATGACGACAATCGTGACATACGAATGAAAATTTTGCAGGCAGGTGCAGTTGTTTGCAGACTCACATTTTTTTTAATTCTCTAAATTTATCAAGGAGTCATACAGTACTTATATGTTTCAAGTTTATTTTGTAAAATATATTTAATTAATCATCTTTTTCACCTAGTAATTTCTCTTTTTGGAAAGAACTTATTTAATGTACTTCAACATAATTGATTTAACGCTGATAGTTCTAGTGTTAATTACGATATCATGAATATTCAAAATTCTCACCTTTATAGTCCCATTCTCGAATGTAATATCGTCAACGTCCACCTCGTAGTCGACTATAGTTCCATTGCAAATCGGAGGACCTCTGCTGATCCTCAGGAACTCCACGGAGTCCATTTCCTTTGGTAGTAGAGACACAAATTCACTGATCTCCGAGTAATTAGCATCGCGATTCATTTCGTCCATCGGAAGACAGGTTCTGCTATTTCGATCGAAGAATTTATTTTTCAAACAACATCTCTTGACGTCGTGGAGCGTCGGCAATGACGCATTCGGCGCCTCGTTGGTTTCATCCCTGTCTTTGTTCGATCGGCAATGAACCACTATTGGTACGCTCTCCTCCAAAGTTTGCTCGTGGAGGATTTCTAAGCAGGCCGGTGTCTGTGCAAATAAAGAATCTTATTGCGAAATCTTTTTTCGTCTTTCCGATGAAAATCTCGATTAGTGCTGAGGATTTCGTGAGTCGTTGAATGCTTGAATTTTAAGGGAGAGAAGAATTACTGAGGAAAATAGAATTTTGAGCAAGAAAAGAATTCTAAAGAGAAACAGAATTTTGAGAGAAAAATAATTTTTAAGGGACCGAAGAATTCGTGAGACAGAGGAAGAAGAGAATTTTGAGAGAGAGACATTCTAAGAGAAACGGAATTTTGGGAGATAGAAGAATTTTTGAGAGGGAGGAAGAGTGAAGAATTTTGAGGGCGAGAATAATTTTTAAGAGGGAGATAGAGAGAGAGAGGAGAATTTTAAAGGAGAGAAGATCTTTGAGAGATAGAAGAACTATCTTTGAGTCACTGAAGAATTTTGACTAAGAGAATTTTGGAAGTAGAAAGAATTTTGACCTAGAAAAGAAGTTTAAAGCAGACAAACTTCTACACGTGTACAGTGAAGTTATGAAATCTCCAAGAATATTAATAAATCAGTTGGAGAAGATTTTTGAGTAGGAAAGTTAAAGGTTTTGTGAAAATTTTCTTGGTGGACATTTTTAAGTCTTTTAAGGGAAGAAGTGTTTAATTTGAAATGAAAGGATCATTGTGGTTGGACGGTCGTTAGTAAAAGGAGAAATAAGATGACGTTTTTTTTAATAACGATAGGTAATTTATCTTCGCGCTGACTTTATGTGCAGATCAGAAATGACTTTTAAACTGCCTGTGAGAGGAACGTTCGAGATAGAGGGGCCAATTAACTGAATCTATATGCTGATAGCAAAACAGTGAAAAATGACTCAGTTTAAATGGATCTCTCAACGCCGGATCTCTCGAACAATTAAACTGTAAACGTTTCCCATTAAATCCAAATACGATTTTTCTTCCAATTAATCCCAAAACATTATTTCACCTCAACTTTCTCCATTATCATTTTCAACAAAATCAAAAGCACAAAAGCACAAAAATACAAAAATAAAAACAATACAAAAACATTCCTATAGAATTTCCAACGCATTTCTCAAAATCTCAAAATTCTACCTCCCCAACAAAATGATATCATCAAAAAATTCTTTTGAAAATTCGACAAAAGTAAAAACTCATCCTTTTATATGCACATAAAATTCTCTCAAAGGAATCTCTCCGAGAACTGCATATTAATTTGCCATTAAAAGATAATTACAAGGGAAACGGAACTTCACCTGAAGAAAGTCATCGACTTCGAGGTCGTCGAGAAGCGTCGTCGAAATGTCCTCGGGTTCGTCGCACTTTGGAAATCCGTCTTGGTGCACTGTGAGACCGTAATCGATCCTGTAAAGTTCCATTGCATGCCAGGGAGCCGGAATGCAGTCTACCTTCGATCTCCCTGAGAAGATCTCCCCCGGGGGGCAACATTTTCCGAGTCGAGTTTCCGTGGACAATACACTCGCCGAAAGCGAGAGCACAGTAAACAAAAACAGCCTGTTGTTTCTTGACATTGTCAACGATAATTCGTTGAATAAATTAATACAGATTTTTGGTATCAATTTAGATATTTTTCAAAACACGTAAGTACTTCGAACTCTGCCTTAAATCTATTTAAGGCTATTCTTCAACGTTCTGATCTTCAAGTTGATTTAACATACTTATTAATCATATTCCACTATAATTTATTATTTCACTGTATAATCAAAAAGTCAGCTTATTTAAAAATTATATTATAATTAATTATTATATATTGTTCCCAATTTTAAATTGTCTTTAATTGTTCTTCACTACACTTATATCTCTGTATTTCGTAATTGATCGTTAACTGTTACGTTTCATTCACCGTGAAATATCCTAGAGCAGAGATTAAAGAGGATCTCCTCGTCCAACGAGTGAACACTCTCGATCGTGCAGATCTATAGGATTGACTAGAAACAAGTAAAGTGCGAAAATCGCAATAATGGCTGAACGGTGTGGCTCACGTACGTTCGTTAATCCGTAACTATCTCAGCGAAGTTAAACTTCATCCAGTTAGTCGAACGCTATACTCACTTCGACCCTCGGATCTTTCCTAGAAGGAGTCACTAAAATTGATCTAGTTTACGCGAAAGAACTCTCTCGAAAATTCTCTCTCACCTATCTATTTTTATATCAAGCTTTCGTTCACACTCTTCTCAAAGTGCACGTCCTTCTCATAGTACTCTGTCCATCTTTCTTTTAACTGACTATACATTTCTTTCTGGATACAAGGAAGAGATACATTATCCGCTATCGCATTTCCGTAACTCGGGAGGCACTTTTCAACGATGAAACGTAAGAGTCACACGAAACTTTCATGTCCACTTCATATAACTACATGTATTCGAGCAATTTAAATTGCAAACATTTAAAAAAGGAAAAAAAAATACAATTATATTTGATACAAAAAAAAACACACAGTGACAGTACGATTATAAATCCTGTTTGTCAGCAATTTGTTTCTCCTCTTGCATCGTGAAACTTTTTCGTGCAAATATATCTGTCCTCCGTAAATTCAGTCGATCGTAAATAGTCGTCGTTTAATTAATTCACCTCGCATAATCCGACGGGAAGTGTACCCGTCTAGATGCATATCGGCGAAAATGATACAGCGATTACGAGAGACTCTACGTTGCACGAAATTAGTCTGGCACGACTCTCTTGCTTGGTAATTCGATGAAGAGAATCTTCTTTGAAGGGAAACTTTATTTTCGGTTCGATATCTTTTCGGTTCGTTGACCAAAAGCTTCTTCCTCGTGACTCAGTTCTGACGGTTCGAGATATCTTATCGAACCATCCACGAAATTATTATTCCCTCGTCCTGAGAGTATCCTGATTGATTTCGTACTTCGAATGGAAGAAGGGTTGTTGGTCCTCTTGTTCGTCGATCGTGTTAATCGATTTATTCGTCCTTGGAATTTTAACGAAGTTCCTTCGACTTTGATTCAATTATTTTATTCGTCACTTTTTCCAACTTGTTTCGATTTATTTAATTTGAATATTTCAATCTGTTTATTTGATACTTTTAAAATATCAATATATTTTTTAATCGTGCAAGTATTAAATTTGTTTATGATTTTCACACAAATTCTTAAGATGTGTAGAATTTCTTCTTTTTGAGATTTCTAATTAAAGGCAATATGAAATCGTTACTACGAAATCATCAGTATTTTCCTTGAAATAGTCATCAACTATGTCAGTCAAAAAGGCACGCTTTCACGACACTTAACGACACCGTGGTTTCTTCCGGTCTCAAGGTACTTATTTGCCAAGTACCATAACTTTTAAACGGTGGTCTGGCTTTTCCGATTTATCGTTTCCTCGCATGCTCCACGACTCGATCGATTTCTCGCTTCGGTTCTTCCTCCTTTCTGGCTTAATTCCAAGGTGTCATTCGCGCCATATCGTTTACTCTCGCAAATCGATTTTGCACCTTGAGTTCGCATGCACATCCACGATTAGAATTGTCCACTCTTCTGATTATCAGTTTTACCGGAAGGCAAATCAAACTCGTCTATCCTCGTTGTTATCTTGGCATCGTTTTATCTATTTCTCTTCCTTCCGCCAGTACGTTTTCTTCTTCTTCCTTTTCGCGAAACTCACCCTCAACCTCGGACTTCCGCTTGGATTTATTGCCCCTTTTACACTCTTCTTTATGCCGTGCTTCCTCTTCCTTGAATTATGATTATTCCGCCCGTCTGCGCCTGCTTTTGTTGACTTTGCAATCTATACCTATTGCATTTCGCCGTTCCTCGAGGGTTGCAATTATTTCCGCGAATAATCCAGATGACGAGGCGATAGTCCGACGGATAATATTCTCGGATTATCCTGTTGTGCAAATTTGTTGAGATTGCCTTAATTCCATCGGGAGCGAATTATTTGAGTTTGAAAGGAAGAAGAGATTTCTTTATTCTTCAATTTATTTATCGAATGAAGATTACCGCATTACTGGATTGAGAAACCTAATTCATGAATATTTCAATAGGCTGTGGTTCTGCGGTTTGCCTATTAATATTGTATATTTCCTTTCCTATTAATTCCCGTTGTTCAATTTTTACGGAGATAAATCGACATCCTCGTCGATCGGATCGATGTAATCGGCTTGTCTTCTTGGAAGATTTATCAATGATTCATGTACACAATCGTTTACCTTGTTATTTTATTTTCTCCGCTGAATGACAATTACTCAATGACTATGCATTCTCTAGAACTATCAATTGAAAAATAAAACAGACATCTGACCTCGGTAATACTTCCTTCTGCAACTTTAAACTCTTCTCTCGTCGATGTACGTTAACTTTGTAGAAAAAAATGTTCTCAATGTTCTCTCTGCTATTATTGAATCATCTCATCGATTAAAACTCTTTCCCATATAATTACACTTCTCTGTACAACGTTAATAACGATCTCACATCTAACTAACCCGATTAGTTCTTCTGCTTCCTTCCAATTTGTAGTGCCACCTTCAAAACTTGTTGCTACTCGACAGTCACACACGTTTTAGTAAACTCTTCGACTTCTTCGCAATTAAACGCACTATATTAATTTTCCTGCATGATTTTTTTTTCCTCGTCGATCGAAATCTTAGAGAAGAAGTTTCCTCCAATGTCTCGTTAGACTTTAACGATCTATTCGTGAAATCGATCGTTCCTTTCAGCTGTCCAGACCTTTCGCCAACGATCCGGCATTCTGAAAGTTCACGCAACGGCGTTAAAACGACGCGACGAATACGAACGCAGAGACGCGACTGTTCGCATGAACGACCACCGGAGAGATCGGAGCGAAATTCGACTAGGCTTACAGGAGGAACGGCAAGAAGAAACCAAGCAGCCTATTCCACTCGCGGACGGTCTCTTCCCCCTCTTGGTTACCGGTCCCCTCTACAGGGATTCAGAATTTTTCTACTTCTTTGATTATTCTTTCGTAGATTCTTCGGTGTTTCGAAATTCTACTTGGTTCTTTGCAAATATTTGGTGACTTCTGCTTTCTATTCTGAAGTATTCATAATCACCAATCTGTCTTCGCTCTTGGTTACCGGTCCCCTCTACAGGGATTCAGGATTTTTCTACTTCTTTGATTATTCTTTCGTAGATTCTTCGGTGTTTCGAAATTCTACTTGGTTCTTTGCAAATATTTGGTGACTTCTGCTTTCTATTCTGAAGACTTCATAATCACCAATTTGTCTTGGATCTTGGTTACCGGTCCCCTCTACAGGGATTCAGGCTTTTTCTACTTTGATTATTCTTTCGTAGATTCTTCGGTTTTTCGAAATTCTACTTGGTTCTTTGCAAATATTCGGTAGTTTCTGCTTTCTATTCTGAAGTCTTCATAATCGCAATCTGTCTTGGATCTTGGTTACCGGTCCCCTCTACAGGGATTCAGGCTTTTTCTATTGGGTTGTTCAGAAAGTAATTTCGTTTTCTTCGGTGAGAATGAAAGACGATTTTCTTGTAGTCCATAAATATGTTATTGAATTATATATTCTCCATTTTGTTCTAATACCTTTTGTCATCTTTCTGGGTGTAGTATGATTCGACGCTCATAAAAGTATTGCCGTTCAAAAAATTTTGCAAACCAGTTTTGGCACTAACGTTCTGTTAAGGCATCTTCTCCATACACATCGAATAATTTTTTTCTTGCTTGAACAGCATTTTTACCTTTTCGATAGTAAAAAAGTAAAATATGGCGAAAATGGTGCTTTCGACATTCCATCTTTAACCCCTTGCCGTACAATAACGAGTGCTACTCGTGACGCGACAAAAGGAATAGTCAATTTTGAAGTGTTCTAAAAATTATTTTATAACAAATATCAGTGGGTCCTGATAAAATAAAATAAATTCTACGCTATTCAATATTACGTTAAGTCATTTACTATATCTGAAATTCGGGTTTAGATTGTTACTTTACTAATTAATTCAGAGTCATTGCACATTTAATCACAAAAGAAATGGCACGGCAAGGGGTTAATAGGGCACCAAACAAAAGCTATTATATAGAATCAAACAAATTTTTTCACAAAAAAGCGTTGCTATATCAACAGTCAAAATATATAATAGCAATGTGAATTAAGAATGAAGTCGACCGTGAAAAAATATAATTATGTCCTCCGTTGGGAAAAAACGAAATTACTTTCCGAACAACCTAATACTTCTTTGATTATTCTTTCGTAGATTCTTCGGTGTTTCGAAATTCTACTTGCTTCTTTGCAAATATTCGGTAACTTCTGCTTTCTATTCTAAAGTCTTCATAATTGCCAATCTGTCTTCGCTCTTGGGTATCGGTCTTCTCTATGGGGATTCAGGCTTTTTCTACTGCTTCCGATTCTCATTCGTGGATTTATCACTGTTTCGAAATCCTATTTGATTCTTTGCAAATGTTTGGAGACTTATGTTGTCTATTCTGCTCTGAAAACCTCATAATAACCAATATGTTCCCACTCTTGCGTATCAGTCTTCTTTATGGGAATTTAGGCTCGGTCTACTGCTTCCGATACTCGTTCGTAGATGCTTCGATGTTTGGAAATTCTACTTGGTTCTTTGCAAATATTTAGAGGTTCCTGCTTTCTATTCTCTTGCTTACCGGTCTTCTTTATGGAGATTCAGGCTTTTTCTACTTTTTTTTCTACTTCTGTTCGGCTCTTCGTGAATGTTTGAAGGCTTCAGCATTTTATTTTTTTCTAGGGCCGCCATACACGCCAAACTGCCCCCCTCCTTCTTGGTTACCGGTCCCCTTCAGAGGGATTCAGGTTTTCCCTACTTCTTCCAATACTCGTTTTCAGATTCTTCAGTGTTTTGAAATAGAACTGTTTCGAATTGTTTCGTGTCCGCATGGAAAAAGATTTATTTCTTAATTCACTCGCAACGTTAATTTCTTCTTTCTCTCGGATATCTATGCAAATTTCTCCTTTTTTCTCCAACGAAAAAATCCAGTTATCTAAAAACGAAAAACACTGATAAAACTTATTCTTCATTCCGACATACAAGATTTCACTTCGAACGAACGTGCGACTGCTAATTAATTTTCAAAAGATCTTCATCCCCAACGACCGTGAAATATTACAGGAATGCTTCACTTCGAACTCGAGCTTGGTACAAGCTTCCAGCAACGCTTTTCTTTTTTTCCCTTTTCCTCATTTTCCCTTCACCTGTGCACATTCTTCTTTCAAGCTTTCTTTCTTCTTTTTCGCCTCTTCGCCCGATATTTCTTCGTGTTCTTATTTCTCTTCCTCCCTTCTTCTTCCTCTTTTTCTCGCCCCTCACAACAACCTACGTTTTCTTTTCTTTTCTTCCCATTATTCCGGCCACGAGCTCGAGCTTCCTTCCGCTTTTCAATGTTGCTTCCACATCGTTTTTCATCCTGCATTCCCTTCTAAGCCGTCCTCTCTGTTTCAGCCTAAAATTTTCAAGGCTCCGAGTGCCCCTTTGTTTCGTTTTACCGTGGAGATGCAAAGCCGAAGTGTTTCTTCTTTCCTTTTCGTCGAGACCGTTTTTTCTCATCCTTTGACGCGAGAATCACCTTTATCCCTTCGTGCCATTTTCCACGCCATCTTCCATCTCCTTCTTTTGATCCTACACTTTTCTTTCATATTTTCCCTGCGATTTTCTTCCACCACTGCTTGTTTGTCTTTGTCACATTGCCCTTTCCTTCTTTCCTCGATTTTCTTCACGTTTTTTTTGTCCACCGAAATATTTCACCGTTTCTCTTGCACTCACGTATTCGTTTTCGATTTTATTCTCCTTGAATTTCTACCCTTGAAACTTCTCTTTGACTTGTATTCGTTGGAATTCTATACTTTTATTGTTGTTGAAAAAAAAAGTTGACAGAAAATCGTAATGTTTCTTTATGCTTTTCTTTCTTTTTGAGGCTTCCTTATCCTGGTGTCGAACACTTTTAGTGGAAGTTCTAGTGTCATAGCTTTCTGTGTTTTCTCATGTTTCAACATAATCTTCGACGCTTTTCCCAGAAGCATTGTACTTTTCTTTTCTTCTTTTCTTTCTTCTCACTGATACCACGAAAGTGTCAAAGTGTTACGCCTTTTCAATTTCTTCTCCGTTTCCATTATCCTTCGTGAGTTATCCCCGCCCTTCGAATTTCATTCTGTGATGGACTTCCGTTTCGTTTTCTTCAAATTTTATCCGTTTCCTGTTTCTACCTTCAGGGAACGAAGTTATGAAAAAATGATCCTGCTTTTTTAGAAAATATACCGCGTTACATTTTTCGCGACTGTGCAAATATTTTCTTCCTTTATTGGTGTCCCTGTTTCAGCGATGGTTGCAATAAAATTGTTTGAATCCAAAAATATCGGTTGTTGATTGTTAAATATTGTTCGTTATTCTTCATTGTCTTTCTTCCTTTCATTTTTTTCGTTTGTCACTCACAACATTCAATGTAGATGTTTAATTTTTAAAGTCGTAATATAATGTAACAGAAAATGTACCTGTATCAGAGAAAAACAAAAAGCTACTCTTCAATAATTTCTATTCCAGGAAAACTCATTTTCCGTTCGTTTTCACTGCTATTAAACTGAAAGTTTAAATACCGATAATGAAATAAAACTCTCTAGAATTTTTTTCTCATATTCTGTCGGAACTCTCGTGCATTTCAATGCGTTGAATATTCATTAAATAATGGATCATATTTATCCGCAGGCAGACTTTGCGCTTTCATTAACAATTTCTATTAGGAAGAACGAAGTAATTGTCGTCGTAAATAAACTTGCTCTCGATCTTTCACTGGGAGACACGACTCCCCAGAAGGCCATAAAGAAATTGATCTAGCCCCCCATAGAGATGAGAGCGGTTATAACAATTTTTAATTTACTTCCTAATACACTCGCTAGCAGGAGGTAATAAAGTCTTAAGGAGAAGAGTCATTCTATTAACTGCTCACGGAAACTTCGTGTTTTATAATCTTGAAAAAAATACCAGAAAACTTCTCTAAATCATTATTTTATGGATTCGAAACTTCATCAAAAATTATTTTTTTATAAAATAAGAACTATTTCTTTATAAAGTTCTTCCTTACAGAGAGTATTCCACGTAAATCGCATAATAAGTAAGTTACATAAATACTTTGTGGCATAAAATGACTTTACCACTGGTAAAAAAGATGTCAAATAACGGAGAAGCTGATTAATTTGGAAATTTATGTTTTAGATGAAAGTAAAATATTTATTCGTTGACTGTCCTGTAAATTAAGAGAATTTTTGTAAAAAAAAATGAATAAGCAGCCATTTTGACTGGCTTTGTAATTCTAGAGTTAAACAAAATTTATGCCATCACTTGAAATGCCATTATTAACATTTTTAAAAATACAATCATCTAACTAATTTTCAGACGTTCCAAGAATTCAAAAAACTAATAGATCTACTTCCCGCTAAATGTCTATGACGCATTGGTTGATTAATGAAATTTTCGATTGACCAGTGCACCTTAAAACACTTCAGGAGAAATTCGTTAAAATTTTCAGCGAATTACATTCAAAATTCTACCGAAAACTCGATTTCATATTCTACGAATCCGAGGGACATATTTCATCGTGAAGCTTCTGTAGACAGTTCAAACAAGTAAATGAATTGCATAAAGAGCATAAATCATCGAATCAGCGATTTATTACGTAAAATTCACATATCAATTTCGTAAAAGACAGATTCACAGCGTTGAAGGATTGGATGAAAATTTCTCGTGAGATTTACTCAAACATAATGTAGTTCTGATCGGTGTTACTCAATTTCTCATGTATTCGAGTGAAACATGGAAGAGAGAGGACAACGAAGAACGTAATTTCTTCCGCCAAAAGCGTCCGACGTGAATGACATTGCGGCCACTCCGTTATGCGAAATGGGGAGCCGTTTAGCATACATTTTGAAATCCCATTAAGACGATAACGACGTAGACTCAAAATGAATCGCTATATCGTTGACATTATTATATTTCCAAAAGGAGCGATTTATTTAATAGATAGGATTTTTGATAACGAAAATCTTCCAATTTATTAGTCTGTAAAGTAACAAATTTATTTTATATATATTTTTAGAATCGGTCGTTGAAATTTAATTTCAAAGTGTTCTCTTAATAATTGAACTATTATGCATTAAATCTATTATATTTAGCACGTTGAACTTCACCGGTATTTTGTTAGTTTCATTATTTTTGCTACATAGAAAATTTTCTGTTAAAGTCACATCTTTGCAAAGCAGAAATTTTAGAAACTCTAATAGATATATATTCAGCAAGACTTTATCTTTTTAATAAGGTCAATATTCAAAAATTCGTAAATATTGCAATTTAAGAGTCATTTAAAATTTCATGGGATTTAATGGCACCGTTCACCAGTGATGCATGGCGTGCAGCGCGTTAAATATATTAAATAACTACTTTGAAAGAAGTGGAAACAAGTGGCAAAGACGATTGTTTAAAATACTTCATTGTTATATAAAATAATTAATGTATTATTAAGTACGCTTAGAATGAAGTTAAATAATTTTATAAGAATGTATGGATCCGACATTTTCACCGCTTCGGTAGTTCAAGCGTAAAACCATTTTCATAATCAAACATTGTACATGAACTATTATATCATCGTGGACAGGATTATTATTAATTAAGATCGTTACTCTTTGATTATCGTAAAAGGAATCATCAACCACCGAAGGAATGTTTTTATTAATGTAGAAATTTCAGCGGCAAGAGTACATCTTCCAACATCGGATAATCCAACTCCGAAGATTGATTAACAACTCTGTAGCTGCTTTGTTCCCTGCAGCTGCTCGAACTTTCATTTTGTTTCTTCTCATTACTCTACAGTATAGCTGCCTTGACGTGAAACGCAAACTTTAAAATTGAGATTTAACACAGAACTCCATGGAATTATACTTTGGAAGATCAAACCTCACCAAATATCATCTTATCAAAGTGAAACTTCAAAAAATTTCTACTTAAAATAAAAAACCCTCTTCACTAAGTATCTTTAATGAGCGAAATTTTCGTTTACTGACTGAGTCATTTCACATAATACTCCTCACAATTGGAAATATCAGGAATAATTAGAATTTAAAGAAACTAATTTCCTCTTCTTGTGTATTTCTTGGAATTTAGCTAATGCGATCATTTCGTTTAAAAGTTACTATTTTAATTACACTCTGAACTACGGAAGCTATGACATCCTACTAATTATAAGTCCCCACCTTTACCCCCCTACTCATAATATCCTCAATAGCTAATTCTTCCTGTTTATTAGCTTCATCAGCACATTTATAAATGATAACCTATCATAAAAAAATAATGTCTAAATTAATTCCCATATAAATAAGCACAACGATTCAATTTAAAAAACTACCCCTAAATCTTTTCCACTCCAATCATCCTCAAATTGCATAAATAGAAAAGAATCACAGGTAACAGTAAACACCCCGCGTTATTTTACATTCGAGTTGACATAGCCAACGCACGCTGAATCAAATTTTGGTGAAATTGCTTCAATTCAGAAGGTCAGTAATTTCGCGATGGCGTATTACTTCGCATCAGTCCGGAATTTCACTTTATCTTGTCCTTTCACGCTCTACCTCATTGTCTCATCCCGCAGTCAGCGGCTGGAGCGTTTTCATTGTACACCGAGGCATGGAAAAGGTGTATGAAATGGACGATAGAGACGAGGCAGAATTTCACTGAATTTCGCGGAATCTCATTGCGCTTTCTTCGTAACATCGTTCCACCTTCTTCAGACTACGTACGTACATAGGTGCAAACTTAGATACATGGATGAGTGTAAGGGTGGAATTGGAAATTCGTTTCGCGATATGAGCACCGAAATTTTTCTGAAGGGAATATCTTATGGGATGGTTGAAATTTCCTTTCGTCTCCTTTTTACGGATCGTGGAAAATAGTTATATCGTGGTTGCTTTAACACTAACTGTACCATATCGGTCAAATGATCGGTTCCATGGAATAAAAATATAGAATTCTTTGCCTAACCCAGACCTAACAGCATTTATCTGAGAAAGATATTATCGTCAAAGGATCTATAGTAAGAATACGAATCCATAAATTGTTGGTACTGTTAGTGTTGAATAGTTTCTCGTCGGTTGTGGCTATTCGATTATGCAACGTATGATAACATTTTAATTTTACATACATTAAAAATATGATATGATGGAGATGTAGCTATAAATATTTACTTCATTTCTAAAGTTAGAGATTCATCTAATTTCTAAAGATATCAATAATTTGTTAATATATTAGTCAATTTTAGTATCTATAATTTCTGTAAGTGATTTTCAATCATTTGCTGTCCTACGTTGATGCATTTGACAGAGGTTTCCGTCGCAGTTGGTATTTGATTTATTAAATTTGAACTTTGGAAATGGACAATGATTTGTAGTCTACATAAATATACATGGGTATTTATAATTGTTACTATTTTTAAATAAATATAAATAATCCACGGCAAGAATATTTTTGTTAAGTTGTGTTCTCTTCAGTTGGCAATAAAATTAGCAAAATAATTGAGACCACAAAGAACTGAGTGTTGAAGGCTGTACAGTTTTAAGTCATTCACTTCTATTTGCAATAGAACAGAGAATTTATTTAGAATAAAAATTCTGAAACAACTTTAACCGTGAGGTCGTAAGATCAGAAGCGGAATACACAAAACAAAAGATTCTTTAATAGTTTTTAAAATTTGTATTAATCCTCAAAGAGAGAGTCAGTTTATCGACAATTTATTGAAGTCTTCGACGTTTCCTACCCCTGCCAGAATAAATTCTCGTCGTAAAATTCCATACCGCATAAAATTCCCATCGCATTCGATTATGACTTGCAGCCATACAGTAAATTGGCATGTCGCCTCTCATTTCTTCTCGCATCGTCGATTTCGCCGTTTTCGTCGTACACCGAGCATGAAACGCTACACGAAATGGACGACGAAGACACGTTAGAGGGGTGAATTTCATGAAATTTCATAACGTTTTCTAGTAACTTCATTTCAGACTTCACCTCTGTGCTATGCGTTTGTCTTTGAAATCACCAAGGTCGCATTTGCGATTGCAATTTCTTAGGCAATTTATTTGTAGATTTTCTCTACATCCCGGTAAAACTTTCATCATTTCCTTTTTCATATACTAAAAAGTTTATCGACCCCTGATACAGATGAATATCGTAAGAGATTTTGCTCTTATGAAGAACATCGCTGTTGGATGTTCTTTTACCTCATCCTTTCTTTGCTCCTTTTAGCTGATGCTCTCCAAGGGTTGATTAATAAGCTTGTGGTTTCTTTGCCATTTTGTGACTTATTTCTCGGTACGTACATCGCATCTTCATCGTCTTGTGCAGTTGGCCGTAAAATCGGAGACAAAGCCGATCCTTTAGACAGGGTACATATTATTTTTGTGCTTTCTTCATATTGTGTGTTATAATGAATTAATTACAAAATATTGCCAAATAAATTCAGACACATGTAGAACTTCGTCTTATTATAAAAATAATCTTCGTACTGTATTTTTCAGAATACAATGAATTACTATTATTATATCATAAACTGGTTTTCTACATTCTTCTCTTTGCTGAACATAATCAACTAATCTAGCAACAAAGTATTATTACAAAAATCTCAGAGATATTAATAATTTCTTCACCTTAATCCGTTGCTGTAAGATTCCTTTTGTGACTGCCTCCGCAATATTTCAGAATTAAATTGGTAACATAAAAATTGATCGATAATACTATTTTCTTCTGCTGGACATAATTAATTAATCTAGAAATAAGTTACTATTACAAAAATCACCGGGATATTATTACTTAATAACTGATTATTACTTATTATAAGTGAACGCAATGAATCAATTTAGTGACTAAATATTATTACCAAAATCAATAAGAATTCTCCTTATATTAATACATCAATTCCTAATAAACTAACAGTTCTGAAACAGCTCATTTTAACCAAACACTCCATTAAACAGTATTGAAAATTACTCCATCGAAACTGTGACCAAGAATACCGATCAAAATCGCAGAAATACCAACCGTAATAACATCAATTCCAATTTCAAGGTTCAAGGGCATCGTAGAGGGATATGAACGCCTTTGCGTCATCGAACCACCCCGACACGATTCGTTCTCCCTCAACCTGTAGCACGAAAGATACCCCCGCATTGCTCGCGTCACGTTAAACGAATCGATGAAATTAATTCTCGTCACAGTGGTATGATTAATTGTCAAATCCCGGACTACTCTCAAATGGTCCTTGATGTATTCAATTCTACAAACGGATGTATTAATAAATCATCTTATAATCGATCGAGTCGCAGTGTAAATTACTCGATAAGGATTCCTGATATGATTTTAAGAACAAACTTCGAAATTGCCCATATCATGTATTTTGCATCAATTTTCCACGATTCTTTTAAAGTTTTAGCAGTATTTCATCAATTTGCCAAGTCGAATTTAGACGGAATCTCAAATTAGCACTTTATTATTTATTTATATTCGGCGGTAGAGGATATTTCTCTATTGCAAATTAAAATTTCAATATGAAAGCTGGAATAAGGCAATCATATATTAATTCTCGCAGTTCTGTTTTTTAGAAATGTAATATGTTTTGTACAGAAGAAATAAACCCTCTACTTTATCATTATCGCTAATAAGAGTGACCAATAATCATGGCAATACGCCTTGTAATAAGGGATGATTATTCACCTCAAATTTTCCGATTTATCATGGAACTCCTTCGTCGCTTTACTCAGCGCTTTCCACGGAGTCTTTTACGCGAGATTTTCCTCCTCCGGCTACCAATCAATACCTGAACGTTGATTAAACCATTCATTTACCCAACCATCGTTTCAACGGTCTCTCAATGTCCCTCGTCGTTTTTTTTTATGCCCTAACGCGGTTGCTTCCCTTTTTTCCCTGTTTTCTTTCTCTTTTTAATCCTCCCTTTCTCTCTCGTTTTCTTTCTTTTCCTTTCCCTTTATCCCTATCTCTTTCCTTTTCTGTCTTCGTCGAATCGAACAGCACGATTTCATTTGCAGTTCATTTTTGCGCTACTTTCACCGCCACTTTTCGAGAGGCATTGAATTACTAATTAGCAATCGAATTGTTTGGACTTGCTCGAAGTTAATCCGGTCTTTTATTCTTGCGATTAAAGTCTCCGTTCTACGGATCGTTTTTTTTTTTTTAATGACGATTTAATTGACCTGAAAGGAATTCAAAGAAAGATTGAGCTTCAACCTGAGGCGGTAGATTTACATTGATTTATTTTTCGGTAGAATCATTTACCAATGTAATTAGATCTTCTTAGACCTTGTTGACATAATGAATTACCATTTTGTGCTTTCGGTATTAACACGAGTAGTACCAAACCAGCCAAAATAGTTTTGACGATACTATAAAAGAATTGCAATTATCGCAATATATTAAGCCTAAGAGCAACAATTCCTATCAGCGTAGTTTCTAATGTTAAGTTAAACAAAAGACCAGGAATTTCATTGGATAACAATCAAGCAACAAGTAAGAAATATCTGTTAATGAATTCCTAAGAAAAAAATTCTTGGAAGCTTTTTACGTGACTATTAATAATTCATCTTTGTCTGTCAGTCCAAACGAAGTTCCTCGCTTTAACTTTAACCACGGCACGTTCATAATGTATGCGAAGTAACGTAATACATATTAAACTGTTCATCGTAAGTCCAAGAATGTGATAAACCACGAATACCTTTGAAACATTCCCAGAGAAGAGATCGAGAGTGCCAAAAATTCTCGACGTTCAGTAAATGACATTCTATTTACCGCCATTTTTTTTTGACGTTAGAATTTGTGCTTCGGAATAGTTAGATAATTTGTTTGTATTTTTTCGACTTCTATTGCTATGATAATTTACTCTGCGATTTACTGTTGCAGGTGGGATTCGAAATACAGAGACTACGATATATTAAATGACGATTGTGGAAAAATTTCGAAGCAAAAATACTATGATACATTCAATAATAATTTAGAAGAAAGTGTCGGGCTGGATGAGGATATAAAAATATACATCAAAAATCACAGATATAGATTTCTGCTCACAAAATAATGGTATACTCCACATCGAGGCTTTGAATAAGTATTTTGACATATTTTCTTTAATATAATTTATTAAGTTACCGCACGAATTCCTAATTATTAATATTTTTGCAGGATTGAGAATGGAAACTAATCCCTTTGCCTGAAATAAGTGAAGTATACCAATCCAGGACAGGCAATGCAGACACAGGATAACCAGTGTAGTCACAGGGCAAGCAGTGTAGCCGCGAGGCAAGCAGTATAAGTGCAGGACAACCAGAATAGTCACAGGAGAAGCAATATAAAAGCAGAACAGCTAGTACAGTCGCAACACAAACAGTATAAGAGCAGGACAATCGATATAGTTGTAAGACAAGCAGTACAAGATCAGGACATGCAGGAGAGGCAAAGGACAAGCAGAAGAGGTTCCAGGATAGCAGTTAAAGAAGTTTAACAGTGTTAGATTTAAGAAATTCTTTATTGATTATTTGTAACACATAACATTATTTGTATTCCACATCATAAAATAAAATTGTTTGTTTCCAATACTATGAGTTATTTATTTCATAAATCCTGTCCGTATTAGTTCTTAATTTTGCGTCCAAACAATCTCCGTTGAATTTTTACTCTGTCTGGCTTGTCATTGACTCGTATCACTTGAGAAACTTCGCCTTAAATGATGTCCAACTCATAACAGCAGAAAAGCAAGCCATCTCCTAGCCGAATTTTCGCTCTGTCTGACTTATCATCGACTTTACTACTTGTTCACTTGTGAAATTTGCCCGATTTGCCAATCTAGCAAGTAGTATAACCTAGGATAAGTCAGCCCTGCTTTTGCGTTTGACTTATCGTAGGTTATACTACTTGCTCACTTTGGAATTTTTCCGAAAAATTTGCCAGTCCAGCAAGTAGTATAACCTAGGATAAGTCAGCCCTACTTTTGCGTTTGACTTATCGTAGGTTATACTACTTACTCACTTTGGAATTTTTCCGAAAAATTTGCCAATCCAGCAAGTAGTATAACCCGAAATTTCTCAGACCGACTTTAAACTCCGTCTGACTTATCACTGACTCGTACTACTTGCTCACTTTGGAATTTTTCCGAAAAATTTGCCAATCCAGCAAGTAGTATAACCCGAAATTTCTCAGACCGACTTTTAGCTCCGTCTGACTTATCACTGACTCGTACTACTTGCTCACTTTGGAATTTTTCCGAAAAATTTGCCAATCCAGCAAGTAGTATAACCCGAAATTTCTCAGACCGACTTTTAGCTCCGTCTGACTTATCACTGACTCGTACTACTTGCTCACTTTGGAATTTTTCCGAAAAATTTGCCAATCCAGCAAGTAGTATAACCCGAAATTTCTCAGACCGACTTTTAGCTCCGTCTGACTTATCACTGACTCGTACTACTTGCTAACTTTGAAATTTTCCCGAAAAATTTGAAAACCCAGCAAGTAGTATAACCTAGGATAAGTCAGCCCTACTTTTGCGTTTGACTTATCCTAGGTTATACTACTTGCTCACTTTGGAATTTTTCCGAAAAATTTGCCAATCTAGCAAGTAGTATAACCTAGGATAAGTCAAACGCAAAACTAGGGCTGACTTATCCTAGGTTATACTACTTACTCACTTTGAAATTTTGCCGAAAACTTTGCCAATCCAGTAAGTAGTATAACCTAGGATATCTCAAACCAACTTTTACGTCTGACTTGTCACCGACTCGTTCTACTTACCTGCTTGTAAAATTTTGCAGAGAAATTGTCAACCCAGCAAGTAGTATAAACCAAAATATCTCGGACGCAGTATTAGATGTGTCAGACTTGCCAAATTCAGAACTTATAATTATGATACGCTCGCAAAATATTCGCAGAGGATACGGAATGTTAGGAATAGAACAAGGGTAACTGGTAAAGAAGTTTAACAATATTTTCGATTTAACAAATTCTTTATTCATAACTTGTACTATACAATATAAACGTATATGATATAATATTCATTAAATACAATTGTATGTTGCTAAATCTACAAATTACTTATTTAATAAATGCTGTCTTGGCTGTCCTGTGTATGTCTTCGCTATCCTGCGCATATCCTTGCTGTCCTGGCTGTACTGCGCTGTCCTGTATATCCTGGTTGTTCTGACAGCCTTGCAGCGGTCTCCTATCAATCCAGTCTCTTTCTTACCTGTTTTGGCAAAAAATAGATATTAGTATTTCATTCTCTCTGTGGTGCTATGAAATTTACACCTATATAATTTATCTCTAAAGCGAATATATTTCCTGAGTTATTATTTATTAATAGTGTCTTTGATTTAACAACTTCTGTATTCATAATCTATATTACAGAGCGTAAAAATATATAATACAATATTCATAAAGTACAAGGTTGTATTTCTAAAACTACAAATTATTTATTTAATAAATGTCCTATTCTCACTATGCAGCGAATCCATTTATTTAATTTATCAAACTTTAGAGAAATAGGAAAGAAACAATTTATAAGAGCAACAAGTTGAAAGATTGGGAAATTAATATCACCGATGAACGAAGTAGAAACACGATTTATCTTCCATTCAGTGTCCCCTTACTTTTAAGCCTCTCTTGCACAGGAGTATTAAGGTGTTCTTACGTTCAACTGGCTGCGAGTTTACATTGCAAACGGAAGATTTTATCCTACAAATATTTACAACGGCCTTTATACTAAGAAAATTCTCCTTTCTAGGAGTAAACTTTCTCGATATCGTTGCTGCCGCTTATTTTTATCGTCTTCGTTCAATTATCATTTCATTCCAATGTACTCACAAACGGAGTCAGGTAATTGGAAACAATTCCTGCAATTTCATTTTGGGGAAACTTTTAAAGGAGCAACACTGCAAGAATAGTTTGCTTTCATAATAATTAACTGTGTTTAATTTACTTCGAACTATAATTAAGAATTATCAATATGGAAATTGTTCGAAGAGCAAACAAAAGTTAGCTAGGGAGCTATGTAGGTACAAAGTTAAACAATCCGAATCATAATTAGTACGTCCTAGTTCAAATCGTACTCTATCACCCCAGAAAAACTTTTCCAAATTTATTATTTAAAATATAATAACCTCAGTAATTTGGAACTCACCTGAAACGTATAGAACGTGCAGATCTCAGTGTACCATTTCACGTCAAATGCAATTCAATGTTGTTAGAACTTTGAAGTAATCCAAATTAGCAATAAATATCTATTTTGAATTTCGGAATTTTGTATCCATCATTCTTTTCTTCCCTTTTAAACGGGTAAAAAGAGAAAGGATCTTCTCGACTTCGAAAAAGGCGAATTTCTGGAAATACGATATCATGCATTGCGACGTTCCTTCGTAAGATTATACCTGCTCCAAGTTCCTTTCGAAGGGATACATTGTAAGTTACCTCTCTCCCTTCCGAAGTACCTAAAAGCTGGTTTGCTGGACACATACTTCGTAGCTCGAATTCCAAGGATATAACTTTCCTGACCCTTGTTACACAGCAAAGGTGGAGTTGAAATCGTGAAATCGAGTAGAGCGTATGAGTCAAGTTCCATTCGCGTTTTAAAAAACTTCTTTTAGAATTTTCGTAATAATCTTTCACTAATTTGGAACATAATAGTTTCTTTATTTTATATATTCTATAGTTATCTTTATTTTATTTTTACTTTATTTCTAAAAATACAAACTTTTCCGATTAAGCTGGAAGTAGAATAACTGAAGAGTACAATTTTTCCAGACATTTATTTTAAGTTGAACTAATTCAACGAGATCGTTAGTGAGTAAATGCAATTAATGGGATTTACTGCATCCTAAGAAGCAGTAGATTAATTCCTATGGTGTTCATTATCAGATTTTATGGCTGGTCTTTAAGAGAGTATCCTTCGAGAATCCAGATTTGTGTTTAGTATTCGTTTCACGGTAATTGGCATTTTCTGATGCATTTGGTGACCCGGAAACGGATATCTCTTGATAATACGATCTGCGGTGATAATGACATTGCAGTATCTATATTTGGACATCTTTTTTCCTATTTTTTGTCACTCTTATATGGTGTATCTATTTCTTGCCATCATATAAGAGTATTTGTCCTAATAATAACAAATTTTTGTTTCATATTGATAAAAAATCGCTGATTGTAAATTAATTTTGATAGGACGTAAAGTTATAACTATTAATAAGTTATAACTTATAACGCACTAATTATAACCCACTTGTTGTAACTATTAATTATAATTTTCTATTACTCTTGAATCATTGTAAATCTATGATAGCAAAGTAAATTTAATAGAACGCAGGAGAATTTTGAGAAAACAGCAAATAGTATTTTAGAATTGTATCAGGACAAAATAAGTGTAACAAAGAGTTAATTAAATGCAAATAATTAATTGTTAAAATGTTGTAGAAACAATAGGTAATCCGGTGAACCTTTCAATCGCAAATATCATGACGAAATCCTGTCGACCTTTTACGAAAATGATCTGAATCGCGAAATTTGTTCCTAATATCGCAGTGGCATACGTGGGTCGACGAGTAATCAACGAAAAGAGAGAGAAAGCGTGAGAGATACGAGAGAATTAATGGACGGTCATAACATGTCAGTCAACTATAAATATAGTTTGCATTTTTGCAAGTCAACAGGCTTTCTTCTCTATAATAGCTAATTTAACGTATCCTTTATACACGGTAATGAAGCACTCCAATTTGCCTGGCCCTCTTGTTCCATTACCTATGATGAAATTGAGAGCTCCTCCCTTAATGATCGCTCTTTCGTTTGCTCATTTATACGTAAAAGAAGCCGGCTATTAAGAGAACGATCGCTCTTCGTATCAAAATATGCCACGCATCTCCATGGTGCAATATTTTCCTTAATCGAAATTATTAATGTAATTACGCGAAAAATATTTAGAGTTTATAATAAATGATTCTTTTCTTTTTTCTTTTAAGAAAAAGAGAAGCTTTGGTTTTCTAAATTCCATTTCGCGAAAGTTAATAATAATAAATTTTAATTAATGGCGGAATTCTGGTGCAGCTTAAAAGATGAATTCATTTATCACAAAAGACTACATCGATACTTTCATCATGTACAATTACATATATGTGCAAAACGGGGTTCTATTTATCAAAAAGTTTAAGAGACGCTACTTGAGAAGGCTTGTTTATTGTTAATTGAAATTTTGAGCTGGTTCAGGAAGAATAGATGCCGTTAAATGTACATTTAATATCGTAGATTTAACATTCCATCAATTAATAATTACTTGCCAAACAACGTTTCGGTAACATCAGCCAATACGTTAATTGTAATTAACTTTAAAGGGCCTGTGATTCTAACAAAGTTTGAGGATCATTAGTCCACTAAATCGCAGTAGCAAACATGTCTACGTTAGTCTTTGTAAGTCATTATTCTATCATTTATGATTGTCTCAGTGAAATGTGATTTTTTGAGACATGAAAATGATTAAAGTATTATGAGATTCTTCAAAATTAGCGCCAAAGTAATATATCCGACGTTAGCGCCAACGGAATATAGATGAACTTACTATCTAGAACAAGATAAATATCGACTGACAGAATATAAAAATAATTTTTTTACCGACTTTACAAAATACTATTTGCAGTAGGTAACTTATCTGCCTTATCTAGAAAAAGAAAAACAATATTTTGTCCAAAGGGTTGAGGACTTATTCGCTAGATGGCGCCACTCTACATAGACAGGATGTCCAAAGGGTTGAGGAAGTAATCTCTAGATGGCGCCACTCTACAGAGACAGACCGTCCAACGGGTTCAGGACTCATTCTGTAGATGGCGCCACTCTACAAAAACAGGATAAATTATTTTGTCCAACGGGTTGAGGACTTATTCTCTAGATGGCGCCACTCTATAAAGACAGGATAAAAATAATTTGTCCAAAGGGTTGAGGACTTATTCTCTAGATGGCACCACTCGACAGAGACAGGTTGTCCAAAGGGTTGAGGACTTATTCTCTAGATGGCGCCACTCTACAAAGACAGAACGTCCAAAGGGTTCAGGATTCATTCTGTAGATGGCGCCACTCTACAAAAACAGGGTAAAATATTTTGTCCAACGGGTTGAGGACTTATTCTCTAGATGGCGCCACTCTACAATAACAGGATAAAATATTTTGTCCAACGTGTTGAGGACTTTTTCTCTAGATGGCGACACTCTATAAAGACAGGATAAAAATAATTTGTACAAAGGGTTGAGGAGTTATTCTCTAGATGGCGACACTCTACAAAGACAGAATAAAAAGTATTTTGTCAGTGGGTTGAGGACTTATTCTCTAGATGGCGACACTCTACAAAGACCTGATTTCGCCATAGCACCGTTTAAACAAAAGAAGGCCAATGACTCTATAATTAAAAGTTCAAAAATAAGTGCATAGAAACTATGTAGAGCTCTAACACCTTAAGACTCATACAAAAATATCTTTAAACTCCTATATATCGAATAAGTAATGTATTTATTTAATGTATACTGCATCAAAAATTATCTCTAACATGTCGCTATTAAACGAGAACAACGAATAGCCCAGAAGAATCGTGAATACTTTTCGCATACTAAACTTCCGTACATTTAAAAACCTATACTTCTTTCGTTATACAATGACAATCCATAAAATCTATTTAAATGCAATTGTTTCGACCATAAAACCATCCCTTCAACGGGTTTGGCATCGTATCAATTAACGGCAATATCCAGAAATAATTAATCACTCGAAACCGTGTTTCGAATTGGGCCATGACAATTGTTCTCTTTTCATCTCTCTATCTCTCTCCCTTCATATGGAACAACATTATATGGTACAGTACACGCGAATGTCTACATACCAGCCAATAGAACATATATCACAGGCCGGTATTTAAATGAGAATTCGATAGCAATCGAACATCGAGTAATCGAACATCAAGTTCGATATTAATCGACACACGCAACCAAGTCAAACCTGACATTTACCGCAATACCGTGACCAACTTCAAGGTAGTTGAGCTTCTCGGTCTCTCGCTCTAACTCTCTTCTTTCCTCTCGCGAACGGTAAAGAGCAATTTTCTCGTCTCGTTTCTGTCCGTCTTTGTCCTTCTGTCTGTCTCTTCTTTGTCCACTACCTTCTGTCATATCTGTGAAAAAAAATTCTTCAAACAATCTGAGAGAGAACTAACGATGGAATCATGAGAGAGAGTGCAGAGATTTTAACCATGACACGGTGACAACGAATTGTACGATTGAACGTCGAGGAAGGCGCGAAACGATCCGAACTATCATCTTGTCTGCTACCTTGACAGTGTACCATTAACAAAGGATCGTTGGAGAAGATCGTGGCAGTACGAGAAACGATATTAAAAAGTTTACAATATCAGAAAGATAAGAAAAGTACAGTGCTGTGAGACGATAAAGAAGAAAATGCTTTTCGTGAAACAAAGTGAAAGCTGCGAATTGGATTACTGTTGGATATTGTACAGGAGGAATTAACCTAAGAAGTTTTTGATATTTATTTGGATATTAACGAGGATGTCGAATCTCTTCTGGCGTACCAACGTCCTCGGGGACGCATGGATATTAAGAAGTTTCAAATTTTCGTGAATTATCGAGCACATTTCCTGACAGTGTACGAAAGAACCTGCATATCAACGTCAGACATGTTCGGCTGCCCTAGAGAGGCCGTACGCGTCAAAGTGAAGGTACAGTCGCAGCAAAATTTATATCGTTCTATCCTAACCGTCACGTTTAGTGGTATAACCATAAATTTTCTTATTTACTCTCATTCCATATAAAGTGACTATTAAAGGAACATATACTTCTTGCGTGTATTTCAAAAATATACTTCCACCGTTCTTTTATAACCGGTATGAGAAAATTGTAACTAGAGTTAATCTTGAAAATTATTGACGTTGATTAAACTCTTGACTTATTTAATTTTGAGTTTTTGGATTTAAATATATTTAATTACTATTTCATTTCGCATTGTTAAGGATTGATTTAAAATGGAATCTTGAAGTAAATATTTCACTTCTATATTATACAATTTAAATTACTAACTTGATTGTCCCTTTCAACTCTTCATTTCTCTTTTTCCAAAGTACTTATTCGATATATTTAAATATAAATATAACGCCAATATTTCCAGTTTTAAATATATTTATAAGACATAGAATAAAAGTAGACTGTGGCAGTTATATTTAGCACAGAAAACTAATGTGGGCTTACTCAAGAGGTTAAGAACTCTTGCAGACACACATTAAGTTCTTTAATACAACTGATATCGTTCCGATTTCATTGTCCTCTATTTGGAAAGGTCGTTCCTCAAATACATTGTCATTACAATAAAATATTGGCGTTCGCAAGTTCCTTCTGATAAGATTATCACCTAATTCTTGCACGAAGCTAGAACGATGATAATGTCGTGGTTTGAATATTCGATTCGCGATATGCTCGGAGCGCACTCTATGATAAACAATATATGCGGAAAAATACTTATGTATGAATTTCAAATATATGAATCGATTGTTATCTCTTCAAATTAGTTACATTCAATTACGAGAGATTGGTTTTTACGCGGGTTTCAAAATAAGGGATTTAAGAAATAGAAATGTGAAAACATTTCTGCCGAGAATATATGTCATCAGTGTATAATAAAGATTTAAATGCTATTTCAAGGAACCGATCTTCGATTCAAAATATGCGCAGCAATCCGCATGAACGTCAAAGATATTAATTCATTAAAATGTTTTCTAAAGAGTTACATTAAATTTCAATGAACACGGTGTATATATAAAACGATACGTTTGAGAAATTTCAAGAAAATCGTGCTGAATAAAAGAAGCCCGGTGAAAATCGTAAAGGAAAAGCTACGTTTCGCTTTACGAGCGAAGCAACGAATGCAACCGATGTAAAAATAATTGGAATATCCGCATTTTATCATCGCTCGATATTTCAGCAAATATTCTACCGCAGTAGAAACGTCCAATTACAAAAGTGCCTTTAACCAGTTTTACAAACACACTCACGAATACTCATGTTTTCTGTTTGCCGAAAAGCTGTAATAAAACGTTCCAATGTAAATTTTTCATTTTCACGGAGCAATTGGCATTAATTAACGCTCTAGAATACAATGGATATTGTAAGGCAGAACTTGTTATTATATTTTACAATGGAAGTACACCTATCTCCAGTTTTACATGGTAGATCGGTTCCTCAGAATAACTCGTAAATAAAAAAAGGTTCTTTTAGTATTTTTTTTAATCCGTTATTTTTAAACTCGTGCAAAAAGGGCACCGAGTAAATTATGGGCTGGGTGAAGTTCACTTCTCAGAAACAAAAGAAACTGTTTCTGTTTGCATTCGAATATAAAATTTCGTGAGCATCTCAATAAACGTGTAAATAAGATTCCAAATGTATTGAATATATTATTTGTAAAAAAAAATAATGGAATTCGTGAATTAACGTCACAAATAATTGAAGAATAGATGAAATATGTCTTACAATAATATACCCAATGTTCTAAGGTTCTTAGATTTTCAAAATTGACAAAGTTCACGTTAATTAAATATAATTAACGAACGTCCAATTAACGCAGTAATTAAATAGAAAGTGAACTTTCAGTCGTTTCTTAGACCATACAAAGGTACTATTTCCAAGGTGAACGCATAAAAAAAGTACGTCGACATGACTATTGATAAATGATTTTCTTTGATTGGTTGAAAGCATTTTCTGGGCGCGTTTCTCTTCCGAAGATGCAGATACTCGACTGCATTTCACGTCAGCTGATGTAAGTGCATCGCTATTTAACATGCAGTCAAAATTCGGTTATATCGATCGCACCTGCTTGCAGTTTACTCGCAACACACTGGTGCTCGTTAAGAGTTGCAAATGACGCACAGCTTTCCTACTTTCGTGGAACTCTTTTTTCATAGCTTTCATGGAGTATCCACATCTTTTTTAAAAAATTTCTACGTAGAATTTCCTAACATAATTCCACAAGAATAAAACATCCTATGAAAATTATGCAAAACAATTTCAAACTCAGTAACAACGAAATTTTACAGAACTTTCTTTCTTATATAAAAGTATAATTAAATGAAATGTATCTTTCGAATATGTGCCTTCTATTTATCGAAATAAGATATTAATGTAACGTTAATTCGTAATTGAAAGAAGATCGGTTTAAATGAGATCAGAAATTGGGCGATGATAAAGTCAATCTTTATCTCTTCTTTTAATAATGACTCCAACGTTATTCCATTGATAATATAATCGCCGATTCCACGATAAAAGCATTCTCGTGAGACTCACAATATATGCGATTTATGTGATGTATATTTTTATTTATGTTTAGAAATGCGAGACCCGGCATCAGCCCGAGTATCGCAAGTTCAGCGTGGATCCGCAGATAACGTCGATCGAAGTACTCCAAAGCATACTTATCAAAGCTTTCGACATCAAAGGGTGAGATAATTGTAATACTTAATATCCATTAAATACATTATTATGGTAAACAGAAAACTACCTATCATCCCCTCTGTTTTAAGCTATCCAGTCAATCGCCTTATTTATGAAACACTCGATTTCAAAAAATATTTTTTCCGTGAAGAAGTTAAATACTTATGACCATGAAAAAAATATAAGAAAAGAAAATACTATATCTCCATCAAATCTCCAGAAAAACGCAAATCCTAAATATCTCCATTTAAAAAGAATTGTCTTTAGCACTAGATCTACCGAAATATTTAAAGTAACATATACCGAATTTTTTCTAAATATTCCTAAAATTTCTAACTCTGTTTCGTTTCAAATTTTCTACTTTTATCTTCTAGACTAAAAGTAAATAAATTTATCAAGCTGTTTGCCCTCACCACTTCTCTTAATCTAACGTATTTATTTATCATTTTTTCTGATATTAAATTGATCGTCGGTAGATCGAATGTTAAAGCAAGCTCAGTAAAATAAAAACCTAACTTCGTTTACAGAGAATTTACGGTTTCGTATCGAGCGATCGACGATTATGGATCAGAAACTTATTTGTTTCTGCTTTCTGACTGGGACCTAGATGCAGCTTTCATCAGGTAAGCTTCGCGCTGCTTTAAAATATCGAGCAACGAAGAACGCGTTAGCTTACAATATATAACCGTTTCAGCGCCTCGGAGCCGTATCTATATCTCCAGGTAAACCTGAAACCCTTCGGAGAAACGGGCGACTGCGAGTGTTACTGGGAGCAGAATGCGCAGGAAGTGGCAACGCGGCAAGAGACCGGCTTTCCATATAGAACGCCCAAGTTACCTGGCCTCATAATGAACAAGGCGAGTACAGTTACTTCCTCGGTTTACCTTTATTTAGATGCTTTATTATTCAGTTATGTCGCTCTTTGAGTTTCGTCCACGCTTAATCCACCGATGGTATTTGGGACCATTTAATTTACAATAGCTCAACACTAACCGTACTACCTGCGGTCAAATAACCGATACACCGGAACGAAAATTTGTAATTTTTTGTATTACTAATTGAACACTGTGTTTTGCGATGTTTTATCAGTATTAAATTGAAAGTTTCATGTATATTTTTTAGAAAAGTATTATCATTATTTTGTAACCAATCGAATGACCAACCCTGATAAGAGTAGATACACGTAAAGTGCTTTTACAATTTGTTCAGTGTACTCCATTTAAGGAAAAAAAGTATCTTTCCATATTCGAATATTGTTTTGTAAGCATTTTGAAATGCGTATGAAAGTCAACATCTATAAGTATTATTGGATAAATTGATAATTGTAATTTCTTTGCAGATGGAGAGGACACTGAATATGGTTCAGCGTGCTCTAGGTAACCTGGGTGAAGAATCGTCCCATCAACAGGCCGTTCAACCACCTCGACCACCGTTGACGGATGCGGAGTTCCGGCGTTTTTTAGATCCCATAGGACAAGTGAT
Organism: Cerceris rybyensis; assembly: GCA_910591515.1. NCBI lineage: Eukaryota > Metazoa > Arthropoda > Insecta > Hymenoptera > Crabronidae > Cerceris > Cerceris rybyensis. Next base: position 12,863,108 of record OU342799.1, read on the forward strand.
ACACTCGAAAGAACTGAGAGCTGTTATATATTTCGGTGGAATCGAGCCTAGCCTTCGTAAAGTAGTATGGAAACATATCTTAAACGTATATCCGGAAGGTATGTCGGGTCGCGAAAGAATGGATTATATGAAAAGAAAAGCTCAGGAATATCAAACACTTAGAGAAAGGTGGAGAGCTCTTGTTCAAAAAGGCCAAAACATCGGAGATTTAGGGTACGTTACAAGCATGGTACGAAAGGACGTTCTTAGAACGGACAGACACCATAAATTTTATGGTGGATCAGACGACAATCAAAATACCGCTAGCCTGTTCAATATCTTAACGACATACGCTTTGAATCATCCGAGTGTTAGCTATTGTCAGGGCATGAGCGACTTAGCATCACCTCTATTGGTAACTATGAGAGACGAAGCACAGGCTTACATCTGTCTATGCGCTCTTATGAGAAGACTTAAGGACAACTTTATGCTCGATGGCATTGCTATGACCACGAAATTTGCTCATTTGGCGGAAGGTACGGGAAAATTGATCCTTCTCGACGTTAAAAGTTGAATGACATAGGATTTAAGCTATTTCTGATCCTTTTCAAGGTCTTCAACATTACGATCCTGATTTTTACGCGTACTTAAAGTCTCACCAAGCTGACGATCTACTATTTTGCTATCGTTGGCTCTTACTAGAAATGAAACGAGAATTCGCACTGGATGATGCTTTACGAATGCTCGAGGTTCTATGGGCAGCTCTTCCAGCATCTCCACCAAATGGAGAGCTTAGTCTTGCTGAAGTACCATTTCCGCCTCCTTCACCACCCCCGAGCCCAAACGTGAAACATATTCGTGAGAATGCCTACACGAAAGTATGTGCCATTAGAAGACAGAGTTCGTCAGCAAATATCGCTGCCAGTGGGAAAAGAAGAAATTTGAGCACGGAGGAATCGATTTTACAATCATCCGCAGAGACCAATGGTGATTCGAAAAGGTAGCTATTAGAGACAATGATCTTTTCTGATCACATGTCCATTCTCAGACTTCTAATAGTGTGTTCCTACTTTGTAAACATGCGATTCTCATAGAAAAACTTTCACTTCAGTAAAAGTGATGAAACATGCTATTGTTTGCAGATCGAATTCTCCTTACGAGACATTTTCGGAGCCAGAAAACGACTTAACATCGGCAAAAAATCGTAGAAACACAGAATCCACTGAAAAGTGCCTGAGTACAGATTCTCTACCTGGTAAGGGGAAGCGTGCAAACCTATTGGAAATGAAGGACAGGCTATCTCTACCTGGAAGAGATTCCAGTAAGAATATCGAGCAAATCGACATCGCTGAAAAGAAGTGTGCCCGTGTGGTGAAAAATCTTAATGAATTCTTGAATTTCACAAGCCTTAATCGCAGTAAAGTTACACCTAGCGATGCCGAGCCAGAATTGAGGTAAATCTAAATTCATCTATTTACGTCTCACTTGTAATATCTAAATTGAATATCAAACTATTTACAGGCGAGTCTCCAGCGAAAGTGGAGTTATTCGAGTTTTAAGGGACGAACCGAGTTCTCCGGACGATCCAACAGATTTCTTTCCAATGACGACATCGATGACCAGAGAATTAAGACTGGAATTAGAATCACTCGATCGACAAGTTTTCGGCCCATCGCCACCCAGTGACCAACAATGCGACTGCGTTCTATCAAAGAGAGAAAGTGAACTGATAGAAAGCGAAACGGAGACGGAACTTGCAAGATGCAGTCCAGCTGCAGATGTATTCGTTTGGGAGAATCCACTTCATACGTTGCAACAAAAACATCATCCGGCAACGCCTGACGAGCAGGCGGAACTCGAATATGACGGAGAAATTTTAGAGGATCAAAATGGTGTGAAATCTGTTACTCCCATTAGATTACTTAAACGCAATACTAGGTGTGTACAAGAAACATTATCGTAGCACATTATTCATCAATAAATTTTACATTGATTACTTATCGAAGATAAAATATTAGGAAAATCCCTTGCAGATCCGATTCTGCATCGGACAGCGAAGAAACTGAAAGTTGGCATCAAAACTCAACAGTTCCGGAAAGTCCTACGAAACAACCTGTTCACGAGCAATGCGAAGAAGCTACGGAATTAACGAACCTCATTCCTGCTGGAACCAGTGAAGATCAATTGGGTGCAAGCTCTTTACCTCCGCCAAATGAATTCGGTGGTGGTAATCCCTTCCTAATGTTCCTCTGCATTACGCTTCTACTTCAGCATCGAGACTTCGTCATGCGTAATCAAATGGATTATAATGAAATGGCTATGCATTTTGACAAAATGGTTCGCCGACATAATGTGATTCGAGTGCTCAATCAGGCGAGACAATTATTCGCTGGTTACCTCCGAAGACATTCTGCCTCCTCTACAAAATCAGACTGTGTCAATGTTTAAGTCATTGATATCAGAATATTTTAGTTTATCGATGAAAACGCGGATTACGAAATGACGAATTTTAATATGTATTTCACTATTTCGGGACAAATCGAAAATAAATTTGAAGATCTAGGTTTTCTTTAACTACTTCTCTCTGTATTAAAAATTTTCAAGAACGATCGAAGTATAACATTGAGTCGATGTTAAAGATTGAAATGAACCGATTTACCTCGTTACGGTGCTCTTCCGCTTCGCGTGATCGTGAAAAACCATCGACCTATACAATTTTCATAGCACTTTGCGAATCAAAATTTAATGGTATCAATTTTACAAATTACTTTCTACACAGAACTATAAGACTTTCGCGGCCATCATTAACTGAACAACGGTTTGGAATTTACGGGCTTAAGTTGCGTTGGAATACAAAACCTCTGACGTGTCGCCAACATTGCAGGTAGCTTCATCAGCAAGGCTGACGAATCGTCGGGAGTTTTACTCTCAACGTGGCTTAAACCCTGCAATTTCAAAGCATTATTTAGTATCATTTAAACTGATCGTACCAGAATCACAAAGTGCACGTATAAAAGTTCACCCATTAATTGCATTTATAAGTCCCATAATTCAAAAGTATCTTTACGGAATTCAAAACTGAAATTCGATTCGCAAAGTACGTATACTTCGGCGTATACGTGGTACATCTAAGCGCAGACATATGTATAATTATCCATTATTTCGTAGCATTCGTTTAAGATTATCCTCGTCTTTCGCGTAGTTCGAGGAATGTGAAAAATAAGTAAACTGAAAAGTCATTTTGGTATTTAACATAGACAATTTACAACACGCCTTCGGACGGCGTTGTACTTAAGTTGCTAATGGCGCACTGTTAGCATCATTCGCTTTTACTCTCGTCATTCCTTGAAAACACTGCAAAAACACCATTCTGCACCGCGCGTCGATGATTTTTCTTTTTGTTATACCTCGATTTAGAAATTCAGTCATTAGCTTATATTTGTAAAATACGATAATCCTAGCAGCTGAGTATTTTTGTTCTCAAACGGTATGCTTGAGAAACGACAATAAAGTGCATTTAATTTTATCGACGTATTGAATTCGTATTCCCCGTATGATTAGATGGGATATAACAGTAAAACCGATAAATGTAAATACAATATAGATTTTAATTGAATTCGCTTGTTATGTATAAAGCAATCTTCTCGATTGGATATTTTATATTTGCTTATAGTAACAAAAACTGTACCAAAAAATTTCCATGTTAAGATAAATAAATGAGAAATTTACAATTTCATCGGTGCTTAAACGTAGATATAATTCAAATTAAATACTGTCGTAATTATTTTCGATAGATTTATTTAAATTAACTTCTCGTAAACTTTTCTAAAACTCTACATTCTTAGTAGCTTCGCTAAATCGCAGTACCTTCCATAAACGAGATTTTATTTTCAAGAAGGAAGTAATCTTATAGTATAAAACAATTTTCATAAGACACCTTACTCATCTCACTACTTCCGCCTATTTGTACCACCGCCGGCCAAAATGGAAAGGATTCTGACGAAAATATTCACGGTATCCAAGTAGATCGAAATAGCACTAAAAACAAAAAAGAAATGCATCATTCAAGAACCACACGTGACAGCATAATCTCTATTCTCGTAGACAATTGATTACTTACTTGTTAATTGGGTCATATGTCCTTACTTCGTTTCCATAATACTTAGGGTACATTTGTGCCTGTTTCATAATTCTTTGTGTATCATACATAAGGAACATAGAGAATAGGACCAAACCACCATAAAGAGCCATAGAGTGCAAGCCAGATCCAAGAGCAGTGGTCGGTGGTAGAAACATTGATCCTACAGAGCTTGCAAAAACAACCCCCAAGCCAATAGCAAGAGGTCCCCCCATGTTCAAAAATTTATCACTAGGTGCACAAACAGCTACAGCAGATAATCCTCCAACAACTCCAGCGGTATACCAAGCTGCTCTAAGTACCAAAGGTCCTCCAAGAAGATACAGGGGTGCCAGAACAGCCCCGACAATGCCAGTGTGGGCTATCCAAGCTATTTGTTTAGCTCCAAAACCTTCTTTGTAAGGAATGCTTTGTGCAACCATGCCACTGCCGATCATAGCTGCCATGGTTAAAGCCAAGGCTAGCCATCCCTGACGCATTACCATCTGCATAACGGCTGGTGAACGTAAGCACATTGCTGCAGATGCTGCACTAGCTGCAATAGATCCCCCAAAGTACATATAGGTGTCTCGAACTCTGTCTTTCACATATTGTGGCCATAATCTGGAAAAAAAAATTATTTTTTTGGTTAGTACATATTTTATAGCTATCATTTATCCCTTTCATAATCGTAATTATATATAAGGTATATATATACCCCATTTCATCTATGGTTCCTGTAGATGATGAAAGACCCAATCCATAATAACATAAAGCACCAAGTCCTACAACGGCACCTCCAGCAACGACACCCTTTCCAACATTGAAAGCTACAAATATAACAATATATTTTTCTTTTTAACATCAAACAGAATCATAATAATATTACTTCAATCTACAAACATAAAAACATTCAAATTTTCTTTCTTTCGTTAAGTCTTATAATACTTTCTCCAAACCAGGTACAATATTACATTATGCAATTGTTGTAAAATGTTAAAAATGATATGTATTTTTATTACTCCACCTAAAGTTTCTTATTGTACGTAAAAGCAAGGTAAGAATTGACTTTTTAAGAACATGCAAACATCGATTCGTTCTCAAGTTGCATCATATTGCGCGCGATATAAATCAACGAAATTACGATAATTATGAGAAATTATACCAGTTTCACCGGCAGGAGCCATGATTTCCTCCTTAAGAGTGGTCCTTCTACGAGCTGACCTTGTAAATACATTACGTCCATCGCTGGAAAATAATCTTGAAGCCTGTATCTTCGGAATAAGCGGTTTCGGAGTAACTGGTGTCTTCAAAATGCTAGCTATCGCTGGTGAACCACCAGCACGGCACACTCTTGCCAGCAACATTTTTGTTTTCTATTCTATTTGTCAATTTCTTCAATCTGTCATTAAAGAACAATAACAGTTATACAATCGTAGGAGAAACGTGGTATGAGAGATTACTGAATGACGTTAGAAGACCCACGGTTTAAAGTGTTCTCACTATAATCCTGACGATTCAATCAAAATCTATTCATCTTGGAAGATTTAGTCGAAAAATCGAGATTAATGAATTTCGCAAAAAATTTTCGTGATTACTCACATGACGCAATTATAACGCAATTGTTTCTCTCGAAGCGTCGACGGATCGAAACTGTGATATTAACTGCACAATTTCACGAGGATATAAAAGCTAAATGTAGAAACGCATGCGTAGATCTTATTGCGTGTAGGCACCTTTAAATTCAAAAGAGAGACGAACGCCATCTAAAATCGATAAGATAAATGATTTCTTTAACAACGAAGCTACAACTATGATAAAAATCTTTTTAATATCGTGACCGACGTTACCGATCTATTATGGTAAACTAATTAATGATAAATGAAAGACAAGAAACTTAATTCCTGATAATATTTCCTCCTTCTACCTGTAAATTACAAAAGTGAATGGAATATAAATCACATTGTAATCTACTACTAGCAATATATTACTAGTAATTCATCGCTATAAGCAATTTACTGCCAGCGTTCGATTCAATTCAACAGCGGTTAACTGCCTAGCGATGAATTGTTAACGATCAAATCGAGATAAATCTTCTGGATCATTTTTAAAGGACCTAATATCTATAAAATATTAAATTCTAACAATTATCAATTTTCCAATTAGTTGAAATATAATTTGTTTCTGAAATACAAACAATTATATCAGTTTATCTATAGTTAGATTTCCTTTACAACAGGATCTCTCAAACAATGATCTATAGTCCTCCAGCAGACAAAGATTTCTTATTTTATAGTAAAATAATTTTTTATCAAAAAATATATCACTAACAATAAGCAGTACTTTAATTATACTTAATTTTAAAGGGTCAGCGTCCAATTTATAAATCCAAAAGAGACCATAACAAAAGAAATCCTACAATTGCCTGAGAACCACTTCTATGCTACCTTTCCATTTCCTTTGGTTTACTTTGAGCATTTTTGGAACACCTAACTATACAATTCTACCAATCGAAACAAAGTAAATCGGACCAATAGCAGTTACCGAATAATGCACCCATAATGCACTGCGTATGGTGCATGTAGTGGGGATAGTGTCTCTAGTACGTCTTCTACTTTGCGCTTTCGTTCTCTTCGTTGTCGGACGCCATAGTGAACGCTTCGTTTTGGAGGAGGTTCAAGGGTGAATCGAATTCGTTCCTCGCGAATAGATATTACTCTTGATCCGTTAACTTAGAAACAAGCTACGTAAAAGTTTTAAGCGAACGATGGCAGGAGCCGAATCGCCGAGCGTGAAGCCAGAACCGCAAAATACACCCGCGGAAAATAGTAATGATAATCCACGGGAACGAAATACGCCGGGTGGCGGCGGTAATCGTGGCCCGCGTGGCCGAAAAGGTGGAACACGTTTTTCCGGTGGCCGTGGAGGAGGAATGGGCGGCGGTGGAAGAAATAACGATGGACCGGTAAGAATTCCTATTTACTTTTATTTGATAAAAGATTCGTATTAATACTTTTAACGTAAAGGACGCTTCACATCTCTTTGCCGCCATCTTTGTTCGAAGATGATGCGTAATACTTTAGCTATAAGCCGACCTCTAACTTGGTTAGTGAGCGGTGATTCGATAGTTTTTAATCGCTTGTTTTCACCATATCATTTTTAGAATTCTCGAAATCAATCTGCTAAAGTTAACACTCTGTATAGTCATTTACTTTAGGAGGCTGGGTTTTTAGGGATCCAAAAACGAAATGGCGGATATAAGCGGTTGAAAACGAGGTGCTTCGCCGCTTGCAAGCCAAGTTAGAGTTTTCGGATTATACTTTAAATTCGTCATTTTTTATTATTTTATGAATTATGTCGAGGAATTCCAAGAAATATGCGATCTTTATTCTTTTATGAATAAAAGTTCGTTTACTTGTTAGAGAAAATTAAAATTTTCATGGTTACGGATTTTCTTTTTGTTGTATAGAAGAGTAAACGATTTAAGGCAAAGTAGTTCCAAACTTTTTGTGGAAATTCATGTAGATTTTGTTTTTATACTTTCTCTGCAAAAGATTTATTACGGTATATGTGTATATTGTTTTTTACATCGCATGGAACCAGTAAGACGTAATTTTGCGATTACTGCTATTGCTTTACAATGCATAAGCTTCTGATATGGAAGGAATAAATAAAATAGTTTCAAAAACTTAAAGTAATTTTTGATTTCTATATTTTCACGTAAAATAGTTGTTCCACACATTATGAAAATTGTTATGAATGCAAGCATCCCAACATACAATATGTTACCTAGAATTTTGCATTCTACATTTATCTGCACTTGTTAAAGCCGCTACTGTAATATATAAGGAAAAACTTATAAATGAGTAGATATTTAGCTGTATATTGATTTTCTTTTATGGTGGTCACAAAATGGCGGTTTAACCTAAAATGGCGGTTCGTTCACATCCGAATTTAAGGCACGTGCTTTATAATATTTTTGGCCCACCAACCTAAGTCACTTGATAAGTGATTTGTTTCAATTCGCTAGATTGATAGAGATATCCCTTACGTATTTTTTATTCTAATGCGTCACAGACCAAAAAGCCCGTAACGACGAAATAACTGTTTAGTTTTCGGTTGCCATTCGCCGAACTCAGATTTCAAAGGCCGATATGATTGGAACAAGCGGTGTGGGGATTGTCTCCCCTTACCCCATACCCAAAGCCAAATGACCTCATAGGGTTGACAACTTATACATCTATTATCTATTAAACATGATTCGCAGTAAAATTGTTTACTTCTAATATTTTAAAAAATTTATTAGTTCGAAAAACTATGTAAAAACATAATCGCGGAAATTGGGAGATAGGTGTATAAGTGTGTTCGAAAATTTCAACGAATAGAAATTTATGATGCACGCAATTTTTTTTTCATTCAAACTTTTATGTTCTTATACGATTATTATAATAAACATATTTCTGAATCTATTTCACATATATGTACGCACATGTTCGAAATTAGCAACTTTTAATAATGCAGTTATAAAGTGTAGTATCCATAAGATTAATGGTACTTTTTTTACATAATGAATATTTTTTGGCTTATTTTGTGCATTTAAAATGTATTTTAATATAAATATGACTAATTCCAGATTAAGATGAGTGACTCCATGGATGGAGGAATGGATAACACCATGTCCGAAGGCATGGGTGGTGGTATGGGAGGTGGAATGGGTGGCATGGGACGCGGCGGTGGAATGCGTGGTGGCAGAGGCGGCAGAGGTGGAACAGATCGAAATATGGGAAACCGTTCGCAAGATGTAAGTGTGATTTTTCTATTTACTTCAGTTTCATTTCCTATACATGTTAAAACTTTTAAATTACAAATTTCCAAGACCTACATATTACAATAGTTGAATTTTGTATTGCTCAGGATCGTTTGATGGAACGTATCATGGCCATTAGCGGACCCACGCACGACTTACCACCGCAAGAAACCACAGAAAAGAAATTCAGTGGTCGTAATCGTTTATACATCGGAAATTTGACAAACGACGTCACGGAAGATGAAATTCAGCAAATGTTCCAGCAGTACGGCGAAATTTCCGAATTGTTCGTCAACAAGGAGAAGAATTTCGCTTTCCTCAGAATGGTAAATAAAATTTCACATTATAAAAAAAAGTTCCTCCGTGTTTTCACGTACAAGAATGATTAAAAACATTACCGTTTGAGTAAACTGTGACGATAACTTATGGCTGCAAATTTTTATTAATGACTAAATTGTTGCATACAAACATACTCTATTTTATCCATTGAATATGAATTAATAAGTTTCATTTTATAGGATTACAGGGTGAATGCTGAGAAAGCAAAGCACGAGTTAGATGGTACCATGCGAAAAGGGCGTGCCCTTAAAGTACGTTTCGCACCCCATTCGTCTACGATAAAAGTGAAAAACCTCACCCCATGGATATCAAACGAGTTGCTCGAAAGAGCGTTCAGTGTCTTTGGAGAAATTGAGCGCGCAATTGTCGTCGTGGACGACAGAGGGAAATCTACCGGTGAAGGAATCGTCGAATACTGCAGAAAACCATCTGCTCAACTTGCCCTGAGGAAATGCACGGAAGGATGTTACTTTTTAACTGCGTGAGTTACAATAAAAAATATACAAAGAAACGACAAATCAATATTAGCCCTTTCCGGTTGATTTTCTGCTCTGACTCTCATCAGAAAAATCTACTGACCGCAAATGGTTAATATTGCCCCTCCGCCACGCCTGTTTGACGTATAAAAATCAGCAGGTGCTAGTTATTATAAACAGGGGAAGATTAAAATTCCATATAGGAAGCATGGTAGAGAATTTTTTTTACCACTGTGCGCTCGAAAATGGAATACAAAATTCTAAATAACAAATTCCGCAATGTCTTTTTGTAAAATACAGGTTTGATCTTTATGTAGAATTTGTTCGGTCGACAGATCTCTACGTCCAGTAGTGGTGGAGCCCTTCGAACAACAAGATGATGTTGATGGCTACCCCGATAAGAATTTACCGCGGAAAAATCCAGAATTTTTCAAAGCTCGCGATATCGGCCCAAGGTTTGCACAGCTGGGCAGTTTTGAGCACGAATATGGAACAAGGTGGAAGCAATTACATGAATTGTACAAACAGAAAGAAGAAGCACTGAAGAGAGAAATGGCAATGGAAGAAGAGAAACTGGAGGCTCAAATGGAATTTGCACGATACGAGCACGAAACTGAGCTTCTTCGAGAACGTATGTATCTTATCGTATTTCAAAAATTGTTTCTTAAATGATAGTTCACCTCTGCAGAAAAGTAGTAATACGTCTATATTACGTTTCAGAATTACGAATGCGTGAAGCAGATCGTGAGAGGCAAAAGAGAGAATGGGAGATGAAAGAAAGACAAGCCGAGGAGCAGAGGACGCGCGAAGAAGAATTGCGTAGACGGCAGCAGGAAGAAATGGCAATGCGCATCAGAAGACAAGAGGAGGAATTACACAGACGACAGCAAGAAAATAATTTATTCATGCAGGTAATATATTTTGAAATATGCTACGCCACTTGAAAATTCGAATATCTGTTTCACATGTTTTGTTAATTACAATTTTAACACTTTGAATCATGGAGCTAAAGTTTACGTTCATTTGATTTTATATATTATTCCGGATAAAATGCCATACTTTTCCAAGCTTCATTGTTATGAAATTTTGACGGAAATTAATTACATATATTTCTTAATAATGCTTAGGGCAATGTTCCCTTTATATTTAAGGAGCAAGCAATGAGAGGTGGCGGCGGAGGAGGAGGAGGAGGAGGAGGCCTTGGCGGTGGAAAGAATTACGATTCCGTTAGCAATAGTGACCGTGATGTATATAGCCAGCCTGACGGTAAGTTTTTTTTTTATTTTCAAATTACGTTTCTTACACGTGTCTCTCCTTTTCGCTAAATATTTTTAAAAGTACTTGTCTTAACTATTCGCTGTAGATATCGTCACAATGGCGGTATTTGTAAGCCTTCGTAGAGTGGTGCTCATAATCAAAATGTTATTCATAATTAGAGTACGGAGATGTACATTATCAGCACATGCATAAATACTGTGTGTTTTAATACCCATATATTGACTTTAAATCCCGTACGGAAAAGTAACTGTGAACCCTAAAATTTGCTTCACATGCTGCTACTTCCATCTGCGAAAACTACCGATCGCAAGGAGTTAAAGCTTATTATATTTTCGTTGTGAAATATTTTTGTAATACAAATGAATTAATCATTTAAAATTAAATAATGAAGTATAATTGATTATAATTCCAAGTTATCGTTCATTACAGGTGGAAGCAGCTTGCCAGTGGTAACGTATCCCTTTCATTTATTATTTTCTTTCACTCTTTTTAACAGAACATATACTGACTTCTTTCTCGAAACGTTTCGTTTGTTTTTCCGTTTTATATATATTTCTTACTATTTGGTGGCAATTATCAAAGAAATCGTTATAATTGATGTACGGAAATTTTCGACTAAAAAAAAGGTTGAAATGCGTTTTGCATGATGTAACAAGACGATAATTAGTGGAAAACGCTGCGACCATTTAGGCGAAAGGACTCTCACAAGTATTTCCGTCGAGCATGATTTCCGACACAGCAGAGTTCTAATGTCTGCAACATTGCCCAACAGTTCTGCACTTCATTTTGTAAATTTCTATAGTACTATTGGAGAAATTCTAATTTCTTGCTGGGTATAACATATGGAGGAGTCAATGGGCATATACTATTATCAATAATTTACGATGAAAAACTTATATTGACATATCATCCGACAAATGAACTATTTTTGGACTGATATTTTGGGGTGTGAATGAAAATGCTGAATATCTTGCAATTTAACTTGACCAAATGAAGACTGATAGGGTATATTTGATATTCTACTTTTTAATATTATATCAATGAAACTACGAGACATCGTAATCGTTAATACGCTTTTTCTCTTTCGTCGGACTGAAAAATGCATACCAAACGATGAAACTGCATCGTTATTCCTATATTATTCTATCGATCTGGCCTCTATTGGCTTTATTTGATTGTTGTCTTAGGTCGTTGAACAATGGAATATTCGAATTTTCTCAGATTCAATCTGAGCCCTTATACCGTGCATTAGTGAATATTATCCTATAAAATAGTGCTATGAATTCATGAAATACGCTTATGACCATCTACAAGTATTTGTTTCATCGAACTGATGTCCATTTTAGACAAAAATTTACATCCCCCCATATATATAAAGGGATAAAAGCCGATCCGATTTTTAATGGAGATATCCATAAATTTTTTTACCGATTCCCGTTGATCATACTTCATTCATACATTTCATTAGATCGCTAGAAATTAATAGAAACACTTGTTGTTTCAATAATTTCTGTTTAAATATCATCTTGTCATCTTCGAATTCCTTCTAGATCTGATCAAATTGGAATTTTAATTAGTACATTATACAGCATCTGGCGCTGGTTCCAATTTTTTAACTATTAATAATTACACTTGACACTCTTTGAAGAATTAGCAACGTACAAAAAAATTCTATGCTATTAATACTTTGATATGGACATACCAAAAATTATATACTACTAATTTAGATGCAAAATATTGGTGTTTTAAGACAACAATGTGTAATATACTCATTCATATTTTTCTGTTATGTTGGTCGCAAGAGATTAGTAACTCTCGAAATAAAAAGAAAAAAATCTATGATCTGACTGAAGAAATAGCATTCAGACGTATATAAGTATCTACGAATTATTCTATAGGAATTCTGCTCTAATATTTAAGTTAACAAAGTGACGAGCTAAAAAATACCCTGATTCTTTGCCACATTGGTCTCTCCATATGCTTGCAGACAGGAGACTCTGCTTTCTTTTCTCTAGTTGCATTAAGGACTACATAGGTGTATTACTATGGAACTGGCAAAAGTTTTGTTTCTTCTTTATTGTTTTATAACTGTCAGACATTCGTACGAAGAAATATTCTTTCTGCGTTTATAACTTTCCCTTATTATTTAACACTCAAAGCCTTTGACGCATAAAAGTTCCATAGTAATTCTGATGTTTATTGACCAAGAAATGCCCAACTTCATCAGACATTAGTCAAACATAATCAGCTATATTCAGAAACTGCCGAAACTTGAACGTAAATCCAACACTTTTCACACGAAAGCTTATATATCGAGGATAAAATTGAAGTCACGTGAAATGTAGGTGTAATATGTATATATCGGTTTCTGAGTAGAGCAATGAATTTTACTTAAGCAAATAAAATCAGTGCGCTACTTTGCTCTGCTGGAAATGAATTTTGGGGGAAAATTGCATTGTTCACGGAAGAACGTTATAGCCTTTATACACATTTTTATGTGGTTTATTCTTCTGATAATATATTGTTTCGAATACTTAGCAAATCTTACGTATAATCCTGCAGGATAAATATTGAAAGAAGCTTGCTCAGAGACCTTGATCACGCCTCTTTGCTGCTTACATCAGTATTTAAATTCCAGGATTTTGCGAAATTCTGAATATACTAATTCTTATTATCTATACTCAGGTATAGAAGAATATAAGTTAAAACATTTTTATACAATGTACATCATTTAATGATTATGACGACTGAATTGGTGAACTAATTCTTTATACATAGGAACATTAGGTATCACGAAAATCTGGATTTTTCTTGGGTTGACTAATGGGATCGTTAGGCTTTTATAAAACTAAACGATTTTAAGACTTCACGCATATGACTATGCACGTTTAGAGATTTATTGATACTTTCAGGTTGAACATTATTAGCGCATTTCACTCCATTACAGGTTTAAATTCCACAAACTTCATCAACTTCAAACTCCAGAGAAATACTGATCTTGAAAATTACGGAAAGAGACAAAATTCAAAATCTCATGCATCATTTAAAAACTATGGATTTAATCATTTAAATATGACTATTATATACGACTCTGTATTACTCAGGTGAAAAATTTTTCTAAAGCAGAATAATTGAAATTTCTTAATCGTATTTCTATCTCAGAAACCAATAATTCTGAAATTGTGACGAAGAGTGCAACTTCGGTATTTTGGCTTTAATTGGAAATACGTTTAATGAAATCACATGAAATCTGGCAAAGAAAATGGAAACTCAACACTCTGTTCATTAGGAAATACATACATGCTATTCTTATTTATTTCAACAGGTATATCGGTGGTCATGTTACCATCGTTGGGTCTGTGTTGGGCATTTACTTGGTCTAACAATAACATTAATCGTTACAGACAAAAAAAACATACAGAAACGGCATAAAGGCAAAAAAAAATAGAACTTAATATTAATAATTAAGCCGTGTAAAATTTTATTTTAGCGCGTGATTTTACTCACGCATATTCGACTACTTTGCCATATATATATATATACAAACAGCATCTAACATTGTTTTCCCCTTTCTTTTCTATGTGATTTGACGAAAATTGACGATGACCTGTGCTGCTGTCAAACAATGGATGGTCGCCCTGAACCGTGAAAATCTGTATTTATGGTACATCCAAAATCTACAAAACACACACACACCGTGCGTTCCGGTGTAAACGGCAAATCATGAAAATTCGCTTCGATGATGATATTAATCAACCGATATAAAAAAAATTAAATACTCTCGTCTCTGACACGATAATCCGTTGTCTTGTACGCGTTGCACATCATTGTGCAATATCAATGACAACCTCGACGTTACTATGGTGAAAATTAGGACCCAAAGTCTTTCATGGACGCGTACAATAGTATGGATCGTGGTAGCCGAGGGGGTTATAACGATGACCGTGGTCAGATAATGGATCTGATGGATATGAGGGTCGATATGGGCAACATGGGTGGTAGTCGCGGTGGTAGTAGTGGGAGCGGACGTTGGCAAGGTGGAAACGATCGAAATCGCCAGGATGATTATCCTAATAAAAGGAGACGTTACTAAAAAAGAAAACAAAAAACAGTCGCAGTATTATGTACGATTTTGTTTTTTTTTCTCTCTCTCATTAATAGATCAATCAAGAAGTTACGAGTTTTTTTGCCGGTAGCTCGCATTGTACTGCTCTAAGTCCACACGTTTTCATGATTATTCTGCTGACTGACTTATCAATTTCGGTTGTGTTGTGTTAGAAGTTCTGGTTCTTCTGTTGTTACTTATAAACTGATTCAATCTTTTCACGTTTGTAGAGTACAAACAATAATCTAATATACTCCGGTTACTTGGGGAGGAAAAAAAAAGGAATTTATATGACTAAGTGAGCAATAGATGACTAGTAGTAATTATAATATATATAGGAAGGAAAATTATTCGGCTATTGATTTAATCGCTCATATTTATATCGTTTAGGGAAAACATACAAATGTTTAATGTCAAAGACACAATCGGGTGGGCGAATGGAAAAACAAACTTAAATGGGGGTGGGAAAAAGAGTGAACTCAATTCTTTTTAGACTCTTCGTATTTATCGATCTGACCTCAAAAATGTTGCCGTAATTACTTGGCGGTTGGATTTTCCAACTGTTTTATACAGATTTTATGTTAATTTGGCAAGGCATCGAATTTGTACGTGTAACGAATGCTGTGTTTTCTTCACTCCCGGGCTAATTATATATTCGTGTAATTTAGCACGATTTTGATATACTGACGAGTTCTCTTTGGCATTCGCGACTTAAATGTTCTCCTTATTGAGCACATAATTGAAATCGATCTACCTTGAAATAACGAGAGATCATTCTTTCAATTATACGAAACACGGATTTCACTTTGTCAAGATTGTTCGTTGCTGATAAACCATGAGTATATTAAATATCAGTGTTTACACGGCAACGCATGAGGTTCGACTGAAGTTTGGTATTGATCGTCAATTACGATTATAGAGGACGAACGAGATTTTTAATTTCATGAACAAAGACACTGTAAATATTAAGAAGTTCCAACGAGCTCAGAAATTTTCTATTATTACTTTCTCTTTCTCTCTACATATAAATATGTATATACAAAGTTCTTAATATTTACATTTCATTATTACATCTTTATCTACGAAATAAAGAGTCTCGTTTATCCTTTGAAATCCTAATTAGTAATCGATATAAAACTACACTCTAAGTTCAAGCAAGGAACAGTTTTGGGAAAATAAAATCCACATTTTGCATGACTGAAAGAATGATTCCTCATTACTTAAAAATAGGACAATGACGTTTAGGTAGTCGTGTTAGTGCCAGAAATTTTTAAGTAACTATTTTGTACATTGCCATGCATCGCTATAGCGCTTCCTTTATTTGATTGCGAATCATGCCGAGTGGCATATTCATTTCATTATCAATTGGAAGTTTCTGCTAAACGCCATGGCAAGTTTTACCACAGCACATGATCGCGCCACTTGGCACAAAAGTGTTAATGAAATTAAATTCTTTGCTTGTTTAATCAGATACTTTTAATTTTTTTCCAACCTAAGTAATGAAAGTATATACTTTATAAATAGCGACAAGAGAAGTAGGAGAAATGCGAACGCGACACGACTGAAATTGATACGTTAGTTCTTCGAAGTTTTAAGTTTCTAGAAAGAGAGAAACGAGAGTTGCAAATGACAAGTCTGTAATTGGAGACAATTTTTTTTAGCTAGTACATTGTCGGTATTCCTTGATATTCATGTTTTATGATAATGATGGTGATGATCACCATGAATGGAAAGATAAAGTATAATGAAACTTCTTCATATTACTTAAAAAGCTTTATATACAGTAATTATGTTTAGCAGTAAGACTTACAATAGCAGAGGGAAGCTCTGCGATTGTGCTACATGATCTTTGTGAAGGAAAACATTACTTGACAAGAAGGTAATTTTATCAATAAAGATCTATATATACACATATCTATATATAGAAACTATTTATTTCATTACTAATCTTCGCAGTGGCAAGACATTTTGTAAAAAAAAACAAAAACATGGTGTGATGCTTGATGGAACGTGAGAAAATTGACCAATTTTTATTTTACTATTTTTGTTACACGGATTATGAAATATCTAAACTGAATCTTCTTTAATAGAAATAATTCATTTGCATACATTTTGTATTCTGTAACATATATACAATCTATCAGCTTCGTACATTTTTTTAAAAATGTGCCATGTCTGACGTTCGAAGCCAATTGTTCTTGTTAATTTTTAATGTCTTACGTGAAAGTGTCTGTTTTAAATTTTTATCTAGCACATCGCCATGACTTTCTGACTTGTCTGTTATTTTGCATGGAAGAAGACGGTTCATGTGGTTCTTTGCGAATCTTTGCGCTTACAGCGAATAAACAAACTATTCTAATATTAGCAATTTTTTAACCGGTTTGCACTTAGTGCTGCAACCGTTCCCATATTCTGGAAATAGTATCAGCTAGTACTATCATCTGTTTGATATTTTTCCACTTCCTATACATCATCGTATTTAATAATTCAATAATTTAACACCGTTTCAACTAAAATGCAACATTACACCCAGCGTATGATTGTATAAATCTGCGACAAAACACCATGTGAAATGGTAGGGGAATAAATGGAAATATTTGACTGCTATTTACGTTAAGCAAAAAAAAGAGTAATACTTAAGTTTAACAACATATGGGAAAGGAAGAGAGTAATTATCTTTCAGGTACTTTTTAACGATAAATGTTTACCTGCTATTGAAAGTAGGATTTGTCAAGGTGTTTAATTGAACCAGTATCAATTTTTTTTGAATGGTTTGACTTTACTACGAAATCATATTTAATATAACAAATATTATTGTCCTAATGCTTCTTATAATGCGTGGAAATTAAAACATCACTTAGATTCAAATAAAAGAATCTTCTCTATTATAGAATTTTTGTTCTACCGTGTTCCACTGAATGAGTAGCAATTGGCGTGTACTTTTTAGTCTACGTGTTCCGACTGAATTTTTGTAATTTTCTTTCTAAATTAAGACATTTATAAAAAGATACTTGAAAATAATTCACGAAATGTTGATCATTCAAGAAATATCTATCACAAATTTCCCTTAGATAATCTAACACCTTCTTGCAGTTTGTAGAAAATTTGACTAATGACTTCATAAGGTGATTTCTCTATTACCAATGACACTGTAATAATTTTATGGTATCCTTAGAATTTCTATTTCTATCGCACTTTATATCTTTTTTTGTTC
Source organism: Cerceris rybyensis (assembly GCA_910591515.1). NCBI lineage: Eukaryota > Metazoa > Arthropoda > Insecta > Hymenoptera > Crabronidae > Cerceris > Cerceris rybyensis. The sequence goes on from OU342799.1 coordinate 12,881,423, forward strand.
CTTAGAATGACGTCTTTATATAATCCATTTCAGTTCTCCATTCCGACAAGTAGAGTAGAAATTAAGAGACTGTTGTACCTCTCTTAACAATTTGTTTTAATTTTAATTAGTCTGAACGTTCTCAATTAATTATATTTATTCTTCAGCCCCATCCTCATCCAATTATACTTTTGACAGTCGATTTTTAAAACTTTGTCCTCTAATTTTCCACCTTATATCATTTTCTATATAAACAAGATTCTCTTCCAAGAGTCACACGTGTGTGCCCGTAGTATTAGATACTTATAATTATTTATTTTCATTACTTAATAATGATTCATATAACATGTTTTTAAATTACATTTATCATTAGGTGTTTACAAGGAGATATCGTATTCGCCGAATGATGATCAGAATTCCTTGTTTAATGACACAGGGATTTTAATTATAAATGTGAGATTCATTCGACGAACACTTTTCTCATCCTGCGTGTACAATAATTCAAGTTGTACCTATTAAAAGTATGTGTATAACTTAATGCACGTAATTACGTGCACGACACAACAGAGGCTCGTAACAAAAGCGGACAGAAAGAAAAAAATGAGAATTTTCTTTGCTGACAGGCAAAAAAAATATGTAGAAAAAATTGCCGAATGATGCGATCGAATATAAGATTATATAACATTGCACACATTGCTAGATATCAATTGTTGAAAAAAAAAACAATATTGTGTGGTTATATTATCCACAAATTACTTTGAGAATTTTCTATGGACGTTTCATAATTACGAATGTATTAGACGTGGTGCAATTACTAATTGCGAAATTAAAGAAACCAAAAAAAGTTCTGCCCATCTTCTTTGTCGAAGAAACCCCGGTCCTACGTTCAGGCGCCTGCGATTGATCACAGTCGCGAAAGTCTAATGAAATATAAACTGAACGTTATTAATCAAGAGTCTTTTAACGGAGGAGAGACACAGCAATCAATCACAAGAGATAGGCTTACTTACTTGAAAACTCTGCTAGTCAATGAACTACTATCACGAGGTGAGTAGACTTTGTAAAACAGTTATTAATGCGTAATTCTACTTTTAATCATTTTCGGGTGGGATGTTTTTAGACAAGTAACAAATGGTAAAGATTATAAAAGTGAGAAGATATTCTGATATTTGAAAGGATTACATTGAAAGTTTTAATGAACTCTACTGAACTCCCCCCTTTTTTAAAAATGGAACATTAAATTGTTTTAGGTGTTGTTAATAAACATGTTATGGATATTGTAAAAATTTGTAATCTTTACCACCGATGTCTCAAGGTATAAAAGAAAAGAAATGGTCCATAAACATTTAAGGACTTAAATTTCCAATTAGAACGAGACGATTGTCAACGAGTTACAATCAAGAAACGATTTCTCTTGTATACCCGAATTTTTGTTGATACTTTTGACTCCACGCTGGACTTCGATATTTATTTATCACTTTGATTCATGCGAATTCAATTCTTTTGACATGTCTTTTGACTATAGAGAAGAATCGACATTAGTGGATGAATTTTTTAACTGAATGTTTATCAGCCTAGACTGTGCTTTTTTACCTACGACAACCGTGTGATATGTAACGCGCGAATTTTAGCAAAAGGTTGTCTGGGTTCACTGTTAAAATCTAGGCTGCTATGAATAATTGAAATGGAATTTCTTTATCGATGTTCTGCTTGGTCTCTGGGTGGTAAATACCATTAAATCGTGTAAGAAACTTCGAATATCTGAAGCGTTTGACGCATGGGAATCTTATAGGATTCTACGATGAATTACAATCGATTATCAAAACTACACATATCTGAAATTTAACAGACTGAAATTCGCAGTGTTCTACAACGAATGACGTTGTAGTTTCATATATTGATTTTTTTTGACAATCAAAGAAGAAACTATTATACGATAAAATATTATTTAAATAATTATTAGGCAATGTCTTGTAAACGAGACTATTATTCTATCTCAGTAACATCGAATAATATTGTTTTCTATTAGGTTTGGAAATCTATTTTCTTTTTTTTACAAACTCGTGGCAACGGTGAATTTAATCATATAATTTAATGAAATTATCATCATTGAACGTACTAGAAACCTGAATTTTCATCGAATATTGAATCATTTAAGGGATTAAGATCATTTTTTCAGTGTAATGGGGGACCATAGCAACTATTTACATTTATGTGGTGTATTGGAGATTTAGGGTATCGATGAGAATGATCATTGTATCAGACATTTTTTGAGGCTCTTGATATTCGTATATTCTCGTAAAGTAAATATTCTATCTCGACTTGTCTTCACATATTTAACAAATGAACAACGTGGCATTTCTGCTCGAAAGTGTTTATGTTCGTGGATTCTTCGATTGAAGTTTGAAAAAGAAAAATTGCTCAAGTATTAAAAAAAATTCATTTCATGTTTTGTGTTTACAGATGTACATAGCAGTCGCTGGTTGAAGAAACGATGGAAAAGTGTGGAAACTGAATGGTACGTTCAAGTTGAAAAATAAGTAAAATTGTTATAAAATTATTTTCAATTTTGTCACTGTATTTCTTTTTGTCATCTTTGATATTCGCGCGAAAAATGGAATGTAATATCTGGATTGTTAATTTATTTTTAATCTTACAGGTCTAAACTTTCATCCTCGAGTGTGGACACATCTAATCGGGAATGTGTAGCTATATGAAGGAGCTGCACTGAAATTAACAACTCCAGTGCGAAAAGGTTCGTTGCAATTATTTTTTACAAGTATGATTCCATTGTCTGAGTCTGGGTTAGGTGGTTTAAAAGATGAATAATATTGCATGAGAAATATCTATGATTGTCTCAACGTGTACTGATTTCATCATACAAAAAATTACTCATTGACATATTTATATTTGTTACTGATCTTTAATTTTCTATTTTACAGAACAAGAATATGCACGAAGAAAGAACACAATTGAAGTTTGAAGATTAAGAAAGAGCAAAACATTGTTTAATTTTCTCGAAGGTAAATATTTTAAGTTCTCAATTTCTTAAACAGTTCGGTTAAGTGCTGAAAATAAAATTGGATTTGCTTGCTACGTGTTTCCTCTTTGATTTTCATGTTGAACTGTAACTGAAAGATTCAAAGCAAGATAGAATTCAGTTTAAAATACAAATCTATAGTTCTTATGATTTGTACATTATGATGATCTCTTTCGGGGCTGAGCAGATATTATGATGACGCTCTAAGATCCCATCGCGCAATTACTCACTGACAGAATTAATAACAAAAATACAATTTTCTCTAAATAGTACTCCGTTGCTAATTAAATTACTTATGTTTCAGGTAATCCAAGGATTTCTTGAAGTGCTTAACTACGCAATGCTTTTAGCAACAAAATATACGCAAGGTAACTACTTCATTGTTTAATGGAATATTGGATATATCAGCCGCTTATTTTAAAAGTGGAGCAAGTTACTTTATCACAATGGGATATGGTGATTTTCAATGACTACGAAATTAGTTGTACTGGAAAACTTAAGTATTCGGAAATAAGAAATATAAGTAAAATTTCAAAATATTTGATATCGATACTTTTAACGCATTGTTGTTCCTTTTTTGTATGGATATTCCTACAAAAATGTGCAAAATTCTAAATATTATTTTTATTTACACATTGTTTAGAGATATGCAAATAAGGCCAGCGTTTTGGACTTCAATGTGTTAAGAATATTAAAATTTAAATTTAATATCTTGATTTAAAGATAGAGACTTTCGCCACTTTCAAAACAAACTGCTGATATTAGGTAAAGTGAAAGAAAATGTTTTTGAACGTGTCTCGTGGAATATTTCGAGTATGATTCCTTACTACTTAAACCAAAATAAATAAATTTGTTCACATTGATAAAAAACATTTTCGCTTTACCTAATATTTTGTTTAGATATATTAATAAAATGATGATCTCTTTCGGGGCTGAGCAGATTTTCTGATGACCCTCAAAAATTCCAACGTGTACATTATTATCACTGATATAAATAACAATGATCAAATATAATTCTTTCTTATATAATATTTCCTAACTAATTAAATTTTATTTTTTTCAGATAATTCATGGACACTTCAAAGCCCTATCAAGACATCAAGGCGGTTTTAGTAAAGACTGCTATAATAGAAAAAGGTGATTGTTGTATTGTTTTCTGCCATGTTATTGAAAGAATTAGATTTAACGTATATGATGAAATTTGGCTAGAGTATTGAACAAAACGATGAAAACAATTTCGTTTAATTTATACTGATAACTACATTCTGTACGACATAATCTGCGAATATCTGTACCACCATGTGAAGATAGTAAACAAAAGTAATCTTTTGTTTCAGTGGTTTGCCAAATTCAACTATCAACTATAAAATTAATTGTATACAAAACACCATTACATAAATAAAATTACGTAATATTTATAAATCTATCAAGTGCCTTCTCAATTCCTTTCAACCTGCTGTGACCCACAAGACTATAGAAAAAAACAATTCAAGTGCATTATTTCAATATAAATTTTAGATATTTCATTGATTTATAGTTCTGTGAATGATGTTATATCGGGATTTTTCGTACCCCATGGCATAATTATATATAATTAATAAATCGCTATAGGAGGGTCTTTCGACCATTAAGGGTTAAAACGAATTCTTTAACAATTTCTCGGCATACTTTTTTTTTTTTTTTTTTTTATAAATATATTATTTCAAAACTGGAATTTCTTAAACTGATCACTTACTTAGAATGATGAAAATTTAGCAATTATTCGTAATTTCCGCTGAACCTTGTTAATTCTTGCAAAGCCAAAATGAATCGATGACATTTAGGAGAAAAATGCACTCACGGATCACTATAACAACAAACTACAATTTAGACCCAATTTGTTTTTTTATTAATAAATAATTTTGGAATTATAACGCGTTATATTACCAAATTATATTAACTCCTTCGGTCACATAATTGAAACGCGGTTTACGATATTGTCTCGTTCGATTGTTTTCGATATACTACTATCGATCCACCAGACGGTGTTATCGATACAATGGATACTTTTATAATTTGAATAGAACGTTTACAAAGTTTTATGTAAAACTCAATGTTTGCTAATTCAAAGGAGTTAAAGCAAACTCTGCCGTGTTTAATTATAAATAATTACATAACGGTTTTTCATCAAACCATAAGCGCAGGATATTCCAAGATAAGAAAGATCTTTCTTCGTCTCTTCATGGCGTATATATTATCGAATTTTTCGACGCAATGCGTCTCACATTGGGTACACTTAAATACATTCAATTATTGCATAACGATTAACAACACGTGCGATATATTTCCCGTCACATTAAATATCACTGTTAATGATTGAATTTAAACCTATTCGAAGCGCCTATCGAACGATGGAAAACTTCGAGAACTCGATTCATCGGTACGCGCGAGATTTTGAAATTTCAAAAGTACTTATCGAAGTTGAACTCAATAGAATCCTCGCGCGTCTCTTCGAACGCTTTTTTCTTTAAATCTTTAATAATATCAATTTCGAATGGTTTCAAGTTATTTGTTTTTTTTTTTAAACATTATATCTTACTAAATATGTAAATTTAAAATACATCGCTTCAAATAAATTCATTGCGAGAAAACATTTATCGTATTAATTAATTGTACTATATCTTTGAAAAGTTGAAGCCGTGTATAATTGAATATCCGAAACTACACTCGAGAGTTTTCCAAAGAATGTTTCAATTAACAACTGGCACATCGAATACATCCACCACTGCCCATCATTGATTGACTTTAGAATGACAATCGACGAGAACGAAGGTATATTACCTTCTTCGATTATGTTTCTTCGTCGAATACCAAAGTCAATTGAACGTTACAGTATATAACGCACGACAAAGTATTAATGTACACATAAATAATTACATAGATACAATTAGGCATAGTTCGGTTTTATATACACGATGCGAGGGATGCGGAAGATTCATTCAATTCACCGCACGTGGTATTATTTTGAGGACGCCTCGTTCCTTTTGTTCTTCGCAGAATTGGTTTTCTTTTTATCGGCGTTCACGAGTATCACGTTCTGGTACCGATCAGAGACACGCCTGCGTGACAGTGGTACTAATTTCTTTCTTCATTTTTTCTTTTTTATGCAAATTGCAACAATAAGAACGCTTAGATTAAATTCTATCATCGACAGATGACTCTTTTAAGCTTCTTTCAATCCATTCGCTTACCGTTCGTATTGCTATAAAAGAAGAAGTAATAATCCCATTTTACGTAAAGGAAATCCTATTGGAAAAATGAATTTCAGCGGATCGTTCGAGTATGTAATAACCGCTACGAATAAAATTTATGATTAATATTCAACAAAACGAGATTTAACAAATCATTTCGATATAAATAAAACATTCTCTATATAATAACATAGCCGACAATATTTACCAGTGACTGTCAGAACAGTCGAGGTCAGCGAATGAATTAAAGGGCGATACCGATAACAAAAGAAAATTACTTTGGCGTAAGCGTTGGTTAAATTTCATTCAATTAACGCAACTCGTCATCTCCAGAAGCTTTTCATTTTGATCTTAAATTCGCTGGATTCTAGCGCGTCCAGTGTTTCGACGTTCGTCAAAATATTAATCCACGACTGTTTTGTGCGATACATGATAGACAATGATGATACAACAAGGCTTTCTGTGTCGTCTGATCATTTCACCTTGCTAAATATAACAACGAACACGTCGAAATCTAGATTCTGGACAACGGGGTCTCATCATATTATGGCAAACAACGTATTTCCATGTGTATTGTATACGTATTCGCCGTACTTACAGACATAATATTGCGCTAAACTTGAAAGAGACAATAACGATAATAAATTATACTAAATGAACTTAACATTTTCTATCCTATGTATGCGCATCATCGTTTCACATGCGAACGAAGAGACATATTTTCACCTAAAAAGAGAAAACAGCAGAGGAATCGTACACATCTCCTTACAAACACCAACGACTATATAGATTAAATTCAATCCCTCACGTTCACATTCTGAACAATGAAATAAATATTACTATGATTGTTTCTGGAATATTTATAAAAATTGTAAGGTAACTGCGGAACATACTGTAGTATCGAATCAACTTGTAGGTAATTAGACTTTCTTTTTCCGCAAAAGGACTTTTATAGTATCAACTTCCACTCGCTTTTTAATCGGAATTGTCAAATATCGATGGTACCGAGTGGCAATTTAATAATTGGATCACGATAACGTGAATTCTGTGATTTCAAACTTACTAGATGGTATACACACATCACGTGTGAAATTTGTAAAACAGGAATCCATATGAAGCATGTTTTAACTGTACATAAACAGATTAAACGTAAGGCAATTCGTACAAATTATTATATTGACCTACTACTCGCCACCGGTTAAGTGTTATGTATGTACAAATCCTTGGGCGATAAGTTACTTTTTTTGGTATGTATATATACACATGTATGTACTTTCAACGCGAGGTTCCATGCGGTAACCTTTCAATTATTTCAATCAGGGTTCAAGAGGTACAACGACGTGGCTTGAACGGCACACGCAGTAGCATAACACTGTAATAATGTACAATACGACACACAAGTCCTTACGTAGAAATGTGTTATAGTAGGTTTCGGATTTCACGTCCCTTAATCCCTTGGCCTACAATTTATTTTGTGATCCCATGCGCGATACTTCAGAATAAAATTAAATGGAAAGAAATTTATCAGTGATTCCTGATATATCGTACAATTTAAATTAATGTCAATAGTATCGAAATAATTTAATCGTCTCATGAACTACTGATATTTTTAATTGAATAGTTTTCAGAAAACTTCAAAATTTCCTATTCCATTTACCGTATCACGTGTACCACGCGTTACTATAGACCAAGGGGTTAATAGTAAAAGCGATTCGTGCTTTCGCTTGGACACGGATTCTCGTGAGAATCCTAATCGTCTTCAGACTCGTAGCTACGTAGCTAATGGTCAAAACCGACGGCGCGATTAATACAACTAATTAAAAGAATACTTTTTTGTAAAGCGCGATATCTTAATTCTCATAATATCCTCTGATGCTACAATAAACGCGAACGTAAATCTGGCGTGTTTTGTAAGCAACCAAGAATTGAAAAGATTTGATAGGTTTAAATTATATACGAAATTGGAAGGAAGGCAATGAGATGGATTTTTAGAAGGAACAAGTTTTCGTACCATAACCCACTATGATGGCAAACATTAATGCCATATCCTGCGTCGTGGGGAACGATCACGCGTTTCCACCTGTTTACGTTCTATATGATACGATAATATCCGATTATTTAGCACTAACACTATAAGTATTAATAAGCGCACCAACGTTCATGACGGCACTTTCGGCTATTTGTAACGCCTAGAAAAATTATTCAATGTTTCCGATGATCATACTGTTCCCGCTTGTTATACTGTTCAACTTTTACGCTCCTTCGACACTGGAATAAATATACGACCGTATACGTAATTGGATTTTACACGTTGAATCGTGTTTCCGAGCCGTCAGCGAGCATTAACGTAACCGTGCGATTATTTATCCATATAAGTCGTGCTAATCGCATGGGATTTAATCGTGTTACGTCATTAATTGGCGCCGTACTGTATGATTTTACGCATCGCGTTTGTGAATTACCTAGGCCGAACATACCGCTACTTGTTTGCTGAAAAGAAGTTCAACGTATACATAGATTTATAACATTGCTATAAATTAAGTGCTAGTTAATTTACTCTTTTTATAAGCCCCGTGGCAACGGTGAATTCAAAATACTATTACAAATGAAATAAAAGCTGGAAGAGATATTATTTGTAACTTTCAAACATCTCGGATTAATTGACGTAATTAGTTACAATATTAAGCGTTTCATTTACAAAATTGTTGTATAATCATGAAAATGAATTTTCTCTCTTACCTGCCAGAAGCATAGTTTGTTTTCATTACAAGAATAGCTAACCAGGAACTTTCCCTCCGGAGAAAATGCTAATGCAGTTACTGCAGCCGTATGTGCAGATACAGTCTGGCATTTCACATTTCCTCGCAACTCGTAAAGAGCTAATTGACCATTACGACTACCTACTGCTATTCTGCGCGTTGCCGGACAATGGCTCACCTAAAAGAAGAATATTGAATGTTGAAGTATACCATAAACTTGCAGTACGACAACTAAAAAATGGCTAAGGAGCGGCAGTGCCTCTCGTTTTTACTCGTCTATTCTCACCATTGGGTTTAGGAATTGCAAAAACGAAGTGGCAAGAATAGGCGGTTGAAAACGAGAAGGTCCACCGCACCCTGACAATCTTTCAGTTGTTTATTCTTTCACTTCTTCCTCATAATTATAACAATTGTAGGGTGATACTCATTGAGACATATTATTGCAACTAAACCTACTTGATTGAACCTACAAACAGCAGGGAATACTTCGCTTAACGGCTTAGCTTTAAGATGACCTGGATCAAGACAATGCAGGATGATATCCATGACCTGTTGGATTTAATATTTTATCAGTAAAATATTCCCTAATAGAATGCATAATTGTTACTGATCGTGGTAAAGATATACCTCGACCAGAAGATCACTCATTTCGCTTTGCATTTTATCGATTAATTGTTCAACGATTCTCAGTATTTCTGGTTTCGCTCTGGCCAGAACATTCGCGCCCATGTTAACGTTTAGTGTTTGCGCATTTTGTTGCAACGTATTGTATCGTGCCACTTCTCGTGCCATCGTCGTAATGAATGCCGCGGGTCTGGCAGTAGCAATTAAAGTTAACGCATGGCGTGCCGTACGACATGTATCGGCTCGTGGTGTTAGAGGAAGGCCATATGTCATACTTGGTACTAACTTATCAGCGTCGCAACACATTTCCAATAGTCCTAATAATACCTGTGTAATCATAACAAAAAAGAAAAAATAGATATTTCATCAAACATTATACATCTTTTAATCTTAACTTTCTAAATCAAGCAGAAAGTCATCGATATATGGCTAATTTCATCATTTTTAATGAAGTTAACTTCAATTTTTGAAAAATTCAGAAAGTGGATTAATTATATTGGCTCGTGATTGATTTAAATAGAACTCAAACCGTTCTTACTTTAGATACATCTAGGTACGGTTCCCAAACGGTGAAACCTCTACCGATGAGATCAATGGCTGCTCTTCGCAGAGCTGTATGCAGTGGCAATTTTGGAGAATGAGGGGCATATAAAAGATGCGTCAGGGCCATGCTAGTAAGTCTTGCAAGGTTATTATTTCCTATACCGAAACCTTCTACAATTGAACTCTTGCGTCTTTGTTCATTGTCCCTTTTTTGATTCGTAGTGGTAACGTCTTGACCGAATTCTGCACCAATCACACCTAACAGTACAACTGCCGTTGTTTGTTTCCTCTTCAATTCCGCTACGCTTGATGGTTTTCTAGCTACATTTATCTCTGCTAAACATCAAAACAAACACAATAAGAATCGTCACTTTGAAAGATGATGATCGTGTACGGTTCGACAACTGAAAGATGGCTAGGAAGCAGTGGAATTGTTCACCAACAACAACCTATTCATCCTTTTCGTTTCTGGAATTTCCAAACTCAACCTCCTGAAGTAAACACTTTGCATAGTCGTAGCGATCCCATATTTTTACTTGTTTAGCCAAATAAATGCAACATGGTTATCTTCTCCCCGAATCAAACCTGCATTCTTTTGTCCAGCTATGTTTGAGTTGTCAGACTGTATGTATTAATTTGATCGATTACCTTCAGCCAATTCTTCTTCTTCGTCTTCCTCGTCGTGTTGCGGTTCAGACGTCGGAACTGGACTGCCAGGAACTGGTGGACTTTGGTTCTGAGGCTGTGGTGCAATAGGTTCTTGAGTACTATACATTGGTAAGTATTGTGACCAACTATCGACAAGCGATTTTCTCCCTTTTGGACCCATTCTACCAAGTTCAGCGAGTAATAACGCCTGGGCAGCTTCTCGAATCTGAAGTATCGTGAAGAACAGCCTTCAAATGTTGAAAAATGCGGGTATTTCGGTAACGACGCACCTCGAGACACTGATGTTGCCATCTTCGCGCCATCATTTCGACTTGTGGACGTTTGAAAGTTTTTACGCCACCTTGGGCAGCTACTTTATCGGGTAGAAGTACACAATGTAATGTTGCCAAAAGAGACCAACCCTGTTTGATTTGGGCTTGCTGTACAGTGTAGATTTCTTCGCTTTCTTCCTCTGCTTTATTCCAATTAACAGCGGATCTATTACCGGGCCTGTATAAAACATATCTTATAAGAATAACAATTATTTCACTTGAATTATTTCTGTTAGTTAAGTCTGTTATTCATTAACTATTTTAGAGGTGAAATAGATGATCAATTAAGTAATTTATGGTTTAGAACATGAGAATTTTCGGAAAAAATTGTATACTGGTCGTGTTGACTGATTTGGTAGTTCTAGTGTTAATACTAGATTAGTTTACTAGGCCTTAAGTGTTTTGTAATGTTTAGAATGTTAAACCAATTAAGCGTAAAACATGTAAATATATTTTATATGTGTCAACTATATTTTTTTCGCAATAAAAGATTTTCATTATTATTATTATTCTGATAGAATGATCACTGACCTATGCATTTTTCGATTTCTTTCTTGTTCAGGTACAAACGTCGCATTATTCATGGACATTAAAGTATTCGCCAAAGCAACTACCGCTAATAAATGATTGCTAGTTAACGTGGTAGAAAGCTCCCAGTGTGCTCTTGCAGTAAAAGCTCTGGTGAGCCTTTCTTGCCTGACCAATTCAACAGGTAAACGCTGCTCCAGCTGAGTCGCGGGCTCTCCAGCTGGCTCCAACTGTGTTTGCCACGTTGGCAGTAATAAGGACATGTAACCTGTAAGTAATATTATATTAGAAAGAAGCATACGTTGTGAAAATTTGGTGGCTTCTCCTCTCACCTCCTTTGGACAGTACTCCGAAAGATACTGGTACCATAGGCCTCAGTAAACCTAGTTTTCCTTCGCAAACACGATCTAAGTCAGGATCCATGCCCCATGCATGTAGTAAGCTTAGTAAAAGTTGAGCAACTTCCATAGTTGCATTTGGTTCGCTAAAAACTCCATTTCGTTTTAAATTATTCTTTGCGACTTCATTGTTGTTCCAGTTGTCACCTGTAAATTAGTATGAAATTTGTGAAGTATTTGTAAGCTTAGAAAGTGCAAGTACAAACATGTGCATTGAACTCTGATATGTGCTGTAAATATTATACTTCCCATACTATAAAAATATCAATGGCGTAATTTATAATAAACTTGAGTTTTTTTATCTATTTTAAACGTGGAAACATACAATTCATATACCACAATAAAATATTGTGTATTTACCTTCTCAAAGTAGCTATAGGAAGTATTACTATAAATTCTACTAATACGAAAAATAATGAACACATGTACGTGTCAAAACGCTCAATAAATAATATACTAAATAATTAATTAGTACGGTGAAACGTATGAAGATTTAAAACCAGTAAGCTATTCCATAGAACTGCAATAAAATAATACATAAATGTTGATTCTTTGAAACTTCAACAGACTCTGAAATACTCTTTAAGGATAGCATTTTTTAAAGAGGTAGGGCTATATATTTGCTATTTTTCTTTCTTTTTCCCCATACACGGAAAACATTTAAAAATTTCACTTTCTATTAAACAATTAGGCAACCTGAAATAGAATGCTTTTACTAAATAACCAATATGTAAGCGCATCAAATAAAGAGTTAGCGAATATCTTCACTTTCTGTATCCCATATCTGGGTAAATATGAAAAAGAAACTGCCAAGCGAAACGACTACTTTAAACTAACAAAAAATCCATGCGACGTGATTTTATTTGGTAGGAAGTATTAAAACGTTTCCACCTTCTTTTTAATCATGGCTAACCTTTGCCGTCAAGAGTCGACGGCTTGAGGCCAACGCTTTCCACCTTGGCCTGCAACTTTGTGTGTACGTTCTCCGCACCCTCCTTCATTTTAGCCAATATACCTATAGAAAGAAACTACCTTTAAATGACGTAATTGACACAATGTTTCTTCAAACGAATCTTCTAGCTAAACGACTATAGCTGAACTATGGATTACAGGCACTACGAAGTTTTCTGTGAATATTACATGGAGTGTACATTCAGAAAATAACGCATCTGCGTTAAAAGTGAAGTAACGTGTCGAGTGCAATGGAAAAATTACTAAGCGTTAAATCAATAGGGAATACAAAAGCGGGGTTTCTTTTTGCGATATCGTACGTTTCTTTGTTCTTTAAAAACCACCCAGAAGATTAAAGTGAGCACAGTTTGTGAAGCAATTAGGAATTTTAAGGTGAGCGTCGAGTATCAAGATTAAATACATTTACAACTTATAGGAAAAGTGTAGATGAGATACTTCACTGTTAAGTGAATAAGACCCTGTGATATTTCGAGTTTCCTTCAACTGAGGTGTAATCGACCGATTTCGATAGTTGATGCACGTTTAGAAGATACAACTCATAAAGTCACGCATCTGCTTACATTTACGTGCATGCAATCAAACTTGAGTGAAATATAAGAAGAATCCGAACGTGTGCGTTAATATTGTACTAAACAAAGATGTGCAGATAAAATAACGTCCGAGATATAGCTTATAAGTTCAATGAATTTCTATAACAATCCTTGCCAGATCAGCTCTGTGCAGATGTATGCAAAAGGAATAGCACAAAATACAATGTTCAATATAAATAACATTTATAGAACACGATACCATGACGATCCTTCTCCTTCAAAATTCGTTCAACATCGCCCGCTTTATCCTTGACACGACCAAAAAAGTCTATAAAGTGATACGTACGGTAGAAGTGTTATCATTAGTATTCAGGTTTGACAGAATATTCAAATTAGTAATTACATATACATATATAATTAGAAAATGAGCTGGAAATAGATTTTTACCTGCAATCTTTTTATGAGCGTCTGGACTAGCTGATTGTGTAAGTGCTGCTACTTTCTGATACTCCGAGGCTGAGATTAAACCATGCGCTTCTAAAGACCCTGGTGACATCGCTCCATACTCATCGCTTAATAATTGCACTGCACAGCCGTAGAAAATTTTCGTGTTATAAGAATTACGCAATTGAAAACATGGAACAGTCAATGTTATCTTAGATACGAAATAAACAAATTTACCTATTAATGCTTCAATGTCAAAAAATAAAATGTGGCTTTCCGCATCTTTGGGATTACTTCTGAATCCTTGAATCATCAGTGGTGAACCTTTGGCCTTAATTTGACTTCCATGATCAGGTCCGTGTCCTCCGTGAAGCTGTTGCAGCTGATGTAATCCTCTTTGCGTTGCATGCCTTATAGCGGAAAGATTCCTATGTCTTAAGCCTCTAAAAAGACAAGACAAGATGAATACGATGAACGTGGCCGCTTTCGGAAATCTGCTTCCTAATATTCACACAAGGTTCTCACCATCCACGTTGCAAGATTTCATTTACCTAAAGAAATGTACGGCGGGATTAGCTAAACCGAGTTCTCCACCCGCGGCTGATCCACCAGCCGCTGCGATAGTGTTCTCATCACACGCGAACAGTACTTCTTCCGCAATAATACCTAGAAAAATGAAACATTTCTAAATCTGACGACTAGTTACTCTTATACAGTGACTCACGAAATTGATTAAGTGCGCTAAGCAACAGTTCGAGGACTAGCAGCTAAGTCTAAAGGACAAGATCAACTAACTTCGTATTTCAGTGTCAAAGGGAGATGTAAACGAACAACTTGTGACTTTGATCGAGTGTTAACTGTTCTAAGAAATCTACATTTGGCGAAAACAAGAAACAAGGCTACAATGTGATCAAATTCGTGAGTCACTGTACGAATTATAAGTTCATTTATGAAAGATATATAAAATAAATAATCTCTCACCATGCAGTACACGGTCCAGATGGCCAGTTTCCATTTGCCATACGTACACAGCACCATCTGAACATCCAACAATCATAAAATCATCCAATGGCCTCCACTTTATCGTAACGACTGGAAACAGGTGTCGTGAAGCGAGAACAACGCATTTTCTTTCTGCCAAGGACAGTAAAGTAACACTGTGATCCGAAGCAACGCTGCAAACGCATTTCTGTATTCTAGGCTGAAATAGACAACGATATTTGTCATTACATTTTGAAAAATTACTTCAGATCATAATAATAATTCTGTTTGTCGTAAAATCAATTAACATAACGTACACTGCAATTATCAGGTGGTACCATTAACTGGGTTATTTCACCGGCATGAACGCAGAATCTATGAATTAATGTCCCTGCATAAAGGTCCCACAAGCACACAGCAAAATCGACAGAACCGGAAACCAGATGTACATGATCATAACGACGGTCGTACGTGGGAGCAGCTCCATGAGGATATAAAAGGCAATTAACCCGTCCAGAGTGGCCTAAGAGTACTTGATGCGGTGGCCAGTCTACAAATTATAGATGAGAATAATAAAAGGAAATTAATATGATTAGCCCTTTCGCCATGGAGTGCTTTTCCGTGATTGTACTAACACAGTAAGTAGGCAGTTCAGACCAGAACGGGCTTATTTCGACTACAGTTTGTGCATAGCGAATGTTAGATCTTAGATGACTATAGCCACCTTTAGTAACGAAAGGGTTAAACAAAGTTAATTAGCAAATTCAATTTTGTTATACCATCATATTGCTGATGATTGCCATGAAGTAGCTGAAGCATAACTGTTTGCGTTGCTGGAACGATAATAATACTGCCATCTTCGCGACCAACGACCAACCGACTTTGCTGCGGTAGATATATGCTAGCAGTTAATTTAATTCCATGTCCATCTCCAGTATCCAGTTGATCGAGTACTCCAACAGGTGGTGGTTTCATTTCCTCCCAAGCTGCTGTGATACTTGTTTTCACTGTCGGTGGCAATGACGGTACAGCCGAGCCATCGTTCTGACATATTTGGCTAAGTTGTTGATTCGTTACTTCAGGTACGGTCCAAAGAACAACTACTCCCTCGCTGTCACCGCGTAATAAATACTTCCATGTTTTACTTTGTCGTTGAACTGTTACCAATCGCATCGCTGGTGGACACGAAAGAGGCTGTAATGAAATTAACATAATGTTAAAGATCCACTTCATTAAATATATTACTTTATTGGATGTTAGTATGAATACTGATTTTTAAATTACCTTATCCCCGGGTTGCGTTAGAGTACAGTATAAGAATGGCTGATCATATTCGGCACTTGCAGTATGGAAGTTCTTGTTGTCTGCAACGCTACTGTATAATCATAGAAAGTAAAAATAGTATATTACTTTCGTACTTGTATTTATATCGAAGAAAGCAGTACCATGTATGGATATTTTAGCATGAAAAACATAAAATTATTTCTTTATTGTGAAAATAAGTATCCATAAATGGTAAGCATGGTGTTTTATGTGTATTTATTATCTTTAATAGCCTACATTGACGTAATTAGATAATATTTATAAGCAAGCAGAAAGCTAGATAATGGTTTATTAAAATTGGATAAAGTAATTCTATATCACTCATAAAAACGTACGAGGCATATAAAAAGAAAGGCAGAAAAAAGATGCGAGAAAATTTCCTGCCTTCCTTTAAATGTTTATCGATTTCATGAACTTTATTATGTTACTCAGTAACTTCAACTCTTTGCTAACTGTTAAATTATACCTGGCGTAACTTCCTTAGATAAGTAATTATTCATCTTCTACCTAATTAATACATTTATGTTTTAGGTCAATGTTATGTGCAAAGCAACTCAAAACAAATGAACATGAAAGAAACATAGGAAATGAAATGCATCAATATGATATGATGACTTAGAATTTACTTTTTCTTTTATATTTAGTTGCATATTTCATTTGTCAAACACGTAGTGCCAAGAAAGTGCACAGAGAAACGTACAAAGAAGATAATGAAGCAATGAAAATTTAAGAACCATAGTCCCGTTAAAGCTCTGGTGTTCACAGAGAAAAAGAAGTAATAGTGGATAGAAAAGCATATAGAAGTGTATCAAAAACATTAATTTGCGAACTTGTACGATTGAATTTTGCGGCAGATATTATTATAAAGAAGCAATTCTGCAACAGTTTCAGACTTTTATCTTGTATGCTATTCCTGGTCTACGATATTAAACATATGTATACTTCAATTAAAATAATACCATACACAGCATTACAATGAAAACTGCTCGTATGATTTTTCTTTCGATTTTTTTATCTAAGTAAAAATTATCGTTCCTATGAACTATTAACACTCCATCTTCCTTTTCTTGTTGTAAGTTTTAGCGAATGTAAAAAAATATATATAATAAAAATTATAACATTATCTCATAGTACTAAAACTTATTTGCCACGCTAAAGAATACCTAAAAAATATATTAAATACTCGTTTTATCACATTACATCGATACGAAGAAACTGTAACTGAAAATTACGAATACTTTAGCAGAAGTACAGCAGTGTGTCTCATAAACAGAAAAGAGAAAGAGAGAAATTAGTGAAGAGCAGAGAGAAGTGTGTGTAATAGAGATAATGCAGGGTTACCTGCTGAGAGCCTTGCCCTTCAGCTTGCTAGAAGAAGACCACATCCTCCGTAGAATGAAGTAGATGTGTATTATATGAAAAAGACATGTCACCGTAAAAATAGATCATTGTGTTAATTGGTATACGTCTCTGCTATATGAAAATGAATTGTTGAGATTCCATTGGCATATAATTGAACTTTTATATTCGTAAAATGTGATAAAAGTCTATTATAACTATTCACAACTTGTTGCAAATACTTTTTCAAACTTGATCATATGCTAAGTTCTGTGCTATGACGTGGACACAAATTTGTATTCCCCCTTTGGTGATTGTATATGATCATTTATGATATATGAAGTAAAGAAATATAAGGAGAACAAATACTAAACGTGTGCATTGCCAGCAAGTGCCTCTAGTAGCATTCAGCTTTAAAATTGAAAATTAAAGCTTGTTTGTTAAACTCGAAAATTGGTACATCTTTTATTAACACTGTTCCGATCGGTAGCCTATTAATTTAATAGGCTTTTATAAAGCCTTTAAGCCCCAACGCTTTTCGACTTTTGCCTTAGTAATCGGTTGTCACAGTAAGTAATAAATTATTATTTATCATTGCGGTTAACTGTGCTAAGGACTCAGTGACAAAAATTTGTAATTTTCGAAGAGATATCAGTGTCAGGGATGTATTTACGGTCAACATTCACCGGTTAGAAGTGGATAGGATGTTCGAAAAATACCGGTCAGAAAAGTGTTAATATGATCAAAATCTGTAGATTTTGTAAATAACATTTCAAAATGTGCCATTACGAATTACTGAATTCCCCTTTATATTATAACGATTCATAAATTAGCGACAATATGTTGTTAGAAAAATGACCATAAAAAGTAGAGGAGAGAATAATAGTTATTCTCAAAATACAGTTCATACTTTTCGAAATGTGGCACCATCTCATTATGCCTCGCCTCGAAAATGTTATTTTCCGTCCTATTTTTCAAATACGTATGCCCCTTGTACTAAAGTATCTTTGGCATTCTATTCTCAAGACTACGGTTAAACCGATAAGTTGTGTACTCGATATTAATATCATAAATCCTTGCTATTTTGAAAATGATAAATGCATGTTATTAATAGTTCACATGCTGTCGGCATGAACTACTCTATCATTAGGAAACACGTCGTCCGACAGAGAATTAATTAGTTAGTACTTAAATCTAATGCAGCTTGTAATTTAAGAGACTACCTGTCAAGATGTACCAGAACCCTAGAAGCAATAAAGGAATAATCTATTCAGAATACGTCTATACCACTGAAATTGGATTTGTGTGGAACAATAGAAAGTACTAATATCTACCAATTTTTAATTTTGTAAATATTGCAAGTTATTGTAATGCTAATCTACCGAGCAATCAAATTATGCATTTCGAATACTTTGCAAAAGCAATAGTTACAAAATATTCGAAAAATATTGTACAGGACGTATTAAAAATAAACGACACTTTTTTGTTTTACAAACGTACTTAGCTGGTAATTTATAAAGATAACCGTGACCTTCGTCGCTCCATAAAATCACTCTATCCGCAGCAAGAAAATCGCCAGCCATCCAACGTTCATTACGAGGTGCGGTAATTGAACACAGAACTGAAAAGTCACTTGCGTCGAATATCTAAAAAAATTGTAAAAACTTATCGTTAAAAATTAACTTCTATAAATTGCAAGAAATAAAATAAAAATAAATTTACCTGCCAATACTTAGAGCAAACGATTAATACAGTTCTTTGATTGTATGGACAGCATGTCATGGCGAGTGCATTCAGACAGCGTATCTGTTTGCTTTCATGTTCATAAAGGGGCTCACTGTTGCGATTTTCATGTCCAAGGAGGGTCCACACCTTCACCGTGCCAGTTGTTGTCAATGCCAGTACAACATCGTCTTTAAATGAATGGAAGCGCCTGTTGCGCGTTAACTACATCTAGTAATATATCATAGCTTTATAAGCGATAGAGCTTTTGCTAGGAGTCAACTAATTGACACCATACAAGATACTAATAACGTGAGTGCACAAAACACTGCTGAAACTTTCAGGTACTTTCGATAATTGCCAAGTGATAATACAAATATACATTGCATTGTGTAACATAATATTAAGTAATCACTTATAATTTTAATTAATAATTATACACATAGGGTATAATGTAATTTCATGCAGGATAAGTATTTTTTTTTTCTTAAATTGCAGAAAAATTATAAACGTTAATCCATGCTTACTTAAATTATATGCAAGGCTTTCTCAAAATCGATTGCACAATGAACATAATGCTTTCAATTTACGTACATATATACATTTGTCTCTGTGTGTGTGTTTAAGTCTAAACAGTTCAATGAAACTTTTTTACGGACAAACTTGAAGATGTTATTAATATTTGAATTTGTGTTGACAGTACTAGAAAACTCCACAAAGTCGAATATTAAAATATATATGAATTAGTCTGAAATAATATCTGCCATGCATATATTGTATGTATATAGACTCAAGCAATAATTGTTCCAAATAGAAACACCATAAAAGCTTTTTTCTATTCAAAATACATGCAGTTAAAACATTTTTTTACGTTTATTCCTTTATCTTTTTTAACGAATTACACTTCGAAGAATTGTATAGTATAAATAATGATTATTATTAACAATTGGATTTGCATTACATATTTTAGTATCAAAGTTATAAGTTAAGACGTTGAGCGCAACATCACTTCGCTCTCAACGTGTTAAAGAAGACAAATACTATATACTGTATAGATTATGTAGAAGCAGTAATATTATAAAAGTAAAAAAAAAGAAAAGAACATAGATTAGAAGCCTGATACTGCTATTCCTAAAGCTACAAAGAGTGTTAAATGTTCCATTTAGGTAATAAGTGTATCACAGAAGCTTAAGAGCTTATATTAATATATACTTACGATAGAGATAGTTTACCGTAAAAGTGTGTTATGAAGGTAATTAGCGAATAGGTAAAGTGCAATGTATGCTATGATGATGAAATTTTGCAAAAAAGGAAATAACTGTAGGACATTAGTATAAAATGATTTATCAAAGTGTTAATAATGGTTGCTCATGTATTTCTGCCACTTTTGAAATGATATATAAGGAAAGTAATGTGAATTAAAAATGGAAAAGAAATAGGAAATGAAAGAATTGATACAGCCTTGATTGCCAGTGCAATAGCACTGATACGTATCCACTTTCATTAACATGCTGTAACAATGTAACTTTCATTAAGATCTCAGTAGTGATTTATAAATTACTATCAAATCATATATCGGCTATTATTAGTTTTATATAACAGTATTATTGTAAACTTCGAAGTACTTCAAGAAAAAAAGACAGATACCTTTCATAGAAAGAGAAAGTATGAAAAAATCCCTGACATACCCGAAGCATAAAGCTATCTCAAGTTAATTGCTTAAAAAACAAGCTCACAGCAAATTTACAAAGTAGAATGTATAAAAAATCTGTACATAAATTTTAATCACCAGTACTGTGCCAATAAATAATATTTTACAATATGTTTAATTAATTAAGATATTTAAAATATTGCCCCTTTAAATCCTATGCTTCATTAAAGAATCTAGTATTCAAGAAATTTCTTGAGCAGAAAAACAATACATAAAAAATTAAAAGGTTAAAGGATACCAAAATATATTGTGCCATTAGAACTATAACATTATGAAAACTGAGCTGATATGTTTGACTCTAAGAATAATACAAAAAATAAAATTGTACTTCGATGTGTACATTAATGATAAATATTTGCACAATATAAGTTGGTAAAGATTTTGGAGAAAGAATATGTAGCATTTTATGGTATAAAGCGTAGGTGTGATGGAGTGTAACTAACTTGTGTGCACGTAGAACCGACCTTTCCGTTTGGCCGGCCGCAAAACGTGCAAGGCACTAATCCAGTCAGGATTGACACGCGAACTCAGGGTAAACAGGACCTCCAAACTGAATGGATCCATTACTAGAACTTCCGGATAATATCTACAACCAGATAATATCTATATAGACAACCTGATAATATCTACTTCAGATATTTTCAGCAACGAGAACATCTACATAAATGCATTAGAAGTGACAAATAATATTTGTATACCCAGAACAGAAAAGTCTAACATCTTCTCCACCAGCTGATACATAAGGTAACATCTGTGTGTGAACGCTGCTAAGCTTCACTGCTTCTCTGCATTTTCCATCAACTAAATCCCAAGTGCACATTTCTCCACTTTCACTACTGCTGACGATATAATTCTGCTCCATAATAACACTTGCTCTACTAAGACACATTATTGGAGCAGTGTGTCCAACAAGTAGACATCTTGGAGTCATCTGATCAGAAAAATTTCATATACCATCTGTTGCTACAAATGTTACACATAGTGTTACATGACAATATACTTCAAACGAAATTTGTATTAACTACTTTAATTCATCTCTTGCCCTATGATTTCAATTTTGATTGTGCGAACAATCACTCAAAACTAATTTCTGAAATCAAGATTTGTCTCTCATTTCTAATATTTCATTAGAATTTCATTCTAATATTCCATATAATTGGCCACTATATCAACAGTATAAAAATACTTTTTTATACTATTAAGTTAATTTTGAAAATCTTCGAAACTTCCTATTTTATTTACCATGTCACAAGTGTAATGCATTATCATAGGCTAAGGGGTTAAATAACATATTATAGATATTGTAGCTTGCAAGTGTTAAATTACTATGTTGTAAAATTGAAACATCTTTCTTTTTTGTTATATGAAGTTGCAGTATAATTTGTAGACAAAATTACAATGTTATGTGTACAAAATAATTAAATTGCATATACCTTCAATGTTTCAGGATCAACTTGCCATAAACATATCTGACCATCATAACATCCTGTTACTAAAGTCTTTTGATCTCGTGAGAGATAAATACAGGAAATGCAATGAGTTGGCGGTATGCGACCCCATAAAACTATGGGTACCACTAAGCTTGTACCCGCTGTCATTTTTAAAATTCAATCTGAAATTGATTACATTTTTGTAATTACAAGTAACATATCGTAAATCACAATCAATCTAGCTTAATAAAATATCAATTAATATTAGACATCTTATATGAATGACATAATTTATTATATGATACATAAGTAAAAGAAAAGTTATTTACTCTACATCTGCACTTAAATTAAAAAAAAATATGAATATACAAAATTCTTTGCAATAATACAGAAGTCTGAATAATTCTAAATTCATGTATGTGCAGTTTTAACACAACATGCATTTAAAAAACGTAACAAATTCTTTATTAATGAAAATAAAATTAACAATTACCTCGATTTATATAAAACAATACCTCATCTGCATTTTACAAGCTAGCAACGTATACAATTGTAATACTTTCGTACATAAATACATAATTTACCGATGCTGTCAATGGAGCAAAATGAAACACTTGTTTGACAATACAATAAAAAGTATAGGCTATGCACATGTTGTAGACGTAAAAATCACAAGGACATATACTTCATTAGAAACATACATTTTCTCCGCGATATACAAGGTACAAGAAACATTAAGAGATATCACCCTATACGGTGTTAACTGACAGTGCAATAAAATAAATCGACAACAAATAAATGACAAAACCTGCTTACAAAGTATAGTAGCAGGATAAGCAGTGTTATATCGGTATTATCGATAAATAATGGCAGTGTTAGGAAATCGATTGTTCGTCTGTAAAAAAAATATACTTAACAAATGTCTATAGTTAAATCCATCGGAACAACATGATACACTAACATCTCGAAGAAAACCTATTAAAAGCAATTAGAGGCGTCTGCTACATCACATTCACGAGATGTCACTGACAATCTGCAGGCTTTCGATTTTACTGGATTCATGTACAAATATCTCAAGAAATCAATACGCGCCCAGCGTAAGATTGTACAGAAATATTTACCGAAAGTATTGAATATTAATGACAACGGCTCCAAACGTTGTAACTGGCGATATATGCCGAAAATTGTACTGCTCTTACTGCACTCTCACGACCGCGGCCATCTTGATATTAAGAACAGTCAGACGAGTAGCGCAAGCAATCAGCTGTTCCACGTCAAAAGGTCCCTAGCGAAGTGCTCTCTAATTTCATATACACCGATGAATTAACAGCATGTTTAATTATATTCCTGCATTCTTCTTATTGCAAATAAATAATCGTGAATTAAAGTTGGAATGAAAAGAAATTCAAACGATGACAATATATGAAAGTTTACTCGGTGATACATAAAACGTGTGTAACTCGTCTTCATTGCAAAACTATTTGAAATCTTTTTGAAATTTTACAAAGCACTGTCACGTATTCGATTTGAAAACTATGGAAATAAGATTTTACGTGGA
This sequence comes from Cerceris rybyensis, assembly GCA_910591515.1. Classification (NCBI taxonomy): domain Eukaryota; kingdom Metazoa; phylum Arthropoda; class Insecta; order Hymenoptera; family Crabronidae; genus Cerceris; species Cerceris rybyensis. The sequence goes on from OU342799.1 coordinate 12,905,513, forward strand.
TATCTTCAAACGTCAATGTAAAATGAAATTTTCGTTCAGTTTTTTCGTTCATCTTTAAATTGAAATTGTAAGTACCAGAGTTACTTTACGAAATTGCATTGAAACATAAGCGATTTTGAGAAAACAAAGAATATACGGTAATGTTAGAATGTATAATTTGGTATCTAATATTTTTTATAGAATTTGTATGTAACTACAGAGCGGAAAAAAGGGATATAAACTTGTATTTTACGGGGTTCGTCGCCAGATCTACTGCCACCTACGTAGGAACTCCTTGCTGTGAGGAACTAATTTTGACATTTATATATGTGTGTGTGTGTATCAAAGAGTCGAGTAAGGTGGGAAAGGCTTTATCCAATGTTATCAAAGATTGGAAAAATATTTCGTTTTAATGGTGTAAGCGGCAGTTGTGTAATCGAATTTAGCGCCTGCTATGAAACATTCGAAATGTAGCGCCCTTAAATTATACCTCATAGATTTTACCGATTGGTATCAATTGTATTCTTCTATCTGGAGGAAAACGGCAACGAGGACAAAAATGCAGCATTGTTTCCTTTAAATTATGCATTACTTAATACACTTAAATTTGATAGTGATTTAAACAGTAACAATATCAAATATATCAAATTGCGCGGTTGATATTTAGTCGGGGTGCAATGTGTTAAGTACTATCGAAAAGAGGAATCAAAACATGGCAAAGATGATTAATTCAGTAATTTCTGTTTTATAGGATGGACGCAAAATATCTATATAACCGATCCCCGATGAATTTGAGGAATATTTATAAGAAATGTGGGACCAGGCATTTTGCCTTTCTTTGTAATCCTTGTATTAAAACTATTGTAAGATTTGAGTAAGATTCAAAAACTGTACTTGGTATAGTACGTACACGTAGCGCCATCGCAATATCTCTCTTGTATTGGAACTACACAACGAAGATTTGCTATAGGAGCACATAGGAGATTTCTCCTTCCGTGTATCTACGTGGATGATAATTATAATTCTTGATTCACCTAATAATATTTAGGAATCATTGGAATTAACTATGTTTGTCCTATGCAAATTCTGACAAGGACCATCACTGCGTGGACAACTAATTATTACACAGTGACATTTTGGTAAGATGACATTTTTTCGGCGTATCAAAATAAATAATGATATAATGAATAACACATGTCCCGAACAATATTCGAAATAGACTGAACATTTTTAAAATAAGATGAGATATTTTAATGTATCGCGCAAACGTGAAAACATGATTAATTACATTTAATTTAATAGTTTTAATTCTTTTAGCACATGGTTTATGTAGGTTTACATTGAATAAGAATCGCGTGAATTTTTAACATCGCGGGGACACAGAAGTATTTATTGTTACCATGAAATGTTACTACGACGTGTTAGGAGTTGCACGAAATGCCGCTGATGAAGATATAAAGAAAGCTTACAGAAAATTGGCACTGAAATGGCATCCAGATAAAAATTTAGAAAACACTGAAGAAGCCAAGGAACAATTTCAGCTTGTGCAACAAGCATGGGAGGTGTTGAGCGACCCTCACGAACGTGCTTGGTATGACAATCATCGTGAAGCTATTATAAAGGGTGGTATCGGTGAAGATTACAAAGATGACTCCATTGATTTGTTTCAATATTTCTCATCCACTTGCTTCAAAGGATATGGGGATGATGAAAAAGGATTTTATACCGTATACCGTACAGTTTTTGATAAACTGGCAGCTGAAGATACAGAATTTGCTAGAGAAAGTGATTCCGACGAAGAAGTTCCAGGTTTTGGAGATTCCCAAAGTTCCTATGAAGAAGTCGTTCACAATTTCTATGCTTATTGGCAGAGTTATAGCACAAAAAGATCATTTGCATGGCTAGATCCTTACGATATTCGAGATACGCCTAATAGAAGAGTCCTCAGACTTGTTGAGAAGGAGAATAAAAAAGTTCGAGATAAAGCTAAAAGGGAAAGAAATGAACAAGTACGAAATTTAGTAGCTTTTGTACGCAAGCGTGATAAACGTGTACAAGCTTATGCAGCAAAGCTTGCAGAACGTGCAAAAGAGAATCTTAAAAAGACAGAAGAACGTAAAAGGCAACAGTTACTAGAAAGGCAAAGACAGCTTAAGGAACACACTGTTTCTGAGTGGTCTAAATTTTCGAACATAGAGGATGAACTTAAGAAAATTGAAGCTAACCTTGCACAAGAATTTGGGGAAGACCTATCTTCTGAGAAAGATGGAGAGGACAGTAGTACAGTAGATGACAATACTCTATACTGTGTGGCTTGTAATAAAATATTTAAAACCCATAAGGCATTCATGAATCACGAAAACTCAAAGAAACATAAAGATAATGTTGCTCTCATGAAAGCATCAATGGTAAAAGATGATGAAGATTTCGAGAGTAGCTCTCAAGATAGCGATATTAGTTCACAATCTAGTTCAAATAGCGAAAAGAAATTGGCAACAGGCCCAGAAATGCCTCATGATTTATTGAATCCTGTACAGCATAATTCAACTGGTTTACACAATAATAAAGAAGAAACTTCGGAAGAGGAGCTTATGTCGGATGATGAAGATTCTGATGTCCAACAGAAGCCTGAAAGCAAAAAACGTAATATAGAAGGTGTTACGTTAGCTGTAGGTCCTCAAATGGATGATGCCTTTTACGTTCCGCCTAAAGTAGTAGAAAATGACGATTATAGAACTTCTGAAGATGAATTGCTTTCTGATCAAGAAGATGAGATAATTTCACAACCCAAAAAGCAAAAGAAGAAGAAAAAACGAAGAAAGAACGTTCAAGATTCCTTGGTAGAAGAAGGCAGTGATGAAGAAGATGAGAATATCAATCATGACACACTTTTATCAAAAAAACAACGTAAAAAGCAACAGAAAAGAAAAGTAATGTTAAATAAAATTCTAGAAGTTAATCAAGAAGCTTCCAATGAAAAAAAGGAGGAACCAGAGGCATTACTTGAAAAACAAGATAGTGAAACAGAGACACAAAGTAGCAATGTAATAGCTGACAACGTACTTAATGAAAGGGCCAAGGGAAAGAAGGCAAAAAATGCGAAAAAAGCACAAAAACAAACGGATCCACAAACGGCTGACGTTTCAGATCTTGGGAATTGTTGCGTCTCATGTAAAGCGGAATTCCCGAGTAAAAATAAATTGTTCGAACATTTGAAGAAGACAGGGCACTCTGTATATATACCAAATACATTAAAAAATAAGAAAAATCAAGATAAGACCAGCAAAGCAAAAGGAAATACACATAAAAGAAGTCATTAATTTGTTGACCTCACTAGCAATTTAGTAACTTATGAGCTATAGGTTATTACATTGTAATTCATCGAAGAAGAAAAAAACGGTTTATGAAATAAATTCTTTAAATAAACTTTGGATCAGAAATTATTGTATACTGTCGCACGTGTATTAAAATCTTCGTAAAGAATATGTATATCAATTGACTGTTGTAAAAAAGTTGTTAGAACTCTGTACAATTATATGTATAATAACAAGCAAACACGTAGTAATAAAACTGTTTCTTCTCTTCTATATATGAGACAATTTACCTACCATACATATTGAACAAATTCTTTTTGCAAAAAAATATTATGTGCAGAATTACTATCACACGTACAAAAATAGAAACTTTGTCTTTCCTTAATTCAAAGTAGAAATACAAAATATTTGAACTATTGACTCATTTTGTATGCACAATGTATCAATTCCTTGTTCTTCTTTAATATCTTTACAATGGTAAAATTGTAGATTCTATAAAACTATGAGAAGTTTGTACTTCAATTTTTCAGGTAGAGATTGATCAATGTGACAGCTGAGCATGAATACTATTATCCATTGCGCTGCAAGTCACAGGTGAGACTTAGTAATACTACAAATTTTCATTTTAAATTCCTGTCAGTTTCATTATAAAAGATAACATTAACACTAGAACTACTGCCGTTAAATGTCTTATATTTCAATATATCAAATAAGTATTCTGAAAAAAAGAGGAATCAAGAAGTGGAAATGATAATCGTTTTGGTGATTTAAATTTTTTGAGATGGGCGTAGAGTACTTATTCAATGACTCTGTTATAAATTTCAAAAATTTTGGAAAACATCGTGTACCAGCCATTTTGATTGGTTTGTCAGTTTTAGTGTCAAGAAAGTAATGAAATTAATGTTATTAAATTTGTAAAATAAATATTTCCCTCTGTCATGTGGAACATTTAAACTAGTTCTGTTTAAGGTCCACAGCTATGGCTGCTAAGAAACTCATCTATCCAGCCGCGGATCGCAACAAGGATCCAATATTGAACGTTCTTCGGAAATACATTCAACGTGGTCCAGATCAAAAATTTTTGGAAATTTCATCTGGTTCCGGACAACATGTAGCCCACTTTGCTCCTCATTTTCCTCATGTAACGTTTTATCCCTCAGAATATGAATCACGATTACTGGAAAGCATCGCTGCACATGCAAATGGATTTTCTAATATAAAGGAACCCATCAAAATAGATATAACTACCGATTTTCACAATTGGGGCGATGGCATGTTTGACGAATGTAGTATCGATTATATTTACTGTGCAAATATGATGCACATTGCACCCTATGAATGTTCTATTGGTCTGTTTGAAAATGCGGGTAAATTATTGAAAGAAAATAGTTTCCTATTTACATATGGGCCATATGCAAACGATGGTAAAATCACTCCAATGAGTAATGTTAATTTTGATAAGTCATTGAAACTTCAAAACTCGAGCTGGGGTCTTCGGGATTTAAAAGATTTGGAGTTACTAGCAAATAAAAATTCTATCAAATTGATAGATGTCGTAGACATGCCTGCTAATAACAAAACTGTAATATGGCAAAGGTCGACTTATTAACAAAGTACGATTATAATTAACATTAGAAGTACTGGGGTCAAATCTGTTATATTTTGATATATTAAATAAGCACTTTTTCAAACAAAATTTCTTTCCTTATTCATTCAAATGTTTTGAATTTCTTTAGTAGTTCTAGTGTTAATATACCATATACATCACGTGCATTTCATAGTACGTGAAAATTACGCTCATATTTAGTATTTATTTTTACCAATTTTACTTGCATTTTTTACGCTGCACTTTCAATAATCATTGTATAATAATAAATTTCTATATAACTTCTTTCAAACATTATGTTCATTTTCCTCAAAAAAATTAAAATGTTCCAATTCCTTCGGCAAATAATTTAATCCTGATTCATGTTTTCCTTTCATATTGTACCCTTTACCATATCCTACAATTAAGTTGTTTTAAGTTATTGTACATACCTAACAAATATATCGAAAATACTATCGCAGAGTATTAAATAATTACCGAGATTTTTCATTAGCTTTGTTGGAGCATTTCTTAAATGTAAGGGAACAGACGGCTGAGGACCTTTATGTTCAGCAACTGCTCTTTGAGCAGATCTAAGAGCATCTTCCATTAATCTAGATTTTGGTGCTCTAGCTAAGTATGTTGTACATTGTGCCAAAAGGACATCACATTCAGGCATTCCTATCATTTTACAGCCATGCATTGTATGTACAGCGATTCCTAAAATTCAATTATTTTTTCGAATGACACAGTAACTTGAATTTTAACCCTTTGCGGTCGGCAAACTTTGCTGATGAAAGTACCAGCAAGTCAGAGCAACTTTATCGTTTTGCAGTTACTTTCCTGTACGGGTTTTAACGTTAATATTTGGATTTTATAACGCGTAGTATTTATGTACATATTGTAAACGCACATCTCCATGCGCTAAGAATAATAAATAACATTATGTTGCCTGGCTGACTTCTACGAAATAGAAATGCCGCCACTGTGGTGAGATTGACCGCAAACGGTTAATACGATGTAACGAATTTAAACATAATAAAATAACATTATAAAAAATAATATGCTACCAAGAGCTTTTGGATCCTCTAGGCCAATGTCCTCGCATGCCATTCTTACCAGTCTTCGTGCAATATAAACTGGATCTTCACCACCCAATATCATTCTAGTTAACCAATATAGGGAAGCATTTTCATCGCTTGCCCTCACAGACTTGTGTAATGCAGAAATCATATCATAATGTTGGTCTCCTTTCTTATCGTATAACATGTGACTCTTTTTAAGACTTTCTTTAATATCATCCAAACTTATGATAACGGGACCGGCTTGTGGAAACTCTTCTTCGCTTAATACTTTGCATTGTACTGCAAGTTCTAAGCCACCTAGAGCTATTCGTGCATCACCGTCGCTTGTGCCTGCCAACCATTCGATTGTTGGTTTATCTATAATAAATTTCGGTATGCGCATATCTTCTAACTTCTCGTCTGAGTTGTGTATCATTCCTTCCAATGAAATTACAGCTCTACTCAATATAGACACCAAGTTAAGAATGCTTAGTTTTTCTAAAACAACAACCCTACATCGACTTAATAATGCAGAATTCAAACTGAAGGAGGGATTTTCAGTTGTAGCACCAATTAACGTAACTGTTCCAGACTCTACATGTGGTAAAAATACATCTTGTTGTGCTTTGTTAAAGCGGTGTATTTCATCCATAAAAATTACTGTTCTCCTTCCAAATTTTAATTCATTGGCAGCGACATTAACCACTTCCTTTACTTCTTGTACTCCTACCATTGCAGCGGAAAGCTTAATATACCTTGTTTTACCATTTGACTTGTTTTTACAAATATGGGCTATAACATTAGCCAGCGATGTCTAAAACCAACCACATATAAAATATGAGGTTTTTTCGGCTTTCGCGGACATCGTTAACTCAACAGTGTCTTGAAATTTTTCGGTTTATGCCGCATTGAGAGTTGCAAAACTTTCAACATTTTGCTAGCATTACACCTAGCTTCATCAGATTGAACTGATACTCTAATATACGAAATCAACATTTTTTTATTGATTTACAAATTATATAAGAATTAAATCCGAAATTATTAAAATCTGGATATTCATATGCTCAGTATCATTAATATGCAATAAATTCTTTTATCTTCATTGGAAAAAAAAGTTTTGACCAGTATCAGTTCACTCTGATGAAGCTAGTTATAATGCTAGCAAAATGTCTGAAGATTTCCACCTCTAAACATGGCTTAAACCCAAATATTTCAAACCATTGTTCACATGTAAGATATGTGTTTTCTTAAAGAAATGAGTTGTATGTATATAGAATACAATATCAACATAACTTAGACTTAATATTTTAATAGCTAAAGTATCAATAATACCTTTCCACAACCAGGTGGACCCCATAGAATTATATTAGGTATTTCAGCTTTATCTAATACTTGAAAAAGTAATGTTTGTTGCCCAAGTATGTGGTCTTGGCCAACATATCCAGAAAGGGTTGTAGGCCTCATCCTTTCAGCAAGAGGCACATGATCTTTTCCACGTGATTTGTTATTATCATTGTCTGTCTAGAAATTACCATTGTTAATGCCTATTCATTCTAACATTCCTATCACTTTTTGTTTCATAAGATAATGGAAAACAAAATTACATTGCTCCTAAGTAAAATACTTGAAGTTTCAGAATCTGTATTTAACAATGATGATTCAGCTATGCTGCTTTTCCTTTTTGCAGCGCCTGGACTACCCTTTTGTACTTTTGAATTGCTGTTTAATTTCATTGACTTCCTAGGAGGACTACGGTCCCTGGAGGATGTTGATGTTCCATTACTAGTTGATTCATTCAAAAACAAACACTTGCTAACATGATTTTCTATTGTTGTAGAGGAAAATTCCTCTGAACAAATAGGACAAGAAATTTTCTCAGTATTCATATTTAAACCTGCAACAAACATATACCTTTATTACAAATTTGTGAAAAATAGTTATCAATATTGATTTTCTCTCTTAATTTAAAGCATAGAAATTAATCAATTACAAGAACTACATTTTTTTTATTCCTAACAAAATATTCCTCAATTGAAAACGAGGGAAAAATAATCGATCATGTAAGATTACCGCGCGTTGCGCCGGGAATCAATTGGAATGATTTTCGACGACAGTACCGTTATGTTGTATCGTACCGCATTAACCTCAGTCTCCTCTTAGCCAAGAAGGAAATCTATATATGTTACATGATGATATTAACATTTTTCCATACTGTTCAGCATCTCTAATATTTTCTATAGTAACGAGAAAGTTGAGACATTGGTACGTCAACGGGTGAGAAAGTTTGTGTATCCTACGATTGTACTATTAGAAATATTAAAGTGACGGTGACGTGGGCTGACGCTAAGCAACAGGTAGGGAACTCAACGAGATCGAACCACGTTCTGTCTAATTTTTAGACGGATAGCAACTTTACTAACTAGAATAATTGAAAATTGTACATGCAACGTAATATCTACCCAGTGATAGAAATTTTTGCACGATGGAAGTACGTCGTAGACGAACAAGGATACAAGATAATAATCAATCGCTAGTGCAAAGCGCCAAGTTTGATTACGAGCATGTTCCTGCCAATTGTACTGAGAAAATTCTACGAGATGCGGTGAGATGCAGATTTATAATTAGCATAAAAGCTGGCTTCATAACGATACCTCTGTGAATCTTAAAGTTTATATTTCCTTGCGTCAGTCAGTCTTTCAAAATATATGTTCAGAGTGCCATGTATCGGGTGATACAAGAGAAACGAATCAAATAATTCCGAAATGTAGTATAAAATTTTCATTCGTTTGAGATTTCATTTTTGAGAAAATTATTTTTTTTTATTCTTGTCTGATTTCAAATCAGTGATTTGCAACTAAGTCAAGCTGTAATTATAGATTTCCGAAAAGTAAGAACTCTCTTTTATTCGAGTCATCGGATATCATGAGGAATGTAAAGAACCTTTGCTATTCGATGTGCAAAACTATTGAGCTAATTAATTATTAAAACTTGCATGAATACAGAGAAGTGAATGAAATTAAAGATTAATTTTCTTGAAAGTGAATTCTCAATGCTTTATTCTGCACTTTCGTCTTATTATTCGTGCAGAATCACTTTCTACGCAATTTCGTGGCACCCTATATACGAAGACGACCTAATTGTTAATTTGCACATATTTTTCTTCTGACAGAAGGATGAGGAACTTGTTTTAAATGTAGCACAGGATTCGAAAATTAAAAAGAATTCCATAAATGCCGCCCCTCAAACTCGTATTAAGATAAGCATAGAAATTGATTTAGTTGCGGTAATTTTATTGATATCTGGCATTTTCACCCGGCTTTATCGGTTGGAGGAACCCCGCAGTATAGTGTAAGTATTTTTTCTTTATTTTTATAAATATGGAATAACAGTACACGCATTTTAACAATTTATTCAGAATAAAGTTTACAATAAAATGAATAAAGGATTTTCCGACAATTTTTTTTTGTATATCTAGACGCTACATGTCGGTGGTTGGCGCTATATTCGAGGAAGTTTCTGATAACATTTAAACGACAATGTTTATGAAATTATCGATTTATTCGATATGAAAATACCAACGCGAAACATTCAAAATATATAAATAATCATTTTTAGTATTCCTGCTCTGTAATGATATTGTTTGAATATATAAAGTTTGTTTTCAGTATAGACGATAAAACAAACGAAGCGCATCCGGCCTTCAACATGTTAAAACGATGAACGACATTGATATTTCGCTGGTTCCTATATTTTCACTGATGTGAACCTTTTTTTTATTAATATTACATCTTCAGTAAGCAAAAAACTTAAAGACACAAATAGATACATATTCAGCAAGACTTCATCATTTTCGATGTCAATATTTAAATATTGAATGTATTAGAAAATTCGTAAATATTACAATTTGAAAGTCATATGATATTTCATTGAATTCAATAGCGCCAGTCACCAGTGGCCCCTATAACGTTCGACGCGTTGAACAATAATTAAGAAATGAATAAATGTAATTATGAAAATCAATGAATTAAATCAAATTTTATCGTTTCAGGTTCGACGAATTACATTACGGAAAATATATTGGTCTCTATATGAAGAAAACGTTTTTCTTCGATTCCCATCCTCCTTTGGGAAAACAATTAATCTCAGCAGTGGCGTATTTAGCGGGATTCGATGGGCAGTTTAAATTCGATAGAATAGGAAGTCCATACGCGGATAATGTTCCCTTACTCGCATTACGATTTATACCTGCATTCTGCGGAAGTCTTTTAATTCCGACTGCCTATCATCTTGTTTTAGAACTCGGATTAAAACAATGGACTGCAGCAATCGCGGGGATTTTGCTTTTACTTGGTAATTCTTTGTGCTGTATCGTTATTATAAATAATGTATCAATTAATCTAATTTGCTTATAATTTTTTTAGACAATGCTCTTCTAACGCAATCCAGATTCATTTTAATGGAGAGTATCTTAATGGAATTTTCTTTATTTGGATTGATATGTATCATGAAGTTTCGAAAAGTCATGGATCAACCAACAACTGTATCATGGTGGTTATGGCTAACTTTAGGCATTGCTAATTTAACATTTGCAGTATGGTATGCATCTTTCACACTGTTATGAACTATATCGTTTTAATTGTTTATATAATTATACAAATTTCTATTTTAGCGTAAAATATGTGGGATTTTACTCGCTAATTCTTGGACTGTCTTTGATTGCTTATGATTATTGGAATTTGCTACCAAGAAAAACGTTATCTAATATAGTGTTGTGCATTCATTTTGTAATTAGAATTACTGTAATATTAATTGTAATTAGTATTGTTTATTTAAGTGTATTTTACGTACACTTATCGATACTTTCTAAAGCTGGGCCACATGATTCAATAATGACCAGTGCCTTCCAAGCAAGTTTAGAAGGTGGTCTTGCCAGTATTACAAAAGGTCAACCGTTAGAAGTTACTCATGGATCACAAATAACTTTAAGACATACATATGGAAGAGCCTGTTGGCTTCATAGTCATAGTCATATGTATCCATTAAGATACTCAGACGATAGAGGTAGCTCACATCAACAGCAGGTCACTTGTTATTCCTTTAAAGATGTGAACAATTGGTGGATTATAAAAAAACCGGATAGGAATGACCTGGTTGTTACAAAACCTAGCGAACCGATAAAACACGGCGATGTAATCCAATTAGTACATGGAATCACAAGCAGAGCATTAAATTCTCATGATGTCGCAGCACCAATGACCCCTCAGAGTCAAGAAGTATCATGTTACATTGATTACAATGTATCCATGCCTGCGCAAAATTTTTGGAGAGTCGAAATCACTAACAAAGACAGTATCGGCAATGTTTGGCATGCGATTCAAAGTCAGGTACGTCTGATACACGTAAACACAGGGTATGCATTAAAATTCAGTGGTAGACAGTTACCAGATTGGGGTTTCAATCAACACGAAGTGGTTGCTGATAGATTAGTAGATCAAACAGATTCTATTTGGAATGTCGAAGAACATAGATATACTAAGAGTGAAGATCAAAAACAACGAGAGAGAGAGTTAATTAATGCAGAAATGATACCGTTACAAGCTACTACCTTGAGCTTCTGGGAAAAATTTGTAGAACTACAAATAAAAATGATATTCAGTGGTCAAGAAGGACAGAACAGTCATATGTATTCTAGTGGTCCTTTGGATTGGCCATTAATGTCCAGAGGAATTGCATATTGGGTCTCTAACGATAGTAACGTAAGTAGAGATTCATGTTTACGCTCGTCTATGCTCGCAATTTCAAGTTTGTGAATTAAAAAAATTAAATGACGGGAATAAGAGTTTGAAAACGAGAGGTTCCGCCGTTCCTTAGCCATCTTTCAGTTGTCAGACTGTATATATTCAGCATACTATGAAATGTTTGTATTACATGTTTATATTAATGTATCTTTCTTATTTCAGGCACAAGTACATCTTTTGGGAAATATCGTTATTTGGTACACTGGGACAATATGTGTTATGCTATATTCGTCTTTGTTAGTGTTTTATATTCTGAGGCGAAGACGAATGTGTTTTGATATCGAAGATGAAGAATGGAAAAGATTTGCCAATATTGGCGGTGTCTTATTAACTGGATACTTTTTACACTTTTTGCCATTCATATTTGTCGAACGAACGCTTTTCCTTCATCATTATTTACCTGCATTTATATTTAAAATATTGCTTATAGCAGCAACGATCGATCATCTTTATTATTTATTTGGGTATGTTGTTAAATGATTGTCTTTTAATTAGTGAGATAAATCAGTGAAAAATGTGAAAATTGATATACTACTTTCACATTTCAGGACACGTCAATACAATTTTTTGTTGCATATCTTAAGATGCTGCACTATTATATGGATAGTTTCTGTTGTTTATGTGTTCAAAAAATTTTCTGTACTTAGTTATGGAACGACACATTTAAGCGCCAAGGAAGTCTTGAAGCTCAGATGGAGAGACACATGGGATTTTATTGTACATAAAACATAATAGATAATCATACATCATGAGATCACAGATCTTTCAATTATATGACAAATGATCGATAAAAATGTTTATTTGTACATGTACGAAGAAATAATTTATCATTTTAAGCATATTGTGTACATTATAATAATAGAAAAAAAAGAAGTAAACTTCTTTTGAGAAAAAAAGAATTCCATGTATTTAAGGTACAAGTACAATAAACAGATTTGTTAGTATTTTTCTTCTATTGTAAGAAGTCAAGTATACATTTAATCACAACACTTAATTACATAGACTGACTATATTTTATAAAGTTTCTTTTTTTTTATAAACTGTTATATGCGTTTATATGCGTAATGAAAAAATTCAAACACAACATCAGTATGTAATGTTTGTGAGTTATGCTATTAAATAAAGTATTAAATTTTTTTTACTACGACATTAAGATCCTATGTAATTAAGGCGATGGATGTCTGTGCATTAGATTGAAAGGAGAAACGTGTAATGAAAATAAATATTAAATAAGAATTTGCATATGCAATATGTGCATTATTAATATGGAAAGGGATAGTGAAGTTTTTCATCTAAGCACAGGTGTAATAGTAAAAAAAACAGAGATTATGAATATTACTCGATATGTCACCATAGATAAGTAGTTCTACGTTTATATTCATTCATTTATCTATATATTTTGTGATATTTCTTTATATAATGAAAATGAATCATTATGAATTAATAAATTATTATAATGAAAGTAATTGCGAAAGGAGGGTACAAGTACATTTTATATTAACACGAAACACGAATTAACTAATTTAGATGTAAAAATCCAAGTTTTTTGTACAACAAATATTAATACTTTTAATTGGGCGAAAAAAATAGTGTATACGGAAATAGACTTTCATTATAACTATAAATTATTAAATTTTTGTTCTTATAGTTTGTAGCACCAATATAACTCAAAAAATAAAATAATACGCTAAAAATGTAATAAACAACAGAATAAAGTAGATTTTTGCTGTATCACAAATTCGAAATACATATAACTTTTTCTTAATGTAAGTCAATTTCATCAATAACGTTAATGGTATGCAAATATTATAGACCGAATAAGACTGTCTCTTAAACTTTTTACACCATTACCAATACCGAATGAGAAATATACAGAATCACAGATCATATTTTGAGCGCAGACTCCCATTGGATAGCAACCAACCTTGTTAAATACAACACCGACTCGATACACCTATATTTGGAAAAGATTAAAATTGATGTAAAAATAATATTTTTGTACAAACAGTAATATTACGAATTAAATTTTAATCTCAATGCACCTTATGCTTTTGAATGTAAACAGGACGATTGAATGTGATTTCCACCAAGGTTCCAGGTCGGACTTTTGTTGTAAAGTGCGTATAAGTTAATCTAGTATCATCGGAATCAAGAAGATGAGCGTATAAAATTTCAGTATATAATGAATCACGATCATGAACAGGATTTATATTATGTGTCTGAAAAATGAAATAAGTTTTCATAAATTACTGAATCAAAGTAAAAGTTAATTTCACTTCAGTTGAAATTATAATATCGAATTTGATATAGTAAATCATTTATAGCTTACTCCAGCAATCTGTGTAGGTACTTGCACACCCAACACACAAATATTTTTGTCGACACTAAAAGTCACATAACAGTCTAACACATTTGCATTAATACAGTCTGTTTGTTGGGATATCGATCTCAGACAATAATACTTTGGTCCTTCACGTATGCCACCATCAATTACAACAGGTGGACTGTTTGTAGATGAATTTCCACTCTCTTTTCTACCACCATAACCATCAATTACCATAAATGGTGATGAACTTCGTGAACCATTATTACATATCACACCAGTTGCTAAACTTCTTGATGTAGACGATTGTCCCCAATCCGGATAACAAACAATAAATTTGTCTTCTGTACTGAGCTTCTAAGAAATAAAGTTCCATGAAATTTATAACAATTGAAAAAGGAAAGTTCCTCATCTCTATGCAACTTACATAAGAACAATTTGTGTCTGATGCTTGAGTTTTGAATGGTTTTTCTCTGATTTGCTTATTAGTTGAAAATCCTTCTGGCATAGGTGTTTTATTACATGGACATAATATATTCATAAGAATGGGAAAAGCTTCATCTGTTGTTAATAATCGTGACATTCCTGGCCCTTTTGCAAATTCTTGAGGTGTCAAGCTTAAAAATCTAATTTTTACTAAGGCATCTCCAATTACAGACTTTAAACACTTTCCATCATTAGGATCCAGTGATTTTCGTGTACATTCAGCTTTTGCCCAACGTTCCGTAGCAGCAAATAAATCAATTTCAGAACTTATTTCCAGTTGCTCTTGGTCCAACACCATTAATAGTGTTCCCAATTCAACTTCTTCCCAGCTGGATTCATTCAATACATCATTTGTTTTTGTGCGAATGACTTGAAGACATTTGTCCATAAATACAGGTTCTTCAAACAACTTTGCAAATTCATAAGCTCTGCATGCTTTTTTTGGAGACAGATCGGACCATAGGTATTTTGTACATTCTTCCACTAATGAAGGAAGCATGTACTTTTTAGCGCAATAGCAAAGTTCACAAGCTAATTCAAAAGAACCTAAGTCAACTCGATCCGTATAAATGTATGTCAGCAATGCATTGAATGCTTCGGGCTGAACATCCCGGATTGGTATAGGATCATTTTTTTCTGCCATACCACCAAAAAACATAGCTTCAAAAACTGGACTGGACATAGCCAAGAACAATTTATGTGCTTTTAGCGTTTGTTGATGAGGCTCTTGTCCAATAACAAATTTACAATCAGACCATTGTCCAGATTCTAGTAAATACTGTCCACGTTCTGAAACCTTTTGTTTGTGGACCTGCCAGTCACAGGGCAGACCCATTTTTCCAAAATCAAGATACGGGCCTAATTAATTGTTTAATATAACTGTATAATAATTTTTGTGATAACTAGGACGTGAAAGGGATAGGAAGAAAAAAAACAATTCCTTGATTGATTCAACTTACGTGAGAATATATACAAAAGAAAGAACTACAAGTATCTGTGGGCTTTCAAAAATAATACTCTGACGTAGTCAGCTCGATGACTACACGTATCTACTTCTGTCTGATACTTGTTATTACTATAAATACGAAATATGACATGAACGGTGCCAAAAAAATTCGTAGTACGGATCAATGAGCATCCAAATACGCGCGGAAAAACCAAGTATCCTCTCGTACCACGGAATCACACAACGCACCGTATAAACTTCTACTGTGTGACTCGTTCACAGACCTTTTGTTCTCGAAATGTTGCCCCGTCTAATTAAAGAAGTCTTGATTTGCTAAAAGACAACACAAGTGCAGAAACCCATATCTATCTTGTACATGAAATGGCTACGCCATCTTAGTTATTCCCGCACTCCATTACGTTTTTCCGAAGTCGTTGATGCTCCATTCCGATTATTTTTAACATACTTTACAATAATACGCGTAATTTCCTAAGGTCTATTCATCTCAGATAAATGTAGTTATTTCGATAATCGGTTATCTCGACTTAGCTAATCTTGAAACAGCATTTGCTTAAACGGTGTCGGGTATATAGTGTGGGTAACCGAAATTTCTTTAAAGATGGTATACAGTATATTTTAAATTCGGAGAATGCAAGAATATCAGTTCGAAACAGTTGGCAGTTTTCGCGAACTGATGCTACGGATACTTTTTAATTGTTATACCATTGTTGGCAAATGAATCAAATGATTTTAAGTTCTCCGCGAGTTTTTCATTGGCTTTGATGACCGTTGTGAATTTTCCCAATGGCGCATGCACGGCTCAGCTGTGTGCAATCGCGACCGATCCACGTAGAAAAATAATGTATTTTATAGTATTTTTATCCGATTAGACGGAGTGCTGGACACGGTGTTTGTGATATTAGGTACGTCAGAGTAGATTTTCTTTCGGACTTAATCAACTGACTGTGGAAAATGTGGTATACGTGGAAAATCTTTCCTGACGAGCTTAAGAGCACCTGCATGGGATCCACCTTAGCTCTGCAAGCTACTTGACAGACTTTTTCGGTTTGTCAGCTTGTGAATTTCTTTGCGTTTTATCTAATTATTCAAATGCGAAGTGATGGTTTCAATGAATTTTTCATCGAAGTTGTTTACATCCTTTGCATTTATCTTACGAAAATTCTGTCGTTACGAAAGTGACAGACAACGCTCGCAATTTCACTTGGCACTCGATATATTCCATTTGACGTATGAAATATTTACGGAAAAATCGTATTAAAGATTTCATTTATTTAAATAATTTTTTGTCCATTGTCTCTTAATGATCTACCTATGCCGTATTATTTCTGCTGCTGAGTCACTGTACATTTTCCAGCTTAATATTCTTCAACAAATTTTTATATTTCTACTAGATTTCCATTGTACATTATTTATACAAGTGTTTTGCAGAAACGAATTACTAATAAAAATCATGAATTTCCGATAGTCCTGATTAAATCATTAGGGAAACTATTACTTGTATTTTAATCCATCGATATAATATCTTTGTTTTTGTTTGTATTCCTACACTAATGTATTGAAATTGATACAATGAATGAATATAATAATAAAGAAATTTCTTTATCAATTCTAACACATTTATAAATGCTTTCTACGTCTTACACAGCTTTGTGATTAAATCTACTAAGATTTATATGCGAGTTGTTGGGTTTTCATTATGCCAAACCTAATGGGTTTTAGTTATTCAATGTAAGCTGTTTATTTAAGTATTCATGAAGCATTATAACATAAGAATTGTGAGAGATATTAAGAGAGATATAATATGAGTTATTACATATAAACTATTGTATCATAAACTGATAAAAACTTTTTTGTAGGAAACATGGACTGCCCATCAAGTATCACAACAGTGCATACATTGTGCTCATATTGCATTTAGCCTTTGGTTTTGCATAATTTTTCATGCACCAAAAAGGTCAGTACATTTTTGTGGCAGACTATTCCTAACTCCTATTAGGAGAGATGGATGCAGTATGGGATGAGGACAGGCGCAGGCGCCTGAGGGTGCTGGAGGAGCGTATAAAAGATCCTAGAAGTGTTACGAACATTGATTGCCTGTTGGACACAGTCCAAGCCCTGGTGGCAGATTGTGAACACCCTAGTGTTAAACGTATGAAGAACATAGAAGCATATATGAATAGATGTAAGTATTGTTCAAAATTTTGTAAGATACAGAATACAAATGAAATTTTCTTTTGTTAACACACAATATATACACTTTTCAACAGTAATGTAAACTCTTAAGGTGACAATGGGAGATCTCTCTGTTGGGACATTAAACAATTTTCTTTGCAACAGGGAGATCTCCTCATTTGGTTGGCTAAGTGTTAATTATATAGTTGAATGGTACATAATGATTGGTAGGTTTCAATATAATTGGATGATAAGCAATACTTTCAGAGATACTTAGTACAGATATTGATTTTTTAAATACAGTTGTTATACTGATTTTGTAAGTACAGTACTTTAAAAGTTCTATTTGTAATTGTAGATGACTCAGTGGCTCAAGATATTTGTAAAATGCGAATGCGCACGGATGACTTCACTCTAATAAAAGTGATAGGTCGCGGGGCATTTGGGGAAGTACAGTTGGTTCGACATAAATCTACTCAGAAAGTTTATGCTATGAAATTACTCAGTAAATTTGAAATGGTAAAAATTATACATAATGGTTTTCCTATACTCTTACATAGATATATTCCTTTCATTTCTTTATTTGTGATATATTTTTCTATTTTTTTATAGATCAAACGGTCGGATTCTGCATTTTTTTGGGAAGAACGCGACATAATGGCGCATGCCAATTCTCAGTGGATAGTTCAACTTCATTTTGCATTTCAAGATCAAAAGTACCTTTATATGGTGATGGATTACATGCCAGGTGGAGATTTAGTAAACTTGATGTCAAATTACGATGTACCGGAGAAATGGGCAAAATTTTATTGTGCGGAAGTGGTGCTTGCATTAGATGCAATACATCTTATGGGGTTTGTCCATAGAGATGTAAAACCGGATAACATGCTGCTCGATAAACATGGCCATTTAAAATTAGCGGATTTTGGTACTTGTATGAGAATGGATGCTGTTAGTATTACATAGTAAAATACATTCATATTATTTCTTAATCAATCATTGAAGTTACTTTCATCTGTAATGCGTATGTTTTAGGATGGATTAGTTCGTTCCGATACTGCAGTAGGTACTCCCGATTATATATCGCCAGAAGTACTGCAGTCTCAAGGTGGAGAAGGTGTATACGGAAGGGAATGCGACTGGTGGTCAGTTGGTGTTTTTTTATATGAAATGCTTGTTGGCGATACTCCCTTTTACGCGGATTCGCTAGTTGGAACATACTCAAAAATTATGGATCACAGGAATTCATTGCACTTCCCTCAAGAAGTTGATATATCCCATTCTGCCAAGAATTTAATATGTGGTTTCTTAACCGACAGAACAAAGAGATTAGGGAGGAACGGTGTAGATGAGATAAAGAATCATCCTTTTTTTAAAAATGATCAGTGGACCTTTGAAAATTTACGAGAATGTGTGCCACCCGTAGTACCGGAGCTCTCTGGTGACGATGATACCAGTAATTTCGACGATGTTGATAAAGAGGATGGACCGGAAGAAAGTTTTCCAGTGCCGAAAGCTTTTTCTGGAAATCATTTACCATTTATAGGCTTCACATATTCGGGAGACTATCAATTAATGGTCTCCAGTGGAAATGAATCGGTAGATGGATTGGAGAATCATATCAATAATGGTACTAGCGACGATGCTAAAATTGCCCAATTAGAAAATTTACTTGATAGAGAAAGAAGGCAAGTGGAAACTTTAGAATCAAGACAAAGAGCTTTGACAACGCAGCTGGAAGCTATGACACGCCGAGAAACGGAATTGCGCGATGAAATAGGTAGATCGGATAAGGAATTGACCCTTCTCAGACATAATTATAAAGAAGCACAACGTAGAGTAGAACACGAGACAGAGACTCGTAGAAAGGCGGAATCGTTACTTGTGGAATTGAAAAAGAAATTCGACGAGGAACAAACGAAGAGAGTACGAGACGCGAATAATTCACAGCAGACGTCCGAGCGTGTTATGACTTTAGAAAAGCAAATTAAAGAGATGCAGTCCAAGTTAGAAAGAGAAACCGAAGCAGTAACGAGACTACGAAAACAAGCCACGGAAATTACCGTAGCACGTCAAGCTGCAGAACAAATGGCAAGTGAGTTACAAGTAGCGAGAGCTCAACTGCAAGCGCAACGAGATAACTTGCAACAAGAAGTCGCTACATTGCAGGTAATTGTTATTTGGAGTTTCTAACAATACTGTAAAACTCATCGATATTCGTGTTGACTAAGTAGCATAATTATATTGCTGACAATAGGGTCAATTATCAAAAGAGCGTAGTTCTCGATCGCAAGCATCGTCCCAAACGGCTGAATTGGAAACGCGTTTATCAGCCCTTCATCTCGAATTGGAGCACAGTCGTGAGAAAGAGGAGAAGGCACTTTTGGATAACAGGCAGCTAAACGAAAAGATTTCTGCGTTGGAAAAAGAGGCTGCTAGTTTGACTCTTGAATTAAAGGCAGCGCAAGCTAGATACAATCAGGAGGTCGTAGCTCATCAAGAAACCGAACGTTCACGTATATTGTCCAAGGAAGAAGCTAACTTGGAAGTTGTTAAAGGTAATATGTCTGGATCATAGTAACTTATATTCTTTAAAGTAGTAGACACTTCCACTTATATTATTAAAGAGATATGCGAATTTCATTTTTACCCTGGCATACGCAACAGGGCGAAAGGATAAAATATTTCAAGGTAATAAAAATCAGTATTTGTAATCTGATACATTTTGATATTTCATTTGTGGATTTACTTTAAATTATAGATACTTCCATGTTTCTCAAGGTATTTAATTTGCTGCTATTTATCGAATATCCGAATTTATCCTCCACTTTCGTAAAACGTAAGGTGCGATTTCCAATATTTAAAGAATTCAATTCTAATCATCCAGAGAAATCGAATATTTCATGAAATATGATCGAAGTATCAGACCATTTTTTTAATCCTATGAAATATACCGTGTACATTTACAGGATTGTATAGTTCTACTACTATCTTCCATTCATATATTATCTTCATTCTGCTATCACTTCTT
The DNA here is from genome assembly GCA_910591515.1 of Cerceris rybyensis. Classification (NCBI taxonomy): domain Eukaryota; kingdom Metazoa; phylum Arthropoda; class Insecta; order Hymenoptera; family Crabronidae; genus Cerceris; species Cerceris rybyensis. The sequence goes on from OU342799.1 coordinate 12,926,232, forward strand.
TGTCTTTACTGTACGCTCTAACTAAAAATTTCTTTATTTCCTGCTGCATACATATAATGGTATTACTCTTCGTATATGTACGTATCAGTGATTTCCTTTAAAAACATGTTATCATAAATGATTAGAAAGACTACTTATATTTTATTCATTCGTATTGATCTACCTTCAACAGCTCTACAAGCGAAACTAAACGAGGAGAAAAGTGGGAGACAGCGTGCTGAATTGCTTGCACAGGAAAAGGAACGGCAGACGTCGATGCTGTCTGTGGATTATCGTCAGATACAGCAACGGTTGCAAAAGCTGGAAGGCGAGCACAGGCAAGAGGTGGAAAAGGTAAAGGTACTTCAGGGTCAGGTCGAACAGGAACAGCAGAAAAGAAACGTTCTGCAGACTGAATTGGCGCAACAGTCATCCGAAGCCGGACGGCTGCGTGCCAGGGAACAACAATTAGTAGGAGAGGTTGCACAGCTAAGAGAAGCAAAACGACAGATAGAAGAAGAATTACATCATCTGAAAACTCAGAGAAATGTCGATCAGCTGCAAACGAAAGAGCTGCAGGAACAATTGGAAGCGGAAGCTTACTTTTCGGTGAGACTTCAATCTCTTAGCCTACAATAATGTGTGATACTCGTGATGCGGTGAATCGGGCAGGAAATTTTGAAGTTTTCCAAAAATATTAAAAATCAAATACACTTTGATGTTACGGCTTTAGAATCCTTCAGCAAGGACTTATTGGGCGCGAAGTTAAATAGACGTCATTAATAACATTGTCCAATAAATTTTAAACTTGTTTTTGTTTTCCAATTGAAACTGGACGAATCATCCAGTGGCTATTGGAAAACAGAAATGCTGTAAGACAGTGTAAACTATCATTGATCTGGCAGAAAGTAATATACCGTATCGATATTCTTTTCAGACTCTTTATAAAACACAAACACAAGAACTTCGTGAGGAACTCGACGAGAAGATACGGTTGCAGCAAGAACTGGAGGAGGAGCGTAGTTCTTTGGTACATCAGCTTCAATTATCATTAGCCCGAGGAGATAGCGAGGCATTGGCCAGATCTATTGCCGAAGAGACTGTGGCAGATTTAGAGAAGGAACGTACGATGAAGGAATTAGAGTATAAGGACGGAGTTGCTAAACATCACCAAGAATTAAATACGAAGGACCAGATAATAAATAGGCTCAAGGATACCGAGGGCGACCTTAAAAAGTCTGTCGAGCAGTATCTAAAGGAAAAAGAGGATTCGAATAAAAGACACAAAGAACTGCAGGATCAGCTGGGTAAAGCTCAATCCAATGCCGAGGAGATCGAGAAACTTAGTAGTAAATTGAAGACCGAGCAACTGCTCAAACAACAGGCAGTTAATAAACTGGCTGAGATCATGAACAGAAAAGATCTCTCCTCCAGTGGTAAGACCAAGAACAAAGCATCGGCTGCAGATCTAAGGAAGAAGGAAAAAGATTGCAGACGATTGCAGCAAGAACTTACACAAGAGAGAGAAAAGTATGGACAGTTGGCAGCTAAATGGCAGAAAGACTTGCAAGATCTACAAGTAAGATGGAATTTGAACTTTTCTTGAAATTACTACGAGATACAATTGGCCCTTGAATTTCGTAGAGGGCCGCCTGTACTCTGAATTATCAATACATTGTAACAACTCTAATATTCTTTTACAGGCACAATTAGTAGAAGAAAATCAGTCGAAATTGAGGTTGCAAATGGAACTGGATTCGAAGGATTCGGAGATAGAAACTTTACAAATGAAAATCGCATCACTCAATTCAGAAACTGCCAGTGTTTCCTCCGTGGAGAATGACGGTGAAGATTCTGTTCTCTCGGAACACGGTACGATGAGACTGGAAGGATGGTTGAACGTGCCAAATAAACAGAACATTAAGAGGCACGGATGGAAGAAGCAATACGTCGTTGTTTCATCGAAGAAGATAATATTTTACAATAGCGAAAACGATAAGCTGAACGCTGATCCGGTATTAATATTGGATCTAAATAAAGTCTTCCACGTTAGATCCGTTACTCAGGGTGATGTTATCCGAGCTGATGCCAAAGATATTCCCAGAATATTCCAGGTAAAACGATGTTTTAAAAGATTCTCTTACTCACCCAACAATGTCTTCAAACTCTTATAATTTCCTATTGGCAGTTATTGTACGCTGGCGAAGGCGAAGCAAGGCGTCCTGGCGACGAAGGAAATACCCTTCCTGGTGTAGAATTGCCGCAGCTCACCGACAAACCCGGAACGCAATCGTTAAAGGGACATGAATTCGTTTCGATATCGTATCACATGCCAACAACTTGCGAGGTGTGTTCGAAACAACTCTGGCACATGTTTCGGCCGCCGCCAGCACTCGAGTGTAGAAGTGAGTCTGATTCTTATGTTTTGTATTTCAATTTCTTGCACCTTGCGTCAGTTACAATTTTTTTTTTTCAAATAATCTGCATTGCAAATCGCACACAAAGTTCAACCTATCTAAAGTACATTTAATTCTTACATCAGGCACTTCCTGTGTTTTATCTTTTACCTCGTTGTATGAAAACAGTAGCTACTCATTTCTGTCACTTTATACGAGAGTCTACTGTGCAGCAATTGATTTTATCCAGATTACCATAGAATTTTGACTATACATCTTATGAAAATTAATGTGTTAATGCAATCTTTGCAGGATGTCGCATAAAAGTGCACAAAGAACACTTGGATAAGAAGGAGGATGCCATAGCACCGTGCAAGCTGCATTACGACCCAAACAGTGCTCGTGAACTGTTAGTACTTGCTGGTAGTCCGGATGAGCAAAAATACTGGGTCGCGAGGTTGTCCAGGCGAGTGCAGAAGTGTGGCTACAAGGCGAATTCGCACGTCGACGGCACGGGGCAACGTGTCTCGCCAAGGTAGCGTAGTCCTGCGGCTCAACGTAACCGGAGACTAAGTAGATCTCTTGTATTGTGGCATCGCATGATTGGGTGTAGCGAGGTTAGAGTCGTTTGATTTTTCTTGCACTTCTCTTTTTCTTCCATTCGAAATCGAGGCTCCTTCTCTTCCTTTTTCTCAGTGTATGTCCTGTTCGTTGATGTAATCTGGATGAAACGAACGGTAGCCAGAGATTGTTCTCTTCTCATTGCACTCCAATTAGTCGCCATCAAGATAGATGCAATATTGAAATTTAACATTTTTTTTAGCTTGCACGCGAATATGCTAGAGGTGTATAGCTTTTTAAATGAAAATGCACTTTCATGGTGGTAAAATTGATGAATTTGAACGGAGGATCGAAGTCGATACGTCGAAGTTTTTTGAACGTTTGTTAATGATGTGTGGTATCTTTGAAGAATCGAATGAACGTTATCGTCGGTCGTCTGAATTGGAATAATTCAAATTAAATATTATTTGCATGTGCTTCATGATAGGATATCCTCTTAGCTATGAAAAGCATTTGCTATTTCATTACTTTTGATATTATTTTACTCGACGTTAAAGAATTTACTTTCTACGTTCTGTTTGTGCATTTAGATTGATCCTTTTAACTGCCACATTCTTCATGAGATGTATATATTGCGTTTCTCGTCCGGAAAGTATTTGATGTTATCACCAATCATAGTTTTGTTCTAACTTTTAATCACAGAAGCTATAATAATTTACTTAATTGCTAATTCTATCCGCATTAAACACTTTACATTTACTGCATTAACTTTTTACTTGTTTAAGAAAATGCATTGACGTTACCGCCATTTTAACGATCGATCACTTTCGATTTATCGATTGTTCGACCAATCGCCAATATCGAATAATCGATATATATCGCTTCTGCAATTAAAAGCAAATATTTATCAAAAGGCATACGATGCAAATTTCCATACATTTTAAGTATCTTCTTCTATTTTGTTATACTGCATGTGAATTATGAATTACGACACTTCACGAAATCAATGCAATTAATTGCACCATGCGCAGGATTAGCGAATATCACATTAATCACGAGGTTTATTCCGAAAGCTTCTTCTTCAAAGTCTGGAATAAAGACGAACCTCTTTTCACAGAAATAATGAAATGTCTGTAGTGTTTTAAAATTCGAAAAAGATGATCCTCGTATTCTTAGGGATGAATGAAAAGAAAAACATCATGGATCTTCATGCTTCTCATTCAATGGGCTTTAACATTCTCTACGCGTATTTCATCGATGAAAATTGCTACTGCGTTTATGATGCTTCTCACTCTTGTTGTAATTATTTAATCTTCATGTTTCTGCGATACGTTTACATCTTCTTGAACGATGATTCTTGCAAATAATTCCAAGATCGAGCGACGATTCATCGATGATAATTTTCGTTTTACAGGGAATCTACAAGGTCGACATTAAAGCCATATTTATCGGTGCAACAACGATCGGCGACTCTGCCGGCAAACGCCAGTATGGGGAAGTGACCTTAACTAGGATCGGCAAACACCTGGTTCAAATTCGTTAATCCAGATGTCCTTCCTTACAATCGACGGAGTCAGCTCGATCAATAATATCGATTACTATCGATCGTTTGCTCACCGTTGGTATCGATTTCGAAATTCGGAAGTCGATCGTGAGGACCACTCGTGGAGTTTTGTGTCATTAAAGGAACTCGAGTTTCAAATTTCGCGCGTGTCTTCGAAGTATCCGTTATCGAAATGAAACTATAATAATTATCTTCGATCGACAATACGAAATATGATGGATAAATCGATGAAAGAAGGAGTCGATTAATTGTTCATTTAATTCGTCGCACCAACGTCGCTTGCAATTAGTTGTTAATTGAGTCTGATGTTTTTGCGAGGAAGTCAAACCATCGCAAGAATGGATACCGATGAGTTTGAAACGCGAAGAAACCGAAGACGGAAACAAAAGAATGAACGAAGGCCACGGAAAGCCTAGAAATATTATTGTGATGAAAGCGCCAGAAAGAAAGGCAATCTACAATTAGCAAGAGTATGCAACAGTTATTAAAAAGCCGTTGATTAAAGACGGTATACAAGAAACAAAATGAGCATAGGAATCATAATAAATTTAGGAACCGTGCATCGTGTTCCTCGGACTTGCCGGACTACAATATTCATCGTATTCCACAGATCGTAGACTTGTTACATTCGATTCGTGGATTGTCGACGAGATCACGATCATCCTAACGAATATTTTTCACGATACAGAAACGATCGAATCTTTATAGTGATTTTTACGTGTAAAAGCTTCAAAACTTAAAACGATTTCCTTGTACATAGATAATTGCGAGAACTGTTTTCAACCAATGGGCGGCTCGTTCGGTTATTTCGAGGCAGATTTTTAGAGTAGCGAGTGTACTTTTTTTTGCTTCGGTTCCACGGCGATTACAATACTAGACGCGTTTTCATTATGTCTCTGTAGTTGGATATGCGCCAGATCGTGATAGTATTATTATTTTTATAAAATCTCTGATTGAAGGTATTTCAAATATTGCCGATAAGTTAGCGATAAAATCGTGCGCGGTACAACGTTCATTCGAAGCTGATCGAAGAGGCTGCCAAAGTTTTTACAAAGGCGAAAAATGTATCAATGGCCATTTAAAGATGCTCTTTCGCAACTATCCTTTTAAAAACTACGTCTTTGGTATAAATTTCTTGCAGTCACGAGGCTTTTGAATGACTCGAACGACACTTTGTATCGTTTTACTTTTATACTATTTTTTTTTCGGATACCTGCTTTTACAAAATTTTTATTTCCCTGGAGTTCGTTCGAGGCATTCAAAGACCCCTCGAGGTTTTGAGGAACGCATTGCTACACCGGAAACTATTTGCATCGCGAAATTTGGAACTTTGCGAATAGTTGAATACGCATCCATCGTTGCACCGGCTGCAAAAAGGCGTAAGCATATTTAAAATTGTTGCCAAGCTACAATTGCATGTTGCCAAATAGCAACCCACGATTTCGGACGATAAAAAGAAAGAGATGAAGAAAAAAAAAACTATGTGAACTAACAGAAAAAAAAGACATGAGCACAACGGCGAGTGCTAAGGAACAACGTGTCACGAACGAGCTTGATTTTTTGTATAGTAGAGATAATATTTACGGTTGTAATTTAAGAATTTTTAATACGATATACGATTTGTTCGCTATGTAATCCGAGTTGAAGGCGAAAGAAAGAAACTAAGAAGGAACGGAATTGCCTGTAATCGACAGAGAGAGGCTTAGGAAAACTTCGTCACCGGTGTCGCGTTCTTAGGACACCGAGAAGGAATTATAACAAGTGTAGAAAATTACTATTAATCCGTCGTCGCCGCCTGTGTTCTTTCCAAGGTGTAACTCGATCACTCTGACTTGAATTTAAAGAAGAAAAATGTAGAATCTAATTGTCAAAGAGAAAGGGAGAAAGTCAAGCCATTTATTTACCTCTCTTGCAGTCTCTATTGGTCTGCTTTCACGTTTAACGAACAGATACCACTTCTTTCTCCGTACTCTTAGTATTGTAGGAATATTTTTTTGTATGTTGACTCTCTAGGATCGAGAAGTGATTACTGACCACTTTATGGAGTATGAACCAAGTCGGTCCTATCAAGTGCCACTATTAATACATTGTAATAAAGATCATAGATCCTCGGTACTTTAGATACAATTACACGTTGAGACATCGAATTTTTGTGATTTAACTAACAGAAAATGAGAAGAAATTAAATTAAGATTCATGTTTCATACGATGGAGGTGTTAATGAAAAATTCAACCTGAAAAGAAAAAAAAAAACAATGTTAGAGCAGGTACCATAACCGCCTGGAGGGGTTACCCCCACCACTTACAGTTTCTGGCATTCACCGCATGTGGCGTTAATTATGACTATGGTTTAAATCACTTATTCTTCATTTAGAGCTATTTCAATTGTTACTTTGCGCGTAGAATTCCATATAACGGTGCAATTTTAAACTCAGTCAAACGGTTAAATTATTAATTATTTCAACTAAGTAATATTACAAAATGATACTACGAAAAGCGAAAACAAATGTCAGATAACGATACAACCTCGGCTGTAAAAGACTGATCAGGTTTTAACATGTTGAGTGCCATGGTTATTGAATTTAAATGACTTTCAATTGTAACATTTACGAATTTTCTAATACATTCAGTATTTAAATACTGGCATTTTAAAGATAAAGTCCCGCTGGATATATTTCTACTTATGTCTTTAAAGTTTCTGCTTTACAAAAGTAGGATTTTAAAAGGAAAAGTATCACTTCACTAAAAACGATAAAAAGAGCAAAATATCAGTGGCGTTCAACGTGTTAATAATTCGCAATGAATCATACTTGAAATATCGTACTAGACACATAAAAAAAAATATTTCATTTCGATTTACCCAGTCCACTGATGCAATACAAAATAAGTGAAAAGTTCAACTCTTTGAATTTTAGGCTTAGACCACTTTTATAATTAGCGGCACATATGTTCACTAATCTATTGTAAGTAATCTCAGTACTTTATTCTATCAAGGCTATAATGTCTACGATTCCTAATATATTATGAATCCATTTCAATGCGAATCTGGAATGCAAACTTATACTTTTCGATTTAGAGTGGTCGAGAGATACCTTTGCGACGTGGCGTGTCGCTCTGGGACGAACGGGAGAGAAATTTTGTTGGCTCTCGAAACAACCCGTTACGTCTCTCCCCATGTTCGTAGGTCGCTACATAGTTTCCGCGTAAGAAATTGTAAATGGTGCTCCCTCCCCTCCGCCCCTGTTCTATGATTTTCGAGAATAAAGAAGAAGCCTTACCAGGAGACAAAGAGGGGAAGCTTCATGCGCGTGATTCGTGCTTGTCTCTGGTGTTTTGCTAAGCTAAAAAGAAAAAAAGGAAAAGAAACAGAAGGATCAATGAAAATTTCGCACGAGACTTAAAAGGTGTAGAGTGTATAGTTCGCCGGAAAAGAAGAACACCGCTCTCGAGTAACTGCCCCGTGCCTTCCCAGTTTTCTTCGGCTCTCCGCCGGAAGGTTTTCTTGTCGCTGCGGGTTGGAAAAGATAAATTGAGAATAAAGTGTGAAAAATGGAAGAGACAGAGAGAGAAAGAGAGAGGGAAACAGACAGAGATACACACACAAGAGGAGGAGTGGAAGAGAACTTGTTACAGCATATTTTATTATTGTTTAGTTATTTACAATCTGTATATTATTAATTAATATTACGATTAAAAGTATTTTGTAGATAACACCACGCGAGTCTGGACGTTTCCACCATCGACGAGAATTGGAGTGTATGGTTTTAAATGGATCCTCTCGTCGAGGATGTAAATTAAAACATTTCCCCTTTCTTTTCTTTCTTTCATAGAGTCGGAGATTCTCATTTTTCACCGAGAAAGTTCATTTCGTGGAGGAAGTCTGGTTGGATTTTAATAATACCGTTATTAACGATTAAAACGGTATTAGACGGCGATGACAAGATTCGATTGTTCTTTGTTATTTGAGATCAATCGAATCTGCCGCCCCGCGGATCAAATGCAGATCAATGCAGAAGTGTAAAAGGCTCTGTGCATCGATTTTAATGAGACGTTTTTATTGTTAGAGTTATATCATACAATCTAGAACCTATCGTCTAGAGAATATCGAAGTTAATGAAACTGGCATTCCGTCTTAGCTCTGTTAATCTTCTTCTTTGTTTTCTTCTTTCTCTTCTGTTAAACGGTCTATGCAGTACAAAAGGACACGCATGCTTTACAATTTTCTTCTTTTCGTGTATATATTATACATACATATGAACGTACCATATACGTCTGTAAACGTTTAATCCAAATCCTGAGATAATTATAAAATGTTCTTATTCGAAAGCTACGATTTCGTTTTAAATGAAAGGGCACGTAATTAACATCGCTTATCAACATCAAAAGACACTTTTAACTCTTCACAAATCTTTTAACGAGGATGTAAGATAATTCTTTTAACGTGAATGTGTCTATTTATGATCTTGATGGTAATTAATCCCTTGCCGTACAAGAAGTGAGACTCGTGTCAAAAAAGAATATCACTTGGTGACGATAAAATAAAATTAATTTCATGCTATTCAATATTGCGTTAGATCATATATCGTATCCAAAATTAGGGGCAAATTGTTATTTTAGAACTTAATTTAGAGTTATTGGGCATTCAGTCTCAAAATAAATGGTACGACAAAGGGTTAATTAATGAGGAAAGATCATCTTTACGTGTTAATTTATGATCTTGATGGTATTAATTAATGAGAAAAGATCATCTTTAATGATGCACGTGAATGGACGTGTTATGCGAATATATCTCCCTCCTTTTTCTCTTCATTTTAAGTCTTTCATTTTCATCCTCAAAGTACGATAGTCTGTCATGATCTTCAATCGCTAATTAAATTACGATCGATAGTTAATTAGTAGCCCTTGGTTGTGCTCACTCACGTCGATTGGACGAGGTGACCTCTCGAATTAATGAAAGAGATCTTTCCTCCTTCTCCGCGCTTTCACTGCACGTCGCCGAACTTTTAATTATTTCCCAAGATTAAGAATAGCTCTCGTTATTTTGTTTGTCCTAGCGCGAATAATCGCGTCGTTGATGAAAGAGAACCGTCGTGTAATGACGATACATCGAGAATCTAGTGTTCTTACACGACTTCACAGTCTTTTTTTTTAAACGTATACGTCGATACTTTGTTTCTTCTTTTATTTAAAAAGTCAGTTTCTTTTAGGCATTTTTACGAACTCTTTTTTTCCCTTTTTACGCGTGTCAATCGACATTTTGTTGAGTTAGTTGAAGTATTTCGTTTGTTATTCAAGAAGTATTTGAGTTATTACTTTGACTGCCACTTGGCTAGCGAGAAGTGGAGTCTCTCGCTTTCAACATCCTATTCGCGCCATTTTGTTTCTTTCCACATGGAAGATCCTCCTTGGCGAAACGCAGTGCTCAGCAGAGTGGCTTTTGCCCGCAAAAAATAACAATAAATAAATAAATAAACAATGTATCATTTAATATTCGATAATCTATTATCAAAAGTCGATAATCGGTTAGCATTACGTTACATTTCTTTAAGGTGGATCCACCATGTGGAGATAGTAGTTCTGCCAGAGTTTATCCAGCTTTTATTAGTTTTAAAGTCGTCGAACTATACATTCGTGGCAGTCAACGTTTCAGCATATATCTCTTAAGAGACATTTGGTTTTATATTTCCCGCTTCGATTGTTACTGTCATATTGTTACTCTCATTAATTTTTACTCAAATTGAACTCTCATTAGCAGAATTGTCTATGATGTATACTTTTTATCTTACACTTTTAGAGACTTCTTCTTCGATCTATAATCGCTATAATAGAACGAAATTGATCTGAACGAGGTCTTATAAAATTCTTTCTAACTTCAGTTCGGCAGGTGTCGATCTTTGCATAGGAAAATTCAACGGATATCATCTACTCGAATCAACAATCATCGCTATCTCTGTATGAAGTGGCGTTACCTCTGTTCATAGCTTTTTTTTTTCAAATATAAAAATACTACTTGTCCGTCTCAGAATTCAACGTTCCACCCTTTCAATCGTGTTCCTATTAAAATTAATTCTCCTAAGTCTAAAGAGGTTGAAGAACATTTCGCTACATCCTCGAAGATCGAATCTCCTCTCGTTTATTTCACGTTAATTATCTCACGTAGCTTATAATAATTATCACCGTTGAAATCTCGCGAAAATAGCGCGAGTATGAAATCTAAGGGACCACGTGGAATAAAATCACTCACTCGGCGTTAAACTACTTTTATCCTTCTGGCTTCCATCGTTCTTCTTTTCCATTTAAGTCCATTAGAATTTACCTCATATATACTTCTCTTTAAATATCGATAATATAGAAATCAATCGTGTGAATACTGTTGTATGCAAAAATTCGAACAATCCGTACAGAGTACACGGAGTACACTCTTATCATTTTTTTCATTTTTATCTTTTTGATTATGCTTGCTAAATGACTAATTGTAAAGATGTATTCAATATGTCTGTGGCGCTTGGCAAGAAGTTTCAACTTCATCGATGCCTTTCATCGCGTTTTGTTACTTTAAATACAGTACTTGGTTTTCTTTTTACTGGCTAATTTAACGGGTTAATCGGTTTAATCATACGCGTTCGTTCCTTCGTTTCAGTTCGAAGATATGTAAATGCATTTTTTTCTCTTCGGACAGCAGAGACTAGACTCACGAAAATGTTAAAGGAATAAAGAAATTCGGGGTGTTAAATAATTATTAACACTAACCGTGCCGACACTTCATGTACAGTCCGACAACTGAAACATGTTTACTGAGCGATAGAGCCCAATTTTCAATCGTCTGTTCCTGACATTTTGTTTTTGGAATCTCCAAACACAACATTCTAAAATAAATCACTATGTAGAATGATTAATTTAGGAAACTAGATTTGGAAATTGAACACGTTGAACGCCACCGGTATTTTGCTTATTACATCATTGTTACTCAAGTAAAACTTTTTCTATTAAAATTACATCTTTAGAAAGTAGGAACCTTAAAGACAAACATAGATATGTAGTCAGCGAGGCTTTACCTTTTCAATGTTAATATTGAAATATTTCAGGCGCAAGAAAATTTGTAAATAGATACATAAATATATACATAGTCAGTACGACTTTATGTTTTCAATGTAAATATTTAAATATTGAATATATTAGAAAATTCGTCGATACTGAAATTTTAAAGTCATATGAAATTTCATTGAATTCAACATGTTACAAAAATGAAATGGCAGATATAGGCTTCCATCACTCCCTAGCCATCTTTCAGTTGCCTGACTGTATACCTATTCCTTTTATATCCTACTATCTGACCGGTTATGAGAAAGATGTTTTTTTTGTGCACAAAAATGCAGGATATTGTAAATTTAATATAGGAAACAAGGAAAAGAGTAATATGTAATTAATAATATAAAAAAATTACATATTTTCATTCCTTTGAGCCGGAAATTTGACCGGGTACGGTGCGGTTAGTGTTAATTGTACGCTGATAATTCAACGGGATCGGTATGCGCTGAAATGAAGTGTACAAAGATAATGATCATCAATTATTAACACTTCCCGCGATATCGGTGAAGTTTGCAATTATACAATTATTTACAAATTTATATGAATTCCTTAAGCGATCGCTAAATAAATAGGGGGAGAAAAGATACAGGGGTAGAGGATGAAAATTAAGGATTTCCGTTGGAAATACTTCGGGAGATGCGTGAATTAATTTAATTCTTTCTTTCAAGGATAATATGCGATTTTTGAAAAACAAAATCGGGCTCGCAGCATTTACAGTTGTCTTTTCCTTCGCTTTCCGTTCCGCGTTTCTTTCATATCAACTGTTATTCGTCACTTCGCAATATCAGTCGATAAGGGGAAACAGTTTTTCATGTCTTTGCTTATAAAACGATCGAATTATTCCCCATTTGACCCAGTTAAATCGGTCAGCCGTCCGATCCTGCGAAAGTTAATTGAATTTACAATCATCTTTCTCTCGCTTTCTCCGCATTTTGATATCCCCCTTCTTTTTCGACGAGTGGAGAACAGAATTTAATATCCTACCATTCACTTATCTTCCTGTTACTTTTCCTCGAAAGAAACTATTCACAATATCAAAGATCATTCCGAATCTCCACCGCCTTTTCCACTCGAAGGATTCAATCTAAAGATTTCAACCAATACCAAAGTATTATCGATAAATATAATCCTAAAAAACACAGCAATGAATCCCTTCGATTTTTAGTATCATATTTAAAACTTTATCTAACTTTTTATTATAACGCAATTAGACAACATGTTATTACTTAATTAATCTTCTGTGCATTCAAATTAAAAAAAAAAGAATAAAAAAACTAATCTCAAACTTTAACCCCTTGCCTTACGATTTCTTTTGTAACCGAATGTGCAACAACTCATTATTAATTATTGGAATAATAATTTATCACTGATTTCCAATATACCGTATAACTCAGCGTAATATTAATATTATGAAATTAATTTCAACGTCTCTTAACCCATGGATATTTTCAATTTCACAGTTTTTGGAAAACTTGAAAATTTCCTATTCCATTTACCGCGTCACGATAATCGCACGTCATTGTAGGTCAAGGGGTTAAAAATCATATCGGAAGATCATCGAGAGAAAGAGAGAAACTTTGAAAGAACGCGAACGGAGAACAATCCCCATGAAAAACGGAGGAACAGCAGACTCGCGCGAGGTGATTCCCTGCAATGGAGACCTCGCGATCATTACTTATTTACAACACGGAGAATAGACCTGCCTAATTGTAAAACGCTATCGTGTAAAGGCGACATTCATCGATACATTCGGTCGTAAACACATACATGCATGGCCGCAGGAAACAACCTTAAACGTTGGTTGATCAGGGAGGGACATAGAGACAAAGGGACGAATAGCACGTCACCGAACGTGGGGTTAAAAGGGGGTCTTCTCTCGTTGTGCTACTTTGTCCGGCTACTTAATATGTATATGTATGTATGTATGTATGTATGTATGTATGTACGTATATACTCTACTTCCATTTGATAACGGCAAAGCTGTAAAAACTTTGGAAATTCTGGAAAAGATCCTCTCCCTCGAGAGAAGAGAAAAAAAAGGATTCATCGTCATCTACCCTTCAGCACATTCTAACATTTCTTCCTCATGAAAACAAGCTCGAAACGTACAACAGATTCTTACGTTTTCTTTGACATTCTTTATATCGTTTTGCTCAGAGTCCAAGCATCGACATCCATGAGTTATCGTACAGGATCGTGGTGGACTTCTACCTGGTTTTTCTTCTCTGCATCCTCTTCGAGGCGAAGATCTCTACTCTACGTTAAGTTGGATCGGTCCTCGGTTGCTTTAATGCTTTCTGCTCGCTCAGTTCCCAACGAGACTACGCAGTCTCGTGGCGATGGATTATTTCCTTACCAGGGCGACTAGACCACGGTGTGTCAGCTTCGGCTTCAACAAGGACTTGTTCTGACCACCGGTCGTCTGTTGATGACTTCTGCTGCTTGGCGCCGTCTGCTGATCCCTCATGTTCTGCTTCTTCTTCAGGGACTCCTGCTTGGCACCTCTGTGCATTCGAACGCAGCAGAAGCTGTTTATTATCGCGACAGGCCGGAAAATATAACGCTCGTCATAGTTTGCTCGGAGGAGGTCTCTTTTTTTTTTGGTGTGAAAGAAAAAGATCTAAGGGGTAGCGTATCATCTAGCGATTGAGTGTGCTGTAATGGAGTAAAGAAAAACATTGGCGGTACATATGATGATAAATAAATGAAATGTGAGTGGGGATTGTTTGAGGCTGTTGGTGAAGTTAGCTACTGTCCGATAACCGAAAGATGGCTAGGGAATGGTGGAGCCTATCGTTTTGACCCGCCAATTCCTGCCATCTCATTTTTGGATTTTAGTTTTTGGATAATCGTTTAGTTTGGGACGCTGGGCTTGAAAATTCCAAAAACGAAATGGTAGGGAAATTGGTGATTAAAAACGGGAGGCTCTGACACTCCCTAGCCAACTTTCAGTTGTCGGACTATAGGCACAAGTCTTTGAAGTAAAGTATTTTATGAAATATTTTTGACAAATTGGTCAATATTGTGATGCTAATTTGGGAGTGAGTATTTGAATGCTTTCAAAGAAGTAAATATTGCGAATGTTAAATTCGTGAATGTTTAAAGATAAACTGATACAACTGCGATTTTACTTCTGATTCGACTTTACTCTTTGACGTTTGTGGGTAACTAATTGAACTAGATAAGTGGAATAAGAAATTGAGCTTTGTGTTATAAGTAACTTCGAGTCTTCAGGTGATATAAAAAGTATTTCATTGTGCACAATAGAATTTTAAAACTAATTGAATACTGTGAATATCAAATTTGCGGATGCTCGAAGAAAATCTTCTACAACTGTAATTTGACTTTTGACTCGAACCTATTTTTAAAAACCAGTACATGACAAATTAAGCTGGATAAGAGCAATAACAATTTAACCCTCGTATTATAAGTAACTTCAAGTCTTCAGGAGCTATGAAGGATACTTCATTAGACACAATCGAATTGTGAAGAAGTAAGAGTTTTTAATCCATTTAGCCTCAAAGAGTTAAGAGTCAGTGAAAAAAATGATTTGAAAATAAATAACTCCAATGATTAGTGATATTTCGTAAAATTGTGGTGATGCATCTCATGGATTTCAAGACGAACTAAATTGCTTATCAAAGTGGCTAAAATGAGAGTGTGGAAAATAGCGCGTGCTTAAGTGCATAAAAGCATTCGTCTTCAAGAGCTCGCGGTCTACTTTGAAAAGTGGGTTATCTTTTTGCTGTTTGCGTTCAGCGGAACTAGAAACAATCGCTGAAAAAAACTTACAGATAACGCGTGAGGTCCTCGACATCCACGAGCATCGAATCCTGCTCCATGTGCAGGTCGTCCCTTCTCAGGAGGCCTTCGACAAGAGCCTCATTTAGGGCGGCAATTCGCGCGTGCAAGTCATTCGCGACTACTTGCAATTGGGCGACATTCAGTTCGGTTAAAAGTACTCGAGACAATCTGCGTCTGTCCTCGCCTAATTGAACACCGACCTGAGAACAATATAAAATAATCCGTGCTCGTTAGAATTGTACATTGTAATCGCATAAATCTAATTTCAATTTGGAGGAAACGTTTTGGGATAATATCGTATCGTTAAGTCGTTTTAAGTTATTTGGCATGTTGAATGCCACGTTTGGTGTTTATTAATTAACACGTTGACTGTCATGGGGGTCACCGTTGCAATTGAATTTAATGAAATTTCACGTAACGTCTAAATTGCAATACATGGTGCGGCAGAAATATACAATTTAAATGTGTGAGTTGCACTATTAAAATGTGGGAGTTACTTCTGCCACAGCCGTTATTTACAAATTTTCTAATATATCCAATACTTAAATATTGCAATTAAAATGGTAAAATTCTGCTGACTAAAGGTTTCTGTTTTCTAAAGGGTTGATTTTAATGGAGAAAGTTTCACTTCACAAAAATGACAAAACTACCGAAACACCAGTAGTGTTCAACATGTTAACAAAAAGAGTATACTCCATCAAAATTGAATTGAATCATAAAAAATCTATCTTCACCAGAAGTCGAACAAATTAAAGTTCAACGAAAGAAACTATAAGAAATAAACATTGAAGACCCACTTTTTCGAGACTGGATCGCACCATCTCGGTAATGGGGCTCTGTTTGAGTCGTTGCCTTTCGACTTCCATTTGCATATGTGCCATTTCTTTGGCTTGTGCCAGTGCCATTCTTGCTTCTGTTTGGAGTCTAGCCTGTCGAGCGAAAAAGTCCGCTTCGTCGATCGGGGCAGAATTGGAACTAGAATCCAGCCTCAAAGGAGGAAGACTGAGAACCTGTGGCCTCATTGGCATTTGTTGCTTCAAATGTTGCTTCGAGCCCAAAGAAATCGGTGTGGGTCCTGGGGAAGCATCGTTCTCCGAGCACGGGGATTCCGTATCCGATGGTGTTTCGTTCATGAAGCAGATCTGGAGGTTCATTCCTGAGAGCAGGAACGAACAACGACCAATTAGTGTTGCATGATTTCCTACACCTTTGCATTACATTAGATTAAAAGTCTTACTGGAACAAACACTTATTTTCCAATCATTTATCAAAGATAACTTCTAACTTAACGAAATTGAAATTACGTTTTAGAATATTCACTGTCACACGAATTACACGATTTGAAGAAACCTACAATAGTTCCTACGACCTTTGTCCTATAATATTCACATTCTAAATAAATTCTCCCAAAATTCCACTATCTTCGTGTTATCATTAGACTGCGGATTTTTATGCATTTATGACAAATTAAATACGGCTAAAATATACAAAACGAACATAATATAAAAATATATCTAAAATATCCAAAGTATGGTATTTGTTGTAATATTTATTAAGTGCAATAAATCCCTAAATAGATTTTCCTGTCTCACCTGCATTTGTGAAACTCGAAATTTGCATAAACATCCGCAGTCTAATTCTCATAAAAGACTCGTCACAAACTATAAAATTTTATCAAGTTTCACGAAGACTCTATACTTCAATTTCTCAGGATAATTAGTAAGTTTAATGTGTTTTTGCGCTTTTGTTTAAGTGAGATTAAATTGTTAGAGTAAGATACGTAAGAAAAATGTCACGAAGCGTCGGAGTCTCGAGTGATACCGACCACTTTGAAGACGCGACTGAAGGCTCGGCTTTCTTCCACGTTCAGCGCGCAAGTCTTCAGCATCCGGACCCATCGCGAGCCTCCTTCGAATCTCTTCACGGTCGTTTCGTCGCTGAAAACAGAGACAAAGCGATCTCAAGTGAGATTACTGGTTACACGAAAGGGAGAAGGAACTCTCCGTTGTGTTGTCGGTACGCTTTAATCCTCGTCCATTGCGTTTCTCCACCCCATGTTGCATCGGAATTAATGCCACGCGAGTGTATGCCGTTAATGAGATTGATAATTTAGATTCTTCCGTGGCGCACACGACGGATAATGAGTCGTGAATTAATTCGGGATCTCGTTAAAAGGACTTCGTTTTAATTTCACACCCTTATGATCGTTGAATGCTGTGCTGGGGAAACAGGAATTTCATGATGATGCAGGGGTTATATCTCTCCTGTGATAACTCGAATTTAAATTACGCAGATTTTTCTACCCTATTTTAGATTTTATGAAGGCTTTTATACATTTTAAATTGCAATTTCGTGATTTGAGTGTTTGTTTTTTTAAATGTAATTAAGAGTGCAGATTTATAGGCAGAAATGTCTACCGTGAGTTTATGTAGGGTGAATTTTTTGTTTGGGGATGAATTTCGCGACGGCACATTGTTAAATGGTAGAAATAGAAATTTTAATAACTAAATAATTTAATTGGTAGTATTTGATAGAGAAAGAAGACATGAAACAATTAAGAATTAAATTATAGTACGTCCCAAAGTCAATAAGAGGATGATTATTATACCTAAATGTACTGAAAAATTACTTTGGAAAAAGAGAAATCGAGAAGGGAAAAGTATGACCAATTAACTCAATAAAAATGATGAAAAACTTAATTTAAAGTTCAGCAGTACAACGTAATTCAAAATTAAGTAATTCAACTTACTAAATTAAGTAATTTAGACTTTATAAGACTAAAGTGCAATAAATGCAGCATGGCTGTCCTATCGTTTTGGAGGATTTTTCTAAAAAAACTTACGAACCAATCTTGTCAACTATTTTGGTATGTTTCAGAGTTAATAACAATTTATAAATTCCAATCGTTGATGTATCCTACATAGAAACAACTTGTGTTTTATTTAAAAAATGTTAATTGGAATTACAGTACAATGGTATAATCATTGAAAGTGTTCCTCGATGTATGAAAGGTTCTTGAAAGTCCTTTAGAAATATTCTGAGTCACACCTGAGCAGTTTCATCTCGATCTCCACGTACGACTCTATCGAATCGTGCCACGAGATCTTCCCTTTCGGGTTCTTTCGTTTGTCCGGCTTTCTGAAGCAACGCGATCGGTTGTTGTTCTGGCTTCGCATGTTCCTTGACGGCCTCTTTGTCGTCGTCCTGATGTCCCAGAAACGAAAAATCATCCGGTTCGATAATCGATACGTTTGATAATAGGACACTGATAAGCTCATCTTCGACTTTGCGAATGGCGACGGTGATTTTTTTTAAGAGATAGAACATGATGAGGATTTTTTAATACACTTAATCCCTCGAATGTTTGCAAATGTTTTCAAACTGTTGTTTGATAAGGGAATATCAAATACTATTGTTATCTCACAGGAATTCTGGCAGATAAAGTTTGAAAAATAAATATTTCATTGAATTTGTTACTTCTCATTTAACACTGGATCTACGGAAGCTACGAATGAAATTAATATTAAAAATAGAACTACTTAGGCAGCCAAAATTTTTGGATTCTAATATTTTCTAGAAATTTACCAAGTTTATGGGGTAAATAACCGTTTAGTAGATATTACACGTCTATTTTCGAAACTGTGAATGACTGAATCGATCGTCTTTTTCATATCTTCATTCTATTTACTCCAAAGTGCTCATTTAATATATTTGAAAATATCAAATATACCATCGGTCGTTTTAATTTTAACATTTAAGCTCTGCTTGATTACTAATTACTATCGTATTTTTTCAAAAATAGGAACTTTCATAATTACAATTTAAAATCGAGGCAAGAGCTCTGTCCCCATTTAATTATTTAATATTTTACGGAAACACGTTCTGAAATTTTGCCAGGATCAATACCGTGACTTTTAGATATTCCACATACGTAATTATCTCCATCTTCTTTAAAAAGTTTTATCTAGACGTACATTTAACACGTTGAACTTAACCGATATTTCGCTAGTTTCAACATTTCCACTAAAGTGAAACCATTTGTATCAAATTCTCATTATTGTAAAGTAGAAACCAGAAATATACAGATAGATAGATTATCAGCAAACCTTTATCGTTTTAACGCCAATATTTAAATATTCAGTATGTCCGAAAATTCATAAATACTGAGATTTAGTTATACGAAATTCCATTAAATTCAATAGCGCTGGTCACCGGTAACCTCCATGACTGTCGACGTGTTAATTTAGACCAAAAAATGTTACTCAACGTGTTTCATTATTTCTATAAACGTCAGACCAAAGAGCTCTATCGGGTAGTTGAATTTTGAAATTTCGTTGAATATTTTCGACTAGGATTTAATTAACCGAATCGTGAATGTCAGAATTGGTTTCTTTCTTGGCACCTGTTCACCATCGACCCACTTTCCCCATTCTCTATTGAATCGTTCGGGTCATCGACCTTTCTCACAGCGACAATAAGTCCAGAAAACAATTTATTGGGTAGTACCGATAAAACAATGCCGTCATTGTTGACATAATATCGCAAAAACAAACTTCCTGTTGATGTTTACACTCATTGCAATTGTTCCTTTCATCGGAGCATGGTCCATTCTATTACTCTATGATTCGTTTACCCGTTTTTCTTTCGTCAATGTCAATTTCCACGGACTAGACGTATTATTTCCTGGAACATTTCTAATTCTTCATGGAATTACGCGAATATTCCTTTTAAATCCGATTAAAACCACACTCCTGATAATACAGATATAATATTTCACTGCAATTTTTACCTTGAAATTGAACCCATTATTTCATGAGTTTGCATTTCAAATTTTCCAGATGTCTACTTTTTATGCGACGGGATTACGTACGGAAATTAAAGATTCTCTAATTGAAAGTTTGTTCATTTAGCTAGCAGAGGGATTAATTATATTAAAAAAAAATTTGAATTAATCATATGAATATTCAATAATACAAACAATCCAACGATATTAAAACTAGAACTACCAAAGCAGTAAAAATGACTATTACACTACATTCAGTTTACAAATCATAAATAACTCAATTAATCTTTTGCACCATTCAATTTCCCTATTTTTAAAGTACTTAACATTTTAAAATACAACAGTTTTAAGCACAGTAGTTCAGTGTTAAATAAAATTCGTCGCCATTCGTCAAAGTTCCAAAGAAGTTCGAAAACCTTACAATATCAAAGTCGTCGTACGTGAACGTATAAAGATCCGTCACAAATCTTGAATCCTTCTTGTAATGTTTCCTCGCCTTATTACTACTTCCCATCGTTGCGTATCTTCGTTTCTATCTCGTAAAATATTCCCATAAAAATCGCACAACACCGAACTTTGCAAGATCTCGAAACCGTCTAACGAGACTCTCGTCATCTGCATGAAACGAGCCACCGTTTCACTGTAATCTGCATGGAAACGACGAGGAGGACGATATTAAAAGAAAACACTTCTCTCTGAAATATCGCGTCTCGTGAAAACTCTGCGATAATTGCGATATTTCCTTCGCATTAACGCGACACGTATTTTGCCTCGAGGGAATCACTCGCGCGAAACTACGCGTGGTGAAACTACGATTTTGCTCTGTACATATCCGACAGGAGAGTTTTTATTTATCTTGCAACACCGTAGAATGTTCACTGGAATCTGTGCATTCGTTACGAGCCACCTGTAACGCACCGAGAACGAGAGTTTTCTTTTCCATTCATCAGCTTCCCATGTCAAAGAAAGTACTCAGACAGGTGTCTTATTAAAGGAATTCCTTTTTCTTCAACGCACTGGACGAACTGGAAAGTTCTTCAAGACGTCTGTTGTGAAAGCTTCTTTCATGGTTGCAAAATAACAGCTGATTTGAGATCTATAATTAATTTTCACTATGTTGAAGAATTAACGAAGATTTTTCTATTTTCAATTTTGGATCAGAATCAACGAAAGATTATCAGCTGGCTGAACACGAAATTAAATTTCCTTCAAGCTTTTTCTTCAGAATCGATGTGAAAACTTTTGCAGAATTTTTCGGAAAATCAATTCCTACATCTTCTACTTAAGAAAGTTTCTTTAAAAGTGTAATTTATCGAACATTTAATAATTCGTTCTATATATTTTGGAAACTATCCACTGAATCTTCAGACTTATCACAATTTCATCAACGGTTGAATCTCATCAGGGAGAATAAGGAATTGGATTTTTGTCGAATTCTTCAAGCAACAAATTCCTACATTTCTTCCTTAACAAAGTTTCTTCAAAAGTGTAACTTCTCAGACATTTAATAATACCGTGCACATATTGTTAACTATTCACTGGATCCTCAAAACTTATCACTTTCGATATATCACTTGACTTTTTAAATCACGAACTCTTATTGAGTAGAAGTTTGAAACTTTCCATTAGGAAGAAAAAACTTATTCCATTGCGTCACTTCCTTTCTAACATCATTATTCACGGAGGTAAGTTTCGATAATCAATTCTTATTAAAACAATGTCCCTTCTATACGGTTCATGACGCACGAATCCAACCGACAGACATGTTTATTCGTCACGAGACCAGCACGAGATGAGACCAGCACGAGACTGGTATAAACCGAGCCAAGTGAGCGGCGAACCGATCTTCCGGTATGGTTTGTTGCTCCAAGGAGGTGGTGGAGCTGGTGCTATTAGCCGTTCACGGACTAAGTCCTCTTGGTTTAGCTAGGCTTCTTACAGACCTCGGTGAAAGTACTCGACACGCTCGGTGCGAGTCTTTGAACTTACATTGGTGTCAGCAAAACGTGAAAATCGTTTGGTCTTACAAATTGCCTGGCTTTCGGACCCTATGCGACGTCTGAGATTCATTTGATACGACTTTAAAAGCGAGGGGTGGCTTTGAACGTGGGGTGAAAAAGGGGAGATGAAGTTTCTTGGTTTTGCTGTGTGGTGAATGTTATTGAATTTATTGACGTCGTAATTGCTGAATAAAAGACTTTTATTACTTATGAGAGGATATTATTAAGTTGTTTTTTATGAAAAGTAGTTAATTATTTAAACGTTTCAACTTGAAGTTCTCTTGGGAATTTTATAGAATTTTTTTGATCTTAAGATACATTTGCTGCGGAATATTTTAGGGGATTTTATTAAGTTGTGAAAATAATTATTCAGCCAATAATTTGAATTTGAAGTTGCTTTCATTTTGCT
This sequence comes from Cerceris rybyensis, assembly GCA_910591515.1. Classification (NCBI taxonomy): domain Eukaryota; kingdom Metazoa; phylum Arthropoda; class Insecta; order Hymenoptera; family Crabronidae; genus Cerceris; species Cerceris rybyensis. The sequence goes on from OU342799.1 coordinate 12,948,817, forward strand.
GTTTCCGAAAATTTATAAAGTTTTTTTTTCATTAAATTATTGTTAATGTGAAGTAATTATCTATTTATTAATTTGAACTAGGAGTTTTTTTGATTTAGTTGTCTTGGGAGTTTTATAGAATACTTTGACGTTGAGATACATTTGTTGATGGATGTGTAAGGTTATTATATTACGATGTTGTTAATGCAAATAATTATTCATTCGGTGAGAAATAATGAATAAAAAATTCCTCCTTGTTTGCCCGGAAGTGGCATAATACACATGACAATTATGCCACACTCAATGCGTAATAAACCGTTTAATTGTTGAGAAAACGATTCTCCGAGTATTCTTCCATCTTTTTATCTTCCAATTGTTTTCCCCTTCGGGAAGTACTTTTGCAAAATGATTCCTTGAAACGCGCCGTAGGCTTGTTACGGCAGAAGATCGTATATCTTCCACAATCGAAAATTCTCCGTGAAATGTTACACTTGGTAGCTCATGCGAGTCCTTTGACCTACGACTGCTTTAACTTTCATGGTGCAACGATACCTTATCTCGACGAGTTAATACGTCAACTGCATGTTTTTTAATTGAAACTACACACGTTCGATATGCAAAATGTAATTCCTAACATCTTTAATCTTGATAAAACGCTCCATCTGTTTTCATCGAAGAGTTTAATTTTAACACGTTCGCTACCAGGGTGAATTTGGACAATAAATTTTTCTTGTATTTTCGAATTCTTTTAAATACTTTTTTGTATTGCAGATGTAACGTTTACAGCAGTTTGAAATTATAATGTCTTAAGGCAAAAGTATCAATTTTATTTATACTTGTAGAAGTCATTTATAATTTACATATTTAAATTTATAGTGTAGGAATAATGGAAGATATGAAAATGATTATGTAACATATGTCAAAATGTAGTGGCGAACGTGTTAAGTTACATTTTTATTCCTGCCATTTTTGGCTTCAAAGTTCACCCTCGTTTTATGGAGGACTTACAATTTTCGGGGGTTAAGAGCCCCTTCAGGTTATGATTCATGTATTACACAGGAAAGATTCCTCAGAAGTGAGGGTATGGGGATTTAAATTTGCTTGCCATCGCTATCGTTGCTGAAGCCACCCCGATATTCATTTTAATCAACCTCAATATACCTGATATTCAATTAGTAGATAGAATACCCTCAAAGTGAACACTGTTAATGATATATAGAGAAATAACTAATTATGTTTGATACAAAAACATTGAAACGACTCTATTGTAAATTCATTATTCCTTTTCTTTAAAAAAAAATCAGCTGAAACGATAATTCGAAGGCTGTAAGCCACTGTAATGATCTCTCAGTGAAATTCATAATTACAGGCAATATACTTCAGTCATACCATCAAGAAGATTGTACAAAATCCCCTCTGTGGGATTTCAGACTCAATTAAAAATTCTATGCCTCAGGCTTCAAACTAGATTAATAATCTCCCTCTTCAATTCTTAATTATGTTTAACTTGCGTCGGTTCAATTACGTTCTACCAAGAATTTCAAAAATTACCGTCTACTTTGAATTAAAATGTTTTAGTCAAAAGAACCACGTATCACCTCAACTAACTTCATAAACAATACGTAATTAAAAGGAAATTATCCACAGAAATAAATTCTTTTGAACTCTAAAGACAATATATTAATGAAAGAAATTTTTAATGAAAGAAATAACTACTTATTATAATTTAATTTACAAATATTAGCCTAAAATATAATTTCCACGGTTTGATATAATCTTTCTCCATCGATCAGTTTTCATTCAAAATATTCACAGACTTCTTTTTTCACGTCGTCATGTGTTCCAAAAAAAATCGACATTATTTTCCGGTACCCTTAATATTTAATATTATATATGATATATCATTGTGCCCAAAAACACCTGACACTGACCACCATGAGATTATCATTTAACTTTTTTATATCATATCAATAATTATATCATAAATAAAGATTCTTTAAATTTGTACCTACAGTTTATAATAAACATCAAATTTTTCATTTTTCCAGCAATGGTAGACAAACATTATTGTTATAATTTTCTACAGATATTGAAATACATTTGTCAGTAATTTGATCAATTTTATCGTTCGAAATAAAAAGGGTTAACGAGTCGCAAGAAGGCGAGGCTCGTAAAAATCTTACATGCCGAAATACGTCGCGCCGTATCGCACCGTTGCATCGATTGTCTTCATCCCGGCTTCCGTTTCCGGTTCTCCCATTTCCATACAATGCACATCGCACACCGGCAAATATAGATCGTCTGTGCATTTAATGAGACTCTCGCTATCGAGATCCCGAAACGAGGACGTAAACCTCGTCGACCTTATTTTCCTCGTCAATAATTTAGAAAATAGTCGCTCGCCTACATTCCTCGCTTCTCTAAACACCTCTCCGAACTTCCGTCGAGGACTTTTCACCGTGTGACTGATGCTGAACCAAATTAAAATTCCCGCCATTTCGAAAAATTCTCCGCAACTGAGATTTCACCCATTGTGCAGCATTAAAAGGGAGAATTTCTTTCGAAATTACGAACGAACGAAGCAGTGGTAAAACCAGTGGGATGTTATTTCGAAATTTTCCTTTTATTTGCACCGGTATAATTTTTTCTACTATTTTTTTATTCTTTTCTTTTCTTCCCTGCGATTCCTGTTTTACACGAGGCACTGGGTTAATTGTTGGCGGTTCTTGCGTTTAGAGGATCGATCTTGAAGTTTATCAAGATTGCTCTCAATATTTTATACATATTTTTACTCCTGAGTATCTAAAATTTCTTTTTCTTTTTAGTTTTATATAAATTCATGATATGTTTGACACATATATTTTTTAATGTACTGAGGATATTTTATAGGAATTTTTAAAGTTCTAAAAATGGGTTCGTAAATCATTGAGATATCGAATTCTGATGCGCACGAATTTGAAAGGGCAGGTGATAAATTTCTGATCTTCGACTCTCATCCTTTTATTTTGAGACTGCAATCGAGTTTGTATCTTGGAGCACGCCTACTGCATCCTTCACAGTTTTATTTCGAGCGATCGAGTCAGAGTTTATCGGGCATGCAACATTTATGATTACGGGTACATACGTACAAATGTTTCGACCTTCGATAAAACCGATTCAGTAGTTTCGCGTGAGTATTCATTCAGTCTTTTATCGTATAAATTTCTTCCTACGAATATCAATGATCTTGAATAGAAAATTTCTAATTCTCTGTGTGCTAATCGTTCTGTCTCGACGGGCAGGAATTTTTCTGTAATTGTAATTCTTTCGTCAACATACCTGCACGTTTCTTTGCACGAGCTTTCGACGTATAACGTTTCATTATTTCACGTTACATAATTGATAAGCAAACTTGTAAATTGTCACAAATATAGCTGGCAGTAAAAAAGATAAATAATTTCGCACTATTTTAACACATTGGTCAAATTTAAATAATACTTTAAACACTTTAAATATTATAACATTTAGATATTGAAATGTAAATATTTAAATTGAAATAATATAATAATTAAAGTGAAGTTTTCACGTTATTAAACATTCCTTTTAGAATGCAATTGTAAAGATTTTTTAGTATTTTCTAAATAGATTCTCCAGTTGGAAAGATTTCTCGAGGAAAGTAAAGTGGAATTTTCATCGCTTGTATTTGCAGTGGTATGAAATGATCGACGGAAATGTAAAAATAAATGAAACCCTGGATCTCATTAAGTCTTATTACATCCCTGACGAACGTCCTCCTTTTTCAGCATGCACATTGTACGCCTACAAGGGACTGTAGTAAATGTCTGCATCTCTATGCAAATATCGCACGTACTGTTATATAAAAAAAATCGCGATTAGCGCACGGACGTTAAAGTAAGAAGTTAACCGGAATATCGTCTCAAAGTAAACGATTTAACGCGTGCAACATTACGTTCAATATTTTTTTATATACAACCTAACAATATTATATAATTTCCTTCAACTACATTCTTTGCGCCACCATTGAAAAAATGATATTAATAAAAAAAATCCCTATGACATTAAATAAAGAAATTATTCCAAAATGTGAAACACTACTACAATTAATACTAAAACTACCCAGACGATCAAAACGACCTGTTAGCAATTTTTCGAAAAATCTCTCAAATTGATAGGGAAGAGAAATAGTAAATATTCCACGTCTATTTTACAAAATAAATATGAATTAACTGACAATCTTATTTGCCCTTGTTCCCTCTTTTTTCAATATACTTATTTTGCTTATTAAAATTTAGTTTTAACGTTAAATTATACTTTTTACAGTTCGTGGAAAAGAATCTGAATTAATAGAGGATTTAAATGGACAGAATAACCGATATAAAAAAGGCAGCACGTTAAAGCACGACGAGGTGAAATGAAAGATACAAAAGAATGCAATTAAGCTAAATTTGGAACAATCTCGTATTCCTGGGAGAGGATGTGTTCGTCAGGGAAATTCGCAAAGAGTCATGGCATGCTTTTAAATTTGAATATTTCCAACTCACTCTTCTCTCCTCTTCGCGAGCAGCTCTCAAATGAGATTCGATCGCATCCAAGTCGATCTTCGGCATTGCTGTTTCGATGTTGTAGACGTCAAAGCCACCTACAAAAGAAATGGAAACGCGCAAAGCGAGGTCTTTATCCGTACGATTAACTCTTTAAGTTAATGTGCGTTACTGATAACGACTTAATGAATTTAAACTACTTCGATGTCTTTACTTGACAAAGGTGTATTTTGTTGCATCGTGTATTATCTTTCGTACGTTGATAATGCTTTCGAGAAATTTACTTTAATATAATTAAAGACAGAGGAAACGTTAAAGAGAAGTGCCTTGAGAACAGGCACATTCGATGCGTCGAGAAAACGCGTGAAAATGGAAAACTGAAACGTCGAGAAGCCGTGGTAAAAAGAAACGGTTCGAGCACAATAATAGCATTGGGGGATACTTTTATTGTGCCGGAGATTGCGTTAATCGTTGAGGCTTTCCGTGTGATACACGTGGAAAACAGGGAAACCAAATGCAGCGGAAATTATGCGTTTTTTAATCATAATAAAACTGAGGCGTGTATGGCTACATTCTCACGGTACGTAATTCTATTGTTTTCCAAGTTAATCCGTTACAAAATTTCACCTTCGTGTAACAATCAACAGAGACGGTTTTTACAGCATGAAAATTCGACCTGAGAAAAATTCTAATCTCACTACGTAGTTTCTAAAGTATTACAAGATATTTTGACTGATTTCAACGTTATTTTTAAAAACAATTTAATAAAATATACGAACAGTTTATTTTAAAATGTTCCTAGTTCAGTTTTAAAAGAACGAGATTAACTTAATTTTAGTTAAAAATATATATCTTACTTTGCAATTTTAAACAACAAACTGAATTAATAAAGTGTCGTTATGAATTCGTCAAGCTACATTATTTTTATAAGAAAGAAACGTTTATTTTACCACAAAGAATTAGACTTTTATCATTAACACTAGATCTACCAAGATGATCGCAATGACTTCTTCTGAATTTTTTGAAAATGTTCTTCAAATTTCTAACCCTTATTCTTTTTAAATTTTCAACGTCTACCTTAAAGACAGTAAGCGACTGAATTTGATTCAAAGAGATTCGATAATTTTAAATATATTGAACGAATCATCGGTAGATCTAGTGTTAAAATCAAACTATAAAATCCTACCTGGACCATTATCAGCATCAGCTCTCCTCTTATCCGGTCGTCTTTGAGAGTTCGAACTCCTCATTTGCTGATGTTGCTGTTGTTGCTGTTGCTGCCTCTTCTTCGCCTGATTTCTCGCCATTTTTTCCTTCTTCCTTGCATCTGCACTCGACGCTTCCGGTAAATCGCGATCGAGCAGTTTATTTGTATCCTCCATGGTGTCCTTCAACATACTCATAGCGGACGAAGCACGCGAGCTACCATGAAGGGTATCCATGGCTTCCATCGCGACGACGTCCGGTACCGGTTGAACGTATTTTTCGAGATCGACACCGATGTCACGGCCGATGCTTGAGAGAAGATCGATCTCTTCGAGTTTCGTGTAACTTGGTTGTTCTTCGGGATAACTATCGGTGTCGGTGTTGCTTTCGGAGTCGTCGTCGCCGGCAGAGCCGTTCGACCTTACGGTTTGACGGTTGCCTATTTTGGAGTGGGCCTGGTGAGGCAATTCCTTTGCCTCGCGTATCAAGTCGATGTGTTCCACCACGATGTCTTCGCTCTGGGGAATTGTGGAAGCATTGTCTGTTAATTCTATCAACTGGGAGGCACTTTTGCGTTGGAAGTGTGCGTTATGACGAATAAAACGTTGGATAGTCGATGATTCTCTATGGCAAAGTGTTTTGTGCTTGTAGTGCGAAAAAATATTAATGCTTCTTGCTTTGTGGTGATTGTAGAATTTAATATCTAGATACTTGCTGTTTGACAAATTGTGGGAGCGTTGTTTGTTAATGTTATCATTTCTGACGTGGGGTGGTCGATGGAAGTGTTCGTTATGACGAATAAAACGTTAGATAGTTGATGATTGTCTATGGCAGATTTGTGTTTTGTGCTTGCAGTGCGGCAAAATATTAATGCTTCTTGCTTTGTGGTGATTGTAGAATTTAATATCTAGATACTTGCTGTTTGACAAATTGTGGGAGCGTTGTTTGTTAATGTTATTAATTCTGACGTTGGATGGTCGATGAGAGTGTTCGTTATGACGAATAAAATGTTGGATAGTCGATGATTCTCTATGGCAAAGTGTTTTGTGCTTGTAGTGCGAAAAAATATTAATGCTTCTTGCTTTGTGGTGATTGTAGAATTTAATATCTAGATACTTGCTGTTTGACAAATTGTGGGAGCGTTGTTTGTTAATGTTATTAATTCTGACGTTGGATGGTCGATGGAAGTGTTCGTTATGACGAATAAAACGTTGAATAGTTGATGATTGTCTATGGCAGATTTGTGTTTTGTGCTTGGAGTGCGAAAAAATATTATTGCTTTATACTTTGTGGTGATTGTAGATTTTAATATCTAGATACTTGCTGTTTGACAAATTGTGGGAGCGTTGTTTGTTAATGTTATCAATTCTGACGTGGGGTGGTCGATGAAAGTGCTCGTTATGGTGAATAGGACGTTGAATTCTCATTGATTGTGTGTGGTAGATTTGTAAAGGGCGATATGTATTTTAAGATTGTAATACAAAAGCACTGAATGCTTGATACTTCGTGCTGATTTTAAAATTTAATATTGATGTGTTCCAGTATGTTTTTTGTGGCGTGGTGAATTGTGGAAGAGTTGTCTACTACTTATATTAATTCCAAGGTAGATTGATCGATGTATCGTTATGGCGAAAGGACGTTAAATTGCTATTGATTGTTTATGGTAGATTTGTAAAGGGAGATATGTATCTTGAGATTGCAATACCAGAAACAATGAATGCTTGATTATTCACGGTGATTTTAAAATTTAATATTCATGTGTTCCAGCTTACAATTGCACGAATCAATATCAGCATAAAATTTTGTTAAAAAACTGGAGCGTAGGATATTTTTAGATATCAGTGTCCCTCCGGAAAGTTATAACTTTTTGCCACTCCAGATTTATATTTAGCGTTTTAAACACATTCAAAAAATATGTAGAAACGATCTGTGGTTTAAAACGCGGTTATAGTCAACTCGAGCGTATCTTTACGAGTTAAAACAGTTACGTTAGGCTGCTTTAAAGCATGGAATATTGCGTGTGCACTGTCGAATACATTAATGTACACCACGCATGTGTGCCTATATACGTCTGTGTGCAATCATTAATTTGCTACGCGCGTGCTTAGGAATATGACATAGCCGTTTCAAGCGAGCCCTTGATATTTTCGATCATCGGCAAAGTCACTCGAATTATGTACGGTCACGTGTACTTTCAACTCCAAGCTGAATTTCAATATTCAAACGTACGATTTTTGTTTACAGAAATACTCTAAAATATCCATTATTTCATTAAATTAATTTTAATGCAAATTATTTTCTCACATTTTCCCTCAACATTTCCTCAAATTTTTTGAACTAAAAAAAAGTCGGAAGATAGATAGAAAATAAAAAATTTTGAGGGCTCCTCCATGAAAATTCGTTATCCATCACAGAGATAAATTGCAATCAATATTACCGCAATTTCCACTCCCTCTCTGTCTCCCTCTACACGATAAAAAAATCATCGACCATTCATTTAATATTAGTAAAATATCTTTTATCATATTTTCCTTCAACATTTTCTCAAATTTCCTATACGATAAAAAAAAAATTGGAAGAAAGATATGAAATAAAAATTTGGAAGGCTCCTCGTTGAAAATTCGTTATCAAAGACAGAGATAATTGTAAAAAATATCATAACTCTCTCCCTTTCTCTCCTCCTCTTTATGCGATAAAAAAAAAAATAGCGTAAAAATTTTTCAACATGAAATCTCACCTCTCCAACTTCACTCGTCTTTCCTGAATCCGGTATTTCCTCGATTTCCGGAAATTGCAAGCTCTCCTTCACGCTAGTGGTTAATTCGACGACCTCGACCTCAACCGGGACCTCTCGTTCCCGTTCCTCCTGTAGTGTCGCCTCCGAGAATTCCGGAGTGTCCTCGGCGACGGTATCCGCGAGGGCCTCTTCCGGTTCCAGCACCGTTAGATGCGTCTCTGCCTCGACGACGTCGTTGACGACAATCTCCGGCTCGGGCGAGAGAACCTTCTCCTCCGTTCTCGAATCCTCAACGCTCTTCACGTAGTTTATACACTTTTCTGACGGCGGCACCACCGACTCGTATAAAGAAGTCACGGTCTGAAAGCAAATAGTCGAACCGACGATCAATATCACGAATTTCACGGTGGATTATTTTCCAAGTTGCTGGAGACTTTGAAGTTTTGGAGCGAAGATGTTCACCTTGGTTGAGTGGAAGTTACGGTTTCATTAAAGTAAACATATTAAAAAAAAACTCTAAATGGTTGGTTGCAATTACGAATGCAATTATGATATGAAGCAGGTATGTAGGTTTTACTGTGAGGCTCCTGATTTGTATTATTTTCTTATCGATTTAGGATAGATAATGGAGGGAATTTTAAATAGTTTTAATAACTATTCATTGCGGGACTGTTAAAACCTCTTGTGTGAGATAGTTAAGAATTATTTGTTATTAAGAGTGGTTGTTAAGAGGAACTTCCTCTATTAAGAACTAATCTTCGCGTCAATCAAAAGTTAATTAAAGTAATCCTTTTCTGCCTGTTAGGCTGAAGGGAAATTAGTGTTAGATTAGTTATACCAGTAATCTAACATCACAAAATTATTACATGTAAGACTTCAATTTAAAATTCTACAACAATTTCTTCCCCCATTGCTCAATAATTTTATTATGAATAATATTAAATAAATCCTATCCGATCTTCAACTTAGTCATCTAGTAAGAGGAAAAATCTCCGAAAGATGACTGTAACTTGCACTGATTTCATTAATTAACACCATTTCTACTGAAGCTGTCAAAAGACACTTTGATAAATTAATTTATAACGCTTTGCTTTAGTCGATAATGTTTTAATGCCAAAAAATGAAATACACCTTCACGGTATGAAAGAAGTGGGATATTTTCACCCCACCGTGCCTCAAAGAGTTATACCAAATGTTATAAATCAGAGAGGAATTTTTATTCCAGCAATTAATTAGGACCTATCACGTATTCTATCAAAACAGAAATTATAAGGTGTTAACAAAATTCTCTCATCATCTCCACCATAAAAATCACCACAAATCCCACAGCTCACCTGTATATTGAACTTCGGCTTCTCGTAGAAGATTTTCCTCTCGTCCTTTTGCCCGCAGAGATGATTGATACTGTCGTCGACGTTATTATTATACTCGTTCTCGTTCTCGCTTGATAACGGCCTTGCGTCGATCTCGTTCAGTCTCGTGTAATCTGGACAGCTCTCGTGTTCGTCTTCCGTAAGATCCGTATCCGAGAGTAGAGAAGGTGCAAGATGTTGAAAGCCCGGATAGTTAGGGTTGACGATACCACGACAACCGGCGGGTAGATTTCCTTCCTCGGACCAGTCGGACCACTCGGACGGTGTCAGCTCGTGGGACGAGTCTTCGTGAGAGGAGTTACGCCCTGCGGAATTTCATGCCCGTTGCACACATTGCCGGAATACTGAATAATCGGGCATCGTTGCGCGCCACTGACTCATCGCAGCTGCTCGCGGAGATGGCTCGTCGAGGGATTCGATTCCATCGTTTGATTAAGCCACGTGGTACGCGAATGCGCGCGGAGGACGTTCGCTTACGTGGAGAGATAGGCTGTTTTAACACTAAATCTACGGGAGCTGTCCCATTAATGGGTTTTTACTGTTTTACAAGAATTTTTGTACATTTTTGGAGCAGAAGTATAGAAATAATTTAGGGGTGTTTTGTAATACATAAAGTAAAGAACTGATCACGTTCTTTGTTCCCGTTTTTTCAAAGTGAGTAGGTAATTTATTTAAGTATGATAGATTTAATGCCCGTAGATCTAGATTTGAGAGAGGAATTATTAGGATAGTTAAATGACTGGTCCTTAATTTTTTATAATCGTTCTCCAGGTTTGTAGAGGTGGTATGTAGTAAATGGTCCACTTCCATTTTATAAAACATGAATTACCGAATACATCATCTTTGATTTTGAAATGGCTGGTTCCCAATTTCTTAGAAATACTGTTAGTTAGTTCACTGTTTTATAAGAATTTTTGTAAATTTTTGGAGCAGAAGTATAGAAATAATTTAGGGGGGTTTTGTAATACATAAAGTAATGAACTGATCGCGTTCTTTGTTCCTGTTTTTTTCAAAGTGATTAGATAATTTATTTAACTGTGATAGATTTAATGGTCGTAGATCTAGATTTGAGAGAGGAACTATTAGGATAGTTAAATGACTGGTTCTTAAGTTTTTATAAACGTTCTCCAGATTTGTAGAGGTGCTATATTATTTAATTCTTACTGCGTTTAAAATAAATCCAAACAGTCCTCAGTTTTAGGCGATACAATTTTTTTGTTTGACTCCATTTCAGAAAATACTTAAACGATGAAAAAAAAACATTATTCTCATTTCTAAAAGCAAGGGTCATTTTAATAAATTATGATTATAATTTTATAATAGCACTAGAAATGTTTAAGAAGAACTGTACATAAAATTGTCCAGTATAACGAAATTGAAAGAAGTCTGATGAAAACCGCTAAAAAGATCCTAAATATTTTACGTTTAAATTTTCGAAAGACACGGTGTTTCATTTTATAGCATGGTAAGTACATCTCATAAATGTTTACGTAGAACGATACGACTACTAATCAAACGTAGTGCATTGCAACCGGAATCATCGAAGTTAATATATGGTAGACTGGTTTGTTCATCGAGTGGTTCAATTGCGAATACTCGGAGAACGAATTATCGTTAACAGCATGTTATTTATTATAATGGAATTGGCATTACTTAATGCTCTATTCATGATGTAAAATCTTTACTTTAATGTAAATAAGTTATATTTAATTTTATTATGAAACGGTGAAGATACGTGTACGTAGTAAACTTAATGTTAGACTCAGCTGGATTTAAAGTTAGTTGAAGTACTTAAGCGGTTCAAATTCAGAAATATATAGCTCCGGATTATTATTATTCAAATATAATTTCTACTTTATATATTTAGATAATTTCAATAAAAACTCGCTCAATTGATTAATTAATTTCTGCGAAATACAATTAATGTCAAGGTCAAAGTTATTTTTAGGTAGCTGTAGTAAAATATCGAAGTTCGTGACTTTTACAGCAACGATTGATGATATACGTTACTATGCTACCCTCTTCTTCGTCCCTGTTTTAGCAAAATATATTTAACAGTTTTTATCAACCCCTCGAAACTATCGGACAGAAATATAATATTTTATCAAAATTCATCATGTCCTACAATTTGTAACGATAATTCCTGGAAAATTGTCAGCTTCTCTCGGTACTTTGTCGAGGGACTTTCTGCATAATTTGCGAAACACACTCCAACTCAAGGATCCTAAGCCTCATTATTCCAGACGATAGAGGCTCTTTACTAGCAATAAGTGGATCCAGGATTAATTATTATTATCCGCTTAACGTCTCCAAGAATCGGATATCCTTCGACTACCCCCGACCCGGCGCTTTCTTCAATTTAAACCTCTTAAAACTGTCACCGTTCCATAATTAAATACTAAACTTATGTATAAAAAAAAAGATAACACTTTAATAAAGTCCAATAATCAAACCAGTGCCTCGTTCCATAATTAATCACATTGCTTTCATCCCATACACAGAAGAAAGTATAACACTATGTCCCGTTATCATTTAACTACTTTACCCTCAACGAACGTCCACAATTTTCCCAACTTCCCCATAAAATCAATCTAACCAACATTGCATTTCTTTAACCTCTACAATAAACAATTACACAGAAAAGGGAATAAAAAAAACTTTACATTATCTAAAACCATTCACCAGTAACCTCCACGACATTCAACACGTTAACGACCACAAAAACCAGTTATAGGGTCAAAGGTCAATACTTCTGGATAACAACCCTTACACCATATCTCCATACTACCCTTAAACTCCATCAACAACAATTTCAAAGACACTTCACTCAACAATCCCACATATATACTTCCACCAATCTTACCATTTTGAAATCATCCCCCTTCAACCCTCAAAAAAAAAATATCCAGACTCTTCCTTACCCTCGTAATCTGCCAAGCTCTCGACCGAGCTATTCCTGCGAATCCTCGGCACAGTCAAATTATTATTCACGTTTCCACTGTCGTTGTTGGTCACGTTATCACGAGTTATCGCCAAAGAGGACCACGTGGTGGTGTCCTCAGCGACACGGAACTCCTCGCTCTCCTCCGAGGCGAACGACTCCGTCGGCGTTCTCGTCGTCGTATCCCCGGTATTGTTGCCAGTCGTTCCGTTCGACGACAACTCCGAGGAGATGTCGATATTGCGATTCCCGATCTCCTCGTTGATCGGTTGTCCCTGCTCGCTCCTACGAAGCTGACTGCATGCGAGACAGAGAAATGAGTACGTACGAATCGATACGTTCCGTTAGAGCGCGGTCTGCACGATCTATGCCGATGCAAATATAGCCAGCACACCTACGTAGGACGTCTTCGAGGCGATACGAGCTACTCTGCTCACCCACACGGCCGATCGTCCGCGAGGAATAATCCTTCTCTACCTCTCTTGACCTTTCTCTTTTCGAGAAAACGTTTCGATAGCTACACGATCGGTGAAAGAAGATGCGGGCACCTCGCGGAATTTCGGCCGGTGAATAGGACGATTCGTGTTGATCTTTTGTTGGGGATTTCAGGGTGGAAGAGAAAATATCAGGGCTACGGAAGAGAGAAGTTCATTTGTTTGTGTGCGACTGTGTTTCGAGTTTTTGGGTTGCTGTGATTGTGTGTGTCTTGGCTCGGTTGCTGTGAGAAGTTTACTTTCGTTCTGTTCTTTTTTTTTGGACGTTTTAACCCTTAGAGGACGAAGAACTTTTAGACATGGGAATATAATTATTTGTTTGACGATTGACGATCGATTTTTGATTGTTGAGAGGAAAGCTTCACGTGTTTGAATTATAAGTGATGATTTTAATGATTGCATTTTGAATATTTGAATTTGTGTCTGGAGGCAATTCGGTGGTTATTGTTCTGTGCGCGGATTTGAGGTCATAGTACTCGAAGGGTTAAGGCGGTTGTTAACGATAATGAAGTAGAACGAAATGCAGCTTTAGTTTTGCTAAAATATATTTTAGAATTGTTGATGGAATTGTTAATACACTTGGACTTAAAGTTTCAAAGTTGGAAGTTAGAATTTCGTTCTTTTCACCCTGCTGTTCTGTTCATTATTGTGTGTGTGTTTTGGAACGTTTTGATGTAATTATGAATTTGGAACTGCGATTGTGCGACTTTTTTTGAGTAGTGTGGTATAGCGAAATGAAAAATGAAGAGTGTATTGTTTTGGCGATAAGGAAATTTTGTAAGAAGCAGTTGTGCTGTGATTTTGTACTGAATTTAAATAGAAGTATTCTTTTTCAAAATGAAAGTCAATTAAGGAACATCCGATCGGCAATAAATGTAGTAGCATCAAACCAAAGCAATCTCTTGGTCTATTCAAGCACTTTCGTGCAAATGAAACCGATCGTGTTCTCAAACGAGTCCTATCAGAACAGCAGGGTTAATTTCATAGGAATCAAAGACATCCCAGTTTCGTAGAAATCACAGAATTACGACGGATCTAAAGTGCATCTACTGATTTTCTTTTAGAGAAAACGTCACTGCCTTCTAAGGATGAATATCTAAGAAAAACACACAATCGAAGCGGAAAGAAAATTAATTCTCACAATCATGAAAATTTAACGGTCGACAATAGGGGATGGGGGTCGAAGGGCGCAAACATTATCAGGCTGACGGTAATCCATTCGAGATTTCATGGTGCATTTAATCGGTGCAGCTTTATCACTGAAATCGCAAAAGATATCAAGTTTTTTCGAAAGTGTAGATTGAACACCGTGCCGATAAAAATTCCTATTAAAATTAATTACTCGCGTTGAGATTAAATATTTCTTTTTCTATTTTTTTTGCAAGGCATCGGCAAATTTAAATCTCGACGTGTACGCGAAAGGAATTTACATGTTCAAATAATCAAATAAAAGGAAACGAATAAAAGAAACTCGCATAACGTCGTGCACACAGTCAAAACGTATTTCAAACTATCGTTAAAATCGTCGCGCAACGTAAAATCGCAAAATCAATCGAAGCTGCAAGGAATATTCGAAACGAAGGGTAGACAAACAGTGAAATCAGGGAACGCGCTAAAAGTTTTCTAGCTGTTCGTGTAGAGAATTTCTAAAGGGTCATATCTCGTTTGCTTACAGAGAGAAAACGACATCAAGATTCATCAACTAAAACTTGAATCGCTAACGAAACATCTACTCGACTGCGTCGTTGTTTATTCGACGCATTGGTCGTTTCAGGGATGATAAATATTCATGCGACAATAATTTGCTGCAATTCGGTGCATCGTTTCGCGCTCACTGGTAAGGTAAATGAGAAAAGTAATCGTTGCAAATGACAACACCGAGAAAAAATGGTGACGAGACACACTGCGAGACTCAAGTGGGGCTAATTTTTCGATAAACATCCCATAAGAAGCACGTATACATCGTTGATGCGTGACAAAAAAAGGAAGATATAAAAATATAAACTCAGTAATGCTCAGAGTAAATGAGGAAGAATAAAATGAATATTGAAATAAACAGAAAAGAACGTATCAAAGGGGACCGTTTAGAGTCAACACTAACCTTATGGTTATCCTTTTCAGATAAATGCTTTGGCATTGCTAATAATAAGGTTACCAATAAATATTCTACACTTTACACTAAGTAAGTAACAGCTAGAACTAAGAGCTACAACGTTCCTAAGTTCCGTTGGCAAACTGTAAGACAAAACGTCAACTAATTCTATCCACTGTCACAAGAGTGTCGTGTAATATCAGCAAGGAAATTACTACCATAAAGACACTGTTAAATATGTTACACGCCGGGGATAAGTATCGCGTAAATTAATCCATGTAATTCGCCTCCACCAACGGAGTATTAAAACCAACAAAAAAAGCCATCACGTAATTCAAATAAATTTGACATTTCTCGCGTACCAAACTTTCTTATATCTCTCAAAATTGAGAGATAAAAAAAAAGAAAATAAACCAACGCACAATTGATCAATCGATGAAACGTAAAAACAAGAGTTCGCTACAAATCAAGCCTAAAAGTCGTAAGAAAACGTAGTCACCAGAGAAACGTCGATTCCTCCGACGTATCGCTGTTACATCGATTCACAAAAAATCCTTTGCAACGTTTTATCATAGGTCACACCAAAAACCTCGAACATCGTGAAATTTAAGGAGAAATCTCCATTCAACGCGATGACCCGTGACGTCCGCTTAGCCGGAAACCGGTAGAATCTTTACTTACTTGTTGTTCAGTCCCCCAGGATGCAACGGAACCGGGACGATAGCCTCCCAGAGCCGCATATCGCTTCTTCCTCTGAAATCAAGTTGAAAATCTTCCTTCGATTTTGCACAAAAGACGCTGTCACGATTCGTCTGGCTGATTGGAAGCGCGAAAACGACGTGGACGTCGTCGCCGGATGGCAATCACGTAAAAAGTATCGGTGAAATCTCATCGATCACCGGTTCAACATTTTCTCGAGTTCGTCGTACGTTCAAGAAAGGTTGTGGACGAGTGCTGAATCGATCTTACGTACGGTGGTTTCTCTGGTTAAGCGTACGTGGAAGGAAAAAGGGAATGGGACTCACCGGCCGCCATGTTGAAGCCGTGCGCAAGGGTGCTCGCGTTTCCCGTGGTTTATCGACTCGCAACCAACACCCTCGTTTCGCTCTCCTTTCCTACCTCTCTCGGCCTCGGTCTAACCCTCCCACCCTCTCTTTTTCTACGTCTCTCTGTCTCCCTTTAACCAACGATACTACCACCACCGTTCGACACGAGTGTTCGACCCCTTATTGTTTTCGTTTTCGTGTTTTTACTTTCCCTTTTTTTTTTCTACGACTTATATTCGAGAGATGGTGTCTTCACGATGAGTTTATGAGGTTTGGAAAGGTAGTCGACCCGTTTGCTAGAACTATGATTTACCTTGCCGTGAGAGGGAGCAGTTGTTTTTGGATGGGGTGAGGGATGAAAGGTGGATTCGAGCTTAATTTATGTGAGTTTATGTTTTAATGGAGATGCGAGGAGGGTTTTGTGAAGGGTTGAATGAATTTGTAGGGTTTTTGTGGTCATGGATGATTGTCGGTTGTTAGTTGATGTTTGTACGATTTTTTGGGGACTTAGGTGTTTGTCCATTTTATGCAGAATTTTGGCACTATTAGAACGTTGAAATTTAGTGATTTTTGAGTAAGAAAATTTATTTGGTAAGAAGAAATTTTTGTAGAGGTCATTTATGTTAATTAAGATTACTTGAAGGGATAATTTGCGTATTATAGTTCGAAGAGTTTTGATCGGTTTCTTGAGATTGGTATCGAGAATGGCTCAGCTTACGGTTGTGTCACCTGTCTTTTACTTTATCTTCGTTATTTAGCGCCTACTTATTTCTTAAGGCTTCTGTTTCGTTATTCGTTTACCTCGTCTTTCCATACGATCTTATAGAATCACGTTAAGCGGACTGGCATTCATGAATAATCGATTCCCAATTCTCTCTTGCTTTTGCGATTCTTGCAAAGCTCAGCAGTTTTGTAGAATTAAATTGATTGGAATTAATTTTTCAGATTTAATTCGCGACACGGTCGTTGAAAGGAATATTATAATACACATTTTCTTCGTATATTTTACGTTTCAATCAATTTTATTTATGTTTCTTACGTTTTAATTGTACCCATTTTACGTCTTTCAGTTTATACTTTAAGAATTTTTGAGATTACTTCGGATTTCAGATATTGAATGAAACCGTGACTGTCTTGGAAGAACAATTGAATTTAATTCCGATAGGAAACATTGATCTTTAATGTATTTATTATCAGGGAGAAATAAAAGCAGGGGATGTTCTCCGGTACAAGTAGTTTTCCCCTCGAAGAAGAAAAACTCTTTGTAACTTTCCAACTGTACCCATTAATTATAAATGACCCCAGAAAACTAATTTCCTGTGATAAAACTGAAATCTTCTTTTAGAAGATCTCTATAAAAAAAATTACAAAAATATGTGTTCTGTTTACATTACAAAATTTTTAATTATTTTCGTAAGATAATTTTACTTAATGTCCTTTTGTTTGCGCAATGACACATTTTCAAATATTTACGAAGCATATTTCGAGACCACTTAAGCAATGCTATCGCACGAATCATTCCGATTCATTTGTCTTCTCGAAGAACAGAACATCGACGAGGAAGATTTGGATCGAATGAAATTAAGGTCGGAGTAGAGTGCCAAAGATCTGACAACATAATTCTCATTCAAAGTAGAATTGCCCACTTTCTCGATCGTCATTGATTGACCCACTAAGATTTTATGATACACTAACCGGTCGAATTTTCGACAAAGTGGCATTGTTTTCTTACAAATGTCAGTCTGTTAATATTGCTGACATTGTTTCAAAATTGATAATTCATAACATATCTAAAGTTTTCTTCGATAAAGCTAGTAAAAAATAATTCTATTAAAATACAGAGTGGTTCAAACCTCACCACATCATTTAAAAATAAACATTTTTAAAAAACATAGTATTTATTTCATTAAATTTACATTCATTCTGTTCCAAGAGTATAACTATACTTCTTCGAAATTATTTTTGTGCATCATGTCCTTCAAGTTGTAACAACTTTGTTTCTAATTAGAACAAATTAATGGCAAGACAGTCATTATATTTTGAAATGGTGTAGTGGTGTTTAGGTCACTCTGTATAATTTCTATGTATAATTATTAGACTGCGGATGTTTATGCAAATTTCGAAATTCACAAATGCAGGTGAGACACGAGAACCTATCTAGGGATTAATTGCACTCGATTTATATTACAACAAATACCGTACTTTGGATATTTTAGATATATTTTTATATTATGTTCTTTTTGTATATTTTAGCCGTATCTAATTTGTCATAAATGCATAAAAATCCGCAGTCTAATAATTATATATCTCTGTATAATTTTTCTCTGTATAGAATCCGTTACATGGACACTACAACGACCTCAATAATAATTATTTCCATAATAAATGTCTGATATAAGCAACAATCATATAATCGATTTTCCATTAACAATTTCCTTCTCATCGCGTGAACCGACAAATTTCGACAGCCCACGAATACATCACCCCGATATCTCGAAATTTCGTTACGGCAAATCACTCTCGTCCTGCATCCCCAAGAGATAGAATTCTCAACCCTCCGATATCACTTCCCGAAATCGAGCCGGCACGAATGTCACGTGTCTCTCGTTTGCGGGTGAAATTCTTCCATTATCATCTGCGAAAACGAGATACACCAAGTAAGGGAGGGCAAAGGAGAAAACGAAGAAAAAGAGACATTGTCTTGGGGAAAGAGAAAACAGAAAAAAAAGACAAAGGTTTGCGTGTACAGTGGCTAGCAACCATGAAACCTGTTCTTCCCTGCAGGTGCTGAAAATCCACGTTTTCTTGTCTAACTCTCCCCATCCTTTTTCTTTCTACTCTTCACTTCGTCGTTACTTTATTTCCAACCCCTTACATTTACAGAGGGTTGGAATTCTCCTCTCTTTCTGTTCTGTACTGTCCTTTCCCTTCAAGTCTTCCTCCTCCTTTTTTCTCTTCTTGCACTTGTTAAAAATTCATGTTGTTTCCTCTCTCTTCTTTCTTTTTGTTCATCCTTATTTTTTCTCTTTTTCTCCTCGTTTTCCCTTCGTTTCCGTTCCTTCTTCTCCTGCAGGGGTTGAAAACTATATTGTCTCTTTTAATCCATCCTTTTTTCTTCTGGTTTTCTCCTAGTCTCTTTCCGTCGTTCTCATTTCTCCCTCTTCCACCCTCGCTTTTCGTTCCTCCCTCTCTTCTTGGCGAATACCGGCTGCCGTAGGCAGAGTCCACGCGTCGATCGATCGACCAGGTCTGTTCTACCCTTAGGGTAGATTCACACTACGCTCCCCCGCAGCGTGGCTGCAGCATGCATATTTTAATCCGCGTAATTTGGACCCAAGGAGGAATTCGAAGCTCCAAGGGAGGCTTTGGGAAGATGCACGGATATTTACTTTCTACCGAGGATACTTTTTGTTGATTTTAGTACGTTCTAACGAGAGTTCTTTGACCCTTTGGAATTAAAGTTTGTTGGTAGGGTTGGAAATGGAATTTTAAGTAGCCTGGTAATTTCATGTTTTGCGTGATAAAGTGTTTTCGGGTTACAGTGATAAATGAAGTCATTAATCTACGATCATTTAGAGAATTAGGAAAGTTACATGTATGGGTGATTATAATAGTGGTTCGAGTCATTTATTCTTCGTTTCGAGATATTTAAATTATTACTTTAGTCTGCGCGTTCAATGATGTGTAATTAGAAAATTATTAATAACGTGAAATAGTAAAAAATTTGATATTTCTACAGTGTAAGTAGTAACCGAATTATCATAGAATAATAAGAATAGATAATAGATAAATAGAATTTTTGAAATTTTCGACTTCGATCACTTTTATAATCATCAGTTCATGTTAGAAAATAATATCTATAGGGAGAGTATTAATTTTGTTTGATATACAATTTTAAATTGTTCTCTATTCTTCGTTCGGATATGTAAGACCTTATTTATGGTTTAATTTACTTTGCAAACTGCTATTATACATTTTATAGTTTCGAGCAAGTGACAAATTTTATTAGAACTGCTATTTTTCGTGGATTTAGAGATTTAAATTCATATATACCATACAATTTGGTTATACTGTGCACGTGTGAAGCTAGCTTCATTGTTGCCGCGTTTTTTTAAGGGCTCGTACATACCGAAGCACCAAGTACAAACGGTGTACTGTTACCGGCGATCAAAGTATCGATAATCGAACACTCTCAACGAGCCGGGAATTTCAGACTATTTGTATTAATTGATAGCTCGAGAGAAAGGGTAAGCTTTGCACGAGAGAATTACAAAGTTTTACGATGCCGATCGAATGAGACAGTTCTTTCTAGTAATTAAAACGAATAAATGTGACGACTGAGAGAAACATTTTTTGTTGGACTATTTTGGGATACTTTACATATTCTAATTTTAACAGTATCAAATTGAATGCCTGTTAGAGCGAATCAAAATTATCGGATCTATTTGACTGGCTTATCCTAACGAGTGTCATTCAAGTACATTTTATTTATACCTATTGTAATACCTATTGTAATTATTATACCTATTGTATAATAATACCTATTGTAATTGCAAAATGAAAAATTAATTCATCATCGTCAACAATGAGATATAAAATTAACACTACAATTAGCAACGTTATATCCTTTAGATTTAAATATACTGTACAAGTACTATAGAAAAAGAGAAATCAAGAAGTGGAAAAGATGATTGTTTCGGTGATTTAAATTTTCCGAGATCGACGTAGAGTACTTATATTATATTATTTTGACTAAAATATTTACTCTCTGATTCTTTTATCAATTTGGGTAATTTTTTTGAAAAAAAGAAATCTGGTATTAATCACCTTGGTAGTTTTAGTCTTAATTATCAACAAAAGTAGGATAGATTTATTGAATCGATGAAAAACCACAGAACAAGTATAGACGTTGTTTGTTGAGGCTGGGAGTTCTTTCAGAATTTCTTATCACTATCGAAAGCTTTGCATTATGAGAGTATTCCTGAATAAACGTCGCGGTACAATGAGTCGTATAACGGAGAGAACAAAGCATTTCAATGGTCTTTGAAGAATATTAATAACAGACTCTTTCTCCATAATAAATGTGGCTCGTCTGAAGTCCACGAAACATAAACGTTAAAAGCACGATGCAATTTTTTCTTACAATCGTCCTTTATTACTCCTTGATTTCACAATTTTCAGACAAAATGTTATAATACAAAAATTACTCTAAATAATACCATAATTTTTAATATTTTTTCATTCTACTGTAATGAAAAGTATTAACATCGATAAATTGTAAAAATAGGAGGTCAAATAGGCATTATTTCTATAGAAACTTTTCGCAAGATGATTTTCATGTGTTGAAATATATGTGAAAGGATTTGGCATGCATCTCGACGAAAAATTTTGATCTTAATCGTTTGAGTTTGCGTACTGCATGGCGCTAGACATCGTGGCGCCATTGGCTCGTACAACATACAATACATTTCTCCTTCTGCCCGAGGCCACGAGTAATAAATTTTGTTTTTACGTTATGCATTACGTTCTTTTCCTCCTGCGTGAGAAAAAAAACTCCATGTAAACATTCCATATCGGAAAATGTGTCACTGCGAACACTCCATCCTCACGTTGTCCATAATTCATATACTTTTCCATTTTATTTCTATTTTAAAACATTTTATCTACATTTGCATATGCTCTTTCTAAATGTAAAATATTTACAAAAATATCTTGCCACGTTGTAACATAAAAATTCCACAATCTATACGATCGTTTAGAAAATAGAATTCCGTAAAAGAAGATAAGTTTTATCTATTTACTCGTTGTTATCTTAAATTTCAAAATTAAAAACAGTCGCGAAAGATGAGCAATTTCATTACATATCCATGTACTTTAAACGTTTTGAAATAAATTGAATGTCAACTACTTTATCATATCCTTCCAAGAAATCTCAACGACGCGTCATCCGCGTGATTCCCTAAAAACCATGTCAAACAAAAAATTCCCATTCTTTCACGCCAAGGGACAATCTTTCAATTCATCTAATATCCATCAATCACGATTTCTCTACATTTTCTCTAAAAATATCGCAAGGACGCCTCATCCGTCCTTGCGTCACAACGCGTATCTCCTTCAACCGAATCTCCGCGTCTCCATGCACCCCCTGCAACCCTCCCGCACAGACATACCCCTAGTTACTCTACTCCTTAAAAGATATCTCTAGCAAAACCGTTGAAAATCTAACATTATACTTACTTTTTCTAACGCGGATAAAATAATTCTTCCAATAGGGGTTGCAGCCCTTCGTTCGCCTCTTCTTACGACCTACGAAATTCTCGAGAGTCGCGTCTCTTTCCTCGCATTCCACGAGATCCACCGAAAAGCGAAACTCACTCCACCTTCTCTTAATCCCACGGAATTTTTCTTAATCTGTTCTAAGATCCGTCGAATCACGTCTCGTACGAATTCGCGACTTTCAATAAGGGGGTTGAAATATCTCCTGGCGTCAGCGGGAGAAAGGGAAATGGTTTTGATGCACGCGCGAACAACGGGAGGAGACTGGAGAAACGGTGTCGGCGTTCGATCTCCCTCTCTTTCGTTCTCTCTTCGTTTCCCGTGGCTATTTCACCCTCCACGAGGGTTGCGGTGCATGCGCATTGAAAGGCAGACGGGGTTGCTGACGCCACTTCGACCGGGCGAATGAGACTACGTTTTCTGGGAAAGTCGATGGGTTTTTCTTTTTACATGAATTTCCGATGAACATGGAATACAAGATTTGTTGATGGGTCGTGAAAAATGTGTGATGGTTCTTGGAATTATATGGAAGATTGTTATAACTTTATTTGGAGTATTATTATTGTTAGGTAGGGGGTAGAAATTTGTGGAATATCGATACTCGATACAGGTGGAATCGAGATATCGAGGGTGCTCTGTGTTGATAGAGAGAGTTGATGTTTGATCTACGGCGGCTAAATCTGGTAGGTTTAAATATTAAATAATCTGGTAGGTTAAAAGATGTAATTAGTTAAGTAATTTGTATATTATAAGATATATGTGATATATTTACCGTACTACTTGTCTATCAATTTTAGAAGGATTTTTAAAAAGGTAGATCTGTAGATCTTAAAAAAAGAGGGTTTTAAGCTGAGGTCATTTGAGGGATACAAAATTGCTAGGTAATCTAACGTTTCGTCATAGTTTTGCAATAAGCCGATGACCGAGGTAGGTATTCGCACTGTCTCGCCACGTAATCGCAATGCCACGCAAATATTTACGGCGTTACTCATAAGTCTCCTGGGAGATAATACGATACGTTTGGGAAGGGCACTAAATTAAAATATGATACATCATAGTACATACACTAAGCTAATACATAAACATTGTACTGTATACGCTATTTGCAAACTTAATGTCGGTGCTGTAAATGGGTCAAAAATATTATACAATTTATTGATAATGTTTAAAATGAAATAGGAGAAATTTCAACAATTTGTAAATGGTACGTAGAGCCGGACTCTGCAAAGTAGTAGATGCCTTTTACTGACGGCCAGTAGTAGAGGCCGCCGTACGTAAACTTGCACGTGGCGTCATCTTCTATTTTGTTCACAATTTACTTTTACTGTGATACAAAATTAAGTTATAGAGAGGATAGATAAACAGTTGGAGAATATCAACGTCGAGAAGGAAGGCGTCTATTGTCCGTCTGTAACAAAGGCAGGCTCGGTCGTTTGACCTTAACCGATCACAACACTGACGTATCGACAGTGTAACGTTCGTCGAAGGGATTACGAACTCCGTGTAAAGTGTACAAAATAGATAACGGAGAGTAAAATGCTTATAGAGGAGAATTAATAATGTTTAAAATGAAATTTACTACTAGCATCTTCCTTTTGTTGTAGGAAGTATTTTATATGTAGCGAATAAATTGTGATATTTATAGTAAACATCACTTTTTTATTGTAAAACTAAATTCTTCTATTTAACTAGGAGATACACAACGAAGAAATTAATCTGTGTAGCTAAAGAATTAATTAAAATTGATGGTTATCACTTTAAAGTGAAAGTAGTTAAAGTAAATTTTATGTGTAGGAAATAAATTGTGTTGTTTATGGTACTTTTACAAAGAAAAAACTAAATGTTTGTATTTAACTAACAATAAGAGCGAAACTTCCGCTAATTCTGTTCTATTGAGATATTAGTTTCATTAAGTTATACATTTTCATCTTTATTATTAATTTAGTAATGATAACAATTAATTGATATTAATTGTATCGTTTAACTGAATTTTGTTCTATTAAAATACAGATTTAATTCATTTATAATTTATTACTATTAAGAAACGAATCTGTATTTCTAACAACTTATAATTGGCATTTAATTAAGTTAGAATTTATTTCTGTTAACCCATTCTACCACTAATAAAATAACATAACTTGTTAGTTGACCGGCGATTCGCCGCCTTCGTGTGTCAATGGGTTAAGAAATAATCTGGATGGCTCATTTACTTAATTAATTAGTTACACAGATTCATTTCTTAATAGAAAGAAATTCTTAATTTAATTAAATCCCAATTATAAGTTTCTCAAATATTACAAAATTAATCTATATAACAAATTCGTTTAAGTAGATAGAAATACAGATTCGTTTCTTAATAGGGATTTATAAATGAACTAAATTTACATCTTAATACAACAGAACTAAATTAATTGCTATCATGTTAAACGTAATAAATAATGGAAATGTAAACGTGTCTATAAACTATTATATTCAAAACTATGTACCTTATTTATCCTGTCATCATGCAGTGAAGTGGATGAGATGAGCGTCAGCAACTACTTTCAGCTTGACTTAACATGATGTAGAAGAAGTACAGTTGAAAAACACAGATTCACACATGTATTTAAAAATTAAAAAAAAAGTCACTCCAAATTAATTTAATTTAATTTAATTTAATATAATTTATTATAAAAAAAGGAAGTTAATAGTTCTCAAGTTTTATTATAGAAATCCCGAAGTATAATTACACTTACGATCGTTACGGACGTTTAAAGCTTCATATATTGTTATATACTTATTATTTGTTACTTTAATATAATAATATTAAATTAGAATTGCACAGATCTCAACAGGTAAACCCGAAAACGCGGTTTGTCAGGCGCACATGTCACACGATGCTGACACTAGAGCGGCAGAGGCGTAACTGGCGCGCAGCGCGAGCCAGAGTAGTGGGGAATAGGAGTGGGGATAAGAGGCATGCGCAGAGCCCAGTCCGTCAATGGAAGGTGAAACGCGCTCTTCATTCTATATTAAGTTGTTTTAATGTTCGAATTACGTGACTTTTAATAATTATTATGAAATTTTCTTATTATCTGGATTATGCTGGAATATGTCCTTACATAAAACAAGATAATATCGTATTTTTTATGCTTCGTTCTTTCAAATCTAGGATGTGAAAAAATTTAGACTTTAAAAAGTGAAGTACGTGCTAAAAGTTTCATGTTAGTGTAATTTATTAATACGAGATTTTGTTAAACATTGTTCAATGTAATTGACACAATGAAAATTATCGATGATATTCTATTCTTTGATTTTTCAAACATGTTATAGATTACTGTACTTTGTTCTTTCTTGTAATATGACAAAGTGAAATATTTATTTTACTACATTTTTTTAAAAATAAAATAAATACTTTCTGGATAAATATCAACGACGAATTATAAATTTGACTTAAGACTAAAATAATTCTGCCTGTACAGTTTATAAAATCGAATAAACCATTTTGTCACTAAAAACCAAATAATGAATTTTCATTAGAAATATCGGATAATGCGATTCGTGTAACCGCAGATAATACTATTGTTCTTTCCCACCAAGAAGGTTTCATTGCTTCACAGGTTGCATTGGATCGTCTGCACAGTGACGTTCCTTATCTACTGTAGCCCAAACTGCACTGTTTTATCGGTGCTGTTCAGCACTGCTTTATCGGACGTGTACAAGCAGTACCGTCAGTAGAACAGTGATAAGCATTATCAGACCTACAAACCCGAGGAACGTGCTCTACGAACTTCCTACCATTGTCGACTTTCAATTACGCGTATACCTTTGCAAAGAAAGAACGAACAAAGGCGATTCAACAGAGATTTCTCAAATCTAACGGTACCAGATATTCGTGAATTTTGCTCGAAATCATTTACATTTGTTATTTTGTATATTCATATTATTATGTCATTTTCAAAATACACGATTCAAATATTACATAAATCATTGCATTTTATGTTAAAGAAAATTAACAAATTTCGCAGCCCTTTCGTTGCGTGATTAATTACGAATCATGATGTACAATCATTATACGTAATTAATTACGCATCCAGGTCCCACCACGTGGAGGCGGCTGCGAGTGAGGACCCATAAAGCCAAAGCAAAATGATACCTCTAGATTCTTCCCATATACTTTTCCTTATTTTTGGATTTTAATTTACTAAAAATCTCCCAGTGATAACAATTTTAACATTACAACTACTGAGAACTAATTCGGTATATTTAAAGATACTAGATAAACACTTGAAAAGAAAATGAATTCAATACAAGAAATATTGACCACCTTGGAAAATCTAGTGTTAAATCAAATTTCCAATTTTCAAATCTAAGCTTTTATCTCCTCGTTTACCACCACATCTTTCAAGAAGCTTAAAACAAATCCCACTGATTCACGCAATACTCCTTATCCCTCTATACTCAATACATAATTTCTTGAAAGCCAAAAACCACCCAGCAACAATACCTATATATCATCCCCCCATTGTCACTGATCGACGAAAGTTTTCCCTAAATCAGGACAGCCGGGAAGTGCTATACAATTTCGATCGTAATCTCGAAGAAAGGTATCGGATAGAGAAAGAGAGGATGACGAAAGAAGGAAAAAGAAATCGACGGAAGAAAGGGGCGCGTTAATAAACCCTCAGGTGGCCAGCTCTTTATCTCGCGTTCACATCGTGACTTAAGTGGCGAATTAGGGTCGTGCCCGGTGATCTAGGACGATCGCCATTGCCGCGGTTCATTTTCTAGCAGACGCGCTCGTTAAGCTGGATAAAATCTCTGGGGAATTATGCGACTTTACGGCGATACATGTGCTGCTTGGAAAAGGTCCCGTTTTAAAGGGATTGTTTCGAGCCACCGTGAAATAATGGAGGACATCACCCTCGATTCGTTCTTCAGGGGTAGAGCTAGCGACGCAGAGAGTCGGATGGAAATCCTCCGAAGAAAGAGAATTGTAGAACCTAGAAGTTGAATTTTAGGGGTTAACATTTTTCTATTAGGTAAAAGGGTATTTTTGAATAGAAAGTAGCGAAGTCTGCACCGCTCCCCTGGCCTCTCGCCGAGGGCCACCCTAAAATTGGACACCATCGCCTTTAAAATTAAATATCTCGGTTATTTCTTGGCCGATCGTCATGAAACTTTTTTCTTCGTCTTTCTGAGTCTTTAGGTTTTCAAATTACGTCACTAGAATTGTCCTGCAAAGATGAGTTTTTGTACGGCAGTCCTGAGAAGGAAACAAAGGCCTCTCACGTTTAAACGAGTGAAGATAGAAAGTTGTACATTTAGGCATGTTAAACTACACTCTTTTCCGATTAAAACGACTTAAAAAACAGTCAGCTGCGATCAACAGAAGCCAAGATACGAAAATTCAAAGTGAACCGTGCACCGCTCCCCGTGACCGCCATGACCCCTTACCAAGAACCACCCTAAAATCGGGCACCATCGCCTTTAAAATTAAATATCTCGATTATTTCTTGGCCGATCGTGATGAAACTTTTTTCCTTGTCTTCCTGAGACTCCAGGCTTTCAAACTAAGCCACCAAAATCGTCCTTCAACATTTCCTATTTGTATTTTCAATATTTCCTATTTTTTTCCCATTATTATTCTTTAAAATTGTAAAATAATTACGTTAGTAGAAAATAAATAAATTGAGCCAAGAAACTATAACAATTTAATTTTTTGCACTCTGCAAAATGAGTTTATGAAACAGTGAAAGATACAACGTTGAAAATTTTGATAGAAATTTGCAGAACCAGTGATTTTGATGACCTTTGTAGATCTAGTGTTAATAATCTTTGTAGAGTTTCGTTTAAGTGACAACACTATTATTAATAACGGTAAAAATTCCTACAAATTCATCCGTTCATGATTTTCATTCAACTTCGACGATACAGGGGTACGAACAGCGAAACAAGAAATATTAGCCAAAGGATAAACACAAAACCATGAAAAGCTCGCATCCCGATAAGACGATGGATCGCTCCCTGTAGATGCACAGCCATACAAGCTCGTGCTTTGTTTGTGCAAGTATCCACGTCCTTTCGCCTTGACAAACATAATCACTCTGCGAGATATGAAGCTTCGTAAGCTCCAGCAAGGACATTTGAATGATGTAAATATGACGGTAATTTGAAATACAAGCGCACGCAAGGAATAACAATCACTATGTCCTTATTAAGCCAAGTTCTATGGAGTCAATGAAATGCAGCCATTGACGACGATGGCGGATGTTTGCATTGACTGGTAGAAAGGTTAAAACAAGGGTTGCATCGTAAGAATGGAGGACGTATCGCCTGGAATTTTTATCGACGACATGGGAGACAAGGAATTGCAGTTTTCATGGAAGCTTAACGGGACGAGATACGGATGCAATTAGGGGGAAGAATTTTCCTCGTAATTAGGAGGACTTCATTTCAGTCGTGATATATAATTTGTAAACGGTTGAACAATTAATAACTCGCTCTATAAACGTGACCGCACGTAATGCGCTTTTTGGGCGCATTTTGTGAAGTTAATAGCTACGAAATTTACGAGCAAACTGTTGCTCTATGCACCGAGAGCGGTGTATTGCAAAATGAAGGCATTATGCGCGCTGAGATCCGCATATAAACGTTTAGTGTTAACAGGTGCGAAGGTAAGATGACATGAGAAATGAAGGAATATTGCAATTAGTAGTACTTTATACAAGTATCTTTTCTTTGAAGAAGTTTTTTATAATTGTGCGTTTGCAAGTATCTTTTCTGGAAACTAAATTCACAAAACTGAAATAATATACTTGCGATTATGAGTTGCTACCATCATTTGCATATTAACTGTTCTATTTTACACAATTTACTGATAAAAAATTCATAACGTGAAAATTAATAATATGCAATAATACATTGTGACGAAAAATGACAGCGTTGAAAACCATAATACCAAAAAGAACGTCAATAAAGAAACATTGCAAATACTTTCAAGTAAATGAACACTTTACAGTAGAAAAGTAGATAATTCACAACAGTAGATTTTGACGAAAAGTGGCAGCATCGAAAACTATAACGCCAGGAAAAGCGTGTCTGTAAAATCGAAAAAATAACTAATTTATTCGCACAGCAGATACTCAATTCCTATCAGCGATCAGCGAATTAACCGGGGATTCAATATCCGAAGTAGAATCCCTTAATCCGATTTTCGCCTCGGATCCTCAGCATCGTATCCCCCGAGTCCTCGGCGCCCTTCGTAAAAAAAAAGCGAAACCAGAAAACTCAAGGAGATCCAATCTCCGATTCGGCCCGATTTACAAAGATCCCTCTTGCGAGTCGTCTTCTAAGGGCGATATGCTCAAAGTGGAAAAGGAACACGACAATACAGACACGGAGGAAGGTCTGCAGAGTGAAAGCTGCTCGCACGATCAGCCCCGATCGTTTACAGAGTCGTAATACCTCGTGCATGACATTTTCAACGTGCCACGTTTGCGAATAGCAACCAAAGAAATCGTTAAAATGTCGAGGCAGAGTTTGCCTGCAAATCATAGTTGATACTTCCTTTTTTTCAATGTAAAATTATAACACATGTAGTGTTAATTTGTTTCGGTGTAGAACATTCTTTTTATTTTATGGGATGGATACTTTTGGTGAACAATTTATTTGATTTGTTGTTTTGCATTTTGATTTTATCTATTATGACTAGACTGCGGATTTTTATGCATTTATGACAAATTAAATACGGCTAAAATATACAAAAAGAACATAATATAAAAATATATCTAAAATATCCAAAGTATGGTATTTGTTGTAATATTTATTAAGTGCAATAAATCCCTAGATAGGTTTTCCTGTCTCACCTGCATTTGCGAAACTCGAAATTTGCATAAACATCCGCAGTCTAATTATGACCTTTTAACATTAGATTTACCGAGTGGGGCATTTTTACCCGTTCCGAACTGCGTGAGGGAAATTATACAAGTCGCTGACATTTTTTTCTGTTACTTGTACCAAGTTTTATCCCTTCAAAGAGACGAGTATATGTCGAAATTCATTTTCTTTCGAACCTTTTAATTAAGAAGTTCTTTACGTAGCTTAAATACCTATTGACCTGTGTCGCAAGAGATATTTATACAAAAAATTCTGATAAATCTACTGTCACTGTCTTGTCCTACGATTGACCCATAGAATTAATTCCTCAAATAAAAATTTCTCTTTGACTTCCGAAAGCAATTCAATTTAACAGCTTTCGGAAAACTTCAAAACTTCCTACTCCATTTTCCACAAGTGTCACACGTTGCTGGAGGTTAAAGGGTTAATAGAATCTACAGATGTACATTAGTTCTGAAGTACCCAGATTAATACACAGTGAATTACAATTTAAGTAAAATCTCCTAGAACCATCGTACATTTGAATTCGCCCTCCGTAATTGGAACCCCAACGCTTTAATTCTCCATCCACCATAGTCCAAACTTCATATGCCAATTAAAAGAATCGTACCAATAACACAAAATAAAAGCTCACACAAAATGTACCTCATTCTTAACACCTCCAGATCAATCCAAAATCCTTCCAAAACCACTTTTCATCCCTAAGAAATTCCGCCAAACCAACAACCCCTAATGGTACTGAAACGAAGACGATCCAAGTGGCACGAGCGATAGAAAGGAGAGGGAAAGTGACACTGAAAAAATTGCCTTAATTATGGGATGCAATTAAAAGCTGATAATGGCCCGTGGCTCGCGCGAGTGCGCGACGAGGAGGAAAAAGGGGAAGCACACACACGCCAGGCAGGAGCGTAAACAAGGAGAATGCATCGTGGGGGTTCGTAGTCGACGAAGGGGATGAAAAGCGAAAAGGGAAGGGAAACGCGATCATGCGCTCTCGGAACCCCGCCCTGTCGCTTTCGGAACGAAAGCTTGTCCCGTCGAGGACTCTCGGCGGAGGTTGGACGAGTAGTCACGCTTTAACTCGCGATCCGCGAGGCGGATGCTAACGGAACGCGAGTCCTCGCAGGTGTAGGTGTCTCGATGTAACAAGGATCAAGTAAACGTCGTTCCAAATCTCGCCTGCACTCTGTGCACGTTCGAGTCGTGAAAGATCTTTTCGGGAAGACCTTTCCAAAGGAACAAGCCAGGAGGCTTTTCCAGAGAAGATCCAAGGGAGAGATTTTTCAAGGAGACATCTCTCGAAGGGATACGGGTGCAGGTGTAGGTGTAGGTGTTCGCGAGAAGGTCGTTCGTTCGTTTTGTGTTTCGTTGTCGCGCGATCGAAGCAAGTTTCAAAGAGGTATACGTGTTCTTCGATGTGTATCATAGATCGGACGACAGGTGGATCGAAGATTTTACGATCTTACGTTCGATCGTAGGATGTTGAAGCGATCGAGCATGAAGAGAAGCGCGAACACAGTCTACGTGATCGAATAGAGTGAGATTAGCAACAGAGTAAACGGATACAACCAGTTGCGGATGCAGTTGCTGTCGGCTGATCATCGCGGGACGTTTTCTCTTCCCATTGATCATTCGCGTCGGAGAGGAATCCGAGAGGAGAAACAATCAAGATATAATCATTGAATCGGAATATTCTTAAGATTTGTAATTTCATAGAAGCAAAAGGAGGCGTGTCCGTCTATCTTTCGTTGATATTAAGCGCGATTTGCGAGCGATTTGGTCCAAATTGGAGAATAAAATTGTGAAAGGAATCATCGAGTTGCTTCTACGTTAAAAGAAGAGACAAAGAACAGTCGGATCAATCTCCGACGTGTGACACGAGCGCGACGTTATCCTTCGTCCTCGTTCTGGACGCGCCTCCTGTTGATTATAAGCGCCGATGGGAAAGACGGTGGATCGATTATCGGCCTCGTTAACGAAGAAGATCCTCTATCCTCGGCGATTATGACTGTCTCGTGTTCGTCGGTATTATAAGACGAACAGGTAGAAGCGAAAGAGGATTATCGGTTACTGGGAAATTCGTTGAATTTGGAGAATGACGATCGCAAAAACGATCGAGTTAATAGCGTGGTTGGATTATCCCCTTTCGCTCCGTACAAAACGGCCATCTCCATGGTGAAACTAATGAATCGTGGAACACGAATGGAATCGATTTGTTAACGATTCTCTCGCGTTGCCATTGAAATTCGTTGGAGATCTCTCTTAATGGTGCGGCGATTCGAGGCGGAAAGGTTTTCGTGAGCGTGGTAGCAAGATAACGACCTTGAAAGTTTACCACGCGGACCCGGAGGATTGACTCGAACATCGGCGAGATGCTCTATGCCCGACAGCGTGACTACAGCTAAAAGGTCGTGATCGATCGACTTACTTCGATGGCCTAAAAGAACTTTAAACGCGCAAGGTCGTTATGCATAGCGATAAAGTAGGGCTGGCCTAAAGTGCAGACGAGTCGAACGACAACGTTGAAAGTAGAATAGACCTATTTCCTGAGGATAAACTCCGCGGCCTATCTGAGCCATCTTACTCGAGGAGGTAGGAGCAGGAGGTGGGTGAAGCTTTCAGGAGTTTCTAAGCTGGAAAGTCAATCTTCCATACCATTGGGATAATGCGATAGGGAATTTCGTTGATTTCATTTACGCAATGACACGTCAAGGACAACCGAAGAAGAGATACCCTCGTGAAATGCCGCGAGACAATTGTACGATCGACCTTGAATTTTTACAAGGACACGAGAATTTTAACCAACGATAACGAAACGACGGTTTTATCTCTTGTCCAAAGTTTTTCTTACAATTTCGAATATCAATTGAAAATTCTACGGTCTAAAGTCGCAGGATGAGATCTTCTTGAAATGTTGCGAAACTGGTACTAAAAGAAGATCATTACCAACGAATATATTTATACGGTCCTAAGTAAAGTGATCTTTAAACGGTCCTACTCGACGAGATCGTCTCCAGACGTGCTCCTTGATTCGAGTCATCGAAAGTAAGGAAAGAAGTATCATCGACGGGCACGAGTTCTCTTGATAATCTCGAGTTTGATTATAAAGATCGTTCGAGGTCGCTAAATGAGAGGCAACGCGGTGAGAGTAGATCAAGCATCGAAGAAAGCAACTCGGTGCACTCGAAAGCTCGATAGTTGACCTTAGGGGCCGCTCTAAGGTCTTGCCCCGGAGAGCGAGCGCTAGAAGCACGCCAGCACTCGATGAATCCTCGTGGAGGCAGGTCTCTTCGAGTATTCTCGATCGTTTGCTTCGAAAGCTCGAAGAAGCTTCGGTCAGCGCCTCTTTGAGTGGCATTGGGTGATGCGCGGGAGCAGCTCCGAGCTCCTGCTCGAGGCGAGCTGCGTCCAGTGTCAAACCGATCATCATCACAGCCAACATCGCCATCAGCACCACCATCTAGAGGACGAGAAGCAGGAATTAAAGGAGCGAGAGCTACGTCGTCGCAAACTGTTGGAGCTCGGGTTCGGCGCTTCGCGGCGCCGACCGCCACGGCGAACCTGCCGTCAGCGGTTCAACTTTTACGCCACTTCCGCCCTGGCCTTCGTCGCTACATCCGGCGGCGCGGCACTTCTCTTCCTGGTGCCGCTATACGTCGATCCGGCAATCAGCACTCTGGCGGCCGATTTCTCACCGGAACCGGTTATTTGCACGACTTCCAGGCGAGAAGAAATAGCTGGTCTCTTCAATTGCACATGGAGTTCCTGCAGGGAAGGATGCACCAGTGACGTTTATAGGTGTACGCATATATACGTCACTTATACACCCTGGAGCAATGATAGTCTGAAGAACGATACTATAGGTAGAGGAAATTCGACGATCGACTCTACCAGTGTCGTGACCACCTCGACTACTTCCGGTAAGACTTTTGCATCTTATACTTTGTCGAGACTTTAATTATTGAGGTCTATATCGTTCCGAGTCGAAATATTGAAACTATTTTCATGGTACTTACTCCTATTTGAACCTAATATAATACTTTTCAATGCTAAAACTCGTAATTTAAACCTGTAACTCCTTATTAGTAAAATGATACTAATATTTAGCTATCACAAAAACCTTTATACCCTGAATTGGATCTGTTACTCATCCTGGGTTAAATAATAATTTTTGTATTCAATATATATTTAATATCTCCTTCCAACATCTGAGACAAAGGGCACCTAGGCCCACTTCGAACAACAAATATACTAGGTCTTCTTCAAATAAATTTTACGACTGAAGAGGGTAACATACAGTTACCGAAACGTCTCGCAAAATTTGAACAAGAAGTATATTAGTTAAACTCCGGTCGACAAACAGCCGTCTTTCATTACGAAGAAAAATACATAACTTGTCACATTTGACGTCACCGACCGAACAAAAACAACCTTCATCTTATAATAATATATTTAATATCGCGTAAAGAACTTTAATTTTTTTTAATAATTAATTAATAAGGAATGTATACATACATAAATGTAACTAGTGGATAAATACTTCAAAAACAGTCATTTTAAGAATGATAATAACATTAACACGTTGACTGCCGTGGGGGTCACCGGTGACCGGCGCTATTGAATTCAATGAAATTTCATATGACTTGGAAATTGTAATATTTCCATATTTTCTAACACATTCAATATTTAAATATTAGATTTCTGCAGATAAAACCCTGCTGAACATATGTCTATTTGTGTCTTTAAAGTTTCTGCTTTACAAAGAGGGGATTTTAATAGGAAAAGTATCAGTTCAGTAGAAATGATAAAACAAGTGAAATATCAGCGGCATTCAACGTGTTAATAACTAGATAGGATGTAAATCCTCAACGGAGGTTGATATTGACGTCCTATTTTGCGTCTTAAGATGTCATAAAGGGAAATTTGTGCCACTTTTAGGCGCTAAATAGGATATTATTTTACATTAAATTTAGATTGTACTTCTATTTTTGTACTTCTAATTCCTAAAAGTTGGGTAGTAAAAGGTTCAAATGAGCTTCAATATTTCGACTCGGGTTGCTCATAGCTTTAACGTCACCTGGTTGTTTATTTTATCGTATTCAGTCAAAAAATTGTAAAAATTATCCCACGATATTTGAATTCTTGGATCTTCTTACAATTACAATTTCTTTGTCTTCTCCTCGACACCTCCGATCCGAAAACAGTGGACAGTTCTCTCTCTTTATTTCCGGCGGAAAGCATCGCGAACGTTAGATCTCGCGAGTGCAAACATTCCCTGTATCGAGACCTACTTTGAAAACTCGTTATTCAGTATCAAGCGAAACTAAAATGTTTGCCAAAGCGCGGAAACAAAGGGATCTAGCGTCCAATGTGATCCGGTCGGAGGTAACGATCAAATTCCACGTCCCGTGTGTTCCACTGAGAACGATATCCACAAAACTTCGTTTCGCCAGTGCCGAGTCCAGGTGATGTCGAGGCTGTGCTCCTGGTGAACATCAAAGGCTGCGGGTATCCACCGATCGTCGACTGCGAGAACTTCACCCGCGAATTGGGCTACGAGGGCGCGAGGTTCCCCTGCTACTACAGCCGCGTTAACGGCAGTATAGTGATGGCGAACTATAATCGCGAGGCACAGGTCACAACCATAATACACTTCTTCGCGGCTCCGTTCGTAGTGACACTAGCAACCAGCGTGGCTCTGTGTGTGATGCACTGTGACTGCAGATGCAGCCCTCCACCGCGACATCCCCCACGTGGAATGAGAAGAGGCAGGGGCAATGATCTCAGGTAACGTTGCTCGACATTCCACTATGCTTTCTTTAGACGACTTTACGCCGATTTTACACGGCAAAAGTTTCAAAGGTTCTTCCAAAGTGTATGGAGAACTTTATAACTACACCTTACAGACAGGGGTTACTGGGGGGGTTTTTTGTCGACTGAACTGTCATCGTCGCGTTGAAAGATATTTTAGGTTTAACTGTTCTTATTATGGGTGGTGTAACTTTGATCCTTTGGTTTTTGAATGGTACGAACTGTTGGGAAAGTTTTGGAATTTTTTTTAAGAGACATTTGTTGAGGGGATATTTGGATGGGGTGTGTAAACGTTATTGGATTCTAGGATCGAAAGTTTGCTATGGAAGTAAAGGTTCGTGTGGTAGAGAACCGCGGAGGATTAATATTCTTAATTTTCTTGATAATCTTCGGGGTTGATTTGACAAATTTAACACAGAGGGGTTGCGGCTGATGTCTGGATAAATTGTATAAATATTGTTGGATTATAGAATCGAAATCTTGCTGTAGGAGTAAGGTACGTTAGGTATAGAAACACGGAGGATTAAGAATCTTCATAGTTTCGAAGATCTTCGGGGTTGACTCGACAAATTTAATATGCAGGGGTAGCGGCTAATGTCTTGATAAAATTTAAAAGCATTAATGAATTATAAGATTGAAAATTAACTATAGAAATAACCTATGTTAGGTGCAGTACGATTAAGAATCTTCATAAATTCGAAAATCTTTCTGGTTGTCCTGGCAAACTAAAAAATCATCCCTGTCTTTAGATCTTCTATTCGATCCTCGGTATTAATATTTTAAAGTTTAAGAATCAGTACATACAAAATTAATAAAACTGTGTCTCATTCTACTTCAACACAGAACCATAAAAATTAAAAACAACATTTCTCGTAACTCCAAGTTCCTCCAACAGCAATCTTTGTCTCCACTTCCTTTCAAAGTATGGCTGCATCCATACAATATTTCACATCTAAAAGTCAATAAGATTCGCCATAGAATCATGAAAAATTTCTCCTAAAATCGTCCAGTCCGTATAAAGTGCACTTGGCGCTTGCCGTGCTAACATCGCAAAATGACGGACTACGATGGAACACAGGATTCGCGAACATAGTCGTCTCGAGACGATATTCCCATTTTAAATGCTACGATCGTTCGTGGTACGCCCCCGTGGGGCTCATCGCTGCTTTCTGCTTGTTATTTTTCTGCCCCGGACCGTTTATCATCTTTATGGGGGCTGCTGGAACTGTCGTGGCGGTATTAGGAGGTACAGTAGGGTGGGCAATCCCGGGGAAAGGGAGTTTCGTACGAGGAATGGCAACCTGGCTTGTCATACATCAAGGCTGGATTAAGCGACGAGACCGACGGTGTGTTCTCTCGTCTTTTCTCTCTTTCTCCCTCTCGTTTGCACGATTTCTCGTATCTCGAGTCATGGAGATTCTTCCGTATAATATTTCGGCTGCATGGGACTTCATGTCTTGGTTTCTTCATTGAGTTGATTTCCTACAGTGGCAGATCATTTTCACTGTGACGTTGAATCGTGAAAAATCTGATGTTAAAATTCTCTTCGGAGAGTTCAGGATGCGGAGGATGTTTCGAAATAGAGTCGTTGGAGTTTGAAACTGTTTGTATTCAGTTGCAGTACCGTTTCGAGCAATTGCGTTGCCTTTTTATGTTCTTGGTCCGCCTCATACGGAATCGATGATGAAGGTTTTATTGTTGACTGTAACGTTATCCCATTGGAACAGATTTAATTACAAATTTACAATCAGTTTTGAGATTCTAGCGAGAAAGTATTTTGTGTGGATTAATAAACGGGATATTCGAAAATACAAGATCAGGATGCGGAGGATGTTTGGAAATAGAGTCGTTGGAGTTTGAAACTGTTTGTATTCAGTTGCAGTACCGTTTGGAGCAATTGCGTTGCCTTTTTATGTTCATGGTCCGCCTCATACTGAATCGATGATGAAGATTTTATTGTTGACTGTAACTTTATCCCATTGGAACAGATTTAATTACAAATTTACATTCAGTTTTGAGATTCTAGCGAGAAAGTATTTTTTGTGGATTAATAAACGAGAAATTCGAAAAGACAAGATCAGAGTGTCGAGGATGTTTCGAAATAGAGTCGTTGAAGTTTGGAACTGTTTGTATTCAGTTGCAGTACCGTTTGGAGCAATTGTGTTGCCTTTTTATGTTCTTGGTCCGCCTCATACGGAATCGATGATGAAGATTTTATTGTTGACTGTAACGTTATCCCATTGGAACAGATTTAATTACAAATTTACATTCAGTTTTGAGATTCTAGCGAGAAAGTATTTTTTGTGGATTAATAAACGAGAAATACGAAAAGACAAGATGAGGGTGTGGAGGGTTTTTCGGAATGGAGTCACTGAAGTTTGAAACTGTGTATATTTAGTTGGAGTACCGTTTGGAGCATTTGCATTGCCTTTTAACGTTGATACTGTACAAAGTTGCGTAAAAATCACATTAATACTCCTTTTTTATTTTCTTGGGTTACCTCATACTGAAGCGATGATGTAGGTTTCATTCTTGATTATAACTTTATATCATTGGAACAGATTTAATTATAAATTTACTTTTAACATTCCAGCGAGAAAGTCTCTTTTTTCGTGGATTATTAAACGGCAAATTCTCTTCGTACAGACAGGGTTAGGATGCAGGGGATGTTTAGGAACTAAGTTGTTGAAGTGTTTGAAACTGTTTGTATTTAGTCGCACAGCCGTTTGGAGCAATTCCCTTACCGTTTAACGTTTACAATGTATAAAGTATTGTGAATAATTGCATTAATACTCCATTTTCATTTTATTTGAACATCTTACATTAAATTGATGTTTGTTGGTTCCATTTTTGATTATAACTTTTTCTCACTGGAACAGATTTAGATACTTTTACATCTGGTTTTAAGATTCTAGTGGAAAAGTCTTTTTTTTTCCTAGATCATTAAACGGGAGGCAGAAATGAGAGAAGTTTTAGTAGTTTGTACGCTCTCGGTCTATTATTTGTGTTTGGCTAGCCAAGTAATCGAAACCTCAGCAGGCTTCAAACGAACCGACGTAGACTAAGCCGCGCCAGGTGAACATTTACGAACGTTTAACATGAGAACGATGAGGTGTAGAGCAACCGAAAAGGGGTAGAAAACAGTCTCGAACTTTTAATTGGAACGCCGCTCCAAAGAGTCCCGCAATTTTACGCCAACACGTAGAAAAACAAGGAGTTTCACGAATTCATTTAATGCTACAATTGTGCCTTCGAGACTTCACGAAAACGCGGAATTGAAAGTTTCAAGCGTGTATGATATCGTCTCTCGATTTGTTTCCTTTGAGACAACACGAAAAATATTATTCAAAGCCATCTCCGCAGATTTGTTTCAGTATTTTCAATTCCTTTTTCATTTACATGAACTTTAATGTACGTTGGACTATGTAAATACATTATCTCGATGTATATTCTATAGTTCAATGATTTCCAACTGGAATACAATTACCTTTTATATATTTCTGAAAATCCATGCATGGCGAAGTGCTTAACATCGTACGATTATGTTTTATTACAAATTTTTTTGACTTTAAATTCTACTTGAAAAAAGTTAATCAAAGATTCGATAATGTCGGAGGTGAGAGTTGCTCGTGTTACAATTTCCAGCACCGAAAATGAACTCATAAGTGAACTTTTAATTGGCACTGCGAAGTGTCGTTTTAGGTAAACTCAATTACCCTAGGAAACCTCGAGGTTGTTTATTTATAATTACAAATTTTCGCCGTGCAAATGCACCGTTTCTCAAATGTCTACAAGTGTACGTAGAAGTTAAGGTGAATGTTGCAAGAGATTTGAACAAGTTCATTAACATTATCCCAATAATAAGCTTGATTCGAGTACGAACTGATACAGTAAAATGAAGTGATGTTTAAAAGTAATAAAAGTTATTGATTAATAGTGTCACCACAAAGTTAAAAAAGAATCGTCAGTTTTTCAGTGAACGACATTTAAAGATTTCCCGTCCAGAAGTTATTGGATTTCGATGCATAGAAAAAAAAGAGACTGAATATCGACGAAATTTACATGCCAATGTAACGTTATTTCCGATCGATAACAATGGAAATTAAACTTGCCGTTGCTCTCTCTTTCTCTCTCTTCTTATTCGAGAATTCTGTAAATTCTGTCGCTACCGGACCATTTCAAAAGGGCACGTATGCAAATGCGTCAGATTTACTGCAACAGGGCGCACACGATGGATGACAATCATTCGATTTTCCATTTAACGATGCACAATAAATCTGCAAGTTTTGTAACGTACATTCGCGGGTGTAATTTTCACGCGTGCAATAAGAAGACAGAACTACCGATCAGCTCGTTACTATCGATGAGATTCCAACGTGCAACTGATCGATCAAACGATCCCAATAAATGTTGAATTATACTAAAACTAAAACTACATTTTAATTTAAATAATTAGAAGGAAAATTCACTCTTGATAGAATACATTAACACATTCAACCCTACCGATATTTCGTTAGCTATACAATTTCTATCAAATTGCAACTTGTGCTATGAAATAAAGCAGAAACCGTAAAGACACAAATAGATGGATAATCAGGCCTTTACTTTTGCAATACTAACATTTAAATTTGGGATGTATTACAAAATTTGTAAATATTATAGTTTTAACATCATATAAAATCACATTGAAGTTAAACTCGCCGGTCACCGGTGACCCCCTTATATTCAAAGTGTAAAAAAAATCTAAACATCGTCACATCTAAAAACTTCTCAGTCCTTAATTCCTCGGTTCAAAAATTTCCATAAATTTTTCTCTCCATCAAAGGGTAAAGATTCTAATTAAAACACGGTCCAAATGGTTTAAATAATTTTAAGTCCACCTAAGACTGTACATTCTAAATGAAATAGCTACACCAACCAATGCTAAAAAATTGAAAAATGAAATTTATCCAAAAGCTAAACTTCCTCTGTGGAAAGATCAGAGACAGACAAATTTAAAAACAAAAAATAACGAAATATAAAAATCCCTCTACTTTCTATTATAAAATATCGAGTCTTTTCCAAGACTCCGTTATATATTGCCGTCTACTGTATCCACCTCGCGAAATTGCAACTTCGATCAAACTGAATCGGTTCACGGGGTGCCTTCGAGGCCGCGCAATTTACACAAGGAAACTCCGCTGCACGAGCGGATCCTTAACACGGACGTGAGGTTAAAACGCAACGAGGGCCACCGTTGCTTGATACGAGCATCATGGAAACGGTTATCTGGCCCACCATTAGCTACGATTGCAGTTTAATTACTTTTGACGTACGTCTACCTCGACGAGCCACTCCGGCTCTCTTCGTCTTCGTCACGGTGAGATAGCGCCGATTTCACGATGAGAAACTATAGGCTTACAGGAAGAACGTAGAGTGTGTAAAAGAAAAAGATGGATAAAGATTGGAAATTGAACGAATGAAGCTTCTTCGATAACGAGTTTTTTTCTTTGAGCGCATCTATGTGAGGAGAAAAGTCAAAGAGTTAATACTAGGGAAGTAGATGCACTTAAATAATAATGTTGAGGGTAAATGAAATATTTTAAGGATAAACTTACAAAGCCGGTTAAAATGATTAGTACTTAATTTTTTCTAAAAATTTCTTAAATTGATGGTAGAGTCATGAAGTAAATGTTCCACTTCTATCTTATAAAACTTAAATTAATTAATCAATTATATTTTCAGCTCCTTATCTTTTTTCCACTTTTTTATCATAGTTAAATTTTAGTTATATTATTTAGTATAGTATAGCTAAATTTTAGTAGATACAACAACAGAAGTTTTAGTGTCAAGTGGCTTTGTAAAGTCTATCTTTTGGTGAAGCACAGTAGGACCTCGTGAAACGTGGAAAATATGTTCCAAGTTGGTTTCATTTTCATAGTTGTCTTCCAAATGTTCCTTAACTCTAGAATACAGATGTGGAACAATATTGCAATTTTATTTAAAATTCGTCCGACAAGTTTTTAATGTCATTTTTCATACCGTAATATCATTAGCCACCATTCACACTATTTTAAATATCATTATAGACAAATACCGCGTTGTACAGGATTCTACTGTATATCTACAAGATTATATAGCATTTTAATGATATGCTATCTCTTAAGATGAAGTGTACTTAACACTAGAACTACCAAACCAGTCAAAATGACTGGTACACAATTTTTTCCAAAAATTCTCCAAGTTTACATAAGAGTCATAGAATAAATATTCTACGTCTATACCAATAAATGTAAATCACCCAATCGATCAAATTTTCCGCCGCTTGATTCCACCTTTTTCAAAGTACTTATTTAATTTATTAAAATATGATAGATTTGAGGCTGCTAGTTCTAGTGTTAAGAAATCTTGGATTTTTCTTATCCTCTCTTTTCCAAGCTTTCTTCCGTTAACGCCATTTTTTATTCCGTTAGTAAAATATTGTAGGAGGTACTTTGAGTCTTACTGCTCATTGATTTATCAACGTATTTCCCTGTTTATTTCCGTAGTAGCTAAATTTTCTCGGTTTGCCAAATACAGTACTCCACAAATCATTCGTCGAAGAGACTTAGCACTTCCATGCTAGCTACCTTCTTCGGCCAATTTGTCAAGGTAGCACGAGTAATTACACACGAGCAAACCTGAAAGCATTTGCAAACGTTTCCCTCGATGTTGGACTGTACATAGTCGGTCGACAAGTCCTTTCGGCAATAATTCATAAGCAACTGTCTCGTCGATTAAACTTCGACTGTAATTCGTGGGAAATCAGTGCGACGAATTAATGGAGTTTAACGCGTGGTTTAACTCCGATGGCCTCATTTACCGAGTTCTCTATCTTCATTGTCATTATTTATTCTACAAATTCTATTAAAATCACCTTGCAAATTATATCAAGAAGATTCATCAATTCTCTTAGTCGACCTGCAGCGATACTTGGAGTAATCATAAACGAGAAAATCTGAAAGCATTCAATCTTTTTCTAAAGTTAAGGAACGTCGTCGAAAGCCGTTCCGACGATAATTCACGAGCAAGTTCCCTGTCGATTAAACTTTGTAAGTCGCAGGAAGTCAAGATGATGAATTAATGTGGGTTAACGAGACGCCATTGAGACCATCGCGACACCGACCACCATGATTCTCGAGTTTCCCCTTCGATGCTTTGGATTTCCTTCTTTCTCTTGTTTCTTCTGTGTTTATTCTTCTCTCTCTTCCTCTCTCTCGCTCTCTGAGTCTTTTCTGAGCATTTCCGCGATATTGCAACACACCTTGGAAGTTTGTCGTCGATCGTTCCGTAACGAAGTAGGGCTGCCGCGTTGGAAACAATGTGAGACTTGGAATGCGGGTCACGGCTTCGTCCTCCTTCTTCTCAAGAGAGACGAAGAGAAAAATAGAGTGAGAAGGATAGAAACTGTCCACTGTTTTCTTCTTTGACTTCATTTGCTCGCTTCATTTTAAGATTTTCCGCGCGACGGACTGACACTTTGCAATGCTCTGACCTTTCTTCCGTGCGGTGTGCCATTAACGATCGGACCTTCGCCATTGCGAAAATTCGTTTGAGTGGCGATCATTGCGCTTTTTAAAAGATCTAATACCTCAGATGTTCCTTAGAAATTCTTAAATATCTCTTATGTAAAAATATTCTATTACCTTAACCTGCAATATTTACTTAACACTAGATTTATGGGTGTTGATACACCTTTTTTTTCTGAAGTGAGCCAATTTAACTCATACACGAAAATTGAAGTCTTTTGTAAAGAAAAAAGTTCCAAATGAATTTAAATGTAAGATTTATTATTAAAAAATTAACCAATCAATGTATTATACATATAGGAATCAAATTTTGAATGAGCCCAATTGGCTCCGTAAATCTAGTGTTAATACTAAAACTATCGACATTATATTTATTAGGGATACCGAAAAGTAATCAAAATTATTTATATGCTGGCGAAGAACATTTATTTATTGAAGAAATCTTAAGTACTAATCAACAAAATTATTTCCAGAATTTTCTAACACTTTTTGCCAGTGCAAAGGTAATTGTTCGATTCCCTTTTTAAAAAAGGCCTCCG
This sequence comes from Cerceris rybyensis, assembly GCA_910591515.1. Taxonomy (NCBI): domain Eukaryota; kingdom Metazoa; phylum Arthropoda; class Insecta; order Hymenoptera; family Crabronidae; genus Cerceris; species Cerceris rybyensis. The sequence continues at coordinate 12,993,277 of OU342799.1, forward strand.
ATTTATTGTTAAAAAACGTTTCCAATTACGTGTTCATTTCTCCAATTTTGATTACTTTTTGGTACTCCTAATACTAAAATTTAGATATATGGAGCGAGTACTTTGAAAAAAGACAAATAAAGAGGTGAAAGAGACAATTAATTAAGTTAGGTTTTATAAGATGGAAGTGGAATATTTTACTTTATGGCTCGCCTATCAATTTAGATAATTTAATTCGGAACTGTTTAGTGATAACACTGTAACCACTTACGATTAATTCGGTAAATTCCAAAAAGGTACATAAATACGTTGAAACAAAAGGAATAAGAAGTTAACACTAGAACGACTGGCGTTAAATCTATGACATTTAAATATGTCAAATAAGTACTTTAAAAAAAGGGAAATCAAGAGATGGAAAATATGGTCGGTTCGGAAATCTGTGTTTTATACGATCAGCTTAGAATTTCCAGTCTAGGACTGTCCTATAAACTTAGGAAATTATTGAAAAAAATTGTGGGTAAGTCATTTTGACTTCCTTGGTCGTTCTAGTGTTAAAGAACCTTCATGGAGAAACTTAAACAAATGAACTGATAAATGTAATTTCTTTTAAAAACTTTGATGTTTTTTTAACTTGATAGTTTTACTATTTGGATAATTATTTAAATGAAAAAGTTTGATTTCGAGAGGACATCAAAGGATGTCAAAATTCATTCAAAGTCTTCAAACGTGGCTTGTAAGAGTCTCACAAAGAGCATTGAAGTCGTTAAAACGAACCAATCTGTTTCCAGTGGTCTATTTTTATAACATAACAAAATTGCAAGCCAGCGTAGAGTGTAGTTTGCGATTATCTCGTTACACCTTGATTCGACGATTGAAACTTTAATCTCCGTGGAAAAGTAGGTCAAGCTTCGAGTATCAAGAGACGCGAGTGGATGCATCTCTGCTTTCGCGAAACAGTCAAGTGTCTAGAATGATTGCGAATCCTGATATACCGGCTGCTTTCAATAATTTTCTCTGAAACGTATTACCACTTTGAGCGACCGAGTACTTGCACGTGGAGCGTCACGTTTATCGATACATCAGCTTCCTTTGAGACGGCGTGTCTTTCATGTGAAAATAATTTCACAGGTTTCATAGTGTGCATCGCGCCGTGCAATTCTATGTATTACAGCTCGAGGCTCTGGTTTTCTAGTATTCTTACTTTCGATATGCACTACGTTGGATATCGAAACTCAAAGGAATTTTTACAGAGTCTTTGCAACATCAATTTTCGAGTATCTTGGATACTTGATACGCTCACTTCTAAAAGAATTCTGACGAGTTTTTTTTTCGTTGGATATACCCAAAGAGAGTGTTAGAAAATTGAATTATGGAAAGATACTGCTATTTAGATAATTTCAAAATACTTTTTCAACTTTTCTCGTTAAGTATTTAATTGGAGGGATTAGAATGTCAGCACTTTTGATTAACACTAGATCTATCGACGTTAGATCTATTATATTCAAATGTATTAAATAAGTACTCGAAAATCAGAGAAATTAAAAGGTGGAAAAGATTATTAATTCAGAAATTTCTATTTCATGAAATGGACGAAATGTATTTTTTCTATCGCTACTATATAAACTTGGTGAATTTTTTGAAAAATGTAGAATTAGTCGTTTTGACTGCTTTGGTAGTTCTCGTGTTAAGTAGAATTAAATTTGTCACCATCTTGTGGCAGAAAATACGATAATTCAAAAGAAATTGTCATCTTTTTCTGGTCTATTTGATTTTCTATTAATTGTATTTGAGAAAACTATTTCGTTAACAGAGGATCAGCGAGGTTAATGTATACAACTGATTCTCTTTTTAGCTTCACAATTTACTTTTAATTATATGATTGATAATTGAATAAAGTTTAGAAATAAAAGAATATTAATCACCTTACTAATAATGGAGTAAATTACTGTCAGATTTGTCTGTGTTTCATTAAACTCAAACGAGATATCTACTCAGACTGAGAAACTACTAAAAACGTACGTTGGACCTCATCCAGTGGATACAAATGGGGAATCCCAATAAACAGACAATTCCAGCAAACGAGCGTAACGCAATAAGACATTGTACGCGATTCGAGAACCGCGTATCAACGTGGAAGCAATTAATCTTCTAACGTATCGATCCCTCGAAACGACGCATGAACCGATAATTACTGTCCTGTTGGTCCGTCGTCTCTGAGTTTCCGTTTCAACAGTGCCAAGGAATTTTCTACCCTTCCGATACTCCTGGACACTTCCCTTTGGCGATATTTTAAAACCGTTCTTCAACAATTATCTATAACCTTGACAAATTCATTTTTAGTTCAAACAGTACCTTAAGTTTACCTCAATTATCGATTAACATCAATCCATTTTAAATTATTGAATTGTCGACAAAACTGTCAATGTTAAATGGATGACATAGTGGATATGGAGTTGCTTAAAACTCTAATTAATGGGTTGCAATTCATATTCTCATAATATTCGGGGCTTATTTCGTAAATTATCATTTAACATATTTAGCACGGTGCCAGTCTCAGGGGAATTACGGTAAACTAATTCGTTTAGGCGACGTCACTTCTCAGGGACAGACAGTAGACTTGAGCGACGTTGATCCATGGGACTCACATCAAATTATTTATATGACGACATTGGTATAGTCCGACAACTGAAAGATGGCTCGTGAATGGCGCATCCTTTCGTTTTCAACCGTCTACTCCCACAATTTGGTTTTTGGAATTCTCAAAACTAGCGTTCTAAAGTAAACGATTATGCGGAGTGTTTAATTTAAGAAACTAAGTTTGAGAATTCCAAAAACAAAGTGGCAGGAATAGGCATTTGAAAACGAGAGGTTACGTCGCACCCTAGCCATCTTTCAGTTGTTGGACTATACATGGGACCGGTAAGCACCATTAACAAGGTTACAAAATAAATATTGCAATTTAGGCAGAAAATTGACTAAACGGGTTACCATTTTTTGTAACCTGTACAAATCTAAATTACGTCTTTGCTTAGAATGTTTTAATGAATTTCATTAAAATTACACTATTTATTTCATGACTTTGGTAATAGTGTATACTGGTCCCATGCACCAATATCGGCCAAGCAAAAAGTTTGCTGTTAGTCCCATGGATCAACGCAGACCAAACGAAAAATCTTCTGTTAGTCTCCAGGGAGTAAATTTGCATTCAAGGTGTTAATAGTTTACACGCTTGGTGGTTTCAAAGCCACATTGAATATATTTTAGGTGAAAGGACCATAGTAATTAACCCTTTGCTCTCCGACGTCCTATCTGAGGGGACATCGTAGGTCCACCATACCACTCGATAGCCCTCTCTAGGGGGACCATCGAATTTATTGGTGATTACAGAGGATGAACTTATTGCACCGCAACAATTTAAGCAATGTATATATACCTAGACTTTTCTATCTAATTGCTACAAGATAGAAAATTACAAAGTGCCACAAAGTTGCTGATAGATAAAATTAAAGATGGCTCCGAGTGCAAAGGGTTAAAATAGAAATATAGTGAACCAACTGTAATAATCGAGACTCTGTTGCGCATGAAATAAATGTTCTGTTTTCCAATTAGTAGAACCGAGACAAAATCCCCGTCAGGTTTGGGAGATTTTTCCTAAATTATCATTTCATAAATTATGGCTTTGGTAGTTTGGAAATTACTCTAAACTATTGGTTTTAGATGGAATAACCGCAGGAGTTAGAGCCGAAACATAAAACAACAACACACCTTCCATCGTATAATCAGTTGGATTTAATTTCTTGCTGAAGTTTCAAAGAGAATATCTCCGCAGAAGAGACGTCTTCACGTTCGTTCCTTTTGTATTTACTATGCCTCGTTTCTCTGACATTTATAAACTCCTCGGAGAGCCTCTTGTCGCATGTAAAAGCACGATGTAATAAGAGTTAGTTTCCATTAATGGAAAGCAATCTGTTTCCTCTCAATTATTCAACGAAGTCTGGCACTCGAGAAAGTTTAACGATGTGCTTGAATTGTGGTTGATTTTCATATTTTTTAGCGAGACGATTACAAAGTTCTTCCTTAACACTAAAACTATCGACGTTCAAGCTATTATATTAAAATACATTATTTAAGTACACTGAAAAAAGACGAATCAAGAGGTGAAGAGATTATCAATACCGTAAAATACATTTAATGAAATTGCCGTGGAATATCTGCTGTATAGTTTCTTTATAAATTTCGACAATTTGTATAAAATATTAGGAGCTAGGCCTTTCGACTATTTTGGCAATTATAGCGATAAAATGATACATCGATCTCCTGATTTACACGGATGACAAATTCTTTAGAAAACCGTGTAAATCGGAAGCAGTGTAAAATGTGAATAAATTTCAGTCTTCGTTTCAAAGTAAAATAAAAGTATTTTTTTTAAATCCCTTATATTAAAAATCGTATGAAAGTGGAACAGTGCAAAAAAAGTACTGCATATATCGAAGGATAGGTGTAATTTCAACGGCGACAATACTTTCACTCGATCTGTTGAATGTTTAATCGGTGATTGTTCCACGGATTTTCCAATTATTGTTATAAAAAGATAAAAACGTGGTAGAGAAAAATTTCTTGCAATTTCCGGCAACGTTCCACGCGGTATTACACCACGAACTTCCGGCGAAATTGAAGGACGGTGGAGAAAAGAGAGATTATTATCTGGTTTATTTATAAACTTGACTAGGGAGAAGCTCGGAAAGTTGCCTAATTATTCAATCATTAATTCATCGGCTTCGATTTATTCATGCCGTTCAATCTCGCCGCCTTCGCGTAAAAGACACTTTGCATCATCGATCATTGGCGGCGAATGACACAATGGGGGTAAATTAAATTCCTCTTCGCCGAGACTTATCCCTCTTTTTTTGCTGTTCTTTGTTTTTTCGGGACACTTCGCGAAGGAGGTGTATTTTTCAAGGATTTTTTTTCCTTGTGTCTTCAACTCGATGGCACCATCTGGCTAGAAGAAAAACAAAATACTCTGCGAGATATCGTGACAAAATAAACTTGTTTACTGTTTTTCTTCTCGAAGCCATCGCAATCGGATTCCAGTATTGGTGCAGACAGTAATTCTCAATCGGACACGTTTTTCTACTGTTTGGTAGAACCTTGGACGTCTCGGAGTTTGCATTAATCGATTTAAAGCTAGCGGCGAGATATCTCGTAATCTGGATTACAAGTATCAACGACTAAGAAATAATGACATAGTGTGGATGATAATTTTAAAAATAGAATGTTTTTCATAGCTTTAGAAATGCTAAGATTAAATCTGCAATTAATTAATGTATCGTGTACTTCTCGGAATTTTCTGTGCTTTCTTTAAACTTTGACCCCTAAGTAAAAATTGTTATACCCTATTGATAGACTATTTTTCAATTAACGTTGGCAAAGCGAAAGTATGTCAACCCTTTGACTACCGAAGAAAACGATTGCGCTTCTTCGAAATCGCAATCACTTTGCATGGCATATTTAGATCAGATTTCTGCAAACACTCCTGACAATCGAACATTTAATAAACTATTAAAAATCTTTGATTTTATCATCTCACCCTTCAACTTCCTTCCACCATGACTCGATAAAAGGATCAGAATCTTAGCCGTTTGTGTCCCAAGCAGCGTCTTCACACTTCTGTTCAATACTGAAAAGTGCCAATCTGATCGACTTACAAAATCAACGACACTTTTTCCCCAAACAATAAAAACAGTTCAATAACATATTCTGACTACGACATCATAGGTACAATATAGACCATATCTTTAACCGACAAAACAATATTTGCCATCTGTAAGCAGAAAAACATCAAAATCTTTCTTTGTCTCATTCCTCGGTGTAAAACGAAAGAAACACGATTTCCCTATTTGTAAATTTTCGACCAGGTTTTCGCAAAGAGCTTTTACAAAGAGCTCTCAAACGGTTAACATTTATTCTCAAATGTAATTCACCCGGCGAAAAACAAATACCCTGACACAGAAACGCCCCACAAGTTTTCGATCGTTCGACGAGTCGTCGAGGAGATACAAACGGTGTTAAGAACTTGTGTCTCTTTTCTCTTTTGCATTTTGGAACTGTAAATCTTGACGACTCGGCTGGCTGTAAAAACTCTCCTAATGCAGTCCGTAGGGTTGGCCCGAGTAAGTTACGCGCCAAGTATGGAACGTCGAATCGAGTTTCCAAGTAGCTCGAGAGAACAGATGGCGAAACGAGAGTCATCGATCGTATCCCTTGTCGTCCTACTGCCTGTTCTCAGGGAAAAATAGGGCCAACGACGGGGAAAGTGTTCGAACCGCAGATGTACGTGCAAATCGAGGCTGATAAGCCTCTTATCTCCAAGGATGGATGTACCTTTCAACTGAGCTTTCTTTTACCGGCGATATTCCATTCTTTGATTCCCACTGATTCTTTTTTTAAGTTGAGAGTTTTTAAGAAATCTTAATTCTTTTTATTCAATCGTCTGCACTGTAAATGTTTAAATCCAGTTTTGCAGTGTTTAGTTGCCTTTATAATTGATTCATCGTATTTTAATTATTAGGGGGGCCGGAAAGCAATACCGCTTTTTTTTAGATATTTTGCTCAAAAACCAATTAATCTTTGTCGATCCAGTATTGAAAATTTTCAACACACTAGCTGGAAAATATTGATAACGAGATTGATTATATCATTCATTAAAATTAAAAACTTGTTACATATTTATTTGTTTGAATTTAATGTAAGAAGAAATTACTTTCCGGTCTCCTAATATTTTCACCTGATTATTATTCTTACAATTAGTTAATTTCTTATTCTTATTTCTTATCTTATTCTTAGTTAATACATAATTTTAATTTGAAAATTAGTGTGAATGGATTGTGTATGGCTTTGGAAGATCTGGAATGCTAAGGCTAACGTGAATGTTTAGTCTGTGGATTAGCAGAAAATGAGGGTGAAAATAGAGAATACGTACTGTGAGTATCGAGGGTGGATGCAAGCGTGATTTTGTCAAAGGGAATCAATTGAGAATATACCGTGAATTGAGAATAAGCCTTGAGTCGAGAACGCATCGTGAGTGGAGAACACCTTGAGAGAGTGATTGAGTTTTTAAGAGTTAGAGAGTATGTTGAGTTATTTTAGTAGTTAGAATAAATTAATATTTAGTGAGTTTTGCTATTTTATAGTTTTACATGCTTTCAATAAAATTATTTACTATTTACTTTCATGCGTTTCTTTTTTACACTACGATTCCGTTCATTTATATATAATAATTTAGCACTAGATTTACGGAGCCAATTTGGCTCATTCAAAATTTCATTACTACATATGTAATATATTGGTTGGTTAATTGTTTAATAATAAATCTTTCATTTCAATTAATTTGGAACTATTTTCTCTGCAAAAAATTTCAATTTGTTTGTATAATTCAAATTGGCTCACTTCAGAAAAATAGGTTTATAAATCTCCGTAAATCTAGTGTTAGAGAATTACTTGTTATTAAGAATTACATATTCTTTGGGGCTCGTCCACGATAAATTCGAATAGAACCCCATATTTTTGCAGTGAAAAATAATAACTGTGCATTGCACAAGTATCACTTACAATTCTTACCACACTCCAAAAAATTCAACCACCTTTTGAACATAATTACCGCCACACATTATTTAAACTCTAATAAAATAAAAATTTCTCCATGTTTTTAAACGATAATAATAATTCTCCTAATAATTCAGTGGAGTGTATACAAGCTGGTAGATTTTTCTCATCCTTAATTTAAACTTCAATTATTTCACCGCCCTTAAAGTTTCACGAGACGTACTAAAGTACCTAGAGACGCTGTAATACTGTAGCAACGTTAGGACAATCGTCGGAAATTAAATAGAATAGAAGAGGATAATGTTTCTCGTTGTTCCTTTACGAGGAAAGAATGATGGTATCGTTTGAAAGTGGCGAAAATGCGAGGAAAGTATCGGACAATAAGGAAAGTTTTATTATCTGTACTCAGTCGTACGAGACGATATAAGGAGGTGAGTTTTGAATTCGTTTAGGCATACCGCCAAATCGTAGCTTTTACGACTCGTTTCTCCAATATCGTAGCTTTTTTCACCGCAGTAATTGTGCGTGTCTTCGCGTTTCATAAATCAATCCATCGAACAACGTTCACATCGAACTTCTTCGCACGTTCGATATGTACGAGCTCAAAAGCAAAGGGAATTATTCTCTTCTCTGCGAAACAATCGGCGAACGTATTTCCAGTTCGGTGTGGAAACTTTTTTGCAGACTTTTTCTCAGTCTGCGAGAAAAGCTAAGAATTTACTTTGACGTAGAGAAATACCCCGCGTGTGGAAATATAGTTTTTAAGTTGAACAAATAGTAAGTAAGTGTAATTCCCTATGCGAGCTGAATTCTCTGCAATTAGAGAATTTTCCAAGATCCTTTTTCTACAAATTCTTACAATTGTTACTTGTCATTGAAAGTCCAACTTTCTAGTATTTAACACTAAAACTACCGACGTTATATCTAATAAAATTTAGATTTATTGAACAAATACTTTGGAAAAAGATAGATCAAGAAGTGAAGGGATTAGTAAATTAATTAATTTAGGCTTTATATGGTAGAAGTAGAATTTTTACTTCACCGCTCGCCTATCAGTTTAGGTAGTTTTTTGAAAGAATTGAGAACCGGTCATTTTGACCGGCTTGGTAGGTTTAGTGTTAATCTCATTAAATTAATCGTTTCTAGTAATTTATAATTATCCGATCCTATCAAATATTCACCCATCATTCACCCAAATTTGCCAATCAATTCCCACTTCAACCAAAAACTCCAAACCCTCAAAAACCTTTCCCCCAAGATCACAAATCATCTATCAAAGTTCACTATTAAATCCCACAAATTCTCTAAACTCATTCCCATTAAAGTACACCATTCCTCTCCCAATTCTCACCCTCTGCTCAGAAACCCTCGTCTCCAATCAATGATTCAAAATCCATCCAAGAAATCCCACATAATAAAAACTAAAATCCCAGGAAGACCCAAAGTGACGATGCCACTGAGAAGAAGTATCACTTAGTAAAATAACATCGATCCTTTGCATCCCCATGAACACCATGGGAAAATGGAAGCAAGAGAAGATCGGATATGTCAGAAGGGAAAAAGAGAACTACCGGATGAAACCCGCTCTAACGTTGTAGGTGGCGATAAAAAGGAGGGTCAGAGGTCAGAGGCTTTCTCCTTGTCGTAAGAAAAAGAGACCTGCTGGGAGTTTCTTGCGGCTTTCTTCGTCGTCGTCGGCACCCTCGGTGTCTCGAGGAGACTCTGGGGCTCGTGGGGGTTACATCGTGTTTCTGGGCGTTGCAAATGTACTTCGCCTTCGCCATCGTGGCCCGCCACTTGGTATTTCAGCGCCCTTAAACGCCCACGACGGCGTACACTTCGTTTTCATTCTTCGGGTACTTTGGCACGGAGCAGAAAAAAAGCACTGAGGTCGAGAGGATCTGCTCTAATTCAGATATCAGAAAGCCGTCGGGGAAATTGTTATATTCCCTTGCTTTTCTCGGCTTGCTGTCGTATTGTCGCTTTCGTTTTTTACATTTTTTCGAACGTGAGAATTCCTTGGGTTTTGGGAATTCTTTTTTGAACGTGGAAAGACGTTTTTTTTGGACGAGTTTCGTTGAGTTGTTGGATGGAAGGGAATTTTGGAATGTGATAGCGCGAGACGGCGATGAGGGAGGAGTCGGTGGTTGCTGTAGTCGAGGGTGAACGTATCGATCAATCAATGGAGGAATATAAGTCGGTTTCTTTGGGAGTATCGCTGGAATTTGGAATACAGTTTTTAGGGAGATTTGTCGAGGAGGCGAGAGAACCTGTTTTTTATTGAAGTAATTGATGTTTTTATTTGTTGAGTTAATAGATCTGTGCATATTAAAATTTTGCTAACTGATATTGTTGTATTATCATACTCACGGGACGTCTAAAGAATATTGCAAGGTTTTAGAAAATTCCAAATGTTTGCAAGTTATTAATTGCCATGGTAAACGATTAATAAACTAAATGGCTAAAAGCTTTGGTGACAAAAAATCCTATTAATTCTTTGCGGACGAAGATTTTATTGAGCGTTGAGACATAATCACTTATTTGAATATTAGAGACCATTTTTTTATCAGAGTTAGAGTTTTAATGTATACAAATTATGCATTACTATTTGTAGAATCGTATTTCGACTGTTATATTTTAATTTTCAATTTTAATTGTGTATACGAGCCTACTATAATCAGATTTTGTCTCAGGTCGCATATATGCGTCCGTAGTGTTCAAAGAGTTAATGATCTACTGGTCGGCAAAGTGTTAATATTATATAATATTCAGGATAGTTCCAAAATTGTTTTTAGATGCCAGTACTGTTTCTTGGTGCTTTCAAAAATTCTCAAACTTTGTCCCGTTTGATTCAGCGAATGCAGAGGCGCAATAAAAGAATATTCCGACAGGTTTTTCAATTGTTCCAGTCGTTTCTTCAGAGCAAACAACACTCAACAGAATTACTCTTGTGCCGAATGTTTTAAACAACGATCTGAAGTTTTGTTTTACCACGTTTCTGTGCTCCTTCCCCACGTCACGATCGAAGGAGCTTTTCTTTTTTCCCTCCCGACGGTTTCTGCTCGCTAATTCGACGTTCGTAGGCGTCAGCTTCATTTTTATTCCTCGAGTACTTTGGCACGAAGGAAAAAGGAACACGAGAGGCTAAAGGACTCTCTCTAATTCGATTATAAGTGAGCGTTTGTACAAATTGTTACATTCCAATGACAACGTTTCCACCGATTTCAGATAAACAGATATTAACACAATTTTCAACGTATTTCTTATTCACATATTATTAGTTTCATTTTGAAATGTGCACAATGTAAGTTATAATACCGTATACTATGGTAATTATGTAAATTATAAAACCATACCAGTGCACAGCAACGTTCAAAGGGATTTAAATACACCGCATAAAGGAAAACTGGGAAATTTTTAATAGTAATCCTTTGAAACATTGTTATTTTAGTAACTTTATGCTTAATTCTGGTATTACTATACTCACAGAAAAACTCTTAAGTCAAAGGGATTAAGAGTGAGTTTCTTCGGCCATGGTGGCTCCAGAGTTAAAAGTTAGAATTTGCATTCAGTGCATTCGACTGAAAATTCTCATCATCTCTGACAAATTTGCCCTAACTTATCATTTAGCAATAATTTCAATCATTTAATATACTTTGTCAGTGCCCAAAGGGAGCACTTCGAATGCGAAGGGTTACATATTGTTGTCTCGGTGGTTTGAAACCCAGCTAAACAATAGATCAAAGAAGAAATAACTCTAGCAATTGAAGCCAAAAAAATACATTAACACGTTGACTGCCATGAAGGTCAGTCAATTCAATAAAATCTAATGTAATTTTTAAATTGAAATATTTACGAATTTTCGAAACATACTGAATATTTAAACATTGACATTAAAAAGATAAAGGTCTACTGAATATCTATCAATATCTTTCAAATTTCTGCCATATAAAAATGTGATTTTGATAGAAAAAGTTACACTTCAGTAGAAATGGTGAAACTAGCGAAATACCGGTGGCGTTCAACCTGTTAAAAAGAAAAAAAAATCATTCAAACCTGCTAGGTATATCAAGCTTAATCTCTCATAACTCCATCATCCTTCTCGCTTAATTCCACCACAAAAATCTCTTGATATTCTTCTCGCAATTTTTCACCCCTTCTTACTTTCACCGAGGCAACGATAACTGCTCGTTTCGTTTGAATAACTCATTGCTGACTAATTCAACACCTTGAGACATTCGAGAGAAGGACTTCCGCCTTGTCTGTAATTTTTCGAGTACGTACATCCAAACGAAGTAAGAGAGAAAAAGAGTTTTACCGCCACGGAGAATTTCTCGTTAATGTCGACTATCAAAAGGTCGTTAGAGAAATTGTCTCCTCGCTTTCTTTCGTTAATAGGGGACCGCTTGTAAATTATAATACCGTGGCAGTGTTCAGAGGGATTCAAGTGCGCTGCACAAAGGAAAACGATGAAATTTTTAAGCCAGCCCAGTTTCCCGATGTAATATTCCACAGGAAATTCAATGCCGTATCGTTTTACTTTGTAACGTCGTGTCGTTTTACTTTGTAATGCCGACACGAAACGGGGCATTCTCTCGTACAAGGAGCTTTGGAAAATTCGCGGTTTCAATCTGTAAAAAATACCGTTGACATTCCCCCTCAGGTCGACTGCTAATTACGATTTGTATTCATTTCCACGTATCTTATAAATACTGGGTCTTTGAATATGAAAATAATGCTGGCAGTTTGTTGAGATTAATACACATTAACAAAAAAAGGTATTCTGTAATTAAATAAGACCAATTATATTTAAAACAAGAGTAAAATTCTAGAAATTTCTGTTAAAAAGTAATCAACAATTTTACCCTTTGCACTCGAAGCCATTTCTAACGTTATTTTTTATCAACTTGGCAGCTCTTTCTTATTTGCTATTTTGTGCTATTTTCACAGAAAAGTTCAGGCAAACATACATGTCTCAAAATGCTGCTGTACAATAAGTTTATCCCTTGTAATCGCTAATAAATTTGAAGGTTTCCTTAACCCTTTTAGTGCCGGACGACGATGTATCGTCGTTAGCAAAATTGCTAACACTGGACACCGAAGGGTTAATATTGAGTTTTCAATACGATATCAGTAATTTTATGACATATAATTGTAAATACACAATTTATGCTCCATATTGCGTATTCTATATGACACTATTACCAAATGAACATTCTTTTTATTCGCAACTACATTTGTTATTAATTCAATCAATTTTTTCGATCGGCACTAAAAGGGTTAAGGGAGACAACCGCGTGATATCATGTGTTACATAGGGGTGCATAGGGTTAATTAACTGTTCTTCACTACTTTGTTTAATATTTATTAAATTATATTAAAATTATCATCATCCAGTTCAGAATAAATTTCTGCCTTAAGTCGAAAAATAAAAGCAACATGAATCACCTGCATCTCCATAAGAGCAAGCTGTACACAAAGGGTTGATCAGATGTTCTTTGATGCTCCAAGATAAACCAATGGAAAAAGAAGGAATTAAAAATCTTCCTCATTTTCAATGCCTTCGGAAATAATCGAACGAGCTTCGCAAATTTACAAGGTACACCCGGATGTTTCTGTTTACACCGGGGGAAAAATCCGAACGCCGTAAATATTCGGTGTGCTTTCACGTTTATTTACGTAATGCCGGCAACGTGCAGATGCATAAATATTTTTTTTTACGCTTCGAGCATTTTAACGCGGTTCAGAGGAACCGGAAGGAGTTCGTGGGCTTTTATTCTAATTCGTCCGCTGGAAACCTGCTCCCCCTTTTCTTTTCCCTTCCATTTTTTTCCTTCCACCCTCTCTAAGGATATTCTCTTTTGCAAATGATAGTACACGCTCGTTTATGTTCTTTCTGGGTCACTCCACGTTATAAAACATTGCCAAAGAAGAGCATTATTTCTCCCTTCTTTCGTTCCACTCGCGAAAGATGGCAATTAAGTAATTTTCTGCATAATCCGCGGAAAGTTTGGAGTTTGAGCTTCGAAGGAAAAACTTCTCTGATTCTATTACTGCGGTTTGATATAAATTGCAATTGATTTTTGTCTGAATAAGAGCCGGAAAATTGGAGAGGACAGAGTACAATCGTTGAGGTCATTGAAATGTTTTATTAAAAGATCTATAGAGGGTAGGGATTAATCTTTTTTTTCATTCTTTTTTTTTCGACGATGAAAGCCTGATGCGTAACGAGCAACCATAAATTGTTCTTTTGTATTCTTCTTTGTATTTGAAGAAGAGCAGTGCTTTGTGGCATTTTTTTTTCTTTCTACAATAATTTTTCTTACAAACATCTGCTTAATGTATGAAAAAAGAAGATGTGAAGTGTTGTCACTGTTTTAATGTTACTATTTTCTTGTATCTTACTAAATTAATTGTCGCATTACAACAACTATACGGTACGGCCGAAAACTATTACTTTGTTTTACAGTGCGGGCATTATTTTCAAATAAAGTATATAATATTTATTCTTTCTAACTATGCATAGCAGACCTTGGCAATGGTAAAGTGATCAGGTTTTAATAATTTATAAAGAATTACTTTAAATATCCCGCCAGACACATGAGAAAAACGACATTTCTTTTACCTTTACCAAATTTGAATTGTTCATTTGTATTTTTCTCTGTATTCGGACAACAACTTTGCTGCACAACATTTTTTTCTTTTATATTTTTGATATATGAGTATCAGTTTGCGTTTTTTTTACACAAGAACAATCAATGGATCAAATTCGCATGCAAGAAGTAGCTTTAAAAGAGTCACTAATTTTTAATATTCCTACTGTGTATTAGTAAAAGATCTGTAACATACACATCGTAGGTTTTTATCTGCCTCTAATTGCAACCACTTTCGTTATAATTTCCCAGAAAATGAAGGAAGCAATTCAAGTTAAGAGGATTCCCTCTAATCTAACTAAGAGGTTGCAAAACAAACTGTTCTTTGAGTTTTATTTCCATTTTTATGAGTCCACGGAATTAATCGATTTCACCGTTCGCTTGCCTTGGCACACTTCTGTTTAGACGATTGAAAAATTTTCGTATCGGTATATCCGTTTTTACGGGGTGTAGTATTTCTCGTACGACGTTCCTCCAAGTCTCTCTTCGGCTATAAGCCATAAAAATTGGATGGCCCTTTTGTCTAGGATGTGAAAATCACCGTCATATATGAGAAAATGGCGCCGAATTGATTTTTGGTAACCCTTTAAAAGGACGATCATTTTGTTCCTTCGAAATTTTCGATTTGACATTTACAAAGGGGGAATATATTTGTATAAAAAATGTTCTCCATGGTAAACCTTGAGAGAATTGAGATTTTTCAAGCATTAAAAGACATATTTTACCTTTTATGGTTATTTAAGGATGAATTTACAATTATAGGAGGAATTTTACTGTTGCTTTGGAGCTTGTTTTTGTAGTTGGGCCAAACAAAAATACAAAAAAATATACAAAAAACGTTTCCAGTGATTTGAACACCTATCTACTAAGAGCTGTCTAAAATTCTATCTTTATCTTTTCTATAACCAGTGAAAATCACCTATGCAAAATTTACATGCAATCCTTTCTCGTTAAATTTCCAGATCCACTTTTTTACAAAAACTGATGTTTTTCGAGAACAGAGAGTGATGGAGAAATTTCCTTGTCGGTTTCGTGTTCAACGAACCCTATAAGAATTACTCAGTGGCTATCGGAATACAGAAAAACAGTTTTAAATTTGTTGAACAGTGTAATCCAACCGATTGTCACTTTAACGAGTATCTAATGACTTCGTTTTCCAAGCGTCTCGTGCTTTTTCAAAACTTCGCGATTCAGAACAATTTAGGGATCTGGTTTAAATGGCATTCACGACAGCCAGCAACCGCGGAAACTTCGATTTTAATTTTCCAGTGTATTCCGAACCGGCCCGGTTGGAATAAAGCCCAAGAGAATTCGTTAATTCGACTAAAAGGCCATGCAACAAATTGCCGGTGATCTACTTTCGTCGATTTCTCTGCGAGGAGATCTTCCTGCGTCGAAATATTCCTCCTATCGCCATTTTGGAGTCATTGTTGCATCTTTCATCGCAATTTTCTTCTTCGTCTTCGAACTTGTAGCTTTACTAGCTCTATTTTTTACTCATATGAATCATCAAATGTGTTTGCTTAATATATTTTTTCTCCACACAGGTAGACTTATTGTTTATGATATCCTTGTGTACTTTTTTGAAGCAAATAATAAAATTGATTATCATTAGCGACTTTGAGGTATTGTATTAAATTAAAAATTTAAATTGATCTTTTTATGGTTAGAAATAAAGTGCTAGCATAATATTTCAAATGCAAAGTTCATAAAAAATGTACAGAGTTATGTGCCCTCATGAACTGCTAAAGCAAGGTACACGATACAGCGCGACAGTCTTTCGTTTTATGCTTCTTGAGCTAGTAGAGTTATTTTACATCATGGACTTTCTTTGTTACACAAAAAATGTGAATAAACAAAAAGTGTTGCAGTGAAACATCTAAAATAAATGTAAAAAGTAGACTATATCACTTTTTTATTGATATTAAAATTCTACAATCTCTGTGACTGTTTTATGACTATAAAGAATTATTATTTGACAGTTTTCATTGGAAAATATTATTCTGCCCTTTAAAATTACTTTTTTAAAAAGAAAGGAACACAATTTGTAACTCTAGATCCACCAAATTGGTAAAATGATTTGCCTTGAATTCTTTGGAAATATTTCTGATATTTCTAAGGCTGTTTCCTCTTCAATTTTCTACATGTAAATATTTCTTTGTCAATTATAAATATATCGCATTAATTGTCGATCTAGTGTTAATATCCTACAGAAATTTCTCAAAGTAATATACACAATTCATCCCCTAGACGATTAATCCCCTAATTACTTCGTGGGCGATAATTACGAGGAAGATCCAAGCAAAAATTCCTTTCAAAAAATTCGCGAACACAAAAAAGAAGCGTACGTGGAGGAACTCACTCGAGGTTATCCATCGTCGTTTTTCCTCGAATGGCAAAGAATTGTTGCGCACCCGATGACGAATGCGCCTTCTTTACGACGTTAAAACTTGCCACTTGATATTCTTGCACCCTCCGGCAGAAACATTTTTAGTTATATACCCGGAGCGAGGGGTGGCTGGCAGTCCTCGGAGAAAAAGAAGGAGAAAAATCGAGCGAAGTTTTGCAACATCTGCCGCGATTCAGTAATTTCGCAGCCTCGAGGAGTACAATTTTCCTCGGTATATGAGAGCCAGCCAGGAATGAAGTTTGTAATAGAGAAAATGGCGAGTTCTTAACCTTATCGTGAAATGCTTAGGTAAATTTTTTATGGGTCCATGGAAGAGATACCGAGACGAAATTGTTGAACGTTCCTTTCGTGTTTTCATAAACTGTGACAGTTTCGTTTTTCTCTATTTTTAATCGTTTCAAAGACTGTTGAAAGTCAGCGAAAAGACGGTATTCCTTTTCGAGGAGATAAGAATGTTTCTTTCAGGGGGATAAGAGAAATGGTAGAAAATTATCATTGCGTTTGTTGTGAAGCACACTCCATGCAAAACTGTTTATTGTATTTTTAAAATAACTGAGTACTGAAGATAGACGACTGAAGAAGATTGTTGTTTTTCTTTTTCTTAATCTTTTGAGAGACTTTTCAGATTTTTAAAAGGCATTCCTTCTTTTTGAGGGGGAGATAAGAGTGCTTCTTCTGGGGGTGATAAGGAAAATTGTAAAAATGTGTTTTTACGAGGTAAAATCAGTGTTATTGACACTTTACAAAATTGTAAACTGCATTTCACAAATAATTAATTAACTGCAGAGAAAGAAAATACTGCAATTGTTTCTCTTAAAAAGTGCTGCTTCCTTTTCAAAGCGTGATACAAACAAAAAGATATTATTACGTAATTTGCATTTGTATCGAGATACAAATTATCGTCAATAATAATTTATAAAACTGCAAATTGTATTGCAAGAACAACAAGTTAATAAATGCATTGACGAGACTTCGAACTGAAGCAGTTATGAAAGATATCTCGTTAAGTTTCAACTTTTCCCCGTAGAGTTGTCCAATTAAAAAGAAACTCGAGAAATTAGCTTGCTCCAGAATAGTAACGCGTCTGCTTTATTTTCAAAAGTGCACCGTAGAGAAACGCGTCACCAAGTAAATAACACAAAAGAAGGAGATACAAATGAGGGCGACTAATTTCTTCTTAGAATCACGGCGTTCCCGAAGCGAGAAGAAACTTTTCTAATAAAACAACGACACTGTGCAAATATGAGCTTCAACAACAGCACCACAGATAACAATAGTAAACAATTCCTTTCAAAATTACGGACCAGAAAGTATTCACTCGCTTCTGTCACGAAAGTTTCATATAAAATCCTTTGACACTAAACGTACCGCCACTTTGCGTATACCTATTGTTATCATAAAGGATCAAATGACCAAATGAATTTTTACCGGTAAAAACTAAGCTAAGTGGAAAATGGAAAGCCGGAAATTTAATAGTTTGATAGTTAGACTGCGGATTTTTATGCATTTATGACAAATTAAATACGACCAAAATATACAAAAAGAACATAATATAAAAATGTATCTAAAATATCCAAAGTATGGTATTTGTTGTAATATTTATTAAGTGCAATAAAACCCTAGATAGGTTTTCCTGTCACACCTGCATTTGTGAAACTCGAAGTTTGCATAAACATCCGCAGTCTACTGATAGTATAAGAATTTATAGAAAGCCAGATGAGCGAAAATAATAATAATAAATGTATGATTTTAAAGTAAATTTGAAAAGGGGTCATCTTGCTGCGTTTAGTGTTAAATATACGAAAATGGCGGGGAAATTTGACCCACGGGAATTGAAAGAAAATTATTTTACTATCCTCGAGTCAAGAGTTTTCCAGAAGATTCATCCTCTCAAACTTTTATCAAGTACGCCGCCTGAAAGGATTATAATTTGTATTTGCATTTTTTTCAAGATGAATAATTAGTGCTTTCTTGAGAAGATTTTAAAAGGAATAAATCTGGGATGTTACAGTCTCGAATATTTTTTCCATCGTGAAAGGGCCAACGGGGATAAATATTCATTAGTTTCATCGTCACGACTGTTTTCGTAGTTTTACAAATCGGCGGGAAACTTATTAGCGTGGCAGACACAAATGAATGGAAAACGATCGGCGCTCTTTAATCGGGCAATGTTTGTCTATGTGAAGGAAACTTTCGAGCGGCTTTTATGGAATCGATTTGTCTCCCCCCGGAGAAGCGGAGATTAATTTTCTTTGGAAGACAAAGAAAAAGGGGAATGAAACTTTTCAACGTTATTGAAGCCGGCTGCTTTTGCCGTTATATCTCTTTGACACTTGGCAAAAGCGAAGTTTTCTTCGATCTTCGACCACTCAAGGCCCGAGAAATATTATGGGCTGGATTATTGCCTTTAGAAATTTCAAGATCGTTCCTTTCGTTCCTTTATGTAGTTTTTCAAGCTGATTAAAGTGATTGAGAAGAAAATTTGGATATAGAATATAAATTTTGAATATGAAATTTAAAGAAAATCATTATAATTGTACAGTGAAAATTCTGTTCTTGTTTTATCATCTATGATGTAAATATCAGCGTAGAAAGTTTCGAAAGTTCCTGTGAAGGAAAAGTTCATTATTTTTCAGTCAGGACTTATTCCACTTCGTTTCCTGTTTTCTGACGTCTTTCTTCGTAGACTGCATTTATTCCTTTGCATTCCAAGCACCGTGCAGGTTGCCTCTCTGCATTTTTCTCAGTCTGCTTGAAACATTGAATTTTTTACCTTGTCGTTTCAATATCCATTGCTCTATTTCTATGGTTGTTAACGTGTTCTCCTTTTTGTCAATGTCTCGAGACGATTTTCAAGAATTTTTCAAGGTCTTACAAATACGCATCACGTAAATTCAAAGACTCAATCGTCTTTTGAGAATATTTTTGTTCTCTCAAAATCAATACGAGGAAAAGTAAATAATATATGATATTCAGTTAAAAATAATACTAATTACAAATAGAAATATCATTCATCTTTCTAAAATTAAGTTAGACTTGTTAGCAAAACTAAAAAATTCCAAATTATATATTCTTTTTCGAACAAATGGAAATGTCTCTTTTAAAAATTAGATAGAAAACGTAGGAATAATATATGAAATGTTGAATTTCAAACGATATTCTACAATCATGGAAGATTCCATGGAGCAGGAATAACTCGAGAAAAAATTGTAGAGCTGATCTTGCTTCATCGCCCGTATTCATCGGACCTTTTCCCAACGGATCACCACATTCTACGAACCCTTCGGAATAAATTGCATGGAAAAAAATGGAATACGGACCACCGTGTTCGACAGTTCGTCGATAACTTGTACGATGCAAAGCCCGCTAATTTTTAATACAAAAGAAATGGCTCGAGTTGTCTACAAAACGACAATGGAATTTAATATTATCGGCGGGTTTACGTTTTATTGCATAAAATTAAAAAAACGTAGTGCCCTACATGCAAC
Source organism: Cerceris rybyensis (assembly GCA_910591515.1). Classification (NCBI taxonomy): domain Eukaryota; kingdom Metazoa; phylum Arthropoda; class Insecta; order Hymenoptera; family Crabronidae; genus Cerceris; species Cerceris rybyensis. The sequence goes on from OU342799.1 coordinate 13,013,412, forward strand.
GAAAGGTCAAAATGCATTTTATTGTCGGTCGAAAGCAGCCCGTAAATTATTTCATTAAACATTTTCTTTTTATTAGAAAATTCACTCGAGAATGCAATCCTAATTTACCTTAAAAAATGAAGTTCCCAATTTTAACACTCGAACTACCAGACCAGTCAAAATGACTGGTACACAATTTTTTCAAAAAATTCTCCAAGTTTATATAAGAGTCGTAGAATAAATATTTTACGTCTATATCAATAAACATAAATCACCCAATTGATCAAATTTTCCGCCGCTTGATTCCCCCTTTTTTAAAGTACTTATTTAATTTATTAAAATATGTTGGATTTGACGCCGGTAGTTCTAGTGTTAAAAAAGAACACTTAACACCAGAATTGAAGTTGAAAAATAGTAATTAATAAAAGAATCGCAAAAAAGAACGGCTTACACCCAAGAATAGGTCAAACTGCATTTAACCATCCACTATTTTAATATTCCATTTTCTTCTCTAACTTTTTTTACTTCCCATCAAATTCCCAAGCTGTCCTAAGGTTTTAAAAGGGACACTAAACACAAGAAATAAGTTAAAATCAGTGTCATTGACATTTTACAAAATTGTAAACTGTATTTTACGATACAAAATGGTGATTGATAAAACAATCGCAAAGAGAAACCCCCTACAGTCAACACCAGGTCAAACATTGTTTAATCGTCGATCTGAAGCAGACCGTAAGTTATTCCATTAAACGCCATACTGGCAATTACTTCACGCGTCACCATCCACCCGTGATGATTCCCATCGTTTCATCGATTTCCACAGTTTTCAACGTCACCTTTCGCGCGACCGGAAGAGAACGCACGTAACGTCGTTTCGTTGTCCTCGATTAAAGCTTGTACTTCGATCTCGACCTTACCAATTTTCCTCTCTATTAATTGCTGAGAAGTAGCTCGGGTTTCCAGGCCGATGTCCACGTTGTTTGGTCAACGTTTCGTCAACATTGCCGTCGGCCTTAGTGGGTTATCTCTCTACGTGCTCAGACCGTTTATTATGCCTCTGTTGGGTTTCAGACAACCACTTCGTTCGGACATGTCGAATGAGAAATCGTAGATCGGAAAGTTCCCGGCAAACAAACACTGTATCGCGTTGTCGAAATGAAAATATCAACTGGCTGGATCACTTCAAATGGTTCAACTGTCGAATGAAACTCTGCCTGATGGGACGAGAGAAGAGTGAGGGAAATGGATTACGATTTGTTCGAATCTGTTGGGAATTTCTATTTTTTTTTTACGTTAACACGTCACGCTTCTGAATGATTGAACTTTGAAATTTTCAAAATAATGGATTCATGAAATTGCTCGGTTGTTTAGATATATCGCTTCGATCGAGATGTTTTTATATGATGGTTTAGAAGCTGTATTAGGGATCGTAGATTTTGTATGGGGTTGTTGAATTTATAGAATGTTGCAGGGAATAATGTATTTAGGTGGATGCCGGAGACGAAAAGTCCAGCCTAAAAAGAAACTTCAAATTCTAGATTCTTTTGATTTCTCATTTGCCGCTTAATTATGTATACCATTTTGAACCTCAAAATCCTCAAGTAGTGTGTCTACGTGCCTCAAAGTCCTGTAAATATGATTTTTAGGTGTTATATGGACTGATCAGGTAAAATTTTTATTCCAATTTAATCTGACATCCCCTAAAAATATTTCAGAAATTCCAAGTCTGTCGACTCATATTCTAAAAATAGGGCTTTCAGGAGCAAGTAGGTATTAAATTATCATTTTATTCCATATAAATTCTAAATCTCCTAAAATCAAATTAATTTTTAGTATATTGAGAATTTTTGGAGCCAAGATCATTCCACTCCAATTCTAAAACTCCTCACTATAGAATGCTGAGGATTGTTTTGGGCTGTATGAAGCCTAAATTGATCCTAAGTTAGGTAAAACTGGCAAAAATTAACAAGTTCAGGGCGATTGTGGAATTAAAATTTGCATTCTTTTATATGTAACATATTTTTCCATATTCAGCCTAAATATCCTAATTTATTTGGTAATTTAGGAGGATTTTGGGCTTAAAATTTTCGACTCGGGTGGTTTAAAATTGAGAGAAGTTTGGAGGAAAATCGTTTAGAAAAAATTGATACTATTAAATCTCACTGGGTGAAGAAGCATGGGATCGATGTAAGCAAAAAGAGGAAACGTGCTGCTAAATTTCCATGTCGATTACTGCGATTAGTTAACTCGGAACGTACAGTTTGAAAGTGCTTGCAAATCGGTGGGTCTACTTTGCAAATCGCACGTGTAGTAATTTCAGAATGTAAAACGAGATTCAGACTTCAACTGGACCTTGGGATTTAACTTTTCATTCTTACCTCGTTATTCCATGGTACTCAACAAAATACAATTCACGAGACCATCTAAATTATAACTGCTATGTTTTAAACATCCTGGAAACTTCAGAATTTACATTGAAATTTAAATTTCAACTTGTGGACGTTCTAGCTCCCATGATAAAGTGTGTTTTTTAAGAGAGTATGGTACTTCGAAATGATATAAAACACATAAAAATTATGGTTATGGTCATGGTCTTGGTTTTATTCAAATCATAGAGTTATGCTATTTGTCCCTTTATGTGCCAAAAATCAATTTTTAACACAAATGATATAACACTTTGTGTCAAGATTTCGGTCTGAGGGTTAGCTGAGAAAAATGCACTCTTTTCTACACATAGAGATTAACAATTTATTTTACTCACTAGAAAGATACTTGGTAATCTACAACGTGTTCGCAGTCACTCACTCTCCATTTTACTTTCTTTGTTCTTTTTGAACTAACGACCGCGACCTCTACAATATATATAGACTCGGAAGTTGCCGCGAATTCTAACACTTTGATTTAAATAAAACCAAACCATGGCCAAGATCATGTTTTTTATTTTAAAGTTATATATCTCTTAAAAAAACACTCTTCATTTCCACCTTACAATTTTTATAAAATACTATAATTCCGGTTACCCAGAATTAACCCCTTGCCTTACGATTTCTTTAGCAATTGAACGTGTGATAATTCAGAATTAATTATCAAAATAATAATCTATCACAGATTTCCGAGGTACTGATAATATCAATAGCACAGACCTATTTCAACGTCTCCTGACCTACTGATATCTTCAATTTAACAGTTTTTGGAAAACTGAATTTTCTATTCCATTTACCGCGTAACGTTTGCCACAGAAGGCAAGGGTAAACTAATTAACATTCTTTAAATTAGATGTATTATTTGCAAAAATATATTATTGTCTGTATTATTAACAAAAAGAGAAAATGTCCACTCAACAGAATGGCAGAGATCTCGAGTTTTGGAGGAGGGAAATGAAAAACAGCATCGAATGGTCGCCGAACGGTTTCTAAATACGTGCTGCATCGAATTGCAGTGGTCCATTAATAGTGCAGGACGTTATCGATGCTCTCTTTGAAAGCCACATCGCGATGTACACTCGGGTGATCGATTTCGAAGGAATTGAATGGAGATTCTATTAGGCGATAAACCAAGAATCGTGACTCGCGAGTTTCACAAAGGTGCCCTTTAAAACCTATTAAACCTTTACCGGCTCACCCTGGGCCTCCTTTGCTCGGGTTCATGGGATTCTAGGGAGTCTTATCGCAAGTCAGATTTCCTAATAACCGCTGGTGACATAAAATTAAAAACATTCATTAAAATTCCATGTTTTCTCAACCCTCTGTAGTCCAATTTTTTTAAGGTATTTGAAAATCAGTTGTCCGATAGCACAATTAGAAAATTATGAAAATACAATTTTAAATAATGGATTTTTTAACCTGATTTTTAAACATTGAATTGTAAGGAATCTCATGATTTGCAAGAATTAAGTTCTAATATTTGGCAATGTTAAAAACTTGACTTTGACGAATAGAAGCGTGCTCAAAGTGACAAGAATCCGTAAAGGGTTAATTATGAAATACGGTAAATTAATTGTATTTGTTTTAAATGGTAAATTAAAATTATTTTCAAACTTTCTGTGCAATGAAATAATGTACGAAACAGCTCGTCTGTTCGAAGATCTTTGTTATAATGATTTTTAGAGCCTTTTGAAGTTTTTGTAATTTTCACTTCAAAGTGAAACAGAAGCTTAATGATAATTTTGTAATTTGACTTTTTTCTTTGCGAGATCCAACGTTGTTTTTATCGTTGTATTTAGGCTACTGAGTTCTGTTAGGTCTTCCAACGTGTTCTACCATTCTCGTGAATTTCGTACTGTATTTTTATATTTCTTTTTAAACATTCCCGTCTCTGGGATTTCATTTGCGGTGTGGAAAACTGGCTCGGTTTTTCGCTCATTTTCAATTCTTCCATGCTCCAGCAATTGCAGGAATATTGTGAGAGAATTATTCGGTAAAAAGATAAGATAAAAAACAAAGGAAATAGTGACCCAGAAAATTCGTTTATATAAATGTAATTATATGTTTGTAAAAAGAAAGTTACATGGATGACTGTATTCAGCGAGAAAAAATAAAACAATAATTTGTTACGTCTGCAAATGTAATTTCCATTCGAGAATGTACCAGGAATCTCTAACATTTAATTACATTCGTCTCTTCACGGAAACGTCGCACAGTGGTTCATTTGGCCGAAAACCTGGCCAAAACCCCAAGGAGTTTTTCAATTTAGCTAAAAATTGGTGTATTAGTATTATTTGGGTCGCTGATTAAGAATCTGAACTCAAAATTTCGAAAAACAAAATGGCGGCTTCAATATGGCGGATGCGAGTATTGAAAAATTGTCGGATCGGCATGAAAATCAGTAGTCTTATGATTTTCCGGTCGCTGATTAAGAATCCGAACTCAGAATTTCCAAAAACAAAATGGCGGCTCTAATATGACAGGTTCGAGTATCGAAAAATTGTCGGATCGGCACGAAAATCAGTAGTCTTATGATAGCCCGGCCCTATGTCATAAATGCACTTCCCGAAGCATGGCGCGCGCGACAAACAAATAACAATAACTCGAAGAATCGCAAAAAGTCACAAGAAAACTCAACGAGGTCTTCTTCGGGAAGCTTCAAAGTTTAATTTAAAAAAAATATATTATGTTATTCCACGGACTTCTGCAGTTTTAATGATATTTACTGCAGCAGCCGCTGTTTCTTAATACAAGCATGCCATTGCTGTTCCATCTCCGAATTTCCCTTTGTTTAATAAAAACTTCGGTCGAAGGAGAAAGATGAAACATTGTAAGGAACAAATATTTCCCTCATACCTGCAACTAGCCAGATTTTCATTAGAATCGTCAAAGATCTTTCGGTTTATGACGGTAAGCGGTCGAGGTAGCTGCGGCTATCTATAGTTGCCTCGAAACAATAGGCCACCAGCTTGTTTAAACTCATTCCGATTTTTAACCCCATGAAATAAACATATTATTTCGTTAATAGTCAGGTTGATCTTAGAGAAGGATTAGCAGTATTCATTAGGTAAAGTACGATAACCCGGCTCTACGTCATAAATGCACTTCCCCGAGCATGGCGCGTGCGACACACAAATAAGAATATCGCGTACAATTGCAAAAAGTCGCAAAATTTTACAACGGGGACTTCTTCGGGAAGCTTTAAAGTTTAATTTAAAAAAAAATATATTCTGATATTCCTTTTCCTTCAAAAGTTATAATGATATTTATAGCAACAGTCACTGTATCTTAATAACAGCATATCACAGCTATTCCATAGAATTTTCCATTGTTTAATAAAAATCTCGACTGAAAGAGATTGATAGAACATTGTGAGAAACAAATATAGCCCTCATACCTGCAACTAGACAGATTTTCAGCCGAAACGTCAAACATCTTTCGGTTTATAACGGTAAGCGGTCGAGGTGATCGCGGCTATCTATTGTTGCTTTGGAACAAAAGGCCACCAGCTTGCTTAAAATTATTTTGATTTTTAACCCGAACGAAATAAATATAGCGTTTCGTTAATTACAAGGGTAACCTTAGTGAAGGATTAGCATTATTCGTTTGTCCAAGGCACGATAGCCTGGCAGTACCTATGTCATAAACGTATTTCCCCGAGCATGGCGCGTGCGACAAACAAATAAGAATATCTCGTAGAATCGCAAAAAGTCGCAAAATTTTACAACGGGGACTTCTTCGGGAAGCTTCAAAGTTTAATTTTAAAAAAAAGTCGCGTTGTACTTTTGCGTACTTCACAATTATTTCCTCTGCAAAAGGAAAAAAATGTATGGGTTTTGCAATCTGTGCCATCGTAGTTGTAAAATATTAAATAAAAAAATGAAACCAAGGTACTTATAATTTAAAAGTATGACGAATAGCTACAAATACTTACAAAGTTGATTGTACTATTTTTTCACATTGAAAACGTATTCTGAATTTCGACGTGAATTCGTTACATTATTCAAGTGCCAACTTTGACATTGCATATCTCTAAGAGCGTTGTTCAATAAAAACTTTTATTAATGGAAATCGATGCTCTGATATGTTACAAATCAAACGCAATTGCTAAATTTTGAAAATCGCGAAAAAAATTTTTGGCTTTTTGGCCAGGTTTTCGGCCAAATGAACCACTGTGCGTCGATCGTTCGTTAACGATCATTTTAATTTTCTGCACGGTTTACGTGATAACGATTTAGAAATTAAATTTACTGCCACTGTAAAATTCAAGTTGACCGTGTAACTCGTTAATATTGTGAAAAAAGCTGTCTCTTTGCATGTATATCCAGTTACATTCGTAGTAATTAAAACTCAACTCTGCGTGAAGAAAAATGTTAACCATTCCAACACATGTCTCGTTTAAATAATCTATATTTGCATTATACGGAAAATTGAAAAATATTGTTTGTTTTTTCTGCAGCTATGTGTAAATATTTTTGAAAGTGCACAAAATCTCATATTTCAGTGACGTGTAAGTGACAGGAGACAATAAATAAATTTTGACGTTTTGCAAAAATAATAAAAGAAAAAAAAATAGAATTAAATAGATAACACATTTAAATCATAATAAAAAATCCCAAATATTTCAAATATACAAAATTTCATATATCATGATTTATGAATGGAAAATAAACAAAGAACGAACTAAATAGACAGTGCGTCAATCAAATCTTCATAAAAATCTGAAATATTCCAAGTATAAGAAATCTTAATATTTCAGTGTCTTGCAAATAACCAAAATGAAAAAAGAAATAACCACTGCATCAATTAAATCTTATTAAAATTCCCAAATATTCCAAGCACAATAAATATGATATTTCAGTACAACATTAATATATAAACAATCGTTAGGTTATTCAGTCACATTGCGAATTTCATATACCAATAACAGCATGTATATGCACCAATGATGCAAATGATCTAAGCAAACTACCAATTGCAATTTCTACCTTGGTTATACTCCAGAGACAATTCACAATTAGAAGTTTACACAAACCAGGCCTACTTACAACTAGTAGGATCAGAAGTTTCTCAAATACAGTTAACACTAGAACGACTGGCGTTAAATCTATGACATTTAAATATATTAAATAAGTACTTTAAAAAAAGGGCAATCAAGAGGTGGAAACTATGATCGGTTCGGAAATCTGTGTATTATAAGATGAGCTTAGAATTTCTAGTCTAGGACTCTCCTATAGACATAGGGAATTATTGGAAAAAATTGTGAATAAGTCATTTTGACTTGCTTCGTCGTTCTAGTGTTAAGTATCGTGACCTTAACAGTCCAGAACAACGAGGTAATCATCTGATTTTATTTTATATAACAAATTCGATTCCCCAACTGTATATCCGGCTTCCAAGCTGTCCCCTTTAGGACTTTGCATTATACCGGCCGTAAAAACAGAGGCAGAAATTTAATTTCACCTCGACTGATACACTGGAGAGAGAAAGGGATAGAGAAAGAGAGAAACGTTGCTCAAAAGCTGCGACAGTTACGGCTCTCAGAGAATCCAGGATAACAGTCCGGCACGGAATTACAGTGGAAGATTGAATCCATTGGAAATTACGGTGGATGGCTTTCAAGGAAGTGAGAAATAATGTTGATAATTATTCGTGAAATTTCTTCAATCTAATCCCGTCTTATGGTACTATTTTTTATCGTCTTTCTTATTTAAAGTCTCTAGAATTTTCTTTCGTTTTGCCATCGTGTCAAAGTGGATTTACTTTCTTCCTCTTATTCATCGAAAGTTTTGATATACTTTAGAATACGCGTAATCTTCTAAAGCATATTTTTAAAACTACTTAGATCTTTTTAATACTAGAATTATCGGTGTTAAATCTATTATATTTAAATAAGTACTTTGAATTATGAAGTAGAAAAGGTGATCGATTTGGTAATTTATGTCTTATATGATGAATGTAGAATTTCTATTGTGTTATTGTTCAATAAACTTGGAGAAACTTTGGAAAAATTGAGAACCAGTCATTCTGACTTGTTTGTTAGTTCCGCTGTTAATCTACTGAATTTTTAGTATCGTTACAGTGACTTGTTTAAAATAATGATATTTTTAATTAAAATGATAAGCTTCCTTTCTTCAGCGTGTGAAATAAAAGAACTACTTTGCTTTCTTTCTGATGTGTTGATTTTTTTTTGGGAACGGTAGATTCTTTTTGCGGAAATGTTTTCAATATGAAGAGCGCAAATGTTTATACAGCACTCCATTGACGTCGATCCGAGCGTAGAATTAATCCCGCACTTCTATACGTCATACAACAACCTCGATGAAAGGAGGCTTTGGAAAATTGTTGAAAGCATGTCAATAATTGTCGAGGTGGATTTTAAGTGAACTTACATTCTCCGTGAAGGCTACGCGAAGGATGACGTTCCTTTGTGAAACTTTCCGCGAAGAATTTTTCTCTTTGTACATGTGCAATCTAAGAGCTCGTGTAACATGCGGACGTTATGCAATTAATTTAAGCAAGACACACCAGTTAAATAGAAAACCTTTGTAACGATGTACTATCAATTATTGTGGCAGAGTAAAATGGCTGCAGGTAGAGAGCCCTTTAGATCTCTCGCGATACATTTTCTTTTTGTTGGAAAATGCCGTGGAAAATGATACTATAATTTAGCTTAAAAATTGAAGATATTTGTTTAATTCCTTATGACATACTTATCGTTGATTTTCAAAAAGAGAAAGTTAGTTATAATTATACTAATATTTTGTATTTTTAGTAATGCTAAATTAATACTTTGGAAAAAGGGGAGGACGTGAGAAAGATAATTAATACAGTAATTTGTATTTTACAAAGCCGACGTGAAATATCTACTGTATGGATCTTTTAAATTTGGAGAATTTTTATAAAACATCAGAGCTCAGTCAGTTTAACTGACTTTTTAATCCGATATATTTTCCAGTTACCGGGTAAACAATTTACAAGAGAAGAAATAAAGCTGGCAAAAAACTTGATCGATTCAATCGTTTGCAGTTTACAAGACGGACGTTGAAAATTCAAACAGAGAGGCTGTTAGAAATTTGCAGAGAATTTACAAAAAATTCAGAAAAAGTAACTTTCAACATTTTGATAAATCCATCATCAACATTGAAACTACTCACGTTATATCTACTAAAATTTAAATCTACATAATAACTACTTTAGAAAAAAAGAAATACTTAAAGAGGTTAAAGAAATGATTAATTTATTAATTTAGGTTTTATAATATAGATTTAGAATATTTACTTCATAGCTACCCTATCAATTTAGATAATTTTAAAAAAGGGCATCGCTCTTTTGATCAGCTTGTTATTTACATGTACCTATAAAAAATCTCTTAACATTGTACTAAGAATCATTTTCCAAAAACATCCGTCGCCATCCCCTTGTCAAATATCCACCCCTCGAATTTTCTCTCACCAAGGATATTCTTTGGACAGATTGCAAACACCATGATCAATAAATTTCCTGATTTCATGAATAAATGTACCAACGAAATATAATGACCCGCCGGAGGGCCAACATCGTAGAAAAAAATTCCGCGGGCCGTTTTGCCAGAAGTTTTGCAAAAAAAAGCCGATAACTTGTGTCGCCGAGAGGCGAGACTACATTGCAAATTGCGCTCTCGCTTTAGGCTTCATTAAGTCTTTGCGAGAGAACGAATGTTCCAGATTGTTCTTGTCCGATGAAATTGCGATTTCATTCATGCACTCTACATACATACATGCATCAACCGAATGTAACACGGCGCATCGACTTGTCGTATTCGGCAGCTGCCTACGGCCGATTGAAAATTATTTCCGTTGGACGGTTTAGCAGATTGGAGACATTTTTGTAATGACTTTTTTTCCCCTACCGCCTCTGGCAGCTTTCCAACCACGAGACTCGGGCGATTATTGAAAGGGGTGTTTTGGAGTGATCGGATTAACCGATACCGTGGCAAATAAAATATTTAGTTTGCAAATATTCGATGGCTATTTTGCTGCAGTGTTTGCGATGATATGGCTTTCCATGACAGTTCTAACGCTTGGAGTTGACTAAATGTTTATACGACTGTGTTGCAGGATTTTTTAAAAATAGCATTTGCGATATTTCTTGTACTTTTACTACAAATTTACTGTACTATTATAAATAGTAACTAGTATAAATAGTATAAATAGTACTATTACGAATATAACTAGTGGAAATACTTAACACTTTCTCGACTGGTAGCCTATTAACCGTTTTACTGCTAAGGGCGCATATATGCGTCCTGCGTAAGGCATCGATGGAAACTATGTACGCAAATACGCGATTTGCGAAAGCTTTGGCTGTTTACTATGGATTTTTGAAACCATTACAGTTGAAATGCTTCAACTTAGAACAGTGTACAGTCAAAGGATTAATAGGATTTTCGTGCCCAACCCTTTTGGACCTTACAAATCCTCGTCACTGAGTCCTTAGCACAATAAATCACAATGATAAATAATAATTTATGAATTGCCGATTAATAAGTTAAAAGTTTCGACGAGATATCGGTATCAGGGATGTATTTGCGGCCAAGTGACCGGTCAAAAGTGGATAGGATGTTAAAAAAATACCGGTTGGCAAAATGTTAATTCTAAGAAGTATTGATATATAGCGCGGGGAGAGAAACTTTTACATTTGTTAATAATAACAGTTATAGATATGTATATACACTACATATTTAACATTTAAATAATGTGGATTGTTGCATGGATTGAATATGTAACGGAAGAATGATTTCAATTTAATGCGTTTACGAAAGAAAATTGATGGATTCGAGAAAGCAAATGCAAAGGAGGTACTGAGATTAATTGCATGGAATTAACGTCATCATTTTTCATAATATATCTTCCCAAACATTTAACGTCTTACTCAATTCAATCTTCCGTCAAAATTCCATATTTTCCCAGGACGTGAAAGCTCCTAAGCGAGGTATCGTAACGCTGCAATATTAAAGATCGCCTCCAGGAAATTGGGAAGTCCGTCTCTGGAGAATCGTCAATGATTTCACCGACGCCGAGAGTTGAACTTCTACGATTAATTTTTCATCGTCCCCCTCGGCGACGTATGTACACCCGTGTTGAATTTGACATCGGTTTGCTTGAAATTCGCTCGAGCATTGAAAGACCATCGAGATTTCGATGGACTTTTTTTCCCCATTGTTGTCGTATGCAATTTTTAGGGACGATTCACAAAGACCGGCGTTCCGCGCTTCAATTCGGATTTCGTTCAAATGACAATCTCTCCTGATCGTTCCATTGAGATTTCCTATTTTTCGGCAGATTATCCGTCATCTTTTATCAGCCGCATCGACTTCTCGAACGAATGGAAATCAATTGGACGTTAAAAATGTAATTCAAACGATTTACTTGCGAGTGACGATCGTACTTTTGGAAATGTCACGGTTTATCGCAGTTAATCGTGCAGTTGACGAAAATCTCCAGGATGAGGATCGTGAGGTGAACTTGTTTGCGATGTACACGTTGATACTTAATATTTCATGAAAATTATCCACCTCGTTACGTAACAGAATAATCCGGAAATTGGTGAGATCGGAGTTGGCGCGAAGCAGCAGGGACGTCGTAAATAATTCATCGGGAAGGCCAAAGTTCACGAAGACAAAATTATTGACGAATACAAGCCTTCGTTCTACATTTTCACCGGCGCGTCGATCTCTTCTTGGCTCTCGTTCTTCGTCCGTCGAATTCAGCGATGAATTCGACCTCTCCCTTTCTTTTCTCCTTTCTTGTGACATTCAAATTTGAAGAGACTTTCATTGTTGTACGGTCGTTCATTTGTAGTTGAGAATTTATTGTAGAAAATTTGAAACATTGTGCTCTTTATTATTTATTTATTTAAATTGCTCGCATTATGTTTTTAACTCAGACTTCCTTGGATGTTAATTTTGTATTGCTTACGTTTCACAATATTTATGCAACGGGATGTTGGAAAATCGTGATACAGCAGGCGATAAGCAGCGTTTCTAAGGGCACTTTGATGTATGAGATTAATCTTTATGCTCATATTTCAGCTTGTACACGTTCCTTTGCAGTTCGATCGATCGTTGTACGTTCCTTTTCAATCGATTTCGATAACTAACGATTGAATTTTTGTTGAAACCCACTTAAAATAGTAGAAACACGGCGAAGGGACTCAGGTAACCCCGGGTTCGTCAAACCCGTACCTGACCAGTAAGCTGGCCAGGCCCCTGAGGTACATACTCTTTTAGATCGAAACAGAGAGATTTTACTGGTTCAACTAGTGAATACAAATCTCACTGGCGAACCAGTGAAATTTGGGTCCGCTGCCGCAGCGCCATGCTCTGTGTTTTATTTTTGAATATGCTGACGAGTGAGATTCACTTGTAAACCAGTGAACTTTGATGGCCGCCGAGATCACTGACGGAACCAGTGAGTGTCGTTGGTAAACAAGTGAGTTTCCACTGGTGAACCAGTGAAATTCCACTGGTTCGATCTAACAATAAGAGAGTAGGTAACTTCTTTCCTGCGGAACCACGATAGTTTCCCCATCCCCTGGTTCAGGTAGCCTCAGCTTCAACAAACTCGTATCTAACCAGCAACCTGGCCAGGCCTCTGACGAACTCTTTTCCACGATACTCTTATGGATTCGCCGTTCCCTGAATCAGATAACCTCGGATTCATCAAACTTGTACCTGATCAGCAAGCTGGAAAGACCCCTGAGGTAACTCCTTTTCTGTAGAACCACTTTGGGTTCGACGTCACCTAGCTCACGTAACCTTAACCCTTAAATTCGCGGAGTTGCATTTCTGCAACATACTAGTTCTATGAGAATAAAAAAATATCTGAACGGAGTACGGTTTCTGAATGAACTTTGACATAGACTATAGTGTACTTTGTAAATTTTTGATAGGTGCAGTGACACCAACTTTCAAATGTTTTAATTATTTGTCAGTTTTAGCGGGTTTTCATCGGCACGGAAAAATGTGATATTGGAATAACTTTCCTCGGTCTTTGTTATAATAGAGAAAATAACTGTTTTTATAACTATCATAATAAATAGAACTACAATTAAGTACTAAAATATTTTTTTATTCTATTTACATGAGTTAATAATGATTTTCAGGTAATTTAGCAGCTGAATTCTCTCCAAAGAATTTTTTTAATATTTTTCCTATAATCTAAACTATATATGGATATTAAAAACATTTTTTCTGATTAAAAAGATAAAATCGCGAATTTAAGGGTTAAGTCTGCCAAGGTCGTACCTGCGAGCTGGATTGGTTTCTGAAAGGAACAAGCCAGTTCTTACCCAGACTCGCTTGATAATTTAATAAATACATAATTAAGAATTCATCACACTTACCAAATGTAGGGGTAAATAACCACTGGATTAATCTCGTTTACCATAACAAATCCATCATAGTGTTGATACATTTAGAGTTATAGTCGAAAAGATCCAAAGCAATACAAATTTCGAAAACTCTAATTAACACTTTACCGACCGGTAGTCGATTAATCGACTTTTCGGGCCCAACACTTTTGGACTTTTAGCTTATTAATTGGTCGCTACGGAAATTAATAAATTATTATTTTTCATTGCGGTTGACTGTGCCAAGGACTCAGTGAAGAAACTTTGCAACTTTCGAAGAGATATCAGTATCAGGGAAATATTTGTGTGCAAGTGACCGATCAGAAGTGAGTAGGATGTTAAAAAGTACCGGTCGGTAAAGTGATAATATCTCCAAGCGAGAATTTTGCGAATTACTTACACTTTCATAATTGCTCACAACAGATTATACAAAAATTTCCCGAATTAATTCCTTTCAAAATTCTTGCACGTTTCCCTTCTACGAACATCCCCATAGATCATGTCATGTCCAATCGATCCATCCCCTTCGTTGCAAAATCGTCGAAAATTTCGCACGTCGAAGAGATAGATTCGACAGAATTGCGCGGGAAAATCGGGGTTACAAACGTCGTAGTGGTTCTAACGTGTTTAGCGGCGTGACGTTCACCGAACGATGATTTGATGGACTGTACGGTGGAATGGAGCTACGAATGATATATCGGTTGTTTATTAACGTCCACCCATGTCCTGACGTTTCGTTGGGAGCCTCAACGAGGAATGAATCGAGTTACGTGCTATCGATCTGCATCTTAATGACGTTCGTGCCACACGCAAAAGTATCTGGCGACTTTTAGAGGTAACAATACCAATGAGAACAATCTGGGCCTGATTATGTTGGGGAAATAATTAAGGGGAGCTTTAGTGGCTCGAATGTGCTGTAAAATGGGAATTCCAGCGTCGTTAAATCTTGATTCTTACGGTTTATTGCGAATCCCTGCAAATGGTATGATGGACGATTGTTTCGAAAGTGTGGGTGGAATTGTAGTTGTTAATTGCGGACGTTTTTACGAGAGTTTTCAGAAAATTAGGAGGGTAGAATAATTCTTTGTTTTACGAATAATTAAGGTACAATATATTATATCTATTTTAAGTATATTTTAATTGTAAATAGAATTAGAAGACTAATTATTGATTTTAAGCACCCTACGAAGTAATTTAGCATTTGTTTGACAATCTTATCGTAAATAACGATGTTAAAATGTGTATTGGCTTGAAGAAACGGAAGACTATGAATTACAATGCCCGTTTAACACTAATTGTAAAACTACTGACGTTAAGTGCACTCAAATTTAAATACACTTAATAACTACTGTAGCAAAAGGAAAATGATGAGGTGAGGAAGATGATTAATTAACTAATTTAGGTTTTCCAAGATAGAATATTTACTTCACTGCTAGCCTATCAATTTAGATAACTTTTAGAACAAATTTGGAGCCGTTCTTTTGACCGGCTTGGTAGATTTAGTGCTAAAAAAAAGTTTGTCGCTTAATTTTCGTCGATGACGAGAAGGGAAAGTGGGATCACCTTTAAAAGTAGCGCGTTTCCTTATTTAAAGCCAAGAAAAAATAGAAATTAAGTTTTATCACGATCGTAAAAATAAAGCGGCGAGTGCTTTTATATGTTTCCCGAGACTTGAATCGAGTGTGAATCATCGTAGAGGTCGTCTTCCGGAAATAACGTCCATTGTCGTAATTTTATACGTACGTTCTACCTTCGGTATTGGTTTATTCAAGAAGTTGTACTTTCCAGAATAATGATTGGCTTTGCAGCTTTAAAGGAGAACGTTCTATACTCTATATCCACGTAGAGAAATGTAATACGACTTTTCATTACAAATGTAAATCATTATTTTTAGAAAATCGTTAAAAGTATCTTTCCTCTTTGATAAATCTTCGTCAAACACATTCTAGATACCGAAAGTATAGAAAATTATTTCTAAATACAAAATACTGTCTTTTTTACATCTTTTGTATGATAATGTTATCAATAGAACAATAGAATGATCGAAATTAAAGACATAAGAAATTTGTATTCCACGGTCGATGCTGTAAAGTAGCGCTATGGAAACGAAAAGGTGGTTTCCTCCCTTGAAAACCTCACGCAATGAAATAGTTTACGGAATATCGATCATCCGTCAATTATTTTACACTCTATATTATGGAAAAACCATTATTTTAATTAACAAACTTCAATATCCGAAAGTTCTACGAATGCAATAGTGCAAACTTTCATTTTAAATTATAAAATGAACCATTAACGTTTCGCAATTACCGTAAAATCATAATTGAACACTTCAATCAGCGGTTCTTCCATGTTTTCTTTTCTGTCTGTAATTTTTTGTATTTTTCTCCAGGAATATTTTCAAGAAAACGTAACTTCGTAACAATTCGTTTCGTACAGTAGCGAATTAATTAAAGTCCGAGCATACATAGACACATATTGCGAAACATGCGATAAATGGTGCTAATTTACCAGAGAAGCTTCCCAACTAAAATACAACTCGCGATTCCCATGAATGACATAGAAATATCCACGAGTCGTTCTTGAAAGTGGAACAGAGCCGCTTCGGGAACTCAGCTGGCGATTCCTAAATGAAATTCTGCGGCTTGTCTGGCAGATTAATTTTACTATCTAGCTCTTGTCTCAGTTGCACCACCGTCAGTTAAGATAAAAGGAACAGACACTGATTATTGCGTAACACTTTAAGTCTTGCCTCTTCGTTTAATTGGATTAACATTTACGAAGAAACTAGAGATACGTGAAACTTTCGTCCTTCGAGGTTTCAAAGATATTTCAACATATTAGAAATACCGGAAAAGAATGTTGCTTTTTAAAAGAAAAGATGTGAATACTTATAACTAGACTGCGGATGTTTATGCAAATTTCGAGTTTCACAAATGCAGGTAAGACAGGAAAACCCATCTAGGGATTTATTGTACTTAATAAATATTACAACAAATACCATACTTTGGATATTTTAGATATATATTTATATTATGTTCTTTTTGTATATTTTAGCCGTATTTAATTTGCCATAAATGCATAAAAATCCGCAATCTACTTATAACAATTTAATTTACATATGTCAATCTAAAATATAATTTCTATGGTTTGACATAAATTTTCTTCATCGATCTGCCAAAGTCTTAACACCTTGCTGATAAAATTCACTGGGCTTTGATTCGAGATATTCAATGAGTCCGTTTTCCACATTGTCATGTGTTCGAAAAAGAAAAACAATATTCTTTTCTGGTACCCCTAATATATTCCTGTGAATAGCCAAAATTGAAATATAAAGTAAAAAGGAAGTTAGGAATTTATGTAGATGGAATTTATGGGAAGAAATTTTATGGTATTTTACGTTTATTTTCAATTGTTTCTTAGCTTTGAAACTCGACTGGGCGATGAGATTCGATAGAAGTGGAAATATTTAACAACGAAGTTAATGGACGTTTGGATAATTGAATGTTCTGCTCTGCGAAAGTTTGATTAGAAGTTAACAGACATTCCGATAAACGAACTTTCATTCCGCTATGATTAAACACTGTAATTTTCCATCGAAACAAAGAATATAATTTGAAGTTGTCATTTTTAAGGACACGTGGTGGAACTTTGAATATTATAAAAATTAATAGATCTTTCATACAAGGTTATTTTTCACGATAATTATTGACACTTACTTCTTTAGCGATTTACAATTATTAAATAACATACTAAAAACAATTCTGATATTTCCTACCATTTTTTAGTTTGCCCAGTGGTTTAAAATGTCGTGCAATTTAAATTTCTCTGTATTCAATAGCAATAAAGGCAATTTTTCTCCGCGATTTACGATTTTGGTTACCGATTTAAATACCACGATCTCTAAATCATAAATAGTCGTAAAAATGCGACGACACACAATGTGAAAATTACGCAAAATCGTTATCAACGACCTGGACTGAAGTACGAGTTTGCAGATCGATCGATCTTACGTACCTGAAATTTACAACCATCGAGATACGTTTTCGATAGTGCGGGCTACGGTATTTCCTGCAATATTTCTCGATTTTCCTCGTTTGTTTTGTATTACGGCATCGTTAGTTTTCTCCGAACGAGTGCCGTAACTTTCGAGAAGCATATTTTCATGCAATATTACAAGCTTTCAAACCATCGGTGATTTCTCTTGCGATCTCTTCTCTGAGGGCTATCTGAAAAATCCTTTCTTGAAAAATGAGTATCATAGTTTCAAAAGGGTTGCGCTTCATTTGCCAGGCAATTCTGTCCGTGTTGTTATCCGTGAAATTGTCAGTTTTATTATTTAAACTGTGCGCTTCCGGAACGACAGGAATTCTCTCCTCAAGGAGTAATATTTTTCTTGAATTTCAACTATACGGTTGTTTCATGCAGGTTATTTTTCACGCGACACGTAAAGAACTCCCAGAGAATTTGGTCGCGTGGATAACCGAGAGGGAAATTAAATTTTTATCAATGATTTTTATTTATTAATATTTACCCTCATTCAATGTAGAACTATGGAATCATGATTTTTAAGAATTTAGAAAATATTTACGAAAGTTTAATTAATAAGAAAAAAAGGACACACTTAATATGATGAAAATATTGCGAGATAGTAAGAGAAGAGGGAAACAATAGGAAAAAAATGTATGAGACAAGACAAGAGAAAATATATAAAGGAAAAAGTAGAAGAAGGAGTTGTAGTGTCTGTTTCTCAGATTTTTAAGGAAGTAGAATATTTTCGAAATGGATTGATGCTAATATCATTTGAATTGTTTGATATATTCTCTTCTGATACTAATAACTGGCGAAAACGAAGAAAATCTGTATTTACAATAATTATTGAAAATCTGCAAGCATCAGTCTTATAATAATCTGCTATTTGAAATGATGCTTTACCTACTAACTAAATTCCAATATCATCATATGAATTGATATTATCAAAAATCGTGATTAGTAATAACAAAGCCTTGAATCGACGTCACTTGTCACAGATGTGTTAATTTAATCATTCAGTCAATGAATAATTATTATAAACCTTGAAAATCATGCAATATTGAAAACACCCTGCTAATTAATTGGTGTACACTTATTTCCTGCAACATTTAATTTAAAAATATGCATTTCCTTCCCCAATGAAACGTAAATCCATCGACAATCAAAAGTCTTAGTACGTTTGTTACCATTCGAAAGTTCCTGGACATGTTCCAGCTGGAAATTAGCTTCGTTTGAGTTTCAACCCTTGCTTCACTTGTGGATTAAAAGCACCCTCGAAGATGCCATAATTACCTCGAGTGCTCAATTTCTCCATCTAAATGTCGTATTTCTTTTGTACGGACAATTATCTCGATTATACATGTACGTCGTATCATTACGTAAAATTCAGTGGAAAAGGCCGTATCACATTGTCCGGAAGAATTTAACAAGACCGATTTTCCTCGTAGACGAAACATACATAATACTTCTCGTCTCTTTCACGGAAGAAAATGCAGCCCATTACGTCGAGAAGCGAGATATTTTCTGGGTTAGAGTTATTTATTATTTTAGTATCTTTTCTCTTATTCATTCCGACGCTTTTGTTGAATTATTCTCGTCGTTTATTTCAACGATTTTCCTAGCAATTACATTTTAATCGTCTTATAACTTTACTTTGATCTACCTCGTAGAAATTGCGATTGTTGCTCGTTTTGTTTAAGTTTATTAGTAGAAGTGAATTTATCACTTTAAGTAGGTTTCTCTGTGAAAGTCACGACAAATTTGATAGATCTTCGAAGACGTAACGTTGCTAATTGAGGCATCCGATTTCGAGACTCGGTTCATTATTGGATACACGAACAAACTTGTAAGCTCGTTCCTCCGAAGTTTCGGTGTTTTCAAACTAATGTACTCCATTGTTACGCGGTTTTAAAGCTTGACAATTAATCGTGTAACGAACAGGAGAGTATACTCTCTTTCGGGGTGAATTATAGAAATTGGTCTTTGTGGGGGATGGTGTCTGTAATTATGAGCGTGGTCTAATCGAAAGTCATTTAATATTTGCTGTAAAATACTTACACCTTTGTTTTGCAATGGGGATTCAATTTTATATAATGAAATTAGCAACTCGTTAACACTAAAACTACCAAAACGACTACAATAATCGATTTCTAAGTTCTTTTTAAAATTCTCTAAATTGATAGGGGATCCATGCAGGAAATACTCCACGTCTATTAAATAATTATAAAAGTGGAGTAATTGTAAATTATTTATTCTTTACTGTGCGATATTTACCTTTGTTTTCTGATGGGAATTGAATTTTATATAACGAAACTACCAACTCGTTATCACTAACAATAGCAGTATCAAGTCGGTTGCAATGGCTGCTTCCTAATTTTTTCAAAAATTCTTTGAATTTATAAGGGATTCATGCAATAAATATTCTACGTCCATGAGATAATTATGAGAGTGTTTTAATCGTAAGTCATTTACTCTTTGCTGTGAGATAGTTAGACCTTCGAGAGGTCGACAGGTTTTATCTCACAAAGTAAAAATCATTTAACTGATCATCTCTTTCACTTTTTTTTCAAAGTACTTATTTAATATATTTAAATATAATAGATTTAAAGCCGGTAATCTAGTGTTAGAATGTTTCAATTTTCCTTTATGATTTATAGCAAGTAGTTCTATCGCAAAATACATTGGGGTAAAACAAAATATGTGTTAAGTTTCATTTCTCTAATTTCTCACGTGGTCTAATTATCCTCCAATTTTGCATCACTAATATTTTCCGCAATATATATCGTACATTTTTCTCGTTGCACCGGCGATCCACTGGAATACGTTCGCTGTCGAGGAACAATATTAAAACACAAACAGGTTACGTGAAGTCACCGTGGCGGATTAATTGATACGCGCACGTTTTAATTAAAGCCGTCATACGCGTGTAGGCGGATCATTACACGAGGACGCAATGCGAACATCAATTGACGTTAATGACAGAGCAGATGTTGAATTTCTGCGGCAGGTATAATCCTTTAATTACACGAATTAATCCGTTCGCATTACACGTCTAGTAACGTTAAAACGTAAACAGTTTCATTTTTAAATTTCGAAGATTTTTAAGTGGAGAAACTTTTAAATATCTATTTCGTAAAAATACTAAAATCTCACGTAATTATAATATTTAAAAATAAGTTAAATGTTCTTCTCGGCTCATATATAGAACACTGAAGTTTTTTCCAACATTCAATTTCCACATTAATCAAACTGATGAAATATTAAATAAAAATTCTGATAATGTACTTTTACATGATAAATACCTGGCATCATTCCTCGTTTTTTAAAATAAAACAAACTATTTTGTGAACCTCATCGATTCTTTAATTAAAAAAACTATCTGGCTGCCTTTCTCGTTTTTTAAATTAAAAAAAATACAAGCAGGAATTGCTTATCGTTTTCGAAATTAAAACAAACTGCTCGGTGGTACATATCATTGCAAAAAATAACGAATTATCCAGCATTTGCATCGTTTGCAAAAAATCATCTGCAGTTTGTAATCGCAAAAAGAAGGTTAAAGTAGAAAAATGCATTTGTCAACGATGCACTCTTCTACTTTATCATAATTCGATATTTGGCTACATACGTTATCGAAGGGGGTGGAGATGTACGGACGTTTTTCTTACCCTTCGCCATAGAGCTTTTAAATTGTAAGAAATCGAGAAAAATATTGGAAATTCGGTAAGATGATACAGATATGGAAAGCAGGACGAACGTATAAAGAAATGCAGGCAGTAAAATGTTCCGGATAAAATGTAAAACGATTGGTGCGTTGGAAATTGAGAAAGACAAATTCCGCATACGGATTCGAAGGGAGCGGATAGAATACCAAAAGCGGAGGTGTAAAATATCACGAGCGTGACCTTCGACTGACCTTTTCCTTATATCATCCCGACTTTCTGTGTAACTTTCATATCCGAATTTAGATAAAGCTAGAAGAACGAATTCTCGAGCGAATTTTCGTATTTTCTTTTTGTAAGTTCTGTTAAATGTTGTATGGAAAATTTTCAAGTTAAAATTTCGCTTAATATTTAGCTTTTTTCAACTGTTTATAGTGTTCATAACAATCTCTAATTTTTTGGTAGCATATCCTGCAAGATCCTTGAAAAGCAACCGGTGAAATTCACGTTACAGTTCGGCCATACATTTCGTCTCATTTTGTTCGTTGATAATGGAGGAAATTAAGCGTGGGCTACAACGAGAATTTTGCAGTTAAGACCATCGTGAAAACATCAAGAACGCTCTCATAAGTGAGCCAAATTGCCGTTGTTGAGCGGGGATTAAGCTTTCACGGAGTACGACTCAACTGTAGCTCCTTAAAAGCACCGTTTACTAAGCCATTCGTATTCCCGAATAGTAAGAAGTCGAGGGGAGAACGAAAGAGAGAGAAACACTCGAATGCACGTAAGCTTCCCTCCTTTTAATTCTTTTCATCAAATCCGACTCACCGCGGAAAAGTATTGCGATCGACAGCCGACTAATTCTCCTAGAAAACGCTATGTCAGGCGACTAATTAAATCCTTTCCTCCTTAAACTTCCAATCCAACAACCCTATTTAATATCGTACTTTCTCTAAAAAAAAGAAAATCTAAACCTTCAAAAATTCATTCCATCCCCAATATCCCAAATACCATTCCTCCCTTATGTTTTAAACCAAAACTCCAAATTCATTAAACATCCCCCGAGAAAATAATATTTAAAGGAAATGAAACAAAAGGAAAAAAAAATAATAAAAATGCACTACTTCGATTGAATCTACAACCGATTAATTCCCCTAGAAAACGCTATGTCAGTCGACTAATTAAATCCTTTCCTCCTTAAACTTCCAATCCAACAATCCTATTCCATATCTTACTCTCAAAAAAACAAGAAAATCCAAACCGTCGAAAAATCATTTCATCCCCAATATCCCAAATACCATCCCTCCATTATATTTTAAACCAAAAAACTTCAAATTCATTAAACATCCCCCGAGAAAATCAAGTTTAAAGGAAATAAAAGAAAAAGAAAAAAAACTATATAAATGCATTACTTCGATTGAATCTACAACAGCCACGTATTTCCGTTCAAAGGCCAAAACAAACTTCGAAGAATTTCCCTCCGTCAATCGTATTAGCCCTCCACGGTGCGACAAAGCGAGCCATGAAAATTCTGCAGACTCGAAATCAGATTTTCGAGTGGCCCGTAGATCAAAGAGGGTCGAAAATTCGTCGACTTTGTCGCGTAACAGGGATGAAATTTTCGAAGCGGACTTCTATCGAATTTCAACGGCGCCATGGCCAGCCTTCCGTGGCGGAAGTTCGCTTATCCGCAAAGGAAGAAGGACTTCTTTACGGCTAGTCCACGTACCGTGATTTCGAGAACCTATCTCGAGTACTCTATACGACATTATATACACATCTTTTCCCTCTTGCACGTACGTATATAAGTTTCCTACACATCTACACGTTTCTATGTCCTCCATGGACAAACGAGAGAATGTATGGGTGCGTGTAACGTACTCGTAATGGCGATACGATGTTTTAAGGGATATAGGTCAGGGATTCGCGGGATCCTGCACGTAAAGGCTGCCTTCGAGATTGTTGTTCTATATCAGCGGTTAACCTAAATTTCTCGCTGTCTCGTGCCTTTCGTCGACCGTGAAAATTCCCATAAAAGGAGAAAGAGACGAAGAATTGGATGGGAGGCGGAATTGCAAGGGCAATTTTGCATCGGACGATTATGTCGAGGGATGAAGCGTCGAAGGATTTTACTGTCTCGCTGGTTTTCCGATGTGAGGGGTTAATACGTTAATGGAATGTTGGATGTAACTGGAAAATACTGCGAGAATTGATTTTACAATTTGATATTTATTGTAAAAAAAAATTTTCTTGTATTTCTGTATGGAATTTTGTAGTACATGTTTGTGTTTGTATTTTAGACTATTTTCATATTTTTAATATTCTTGATGTATTACTTTCATTAGAGTGGAAAAATAATGTACTGTAGGATATCGTTAAGATAATTACTCCGCTACAAATTACTAAAAGTGTACAAAAATATGGCGATTTCTATCATTGAATTCTACACGAGATTAAATGACCTGAAAAAATGCATTTTAATAACAAAAATACTCTAAAGTTATTTATCTACAATTGCATTATGAGATAGCTGAATATAATTCCATTGTATCTGAGAATTTTATTCCACTAAAGTGAAACGAGAAGAAATTGCATCGAAACAGACACCGATGATCGAAGTGCAGAACGTCGCTCTTAGAGTTTACGTAACTTCGTCATAACTGCAATTTGTATTCAGTTGTTTTTCTTTTCTTTCTCGATATATCGATTGAACCTCTCGCCTGGCTTTAACAAGGACCGAACAACGACGAAGGTTATCGTCGTCGATAAGTGAATTAATTTACATAACGCCGACGACCTTCACATTTTCGTGGTATAGGTTTATTTCTGCGCAACAGAATTCGATATAATCATTGCACGCTCCGTAATTTGCGAGCCCATTCCGTGAATTCCACAACGCTCACTATGCTACGTGCAGAAACACGTCCGCGAAGATAAGAATCAGCTCGCCGTAAGTCCAAAAGTTTAGAAAATTATTTACACGATTATCACTGGTTTTGGTAGAACGCCAGTTGCTAAGAACAAAGTCAATCAATGATTGTTAATGGATAATGGCAAATTTTAAGAATTTTCAATGTGAGATTTTTTTTAGTCTGTGAAAATAGTGCAGAATTTTTGTACGTCTGTAAAGAAATATTGTATTAATTTTACTAGTGAAAAGATACAATTTTTAAATACCCTTTCCTTGAAAAAATGGTATCTTTTTAAATTTTGATTTTTGATAGCATTTTCCTTCGGATATTTCTTATGAAAAAATTCCAGCGCATTTGCGTGGTCGTTGGAACTGCTAAAATATGAAAGTTTGACGAAATTCCGAATTTTTTGCTGAATTAATATTTATTTACAAAGGGTACAAAGGAATTTTTATTGCATCGTCCTGTTTAAGTATTCAACTTGTAATTTTTGGGATAAAAGAACGTAGATCAAAGTTAAAAAACTGATAAAATTCTAATCACTCGAGTTATAATTATAAAATTTAGCGATCTCATTTGAACGCATCGATTAATTTCCTTGTAAAACAGCGATAGTTATTTGATCGTTATCCTAACGAAAGTTGCAACAAACTTGAACATCGAGCGAAGTATACCTTCTGTTGAAACGTGTACGATAATTTATACATCAAATGCCGACAAACTAAGGCACTCTCACGCTTTGTTTATTCATCAATTCGATCTTATTATCCATTAAGGAACGTCTACGTTCAATAACATCTACGCTATTTACGTTGGCCCTCGCTGAAGCGCAAAGAAATGAACTTATTCTCTTACACCAGTGGTTCTTCACATTAGAACTATTACTTTTATAACTAGACTGCGGATTTTTATGCATTTATGACAAATTAAATACGGCTAAAATATACAAAAAGAACATAATATAAAAATATATCTAAAATATCCAAAGTATGGTATTTGCTGTAATATTTATTAAGTGCAATAAATCCCTAAATAGATTTTCCTGTCTCACCTCATTTGTGAAACTCGAAATTTGCATAAACATCCGCAGTCTAGTTATAACCATTATATTTAACAACATTGAATCACCATTACAAAAAGAGAAAAAGGAACTAATTAAGTAATTTTGATTTTGTGCGACAGAAGTGGAACTTCTGGGTTGACATATCTCATTAAGGAATTTAAAAGAGAGATAGAAACTGATAATTTTCACTACCTTGGTAATTTTAGTGTTAAACTTTTAAGTATAATAGAATATTTACAATTTGACAAGATTTTTTGCAATAGATAGTGGTGAAATAAGACAGTGTTTTTTTTTATATCGTACAATGTATTAAAAATCGATAACATAACAGTTGACATGTCAATTTATAGTAAATAACAACGAGTAAATGAAAGGATGGAATGATTTCTATAATTGTAAGTTCACGAGACATCGGTTAAGAACCGCTGTCGTAGAATAAACATCGACAGAAATTGTTCAATTGCATTATTGAGGTTCAGAATAACTTCATTCTATTGGAATATGAAATTATTTTCTCCGATATTCAATTACAAATATCATTTATTACAATAAATCAACGTCAACGATCTATTTTGACACTTAACGCTTCGCGGTGTCTACAAGTATCCTTCAAATACTTTCATAATAGATTCTGCAAATTTCTCAAAATTTCAACTTATTCTTTAATACACTTTAGATCATCGATTGAGAATATTATTTAACCAAAGCAAAAGAAGACTACAAAATACTTTAAGCTTCAATTGAAAAAAAGCTTCGCTGCAAAATTCCTTCCAACCACCAAATACAATCATATTTTCCCTATTTCTCAAAAACTCTTTCTCCAATATGTATCCACGTCGTTTGCAAACAACAATCCGAAATTTACGATGTATCTTCTCAGAAAGCACCATACACTTCACAGTTACATATTCTCTTGAAAATTGATTTCTTCAACATCTATCCATTTTTGTTTACAACCATTCGATCGAATATTTGCAATATACTCTCTCAAATGGTGTCACGTAAAATTCCTCTCCCAAAAATCACTTCTCCGTAAACATCTCTATTTCTCGATCACAAACAACACAAAACTCACCTGGTACCGTTTCGTAACCGATCAAACACGAATATTGTTTTTTTCTTTGCTTACAAAAAACAACTCCGTCAACATTCATCTTTCTCGTTTACAAGCAGTAAAAAAAATTCCTCGATGTACCATCTCACAAAAGGGCGTTCGTATTATTCGACGAATTTCCAATCGATGAAATTCCATCAGAGTTTCGAGAACGCCGCGTCGCGACTCTTGCCATTGGTTTCACGCGCGATTAAAAATCGTTACCGTGCAGGTGAATTAATTTGCATAAAGCGTCGTTCCGCTTCGACGGTGGAATGGAATAAATTTACAAAGCGATATGGAATTATGCAAATGTAAGGGGTAGGGAGGTGGGAGGATAGTAACCGTCGTCTTCCCTCGTTGCGACCTGGCTCTTTTGGGGTTGCGATTTAAGCGATTCTGTTCGCCGTGTATCCTTTAACGTGTAATACCCACGTATACTCGATCTGTCGATTTTACATGTTGCTAATGTTTCTTTTCAGAATCGAGTTATGTAAATTCTGCGACATTCATATCGGCGATTAGAAACGTCACTGTTAAGCTCGGTGTGAGTATAACACGTAATTTTATCCTGTTTCGTCCAGTGAACATATACGTACAAGCATCGCGTGTATTTTTGGGAACAAATGTATTCGTGGATACGTTGAATTTTGAGTTTGGCGATAACCCTTGGATTTCTGGGGATAACTCATTTTGGAAGAATGATCTCTGGGGTTGAAATGTGATATTCTACCAGAAATGAATATTTTATTGTATTTAATGGATATTGTGTAATTACTAATTATTGAAATTTGTTCATTTCGGTCACTGATGTTTCCGCTTTGTTTGTATTTTAGCAGATAATTCAATGGTTGTAATGATTTGAGTGATTCGTTACTCATTGTCAGTAGAATATGGGGGAAAGTATTTTCTCAATCTGTGAAATTAGTATTTTAAAAAAATCTAAGTATTTTTTTTGTGAAAAATATATATTGATGTATCAAATTTAAAAAATTATTCATATTGGCGGTAAAACTGAAACCTCGTTGTTCATTGTTTCGAAATGAGCATTTGTCACAGAATATTCTACTTATCATTCTAAGGGTTAAGTTATAAAATTTCACTAAAAATTCGGATCAAGATATTATTCATGTTCATTTAAAAATTGAAAGAAGTATCACATTCATATTGGAACGAGCTCGGAGTAGAGTTTCTCGTTGGGTGTACGACGATGGAATTATTATCAAAAATTGCAAACGGCAGTGCATTTATTTTTCATCCGTCGACCTCGACGTTTTCGTTTCATTGTCGTTTATCAGAATAATGGATACGGAAATCCATGAGAATGGCGGGCATCATATAGCCGGTTTATTCTACTTTCACCTTTATGCGGATATTAATATCCCGAAAAGGCTTTAAATTCCGCCCCGATGGAACATTTCCAACAACGAAAATGCGAAATGTTTCCATAACAACTGACAACCTCCACGTTCGGGATATTATACTCATTGCTTGTAACGTATGTGCTCAAGTTGCTGTTGTCAATCGAATTTACACGAATGCCTCCTTAAATATACACACTTTATAATAAAAATCTCTCTTTCTCTGTTTCTTTCTCTCTCTACTTGCAAATTACACTTATTTATCTTCTTTACTTCAAAGAAAAAAAAAAACAAATAGATAAATACAAACGAATCTACAGTTCCTTCTCGATCAACGATATTAAAGCGAATTGTCAACTTTTATTACCTTGCGTGTTAAAGTATGATTATCTCGAATGTGTTTGCTGCATCAGTATGTTTCTCTAAGTGTCTGTATCTGTCTGTCTCTGTTGCATTCAAAACCTTTCCGTATTATTGATACCGTCTGTTTTTCAGCCATGTCCATCGATATTGCGAAAATCGTCTGAACTTGCAACGACTCATTTCGGTAAGCAATCGCGAATATATGACAATTCTATCTAAAATGAAGGAGTTCATATATACATCACAATTTCTCCTTTTTCTTTCTCTTTCTCTCTTCTCCTACATCATTTTTCTATACTTCTACGTGTTGCACATATAAAGATAAAACACCGAGCACGTATCGAGTGTGCACGATCATTTGACTTAATTTATTATGTTTGTTATCATAGAAATTATGAAATGTTTTCGAAATATCTCATAACACGTAAGTCGTATATCCCACATGTTAGATTTATTTAAATAAAAAAGCTCTGTATACTCTTTGCATTCGTTGAATGATAAGACGTTTCATATTTCTTATAATAATTATCGGGAATGTTTATAAACACTTATACTATTGCATCTCTAATCTGAATGACAAACGACAAGAGAATGACACAATTTATTCTTTCTTTTCTAATAATCCTAGTTATCTTGAACACTCAGAAGTTATTTAAATTTTTCAGTGCATCGACAATCCATTCCATGTCGGACCTAAAACCTCCGATAAAACCGGCAGCAGGGAAATCTCTGTTATCAGATGGAGACACGATCTATTTTCAAGCTCCACCTTTCCCCGCAAACTTTTTCCAATGTTTTGTAACGCGAATAAAAAGCAAATAGAAATAAAAAAAGAAATACATAATGAAGCGAAAACGCACGAACGAATGTGGAGAAAAGAAGATACCGTATGTCCGTGCCATTTTTGTATGCCGTAGATAATATTTGCTCCGTGTAAATTCTTATTTCGCTACGAATATCACACGGAGGGCGATAGTAACTTTGCATATTGATTTCGATATCGTTCCTCGTGGAGTTTGCAACGGAATTCCACTGGCGTGCATTTTAATAGAACATGTTCGTTAGGTGTGCTACACATTGTGTCATTACCCTTGTCTGATTTTGTATATTCAATGGAATTAAATCGATTTCAAACAGACGAACCGGTTTTTCTCCATTTACCTTTCACCCTCTTATAATGTTCTCTTATTCGTTTGAAAAAAGAAACACTATCAGCGTTTGGAAGTTTGCGATGATCTCCGGTAAGGAATAAAAATCATTAGTAAACTCTGTAATCCATGGACAAAGAATTGAGAGGAAGATTCTGGAGGATTCTCTAAGAAAAATCGTTCCGATGAGTGTCGGAGAAAATTCGAGTTTTAATTGAAAGTTTGCACGGAAGTTTTTAAAATGAAATTCTCTCCTAGCGTGTTATTGTAAGTGGTCTTTTTTGGAATTGAAAATTGGAGGACATTTTTGACGCTCGAATGTTGTGATAGAATTATTCGGATTGAATTACAAAATTTTAACCCTTCGCCATTCGAATTATGTTTCATAGTTTATTTCAGTTAAGAAAAGCTAATTTCGCAAAATTCTTTATTGTTGATTATTTATTTTTATTTAATTTTAACGAGTAACTGTAGGTATTGAGAATAATTTGAGGCACAGAAGGTACAGTGAGGGTACATAATCATTGTTAAATTTTAAAGTCAATGTTAACACTTTGGTTCGTTACGACAAAGGAGTTCTCTTATAATTAGACTGCGGATTTTTATGCATTTATGACACATTAAATACGACTAAAATATACAAAAAGAATATAATATAAAAATATATCTAAAATATCCAAAGTATGGTAGTTGTTGTAATATTTGTTAAGTGCAATAAATCGCTAGATAGGTTTTCCTGTCTCACCTGCATTTGTGAAACTCGAAATTTGCATAAACATCCGCAGTCTACTTATAATCAATAGTTAATTTTTTAAACGGAAACAAATCTTAATTTGTACATTGAAGATTCAAGACTAAAAGGAATAATTAGTTATAAAATTAACTCTAACAGAAACTTAAGTGAATTAAATCTCGACCCAGGGCAACAAAGGGTTGTCACTAAAACTACCAAGTCGATCAAAACAACCGGTTCTTCATATTTACTAAAAATTCTCCAGCTATGAAATAAATATTTAACCTCTACCTTATAAAACCTAAATATCTTAACTAATCATCGTTTTTAAATTTTCCTTTCTCCAAAGTATCTATTCAGTCTATCTAAATATATAGCTCTGATAGTTCTAATGTCAACATAACTGCTGTTAGCACGTTTAAAAAATTCCC
The DNA here is from genome assembly GCA_910591515.1 of Cerceris rybyensis. Taxonomy (NCBI): domain Eukaryota; kingdom Metazoa; phylum Arthropoda; class Insecta; order Hymenoptera; family Crabronidae; genus Cerceris; species Cerceris rybyensis. The sequence continues at coordinate 13,044,000 of OU342799.1, forward strand.
AAGTCTTAAAACTTACAACCTCTCTCAATTTTCGACGTTTAATTCGACAGGTTCCAGCGTTAATCCAACAAAGACGTAGAAATTCTCGTAAAAATAAAACCAATACCACCTGTATTCTATCTATCTTTCACCGACTAAAACAAAAATCTTCCCTTTCCATGGCTGTTCCGATAGGAACGTGCACACTCGCCTGCTGACTGGAAGTCGATATGACAGAAAGGGTGAGCCATTCATTGTCCCATCTTTTGTCCATGAGATTTTGCGATGCTTTTGTCCCGCGAATTGCACCTTATTGTTTCCAGAGAGAACCACTTGGCACTCTTCTTATGAACGTCAATTTAATTTACCAACTCTCATATTATAGTAATTAATATCCCATGATTTAACACTAGATTTACCAAGCCAGTCAAAATGACTGGTACAGAATTTTTTCCAAAAATTCTACGGGTTTATGAGAGACACATAGAATAAATATTCTTTGTCCATCATAAATTACCGAATCTATCATGTTTTCCACGTCTTAATTTTCTTTGCTTTAAGGTACATATTTAACATATTTAAATATAATCGATTTCATGCTGGTAAATCTAGTGTTAATATACCCTTGAGTCCACACATGACCTTCAGTGAACGAAGAATGATAACTGTTTCCGTGGAAATTAACATGAAAATTCGAGATACCCTTGCTCGATTAGCATACGTGTTTTAATAAAGTGTAGACGAAATCGAAAGAGGCTTCGGTACGTTCGAGTTGTATGATTTTAATTTCGGCTGCAATTACTTCTGCTGGAAATTAATGGAAATCTCTCGATGTCCTTCAACCTTTACACGTGTCGCTTGAAACTGTATAAAATGTCTGGATTTCATTACGAGATTCGAGATTATAACAGATTATTTATGACATTTTACAAATTAAAATTACTTTCCGTGATACCTCGGTATTAATCGCGCTTTAATGCAGGGTGATAAATAAATCCAAGTTTGTAAATAATCAGTGATCGTTTGACATTTGCGAATTGAAATCGTGTTTGTTTCAACGATATCATCGAAGCTGAAATACATTTTTTAACAAAATATTAATTACACTAAAATCCCTTCCATGTATTTTATTATCTCCATTAATTTACAACGATCCTTCGATTACCATGGGATATTTTCGTGATGGTAATCGCGATTACACGATGTCATTAATAAATCCGAAATTTCTACAGCAAGAAACATTTCCGTTCGACACTTACGAACGACGTATTCCCGTCTGATCAATTTTTCATTTTCTACTGCCACCTCGCTCGTAAGTTTCGCAGAGAAAGACGAAACGAGAGAGTGAAGAGAAAAGAGGAAACGTAAACTGTTCTATAATCCGTGGAATTTCTATCGACATACCAGGATTTAATAATTCCACTGAAATAACGTCAGATAAAAAAAGGGGCAACATTTAAATTGGATTTAAGTCCGATCTATGCTCCTCCATCGTTGCACGAACTCGCGTTAAGTGCAAAAGTAGTTACGGGCAGAAAAATTTCATCGCGACGGACCACTTTCGTTTCCTTGAATATTTATAAGAAGCTTAAAGGGAAAAGGGAGAAGAAGTGAGCAAAGTGTACCTTGGAGATTCTCGTCAGTGCCTTCCTACGCAGACTGAATAAAATAAGCAACGATATTGCAATACGATACGGGTATCTCACCCCATAATTCTTCGGCTAACGTGGCGGCAATGGGGTTTCTTTGCAGGTCTGGTATCAATTGACGGAAAGCTTCGTTGAAACGCTTTGGGGGTAAACCGAGATATTCTGTATCGTTAAGTTTATTTTTAAACTCAACATGCAAACACCGGAGGAGAGTAACCTTCGACCTTGTCGGTCGATCTGATTCTCATCATTGAAAGCGATGAAATAATAATTGAAACCTTAAAGGAGAAATCAAACTTGTCGTATTTCGAGATTTCCATGCAAACGACGATTCTATCGCTTGATAAATTATTTATTTACATGTTCCAAATGTCTCGTCGAACTTTGGCGCTGCGCGTTTCATTGAAAATTCTTTACGATGTTTCACGTTTCAATTTATGGCGATAAAATATTCAAAGTTGGATAATATTTTTAAATTTAAATCGCATATTAATTTCCTCTAATATTTATGCACATAGAGTGTTCTAGTTTCTATCTGAATTACTGCAACTTTTTTTTAGCATAATTTTAATTAAGAACACCATGTATAGTAATACATCATTTATGGCATGTTGAATAAAAAATGATGGAAAGCGCGTACGATTGAAATTTTCAACGAGTTAGTCTTTCAGATTCGATTAACATCGTATCGCCGGTATTTTATGGGAAGCACTGGCAATGCACCGTAAGGTGCATAAAAGTATCGATAAATTTTGCATTCACGGAATGCATTTTCTTGCTAAAAATCAACGTTAGGTTATATTTTTAAATGTAAATCGGCATTTGTCCATTCAGTGAGGATGAATAGTATTAAAAAAAAATTGGAAGAACAATCTTTAACCCTTTACATCGCAAATCTACCATATCACTCAGTTTCCCACTCTAAGGGGGCCTTCGAATTTACTTACTAATGATGACAGAAGATGAACTTATTGCACCGAAACATTTGCAGAAATATTAATAATATTATATCCAAGAGTATAATTAAATTGCATACCTTGTCGAATTAACAACACATTAATTTTTCACGGTATTCATTACAGACGATAGTAAATTCCGCCAACGACCGCAAAGATGACGAAGATTTATTAAATTGCTTTTTAAACATTATTCCCTTAATTGTGTCACGGTTATTTAACCCTTTACACTCCGATGTCCAATCTGCGGGAAGATTGTAAGTCGACCATATCACTCAATTGTCCCCTCTGAGGGGGCCTTGGAATTTATTTATTAATAATTAAAGAGAATGAACTTACTGCACCGCATTTTAAGAAGTCCATTTTTACCTGAAATTTTCTATTGGAATGGCACAAGATAGTAAATATTAGGTTGGAAACTATGAAACGGGCATTGAATAAAAATAATACTTTATTTATTACACGTAGATGTTTCAACACAGCCATATGGCTAGTTCCTAGTTTAAACCTAAGTTCAGAAATAATTGTGTGTGGATCGGATTCCACAGTCGTCCTTAATTCCTCGTTATTTATCAATATGGTTCGGTGGTCTTCCTCGAGGCTCGTTGACGATACTTAAATTGTCAAAACGACATTTTTAGAACCAATATCGAGCATTTTTTTCATTATTAGATCCATCTCCAATGCGTGATTAATGTTTCTTGAAGCTTGAGCTGCGCTACGATGCAATTTGAACTCGTACAAGAAAAGTAGATGTGAATCGCGTTTTGTTTCCATCTGGTTTCGGAGAAAATTAAAGAAAAATGGGATACAAACACTTTAAAATTTAAATACCTTTAAAATTTATAAATAAAAATATCGAGTGTACGTTACAATGAATATCTCTCACAATCAGTCGCAGCTGAACACAGACTAAACAAAAACGACCGTTTCATAGTTTCCAACCTAATAGTAAAGTGACAAGTTGCTAATGGATAACGTCAGAGATGGCTTCAAATGTAAAGGGTTAAAAATGGTGTATGAGTATATGAAATTCAACATCAAATAAACGTCATGGTTTATATACGCTCGGATGGCATTTCAATTAGCAGTAATTCGATCGATCACGAGTTTCATGGGATCGTCCAGAAATTATTGAATCGAACGAACAACGACGGCACAAATAGCAATTCTGTGTATAACGATCTCTTAGGAGATAATTTATCGAATATTCAGAATCACGTTATAACCCTAGGGTACGTCACCGTGAAATTAATAACGCAAGGCATGGTGTGCCGTGCGTGGATTAACAATGGCGGGTCAGTGTAAAGCTTTTAGCCTGGCAATGGTAAACTCGTTAGGATCACGCTAACTATGTCACGTACGTATGGTTATATGGATGATAATATATGTGTAATCGTGCACGTACTGTCCCCCCTTTTGCCGGACCAGAGAAATATTTAAAATTCGTGAACATGGAATTCAGGAGAGCAACGGAGGGTGAGGGAGATAGAGGGAGTGAGAGAGGGAGGGTAAGAGTGCCTTAAATTCAACGTGTCACGCAAGCTTTCGTGCTCAAGATAACACGAGCAACGAAGGGCAAGGACAATCACCTTTCGGAGGGGAGAACAATTTTATCTGCCCTCTGTTTGAGTAACTATCGTAAGCGTTAAGTGTTACGTTTTAACGTGGCATTAATGACACCCGCCGTGAGGTTTCTTTGATAGTCCATCCGAAGGTAGTAAAGGAAGATGGTGCTTTTTTAATCTGCCAATTAAAACTTGTATGTTGGTTTAAATTCTATGAGAAAATGTTGAATTTTATGAGAATAAAAATATTTAGTATAGGATTGACCCTTTTGATGTTGCAAACTTTATTTGATTAATTTAACAGTGGAACTACCGAGGTGGTAAAAATGACTTGTTCGACATTTTTTCAAAAAACTTTTTAAATTTATAGGAGAGCCATAGAGTAGATATTATTCATCCATCTTATAAAATATAAATTACTGAATTAATCATCCTTTCTACCGTTCGATTTCTCGTTTTCTAAAGTATTTATTTAATGTATTGAAATATGGTTGATTTAACGTCGGTAGTTTTAGTGTTAATCAGAATACTCTGGAACTTTTATTCGTACAATTGTAAGTTACTAAATATTTTGAAAATGTAACAATGTAAATAATGTAGAAAATATGATTATTTGTGTAAGATTTGATGACATTTTGTAATTTAGAAAATCGATATTTAGACATTTTGCAACGAAATATTAGCCGGCAACATTGTTGCTGTTTTTGAAAATTAAACTTTGCAAGCTTCTAATCCGTTGAAGCTTAAAAAAACCTCGATTCGTGCCGTCCTCATAGTTTCATTAACTAAAGTAAACTGATTCTCGTATGCCGTGTTTATACGAAATGAATATTCATAACGACACGCAACTTTTATTGCGGATATTCGAATTTATTACTCGAGGCTTTTAAAATAATACCAACCGAGTAATTCGTTTAATGCCATTTCTACCACCCGTTAGTCGTTTCATCTTTTAATTGTATCGCGGCAATTAGTTCTTTTTTTATTTCAACTTTGCACGGAAATAATCACGATATCACTTGATATTATTCGCGAAACAGCTTTGTAAATTCAATGCACACGGGCAATTCGATATCGTAAATGACGTTTATTCGGAAATTCCCATCGATACGTTATTAACGTTTTCGCCGCAATCGGTCATAGTAATCCGCGCGACCGCAATAGGAATTTGCATCCTCGCCTCTATCGATAGTTTCGAGACCTCATAATCATAGAAGATGATGGGTTACTCCTCTAAGCCGTAAATATGGATTCTATTAAATTAAATGACCACCGTTCGCGGAGGCTTCGTTGAAAATCCGATAGATTAGGATAAGCTGGATGGATGGAAGCCTGGGATCTCGGCGGACTTATAAACCGACTATTTCGTAAGCTTCCTTGCTCGTGGTTTTCGAAAGAGAATGTAAATTTGCGTTGTGACTTTGGTAATTATTAATTTTATCAACGAGCTTGTATCTGGGGTTTGTTCAAGTAATTGTTTTCTACTCTTGTAAAGTTCTCCTTTCTTCTTCATTATACGGAAACAAGTACCGAAAATATTACTATTAATTATTACCGCAAATTACAAGATTTTTTATATTAATCCCTTGCGCATGGAGGCATTTTTGAATATTGAAAGATAATTACTTATTTGGTGATACATATCCTCCTTATCAGAAAGTAAGAGTTAATAAATTATAAATTACTCTCTGCGTGTTTAATTATATTTCAGCGGTTGTATTTCAATTTTTCAATCCTAACTGCTCACACATATAAAATATAATTTTTCTTCTCAAATCACATATATTCGTCGCTAGTTTTTAAAGACTCGAAGTGTTTTTCAAAATTTAAAAGAAATACTCCAAGTTATACTTGGCAAGGATTTAAGGCACACAAATTTTGTCGAATCTTAGTACCTATGTTACTAAACAATTTATAGATTGGATAAAAAAGTCCTGCAAAGAGCGTACAATGGACAAAGTGTTAAAGGTACTCCCTCGTAATTACTAAAATACAATTTAACACCTTTGTCACCTCTCTAAAATGTTTCGCAAATTACTATTTAACTTATTATAGCCTCCGTAAGTCGTAACCACTAAAAATATTCCAACCCAGGAGTAATAACCATAGCAACTAAACCCAAAACATATAAAAATAAATTATTACAAATAAATCAAGCAGCTCATACCACCCCTTTCAAAAATTTCAATTTCATCCAACAAAATAAACCACCCCAATACCAAAGACAACAAAAATTCCATGTACTTATCATTAAATATCATTATTTACTTTTCTTACGTATTTACTTATCATTAAAAATGATATTTAATGATAATCCATACTCCATGCATTAAATTTATACACTTCACGACTTCACTACTTAAAAAGAACATTTCAAATTTTCTTCTCCCCCATTGAAGACACTCCGAGCTCCGTTAATCTCAACGGTTATCCCATTAACGAATTCACGAATAAATTGGTACAAAGATAATGTGACCTCATCGTGGCGCCAAGTAAACGGTACAACCAATTAAAACGAGAAGAGGGAACGCGAGAAGAACCACGAAATTGGAAGAAGGATAAAGAGACCAAAAGAGAATAAATAAAACTCCCACAACGAGGTTCATATTCCCGGTTGGAATTGAAGTTATAATTACGAGCTGCGGGGTGTTAAGAGACATAAAATTTCGGGCCATTTCTTGTGGCATGCTCGATTGAAGCGCTATATTGGATCCGTCGAATGCAGGCATTTAATAAGGTCTCCCGTCGTTGGACAGCCGCAGGGAGTGTTTCGAGAATTTGGTTTTGACAAGGTCAAGGACGAGAGCAGCCCCTTCTCGTTGTTGCTATTATTATTTTTAGAAACACTCTTACCGCTTCGACTCTCCCTTTTCCTTTTACATAAACATGCACGAGACAGATGACGAGGCGTTACACGCGGATGAATGTGTAAATGTCTCTGACGGTGGCTCAATTACTGTGACATCGATCAATCGGACGTATTGCGGGGTATTCGCGAATTGTGATATATTTGGACAAATTGTGTATGGATTTTTACTTACAGATATGTTGTAATGATGACAGAGAAGGGCGGAGGAGAAGTCGCTAATTCGCGAGTTGTTGAAAATCTGTAATTAAAGATACTGAGATTAGAGAAAGTAACAATTGACTGTTTGTTGGTTGGATTTTGTTATCGATAAGACTAGAAGTAGAACAATGGTATATGTAGGAACTAGAATTTTGAGTAATTGAAGTAGTCAAATTTGTGTAGGAAGTTTGTGTATTTCAGAAGTTAAGTCATTATCTTTCATAATCCTCAATTAGAGATTTGTTCAGTTTCTGAGTATTTTACCATTCAATTTAGATATTTGAGATGTTTTTGAGATTAACCCTTTGCGGACTAGCGACGCATATATGCGGTCTGAGAAAAAATGTAGTTATAGTCTATCGCCGTATGTATACACGATTCAAATTGAAAAATTCAAATAAAACCGGTCAGATATGATTAAAAGTGGAGTAATTTATAATTCATATACATTAACAGCCCAAATTTCTGATAAAAAGGTGGTTTTGGAACGCCGAATAAACGATTATCTGTCAATATTCAAAAATGTCCCCGCCCGCAAAGGGTTAAATGTATTTAAAATAGTCTGTTTCTGTTTACTCTAATGCAGTAACTTTTATAAATTATTTTTATTTTTATACCGTGATAATACTTCTTCCAGAAACAAACAAACTAAGACAAATTTGACAGGGAATGGATTAATTTATGATAGTTTGCAAACTGAAACAAGTCCTTTTGACATGTCACCCTTTCGTTCTTTGTAAGCTGTTGGAATAATTCTTAATTTATTCGAATAAATTCTTGGATCGGTATATAAAGTTCTGCATTTTGGTAAACTTTTAATGACACAATAAAAAAAGAATTGTTAAAGCTAACAAAATACATTTAAGAACTAAATAACTAGTTAAAATGTCACCCTTTAAATTTTCATGTCGTCCGTTGAAAAACAAAACAGTAAAAAGCTTTCATCACGCATTTGTCGGAATCGATAGCACGCTAACACGTTGATTTTCAAGCAGATACGACATTTCCCATTTAACTCCTACGAGAAAGTATAAAAATATTTCGCTCACGGTCGATCTTCCGATTTTGCGATAATTCAGTGACTACCGAGGAAATTTCATCTAATGAAACCAAACGATTCCGTAATATCGTTAAAAAAAAACAACTAGAAACATCAAACGAAATGCTGCCTTTCCAAAATTACTTGAAGAATTAAGCATTGAATAGATATTCAAAAATTTGAAAAAAAATGTCTCGAAGAAACGTTCATAGAATTTAACGACTATCGTTGAGGGAAGTAACACGGCCATGACCCTCTTTATCGATTCAATCGTAAAATCGATTTAATAGCATCGAGGTGTACACGCGGTCAGATCATAAACAGTCCGAACTGTCGTCTACGATCGAAACTTCTTTTATTTCTTGTTTTAAACCGCCCTTTTTTTTAACGAGATAAGATATTTCATCCGTACTGAAAAAATCACAAATTTTCTTTATTCTAAAGTCAAACCATTATTCGTGTTGTGGGCGATTTCATCGAAAAATTGAGATCATGAATATGAATTTTTTCAAAGAATCGTTCTTTAAATCTCATCGAGATTAACACTAGATTTACAGTCGCTAAATCTGATGTATTTAAATATATTAACCCTTTGCAGACGGAGGCATTTTTGAATATCGAGAAACTATCAATTATTTAGCGATGAAAAAACACTTTTTCATCGGAAAGACAGTGTGTTAATGTATACAAGTTGAAATTTACTCTTTGTAAAATAATATTTCAACGATTACTTATATTTTAATTTTTCAACTCTAACCGTTTATATATGCACCGACAAACTATAACCAATTTTTTTCTCAGGGCGGATATATTCGCCCGTCGTCCACAAAGGGTTAAGCAAGTACTCGGAAAAAAGATGGATCAACTGGAAAAAATACAATCAGTCAAGTAATTTGTTTATTATAAGATACTCGTGAAATATCTGCTGTACTCTTGCTCTAATAATTTTAGGAGTATTTTCAAAAAGATGAGAACCCGCCAATTTGACGGCTGCCATTGATCAAATGTTAAGAAAAATTCTAAAGCAATACTTTATTTCGAAGGACACAAATCATTCGAGTTGTAAACAATTCGAAAAAAAATCATAAAAGTGAATTTTTTAAAAGCAAAATTACTCTAAATAATACAAAGAATATATTCTATTAAAACGTGAGTCTCACGTGCTCTATCTGATAAGCTGTTAAAATGTAACGTTTTAAATTGTTATCAACAAAGGACGCATAAACTGTTACAAAGATTACAACTTCATAACTATTTAATTTCAACCCAGCTATTTCCCCCCGATAGAAATCGCCTTTTAGAACAATACCAAAACTCAGCTAATGTTCCAACATCAAAGCAATTCTGCAAATTTTCCTCGACGCATCAAGAAATATAAAACGAGTAAAAATAAAAGGAGTTGATACGAAAGAAAAATTGCAATTTAGCAGATGTAAAGATACGATAAAGTAAACAAGTGAAACGTTTCTTTCCAACTTGTAACCGGAACGAACACGCAACCGATGTAAGTGTTGTCTGACCATTATTGAGTTGTAACTACTGCACGAGCAACGTTACTTTCCGTCTAATACGATCGGCCTACGACTACTGACAATGCCACTGCATGTACCCGCTGTTCTTTTCACAGCTCTGCTGATGTATGTAGGTCATGGTAACATCATATTCAGGATTTTTTTTACAGAGCCACCACTGAATTGTTACCTCCGTTCTATCCTTCTCACTTCTTCTACCTCTCTTTCCGGATTTTTTTTTCGTTCCTTCATCGCACGGTATCTCCCTTCCCCCTTTAATTTTCCCTGGTATTATAAAATCCTACCGCAGCATGTATGTGCATCCGTTGCACATACAAAGAGGAGGTATTGAACGCCTTATCGCGATGAAACGTTCAGATATATGAATATGTAATGTTCTCGAGGCCCATACACATTTACGATCTCTGCGATTCTTAGTGATAGCGATGATACCGATTTCTGGAAAAAAAAGCCAGATAGAAATGACGCGGGGAATTGTTTTTTTCGCCATTATGTCGTTCGAGGAAGCGGTAAATTTGTGAGTCGTGGAATATGGATTGATATTTGGGGTGGTAATTGTGAGAGGGAGTTTTTATTGTTTCTTTTGTATTTTTTTTGTTTTAATTGATGTGGTTATTTCGGTTGGGATCTACTGTTTTAAATGGGCCCTGTAACAACGAGATTGTAATATATTAAATAATAATTTAAGGAAATGTTTTAGAGGTGAGAGGAAGAGGATTTGAATTTTGTTTGAGTGATAGGGAATTTCAGTCTTTATATCTATATTAGTCGTTGGACCAATTAAAAGGGGTTTAAGTCAATTATTCTTTGATGTGTTAAAAGATTAAAAGTAATTTAGAACCACATCGTAATCTATTAACACGTTGACTGCCATGGCAATCATCATTGACCGGCGCTACTGAATTTTATTAAATTTCATGTAACTTTTAAATTGGATTATTCATGAATTTTGGAACATGCTAACCATTTAAATATTGGCGTCTGCTGAATATCTATATATCTACGCCTTCAAAATTTCTGTTTTATAAATATGTGACTTTAATAGAAAGAGTTTCTCTTCAGTAGAAATAAAGAAAGTAGCGAAATACCGGTGCTGTTCAAAGTGTTAACAAGAGGGCAACACAAACAACTGATAATTTCGATTAATCAAATTTTTTCACCTATACCATTTCTGTAATTGCGAGAGCAACTCTTTCAAACAAAAGAGACTTAACACAATATAATAAACAATTCAGGATTGACTATAAAGTTAACCCTTCGTCCTACGATTTCTTTTCTGACTGAGCATGCAATGACTGAAACTTAATTCCTGAAATCGAAATTCCTCACTGATTTCTGATATCTCGTATAACTAAATGTAATATTAACCCTCTGCAATACGATTTGTTTCGTGACTGCCTCCTCTATAATTCAGAATTTAATTGATAAAATAATAATTGGTCAGTGATTCTCGATACGCCGTATAATTTAACGTAATATTAATATTAGAGAAATAATACTATTCCGTCCAGTCTCATTAAATATTTCCAATTCAATAGATTTTCAGAAACTTGAAAATTTCTTATCCAATCTACCTCATCGCGAGTGTCACACATTGTTGTAGGTCAAGGGGTTAATAGTACCAAAATAATGACACCGTTTTCGGACCAATTGATATTTTCAATTTACTAATTTTTGAAAGACTTCAATATTTTCTATTTCATGTTTCCACTCCACGAGTGCACACATTGTTGTAGGCCAAGGTATTGATGCAAATTATACTCCTAATTATGTCATTAACAAAATGACTCCTCACAAGTAGCACGATAGAAGTCACGAATAAAAGAGGTATCGACAATCGACCTATCGACAATAACTGGTGACTTCATCGAGGGCAGGTTGGGTCTAAAAAGAATCAATATGGTCCAGCTCGTTCGAACGGAGAGGGAATCCCCTCTGCTTGGTATTTTCGATACCCTCTGTACGTGGTTGCCTCTCGATGCAACAATGGACCTTTTGTAACCGCAGTTTGGCGTACGACCATTCTTCGGCCGGCGTAATCAGGTGAACCGTTTCGACGGAATTTGGGTTAAAGCATTTCTGAATCACGAACGGATCGACAGGGATCCCTGGAGGCTAAGAGACGAAGCAAAAGAAGAGGAAGAAAGTTAATTTCGGGTACGGTTTCTACCTTCGTGTCCATTGTCCTAGGTTTGCTCTTGTCTCGTCCGCTTGGCCGTCGTCTTCGTCATCGTCAAGGTGTAGAGGATTATTTGACTTTTGTGTAGGCACGTCGCATTGTTCTGAGAAATTGATTTCTTTGAAATTCACGCCAAGTTCCTCGCGTATTTTCCGTCGCATTGTTTTACGCGAAGCGAGCCCTAACGGTGAAGAAAATTGACTTTTGTGTATGCTGCGCATTGTTCTCGAGAATTAATCTCCTTGATATTTTCAAATGGAGGCCTTGACGTCATTTTTCTCGCATTGTGCGACGTTATAATTGAGACGAATTGACATGAATTGAAGAATTAATAACGACGTGGTATAACGAAAGAATTAATTATGTTTGGTTCTTTGTCTTTTCTTTTCTTTGGGAAAGTCGATGATCTTAATTCGTTGTATTAAACGAAACCTTTTTGTTTTGGATATCGATGCGATTGGAGGGATTAATACGATAGTAATGTGTATTTGGAAGGAATGAAATATTTATACGCGTACTAATCCATTCGTTTAACGTTAAAATTAATTGCTAGTGAGATATTAATGCTGCTGATATTGACAGTATACCGCATTTATTGCATCGTGATTCAAACTATACAAATTCCTCGCATAATATCCTCTCTGCTGCGCTAAACATAACTTCATAAATTAACAAAGTTACGAGAACCACGGCGCGCATATAATGTAATGCATTTATGAAATCTGCATGCTACGAAACTTCATCATATTCGATATTCTATTCAACCAAATTTTTTTTTTTACTCTCCTCCGCTTAAAAGTACTCGGTGGTATCGACGATAACGTAGAATTAACTTTTTCCCCGAGTTCTCGTGCAAATAAAAATCCATCAAAATAATAAACTACTACGGGAGAAGAAGAACTTGGAGTCTCGAGTCATAGATAAATGTATGCTGCCCGACCAACTTTTACTTTACTTAAAAACGATACGACACATGAGAAAAATTTATTCCATAATTCTGCTGAAATTTCTTTTATTTGCCATTGCACCTTTTTAAACTTGGCATTGAGTCTTAGCACTCTCGAATTTTCTACACGCCAGACGATCAAAAATAATTACAAAATTAATTTACAAATCTAAAATATAATTTCCACGGTTTGATATAATCTTTCTCCATAGATCTGTCAAAGTTTCAACCCTTTGACCTACGATTTTTTTTATCGGGGCGTGCAGAGACTCAAAATTAATTCCTGAAATCAAAACTTCACTCATTTCTGATATTTCTTATAATTGAACGTAATGTTAATAGCACAAAAATGATGTGACCGTTTCGTGACGATTTTGAAAATTTTCAATTTCACTTTCCGCGCCACGAGTGTCACACGTTGTTGTAGGCTAAGGAATGAATACCTCGCTCATAAAATTCATATGGTTTTGATTAAAAATATTCATTGAGTCCTTTTTCACGTCGCAATGTGTTCGAAAAGAAATGGCATTCTTTTCCACTACCCCATATATTTAACACTAGAACTCCAGGCATTAAATCTATGATATTTCAATATATTAAAGTTTGTAGGAAAGTCATAGAGTTGATATTCTATGTGGATCTTATAAAATATAGACTATCTTTTCCATCTCTTGATTCCTCTTTCAAAGTAATTATTTAAGAATTTTATTTAAGAATTAAGAATTTATTAAGAATTTTTCAAAAAAATTGGAGTTTAGTCATTTTGACTTGCTTGGTACTTCTAGTGTTAAACAATAATTTTTCTTCATTTTCATTCTTCTCATAAAAGCTTCTGAAGATCCTACACCATCACCTGCACGCATAGAAAACAGAGAGAGGTAGAGCAGATAAAATCGACTACCCTACATCCATCGAGAAACTCGCAACATTTTCCAGGCAACGATTCCATGCTTCTCGATCTTTCAGCATAAACTTCAATGGCTGGAAGGCATACTTGGAGCAGAACGACAGACGTTTCCTGTACCTGTGAGGCACACTTGGAGCGTAAAGGGTTAAGGCGTCGAGTGTTACGTGAACGACTACTATACCCGTCGTTCTGCCGCAAAAGAGTGTTACGTTTGCTTCAATTGCATTCTAAGTTCATATAGTAACAGTCAAACCTAATCGTATCACTATTCTCCGTTTCGATTCTAACGTCTAACAACAAAGTCTCGAGTACTCCTCTTGTTAACTTTCATAAAAGACGGCAATCCCGGTCACTGTATGATCACAGTTTCATATCCACGACTATAGACGCGCTTCACATTAGAAGAGCTAAAGTTAATCCAATTATATTTGACCTTGACTCAATGATCTATGAATCCAACGATATTTTTTCTTCTATCGTTTCAATAATGATGACTATAGCCATCCCCTAGTCGCATAGACCGTAATTTTGAACTATGATCCATGACAGCTCTACTCTAAGAAAGAGTCAAAGTAAGTTAGAAAAATTCGCTATCGTAAGATATTTTTCCTTCTATCGTTTCAACGACGATGACTATAGCAATCCCTTAATCTCATAGGCCGTAATTTTCAACTATAGGTAATCCATGAAAGCTCTATTCTAAAAAAGAGTCAAAGTCAGTCAGAAAAAGTCTCAATCATAAGATATTTTTCCTTCTACCGTTTCAACAACAATGACTATAGCCATCCTCTAGTCACATACACCGTAATTTTGAACTATAATCCATGACAGCTCTACTCTAAGAAAGAGTCAAAGTAAGTCAGAGAAATTCGCTATCGTAAGATATTTTTCCTTCTATCGTTTCAACGACGATGACTATAACCATCTCTTAACTATAATTTCATCTCCTAACTAAATCTCTTTCAACTATAATCCATGAAAGCTCTATTTTAAAAAAGAGTCAAAGTCAGTCAGAAAAATTCTCAATCATAAGATATTTTTCCTTCTACCGTTTCAACGACGATGACTATAGCCACCTCTAGTCGCATAGACCGCAATTCTCAACTATAAGCCATGAAAGCTCTATTCTAAAAAAGAGTCAAAGTCAGTCAGAAAGATTCTCAATCATAAGATATTTTTCCTTCTACCGTTTCAACCACGATGACTATAACCATCTCTTAGCCTCATAGACCGTAATTATCAACTATAATCCATGAAAGCTCTATTCTAAAAAAGAGTCAAAATCAGTCAGAAAAATTCTCAAATCATAAGATATTTTTCCTTCTACCGTTTCAACAACGATGACTATAGCCATCCCTTAATCTCACAGGCCATCATTTTCAATTATAATCCATGAAAGCTCTATTTTAAAAAAAGAGTCAAAGTCAGTCAGAAAAATTCTCAATCATAAGATATTTTTCCTTCTATCGTTTCAACGACGATGACTATAGCCATCCCTTAATCTCATAGGCCGTAATTTTCACCTATAATCCATGAAAGGTCTATTTTAAAAAAGAGTCAGAGTCAGTCAGAAGAATGCTCAATCGTAATCTCAAAGTCTAACAATAATCCAACAATTCTTTCTTTTGCTTTCCTGTTGCAGCGATCATTCGATAAGCAATCGCGTCGATCGACGAGGTCATCCGATGCATTGCGAATGCGGTGAAGTAACGAGGCCCTTATGACGACGGGAGGAAACGGCCGAGAGTGCCCTGGCCACGTCGCAGTCCGACTTCTAGGCCCTATCCGCTCTCTTCCTATCTTCCTACCCTCGGCCGTTTCCCTTTAACCCTTTTCGACCTCGAGTCCTTTTCACACCCTCCGCGTTGCTAAGCCTCGACACCTTGCCTCTTCACTAACACTCCCTCCAAGCCCTTCTTCAGCCCTCTTTTTCAAACCTCCTCTTTTCACCAGCACCCACCCGACATGTACAAATCGCGGCAACGTGCAACGAGGCCAGCATTCGGACAGGTACAGAAAAAGGAAACGATCCTTCCGTCAGAGAGATATACGTTTTTAAGATATACCATAAAAGTCCTCGTGTTAACAACGGCGAATCTACCGTGAGATCGTTCTCTATGTACCTTACGGTGTATGTGTCTTAGGTGTATCTAATCTAGATCTAACTTGGAGATTATTCCAATACCGAGCGGTTCTCCAGCAGTTTCGAGATTACTTAGACACAACGCCGGAGAGAATGTTGGACTTTAAGAGGAACGAAATTCTCGGTGGACTTCCGGTGAGAATAATCCTCGGCACTGTTTGGAGAACGGTGCGCTATTCGAAGTGACGCCCTTCCGAAGTGTCTTATTTAATCAATGGGAAAATGATGCTTTTCCTATCTTCGTGGAATTAATGCCATCTTATTAACGATTACCGAACAACCTTTACATTTTGTAAAATCGATCCTATACTCGATTCTACCGCGTTCTCCGGAAGTTCCTCGGTGATTCTTGAGCGTAACGTTACGGCTATTAATATCTTGCTTGAGAAGTATCGAGGAACTTGAATTACATGAGTTTTCAGGAAGCTATTGCTTCGTGTATGATTGTGGAAAATTCATGTAGGTGTTTTCGGGTTTAGATAGCGTCTTGTATCGATGGTGGTAGCATTGTTGCCCAAGAATCTCTCTGTCTCTTTCTGTCTTTCTCTCTCTCTCTCTCTCTCTCTCTCTCTCTATTCCTTTTACAAACCTCTCAGGAGAATGTTGGAGCAGCAATTACCGCGGCCACTCTCGAGGGCAGGATCGTTTGATGTCTCGAATCGGCCGGATGTTGGAACGTAATCGAGTGCCGTTGTTCGTGGGAGGATGCTACGAGACTAGCATACCTCCCATACGAAATAAACACCGATCGTGGGGTAATGTATCTACGTCGATGGTGATATAAGTCTACCAAATCTCTATTAACTCCGTTTTATTCTTGTTTCGACCACACAAAGCAAAGAAATCGTCGAAACTTTCTTCTGAAGCTTGTCTGGGTCGTCGTTGAATTTAGTAGTTTAGAGAACAAGTTGTTTTTTTAGAATTGTTGTAAGTCTATGCAATGTTATGATTTTAGATACGAAATGTTAAAATTCACAATGGCCAGTTAAAGAAAAAATATGGAGAAAAATGTTGATATTGATGGTCGGGTGTCGAGAGCAATTATACGAGTATATAATGCAACTTTTTTAATATCGATGTGAAACGTTGATTCGGTTGAACACATCGAGAAAATCGAAGGGTCGTTTCCTTTCCCAAAAGATACGATAAACGGGACCGAGTGTCCTGATTACTATTACCTTAGAAGATAGAGTTTAATTATAAGAGATTACTGTGTAAAAGGCGATAGTTAAAATCCATAACTGCCCGGTTAGAAGAAAGAAGAAACGGTCGACGAGTCGACCGTTAATTATCCTACGATTTTTATTTTCTATTAGGTGTTAAGAAATTGTAATCGGTCTGCGATCATGTTAAATAACTTATCTAAAAAAACGAGCATGAAACATAATTACAATATATTAGCAGCCAAGTAATATATGTTACGGTAAATCTGATACATCCACCGATTATGTATAATTGTCGGTTATTATATATAATTATCACGAAAACCAAGACCTAACCCCCTTTTTTCTCAAGAGGGAAAATGCGCTTACCTCTTCGCGTAACCATAAGAGTGTGGGAGTGGCCAGGAGCTGAACTCCCGGATTCAAACGAAATCTAACTCGGACTTAACTCACATCAAAGTCCCAAGAATCAGTCCAGCAAGCTGAACAGGTCCTGTGGACTTTTCATCCATGTGGTTCGGGTAACCCCGGGTTCACCAAACCCGTACCTGACCAAAGAGCTGGTCAGGCCCCTGAGGTAACTCCTTCTCTGTGGAACCACCATGAGTTCACCGTCAGTGGACTCAACTAACCCTGAGTTCGCCAAGGTCGTGTCCGACCATCAAATTAGAGAACCCTGAGGTAACTCCTTTTCTGTGGAGCAACTATGGGTTCAATGTTTCCTGACTCAGGTAACCGCGAGTCCGCCAAAATGGTACCTGACCAGCGAGTTGGGCTGGTCTCTGAAAGGAAAAAAGCTAGATCCGATCCATACTCGCCGGTTAACACGTTAAGCGCCACATCGGTCCCTACGGACCGGTCGTTGGTTTTTCGTTTATGTTGACGCTGATCAATGAAAATTAACGATTAGTTTTTTCCCTATGCTACGATGCCGCGCTTGGCCAATCCAAAATTAGTGATTTTAACACTAGAACTACCGGCCTCAAATCTAACATATTTTAATAAATTAAATAAGTACTTTGAGAAAGGGGGAAATCAAGCGGTGGAAGATTTGATCGATTGGGTGATTTATGTTTATTGATATAGACGTAGAATATTTATTCCATGACTCTTATATAAACTTGGAGAATTTAAAAAAAAAATCGTGTACCAGTCATTTTGACTGGTTTGGTAGTTCTAGTGTTAAGCAAGAAATAAAGCATTTTATCAAAAATTAATGTAGTTTACTAAAACAAATAGAAAGATATCTTTCTTAATAAAGGGTCGAAACGGAAAGTATAGCACCGGTCTCTAGGAACGAGCGTGGCGCTTAAAGTGTTAATTTAATAAATATAGAAGAATTCCTGGCATTTACTAAATTTAGTGTTGATTATACGTTACTATCGGATTTTCAGATTTGCTCTAACATATACACTATCATGCTCCACGTTAAAGTATATTTTTCACAACGCCGTTTAACAGGAAATGCTTTCAACGATTTATCCTTTCTATTTCCCTCTCCGTCTCATAGAAATCGTTCTTTTTCATTCCACGCGATAGATTTCATTTTCTACTTTGACATTAGGAAAATTCGCCTAAAATCTGTATCCACAATAATGTTCTCCACGAGGTGAGATCAGTGAACCGATTTCCGTTCTCCTTGCAATCTTTTTTTCCTTGGGATGCCGTTTAGAGTTTTCAACGAGGATGACAAAAATTCGCATAGCTGGTACATTGAAAGAACGATATGAAAAAAAAGAGCGGTGCACCGTCTCGACGTTCGACCTTTCGCAGATTATGCTCATTTGCATATTACGAGGTACGTCAGTGGTACTGGAGGTTGCATGGTGTGTATGTATGTGTTCGAGTGTGTGGAACGTTGCCAAGAACAGAGAAAATTGAGGGTGTGTAGTTCTCTTCGAGATTCGCAAAACTGCAAGTTTTCGATGGCGAATGAGCGGAAAAAAAAGTTCCTCCCTTTTATTATTCGCTGAATTCTACCACGAGAGTGAAGAGATATAACGTCCGATATTTGTTAATATTCCATAATTATACCGTGAGTGTGGTGCAATTATGACGTTGAGTTTCGAGGGAGAAATTTCCAGACGACTTCAATTATCTTCTTATGAATTTTTAAATTGCTTCGGTAATCCCCGCATGAAATTTCCCGAGACAATTTTAAAGCGATGATATCACCGGTAAAGTGTTTCTAAAGAGAAAATGTTAACGTCATTGCAAAGTATAATTTTGATCTAAAAAACTTGTAAAAAGTCAAAGCCATCTTTTACAAATACAGTATCCACTGTCATTTGTTATTTTACATATTTTAAACGTATATTGACAATTTCCTTCAAAATAAACTCTTTTATTTCAATTTGATATTCTCCACCAAATTGCATTTCTAAGTTTTCCTAAACTGTATTCTTCTCAGCGGAAAGTCAAAGCATGTCCTTTATTCGCACGAAAACGGCATTTATCGTTTTACAGAATTTTTGCACGGTGTAAAAATCTCTCTCAGGATTTTCTTCAAGAACATCCACCGTGTCCTTTATCGGTGAAAATTTCTGCACACGTCCGATAGCGTGAATACGCATGAATTAATGGTGAAAACGTGTTTAGAAAGTAACCACGTGTCTCTGACGCGATCGAATTGGCTTATTTTGCCATACGTGCTTGTAAATGTTCATGTGTGCGAGGCTAAGCTGCCAAAATTTCAACAACAGCTTCTCTATCGCACGAAACCGACCAAAACCCTGTCCTTATAGAACTTCCAACCGGTAGTTCGTGTGCATAAAGTTGGAAATTCCCACGGAACGAGGCTAATTCGACAGAATCATGGCATTTGTCATATTCGCGACCGCTGAAACAGGAAAAATCTCACCACGAGACCTATTTCTCTGCTACAATTAATTCCTCCCTCTACAATTTCTATTTGATTTCGCAATATCTCAGAATTAATCTCTGAAATTAAAATTACCCTCTGATTTTTTATTTTTCTCATAATTGAATGGCATATTAATAATATAAATCATTTCCTGACCGATTGATATTTTTAATTTAACACTGGAACTACGAAATCAGTCAAAATGAATGGAATACTAATTTTTATAAAAAATTCTATAAATTGATAAAGGAATCATATAGCAAATATTTCACTTTTGTATTACAATAGTTAAATTACTTAATTAATCATATTTTTCACCTCTTGATACCTCCTTTTCCAAAGGATATTGAAATTTAATGTCTGAATTAGGTAATTTTAGTGTTAACAGTTATCGAAAAACTTCAAATTTTCAATGCCACTAAGCACTTTAAATAAATTCCTCCCTTTCGTCACTTTTATCAACTAATATCATTTGTGCTTATTTCCATAGCTTTTGTTAAAATAGCGAATCTCATTCCTTCTTTCAATGATTGCGTTTAACGCGGAAAATGAGTTGGAGGTGTGCGAGAAAAGTACTTATTTTATTAAATGGATGATTAAATTAAAACATAAATTATATTATGTCAGCAGAAAAGAATGAATTAAATATTGCAATGATATTATAACGGATATATTATCCGAGGCTATAAACAACTCTGCATTTATTAGCAAAAATTAGTAAAATATTTGAGTGTTCCTGGAATTTCAGTAGGAAGAAAAAAAAGCACAGAGTAAAGACTGAATCCGGAAGTCTACAAATTCGAACTCGTAGTACCATTCGCGCAATGCAAATGAGAGAGTCTGCGAAGGTACCGGAGATTGCGAAAATAGTGTTTTCTTGAGGTTTCCATCCTGTAAGAGAAAGAGAGAAAGAATGGAAGAGACAGAGAGAGGTACTCGTGGCAGTAAAATGACGGAAAAAGTAAAAATAGATGAGAGGAGAACGGGAAAGAAGCGAGACAAAAGTTAATCGATCGTCAGGACCGTAGGCCTCCCGACAGCTAATTTATTTTCCTGCCACTAGGAGGTCATTATTCCAGAGAGAAACGTAAAAATGAGAAAATTAAGGGGATTGGCGTGGCATCGTGAGACAAACGTTAAGAAGGCACCGTGTCCTAGTTTTCGATAACCCAAAGTATCGAGGCGGAACAATGAAACGGGGAAAAAGGGAAGAGAGGGAAAAAGAGGAATCTATCCCCTCGAGATCCCCACTTCCATCGACTTCCTTCTCTTCTCGAAAATATTTAAATTCGTTTATCGGACGAAACGAGGACCAATGTTTTCTCGGCTAACATCGTAAGGATCGTCTGGATTTTTTTTTTTAATTCGACAGTGGATTTCGGTATGTGGAGTGCCGCGATAAAATTCGAATCGCATTCTTCGCGAAGATCTTCCCGCGGATCGCGCGATACTCGAAAAAAAATCGGCATTTGTGTAGAATGGCATTCTTTTTCTTAAATTGCCTCATGATTTGCTTCAATGAAGACAAATTAAATGTTTTTAGGAGTTGATGTATAGAAATATTAAGTGTATCGTTTACTAAACAATTTTGATTCTTCACTGACTGATAACTGATTAATTTCGTTACATAATTCATCACACTTCAAACTACGCTGAAAAGTACTATGAATTTTAAAAATTAATTTCAACGATCCATGAAAATCCAATGACACTAAAATGACTAAACTTTCAAAAATATTATATTACAATTAAACCCGATGATAGTTTTATAGATTTGTTATAAAATATTTCAAAGTTCAGAGTAAAAACAAAGGAAAATTTGAATAATTTGAATATTATCGCATACTCAAGTATCCAGCGCAAAGTAGCTTCCATTTTCCGTTTCGAGGCAAGGAGCGTTTTCAAATCTCCAAGAGGAAAATGGAACAGTTTTAAAATCCTGCCGATAATTCCAATGGAAATGCAAACGTACGAGGAAGTGTTACACGAGTGGCTGTAATTTTTGGATAGAAGAAAAAAAAAGAGGCAAAGAGATGATTTCACAGATCGATCATTGCATTAGGTAGTACCGCGGCAACACGGAGACATGCAGTCGCGTGTAAAACTCGTTGGGCGAGTGGGAGGATACAATTATTACTATTATAGACATTAAACTACATTAACAAATTACCTAAAGCACGCGACAATATATTAACTTAGGACACCGTTTGCGAAAATTCCGCGAAACCGCGTGTTTCACATGTGGGTCACACTTCGAAAATAATTTTCTAAAGATCTCTTCCGCCTTTTACATACACGAAATGTAAATATATTTATCATTTTAGTTTCCCCAAATTATTGGTAGTTTTTCAAACTATTTTTTCACAATTTTAATACAATTTTTTTAAATTTAGCTACTTGCATCGTTTTAATTATTTTGAAAGATAAAGATTTATTTATCATCTTGTTTGGAATTGAGTGAGAACTTAGAGAAATTTGTATGAGACGTTAATTTTGAGAGTGATTTAAGTCATTTGTTTAATTTTCTGAGATAATTAGACTTTTGTCTCGAGGCTGAAATATGAATGGGAAATATATTTTAATCTTTTAACTCCTATTACCCAGATACTTATGAAATAAATCAGATTCTTTTTGAAGAAGAAAATTACAATTTTCGTTTATAATTTTATTAGTAATTTTAATTTTTCAAATTTTCGATTTGTATCACTTTCACAATCACCAGTAGATACGTTTGTAGAAGTGAGTAATTATATTTGAATTTTTATTTAACCGCAGCTCACGTTACATTCGAATTCATCGTATATCTTGACGAACGAGATAGAAATGGATCGATCATCGGAGATCCATTTTCTCCATGAGAAAATATCATCGACACGTTTGAATTTTTCTAACGCAAGCGGCTTTATTAACGCGCGGGGATTAAATCGACGATGTCGAATGATACGTAAATGGTAGCAGATGCGCTCGGTGACTGTGTCGTAACGTTTTTGCGGTAGAATTAAGCTTCGTATAAATTCCACGTAACATATCTACTAGGATTTTACAAAATCCACGTGTGTGTCTATGTATACAATTTGTTACGCGATTCGATACATAGAAATTGAAATGGACGAAGGTGCGCCATGGAAGACACTGCTATCATTTATCACGGAGGAAAATAAAAACACGAATCGTTTTGTAAGAACGTTTAACTCTTTGGGCACCCAAAAATAAAAAAATATATAGACTCCAGTTGCACAAAATATTTTTTGTTACATAACCAAATTAAATAATGTATTTAAAATTTTTCTTATCTCTTCCCCCTTTTTTTAGTATATATTAGGGGTACCGAAAAGTAATCAAAATTATTTTTTTTCTGGCGAAATTATTTATTTATTAACACTAGAACTACCGGCGTTAAATCTATTAAATTTCAATATATTAAATAAGTACTTTGAAAAGAGAGGAATCAAGAGACCGAAAAGAAATTGGATACGGTGATTTATGTTTTTCTACATTGACATAGAATATTTATTTCATGACTCTCCGGTAGGCTTGAAGAATTTTTGGAAAAAACTGTATACCAGTCATTTTGACTGGGTCGGTAGTTCTAGTGTTAAAGAAATCTTAAATACTTCTTAAATAATCTTAAATAAATCAGTAAATAAATCATAATCTTAAATAAATCTTAAATAAATCAACGAAATAATTTCCATAATTTTCTAACACTTTTTGCCAGCGTAAAGGTAATTGTTCGATTCTCTTTTTAAAAACGTCCTTCGATTTTTGGTTAGAAAACGTTTCCATTTACGTGTTCACTTGTCCAATTTCGATTACTTTTTGGTACCCCTAATATATTGTCAACTTACAGTTTATATTACTGGCAGTACATAATTTTTTAAATTTCTGACTGGCTCTTACAAATCACACCAAACAAGATGGATGGAAAAAAAGTGATACGTTTTCCACGCCGCTGTGCTTCAAAGGGTTGAAACGGTGACATTCTTTTGCATAATTCTATGCATTTCATTGCGATACATCGAACGATGCAATGCAAGGAATTTTTTGGTTTGATTAAAATTATAATTAACGATGTATGGTATCATGTTGAGAGTTTCGTTTGCTAATTCATCGATGAATCACGTTCGACGTCGGTTCTCCATAGTTTCCATTGGCCTAACTGCGCTTACAATAGTCGAACTCGTAAGGTGTAATCAAAAAACACTTGTTACATCAAACGCGTTTGATTCTGCAGTTTTTAGCGAGTCGTAGATACGAGCGAATAAAATCTCACGATTACAGTGACGGTCGTGTTGATAATTGCACTTTTACAATTGCTCTTGAATGGTGGAAGTGTTTGTAGTTATATTTGTTATAATTTAGAAAGTCGTGATATTTACAGTGGTGCTTTTTCATTCAACTCCTTGCAGTCTTAAATCGAGTTGAAGTCAATGGATCTTTCTATCATAGCCAATTATCTTTGGAATTTATTAATCATTCTTTCACTTATCGCTTCAAAAAAGTGCGACTTTCAGTCTTTCGTCAGAAAACTTATCTATTACTTCCGAATTTTTCCTTGACACCTTCACTATCACAGAAACCTTCGTAGAATTTTTCATAACATTTTATCATACCAACTTAGCAATCTCCAATTGAAATTTCAAATATCTTTAATTGTCTTTCACTCACAGAATGTGAAAAACTACTGATACCTCTACTCAAGTATAATTCATTATCAATTCGCAATAACATGAGTGACCATGACAGTCCAAGTGTTCACTAAAACTCCCAACCAAATTATAAAAATGACAATTAAGCTCTATACATCATACAATCTTAAGAAGAAGTCTCAGAGACTCAAAATATCTCATTTACTGTCGTCATCTCGTGATAAATTGTCTTTTATTTTCCAATTAATGTTCCCTCAGAGGACCTTACCCTCTGAGGGTGGTACATTTACAACAATTACACTTAACGGCCGCAATTAATTTATTTTCAATTAATAGTCACCCGGGTAGCTTAAACACCACATTCTATTAAAAGAATCCATGTCGCTTTCATTTTTATCGATAAAATCCGCATTTCTTTTAAACTCCCTCCGCGAGTCTTCTTTCTACTGTCGCACTATACGTTGCAGTACCAGAAAGAAGGCTAACGGACGGAATGCGAATGGAATGGCGGTTTGATTCATACATTCAAATCGAATCTACCGAAAAGAGTGACTAAGTCACATCGAAACCAATTGCATGTGACGGAAGGATCGATTATAGTCTCCCTCTTGTCCATTTGCCATCGCGCTAGACATCTTTGCATATCCGAACAGTAGCTGAACTATCCACCACTGTATAGTTTCTTTACTTTACAATTTTCTGCCGTAGGTTTAAGGATATTCGTCGCAGCAGGAAATTTTTACCATGATAAACAAGCTGTCTAAAATGATAATTCTATGTAATGCACATAAGGATAGTCAGTTTACAACGACAAACCAATGCAAAACTAGGTTTTTCTCTCTCGTGTCCTCCTTTTTTTCCCTTTTTTTCCTCTTCACTGACATTTATACCGGCTGGTTCGCGTGCTTCTTTCTGTTTGCGAGGTAGGCAGGCAGCTTTTGCAGAAAGTCCGAGAAATTCTCGCCGGCATGCGAACAATTTGTATAGATTTACCCAGCGGTATCCCATAGAGGTACACGCGAGCATACTTTTGCGTATAATTCGCAACCGAGACCACGAAACTTCTACCCAGGTAACGATTCCTTTCGGCTTGTAATCGGTTGGAAACTTTAACGATGATGTCGGTAATTTTAATAGTCGTTTTCTTTTTTTCTTCGTGCGTCGCACGCAACGACGGAGGAATTTTTATTGACAATTGTTGAGTTTAATTGATGCCTGTTAATGTATTTTTTTTTTAATGGGATTGTTGATTGCTGCTTGGAACTTCTGAATAGCGTTAATGGCAGGGAATGTAGGGATAACGAGATATTTGTTGATGTTGAATAGTAGAGAATTTTAATTGCTCTTGTAGAAATTCGTTTCTGTGTGCATTTGAGAATTAGAGGATCTAAAGGACTTTATTTCAAAGTTGGATTATTATATTTATTTTTAATTTGATATTTTAGGTACGTGGGAATATTTTTATGCAATGATATTTAACACGTTGAACGCCAATCGTATTTCGCTACTTTCACTGTTTCTACTGAAGCGAAATTTTTTCTACTAAATTCACATCTTTATAAAACAGAAACTTGAAAAATATAGATAGGTAGGCTTTCGACACACCTTTATCTTTTAAACACCAATATTTAAATATACAGTGTGTCTCAAAATTCATAAATATTGCAATTTCAAAGTGACATAAAATTTCAATGAATTCAATAGCGCCGGTCACCGGTGACCCCCACGGCAGTCAACGTGTTAATAATTCAGTGTGTTTTTATGAGATTATGGGAATATTTTATTGTATTTATTAATGGTTAAAATTTGAGTAAAAGAGATTTATAGCTTGCTAATGTTAAGTTATATTTTTTAAAATTTGGATTTGACATACTTAAAAATTAGTTCATTCGGAATTTGGAGCTGAATTCTGTGTTGTAGCAGAAATTTATTAAGAGCGGTAGTCATTTATTTATTGATGCGATATTTTTGGTACCGTTGTGATGTATAACGTTATATAAATTATCGGTAATTATGCACCATCGATATTACGATGCAATATTATGCGGAAAAATCAAGAGTGACGTTGATGCATTCACCGTCGTATAAACATGTCGCATGCATAATGGACCTTAATTTTAACGTTCTTAAATCAATTATTAATAAGGTACGTTTAGTTGCTCGATAAAAACGAAGGGGAATGGGAAACGACGTTGCATTTGCATCGTGGAGAATACAATTACCATTTTTAATTTCACCATTTAACATTTCGAACCTAACATTTTCGCGCATTAATGAAAATCAAAAGAGAAGCATTACGAACACGTAACAATTCATTTCTCACGATTCTCATTTTTCTACCAACATAAACCATGTTATAAATTCCCAAAAATTAACATCTCCTATCTCACTTTCGACTGCTTATTACAAATATCGCGTGAAAAATTTCCTCCAAATCTGCACAAATGCAAAAAATTCGCAATGGCGACCTCAAATACTCGAGACGGTCAATGATAAAACGAGTAATTAACGGTGAAGGTAATCGATAGAAATTGTACAGATAAGAAAAAGAAAAAAGGAGAAGCATCGAGAGAATTTAATAAACGGAAGAACCATAGCCGTAACGTGGTGATTAAAACAGCCCTCTTAAATATTAATTCTCCGATATAACAAAAAGAAGAAAAAAAAGAAAGAAAAAAAAAGTACGGCTATCGTGATTTTCCATTAAACGGGAGACTCGTAATCCCGGAAAGATATTCGACTTCTAAACGGAACGATTGATCGTGGAATAAGATGCTTCGCAATTCTCTCTGACCAATAATTAATAAGAATTTTTCAGGTGGTAAAAATTAAAAAGCCTGCATTATTCCTTAATAACTGCAACGCGAATCGTTATCATCTTCGCGGCCGTATTTTAAAGTGCCCCGTTGTTCATTTCGATATTTCATTGTTACACGAGTACAATACACGGTGGAAATAAAACCGATATCTCTGTTCTTAATAGGTACCATCTGTTGCACTCGTCGATGCGACGCTAAACATTGCCGATTTCCGGTTAACAACCGTAGCTCGCCGAATGCATTAACGTTAATGCACTTGGCTGCAATCGAGCAGCGGAATCGGCGAACAATGAGGAAGATAAATCGCTCGAAAGACTCGCATAATTAATTTAAACAACAAACGATACACTTATCTACCTTCCCGATGAATCGATCGCCGATTGAAAGGTCCGATGGAGTTTTATTCTAAACGGACAAATCGCTACCTCGATTTTAACCCTTTACTTTACGATTCATGTCACAATTAAGTTTGAATACTTCAAATAAACATTTACCGTGCTATTACTCCTTTATGATACGAACTTCAAGGTAAATCAAACTATAGAAAAATTGTTTCGTAATGTTTTATCATTCAGAATTTTTCAAACGGTCAATTTTAATTATCATTCAATTTTGTTCATTAACATTTTGTCTCGATATCGTAAGGCATGAAGTATAATGAATTAGTGATTACTTGGAAAATTTCTGTAACTCGTGACGAAAGAGTTGACACGTTCACTCGATAATTTAGAGATAATGAATTCTCTCTAAGATTGCGATGTATTTCTTTATCTTTTTTCAATTATTACAAAGGAAGGTTAAAATAACTTTGAAGATTTTAAATAATTATATTTTATAAGACGACTGTTGCTATTACTTGTCAGTGAACGTTTTGAAATTCGTCACGAGCATTTCTTTGTAATTTTCATTTTAATCAGCGACCGAAATTCGCATCGTTAATCGTTTCTTTCCCTCGTAAACGCGTAGAGAAAAGTAATGAAGATAGATTAAGGATAACGTAGGTAGACGATATTAGAAATTAACTAAGATTTCGGGGGCAAGTATCCTTGTCGTACGACCAGGTTTGGCTGAAGTTTCTCATTACATTAAAACTAAACAAAACATAAAGGAAATGACGATAAAATCCATTATAAAGTCGAGCGTTAACGATGCGTGCCTCCGAGGATGCGTTTAATTAATTATATGGGCACTGCCAGGCTTGCAACTCTAATCAAAACCAAACGACAAATCGGCTCAACCGATACGACGACTATTCGTCGCATCGAGCCACCACGTCGTCGAAGCATTAAAAAAAAAAGAAATTCTTAGCTGTACGAAGAAAAGGAGAAACATAGCTAAACTGCGAAAGAAGATAATCGACAATTTCGCGCGCAAAATACCGGAGAAAAGCTCTGACCAAGCTTCATCGAAGACCACGCGTTTAGAGATGGTTACGAGCTTAAAGTACCAAAAAAAAAAATAAACTATGTTGAAAAGGAGGAAACAAGAAACTCTTAGGAATAAAAAATCGTTAAATCTAGAAGTATGTAATCGAACAAGCCGAAAATCTCGTTAAGAAATTTTGTACGCTATTCAATGAGCTACCTTCGAAGGCCCTCGTGTCTTAGAGAAACCGTTCTTCATTCGATCCCTGTACAGCCAGGGAAATTGAAGTTGGCACGCTAGAAATTAACGAACGAAGAGTAGCCTTTTGTAACTTCGGTTATTTGAGTAATATAACGCCAAGAATGGCGAGTATATCGCGTGACTGAAGTAAGTGGGGGAATCCTCGTGATACGTTAGTATAACGCGACAACCTCAAGTAGTCTCCTCGGAGGTAGGTCTGTTTCGGCAGGATCTGATTCGCCAGGCGTCATAAAGATATTTCATTGTTACGACTTTGTCAAGTGAGCAGAGTGGATTAAATAAAAAAAAAATGGTGCGAATAGGCGGTATTTAGCGAGAAGCTCCGCCGTTCAGGAGACTTCTTGAGGTTGTCGAACGATACCTAGGGTGTCATCTTCTATTACGCTGAGTGTACCATAGCTTCGACCGGTCGACAGGAGAGAAAGTACACCGCCCCATAATCGTTACACTATCGGGAGACAGAATTATGATTTTATTTCTGAAAAAAAATTGAAATATCCTTTACGAGGATTTTTTTTTTGTATTTGCTACTCTTCGTCGATCGGTATCGTCAATGCGGTAGGAAAGAAACTGACGAGGGAGCTTAAAAGAACCGTAACTCGTAACTACGTAGCGTTTTAAAGTATGAAACAAAATAAGTGAAAAAAAAAACGAACACGTACACACAGAGAGACAGACACACGTACATTCACGTATACACATGTAAAACTTATAAGTACACGCCGTGTAAATTAGGCAGAGTTTTTTAGGCTAGCAGAAGAGAAGAGGTGGACGAAGAAAATAAAATTGATATAAAAGTTGTAAAAAAAAAAGATGAAATAAAAAGAAACATGTTGAATTCGCTGAATGGAGATTTATGATAAACGCGATGATATGTTATCAGTTCGAGAGTTAAGAATATTCTATAGCCGCCCGATGTTGGCATTTAGCTGGTCTAAATCGCAGAGGGTTCGTTTCTACTAATTATAGCGCTGTTGAGTTTATCGATTGTGAGATATACTTTATTGTATGTGACGTTACATCGAATTAATCGAATGTAAATCGACAATTTCTACCGGGACGTTTGTAAGCGTATGCGATGAGCGACGAGTATGTTACGGAGAATTCGGAATCGGCCGATCTATCGCTAATGCAGAACTACATTAAATATCTATAAAGAATCAACTACAATTAATTTATAATATTAGAATGTTTTACACTATTTTTGCAAAACAGGAGAAGCTTCATTAAAATATCAGTTAGCCGTGGAAATTGCAATTCTAATGAAATGTTAACACTAGATTTGCGGAGCCAATTAGGTTCATTCAAAATTTGATTTCTATATATACAATATATTGGTTGGTTAATTTTTTAATAACAAATCTTTCATTTCAATTGATTTGGAACTATTTTCTTTGGCAAAAACTTCAATTCCTTGTGAATCAAATTGGCATACTTCAGAAAAATAGATATATAATCAAAATCCGTAAATTTACTGTTAAATATAATATTCTACCAGGACTACCGACAACTTTATCATTTTCTAAATAACTATCAATCTTGAGTACAATGCTTAAATAATTTTCATTTTCTCTAAATTGCCAGGACATTACTTCCGTCTACTTCCATCATAACAAACTATTATAGGATCTCCTTCCAATATTCATTCCATTAGTTTCATTGCCCTGAAAGTACTATCAATTTCCGAGATTAGTTCTCTTGGATCTATTACATCGAAGGTATTTCTGTAATAGTGAAAATCGCGATGAAAGTGCTATGATGGCTCGATACCATGGTTCAAAGATGATACCTCTACCCTAAATATCGCATCGAGAGATTTAAAAAATACATCGTATTTCATTCACCGACTGTAGTTCCTTTCGTTCAGTATTTCCTTTAATCTAACGAAAACGAATGTAAACAGAAGCAGAAGGAGAAGAGTACTATCGTATATTTTCATCGATCCGACGTATCAGAGACGATCTTTGAGCGGCTCGTCAAGCACGTATGCACTTCCATGCATCGTTCCTTCGTCGAGTGCAATCTGTTCCGCTACTGTCTTATTTCGAGCGCTGTTCCACCGTCCTGACCTTAATTGTAGAGTAACCCAGATTACAGAAGCCGAGAAAGGGAGATAGGGATGGAAAGAGAAAATGCATAGGAGAAGTGGCACCGAGTGGGAGAAATGGAAGGAGACGGAGAGAATTGAAGAGAGTTAGAGAAAGTCTGACGAATTCATCAGAGACTGAGAGAACGCGGGACAAAGAGAGAGAACGGCAAACAAAGAGAATGAGAAACAAAGAGAGGCAAACAGAGAAAGTCAAAGACGGAGGAAATGATAGGCAGGGAGAGACAAAGACAGAAGGAACTGAGTAAGAGACAGTGTCAAACAGAGGAAACCAAAGACAGAGAAATCGACAGGTAGAAAGAGCCAAAGACAGAAGAAGCAATAAGCAGAGACAAAGAATTGACAGTGATAAACAAAGAGAGAGACAAAGGCAGAGGAAGCGATAGAGAATAAGAAAGCCAAAGATAGAGACAGTTATATAGAGAGAAAGGGGCAGACAGAGAAAACCAAAGACAAAAGAATCGATAGGCAGAGTAAGCTAAAGACGGAGGTATCAACAGGCAAAGAGAGCCAAAGACAGGACCAGCAACAGGCAAAGAGAGCGAAAGGTAGAGCCATCAACAGGCAAAGAGAAACAAAAAGACAGAGGTATCAACAGGCAAAGAGAGCCAAAGACAGAGGTATCAACAGGCAAAGAGAACCAAATACAGATGCATCAACAGGCAAAGAGAACCAAAGACAAATGCATCAACAGGCAAAGAGAACCAAAGACAGATGCATCAACAGGCAAAGAGAGCCAAAGACAGAGCCATCAACAGGCAAAGAGAGCCAAAGACAGAGCCATCAACAGGCAAAGAGAGCCAAAGACAGAGCCATCAACAGGCAAAGAGAGCCAAAGACAGAGGAATCAACAGGCAAAGAGAACCAAAGTCAGAGGAATCAACAGGCAAAGAGAGCCAAAGATAGAGAAAATATCAGGCAGAAAAGGAGCGGCAAGTAGAGAGAGAGAGACAAAGAGCAGTTAAACATAAAGATAGCTAAAGACACAGAGATCAATAGATAGAGAAGGCCAAAAATAAAGGGAGTGAGAGACAAAGAGAAGCTGTACACAGAAGGAGCGATAGACAAAGAGACCTAAAGACACAGACGACGATAGATAGAGAGGGCCAAAGAAAAAGAGAGCCAAAGACAGACACAGCGAGGGAGAAAAAGGGAGTGTCACAGATATTCAGAGAGAAGTAGAGAGAAATACTGGACGAACGAACAATCTCGGAAACGATACGACGAGCAGCAGCTTTGTCATTAAGGAGCGTAGATCACCGCACCTTGTTGGAGCTTTTCTAATTTTCCTCGTCTATTTTACATCCCAGGCCTTCATCGCCTCCGAGCGATATCAATGTTCGCCCCCTTGAATTTGCGATAGCTCGCGAATACTTCTGACGCAAAGAGAGTTCTGTATTTCAGATTGAAACGTCAAGTAGAAGTATGTGGAATTTTTTCGCGTATGTAGTTTCGATCGGAATAGGACTCTTGATGAATTTTAGTGCTACGATCCCCGAGGGTGGATGGAGACGGATCACTTTGAGCACTGTGAGACCTTGATTGTCTTTTTGTGGAAATTAAAGAAAATCGTGACTCTCATTGTCACAGAACAGACATAAAGGAGCTGTGAAAAGCTTAAAGAAGGAAATGAGATTTCAGTGGAATGATTTTCTATATTTGTTCCTTGAGAATATAAATAAAAAATAAGTAGTTGTAACTTAAATGTGGAAAAACTATATTTTTGAGCAATTTTGTTCATTTGAAATTTCTAATAACTCTGGAAATATAATTTAAAGTGTAAATGTATGAGGGAAACAAATATTTTTGCAAATATAGTTCACCTCGAGGATCCTGAAGCGTTGATTTAGTCGCAAAAGCTGTCGGGAATCATCCAGACCCTTTTTCCGGGGTCGAAATTACTCTTTCATGATAATACTAAGACGCTGTTTGCCTTTTTCACTCTTACTCCCTCGAGGGTGTATACTTCCAAGGAGTCTCTTCATTTTTAATACACACATATAAACACAACCCGCATGAACAGAAGTTCTTAAGGATCCTCGATAATTCTTAGTACCACAAAAGAGACTGAGAAAGTTCGACGACAGATAACCAAGGCTAATTAACTTCTAGCTTCAACGACAAAAGAAGAACTCCAAAGTAAATGAAATCCCAAAACTTCATCTATAGAATTTCATCTCTGCCAGGAAAATTTCAAATGTACGAATAAATCATATTTATTATTTCAATTGAA
Source organism: Cerceris rybyensis (assembly GCA_910591515.1). Classification (NCBI taxonomy): domain Eukaryota; kingdom Metazoa; phylum Arthropoda; class Insecta; order Hymenoptera; family Crabronidae; genus Cerceris; species Cerceris rybyensis. Next base: position 13,077,425 of record OU342799.1, read on the forward strand.
ATCCGAAACTCGTAACTGTATAAATTTCATAATTCTCCCCAATATTTCATTCCTCTCGAACATATTTATTTCTTATTCTGAAAATTGTTTAATCGACGATCCTCGCTTGATTGCACGTCGCTGAAAACACTGCGGTTCCAGCGGATATAAAATATTCACGCTTGCATTTCCCGGCCAATGAAATGAAGTATTCGATATTAGCGTTTCGACCAGGCAGATATTGTTTTTCGACCGTACGTTTATGTATTTGTCCGATTCGATGTGAGAGCACGACTTTCCACGTGTGTGCGCGAAACGTGGTTTGCTGGCTCAATAACGAGCATTGTACGATTCTCATGACCCGCGTTCTATCCATCACATTGACCTCCTGGTGTCATGGTATTCTCTTTCCTCATAATTTTTTAATCGGTGTTCAAAAACGCGAATATTACTTTACGTTTACACGGTGACGTATGTTTGATACTAGAGCTACTGATGTTTAAAATCTATTGTATTCGATTTAAATAAATTAAACAGACACTTTGTACAAATAGAAATTGAAAGGTACAAAAGAAGAGTAATTTTCGTTTAACACGTCGAATGGCTCCGGTATTTTGCTACTTTCATTATTTATACTGGAGTGGATCTTTTTCTATTAAATTCAAATCTTTGCGAAGCAAAAACTTTAAAGACACTGACAGATAGATACTTAACACTAGAACTACCAGGCAAGTCAAAATGACTGGTACACAATTTTTTCAAAAAATTCTCCAAGTTTATATAAGAGTCATAGAATAAATATTCTACGTTTATATCAATAAAGATAAATCATCCAATCGATCAAATTTTCCGCCGCTTGATTCCCCCTTTATCAAAGTACTTATTTAATTTATTAAAATATGTTGAATTTGACGACGGTAGTTCTAGTGTTAATGTACCTTTATATTTTTAATTCCAATAATTAAATATTTGGTATGTTGGAAAATTCATAAATATTGCAATTTAAAATTTTATTACATGCATTGAATTCAATGGTGCCGGTCACCGGTGACCTCCATGATCGTGAACTTGTTAATAAGATGAATTCAGAATTTTTTTGGCTTCTAGATTTTTCTAAAACAATGAGAACTGGTTATATCGATTGCATTGGTAGTTCTAGTGTTAAACTTGGTGAGTACGTTATGAATAGTATGGATGACTTATTTTTGTTTAGTAACATATGACTATATATGAAATAAAATCAAATCATTCGAACATGAATTAATAGTAGGACTGTTGAATGAACGTTAAAATCTCAAAGTTTCTTTTCTTTTCTTTCTTTCCTTCAAGGATATCGATTTAAATTATGCAAACATAAAAGAGTTATCGTCGGTAGTCCTGGCAAAGGAAATCTTAAAGTAGAAATCATTTATTTTGTCTTCAAACGACCTTTACGTTTTCACGTAAACTGTGCTTTAAAGAAAAATAATTTCCACTCGAACTTCCCGGCACGTGAAGGTAGTCTGCACGGCGCGTCATATTATGGAAATTCGATATTCCGTAATTTTCCAGCATGTCATTAGAGAATTTCCGTAGTTTCAGTCTCTTTCTACTTTGCTACCGTTTTTTTCCAGGAAATATTTACCGTTTGACGTATGCAGCCGTAAATTGAATTTTTCACGGCGATATTTTTCCTTTCGACGTTGAATTCTTCGTAAAAGTGTCACGTGGCTCTATCGACGCGGGAAAATTTTCCCTGACACGTGTCAATGGGGTTCTTGGAAGCTAAGTTCTCAAAGTGTTCTGCCATGCGAGAGAACGGCCGATTGTTACCTGATGTTACCAGAATGTTATAGATACGTATACATACATACTGAGACGAGCGTAAAGTTATACATATGTACATGTACGACATACGAGATTCCTGATTTTGTAAAACCAGCGACACATGTTACATAGAACAACAATAAAGGTGATCTATGACGTTTTATAAAAGGAAACTCGTTCTGTGAGGATTGTGATCTTTAATGTATTGTATTTCTCCCTTGATCCTTTCCATCCTTTAACACTACATTTACGAAAGCTTTCTACTAAAAAGATTTCTACTTCTTTTATAAACATTTTTCTTTACAGAAAAGCTGTACGACAGATATTTCACGTATATTTTATAATACAATAATTACTAGGGGGACAGAAAAGTAACGTCGTCTCTCCAGATATTTTGATCAAAAATTGATCGATCTTCATGGATTCTGCAATGAAAATTTGCACATTAAATGGAAAAGTATCCGTTAACTAGAATGATTACATTATTTGTTGAAAATAAAAACTTTTTGCAAATTGATTTGTTTGAATTTAATGTAGAAAAACGACGATACCTTTTGGCCCCTCTAATACTTAGCGAATCATACAGTTTGGTCCCTCTTTTTTCAAAATCCTTACTTAATATATTACATCGTAACAGATTTCACGCCTGTAAATCTAGTGTTAATAGCGCCAAATGAAATTTTATTTAGATACCATTATAATTATAGAATTACAGCTTTTAAAAATTCATTTCGATACTTATTAGAATTTTTCGTAGCTTTGACAACATATGTGATCTGTTGTTTTTCTATATTTATTAAAAATTGTAGTACAGAATTTATTTCTAATCTTCATATTCTTGAATGGTTCACCTCAGGCAATGATTACAAAATGTTGAATATTGATAACGTACCATCTTTTATTAGTGAATACTAATTTTCTTTATTTACGTAGATTCTTTACTAAATAAGAAATTTAAACAATTTATTCTACTAGTTTTGAAAAACTTATTTTACAGAAGTCTCTTAGGTAAGTCTGCATGTAGCTTCAAAGGACACGATTCACCAGAGGAAGAATTCTGCCGATACGTTTGCAGTAGCGTATCCTGCTCAACCTTTTGCCCTACGTCTCCTTTTGTGACTTCCTCCGCAATAACACAGAATTAAATTGCAAAAATAAGAGTTGATCAATTATTCATATACCGTATAATTTATCCTACTATCAATATTATAAAAATAATTTTATTTTGTCGCGTTTCACTGATATATTCAATTTGATAATTCTATAAAAATTTAATATTTCCTAACTCATTCATATCATCAATGTCACACGTTAATGATGGGCAAAAGATTAAAATTACCTTGGAAAAATCGCATTTACGGTAAGTTTGCAGATTGTAAGAAATATATAATTGTAATATGGCATATTTTCTAAGAAGTCGTATCTCCCGCACTTTACCACTATACTCCGAGATATTTCCCGACAGAAGTAGGTACCTAGTTTATACGCACTGAGTGAATTTTCTGAAGAATGATTGCACACTCCACGGAATTGTATATAGTCTTTCCCCTTTCCTTCGTCTCCAGGACGAATCCCCCGAGTACTATGAAGTATAGACCAACCGTTCGAGTTTCATTTGCGACGTAATTCCACGAGGAATTCGACGATCGTTGATCCGACAACAATGTTTATAGTGGCTCTAAGTTTTTCTTCGAGATCGATAGATAACTTCGTAAATGGGAAATCAGTTATTTTTATATTTGCCATAGAAACGTTCTTTCGTCAGTGTTCGAGAATTTTGGAATCATTCATCCCTTTATTTAAATAGGTTGTAACACATGTAGCAATTTTTTTATTGTACTTTCTTTTATCTACAATTGTGGGTCGTAGGGGAAATATTTATAATAAACAAAATTTTACTTGTCTCGTTACTTTGAATTGTATTTAACGCCCTTGTTTGCCAAATTTACGGTAATTGTCAGAATAACAAAATTCTAGTCTTACAAAATGTTGTTAGAAGACGTACTTAAGAATTATGACTAGACTGCGGATGTTTATGCAAATTTCGAGTTTCAAAAATGCAGGTGAGACAGGAAAACCTATCTAGGGATTTATTGCACTTAATAAATATTACAACAAATACCATACTTTGGATATTTTAGATATATTTTTATATTATGTTCTTTTTGTATATTTTAGCCGTATTTAATTTGTCATAAATGCATAAAAATCCGCAGTCTAATTATGACAGTTCAATGACTTTAACCGTTTGCGTACCACGAGCCACTTTCGCGCTCTTCAGTTTTTGCGTCGAAAAACCCCAGAACATTTTTTCAATGTTAACAATTGAAGGAAGACTTTGTTAAGATATTTTGTTAACAATGCATCAGGTTTTTCTTTTATAATATAAAATAATTCCAAATTAGGATACAAGCACGAGAAGATTGTTCTTGTTGTGCACTACATAAAATAAAACACCAACTTCAGCTTATTTTCAAATAAAATCTCAAGAGCGCGAAAGTGTCTTTTGGCTTTTTTCGAAGTAATTTTTTAAAACTCTCCCGGTATTCAAACGGTTAATTTCTAATGTTTGTCTTCCCTTTTGTATTTTTCAGATTCAACAGTTTCAATAATTTCGCTACTTTTATCTATAATCTAAACTATACAAAAATAACTTCCCCTTCTTCTTTAATCTCTCTGTTTCAAAACTCTCATCCAATATATTTAAATCCATCGAATTATTTCACCCTGATTAATAGCTTTAATTTACAATAAAAATTTCAAACATCTATTAGAAGAAATTCACCCTAACACCATCCTTCGTCATTCCCTTTTAATAAAACTCTTCATCGAGCATCGAAGTAAAATCAGCAAGATAGTCCCTTCTCTGTCGCGAACTTTCAAAAGAACCTTTCAATCCTCCATTCCATAAATCGCAATCTCAGAGAGAAATTGCGTACGCGTTTCTGTGGAAGCCAAGAATGTTAGTTTTGCAGCGCAAACCCCTTGCAACCCCCTTCAAACCCTCGCATTGAGCTCTCGACGATAATCGGCCTGTTTTCATTCCGACTTGACGAACCCAGCCCAGCCATTGATCCATTCCCTTTTCCTTCGTCTTCCTTTACCCTCCGATCGACACCTACCGACCTTTTTTCCAGCTCTGATCCTACCTAATCGTGAGACCTGCGTCACTGGACGAGCGTTTACCTATTTGCAAGGGTGTGGCTAACTCCTACCCAGAATATATCCTATCTAACCATTCAGTTTCTGGGCGCGGTATGGCTGTCTTCAATGAACCCTCGTCTCGTTCCTCAAATGTAAATTCATCAATTATTCTACTGACCGTGAACTGTGAGGAGTTGAATTTTTCTTCGATTTAACGGTGTATTTGTATTTGGAACTTTGAAAAAAATTTCGTACTTTGCGAAATATTGTAATCGTGATTTATTGAATAGAAAATTAACACTAGAACTACCAAACCAGTCAAAGTGACTGGTACAGAATTTTGTCAAAAAATTCTCCAAGCTTATATAAGAGTCATAGAATAAATATTCTACGTCGATATCAATAAACATAAATCACCGAATCGTCAAATCTTCCGCCGCTTGATTCCCCCTTTTTCAAAGTACTTATTTAATTTATTAAAATATGTTAGATTTGAGGTCGGTAGTTCTAGTGTTAAGTAGGTGGATAAGGTAGAATTGGAAGGGATTAAATAATAATGTGATATTTTCGATAAAAGCTGATAAGGAGAAGAGAAGGCCTTCGGGTCGCCGATTTTATTGAAATTTTATTTACTCGTAAAATAAGTCCTTTCAATTAGGAATATTTTCTATTATAGAGTCAGACGGTCAACAGTTTTTCGGATATTTATAATTAAAATTTTATTAGCTTGAAAAATTGTAAAACGCAACATGAAGAGTTGCCACGGCACAAAAACAAAACTAGGGTACGTGTTGTGTCGTCGAAAATTTAAAACTATTGACCTTTTGACCCTATAATAGGGTATATCCTTAATCAGGACGATTTACTTCACGAGTATTTAAAATTTCAATAAAATCCGCGATTTGAAGAAGTCCTTGAGTTCACCTTGTGAATATATTCGTAACGAAACGTTGGCTATTTTTTATGTAACAGTGAATATACACTTTGTGGAAAAGAAAATTAGATATTATACTATTTAGTACGGTAATGAGATTGTCATGGTGGTTCTAGTATTAATGACAATATGTTTGGCATTGCTGACTCATTGACAACAAGATTAATAGACCGTTGTCGTCAACATGCAAGGTTCGATTGAGGCGAATGACTATTTGTTAAATTATCTTTGAACGACGAGAATATCGCGTGGAATGAATTCCAAATTTTTAAGAAAAATGATTATTCATAGATTTATTTTGAACAAAAGATAATTAACCATTGACTGCAATTAGCAATAAAATATCTGCTCTATAATAATGCTAAGAGAACACTACCAGTGGAGTCAAGATTTCTTGGAATGTACTTATTATTCACAGATTTATTTTGAGTAGAAAATACTTAACCATTGACTGCAATTAGCAATAAAATATCTGCTCTACAATAATGCTAAGAGAACACTTCCTGTGGAGTCAAGATTTCTTGGAATGTACTTATTATTATCAGATTTATTTTGAGTAGAAAATATTTAACCATTGACTGTAATTAGCAATCAAATATCTGCTCTATAATAATGCAAAGAGAACACTACCAGTGCAGTCAAGATTTCTTGGAATGTACTTATTATTATCAGATTTATTTTGAGTAGAAAATACTTAACCATTGACTGCAATTAGCAATAAAATATCTGCTCTACAATAATGCTAAGAGAACACTTCAAGTTAAGCCAAAAGCTATTCGAGTGTAACTACAATTTTAATTATGTATTACTCACTCGATACTTGGAATTTTCGGATTTTTTCAGTCTTTCAGTAGTTTTTCGAATGCCTTTGATTCAACTCGTTGCAAGTTGGAGTTGAGAAACTATCGATTAACAGTGAAAAAGCTCACGCCGAATACTCGGCAATACGTAACCCTCCAGTTTTCCTGGGCTGCGAACTTTTCGATAAAACGAACGGGAGAAACTTTTCGGTATCCGGAGAAGGTCCTACTTATATCCAATCTGCCGGGAAATATACAAGGGAAGGAAACATTCCATGAGAGCCACTTAATTTCCAACGATTCGGCAAGATCCCCTCGACGATCGGATCTTTTGAGAATCTCAAAACAATCGTTCTTCGTTCAACGGGAATAATTGCAAAAGTAATTTGATTGTTAGATGTAATTTCAAACAATTTTCCCACCACGTCGTTAAATCGTGCAAAATAGTTTTATTTTGAGAGAATTTCGCTCACTATTTAATGTTGCACTTTGACATTAAATTACATTTAATCGAAAATTATTCTTCTTACGTTATTATAAAGGGAATACAAATTTTCGAATTATTTATTCGGTATTAACACTTCGCAGTCCGAATTATTTTGTTTATTTTGTTAATTTTGTAGTGAGCTAAGCAAAATTAACACGTTGAACGCCATTGATATTTCGCTAGTTCCATTATTTCTATTGAAGTGAAACTTTTTCTATTAAATTCACATCCTTACAAAGCAGAAAGTTTAAAGATGCAGATAGATAAATATTCGGCAGACCTTTATCTTTTTAATGTCGATTTTTAAATATTCAGTATGTCCGAGAATTCATAAATATTGCAATTTCAACGTTACACGAAATTTCATTGAATTTAACAGCGCCGGTCACCGGTGACCCCCATGGCAGTGAAAGTGTTAATTTCACAACATTTTCTATCATTGATTATTCCTTTTTTGAAATGATGTCAATAACAATAGGTACCGACGGATATGTAGATAATATCACAAAATTATCATAAAAATGGAAAGTCGAGTACTGTTCGACATAGGACCACAAAGGGTTAAAACTGTATTTTAACACTAGAACTACCAAGCAAGTCAAAATTACTCGTACCCTATTTTTCCAAAGGTTTTCCAATTTTATAGGAGAGTCATAGCGCAAATATTCTACGTTAATTATATAGTACGTAGATTACCAAATCGATCATCCTCTTCACCTTTTGATTTCTCTTTCCAAAGTATTTATTTATTATATTGAAATACAATAGATTTAACGCCAGTACTTGTAGTTTTATTCGTAAAATCGGGACGATTATGCCAGCCTTAATTGACGGTAAAAATCCGTAAGACCTCGAAACGGCCACGGGAGTTTTAATTATCTCGTGCGAAGAATTAGTCGGATATATCGTTTGTTATAATGGAAGGTCGGCAGGGCGAAGGATCGATTCGCGGTTTGTTTTTACCGCATTATAGGTGGCTTCGCGGACGGATGTACAGTAGAATACTGGCCTATTTTGCTTCGGTGACTTCCTCTGTGGCCATCAGCAACCATGGAGGACTGAACGTTGGGTAAACTCCAAATGGAAAAGCTTCCGCGCTAACTCGCCGGGTTTCCAGAAGGTTCGCGTTAAACTAATTGCTTTAGTCCATGTTCGAAACGAATTTTAGTGAAAGAATTACAAGTTTCAGGTTGACGAGTTTGATTCATGTAAGTCAAGTCAGAAAAGCAGCTACTATCTCTACTTTGTTGTACTGTACTATTTTCTTTCTTTCTGCACTTACCGGGTTTCACTGCTGTTGTCATTTCGACTAGGGCCTACTACTATTGTTCTACTTATAATATTTTAATACGAAAACTATTGTCGTTATATATGATATTTTTAATTGTAGTGAATAAGTACTTTGGAGGAAAAGTAAATTAAGCGGGAAAAATACTATTGACCAAGTAGTATAAGGGGTATACGACAAAAATGAAATAAAGTGAAAAAAGTAATAAAAAAAAGTCCTAACTCAGATGTAACCCGGACTTTAGTGTTAAATAATTACTGAGTGGGAAACTGGGAAAAATTTCACAAGAGAAAAGACGGTTTTCATAATCGGGTTCAGTGTTACAAAAAACAAGAATACGTGTAAATGTAGATTGTGTCAAAAAAGAATTCAACTTTGCAAGCCAGTGTCAGCTTTAACAATAGATTTCAACTAAAACATATAGAAATTAAATGTAAATATAAAAATGTAATTACTTAATTTACAAGAAGGTAAACATGATACGACGGAGAGGCATGATTGGGTATTAATGCGACGATTTTAAATTGGTTTCCGACCGTAATATTTCAGAGTGACTCAACAAATTTTCCCGATATCAAATAATGTTATTCCTTTTGCCCATTTGGATAATTACAGTCAGCTACTTTGCCTCCAGTCCTATGTTACGTTTGTTGCCAAAATTTTGGAATAAATCAACGTAAAAGGTGCCTTTGCGAGTAGGCGGCAGATCGATGAAAATATTTGCATAGAATGTAATGAAATTTCGATGCAAACAGAATCGAAATTATTAGCTGCCGTGAACATTAAATTAAATAAGAATATTTTTTATATAAATCTGTCTAAGAATTTCGAATAAAACCTCCAATATAGGGAAGCTTTTCTCAGCTATTTGAAAGATAAAACTGGAATAAAAAAAACTTGAAATTATCGATTATCTTATTTCATGGTCGACGATTCGGATTCTCGTTAAACTCAAAAAGCAGCATCGCGCACTCGGAAGCGATTATGATAGAAGTCTGAGGTTTCCACTTTTGCGAGATAAGATGGGAAATAGCTCTATCGAGAATCTTAAGTAACACTACTTCAGCGATGCAATAAAAAAACATTCAACTTTCGATATCTCGTTAAAACTTTCCTCTTATTTTTATCTTCCACGCTCTTACCCTCCAAAGAAATATTCTAGTTTTACACCAACGTGCACAACGCGTCTCCTTGCAGTCGAGCTCAAAATTCTTCGGTTACCTCGACATCAAAGAGCAAATTTCTCTGCATACTTTTTCCACGAGAATAGTCAAAGTGTTACATTGTTGGGTAAGAAACAAAAAACGAGAGTAAATCGATCGTTAATCCTGATATCTATCGAAACACCGCGCGTAGAAAAATAGAGTATACACTTTTGAAACATTTTTAACAATTCCTCTTTTTTCACAATATTTTTCTGATTTGATTATTTACTACAGTCAATTTGTCAACAATTACAGTTTTAGGTAAGAGGAAAATTACAAAATTCTAAGTAAGTAGTGCGAGGAAATAATCGAAGAGTCGTACAGGGTGTTTCAAAAGTAGCTGTCATAACTTTCAAGGGTGGTTTTACACCCTTGGACCGATGGAGATTTGTGAAAGAAATCTGACGCAAAATTTGCAAACGAATAGCAATTTTTTTTATTGGCTCATCGCATTCTGCTTAAAATTACTGTTTACGTGGGAAAAATTATTTAATTCTTTGGCCTACGATTTCTTTTCTGGCTAAGCGTGCAATGACTCTAAATTAATTCCTAAAATCAAAACTTCTCACTGATTTCTGATATTTCGTATAACTGAACGTAGTATGAATAGTATAGAAATGATGAGACAATTTAATAGTTGTTGAAAGACATCAAAATTTCTTGTTCTATTTTGCACGCCACGAATGTTACACGTTGTTGTAGGCCAAGGGGTTAATTCTGCGCCGAACGGTTATTATGTGATTTAGAATTTGGGAAATTAAAATTGGAGTTTGACCGAATTGGAAAATGAAAAAAATTCAAAGCTTCATATCTCTGGAACTATTCTATCAATCTTGAAGAAATTGTGTCCCATCTGAAGTCTTAGCTATCGTATCGCGATGGAAATTTGATCTTCGAATGATTCGTTTTCCTGTAATCGACAGAAATATCCTACCATACCCCATTTACAATTTCCACCCAACATTTAATTCGTCGATGACAAAATTCCCACGTATATCATGAATATTCAAGTAAAAAGAGAACCTGCGGTAAAAGTAGCAAGACATGCGGCCATCGGGATTTTAAAGTAAGATTTCTTTCAGCCAAGAGCCATCGTAGAAACAGACGAGTGTTCCCTTCGCTAAGAACCTCGAAACGAACCACGTTGCTCTTTGTCCGGGGCGCGCGAAATTACCACCGTTTTCTCTTTTTTTTTGGCTCGTAATAAAGAGGTACACGCCAGAGGAACAAGTCGAGGTCCTACGCGAAATGTGAATCTGGGTTATCCCTTTCGTTGGTTTCTTTCAAACATCACATTCTGCTGCCGACAGATCTTTACGTTCAGCGGATTCCTTAGAGGATTTCGTGTTCGCCAATGAATAAGATCAGGAAAACACTGGCGATATTTATTTTCTTAATACTCAAAATCTCGTGGAGATCAGTTGTAACCGACGTTGCTAAATTCAATAAAATGTCTTGCATATAAAATGAATAAAGTGTTACTAAATACATTGGTATTGCTAGGTTTGTTTCTTTGTTTTACAGTTTTTCAAATTTAACTGCTATGTTCATTTCGACTAAAATCTATTGTTTTAAGTTCGTTCTGTGGCATCACAGTTGCTTATGTGGCTTTACATAATGAGGATGTGATTTTAGTAGAACACGTTTCATTTATTGTCAGTAGAAATGAAGGAACTGTGGAAATACGATTGGAAATTTTACGTATTATTTTATTTATGGAAGAAACTGAAAGGATATAGTCTTATGGCCTTGTAACAGGATTTTAGAATCCCATAAAAGGTAGTACACATATGAAATTACTTGTTCCTATTTGTATTAGCAATTATCTTTTTAAGGGACAAGAATAGAGAAAATTCTGAGCGTAATTGTCAAGAAATATACGAAATAAGGAATTTAACAGGTGAAATTGTAAGGACGAAATGAGGAAATTGGAGTGGAACACTGATTTTCCGTTTTTTTCCCTTGCGGGAAGGGATTTCATGGAAAGTAGAATAAGTGAAATTTATGCTCCTTGCAGAAAATGTTATTATCGTTTCGCTGGCGCAGATTTATCATTGGTTGCTTGTAACCCATTTTTTTCCTGGTCAAATAACTGCAAAAATACAATTTATTTTGTCTTATCACCGAACAATAATACAAATTGTGCAATGACAGATATGGTTATAAGAAATATTAATATAGATGACAGCTGACATGTAATTTATGTACTTGATATCATAATAAAATTATACTCTGTTACGAAATCTCCCAATTATTTGATTAATTTCCCAGCGACGATTTATACCATTTAAAATTGAGAATAAAAGAGATACGGTTAAATCGCAATGAGAAATGGTAGAAAAAAGGGCGATATGAGTGAGAATAAAATTCATATTGTACGTTATTCACGTTCAGCCTGTTCATCGAAGCCAGACTTTATGCAAAGTACGAATCGTAATGTACTTCTGATATTGCTATCCGAAATAACTGCCAGATTCCTTCGGGTGGGTCAATAATTTCCATCCGATAGAAATTCCGGTCACGTTTGTTCCAATCGTGTAAGAATATTTCGAAATTCTTCGTCCTTTTCCGCCCGCGAAATGATCTTACTTAACGACAAATTTCCCAGTCCGTGTTTGCATTCATTAGCGAGCGTAATTGCCAGAAATGATATTTGCATGCTGATATTTGCTTCATCTTCCAATGACGCATCGTATTTGCAAATTATGAGTTATATTTGATCAGGTTTGGCACGTTTAGATTCATCTTCACGAGATAGACATTTTGTCGCAAGGATAGTTTAGCTTAGATAGAAATTTTTCACGAGAACTTTTTTTAAAAAATGTAAGAGTGTTAATATTTATATGAATGCAACACCGAGTATGTTGTACATTTTTATAAATATTCAGATACTTGTTTAGAGAGATTAGAAGCGAACAGATTAATAGTTTTACGACAGATATTTAATTTACGTATTAGAAGTTATGATTTATGTTTGAAGAGTTATTTTATGTGATTAAGTGTTGTTTTATGTCATTAAATTATTAAAATAATTTATAAAAGTAATAGTTTTTCCTCTCTTATAAAAAGTAACGACTAAGGTTTAGGAGGAAGAGCGGATTTTTTTCCTCGAATGTAGAAAAATAGCAATAGTGTTTTTGCACTGCTCCACGTAGTTATGAATATTCTATTACAAGCACTAATGAATATTTAAATGTTGCCGTATAAGCTCAATTTTTGGAGCACCTCGAAAACAAAATTTGACCAAGCTGCCTTGGACGGGTTTGAAAAAGTTCAAATTTTCATATGCACCCGCTTTCCTTCCCCTGGGAAAATCCAATGAAAATTGAAAACTATTCAAATTGGCGGGAGAGTAGACCCATGAATTCTATATCGCGCTTGTTCGCGTCCAGGAAAATATCCTTTTTAGTATTTAAGTTTTCATTCCTGACGTAGCCTTTAATTAGCAGAACTTCTCTACATTTGTTACTTCCTCGCTGAAACTTCCTTCCTCAATGCAACACCCTTTATATCTCCACCCATACTACCTTTACTTTTTAAGCAAAAAGAATCTAAATGTCAAGCAAGCACTCAACCATTTGAAATTTGAAAGTAGTCACGAAATCATCTCCTCTAATTTTCAATCTATTTCTCAAGAATTCATTATTCCCTAATTTTTAAAAATTCTGTCAATTTAAAATATCCTTCCTTATTGTTTAAACAAAATGAATCTAAATGTCAAGCAAGCACTCAACCATTTGAAATTTGAAAGTACCCGAGTCGAAATATTAGTATATTTTTAAGTCTCCAAAGTCCTCATTTCTTTGATGTAGAAATTTGCCGCCTACAATTGAATGCGAATATAGTTCTCAGAAAGTCTCAATGAGGATTTTGAGGATGAAAAAAGAGTTTTTTGATTATTTAAACTGAGATATTAAACTCAAAATCCTCAAAAATATTATAATTAAAATCTAAACCTAATTCTCAAAATTCTCAATGAGTTTTTTGAGGATTAAACCGACAATTAAACAATTACTTAATAATTCAAATACAATTTGAATTAATTCAAATGAAAACCCCAAAATTCTCAATGAGTGTTTTGAGGACTAAACTGACATTAATAAAGCCAGTTCCAGTCCTCAAAGTGCGGAATCGGCGCGTAACTACAACTTTGAGGACTAAACCTGTTTTTAAATTATATGTATTTACTGATCCAGGAATTCTTAGATAAGTCTCAAAATCTTCATTGAGGATTTCGAAGACGAAGAATGACCGAAAATTTCGTATCGGGTAGTCACGAAATGATCTCCTCTAATTTTCAATCTATTTCTCAAGAATTCACTATTCCCTAATTTTTAAAAATTCTGTCAATTTAAAATATCCTTCCTTATTTTTTAAACAAAATGAATCTAAATGTCAAACAAGCACTCAACCATTTGAAATTCGAAAGTAGTCACGAAATGATCTCCTCTAAACTTCAATCTATTTCTCAAGAATTCATTATTCCCTAATTTTAAAAAATTCTGTCAATTTAAAATATCCTTCCTTATTTTTTAAACAAAATGAATCTAAATGTCAAGCAAGCACTCAACCATTTGAAATTTGAAAGTAGTCACGATATGATGTTCTCTAATTTTCAATCTATTTCTGAAGAATTCATTATTCCCTAATTTTTAAAAATTCTGTCAATTAAAAATATCTTTTCACTTTTGAATTTCCAGATACTCAATCCTTTCTATTATTCGTTCCAGAGAGTGCTCGGGTGTCTTTGACACGACGATTGAAATTATTAAACGCGTTACCATTGGAAAACGGAATGCAAATCAAGATAGAAACAATGAAGAAGAAGACGAAGAAAGTGACGAAGATGACGAAGAAGAAGGGTTGATATTACCGTTCGGATTTAAAAGCAGGTCATTCGTGACATAAAAAGGGTGACGATAGTAGGGTTCTGAGACTCATATCAGCTGCTTTATAGTTTACTACCATGATGGGAATAACTTTGACCTGGATCGCTTGCTTCGGCCGCGCATAACTGCTGACCGCTATCACTTTCTATCGTAAATACCTCGGTTTGCGCTGTCTATGCCATGCACATGGGACATCGACGCAGCCACGGCTGGTAATGTGTATTAGAATGTCAGCTAAGTATAAATGATGTATAGATAATGACGTCCCTAGTAAGTATAGCTGTTCTACAATTGTTTTGCGATGATACGTTGATAGGAAACTTTGACGTTGTTCCACGGTCAATGATTCAGTTTTAGTCTCTGACACTTTTGATATTCAATGCGAGAAGAGGTCTTTTCTTGTGATTATTAAACATTGATGGTATTTTTATGAAGTATTTGTATTATAAGTATAATTTACAATTAATTAGAACAGCAAATTAATGTGAAATTAAATTACGTGGTTCCGCAGTGAAGTGTATATGTTTTTTTTTTGGAACTAGTGGCGTTAAATTTGTTATACTGAAGTATATTAAATAATTAATTTGGCAGAAGTGCAATGAAAATTTGGAAAGGATGTTCAATTAAGCAGTTTAATTTTTATAAGATCTTATAGATGTGGAATATCTACTGTATGGCTCGCTTATAAATACAACAAATTTATTTTTTAAAAATTAGGAACAAGTCATTTTGACTGCCTTGGTAGTTCTAGTATTGATGAATTTATTTTATATTGTTACAATTTGTACCGATTATTGGCCTATAAATATAAAAAATGTCTTTTTTTTTAAAATTAGGAACAAGTCATTTTGACTGCCTCGGTAGTTCTAGTATTGATGCATTTATTTTATATTATCGTTACAATTTGCAATGATTATTGGAATATCGTGTGAAAAAATGCGCAATAATTTATTACTGTGGTATGGAACATTTATTTTGGTAGTGTCAAAAGTGTTGGCACAGGCTAAACGATAATGTTTTTATTGCAATTAACGGATGAATTTCTTGATTTAGATAAAATATTTCTTGGTGCATTTTGCAATCGTACTGATAAGTTTGAGAAAGGAGAAGTAAAATAAGGGCTCTTAAAAATCAGGGATTAAGCGCAATAGTTTTGTTAATAATTAGTTATTTCCCTGTTTGAAAGACCTAACAATAAGATATTTAAGAGTATATGCAGTCCAGTGTAAGATTTATAAGACGAAGATACATAAATCGCTTCACCCTTTACTATTCCAGACACGTTGCTATTTTAATTTTACCTCGTCTTCTCTTTTTTTAAATCCTTTATAAAAGATCGCCGAGCGAAGAAATTTGAGGAATTCAGCTCGTATCTTGGCGTTAGCAAATTAGAAGCGCCGACAGAAATGGAGCATCGGGGGACTTAAGTTTTCAGGGTCGGGGAACTTTCTAAATTACATTGCGCATCGTTCCTCAGCTTTCGAGTGGTTTTTGCAAATTGAAGAATAATATATATGCACATGATTATGACAGTAGTCTAAGTAATTTACTCTTTATTTTAAATTATTTATAACGGAGGTGTTTGAAATAAATCTTCTCTATTGAGGTTTGTATAATAAGACAAATATCAGCCACATAAAAGTATTTAGTTTTGAATTTTAACAAAATTATTCCACCTAATTTAAGGTAGGCTGATGAAACACAAATTAAGAGATTACTTTAACTTCTCCAATTTTTGACTTCGACAACTTTCATAATCACTGGCACTTATATTTTTCAAAACTAAACTAATTCACTAGCCGGCGAAATTAATGAAATAAAAATTTATCAGTGATTCCTATCATAACTACTTTAGTATAATTTTAATCCAATGCAAAACACTTTATGTGTCGTATCTTACAAATATATTCAATTTCTATAAATTTTTAAAACTTTTTTCCATTTTCTACGCCAAGATTATTTATTAATCTAAGGTAAATGGTGAAATAAGATCAATTTGAAAATCTGAATTATTGTAACATGTAATCCAGAAAAAGTTCAACGATAAATGATTAATAAAGGGATTAACAAGTGAAATGGTGCGGCGAAGATTATAATTATCTTGTTGTTGTTTCAGGACAAGAAGAAAGAGAAGAAGAAGTCACGGATGTAATTCTATGGACACACATTCCCTTCATCGAGTACGGTGAAAACGAATTACAAAAATCAGAATAATAAAAGGAACAGCCAGAATGTGAAGTGAAAAGAATCAAGGTGCATTCGCTCTCAAGGGAAATTTACGATTCTCTTGCAAATTTTGCGGAAGGTCGCTGCACAAGCATCTTCGAAGGACCGACTTAAAACGCTTCTCGACGCATTGTTACATTCGTAATTGCGATTTCTCTACTTTCCTAACTTGTTTCTTTTTCATTCTAGATTTTCTACGATTCTCTAAAAAAAATTCCTATCCGTTTATTTTGTTCCACTAGAATAAAATTATAAATAGATTACGATATTTACAGTTTATCATCCCAAGTAATTGGTGTACCATTAATAAAATATAAAATCCCAATCGTACCTAATAAATTAACATTAAAGCGACAATTTAAAATTTTAATCCACGAATTCAATAAATTTGTATACAGCTTCATATTCGCAGACGTCCAATAAAGTTATATTAATCGAATTGAATTCAACGCAGTCAAATATAAAATTAACTTCTGAAATTCTACAAAGGCTTCATAATCCATGATTAGTAATTGTAACAGACACAGTAGCGAATACCTATGATGCATTGAAATGCATCGACCCTCATATACGTGCCAAGGGTTCAAACCCGACATAAACATAATGCACATGGAATACGCAATTAGCAGAATAATCAAGGTAAAATTGTAGCACAATATTTCGAATATCATACTTGAAAATCCTCACATTTATTTCTCCATACTTTCATTGACATTTCATAACCATTTCATGCAAAAAAGAAGATTCATCGCAGAAACGTTCTACCCGAGTCGAAAAGTCCAGCCTAAAAAGAAACTTCAAATCCTAGATTCTTTTGATCTCTCATTTGCCGCTTAATAATGTATACCATTTTGAACCTCAAAATCCTCAACTATTGTGTCTACGCGCCTCTAAGTCCTGTAAATATGATTTTTAGGAGTTATATGGACCGATCAGGTAAAATTTTTATTCCAATTTAATCTGACACCCCCTAAAAATATTTCAGAAGTTCCAAGTCTGTCGACTCATATTCTAAAAATAAGGCTTTCAGGAGCAAGTTGGAATTAAATTATCATTTTGTTCCATATAAATTCTAAATCTCCTAAACCAAATTAATTTTTAGTATATCGAGAATTTTTTTGGACCTCGATCATTCCACTCCAATTCCAATCCAATTCTAAAGCTCCTCATTATAGAATGCTGAGGATTATTTTGGGCTGTATGAAGCCTAAATTGCTTCTAAACTAGGTAAAAGTGGCAAAAAGTAACAAGTGTAGGGCGATTATGGAATTAAAATTTGCATTCTTTTATATGTAACATATTTTTCCATATTCAACCTAAATATCCTAAGTTATTTGGTAATTTAGGAGGATTCTAGGCTGAAATTTTAGACTCGAGTATTCACCTTCAAATGCTAGTCTATCGTTCGATCGTCTATTCTACAATTTCTACACGCGCGAATCGCAAGCTAGACGTATTTGTCTCGTAATTTGCCGCATCGTTGAGTCCCATATCTCGCGAAAATGCGATAAAGTATCCTTCCCTTTCACGGACGGAATTTCTTTCAATACGTAATTGCACCTTTACAGTGGCATCGTCCTCGAACGAACTAAGACGCTTTCGATTCAGAGAAGACTCAAAGAAGCTTAACGTGTCGCTGATATCAGAAATCTTTCCCTCTCCTTACTTCCTTCCTTTTCCCGCACCCTTTCTTCGATCACATCGAAAAGCAGAGTGAAAGAGACAGGGTAAGAGAGAAAGAAAAATAAATAACGATAGGGTGGAATAGAGCGTTCGAGAGAGAAAAAAGTAGAGGGAAAAGGCGAAAGTTAAAGAAAAAGACGAAGAGAATAAGAGGTAGATAGAGAAAATAAGAGGAAGATAGATAGAAGAAAAAGGTAGAGGAAAGGAGCAAGATATAGAGAAAAAGTGAGAGAGGGTGCGAGGGTTGAGGGTGAAAGAAAAAGATGGAAAAAGTGAAAGAGAGAAAAAGAGAGGTTGCACTTGAAAAAGAGAAGAAGATAGCGTATTTCAGAGAGAGAGAGAGAGAGAGAGAGAGAGAGAGAGAGAGAGAGAGAGGGAGAGTGAGTGACTCAGGAAAAGAGAGACCGGTGGATAACGTTTCGAAGCTGATACAAATACGCGAGTTTCGCGAGGCCAGACCGACGAATATCGATTTCAGATTTTCCACCGTCGTCCTGGCTTCGATTGGTGCTCCACTTTTTCAAAGGAGACACCCGCGGCATCGTCGATCGACTGTACATGAATTATCGATCTCAGATCGCGCGAAAACGCGGGAGAAAGGTAAAATGGAGATAAAAGGACGAATCAAACTGCTCGAGTTTATCGCAGAGGTGCGAAATGTCAGGTCGATGGACCATGAAAATCGCTCAGGATCACCGACGCATTTTATTTTAACGCGATTC
The DNA here is from genome assembly GCA_910591515.1 of Cerceris rybyensis. Lineage (NCBI taxonomy): Eukaryota > Metazoa > Arthropoda > Insecta > Hymenoptera > Crabronidae > Cerceris > Cerceris rybyensis. The sequence goes on from OU342799.1 coordinate 13,096,588, forward strand.
GTTTTGTTACTTTCGTTTAAATTGAATTAGCGCCTTGATTGACGATTTCCAGGCAATTCGAATGAAATTGAGTCTCACGTTTCGTCGAAATTTTATTTACACCCTCGAAAACGTGGATGTTTAACGCTTCCGAGGGTTGCAATTGATTTTCGTTCTTTTTTTGTGATCCTTTGTTCGCTGTTATTATATATTTTGGAGGATGGTACAATTAGAAGTGGAGTTTTATATCTTGCAATGCACCACCTACAAATTCCCTTATTATCGCTAAAAGTATTAACAAGTTGGGGTTGTTTTCTCTACTTATAAGTAAATTGATAAATTATTAAGTTATTTAACACCAGAACTACCGGTGGTAATCATATTTCGATATTATATATTTCAATATTGTAATTGTATTTCAATGTATTAATTAAGTTCTTTGGAAAAAGAGGAATCAAGAAGTGGAAAAGATTATCGATTCGATAAGCTGTATTTTATAAAATCAAAGTAGAATATTTGCTCTACGACTCTCCTATATCGAAAAAATTGGAAGCCAGTTGTTTTGACATATTTGGTGTTAAATGTTATACATCTTTGTTTTTGTCGTATAAATATATGAGATCACTGAGCAAAAAATGATACAATGATAGTTGCTATGGCGATATCAAACTCCTTTTATCGTTAGAGCTTTGAATCACGAGAAACAATGCAGTATTTGCTTTACTCTTTTAAGGTTCTACGTCGACATGGTTCTCTATCTATTTTGTCATTAACTTTATTTCAGTTTTAAAAATCGATACTAATTTTATATTTATAACGGAAGCACCTCCCGGTATTGGATGCTACCGGTACAAATAACAGAGACTGTTCATGGGCAGGAAATTTTATCAAATCAATTTCAACTGAGTGGCGAGATTGGAAGAACAAATTGAACGAGAACAGTCAAACAAAATTCATGGCGTAAACAGGAAAACTGTCAATATCTTTGTGCTTGGAAACTCCTATAAACTAACGTTCTATGTTCGTTTACGACTACAGATAAACTACGTGAATAAGAGCGTAAATGTTAAATCTTTCAGTACTTAACCCATTCCGCGCCAAATTTTTCTTCATTTGATTACTTCTGGAAGATTTATTGTCACAATAGAAAAGTGACAAAAATTCACGAAAACTACTGTTTAAAAGTACAACTAAAACAGACTGTATAAAACATATTTAATCTCAAAACTACGTTAAATATCTAATGCAAAAGAGTTAGAAAATGAATAAATTCCCAAATGAGGATCATGAAAGGTAATGTTACAATAAACGACTAATAGAAACAAGTTAACATACCAACAGAAATGAAAAGTAGAGAGAAAAGTACATACTCGAGATCAATCTAAATTGACCCTCGTAGTACAAAGGATTAAGCCCTTGGAAAAAAAAGAACAAAACGAAATTAAGTCCGATAAAAGCCTCTTGAAAATCGAGGAAAAAAGAAGATCAATTTCAATCGTACTCCATTCGATCGTTCTAACAATCACGGCAATTTTACCACTTTTAATACTCTGTGAATTTTCTCTCCTCCATCAACTTTGTCACCCTTCGTAAAAAGCTCTGGCAATTCGCAAAGCCAATAAATTTCTGAGTGCGAATAACGACTTGACCGCATGAATTTCAAGTGTAAAAGAAGGAGAAAAAAATCGCGGTGTGATCCGTTATCGCGTAACAGCGATAATATGTTATTTGCCGATGAGAACTATTCCGTCGACGGCATACCCGCAAAAAGTTCTTGCGGAACGTGCTATCCCCGATGCGCGGTGAATGTTAATCCACAAAATTCCTGGAGTACTTGACGAACTTCATCCCTGAACATACTACTCGCGATACGTGACGATGTTCGTTAGTACGGTGTGCCTAAAGGATCATTAATTTCTGGGGGGAGGATATTCCGCGGAAGCGATCGGTAAGCAGCTAACTTGAGAGTTACGCGGATCGATACTTATTATCTATACATGAGTTGTTAACGCTAGATTTATCACGGCAGATGAAATTATTAACACGTTCATGACAAGATCGTAGCTCGTTCATCCCGTAGTTTGGCGGCTTTCGAAGAAGACTATCTTGCAGGGAAGCAATCGGTAAGTAGTCAGACTTATGGGATTGGATACTTAATGTAACGTAAGTTGTTAAGGTGAGATTTGTTAGGGCAGATGAAGTTATTAACAAGTTCGTAGGTATGTCTTTTCGTTCGGTGGGTTTCTGAGTAGTGGATCTTCTGAGAAAGCAGTTTGTAAGTAACTAATTTGAGCCTTAAGGGACTTGAGACTTAGTATCTAACTTAAACTTATTATCCATACATATCTATACATTATTATTTATACAAATTATTAACATGTTCATGACACGATCGTGGCTCGTTCATGCCGTAGTTTGGCAGCTTTCTGAGGAGACTATCTTGCAGGGAAACAATCGGTAAGTAGTCAGACTTATAGGATTGGATACTTATTATAATGTAAGTTGTTAAGGTGAGATTTGTTAGGGCAGATGAAGTTATTAACAAGTTCGTAGGTATGTCTTTTCGTTCGATGGGTTTCTGAGTACTGGATCTTATGATAAAGCAGTTTGTAAGTAACTAATTTGAGTCTAAGGGAACTGAAACTTATTGTCTAACTTAAACTTATTATCTATACATATCTATGTATTATTGACAATACAAGTTATTAACACGTTCATGACATGTTGGTAGTTCGCTTATCCCTTAGTTTGGCGGCTTTCTAAAGGAGACCATCTTGCAGGGAAGCAATCGGTAAGTAGTCAGACTTATAGGATTGGATACTTATTATAATGTAAGTTGTTAAGGTGATATTTGTTAGGGCGGATGAAGTTATTAACAAGTTCGTAGGAATGTCTTTTCGTTCGGTGGGTTTTTGAGTAGCAGACCTTTGAGAAAGTAATTTGTAAGTAACTAATTTGAGACTTAAGGGGATTCAAACTTATTATCTATACATTTGTTGTTATCTTTGGATTTATGAGGGCAGCACGAATTATTAATGCACAGAATGTCAGTCGTGTTTTGTCTAGGGATTATATTGAAATAAAATTTCCAATAAAAGTGCGATTTCATAGAGCAAAGTCATTAAAGATAATTCAAAGCGGATTACATCAAGGAATATCTAAATATTAACCTAAGAAAAAGTAAGTATAGTAGTTAGACGGCATTCAATGTATTAACATCTACTTTGTGGTTATTTATCTTTCTCTTGTTAATTATATAACGTTGAAACACATTAGATAAATAATCTGCAATTACAAAAACAAAATCTCTGCATGGACCATGTAAGAATAACTTATTCTGCAAAATGGTATAGAGTGAATTGAGCTGGATGAATAATAATAATGGAAAATTTGGGGAATCAATATTCGTTAGAAATATTGATCGGCTGAGTTCTTAAGTCAAATTAAGGATGGTGTTAATGACGAACAAAAAACGTTGTCCTCGTTGATGCACTAATTGCCCTCACAGCCTCTATTTACCTCATTAGGCGTAGGTGAAACGGTTTGGATTACTTTGGAGCAGGCGCTGAGAGATGATGCTTCGTCGTGCACGAATTCTAGTTCGTCTTTTGACATTTTATTACGCTCAGACACTTCGGAGAAACGAACCGAAAAATTCTGTGCCTAATTCTACACGTTCGATAATTAATACATCTAATTTATTAAAAAGAACAGTAATTTCGTTGCTTTGATAACTTGTAAATATTCCATGGCGATAGAAAAAGAAATTTTAATTAATAAGAACATTTTATGCTGGGAGAAATGTTAAAACTTTGTTCTCGCAGTTTGAGAATTATCATGACTGATATGATTTTAGATACACTTTAAGTTTAACACTAGATTTACGGAGCCAATTTGGCTCATTCAAAATTTGATTACTATGTATACATAATATATTGGTTGCTTAAATTTTTAAATAAATTTTCATTTAAAGTAATTTGGAACTATTTTCTTTACAAAAAACTGCAGTTTTCTTCTATAAGTCAAATTGGTACACTTTAGAAAAATAGATGTATCAAAATCCGTACATCTAGTGTTAAGATTCAAAAGTATTTTTAAAAGTAATATAATTTAATATTAGAGTAAACCACACATCACTAATGACTCACATAGAATTCAGATTAATTAAATTTCCCGGTACTATAACATAATAATTTCCAACGAACCGAAAATTCTCATAGGAACAAGAAATATCCTATTCTCTTTTAAACTCAGCTAACACATTCCCCTTGGGGGTTAAGAACGATTACATTGAAAAGACGATCGATCTTATCGATCAGTCGTCATTAGCGACACGCTAGAGTCTCCGATCAAACGTAATTCTCTTCTGGCATGTCAAAACGTCCACGGCCACGTGCCAAAACACGTCCGGCCTAATTATTTTCTGATGGTATACGGCTCTTAAATCTTTTCGAGGTTGAAAACTTCAGCTTGCACGTACGCATGTCCTCCTAGGGGACTGGATAGACTAATACACCAGAAATTCTGATCGCCGTTCCAAGATTCAGTAACACGCGCTACCGGGCTCACTGCCAAACCAATTCGACTGCGATAATATTTGCATAAACTGGTTTCATCGTGTCTGCGGCATAAATCACGGTCCGACACGCGTAGATACGTTTTCCTTCCTTGCGAGTAATAGGCATTGAAGAGGTGAAAATAAATGAAACTAAGTGATACCTAGGGCGTGAATTGTTTCTCTTACTAACTACTTTGGAATTTTTAAAGATGGAAGATTTTAATTACGTGGCATATGAGGAATTTTTATAATTGAGCTACGTTCAAAAAGTAGAATTAATAATGAAAAGGAGAAAAGGTAATTTTTGGGGATGGAAGATTTTAATTACGTGGCATATGAGGGATTTTTGTAAGGGAAGTACGTTTAAAAGGTTGTATTAGTAGCGAAGAGAAGAAGAGGAAGCAATTGAAGTAACATTTTTATATAAAAGTAACAGCTATTTTGCGTATGGCTTACAGGGAAAATGTTGCGGTTTTTATTTGATATACACGTGGACGTTATTTCTTCCCTTACAAGTAATGGGTATTGAGAAGGTGGAAATAAGTGAAAATAAGTGATACCTAGGGGGTGAATTGTTTCTCCTACTAAGTACTTTGGAATTTTTAAAGATGGAAGATTTTAATGACGTGACATATGAGGAATTTGTATAATTGAGCTACGTTCAAAAAGTAGAATTAATAATGAAAAGGAGAAAAGGTAATTTTTGGGGATGGAAGATTTTAATTACGTGGCATATGAGGGATTTTTGTAAGGGAAGTACGTTTAAAAGGTTGTATTAGTAGCGAAGAGAAGAAGAGGAAGCAATTGAAGTAACATTTTTATATAAAAGTAACAGCTATTTTGCGTATGGCTTACAGGGAAAATGTTGCGGTTTTTATTTGATATACACGTGGACGTTATTTCTTCCCTTACAAGTAATGGGTATTGAGAATGTGGAAATAAATGAGAATAGGTGATACCTAGGGGGTGAATTGTTTCTCTTACTAACTACTTTGGAATTTTTAAAGATGGAAGATTTTAATTACGTGACATATGAGGAATTTGTATAATTCAGCTACGTTCATAAAGTAGGATTAATAATGAAAAGGAGAAAAGGTAATTTTTGGGAATGGAAGATTTTAATTACGTGGCATATGAGGGATTTTTGTAAGGGAAGTACGTTTAAAAGGTAGTATTAGTAGCGAAGAGAAGAAAAGGAAGCAATTGAAGTAACATTCTTATATAAAAGTAACAGCTATTTTGCGTATGGCTTACAGGGAAAATATTGTGGTCTATTATTTGATATACACGTGGGCGTTATTTCTTCCCTTAAAAGTAATGGGTATTGAAGAGGTGGAAATAAGTGAAAATAGATGATACCTAGGGGGTGAATTATTTCGCTTGCTAACTACTTTGCAAATATTGAGGATGGAAGATTTTAGTTACGTGGTATATGGGGGATTTTTATAAGGGGGTTATGTTCAAGTAACATTTAAGTACTATATAACATATAATTATAACATAATTGAAGTAACATTTTTGTATAAAATTCTTTATGTGTGGCTTACTTATTTTATAGGTGGTTATGAGAAAAAATTATGTATTGTATCGTTTCGAGCATTATTTGGAACCTCTGGAAACTTTAGGGGTTGATGGTTAAAACTGTTTTCAGAGTACCGCATTATACGAAGTTTAATTGATTATATATTAATTTTTCTTTTATCATTTATTTAACAATTGCAATGGATGAAAATTCTTCGATATTTTTTAACCCCTTGCCGTATGATTGCTTCTGCTACTGCCTCCACAATAGTTCAGAATTAAATTAGAAAGAAAATTGATCAGTGATTACCGATAGATCGTATAATATAACACAATATTAATATTAGAGAAACAATTTTATCCTATCGTGTCTAATTGATATTTCCAACTTGATAGATTCTGCGAAACTTGAAAATTGCATATCCAATTTACCCCATCACGAGTGTCATTCCTTATTGTACGGCAAGGGGTTGATCGTTTACCTTTGTTTCGTTTTCCATAAAAATCTAATGTGAGTAAATTTCAGTAATTTATTTTTACTATCCAACGATATCTACAAATACTTGACAACAATAACACGCCGTTCCTTTCCCTCCGAATTCTTGGAATCATACGAGCTCTGTTATCCTTTCCTAGCCCAGCGAAAGTCTGCTGGAGGTCACATCGAGTCAGCCAGGATCAAAACAATCTTCCTTGAATAATCTACGCAACCGTCACTCAAATCTAAGCTTACCTTATCTAGCAAAATTTTAACATATTAGGTAAAATGAAAATGAATATCGTTTTTTTTCCTTTGTCTGGTGCGATATTTCGGTGCGATTTATTATGAATTATTAAAACCTGGCCATTCTATCACGGTGAAAATCTACTGTGCGCCATTGGATGGAATAAATATCATGATTTTTTTTGTATATAAATTTGCTCACCACGGCATATCTATTCGTTTTATCTAAACAGAAAATCTGCGGATTTTATTTCTACTACAATCACTATTCTTTCTTAAAATAATTCAAAAATAATAATAAAATCGATAAAAATAACACGTGACATCTTGAAAATACAGAATACCATTTGGCTCAAAGGTGGTAAATTAATTTCCAAACCTTGCTCAATCAATCGTCAAATAATTAACGAAGTATTAACGACATTCGGAATAATACGTGTACTCGCATAATGTATACACTTTGACCCGTTTGCATACTCATAGGCATGCGAATTTAGATGGCGCGTAATTAATCGTCGTACAATTCATGAATTATACGTGATTTGCTCGAGTACTCTTGCAATATTACGTTTAGAATAAACTTGTATACGCAGTAAATACCATTACGCATAAATACTAATGCATGTTGAAAACACTATTTGCGTGTTCACGTATAAAATAAGATTTTCGAATATGATATAATTCAAAATTATTTAAATATCTGTATTCACAAATGTTAATGAATGTAAAAGAGATAATATGAAAATGGAAAGATTAATTTCCTTACTTTTAACTGTTGAATTGGAAGTACAAGGTTCCTCTCAGGATAACGCTTTGGAGCTCTCCATAGATGTAGCATCGTTCTGCCAAAGAAACGCACTGAATCACTAATTAATTACTCCACAGAGACGTAATGAAGTCACAGTTATTACGTATAGAACTATTCGCGTTGGAATTCTAACTTTAATCAGCAAAATTACGCGTCAGGACGAGAATAACGTGCGACGGAGACAGAAAGCACGAAGACACTGACGAGCTTGGAGCTAAGTGATTGAAGGTCGTCGACCTCAAAATCAAAATACACGAATGACGGTCAAGTTCGGCTACTTTCGGCAAATCACCCGAAATTTTGAAATATTTCCACGTATATTGGAATATCTTAGTCCTATGTATTTAACTTTAGAACTACTGGCGGTAAATCTACCATATTTTAATGTAATTAATAGTTATTTCGAGAAAAGAATAATTAAAGGGTGAAAAGGATAATCTATTAAGTAATTTATGTTTTACAGGATAGATATGGAATATTTATTGTATCGCTCTCTTATAGATTTGAGAAGTTTTTATAAAACGTCTGCTGGTAAAAAATGGCTAAGTTGGCAATGGTTTATTGCAAAAATTAACGAAACAGTCAAAATGTCGGTTCTCAATTTGATCCAAAAATTCCTCAAATTGATCCATGCAGTGAATACTCCCCTTCTATTTTATATAAAGTAAACTATTTAATCATTCTTCCATTTCAAAGTATTATTTAAGCGGATTAATTCAGGGCACCTCTCTTTTTAATCACAAATGGGAAGTTTTACATATAAGTATTTCTGAAAACATCTAATTTTTGATAATGACGCGACGCAGAATAAAAAACAAGTTCTTACAATTGTTTAATTAAGACAGTGAATACGACAGGGAAGATTAATTACATTCTTTATCATCACGTGTAAGATCTTGTACTTGAAAATTCTCACGGGATGACGTTTACGAGTTCCCAAATGAGATCGTATCCTTCTAACGAAGAAAGGTAGAGACTCGACAATTAATTACTCGTGTGAGACATAATAGAGTTCTGAACATTAAATTGGAAACTATTCCTGTCAAAATTTCCACTATAACGAGCACAATCATCCGCCAAAGTTAAAATGGCGCGCGTGGAGAACGCGCAGTAAATTCTCAACTACTTCCGGTTTTGTTTGCGACTCAGTAAACGTTTAATCAATCAATATAAATCAATCTTAACGGTTTCAAAGTTAATTAGTAAATTCTGAGTGACCTTTAGCACTTAATTTTATTAGTGTAATTTGTGTATAGTGTAAAATATACAGGTTTTTATGAGTACCATTTCTTAATCCTGTAAAGTGCATTTAAACAGCGCAAACATTTAAGTTTAGAGTGGTAGGTACTACTTAGGTAATGTACAAAGTATTTATTATTCTTCACATTATCAAAGGGGTAATGGATTCATTTTGTTTTGTATACAGGTATAAAATAACCATCGAAAAGTCCAATTAATTATATGAAACGAGAATTATTATTGTCATGTAATTGGAGAACGCGAGTTAATAGTTGAATTAAATGTAAGTGTCGTGGTATATAGAATTTCTAGTTGGTAGCACGTTTAAAGCAATTCTTTCATTTTATGTTCAATGCTGTTAAATTCCACGGTTCTCAACTATTCACTGTGCGTGTTTTTTGTTAAAGCTGTATTCTTCCTTCACAAAGCCATTGTCCAATTTTCCATCGTATTAAGACATTAACGTTATAATCAACGAATGTTCAAACAGCTTTGGTAAAATGTAAGTTTAGCTTACGTTTGCTTCGTTAAAGGTAAACGTGAAATAAAAAAATAAAATGTACTATTGGTAATTATTAATAGGAGGGTTTTAAGAAAGATTTATTTTAAATATAGAATTTAAATACGATCTTGTGGGAATTCGGGGTAATGTAAAGCTGAGAGAAGTATAGAACGGGGAAAGTGAGTTTTTCGTTTATTGTTGGTCGCAATTTTTCTTTAGATTTAGTTAATGAGCGATTAAGACGGTGTACTGCTTTGCACTTAATTACTGTCATGAACAGAGATTTACCACAGTTCTGAGAGCAATTTGTAAATGGAGGTGTCTTCCTTGAGTCTCCTCAAGAACTCTCCTTCTAATTACATTAAAACAAGGTTAACTACCTGAGGTTTTCACTGCAAAATAATAAAAAACAAAAAAATATAAGTCAAAATCCTAAAAGGAATGTATAATTACATTTATTACTTGAAATTTTTCATTTCAAAATGGTCCAGAAATGGTCCACAATTAATCTATCTTAAAGATCACAAACAAAAATATCTTCACCCACATGATTTTCAATATTTACTTACATTTAGGAAAATTAGAGTAACAACATATCTAAACATAATAAAAATTTCATAATACAAGTAACAATAAAAAAAAAATCCAATTCGTCGATGGCACAGGCCTCAATTAATGTTCGTCGAGCAAATATAAAACCACCCGCAACAAAAGAGAAACATAGTACCGGGACATTTTTTTCTTTGAAATGAGTTTCTCTTTGCAATTTTCGCAAGCATTTACTATCCCTTTTTGGCAGGGACTTTCGCCAATCGAAAAAAAGTCATGATTAAAAGCACCAAGCCGGTGCAAATATTGCGAACTCGCGAGGCTTTTCAGCCGCGAAATGTCGAAGCTATCGATCGATTCTTCACGAAGTGAATCGTCGCCCTTTTTTCGGCGATTCTGTCGGCGCTTTCAACATCGACGTTCGAAAGAAACAATGAGAACGATCCTTTTAAGTATTCCCGCCAAAAGTCACGTTTCACGTCGATCGTAAAAATTAAGATCCAACAATTTCTCTTTTCTTTCCTATGATTTCGTAGTTTCTCGACTTTAGAAATATTTCGAGTTTTTGAAAGGTACGAGGCAGATGCTTGTGCAAATTTCATGGCAATTAGCGTAGAATTTATGGGACGTAACGATGTCGTAAAATCATTAACAGCTGGCGTTTTTCGTTCGGAAACGAGATATCTGTTATTTGCAAGTTACGTGGCCGCATGCGCTTGACGTAAAGCTCGTACTTTATCCCCCTTTTTGTTATCGCTGGCGTAAAACATAACGAACCCAAGATGGAGATAAACTCTGTTGGACGAAGTATTCTTCTTTTGTTACGGAATGGAAATTATTATAGTCACGCTTTTTTAATGGAACGTTAAAGAAATAAGAAATTTCAAAATGTTAACGAATTAACAGTAAATCTACCGTTGTTATAGCTGTTACATTTAACACAACACTTACAGACGTGAATCTGTTAAACCTCAATATATTAACCCTTTAGTCTATAACTACTTGTCGGACTCCTAGCGCGGAAAATGGAATATGGAATTTTGAAGTTTTTCAAAAATTATTAAATTTATAGTATCAGCTGGTCACGAAATGGACTCATTATTTCTATACTATTAATATTACATTCTGTTACACGAAATATCAGAAATCAATGAAGACTTTTGATTTCAGGAATTAATTTTGAGCCTTTGCGCGCCCCTGTCAGAAAAGAAATCGTAGGTCAAGGGGTTAAGTAAGGACATTTGAAATAGAGAAATAAGGCATCGAAGAAGGTGATCAATTAAGTAATTTGTATATTATAAGATACATATGAAATATTTACTGTATCACGTCTCTGTAAGTTTGGAAAACGTTTTTAAAAAACTAGGAATCCGTCATTGTGACGGCTTTTGTAAACTTAGCATTAAATATACTGAAGAAGTATTTTGGAAACGAATAATCAAGTGATAAAAAACTGGTGAATGAAGAAACTTAAGTTTTATAAGATAGAGATTGGATATTTATTCTATAGATCTCCTATCAGCTTGGAGAATTTTTTCTAAAAATTTGGGACCGGTCATTTTGACTGGCTTCGTAATTGCAATGTTAACAGAGCGTAAAAACCGTGAAAATTGAGAGAATTGCTTATTATAAAAGACAAATGGCAAGTCGAAATCTAAGAAACAAATAGAAAAACACTTTGTTTTATAACTTTTTTATTATAATTATTCTTTGTATTATCTATACGATAGAGAATCAACGTGATATGAATTCATACCGTTTAAATCTCGAAATTAGCACCCCTTTCATTAATACCGATGTATAAATGCATACCAAAATGCAATGATTGCATTAAGAATCATTAGCTTTGTCGTGCGATACAACGAATGAATTTTTTCCACTGATTCTGCACCGTGAAAGGGTACAAATAATACTGCGGCACTGCAGCATTATGAATACAGTGACAGCATCGAGCGTTGCAATTTACTGCATTTATTGAATAAATGATGCATACACGGCGATCTCGTTGTACGGAAGCAGTGCATTGGTGATCAATCAGGCGATAATAGCGGCACGTTATGCGGAACATTCCGCATGCAAAGAGTGAATTGATTAAATAAGAATAAATCGTTGAGAGGACAATGAGAATTGCGAGGAGCGAAATTGTACATGCATCGAGTATACACACGGGATGTATGAAAATTATTTGTCACGAGCTACCGATAGATCGAGTATTCGACGAAGAACGGAAAATTAGACGTAAAAAAGGAAATATCTTCCCATTATTGGCTTTTCTTCGATGTGAAAAATAATTTCCACTTAATCTTGAAATCTTTCTGGAGACTTACCTCTTTGAGAGCAACAGACGCATATATGTGGCTCGAGAAAAAATTGAATTATAATTTATTGACACATGTAATACGCGGTGAGAGTTCAAAAATTGATATGTAACCGTTGAAATATGATTATGCATATAGAAATTTGTAATTTCTGTACAGTAACACTCTGAACTTCTGATGAGAAGACAGCTTTTGGGTGGGAAGTGTTTCGATAATTCCGCGACACACTCCAAGTAAAATCTCACAAATACATGAGGTATAACTAGACTGCGGATGTTTATGCAAATTTCGAGTTTCACAAATGCAGGTGAAAGAGGAAAACCTATCTAAGGATTTATTGCACTCAATAAATATTACAACAAATACCATACTTTGGATATTTTAGATATGTTTTTATATTATGTTCTTTTTGTATATTTTAGCCGTATCCATTTTGTCATAAATGCATAAAAATCCGAAGTCTAGTTATAACAATACGTATATGATTCTAGTAGATAAAGAACACATTAAAATAGTTCTATAGGCGGTTGCACAGCGGTTGCGAAGCACTGAAATAAATGATTACATTTAAATATTCAAAAGTGTCTCCATCCGCAAAGGGTTAAACGTAGAATCTTAAATATAACTTAAACATTCATAGCTATTAACTCCATACCATTCCATACATCTGTTTCTCAACCTGCTTGGCGCCACTAGCCTCTTTTTTCTTTCGTTAAAATATCTTTTTACAAAATCACCCCAAAGCTCTCAAACCATAACATGTGAAAATGGAATCTTTTTAAATATAATCATTTCGATGTCTCACTATACTTACTTTGCGTTTATAAAGACGGAAAGAAGATCCTTTATATATGTTTCACGAAATTTAAATTAAACACAATTTTCTCACAAATGGACTTACACCACTTTCACAAATAACGGATCGTATTTTGCATCCCCCTTTCCTCGTACTGTCTCTACCCTTTGGACACACATATGCTCACATAATTTAGCACGATTTACAGCTCCGTAATAATGCGAACTCCCAAAAGTCCAGTATCAATTACTGGACATCCTCATATGCAGTCGCATTGCATCTGTCGAGTTATGTTTCCACGTAGGTGCACCTGTGTGCATCGGTGGAATTGTACAACGCGAGAATTGAGCCAATATTCGTGCAGAATCGTGGAAACACGTAAAACGTAAAATCGCGGATTTCCTATTTTCCGTCTCAGTTCGTACAGCACCCTCGGAGGGCTTAAAATTGGTTACACCGATGAGATTATAGGGTGAAAAATGAAGTTGTAGAGAGGATCCTTTTTTGAGTGGACAAATAACAGGGTGGATTGTATCTACAATTCGCTTATCGAGAAAAAACGATATAGGTATGGATACATCAGCAGACCTTGGATGAGAACAATTTCACCTGCAACTAAAACGCAAAATGTCGGGACCAAGTGTCGTTGTCATTCGTGGAAATAAAAGATTTTTCAATTACACCGTCCGACTGTTTGCGGAATCGGGGAACAATGTGGGAATCCATCAATTTGTTCGTCGGCGTTGAGTAAAATTTCAAATCGCGAGCAATTTACCATGAACGCTATACACGATGGATAACAATGGATTGGTAGAATCTTTTTCTTTTTGTTTCGTAAAATTCTCATTTCTCTTTCCTGGAATTCTAAGACTATTATTTGTCTCTCAGTCACTTGTCTTACTTTTCAAGATATTTATAATAAAAATAATTGAAATAAAACTGATCTTGTGAATCACACGTTGACTTTTGTGTAATGAGACAGTGACCAACTTCTACAAGGTACTCGTTTTTATATAATTTTTTTAAATCAGTAACACACATCGTTGCAATGCACAATAAATGATAAGTTGAGGTCATTTAAATTTACCACTTATATCACTCTAGCTGAAAGTTCCCGTGCTTCGCTACAGTTTAATTGAAACTAAAAAAAAACCTTAAAATTTCGAATTTTGAAAAATCCTTTCTTAGTGGGTGCTTGTATCCTAGAAGGAACATTCATGCAAAATTTCAAGTTTCTAGGTCAAGTAGTTTCGGCTCTGCCTTGATGAGTTTGGCCCATACTTTAACCCCCCAAAACCCCCTTAAAATTTCGAATTTTTCAAAACCCTTTCTTAGTGAGCACCTAAGACCCAAGGGGAAGGTATGTTCCAAATTTCATTACAATCCGTTCTGTGGTTTTTGAGATTTTGTGATGAGTGAGTGAGTGAGTGAGTCAGTCAGTGGTATTTGATCTTTATATATTAGAGGTACCGAAAAGTAATCAAAATTTTTTCTCTGCCGGCAAAAAACATTTATTTATTGAAGAAAACTTAAATACTAATCAACAAAATAATTTCCATAATTTTCTAACACTTTTTGTCAGTGTAAAGGTAGTTATTCTATTCCCTTCTTAAAAAATTCCTTCGATTTTTCGTTAAAAAACTTTTCCAATTACATTTTCACTGCTCTAATTTTGATTACTTTTCGGTACCCCTAATATGTAAGATTTGTCTTAAAGTTTCCGCAATTTTCTATCTCAAAGTCATTTACTTTCTAATCTACCCAATAAACAGTTATAAAAATTGTATAGAGCAATTTTTTATCTGAGACAATGTTCATAATTAGGTGCAAAGACAGCGGTCGTATTTCATTACACTTACCGAGTGTAAAGTATATCTTTGACGGCCGAGATACACTTTAATCACAGCCTAGCGGATGCACGAGATGACTATGCTCACGTGAAGGGATTTGCATACGCGAATGATGAAATATACGTCGACACAGGAAGGAGGATGTAATTTGGTTTTTCGCAACCCCTTGCACTCACGTTGGTAACTCATATACCATGCTCAGTAGCAGACCATTGCGCCAATAGGATTATCTACCGACAGGACTTGTCAGAAAACGTTAAAATAATCAGTTGATGTTGGAGCGATGCGGATATGCGTACAACACGTGAGTTTGTAAGGTCGAGGTATTTGATTGCAGCATTGCGTTCGAATTAAATCCGCAAATTTCACTGGCCACAAATTCTGTGTTTTAGGCGAAATAATTGACACGATGGGAAATTAATTCGATCCATTTCCCAGTTGAGAGACAAGAATCGGTGAAATGGTTGGATGATAAATATTTTCGTAGAGCAAGCTACTTTGTTAGTCGCGGTGTTCTAATATTTGTTAGTGAGTTCGAATTAAATTCCATAAAAATTCCATATTTCTATTGCATTGTTAATCTGTTTTATCAATCGAAGTATTCCAATGTTTGTTAATCAGGTACAGTCAAATATTTTATCTTTGTAAATCTTTCTTCTCCAATAAAATCTCTTATTTCTATTGTACTGTTCAGCTGCTTTATTAAATGCAATATTTTAATCTTTGTTAACATTCGATCCACAGCAATCATCAAATTAATAAGTTCCTATTTTTTTTTTAATATTTTCTAAATCTATAGAGATGCAGTACAGTAGATATTTTACTCGTATTTTTCACCACTTGATCTATCTATTTTCAAAATACTTATTCAATTTATTTCAATATATTAGAGTTAACAGTCGTAAATCTAGTGTTAATAGATTTACCGTCAAATATTATCACCTCGTTAATCACTTCTATCCAATAAAATTTCATAATTCTATTAAATATCCTATCATACGTCTATTACACCTCGGCTTAATATAAATCCCAATGATTTAAGTCGTTTTCCATGTAAAAGCGACCATTGGAACCAACGAAAGTTTATCAATCGCAACCAACGTTTTCTGTTCGATCGATTTGCGGAACGTACGACAAATACATCCACGCTTTTTTCCATTTGCAAACAGTTTACAAACGAGCGGTGTTTATAAATCACGTATAGAGAGACGCACAGTGAAAATCAACCTACCCGATGATCTATCACAATACTGGCGACGCATATTGCATAATTGCCTACCGATTCCACCCACTGCGGCCGTCGAACTTGGGCAAATTGATGGCCGAATGCAAATCAGTTTAATTGCATTTGCGAGAGGACAACCGATATCCAGAGGAAGTGTGGTCATCCCTGAATGCCTCAGGAGTCGGCCACGATGCGAGACCTTGAATATTGGTATATTCGCTTCATGGATAGATGCAATTGTACTTTAGAAATCTCGAAAATCCATCAGTGTCCTTGAACCACTCGCGAGACCTCAAGTGGACGTACGCAAAATGATGGAGTTTCGTTATTTTAGTCATTCGAGAATGCAGATCGAGACGATTTATTTGACATAATGATAATATTGTTGATATTAATCCTTTACTGTACAATTTTTTTTGTGACTACCTCCACAGTAATTCAGAATTAAATTAGTGAAGTAAAAATTATTAAGTACTTCTTGATGTATAGTATAACTTGAAGTGATATTAGTGTAGGTGTGTGTGTGTGTGTGTGTGTGTGTGAAGAATGACAGAGTGTGTTTAAGGTAGTTCTAGGCACTTATAATTTTTCGCTAGATTTCCTTAAAATTTTCAAAATATATTTAACATGGCTCTTATGGAAAAAAATTTTTGCTGAGTCTGTAAAATCTTTTTTTATTTTTCTAATGGAACAACGAGTCGATGGATTCTAATAAAAAATTAGGGATGTATTATTTTATGCTTTTGGAATATTATTGAATTTTTTCATAATTTTTTACTTCATAGTTATAGAGAAAGATTTTTTTTAATGTCTAAAAAGTGAATGAAATGACCTCTGTGAAGTTAGCCCCTGCATTAATTTTTGCGCAATCTTTTTCATTTCTAATGAAAAAAGAAACTTAGTTCTGAATCCAGCTAGAACTACCTTAAGTATGTGTCTAACAAACAATCGCATAAATTCTTTAAAATACTACATTTTGATTTGAATTTCTATTTAAATTTTATATTTGTAAGATCGAAGAATGTGAAAGATTATCTTGCATTGCAAATTCCTTGCTTTATTGTTTTAATTAATTATATGTTGTAGAATAGAATCGTTGTATCACTTCATCACACACCTCTGTACCACCTATTCCTACATTAATGTTATAGAAATAATTTCATCGTATCTAGTTTCTCTGATATTTTCAATTTCGTAAGTTTAGTAACATTTGAAAAATTCCTATCCCACGTATCAAAAGTGTTACTCGTTATTGAATGACAAGGGGTTAATTTTGATATGAATATTCAATTGAAGGGACCGGAAGTCAATTTTGTTTAGGGTTTAAATTGAATCGGTACTTTGGAAGAAACTTGAAACAGTAGATTCTAGGCGAAATGACTACGACAGTCATAACCGAAAAGATAAGGAAGGAAAAATAAAATAAGTAGAGTGGAAAGTAAAGGAAGAATAATATTTCTTTGTTCTTGTACAAGCTGGTGAAATTAAATGGTGAAATTATGATAAATTGGTACATTCTCGTGAAGGGGGATCCATGCGGTATCTTTGTACTTGAATTTTCTTTTCATCGTTTGAAGTAAGAAAAATGAAGGGAAATTTTGGAAACATTTTCTCAGTTTTTAAAAGAAGTCGGAATTCTGATTTCTTATACTTGATATGATTTACTCGAGCAATGAAAGAATAAAAGTCATTACGCAAGCTTAATGATATAAGTCGCGGTATAACGATCTGGGGAGTATTTGGTGCTCTGCGCTTAAGAGGATTTCGCTTACTTTTGAATTAAACGCTGAAATTAGTGTTTAACTCTCGTTGCTGACGTGCGTTAATTTCCAACTGAAATTCTGTCATTAATTCACACTATTATAGTAATTTTAATAAATATAAATTGAATACACACAAAAGACAAACAAATTCATCAAAGTGGCTCCAATTTAGCAATAGCAAATTACGTAAATACAACAAATTTGAAATGAACTCAATTTCAGAAAATTTCATCATTCTATAATAATAACAAATAATATCAAACCAAACCCAACAAGCATATTAAGAATAAGTAAGGAGATAAAAATCACACCTTAATTCCTCCAATGAAAATCTCTCATTGACTTGTAATATTTATAATAATTGGACAGAATATTAAAAATACACAAATCATTTCAACGTCTCTTGACTGATATCTTCAATTTACTAATTTTCAAGAAACTTCAAAATTTCATATTCCATTTACCACTTCACGTGTGTCACACGTTTATGTAGGTTAAAGGGTTAAGAAGTGTGTGTTTACTTGATCTTTTCTATTGAAATGACACAAGATATGAAATAGTAAAGTGCCGCCAAGCTAATAGATAAAGTCAGACATGGCTCGGAGTGCAAAGGGTTACATTTTCTCGCAGCTCGACCTTTAGACGAAGAGATACACTCCACCAAGTTCTATAAACTTACGATCTCTCTCTCAGAGTGCAGCTAAAGAGCGTTTGCATTTCCTGATAACAATCATTCGATGTTCAAACACAACGGGTACTGTGTCAGTAACTCGTATTTTCCACAGACACAGTCTCACACCTGTAATTCGCGAATATATGTGAACACCTACGCCAAAGAGAGGTGCGTGTTTCGAACATCTGTAGCGAGCGGAGTCAATTCAAACACAACAAGTTACTCCTTCAGTCTCTAACTAGTTAGAGCCGCAAGATCGACTCCAATTAGTCCTACTAATTTCAAGCTTTGGCTTTCAATTAATAACAAGGCCGCAGTGCTTTTTTCTTGGGAAATATCGTGTTGAGTTATTGGGAGAAATATAGATACGTCGAGGAAGTCCCTTTGTGTTTGAATTAATTAACAGGTTTTCTGTAATGATCGGAGTCTTGTTTCATTGGAAATTGTAGAACATGTAGATATTTGGTGTTATAGTAATTTCGTAGATGTCAGCGAAATTCTGGACTTCGAGATTGTGAATTGATACTGTTTTTATGGATCTTAGATAATTTGGGAATACCACAGAAAAATGAGAATATTAATTTTAAAAATTGAAATTTATACACAATTCTACGGTTTTCATTATTTATTACTCCTTATAGAAATAAAATTGTTTTCATGGTCGATTAGGAAACGCGAATTGAAACCTAAAATGTTTTATCATTTCCTTACTTATTCTGACACACAAATATTCTAACTTTGACCCAAAATGGAACATTTTTTCCCACATTTTCTATTTCCGTGCGTCTCTCCATTCCAAATTTCTTCTATATGTTAAACGTCAAACTTAATTCCAATTTTACAGCTTGAAAGTTCTTATCTTCAACCGAAAAGTCCTATAAACCTAAAATTTCACTTACAACCCCGTCTCAATGCCTTACGATTTTTTGAAATATACTCTTAGTATCAATCTCTTTAAAATATCGCATCGCAACTCGTACGAAGTAATTTGCTAAAAATTCGCAAGACGCATAACCGACATACCAGAAGGATTTTCATCGGCGCGAATAAAGCATCCTTCGCATTTTTTCCATGTGAAATATCTTTCATAATCTATCGTTTGCATTGACCTTAATTCCCAATGTTAACTCTTCCATAGCGTGCACCTTTGCTTTTCTCCTCCTCGAAATTTTACACGAAGGCATCGAATCGCAATAGTCCCCGTAATGGCTTCGAATTGCATTTCCCCGTTCATTTTAATTATGCAGTATACCCATAATAATATGCATCACGTACGCTGTCGCATACACGGCCTCTAATCGAGAAACGTATACAAACTGTTCCACGTAGTGTAATTTAATTACGGAATAGTTCGGCACGTGGAAATTTCAATTAAAGTACAATTAATTAATCGAACATTTTTCGCATAAAACCATGATGAAAAATTTATGGAATATTTTGACGTTCACATTGAATTCCAATTTCCAATGAAACTGCTGCTAAGAGGCTTTCGATTTAAAAAGGATACTTGAAATAATCGGAAGTTTTATTCATATTGAATTTATCTTTCGTTTAGAAAGAGAAACATTAGAGTTATAGATATTTTCTAACTATGTAATCAATATATTGTAACGGCGCTTCATAATTAAATAATTCAGATATTATAAAATAACGTCTCTAATTTAATGAATCCAAAGTTCTTGGACAAAGACAACTCTATTCTCAATATTAAATCAATATCTAAACATTTGCAATTCGTTGTTAACATTCTCGTAATCGATATGAAATATAGGGGAGACAATTTCGTTACGATAATTCGTAACAATCTATTATATATAAAGCTCAAATACCACTGACTGACTGACTCATTCATCTACTCATCACGAAATCTCAAAAACCACAGAACGGATTGCAATGAAATTTGGAACATACCTTCCCCTTGGGTCTTAGGTGCTCACTAAGAAAGGGTTTTGAAAAATTCGAAATTTTAGGGGGGGTTTTGGGGGGTTAAAATATGGGCCAAACTCATCAACGCAGAGACGAAACTACTTGACCTAGAAACTTGAAATTTTGCATGAGCGTTCCTTCTAGGGTATAAGCACTCACTAAGAAAGGATTTTTCAAAATTCGAAATTTTAAGGTTTTTTTTTAGTTTCGATTACACCGTAGCGAAGCACGGGAGCTTTCAGCTAGTATATTATAAAGCAAAGTGTACGTTATGTGCGTGCTGCTAAAACTCAGAAATGAATTCCGGTACGATCAAGGGAGTTATATGGTGTGGTAGCCCTCTATCTACTGTCCATGAAGAAGGTTCCTGTTTTTACCTTAAGGGCTTGATTTTGAAGATATAAGGACTGGAATTTTCGCCCTCTAGAAATTTCTAGAACTGTCCGAAACATTCGAGAGTATTTGAGAGCATTCCGCAACATTATAGAATATTGTGGAATGTTCGGGAACATCCCAGATCATTGTGGAACAATATATTATATTCCGCTTAATATTATATAAATATTCTTCTTATATTTTAAAGTTTATCCTTTTATCCTAACAACCACACAATCTCGTATAGACTCCCTGAGCGAAGCTGGGTACCTCAGCTAGTATATTATATGTCTATTCAAATATTTAAGTGGCTCAATTTTATTTGTTAGAAGAGTTTGAAAGAAAATATTAATATTTAAAGTCTGATTATGGATGAAAGTTGTTATTATGTGGATTTTAAAACATGTTTAGTTTGTTACGATGAATAATATGAAGGTAAATATTGTATTTGTGAAGGATTTGTTTTTATTTCGTATTTTTCGTATTTCTCACGACTACCAAGAGCTAAGATTTTCTGCAACGGATGACAAATTCCGTGCACTTTGGCACATTTCATAGTGGCGCCCGTATTGGAGATGTCGATTCGCCGTCGATCGCCGCGTCGCGTCTCGTCTGCACTGTAATGTGCACTGGCCTTAATTCGATACGACGATTCTTCGATATGGTATATAAAGCTACATAAATTTCCGCTGTTCACTTCATTTTATTGCTTAATTTTTTCTCTATTTTCTACATGCCAGCAAATAGAAGGATCATTAAAAAAGAACGATATAGAATTCTTTTAAAACATTCCTGAACGAAGACTTTCTTAACACTAAACCTACCAATGCGGTCATAATGACCGGTTCGCAATTTTAAAAAAAAACTACCTAAATTGATAGGGGAAGCGTGAAGTAAAAATTCTACTTCTACCATATAAAACCTAAATTAGTTAATTAACTAATCCTTTCACTTCTTGATTTATCTTTTTCCGAAGTACTTGTTCAATAAATTTAAATTTTAGTCGATATAACATCGGTAGTTTTAGTGTTAAACTTATAAATATGAGAAATACTCACCCTACGATCGGACATAAAAAATAAATAGTGGCGGTACAAATATTTTCACAATATATAAAAACTAAAAAACTTCTTCAGTATTTATTAACTGATTCGTAACAAGCATAAATAAAAATTGGCAAGCAATTTTTAATATATCGTATTAGTAATATTAAATACTTTTATCGTGTAGGAATTCGCTAATATTTTCAGTCTGATATATTTTGCAAAATTTGAATAATTCCTATTTAACTTATCACATCATGAATGTCAGTCATTACTGTATGACAAGGGATTACAGACCCAGGCTCTTAACACTAGAACTACCAAACCAGTAAAAATGACTGGTACACAATTTTTTCAAAAAATTCTCCAAGTTTACATAAGAGTCATAGAATAAATATTCTACGTCTATATCAATAAACATAAATCACCCAATCGATCAAAATTTTCTGCCGCTCGATTCCCCCTTTTTCAAAGTACTTATTTCATTTATTAAAATATTATAGATTTGAGGCCGGTAGTTCTAGCGTTAATCAGGGAATTGGAGTTCCTAATTTCCTAAATTCTTCCCAATTTGTCATTTCATACACAACGTCCTAGGTGATTAAATCCAAAACCTAAAATTTGAAGTCCTTAGGAAACGATCTACCCATATAAATCGAAAAGTTCAAAAACCATCAAGAAAAATGAAAATTCAGCATCATCTAGTAAACTATTTTCAATAGCACACTCATAGTAATAATTAGACTGCGGATGTTTATGCAAAATTTGAGTTTCACAAATGGAGGTGAGACAGGAAAACCTCTCTAGGGATTTCTTGCACTCAATAAATATTACAACAAATACCATACTTTGGATATTTTAGATATATTTTTATATTATGTCCTTTTTGTATATTTTAGTCGTGTTTAATTTGTCATAAATGCATAAAAATCCGCAGTCTGGTAATAATATACTTTCTAATATTCCTCTTTCGTCAAAGAGTGACCTTGATCCTACCGAGTACTCCACAACCCACTAAAAAAGTACTTTTCTACCCAACACAACCTTAGTTTATAAAACCCAAAATGACAAAATTTGTTTACCTCACAACTACATATGCTACTGTATATCATCTAAAATCTATACAAAATTTTAAACACCCTGTATATATCATTATATATTAAACGGATCAATACACAAAATTCTCAGTCGTATGACATACTTAGAATGCACACACATCTCGTTCCGATCGTATGATTTAGGGTATGCCTTGCTTTGTCAGCTAAAAGGGGGCCGATGTCAATGGCGAGGTAGATAAAGGAACTGTCGAGTATTCTTGAGCGAATGGAGGTGAAGAGTCGTTCGATACACGTCTTTGTCCCGCGTTCTCATTCGTGACAAATTGTCTCTTCCGAGGAAACCTCTGCGCTAGTTACAATATATTCACACGAATGCCCGCGAAAGGAGCAAGTTACATTCCGATTAATACCTATCTTCAATCGAACAAGTTACTTTGGGATTTAACACCTATCGACAATCGTACAAGTTGGATGACCTTCAATGTGCCCTATTGTACAGTATGTATGAAAATTGCTTATCACAAATTACCAGGTGTATTTCTATACCTTTGCGTCGGTGGACATTTGCAAATTAAATCACAAGAGTTGAAAATTAAGATGAAATAATTGTATTAGTTTATCGTATTCGTCTCCTGTATATCAGCGTTTTCCAAGCAAGGTTCTTCGGAACCTTGGGGTTCTACGAAACATTGTTAATCCCTTGCTTTACGATTTCTTTTGTGCCTGAACACGATAACTTGGAATTAATTATTGGAATAATAATCTATCACTGATTTTCGATACACCGGTATAAGTTAACGCAATGTTAATAGCATAGAACTAATTTCAACCTCTCCTGACTTACTGATATTTTCAATTTAACACCTTTAGGAAAACTTACGAATTTTCTATTCCATTTACTACGTCACGTGTGGGACACGTCATTGTAAGGCAAATAGAGAAATTATACGTTCAGCTTCTCCATAAAATATAAGCCGGAAGTTGAGATATTTTCGCATCTTATATTATGAAAAAATATTATTATATGGTTGTTGGAATTCCCTAGAAGTTGGTTATTGTTATAAGGGTTCTGCAAGAGTGAGAAGATTGGGGAACTCTGGTGTAGTTCAAATATTTGAGAAGAAACTGAGTAGAGATTTCTTGTAAATTAATGAAAATTAAATGTTAACATAGGAAAGAAGTGCATGAATTACGCTTATTGGTCAAAGAGTATTCGAAACAGAGGAATTTGCAATTTGGATTTCAATGGGGGAGATTCTTGATGTTGGTGCATGCTAGACTAGTGTAATTATGTATAGATTCATTCAAAATCCTAGGGGCTATGCTGGCGTAGATAAAGGATAGGGCACTCAAATAATAGAGCGGGAATGGAAGCTCGGGCACCCAATTAGAGGATACAGTGGATGTGATATGAATACCGTAGCCTCGGTGGTTGGAAATCTACCTAAATCTACACGTGAAATTGCTGAAATTGATGTAGCAGTCGAACTATGAAATAGTAAAATTATATACATCAATTTCAAAGTAATAATATTTAATAATT
Source organism: Cerceris rybyensis (assembly GCA_910591515.1). Lineage (NCBI taxonomy): Eukaryota > Metazoa > Arthropoda > Insecta > Hymenoptera > Crabronidae > Cerceris > Cerceris rybyensis. Next base: position 13,121,038 of record OU342799.1, read on the forward strand.
TCAGAAGAATTTCCTACGAGTTATTAAAAATTGAAACTCAAACGAACAAGTTGGCAATCTGATCCTTTAACTTCACCTCTACCATAGTGACAGCTATCTTATCAAAATTCTTTTTGAATTTTTCAAATCTCACGTAACGTACAACTTATACTTCGAATTTGTACGAAATCATATTAATTTAGGGCGGCTATGCACACTCAGATTCGATATTATTAGTCACAAGTAAGAGAATCAATTTCTACACTTAATTTTTAACTTGAAACGAAACGCAAAATTTATTGACACTAATATAAAAACTAAGATAAAAAAAATAATAACAAATACAATTTAATAAACATCGTGCAGGTAATAAGTACATCGATAATCATGTAGTTCTATTTGCAATTTGGTGCAGCTGTTATTAATCGAGTGATTAGACCGATAACGTGACACTATTTCTACGCACAAATCCATAACCGAAACCACATACCTTCCATTTGAAAGGCCTCGTCCTTTGTGCATATGTCAGTTGCGGTTTAGTGGCAGCTTATAACGTGGTTGCAACGTCCATGCACTCGCATTAAAAAGGAATAACAGGGGGAGCAAACCATTGTTTTCCCGCAAATACGATTCAATTGGAAATCGACAACGGTGAGGAAAACGGCAGTAACAAATTCGAGAACTCCACATTAATTAAAATCCTCTGTATCCTACGGTTATTGTCTTTCGATGCTTTCAAAGCTTGCGTAAAATGCACACTGAGTATTCACAGTTTCTACGATTCTTTGGTGGAAATTAAAATTTTTCGGATGTTGCTGCTGTAGGAGGTTTAAAATAATTTTTATTGACATTTTTTCAGAACCATGGAGAAATTTTAATACCGAAATACCGAGGAAGATATATGTGTATGAAAATATGTATTGCGTAGGCTGTATCATGAAAGATCTTCCATGCAGAGACTTATACCGTTATGAAAAATACCGGTTATTTTTCGATTAAACCTTTTTAGAAAATATAATATCGAAATAACGGTATGACAACATATAATAATAATACTGGTATCCGTCAAATCGGAAGTTTCAGGACATATGTTGAGGAAACTGGAGAAGGGGTTTTAGTGTATATTCCACCCTTCCTTTCGATCATTATTCTTCAAGAAGAAAAAAAGAGATAACTGTATACCATAAGAAACTTGAAAATTAACCCTTTGAACTTGAGGGATGCCGCTATGGCACCCTGGCATTTCTCGAGTTTTCGAGATCTATATATTTGTTTGTGTTACGATAAAATATACAGTCTGACAAATCTAAGAAGTCTAAAATGATAATCTAAAATCTAAAAAGTCGATTTTTACAATTATATCGATGAATAATGTAATGATAAAATAATAATTTGTTAGAAGCACTTCAAAAGAAGTATATAAACTGCCATAAACGGAAAGTAAAATAAAAAAAGGCCCCATTCGTTAAACTAATGGAGAAAATATCTAGCTTGGCTAACGAGATGGAGGAATCTCTCGTTTTCAAACGCTTATTTCCGCCATTTTGTTTTTGAAATTTAAATAATTCAGCCTCCTAAAGTAAACGGTTATGTGGAGTATTCACTTTAGAAGACTGGTTTCGGGAATTCCAAAAACGAGGTGGTGGAAATAAGCAATTAAAAGCTTGCTAGTCAAGTCAGAGTTGTCGGACTATACTTATCCCAAATATTTCGTGGACCGAGTTTGGCCTGCGTTCTTAGCATAAAAATATTTAAAAGTATCCGCAAAACAGTTGCCCAATATAGTCAGAATTCTCTCGAGTTGCTAGTTTGCCACAGCAATAGAGTCCCCTAGTGCAAAGACTTCAATTTTAACAAAATTTAATTAAAAAGAATTTCTTTGGAGAATTCGTTCCATTGAGTTCATACGTTGAAATTTCAAAAACCAATTTTTACTTCAATCTAGTTGTTTGTTCTTGAAATGTAATTTACAGTTTCTATCTTTTCGCTCGATTTATCTTAATCTGAGACAATAAGGTCAATGCGAATTAATGAAAACAATCTCGCTTTCGTGGAGCGAACGTTCCTTTTAAACGAAACTCTTAGATCGGCCGAGACACTTTTTCCAAATTACTCCAAAACAATTTGAAGCCAGTTTCCGGGGAGTTTCGAGAAAGTAGAGGAATAGCATCACGGCGAAATTTGTTTCCCTCGGAAAGCGTTTGCCCACTTCGCGAATTTGTCTTCCGAAGTTACTCGCGAAACATTCGCGAGACTAAATAATTTCTCTGTTCCATTACATTGAGTGTTTCTTCAAAATTAACCGTCGTCATTTTGACTTTCAGTTATCAACTGTCGCCAACGAAATTTCTACCGGTAATTCTTTTACTCGATCACTTTTTCCAAAAAAAAAGTTTTCAAAAAGCTACTAGACAAATCTACAATGTCTGTTGTATTAAAATATCACAAGTAGAAAAACATTTAACCGATTTTTTATGACGTTCCATAAATAAGCGTTAGCCCCTTGCCTTTGCTGTAACAAGTGGAACTGGTGATGGAAAATGGATGGAAAATTCCAAGTTTTCCAAAACTTATCTCAAAATATCAATGGGATGCGGCACGATAAAACTATTTATATATTATTAACCCTTTGCGGACGGAGGCATTTTTGAATATCGAGAAACAATCAATTATTTAGCGATGAAAAAACACTTTTTCATCGAGAAGACAGTCTGTTAATGTATACAAGTTGAAATTTACTCTTTGTAAAATAATATTTCAACGATTATATTTTAATTTTTCAACTCTAACCGTTTATATATGCACCGACAAACTATAACCAATTTTTTTCTCAGGGCGGATATATTCGCCCGTCGTCCTCAAAGGGTTAATATAATATGCCGTTATACTATACGATCTATTAACACTAGAACTACCAAACCAGTCAAATTGACTGGTACACAATTTTTTCAAAAAATTCTCCAAGTTTATGTAAGAGTCATAGAATAAATATTCTACGTCTACATCAATAAACATAAATCACCCAATCGATCAAAGTTTCGGCCGCTTGGTTCCTCCTTTCTCAAAGTACTTATTTAATTTATATAAATATGTTGAATTTGACGCCGGTAGTTCTAGTGTTAAATATTATCGATTAATTTCTATTTTAGAAACTTAATTTTTAATTATTGCGAAGACAGTCACAAGAAAAACTACTGGATTATGGGAGTATGGTGTTAGAGGCACAGATTGATTATCGTTCTCAATTGCGGAGCAACCGTAGTCTTAACGGAAAAATCGGAAACCTGTCGACGTAACACTTTTACTACAATTATAATTGAATATCGTTATAAGCTAAATACCTGCGGTGCATTGCCTGCTTGGTAATTTCTTTACAAAATAGATACATTTAAGGTAGTTCTTTCACATATAAGCGGATTTTATGGGTGCTATGAATGGGTCCCATTGAATTTCTATAAAACGAATGATAATTTATTGAAGTATTGATTTAAAAAATTTTTAATTTGATGTACGCTTACTTATCGACAATGCGGTGTTGTCAAATACTCTCATTCACAAACAGTGGCCATATTGTAAATGTGAAATGCATGATTTTATAGTTTTCAATTAATAATTTCTTTATTAAATATTCGGCAGCTGCAATTTTTTTGTGATATATCTATTCGAAAACGTTCCCGAATTAATGAACTCGTTTTTCGTAAGTATTTGCAGTATGGAAGATTGGAAAATTGAACGATAAAGTCGGAAGTACTATTTCTCTCTCTCTCCCTCTCATTTACGTCAATGTATGAAACTGTATTTTCAAATTCGATTTTCTTCATCGAAATGCCCGGTAACTAAGCTTTTTTTGCTTGTAACTTGTTCGTGACAATCTCAAGAACATCATATTTTAACATTAAATTTATTTGCAGACTTTGGTCAAGTGCAAGAACTACCTTAAATTAAAACTACATCTCGAGTCAGCATATTATACAACAAAATTATTAAAATATAGTATTGAATGTACACCCCTCACATTGCAACACAAAAGATTACAAAGAATTCATCCAATCGCAAGGACAAAGCTCGTAAAAGCCAAAGAAATCTAATAGATCCACGAAAGAAAAATAGTACAAATTCTCTGAAAGTAGAAGCTAAACAGAAGCTAAAAGACTGTACAATAGAAGCAATTATTCAGAACAGAAGAGCATACTTTGTTGAACTCACAAAAGCTAGGTCCCTTTCGCCGTAACCTTGCGAAAGATAATGAGAAAGAATTCCAATCCACTTTTGAATCTTTGAAAACTGTCGAGTACACTCGCCGGTTCCTCGAACGGGCGTTGAAGAGGTTTTCGATGCATCCTACGGTGCATTCAATTGCGACAAATTCGTCGATACGAGAGACTAAAGTTCCAGCTGGAAACTGCCGGACGAGCAGTCAGCATTGTTGATAGTAGTAGTGCAGTAACAATGTGAAAATCCGCGTCAGCGACTTAGTCAGCAAACGGGAATATTGTTACCGGTATTCATAGATCGATTACAAATGGGAAATTAATTTCGGGGATAATTATGAACATACAAGCCCGATACGAGACTCTATTGATTATCGATGCAATTAGACAGTGATTGGTACACTGACGTGGCAAAGAGGACGAGATTAAAAATTTAGAGGCTTCAGATAAAAGTGAAGACGAGATTGATAAAAGATTAATATGGCTTTAATTGTCTTCTATGGAATTCTTTCGTTTATAAAACTCTACTGATATTCGCATTATGAAATTTAATTTCCTATATACATTCTCTGTTACTATGAGATCATCTCTTCCTTTTCTTTGCTGCTATAAATTAACTCTTTTACGCATTGACTATCATGGTGGTCACCGATGACCCATTGAATGGCTATTGAATCTATTGTTTGCTATTGATTCACTGAAATTTGATGTAACTATCAAATTTCAATGTTCATGAATTTGTACGACGTACTGAATATGGAAATGTCAGAATTAAAAAGATAATGGTTAGTTGAAAATCTATCTATCCGTGACTTTCACATAAAGATGTGAATTTAATAGAGAAAATTTCACTTCATTATGAATGATGAAACTAGCGAACCATCGGTGGCGTTCAACGTATTAAAACAAACCTACTAAATTCTTAGTGAAAATTATATATACCTTAGAAACGTGTTGATACTTTGCTTTAGTGGATGAGAGCAGAAGTACGGTCGGCAACTGAAGGTTGATACCACTGCGAGGATGAATTATCCAGTAGCCCGCAGAAGAAGTATTTCGTGATGCACGATGGTGTCTTCGAAAGTATTGCACATGCACTAATAGGTTAAGATAGTTGGTACCGATTGTGGAGCAGTGATTATTCGTCGGATGTCCGGGGGGAACTGATAGCGAGGCACGCAGTGAAACGACTTGTTATTGTTAAAGGATCAACGAGACGAACACCTGCTGGGTGCCTCGACGGGGACCTTCGAGTATGTTTTGAAAACATGCGAACGGTAGACGTAGCTATTTGGCCAGTGAAGTGGAAATAATTGCTCTCGCTGCTCGTAGAATTCATCTTAACACTTTCACAACCGGTAACACCAACATGATGCCATTGGCAGGCCAGACGTTGTTTACCGGTAACACTCTGTGGTGTCATTGGTAGGCCTGTTGCTATTTGCCAGTGACAGTCACGTGGTGCCATTCATAGGCCAGTTGTTATTTGTTGGTGACTCCCACGTGGTACCATTGGCCAGCCAATAGCAAGACTTTTTAGATCATCAGATGTTTAACTGATACAAAAGATTCTTACGTAAAAGCTTTTGGCTACTAAAGAGTGTATCTCGAAGTGCTTCGGAGGGACTGAATACTATCGCTACGGACTGAATACTTTTTCAAGAAATACATTTCAATTTCTGCTTATTGATAGGCAACAAGGTATGTTGTACACAAAGGAATAAATATTGTTATATAATAATGTTGAATTATTTCATTGACACTAGATTTACCAGCGTGAAATCTATTATATTTAAATATGTTAAATATGTACCTTAACCCTAGATCACTAACCTTATTTTTCGACGCTTAACAATAACCTTCGTTTCTTCGACTACGGTGTTTACAAAAGGGGTTAAAGGGTATTATTTAAATAAAATTTAAACATGTTTTTTTCTAATATTAAAGATAGGTATTTATTTATTACGATACGTTAACTAATATGGCATACTTATCAAATCCGCGTCGTCGAATCGACGAAGGTTAGTGATCTAGGGTTAAAGCAAGGAAAATTAAGACGTGGAAAAGATGATAGATTCGGTAATTTATGTTTTATACAATGGACGAAGAATATTTATTCTACGGTTCTCTCATAAACCCGTAGAATTTTTGGAAAAAGTAGTGTACCAGTCATTTTGACTGGCTTGATACATCTAGTGTTAATTTACGTAAAGTTTTTTTCAAGTGAAGAAATGTTTGCAAATAGTGCGGACGGTAAAGTGTTTCTTCAAAAATATTGCCGGCCCCTGGCGACGTTTCACTGCGCAGACATGCGGTTGTGAAAGTGTTAAAATGAATTATTATTTATTAGATTTTATAAATTATATTTTAAATTATAAATTAGATGTTATTTATATATATGACTACGTTTTAAAAATATAGAGCTATGTTTAATGTAGCGTTATTGTCAAAAATAAACTCATAAACATAAAATGTATTTGTTAGTCAAGGTACAAATATAACATTGAGTGAAAAATTGCCCATAACGGGTAAATGTACACTTGTAAAAGAAACTAAAATAGAAATATATTCCTACTGTTAGAATTCCTCCTGGACGTCTTTTTCCCGAATATAACTTTACATATTGCTTTAATATTATAAATGATTAAACAATGGTCAAAGTGAAACATAATTTCCGGATGTTTCCCTATGTATCTTAAAAAACAGATGACCGTGAGGAATTCTAATAGAATGAGGCGATAGAGCAGATATTTTTTTTCAAGGAAACCATAATTTTAAATGTTACAACTTTTGTTTTTGTCTGAGAAAGTAAACAGTCTCACCCGTTTTACTCACGTTAGTATCATAGTACGTAGCTTCTTTTACAAGTACTTCTATTGTTTGTAAGTTAGTTTATGACAATAATGCTCCAAAAACGAACAAGTATATTGGCAGATATTTTTTCACATATTTCCTCCAATCAAAAGGTGTAGAAAAATGCTTGGTAGATCGTTACAAATATTTTTTAACTGACACCAAGGAGGACAAGCAGGTCTGAGCAGGTACAAGCTGGGCCAAGCTGGGCCAAGCTGATCCGAGGACCGCTGAACCTCTCTGCACTGGTCTTAGATGTTTTTTTTTTGCTAATCATTTGCTAATCATCGATACAAAAATGTAGAACAGCGTCTGGTAGTTTGTGATAAATATTTTTGCAAGCAGCACCAAGCGAAACCATACGGTTTTAAAATGAAAACGTTAGAAATCGAGAAACGAAGTGATACTAATTTTGGCTGAACATTTACTTATGCTATATAAATATTATATTTGTAAAATGAAGTCTAAACTTTCGGCAATGGATCAGGAAACCAATTTTCCTTTCAAATCCCTCGTTCCCTTGAAACGTAATTAGAACATGAATTTGCGCTCGTGTTCTGTTATCGGAGAAAGATTATAATATTTGTATATGACTCTCCAACGGTGAATTCGGGAATCGATTTCCCCCGCTTAAAACGTCGCCGGCTCCCTCGAAATTTCATTTCGCAAATCAATTCCCGGAAAATTGTATTTCCCAAGACGATGACTTCCACTGGAAGTCGCAAATTATCTTGGCTAGAAAATCACCTTCGGGCAACGAGTATTTCCTACTTGATGCGAGGCATTCTATTTGGAAATGGAGTACATTGAAAATTTTATCATCTATATACTTTTTTCCCCGTGTCATAGAAATATTTCATAGAGTTGTAAAAAATATCAAAGTCTTAAATAATTTCTCAACAATTTTCCAAATTCCTTTAAGAATTCTATCCTTAGATTAAAAAATTTGTATGCCTACACTGCAAATCCAAGTGTGTTAAAAGCGGGTTATTTAAATGCACCAAAATGTATGAGCACACTTCATTAACACGTCTAAACGTGTAAATGCAATTACGTGCATTAAAATAAAACACTTGAAAAAAAGTAAGGTGTAGTTTTAACACATCTAATGCATTATTTTACCCGTTTTATCCGAGTAAATAAATAATGCATTTTTTTTGTGTATTACATTTTAAACTCGCTTCATTTTTATGCACGAAAGTGTATTAAAATTAAACGTTTCGTTAGAATTATACGCTTTGCGCGTTAGCCGTTTGTATTTTATGTATTTAAATGCATTATGTTTGTTCAATCGCTGGACGCTTCGTACTGAAATTTCGCCACGAGGTATCGTCCGAATTTCTCGAAATTTATTTTATACATTCTGGTGAATAAAAGACGAATGAAATTCAGGAAATTAATTGCTTCCCGGCCTTTTGACTAAGATCAAAATGTGTAGTACCTGTTCTTATCAGTTTCATATCTGATATACTCCTCATCGAGTCGTTTACACGACTGTGATATTTAATAGTATATATAATATGTTTTTAAAATATTGAACTATCATAATAATAATATTTAATATAATTTTATTCAGTTCTGTGAATAATTGATTTACCTGTGTGTGTGTGTATTTATATTTACATTTTAAAATAACACACCGGGAAACGTCTAAATAGTGACTACAAGGAAATAATACATTGATGTGTTTTAAAATAACGCACTTGGATTTGCAGTGTAATTCGTCGTAAAATTCTGAAGTTCTATCAGTGTCATGAAATTCGGCAAGTTTCTAAACGTTTCTGTTATTTGCGCACAAATTGACGGACACACGACGGCCGATGTCATCGACATACGAACAGTTTCGCACACGTGGATGTTGATGCGAACGTAGAGGCAGATGTCAGTCGATGAATGGCGGTAGGGGTTGACAGCATTGTCGGTGCTCTGTGCCTCAGGGTGGTATATCGACCCAGGGTGTACATAACTCGATATATGTCGCCCTACGTCGCTCTTGTACGTGCAAATATGGAAAGAACTAGAGAGATTGACGGAGCACCAGCGAGAAGAAGACATTGGGTCGTGCGTGTAAAAGTTGGAAAAATGTAAACACCGTTCTGCATTGGAGCAGTCGTTAAAAGAGCGTGAAGATGTGATAGAAGAATCTAAACTGGAGCAAGATTTCTTTGAGGAAGTTTCTGTCAGTTTCTACAATTGATCTTTCTCTTGGAAAATATGTGACTTCAGTCTACCTATTGAATTATGACGAAAATTTTTTGTACCGAATTAACAAATATTTAGAAATCTAGAGAGTATAATTGAAAGGTGTGTAAGAATAGAGACACATGAAACTAGTAGGTGGAAACATTTTGAAGTATAATCGATAGGAAATCATCACCCAAAAAGAATTGTTAATAAAAAATTCTGGATTCATCAAAATAAAATAATTGACCTGTTACGACTGTAATTCGAAACTACAAAAGCAGCTAACAATAAAATAATTTTCTCTTGTGATGCATTTAGAATTATAATAATACGATTTTTCGTATTCGAAATCTGTCCTTTTCAAAACACTCCTCTGCCCTAGAGCTCAAGATACTCATAAGGAGAACGCAAGGCCTTCGGGTCACCGATTTTATTGAAATTTTATATACGTGTAGAGTAAGTCGTTTTGATTAAGAATACACCCTATTATAGGGGCAGACGGTAAATAGTTTTTAATATATTTATAATTAAAGTTGCATTTTTAGTATAAAAATATAATAGTCAATTAAAGTTTCAGATATAAACTAGATATTTCAAAAATGTAAAGTAAATATTCAGGAGACATAAACTAGATATTTCAAAAATGTTAAGAAATTATTCTGGACATATAAAATAAATATTTAAAACATATTAAGAAAATATTCAGGAGATATAAAATGAATATTTAAAAAATATTAAGAAAATATTCGGGAGATACAAAAAATGCAGGTGATATTGTTACCACGCTAGATATAGGTACTGCATTCAACAGTTTTTGATGAGAATGCCGATGAAACTTTAATTACAAATATTTTAAAACTATTGACCGTCCACCCCTATAATAGGGTGTATTCTTAATCAAAACGACTTACTCTACGTGCAGGTCAAATTTCAATAAAATCAGTGACCCGAAGACCTTGCGATCTCCTTGTCAGCCCTATTGAAATAGGGGATGAAAAGAAACGATGCAATTTTTTACACAATGGAAAGAAGATACTGTAAATCAATCTAACGTGACCGAATTCTATACAATTTCTACATGTGTAATAACTATGTAAACGTAGATCTACATGTCAATGCAAATGCCTGAAGTCTTATCAAATCATGCTTCTATACCTAACTCCTTCAGATGCAACTAACAGTGGTTCATCCGCATCTACGGTGCATTCTGATGCAATTCTATGCAAATATGATTCCTGGTTGCTCGATCTCACCTTATCTCTTCTCTTTCCCTCTTGTACCTTTTCTCAGAACCGTCCAGAAATCCGTTTCAATTGGAGATGCTATTGTTGAGACGGTCAAGGAAGTTGTCATTCATAATGAAACACGTAGTGTTTTTCAGCTCAAGGATTTTCGATGACGTATTAGAATTTTTTTTGGTGTGTAGGTGAAGATTAAGTCGTTTAATTCCACACTGTTGCAATTCTGTATTTAGAATGCTTAGAAAAGGAAACATTAAGTTGACTAAAAATCAACCAAGATGTGGCCTTAAAAAGTTTAGAAGCAATTGCGCTATGTTGAGAATCACTGGCAGTATCGTGAGACATGCTGAATTACTTTAATTTGTCAACTGTGGACACAATTCGCATTGCAACATTGTTCTATCGTTTGCTCAAGAGAAATATCAGGTCTATCGCCCTCTGGTAGTACAGTTTTCCTTACACGTTTAATTTTCAAAATAAATTGTAAAATATTTATTAAAACTGAGACATTTTGGGCACATTTTTCGCAGTTAATATTATTTAACCCTTTTAGTGCCGGACGACGATATATCGTCGTTAGCAAAATTGTTAACACTGGATATCGAAGGGTTAATATTCAGTTTCCAATACAATATCAGTAATTTTATGACATATAATTGTAAATACACAATTTATGCTCCATATTGCGTATTCTATATGACACTATTGCCAAATAACAATTCTTTTTATTCGCAACTACATTTGTTATTAATTCAATCAATTTTTTCGGTCGGCACTAAAAGGGTTAAGTATTATTCAACATAAAAATGCTGCAATTTGGTAATTGGTATTTTTTAAATAAAATTATCTGGAAGATAGAGACTTAGATTAAATATCGTTAGCTGGTGGGCTAGAAAAATATTGCTCTAACGTTGTTCAATAACAAAATTGAAACGACCATAGTGAGCCTAAATGGAAAAAGGCTTAACTGACCATTATTCGACGGTAAAACAGTCTGCAACATATTCACGAATATTCTAATGCGAACGACGGAATTGTAGCTTTCGTGTCTTTAAACATTTATTAGCCATTTGCGAAGTAAGACATTTAGAAAATGCAGAAAAGTGGAGCAAGTAGATGCAAGAATATAGAAACGTCCTTTAGCTTTCAATCGCGTAATGCTGCAATCTTTGTTCAAATAAGTTGCGTGACCTTAGTATTCTACGATTGAAATTGATATTTTACATATTTTCTTTTCTTTTTTACATAAAAGTAGAACTTTCGAAATTTCCGCACTCTCGAATATTTCCATCTCTCGCAAAATACACCGAAGTAGAGGTAAATTTCAAATGTGTAAATATTAATTACATTAAACTAAATTCTACTGACGTAACTCGGTGTTTTGAGCGGTGGTTTCAGGACACGTTAAACACGTAGAAGTGTTATCACTTAAGTGATATTTACTAAAGTTATGACGTACTATGCAATTTATTTATTAAAATGCGTGTGATGAATGACGACGTCTCAAGGGAGTGATAGCGAGAGGAAATTTTTTAATGTAATTTTACGTAATACTGCAATTGTTGTCTGAGCAAGTTGCGTGACACTTTCATTATGCGGCAGAACTTGCGTTGCTGTTATTTCTTCGTTCATTGGCTCGTAAAAAGATGACGTTAATGATACCTTGGGGTATCTAGCCTGAATAATACATAAACTATTAATTGCAAGCTCAATTCATGAATAATTGATTGAGTTTGCTTTCATCCTTTCCTTTTTTTCCCTTTCGTACGAACGTGGAATGCTTCTTTGAAATATCACTTTTAGTTCAAGTGAAATAAAAAATAATTTATTCATTTTTAGCATGAAATGTCTACTTTTCTATTTGTTAGGAATAGTTTTTTTGTTAACCATAGATCACTAACCTTCGTCGATTCAACGACACGAATTTAATAAGTATGCTATATTAGTTAACGTTGTCGTAATAAATAAATACCTATCTTTAATAATAGAAAAAAAACATGTTTAAATTTTATTTAAATAATACCCTTTAATCCCTTTTGTAAACACCGTAGTCGAAGACACGAAGGTTAGTGTTAAGCGTCGAAAAATAAGATTAGTGATTTAGGTTTAAAGGAAATTTTCAAATTTTTAGATCCACTTGTAAAAATAAGTAATTTGTTTTATTTTCTACCTTATTCGATCGATACGAATTCCATTCTGCGAAAATAGGAAAACTATGAAATGCTAGGAAAAGCATAGCGTAGAATTCTTACGGTTTACTTACATAATATTACAAATACCCTTTTGGCGATTTACATAAAGCTCCATTACTCTGAGCTGCGACCGAAACATCTCAATATTATTACTACTTTAATGGTAAAATGAAATATTTCTCTATTTCAGAATTTCAAATGAATTCTATTTACTCGTACGAAGTTCCTCTCATTACTTGGCCGATTATCCTACTTTGCAAATTAATTCGTGAATTCAAATGAATGCGCATGTCTGATAGAAATTTCTCTCCCTGTTTTACACGATTCACATTTAAAATCGTGATAAAAAGCGACGGTAAAATTATTTTCATTAGCATAATCGCTATCAGAAATTGCACCTTTCAACATTACCGCCTTCAGAAACCTTTGCATTTTACTTCTCTTTCTTTACTTCGTCCTTTCATATTTATATTAATTTTCAATTGCTCCATGACGAAAATAAAATACGTAAAAATGCAGCACTCTTTTCAAGTTGCTCAGCAGGGATGTGAAAATAGGTCGTGATAGGTGAGAGCGCTATGATATGTAAATCAATTTCAGGACTTCGTCCTTTACTGACCTTATTTTACGCTCGAAACTCATTCAAAAATTTCCTACCTAACTTCAGATCAAGTTTCACGAAAAAAAAAACTACTGCAAACCGTCGTCATTTGTTTCAATGAAATTCTTAATGAAATTATCTCTTCGAAAGTACCAACTTATCTCCTTGAAATTCATGTTAATTCACTCACCGTTTCGTTGTGAATTTCGAACGAAGAAAGTTTTCCGTGTTACGTTAATCAAATTTGACGTTCCATCCATCGTTATTGGTAATTTGTAACGTTTGTTATAACGAAACGTGAAACATGTTCGTTATAATTACGAGAGCTCGAGATAATTAACGTGAATTTCCGTCTCGGTGATCTAACTTTTCCCAGGGATGGATTAATTTTTGCACGAGAATGTTGGTTTGACAGAGATTCTGAAAAGACTGTAATTTATCCCTTTCTACGTGTACACGAGTACGTTGCTTTTATCTGTCTCTTTGAAGTGAATGAAGAAAAGAGAGAGAAAGGGAGAGATGTGCACTCAGGGATTATCCTTAAGCGGAACATCCTACGATCTTCGTTTCTCCTTTCAAAAAAGCCTTCCTTTCATCGCATTTCCTCGAAGATATATCAATTCATCCGAGATTAATTAGAGACGGTGAATGAGCCACGGAAAGTCCGTCTTACAATAAGTCTCCATTGAAAGAATTTGAAGACGGGAAGATTTATATCATATAATTTTTCTCATACGATTCTCCATCGCGACGCGGATACTACAAAATTCTCTTATAATTTTAAATAATAACAGCAATAATATAGTAATTTCCGAGATATTAATATTTGGAATGCCAAACGACGAGGTAGGGAAATATTTTATGAAAATTGTGAACTGTTCCTATAACCGAGATATATTCAAATGTTTACATAATTCCATCCTCCGATAGAGGAATGCTGCAGTACCATTTGAAGTAAACACACTGCCTTCAAATATTCCCATATCTGTTTTCCTTGCTATAATAAAAAATCCTTCATTTGAAATTTATCACGGAAATTAATTTTCTCATATTTGTTCATCAACCCATTGTCCTACAATAACAAGTGGCACTTGTGATGAGGTAAATGGGATACTAAATTTCCAAGTTTTCCAAAATCCATTAAAATTTAGACTGCAATTCAATGAAATTTTATGTTATGTTTAATTTGCAACCCTTATGAATTTTCTAACATATTGAATATTTAAATATTGACGTTAAGAAGATAAAGGTCTGCTGAATATCGAGTTATCAGTGTCTTTAAAATTTCTTCTTCATAAATATGTGACTTTAATAGAAAAAGTCTCACTTTAATAAAAACGATGAAATAAGCGAAATATCTGTGGCGTTCAACGTGTTAAATTGGAAATATTAATGAGACGCAACGCGATAATATTATTTCTCTAACATTAATATTGCGTTAAATTATACGGCATATTGAGAATCACTGGTCAGCTTTTATGTTATGTTTAATTTGCAATACTTACGAATTTTCTAACATATTGAATATTTAAATATTGACGTTAAGAAGATAAAGATCTGCTGAATATCGAGTTATCAGTATCTTTAAAGTTTCTTCTTCATAAATATGTGAATTTAATAGAAAAAGTCTCACTTTAATAAAAATGAGGAAATAAGCGAAATATCTGTGGCGTTAAACGTGTTAAATTGGAAATATTAATGAGACGCAACGCGATAATATTATTTCTCTAACATTAATATTACGTTAAATTATACGGCATATTGAGAATCACTGATCAACTTTTATTTTAACAATTAAATTCTGAGTTATAGCGGAGGAAGCCACGAAAGGAATTGTTGTGCATAAGATAGGAATTATGTTTTATCAAAGAATAAAAGTAATGTATTATTTTCCCTTTTTGGCGATGATTTCGAGCATTTGTTGGAAATTTCAGTTTGCATTTTGCAAAGTCGTTGATTCGGAGGACAACCAGGACGCAGAAGGATTTTCGTAGAACCGCAAATTATAGTGGCAGACGATGTTGCTGATTAACCTCGACCCTTGATGACGACACTTTATGACGGCCCATTGGGACGTGAAGTTAAGGGTGAAAACAGTGGACAAACTTGGACAGAGAAAATTGAGAGACAGGGAATTTTGAAACACGATTATTATTCTCGCGGAATACATTCGCCAAATTGAGAGATGATTAACGAACGTTGTGGAATTTTCGTCGAATGAATTTCATTACGATGAAATTTTCATGCATTGTTTTGACGGAACAACTTTTGTCGTCGTGGAAAAATGTTTTTCTTTTTTTTTTCTATGGAATTTCAATTCTGAAACGAATTAAATTAGAATCGGTATTTTAAATGTTAAATATTTTTAAATGGCGCAATAAAAGATGGATTTAACACTAGATTTACGGATGCTAATACACCTATTTTTTTAAAGTGTACCAATTTGACTTATACAAGAAAACTGAAATTTTTTGCAAAGAAAATAGTTCCAAATTAATTTAAATGAAAGATTTATTATTAAAAAATTAACCACCCAATATATTATATATATAGTAATCAAATTTTGAATGAGCCAAATTGGCTCCGTAAATCTAGTGTTAAATAAGATTTTTAAAGATTTTCTTTCATGATTTCGTGGGAATTTTTCATCGATAAGGTCCAGCTATTGTTGGAAATTGAAAAATCATTTTATTCGTCCTAGTTTTTTCTGCGTATTATATATAAACGGAAGTGTTGAGAGAAATCTGAATACGTGAATATGATTGACGGACAATTTATCATATTTAGAAGTTATTGATTTCATACCTCTGTGCAGAGTGTTAACGAAATCTAGAAAAAAATCGGTTTGCGAGAAGAATACTCGTAGAACGAAAGCACCGTTTTCCCGGGGACTCAATTTCTTCCGTGATTTAAAATGCAAGGGAGACTTTAATACCTCTTTGCATCCTTTTATTTTGTGGTTCAACGCAGAATATTGAACATTAGAAATTTTTATTAAACTTAAAAACCACCAAACAGATTTTTTTTTAAAGAGAAATGTACAGAGTGACTCAAAAGACAATAAAAATAAAATAACTGTATACATCTTTCTATTATTTATACTTCCCAGAAATTATTTTCAATTACTGAATTCTGTAAACAATATTCTTCGCATGACATGGCAAATTTAGTTGTTACTTTGAATAAATTAATAGGATTTGGATTGGATTGGATTTAACAAATTTGTCGGTCACTCAGCCCTCAATTAATAGGAAATAGATTAATATATTTTACAATTGTGTAGTAACTTTTAGGCACACGGAATTTTTACAACATCGTGCAGAGTTTCATTTGACTTTTCCCTTTACATTTTCCAACGTCAGCAACAAAGCGATCGACGGTAGAATTTAAGCAAATCGAACGATCAGACGCACATCAAAGTCTGACAATTGATCTCTCTTTCTCCTATCTTACTGTTAGTAGATACGCCAGTAGAGAATGCTGAAACTCTGTCCCTTGAACAGACGACTCTTCTACTTTGATGGTAAACATTTTCCGGTCTACTGTAACATAAAAGGATAATCCAGTGTCTATCGATCACAAACTTAAACCTCGTCAATTTACTTGAATCCAATTAAACTACGAATTTATCTCGAAACGTGAGTAAATTTCGTCTTCAACGAAGCTGAAATTGAAAATCACAAAGTAAAAATAATCTCTCAGTTTCCGACTGTGAATGTATCCAAAAGAAAAATCTAAATTCTTTTATAATTACACCCATCAATAGAAAAGTTACGCAAAAAAAAATTAAAAAACTGAAGAAGCAAGTTTACAATCTTCCTTTCTCTTTGTATCGTTAGAAAATCTGCAGATAAAGAATCCATAAATTCCATCACTCTATGAAGAAGACTCTCTGTATTCACGACACACATTCTCCATTGCGAGACAAAAGGGAATATAACGTGTATCGACGAGATAAAGGGAAAGACGGAAATGAAGAGACATTGGCAATAAGAGAAAGAGAGAAATATAGTATGAAACTAATAGACACAGAGAAACAGAAACGCATAGAACAAAAGAGAAAGAAAAAATCATAGAGTCCACAGAGTAACAGAGAAATTGACAAAGGAAAAAACAAACAAAGAGGAAAAGTGAGAATGTGTAAAATGTACAGAAAAGAAGAAAAGAGTAAAGGAAGTAGCAAAGAGATAAAATAAAGAAAGTGAAAAAGAGAGAGAAGAAAGAGAAGAAGGACCAGACATAGAGTAGAGACAGAGGAATATAAAGCAAGCCAAAAGATCGACCGTGCGTGATATCGCATATCAAGAATGACGCTCCATATAAACTCGACGGTGGTTTTATCGGCACCGAGAAAGTGTGCACTATGACACGATGAAACGATTCCACGTGACATACCGGAATGAGTTAACTCTTGTTCATCGGATCGCGATCGTACTTCCGTAGTGTTCTCGTTTTCCTTTATAACACGTCGACGTTTTATTCAAAACAACGTAGAAGCATGCCTCGTCATGCGGTTGTATTCGATTATGCAATTATTGTTCCTCGCGTCGTGCAAAAACCGAGAGCTTTCATCGAAACGAACGGTTCCCATATTTCGGATGTTCTCGACATTGTTGGTTTGTCGTTACTTCTCCTCGATGTTTCATTACTCTACCTTTTTTAATTGCTTTCGTTTACGTGCCTCCCTCTTTTCCATCATTACGATTTGCGCTTGATGAATATTTCTTACAATGTATTCGTTGTTTTGCATTTTTCAGATTCAACCGTTGTAATTATTCAGTCGGAGACCTATTGTTTTAAAACAAATTGCATTCAAAAAATATGTGAAGTAATTGTATTTTGATAGATGGATGGTGAATATAGAACGAGAATAATCGCGACGCTGTTGGATGTTTATTTATTTAAATAATTAGTGGTGTTATATTATAGTAAAGGGAGAAGCTGATCAAATTGATAATATGGAACAATTGAATTTACATTGTACTTAGTTCTGTGAAGTTTAATTACTGTGTAGACTTGATAACCAATTAAACGATTTAACAGCGTAAATATGTTTCATTATTAGACTGCGGATGTTTATGCAAATTTCGAGTTTCACAAATGCAGGTGAGACAATAAAACCTATCTAGGGATTTATTGCGCTCAATAAATATTACAACAAATACCATACTTTGGATATTTTAGATATATTTTTATATTATGTTCTTTTTGTATATTTTAGCCATATTTAATTTGTCATAAATGCATAAAAATCCGCAGTATATTCATTATACACATTTTAAGATGCACTTAAGTGCATTTCAGTACAAAAGTCTAAGTATCTCATAAAAATAAATTACATAAACGACTCTCAAAGTCATCGACAAAATTGTGGAGAACAAATTTAATAACAGTGACTTAAAGGAATAATTAATGCATAATAAAGAGACTTTACTATATGAAATTAAATAATATCGATATAACAATAAATTTAAAAATGAA
The DNA here is from genome assembly GCA_910591515.1 of Cerceris rybyensis. Classification (NCBI taxonomy): domain Eukaryota; kingdom Metazoa; phylum Arthropoda; class Insecta; order Hymenoptera; family Crabronidae; genus Cerceris; species Cerceris rybyensis. The sequence goes on from OU342799.1 coordinate 13,139,780, forward strand.
GTATTTCAATTTAGTGGAAGAATTAATTTTGCAAATCATTCGCTAAATTATTTGCAAAGTAATATATATTGCATGAAATACGTTGCAAACTTGAATTCACTTACAAGCAATCTACTGGTTTGAGAATTCTATCGATCGAATTAAAAAAAAATAACAAGCAACTGGTGTAGTCCGATGCAAACGTACGACGTCCGGTAATATTTCGTTAAAATGCATGCCCGAACTGTCCAGCAGTTTCCAGTTCCAGATTTGATTTCACGAGAACATCGACCCGGAAATCTACCCTGCAAGTCGTTATACATTTATGAATTTGTCGGAAACGCGTGTTCAATGATCGCGGGAAATTCGTTAATCTATAAGACAAGTATCCTGTTATGCGAGAAATTTTTAAATAATGTTACACCAAACATTGTTCCTTTTCATTGCGTCCATTTAATTTCACGATTCAACGACAGATATTTGCAGCAATAAATGAATTTATTACGTTTGATGTGGATAATCATTTATCAATCATCATTTTAATTTAACGCTGATATGCAGTATTAAATTATTATGCGGAATATATTATTTGGAAAATAATTGTTATCAGTGCCGAGAATGTTAAGATATTTAACACAGGGTGAAATAGAGTCTTTTCTTGTAAAATTGAGATTATCTGATATATTATTCAATATATGATGATTGTAAGTTTTATCTAATTTTCTGCTTTGGATCTACAAGATATCTTTCTAAAGAAATATGGTATAGTTCAAAATATGTAATCAATATTGCTATAATTAAAAAAAGATTTGTTCTCTTTTGTATTTTTTTACTGTAATTATTATAATTATTTAATTTCAATCAAATTATATTATTTCACCAAAAATGTATAGTTTGAGATTTTAGGTGAATAGAGAACCACGCACACCACCATATATTTTAACTCCATGCCCACCATAACACCAATTTCGTTCCTTTTTTACCCCTTTCAACATTTCCCTCCTCAAGATACATATTTCTTTCACGAGAAAATTTTCCTGCGGTAGAAAAACATAAAAAATAGACGAAAGACTGAAACAGAAAAAAAACACGTTAATTGCAAAAGTCCTCGCAGAGGCGCGTAAACTTCTGAATAAAAAATGGGAATAAAAATATTAATGACACAGTTATGACGATTGCGAGGCTAAAGTTAACAGATCGGCTTTTAAATGCGATAGCAAACTACCGTAATTATTTATCCGCGATTATCGCTCGATCAAGCCACAACGATGGACATGTTTTGCATTGCAAACTGCAGTAATCAATAATTTATTTGTCATGTGTGCCTAGCATTTGCCGTAATGCTAAGGCGATCGATAATTAGACATAGTTTTACTTCGTTAATGAGCGACCTGTAATTTTCATGAATCGCATATCGTGACTTATAATTGTTTTTCTTGTGCCTCATTACTCGAATGTCCATTAAACTGAATGAATTACGGTACGTCTGGTGGCTAATGTGTTTCTAAAATTCACCGTGATTATGACATTAACTTTTGTAACTCTTTGTGATATCAAAGTAACACCTCATATATTTGTCTTTTTTTTCTATCGTATTTTTTCACCTTTAACTGTTAAGGACATTTGTGTGGCTATTTTCGCACAATAGGCTCCAAACCACTGATATTATAATGCATTAACCCCTTGTCCTAAGATTTCTATTCTGACAGAATGTTGAATAATTCAGAATTAATTGAAGAAATATAAAATGATTACTAATTTCTAAATTGACACGTAACTTAAGACAATATTAATAGCATAGATATAATTTGTTCGTCTCGTGAGTTACTGATAGTTTTAATTTAATAGATTTGGAAAACTTCTAATTATCTCAATTCTATTTGCCGTATCACAAGTATCTTTTGTTATTGTAGGACAAAGGATCAAATAATAAGAGAAATGTCACATGACTGACACAGGAAGGATTAAATCTCGGTCTATTGATTCGAAATACGGATTTTTATCTTCTTATTTGGCATGGCTTTTTGCTTTTTCTTTTATTTTATTCTACGTGAGATACGATCTTGTTAAACAAACCGTTAATTCTCTCTCTAATTAGTTTCTCTCGAAACAATAAGAATTAATGAGACCATGGCATTCTCCTTTCGTGATCTAGTTAATACACTTTATCAATTAATGTACGATTGTTTTTCATGATTGCCAGACGATTCCAATTATAAAATTTAATAAAGCAGATACTTTCGATCAATTATTAAATATATTTCGCTCATTGTTTTAATAATTGTTTCATCACGTTGTAATTAATGTAAATATTAAAGAGTAGAATGGTTGAAAGAGTCTTTCCCGGCAAGTAGTTAAAAATGCATTTTATAAAACCAGCTGGAATTACGGTACGTTCCTACTTCCTCTCGGAAGTGACTCCTTGAATACAGAGAAACGAATTAATTTGTAATAAAGTTGTACTTCATCTTAAGGCAAGTACAATCGCAAACTTTTTCAGGTATTGTTTCGAATTAAGACAGTAAAGTGTAAGAGGAAACTAGAATAATAGAAAAGGGGTGTTCGCCGTTTGTAATTTCCACACCGAGTCCATTAATTTCAAGCTTTAATTAATACAAGACACATAGAATTAAATTGCGGAAATGTTGAAACTCACGGAAGATCGTTTCTGTGAGATTAAAACGAATTATTTAGAATTAATTAATAGTTACAAATTATCAAATAATTTCTGCGCATTATAACAATATACTTTTCTCGTTTTCATTGATAGTGCAGCATTAATTTCTTCGTCGTTGAGCAAACAATTCGCGATATTTGAGAACTTTACTTATCTCACTCTTTAAACATGGATTTTCACTCGAAATCTCGTAATTCCTGTCAGTGCGGTGAATTTTTGGATTTACACTAATACCACGGATAGAAAAGAAAATTCTATATTGCATACTCGTGTTCGCCGGAGCTTAAACGCATCGCAGGGAAAACTTTTTTCGGCTGCGTTTTTTTTTATTCGTTTCACGTGAAACCGGCGAAATGTAAAATCTCTTTCCATTCTAGAGAAAGGGGAGAAAAAAAGGGTGGCAATATTTTTTTTTATCACGCCCGATGAAATTACAATTTTCAATCTCACATTTTCCCGCCAAACGATCGTGGTACATGTGTCTCCGTAATTTCGTTAAAACATATTCATAATACTAATTAATATTTTTTTTTTACATTAATTAACGAAACCGGAAGTAATTATATCTTCTCATTTCCGGTCTACGTGCTATGTTTCATGAAGTTATCGTCGACCCGATGAAAAAAATATGAGAATATAAACGTAGATTAAACTAATTACTCGGTTAAATTCATTATCACGTAAAAGCAGGGGAAATAAAGAGAAGAATGTAGTGACGTGTTATTTGAATTGAAAACAATTGAAATATAATTGATCAAAGCAGTCTACTGAGTTTACTGTAAAATTAACCGGTTTCAGTTTTCATCATCGTCAAGATTAATAAGGGCTCTTTAAACGATGAAGAATGAACTGTTAATGTTAGGATAATTAATCTCTCTGAGTGGTTAAGAAACGAATGAAAACCCGTATCCGGGTTGATGATTCTGCTTTCACGTGTAATGTAACGTGTTGTGTTCTTTCGACCGTTCTAAATTGACAAATGAAGAATGAATCGGAGAAAAAAAAACGATTAACCTAATTAACGTGCAATTTGCGTAAAACAAGAATAAATTGAAAGCTTTCGCTCGTTTGCAGCTCTCCAAAGCATACCTCGGAGAATAATGGAATTGCATGTGCAATGCATTCATGCGATCTTTGTGAACGAGATTTCTAATCTATGTATACGTGTGAATTTGATTTAATTGTTTTTAAGTTAAGCAATGGAAAAATCAATTTTGGTAAAAGAATATTGTAAAGGGCAAGGCTTTTTAGTTTCTTTCATCTTCATTACGTATCCCAATTTATGAAAGTAGTTTGAGAATTATTGAATCAGAAATTATGATCGAAAGATTGTAAAATTTCAATTGAGACTTTAATTCTGGAAAAAGTGGTGATATATGTAATTTTAAAAATGCTGGATAGGTTCTTTGGAAAAAGAGAAATCAGGAGGTAAAACATATGATTAGTCAAGTAATTTAGATTTTATAAGATACAAGTGAAATATTTACTTCATGACTTCTTTATACATTTGAGGAATTTTTAGAAAAATGAGGAACCAGCACGTTTTAACTGGCTTGGGATTTCTAGTGTTAAAATTAAATATAAATTGTGTTTAACCTCTGCTGTAAGATTTTTATCAGCTCTTTTAATTTCTAAAGTAAACTGTTTTTATTTTTAATGAACGAGTTCTTTCCAATATGCGTTTCTAATTAGTGGTAAACCGTTGAAGTAACTAATAATAATTATTCTGTAGCTTTGAAATAAATGTGAAAGAAAATTTCAAACATATTTGAATTTTCATAAGTTATTTATTATAATTGTAAATCATTTAAGGGATAGTTACACAAATTGGAAACGTTAGTCGTACGTCCATGATTCAGACTCGCTCCAAATGTTAACAGACGATACGCTGGTTTGGATTTCCTCCCCGATGTCAAACTTTGATTTAAATCCTAACAAATCCTAAATTCAAAAGACTCTACTCCTAAATCTAAAAGACTCTATTATCTTAAACACTTTCCACGTGAATTCACGTTTCCTTTCTCATTCCACAATGCGACTTGAAAGAACGTAGAATAATAATTCGCAATTAGATTAAAAAAAATTAGAAAATCTAAGGATAAAAATGATTTCTCTTCGCAATGATTTTTTTTCAGTCTTTAAAACGGAGTCCTTTCTTAAGTTTTCCTTCGAAAAAGGACAATCGTTTTGTTCGAAACCGAGGAGGAACTCGATCGAAGGATACACGATATTATTTATGTTACAGCGATATTTACAGGTGTGCTTACGAATTTACTTACAATAAAAACGTGCCGACAGGATACATACGTTTCTCGCATTTTCTTCGTATTATTTTCACGCATACGATTCATTCTCTCGCCGTTTTCATACAAAAGTTTCTGTGATTTAACGAGAAGCCTCTCTGCGACTGATGCACGCGCCTTCGAAGTCAGAGAAATAATTACTTTCTCCTATTTTAAATTAAAATAGTCATTTTTGTAAATGAAGTTATTGGTAGAAAATCATTGCACTTTTCAAAAGTATTAGGTAAAATAATATAACAATTCTTGGTTGCTATATATTTATGGTAATTGGTTAATAATTTAATAATTTTATATAGCTTTACTAAATTTCCATACTTGAATCGTAAACAAATTTTCTTTGAACTTGAGGTCAATATTATAACTTTTCTGTATTATTCTTTCCCAAGTGAACCGTGTCTTTTTAACATGACACTTTTTTCATTCTTTACACTTGAGAGAGCAGGTTTCAATGTAGATCAAAATCGATCAAACAAAGTCGATAATAAATTGCAATTTTTTCAAGTTTCGCAAGTCCTTCGACAACGAAACTTTTCCATCTCTCGTCAAACTTTCCTTTTCCTTTTCCCCGTGCTCTGAGATTTTACCTTAATAGAGGAACCAAGTGCAACATTCGCGTGTAAGAAGAAAATAAGAAAAGTGAACTACTTTTTTTTATGTTTTCTTTTCATTGTTTTCGCCATTTCGTGAAGCGTCGCAGAAGAAGGAAATTCGCAAATGTTCCCTCGTAGCACGAATTACGTAACGATTTTCACCGAAAACCGTATCTTTCGGATGTCGAGCGACTAATTGAAAGACAATAGGCCACTTCGTTTCAGCAATTGCGGCTACAGTTGATAAAGTATTCAAAGCGCCATTAACTCAAGGATCTCCGATGCAAATTTTCAACGAAAGAGTCTGGAATTGCGATTCTCAATTTGTAAATGTTCTTTACATAGCATTTTACAAATACTACAATTCCTCGTTCAACATATAATCCAAAATTAATAGAACTATTGCACAAAAATCCGGCAAAAATTAAGAAGAATTTGGTTCATTTCAACGATTCTAATTTTCACCAACAAATTTTACTAGAATATGCATCAAATTGAAAAATAAGAAAAATAACTTTCATCAGAATATTGCACGCGATACTTTTTTTTATTTTCTTCCAAATAATTATTTTTTAAATCATCTACAAAAATTGTAAAATATTTAAAAAATCACTAGTGTTCAAACAGTATTTAGAAATTATTCCCTGTCAAGAACAAAGACTCAAATCGCAGAAACAATCGTAAAGTCCCACCGGCAATTACCATAAACCTGACAACCGATCAAATCCGTAAATCACCCCTAAAAACTAGGAGAAACTGTGATCTCAATTCTCGCAAGAAAACTTTCGAGGAGCAGGAAATGTTCTCGATCATTACCGAGCTCGCAGAGGGCATTCCAATTTTATAGGATTTCAATTACAGCTCGTTACAGCGAGAGAAGGAGAGGCAGAGAGAAACGAGAGAGTCAGAAAACGAGGGAAAGCGTGAATGAGAAGCCGAGAAATAGGGAGAGTGACGGAGACAAAGCGAGAAAGAGAAATTGAGAGAAGAGAGAAACAGGGACATCGGGAAAGGTGAAGAGAGAAATAGGGACAAAGGAGAGACCGAAAGAGAGAGAAATATAGAGAAATAGAGAGAAATAGAAAGAAATAGGGAGGAATAGAGAGACATAGAGAGAAACAGAGAGAAAGAGAGAGAAATAGGAAGAAATAGGGAAGAATAGAGAGAAATAGACAAAAAGATAGAAAGAAAGAGGGAGAATTAGGAAGAAATAGAGAGGAATAGAGAGAAATAGAAAGAAATAGGGAGGAACAGAGAGACATAGAGAAAAACAGAGAGAAATAGGAAGAAATAGGGAAGAATAGAGAAAAATAGACAAAAAATAGAAAGAAAGAGGGAGAAATAGGAAGAAATAGAGAGGAATAGAGAGAAATAGAAAGAAATAGGGAGGAACAGAGAGACATAGAGAAAAACAGAGAGAAATAGGAAGAAATAGGGAAGAATAGAGAGAAATAGACAAAAAAATAGAAAGAAAGAGGGAGAAATAGGACGAAATAGAGAGAAATAGACAAAAAACAGAAATAAACAAGGGAGAAATAGAGAGAAATATAGAGAAATAGACTAAGAACAGAAAGAAAGAAGGAGAAATATAGAGAAATAGACAAAGAACAGAAAGAAAGAGGGAGAAATAGAGAGAAACAGAGAGAGATGAAGGACGAGTCTGTAACACGTGAACAAGCACTCGAGAGACTCCAGGTTCTCCGAGTTTTCACGGAGGTCGAGGCTGTTCCACGTTAGCGCGTTTCCCGTCACGAAATCCCGTGATTTCCCAACGTCACGATGCTAAATCACGCTGCCGTTTTCGTGCAACGGAGACACGTGCGTCGACCTGCTTCCCTTAACTTCACCCGGGGATCCGTTTAACGGGGAAATTTGCATTTCGCCCGCAAGACCCGACGACGACTTAGCGAGAGCATCTAACGCGGCCAGAAAAGCTTCTCGTTGAATAATATCAGGCACTCCGCTTCGAATATGTCGACGCGATGTTACGGGAGCAATTTCGGGGCTTGGGAAGTACGTCGACGATGTCGCTTTTAATGACTTCCTTTTTTTTAAAATATTACACGTTTTGAATTATGTATTTAGACTTGTTTTTGTAACTTTAATAAAATGACTGCTGATTTCCAGCTAATGGGAATTTAAGGGTGTTTTGAATTGTATTTTTAGGGTTGAATCTGGGTTGGTGACCATTTCTAGATGGGGAAAATGTTTCTGAGAAGTTTGATTAATTCTGTTTAATTGTGTAGATGGGATTTTATGTTTGGTTATTTTATAGTTTTCATTATTGTGTAAAAAGTTTCAGAAATTGTTGGCATATATTTTAATGTAAGTAAGAAGAACGTATTGTAATTAGAAAATATTGATTGGTAGAAAAATAATATCGATATTGAAAATGGCAGTGCAGAACGATGGAATGTTTTAAGCAGAAAGAAATTCGCCAAAATTTTAGTTACAATTCCAAGTGCGTTCAATGATTTCATTCTTTCAAGATAAGTAGATTCTTGAAAAGAAAACTTTTAGTTGGATACTTATGGTAATTTGACATACAATAATATTAGTGACATTAAATATTCTTTCTTTTGACACCTTTATTTGACAACTGTGAATTCTATTAAGCAGGATTTCTTAAAACAGGAAACGTAACGTACTCGAAGGAAAGTGGAACAATACTTATTTTCAAACAACGCGAGTTTGCTTCTCCAGCCCTGAAATTGTCCTCTATCGACCGACCGCTTAATAAATTGTCTTTGGTACAGTTTTACATGCTTCCTTAGTTGTGTATTATGATATGCAAATAAATAATAAAATTACCTATATTAAACCTATCATAAAATAATTAAATCAGCTCCATGTATGAAAAATATAATGATTCTCATCCCTAAATATTAAAACATTAAACGATAAATTAAAAATAATTATTACCACATAATCATCCCACTAAAATGTAAAATAAAATAAACCCTACCTAATTGATATCTATAGAATTCTTTAAAATGTTCTTCTCCATAACTTTTCAAAATTATACAATTTTAAAATATCATTAAAATAGCAAGAAATTATTTGAATCCTTTCTTTGGTACACGTTCGAAGAATCATCTTGAAAAAAACACTTTTAAACGAATCATAATATAGAAAGATGAAGAATACGTATTAAATCGTGAATTTTGTATATTCGAGGTAATGTACGAAAATAAATACTACAGTAAATATCGATACCAGTATACACGACTAAACGCATTGTTACATCGTAACGCTGAAAATATAATTATTTAAAAAAAAAAAAACAGTGACAGAACGGTCGCTTATTCGGTGCGCAATTTAAACCTACGAGAGACCCTTTAATAACCACTTCATTCTTCTTAGATATCGATACACGTACTATCGTAATATTTCACTGAATTTTCTTTGAGCCAGTACCAATGGGACTTTTTGGACCCAGGGCAAATTATTACAAGTTCAGTGTACATGTCCCAAACACGATGAATTATAAAAGAACCGCCGAACTGATGCATGAAATTTCACCAATCAAAAGGAAATTCATTCTGTTCGATCATAATTCGCAAAATTCTACTACCACAAAATTACCTGCAGTTTGATTGTCCAAATTATAATTCTCAATGGACAGATCTCATTATAAGAATGACAAAGTATTGACGACGAAGAAGTACAATTTCACTAGAAACTATACGCGCAAATTGTTTCGTCTCTTACATTAAAGATTGCACGGAAAGAAACGATACACTTTTTCCCAATCATTGTGATTAATCCTTTGCCTTGTAATTTCTATCTGTGACTCCATATTTATTAGTGTAGAATTTAATTGTAAATTGAAATCTAGCATTTAATTGTCTTCCAAATATAAAAGTCAAACGGTAGAACTACCGAAGTCATTAAAATAAAAGATTCTTACTTTTTTCGAAATAATTTTTCACTTTATGGAAAAGGAAAGCGATAGATATTTCTCGTGTATCTAATAACTAATCATCTTCTGTGCCACGAGATTCCTCTTCTATCAAAGTATTATACTTATACTTAATTAATTTAACACTAGAACTACCGGCCTCAAATCTATCATATTTTAATAAATGAAATAAGTACTTTGAAAAAGGGGGAATCGAGCAGCGGAAAATTTGATCGATTGGGTGATTTATGTTTATTGATATAGACGTAGAATATTTATTCTATGACTCTTATGTAAACTTGGAGAATTTTTTGAAAAAATTGTGTACCAGTCATTTTGACTGGTTTGGTAGTTCTAGTGTTAAATATAACACATTTAACGTCGTTAGTTCTACTGTTAAATGAAAGATAGATCTCAATAATTGAAACTTACAGTATTATACATAAATAATGAAACTAAAGATTCTCTCCGTACAACTTCCACAACTTTTATCTGTATTTGTACAAGAATCAGCGCCACGATTCGATCTTCCAAGGCAAAGGATTAAAAAGCAGAGATTTTTTTCCACGAAAGAAGAGCGGAAACGAAAGGTTTCGACACCGATTATCTACAATCACTCAATTAAACGAGAATAAATGGGGTACAATTAAATGCACCGGCGAGAAACTTAAGTTTAATCGGTTTGACGGATTTCAACAAAGAGAAAAGAAAGGAAAGGCGTTCTTTCTCGAGGATTTCTCGGTTTCATGGACAAGGAGGATAAAGAAGGATAAGGAAAGGCGAAGAAGAAGTCAGGGGAGAAAGAGAGAAAGAGAAACAGAGAGAGAATGCGTATAGAAATACAAGAGTAAGAAAGAAAAAAATGGAGAAGCAGCGTTCTTCCGGCAATTAGAATTTTCCAGGAGACCGGTGCAAGACTTGCTACAATTCAGGTTCTAGCAGCGTTAAGAGTGCCTTAATTAACCTGGACCAATTAAAAACACGGGTTCGCCGGATTATTTCGCCGCGGGATCTCTAATCAGAGAAATATCACCAACTGCTATTTTCTTCTCTTTGCTTCTCGAAGACGTCGAATTAATTGACTGGCTCGGTGACACCGCGAAATCTCGTGGTACTTTAATGTCTCAAATTTTTTTCTTCTCGTCATATCCGTGATTTTTAATCAAAAGTATGGTAGGTGAAAATCTTCGCAAATTTCTATGTTGTTCTACATTTTTGTCTTTATTCGATATCAATTTTCCTTTCTTCTTTGTTGTATAAATTCATATCGAGTGTATTAAAAATGATTGACCTTTTCCTTGAGCGATGTTTTACGAGTTTTAAAGGTGATTTTTTATAAATGTCTGTGTTACTGAGAATATACCGAGTCAAACAATTATTGCGACATAAACGAAGAAGTATGTCGGTACAAATTCGTTCTCCATCGCTTGCTAGTATCACGGCGTGAAAAATTGTATCTTAAAAAATAATTTACAAACTAGTAGCTCGAGTATTATCCTCTATCAATAGTTTTTTATATCAATTAAACGTTAATCGTCCGAAGAAAACTATGGCACCGAGTTTCTTCGTTTTTCTTTTTCATTGTGCGAAGTCCTCTTTCACTGAATCTCGCGAATTCATCGATTGTCAACACAAAAATTTCAAGTAAATCAGTGAAAGTATTACGGATATAATAATATTAAAAAATCGTTAATTAAACTGTCGTCCTTCACGCACCATCCTTAAATCTATTAAGCCAGGAAGAAAAGCATGGCAATCTTGAGAAATGAAATTTCGTAATTAAAAGTGGCACTCTGAAAGCACGTGGAACAGACTCCGAAAGGATACCTCTTAAAATTAAAGAATGAACGATCAGACTGCATATTATTAACATTATTATTATTTCCTAATGATCGTAATCGTAGGACAAGAACGCTTAGAAAATGACCAATGATTTCATCGATATTGCAAAGCAACCTTTTTAAATTTATTACAATTTATCATTAGAAATTATTCATTCTAAAATGGAATCACAAAGGGTAAAGTTTAAATTTCGAGGAATTTCAAAGGGTCTGTAATATCGAGTTTGTCATTTTTCTTGCGTTATGTCATTACGATGATCTCGGATGTGTCATTACGATGACACGAATGTCTTATAAATTACAACGTACAAACGAACGCTGAGAATGTTGATATTGGGCATTCTTCCAACGTTTTGACAGAATTCTAACGTTGATTCGAGTAACAATTTCTTATTTTGCAACCAAACAAAACAGCACACATTTTTCAAAAGTTGCAAGATAACGTTATTCAAAAAATTTCTTCCAAATTTTTTTGGCATCCCTTTCTGAATATTACTAAATATAAATTAAGTTTACTTCAGCTTACATCATTGAGATTCAAACGTCCGATTTAAAATCAATCTAAGGAATTACTCGATTCAATAAAGAATTCTAATCAGAACGTCTCTCTAATTGTTTAACTATCAACGATCGCAACCGATCACGTGAAATCCTTCGAAGATCTTCGTTTATTTGTTTACGATCGTCGTAAAATCGATTCGATGGCACGGAGAATAATTTGTCGCCTATGAAACGTCCTTTAATGCATATTAATTTAAATTCTTAACATTAAACTCTCATACTTTCTTTCCTAAACCCTCTCATTCTCGCCCACACTTTTTTCCCTCACATTCTTATTTCTTTTTTTTTTTTTTAGTAAATTACATAATCCTATTTACAGCGTGATATATTATACATACACATTGTTTCTCTATAAAAGTCGTCTCGCGGTGCGTTCATGATAGCGTGAATTCGAAATACAAAACCGCTGTAACTTCGTTGAGATCGACTGATTTCATTCCATCCATGGATCCAATTTAACTGGACCTCATGAAGAATGAATTCTAAAGAACGCCAGATCGATATTCCTTCTTCTTTTACATCGTCGTTCGTGCATTAATCGTTTTCGGTGATCGTACAAAGAGAGTGCGCTTTTTTTTACACCGAGAAGTAGAAGTTGTTTATTTCTTTTTTTGTTCTGTATTTTTTCGGTTTTATTTGCTAAGGTTGTTTTGCCTAGGACTTACAACGTTTTAGGTGGATTTCCAACCACTGGTGCTACGGTATCACGTAGGAAAAATTGAAAATTTCCCATAGATGTATGGGGATTTGAAGTCAGACTTACTCTGATTTCAAATCCGTACATTTATCTTCTTATGTACCTTAGCTCCGTTTCGTTTTTCGCTGGAAACGTGTCTTTTCGTATTGTGATTTATATCGATAGAAATTCAATCTTTCTGTCGATATTCTTAGCGCATGTTTATCTTTCATTTGAAAATAATGCGCTTGACTTTCGAATTTTGAAAGTGTTGTATAAAGGTACTTCAATTAAGATATTAAAATGGCAGTGTATGAAACGTGCTTTTCGTTTTGCTTCTTCATTTGATTAAATTTTATTGAAGAATTATAAATATTGTTTCATAGATACTTCAACTATTTGTGGTTTATCTGTTCTAATGTATTTTCTATGAGATTTCACTAAATTATTTGAAAATCAATGAAACTTATAACACTTTCAAAATCGATGGCATCTTGGTCGCAGTTGTTTCTTTCGATCGATTCGGTCGTTGGATAAAAAGCAAAGAAAAGTAACGATCGTGTGTCTTCTCTTCAAAATGCGTCGTTATCAATGAATCTACGTTATCGATGGGTTTCGTTATCACGCGAAAGCTCGTACAGTGATAACGGTCGATAAGGCAGCCCTTATCGCAAGGTATTCGAGAGATTTGCAAACATTTTTTTACAGTGTGCAAAAATTAGTACTATAAACACCCTGGAAAGATTTAGACATTAAAATATTAATAAATATCTTGACTATATTTTTACTAAAAATCATCTTGCGAAATCAACAAGGAAGAGCCATTTTGAGTAACTTCGTTAAATTCCTTTGTCCTTCGTCGAGAATTCTTTTTGTATAATCGATTAATTATTGTGCGATTTTCGATAATATCTGCGCATTTACTATAGAATTCGTACAATCGATGTTATTACCGTTTGAAAGGCAGTGTTGTTTTATTTGAAATCGCAGTAGAAAAAAGCACTGCGAATTTATCGTCAAATAACTTGTTTGAAAGCGATTTGCAAATTTATGCGAAATATTAAAAAGACTTGATTGATTTATCAAGAATGGGCAGTGGTCTGAAATTCTATCAAACAATAGAATAATATTACAATGGAATAAATGGATTCAATAGGGAAGGTGAAAATATTTAAAGCCAATTGAATTCAATCTTTGGACTGCAAAGGATTGAATTGCAACGAATCAACGTTAATTTTGCCAAAGCATGGCACTGAATTTTAAAAGGGCAATATTTCACCATACAATTTTCTGCGTTGAAGCTTTTTCAGTCAGTGAGAATTATCGTCGTGCCCGAAATAAATTTGTCCTTTCGCATGCGTTCCATCGCGATCAGCTTGCAATCTTTTCAGCAAATAATTTGCTTTTCCAAGTTTTATTATGGCTTCCTTTTTTTACCCCTTTTCTCTTTTCGTCACGTTCAATTGGGACATTCGCATTTAGGTCAATATTTTATTGCATGGGCATTCGACCTTGCAATTTTAACGATATGACCGTGTTCTCGCTTCCGGTACCGGTCGCGAAACGAATATTTTAAGCTCCGCGTAAATATTTTCCTCTTATCTACAATCAACGTAATTAGACTCCAGAAACTCCGATGTTTTCATTATAAATCCCATCTTTTGATTAAAAACAGTACTCTTCAATAACAACATCATCGTCAACAATGATAATAGCGATAATAATAATATCAATAATTTTCAATATTTATTTTCAGCCTGCCAGCTGCAAAATTGTACGACGAAGTGATCACACGAGGACATTTATAACCCTTCTTTCAATTTTTTAAATATGTACCTTAAAGCGATGAAATTTAAGACGTGGAAAAGATAATAGATTCGGTAAATTATGTTTTATAGGATGAACGAAGAATATTTATTCTACGGCTCTCTCATAAACCCGTAGAATTTATGAAAAAAATTGTGTACCAGTCATTTTGACTGGCTTGGTAAATCTAGTGTTGAATACATTGTATTCTTTAAAAGTTTGTCTATTAATATTAATCTGTCAACCATTTCAAATCATCCGAAAGATGTCACCAGATTTTGATTAGTTAATCATAGCATAATCAATAACTCAAATCTTTGATATTTAAACCTCATCTGATATTTGCACCCTGGAATTTTCTACTGATAATATCCTAACAATTAACAGAGAAAAATGTAAATCACTGAAGGGTTAAATATCGAGTCAGACCTCCCCTCAATACGAAAGATCTTCAGCACCCTGTCGTATTTACAATGCGATGTCTCTTTCATTCAACGTCGTATTCTTCCACGTTCACTTCCGGTATCGGAACAGAGGCACGAAAAATGATTAATCGTCCTGATCGATCTCATCTACGACAATCGACAGGACGTTTTATAGTCTTAACACGTAACGAGTCCATCTTAAAGCTTTACACTCGCTCGTTTATCCTTTTCTCCGCACGTTTCATTCACCACTTCCGGTACCAGAGTTCAGATTCCGCCGGATATGGGCGTCGTCGAAACATTCCAACATCACTCACGGTCCATTTGCGAATTTTAATCGACAGTATCTTTGGTTAAATCATTCGATACATTCTTGAAATTGCCCTTTCAAAGCACCAGTTCAAAACATAACTTAATTTTCATTCTTGACGGTACAGCGAAAAGGGACACTTCTTGAAGTTTCAACTCGACGATCCATTGAACCTAGACGTTCTTGAAGATTTTTAGCATTCAACGCGATTTACAGCGGCTTCGCATCGGCAACGTGGTGGAAAAATCGGTGTCACGATTAAAAGCAGTACTTCCGCGTGCTGACTTCCGGTACCGGGCTCAAGGACGGGGGTCGTCCCTCGCGCGGGACAACCCCTTCCTCCTGTCAGCCGTAATAATAGCTCTTGGTGTTGAGGCTTCGTGGATTTTCGGGGCGTAGAATCGTATGGAGACTGTCAGTGCCGACCATATGGTTACCCAGGTCCACCCTTACCCCACTGGCAGCGGGATGGTGAATTGTTCCGGGTGGAATCGCCGTTGGGGACAGAGGTATCCTCGTGTCGGCGTAGTAACGCTCTCCGTGGAGCCTTTCAGCTAGCTGGGTTTCCGGAATCCTACAAAAAAAAAACTGAGATGTCAGAATTCGAAGACAGATTGATCGATTCGACGCAATAAAAAAGATTAAGGATGGGATTTTGAACATTCTTTTTAACACTAAAACTACCGACGTTATATCTACTAAAATTTAACTTTATTGAACAAGTACTTTGGAAAAAGATAAATCAAGAAGTGAAGGGATTAGTTAATTAACTAATTTAGGCTTTATATAGTAGAAGTAGAATTTTTACTTCACGGCACTCCTATCAATTTAGGTAGTTTTTTGAAAAAATTGAGAACCGGTCATTATGACCGCCTTGGTAGGTTTAGTGTTAAAGATGATTCGGTGTAAGGGGATGATGACATTTTTTGATGATGGGTACGTGTGTGAGGAATGCTTTTAACACTAGATCTACTGACGATTAATTTAATATATTTAACACTAGAACTACCGGCCTCAAATCTATCATATTTTAATAAATTAAATAAGTACTTTGAAAAAGGGGGAATCAAGCGGCGGAAAATTGGATCGATTGGGTGATTTATGTTTATTGAAATAAACGTAGAATATTTATTCTATGACTGTTATGTAAACTTGGAGAATTTTTTGAAAAAATTGTATACCAGTCATTTTGACTGGTTCGGTATTTCGAGTGTTAAAATTGTCAAATAAATCTATCGGAATCAAATAAATGGAAGGGAGAGAAAACTTGATTGATTCGAGCGCTTACAGTGATCCAGATAGACGTAAAAATTGTAAAAGAAAGAGCGTTAAAATTTGGCCACTTGACCACGTTGGTGGATCTAGAGTTAAAAATTTATCTTTAACATTAGAGCTATTAATGCAGTTAAATGACTGGTTCCTCATTTTTTCTAAAAATTATCTAAGTTTATAAGAGAGTCATGGATTAAATATTCTACGTTTCTCTTATAAACAATAAATTATTGAATTATCTCTTTCACCTTGGGATTCCTCTTTTTCTAAAGTACTTATTTAATATATTTAAGCATACTAGATTTAATGTCAGTAGTTATAGTGTTACGAAGAAGGAGGAATTAAATTGTCCGATAATAATTAGAAGACGTTTCAAGGGAGGATAAAAAATATTTTTAAAAAATTGCTCACCTCGTGTCTTGCATCGGAACCGGTACAGGGGTAGTAAGATCGATGTCGGCATCGATCTCTGAGATGTCATCTGTAAATCCATTTGGAAGTGGTTCGTTATTCGCGTGGAATTTCGCATCCCTTTTGGCACGATGACGACTGACTAGAAGACGTCCAATTACCAACCCCAAGAAGATCAGTATACCGGCTGTCACCGATACAATGATGTACAGATAGAATTTCTCTTGGTTCTCTACATTAATCAGCAAAATACATTGATGTTATCATTTGTTCGTATAATTTTCATGTCGATTAATGATTATTAAATAAATCAAACTCAAATTTCCGAGCACACACAGAAAACTTCATAAAGGATGTTATCATGCGGAGGTACAATTCACTACGGGGAAAACTAATGCGGTGAAAAATACAAATTTTCAGCCGTGTTTTCTCAAAGTCTAATTTGCATTCCGAATGACATGGAAGGTGTTGAAATTTTCACTAATAAATAGTTCCTTAAATTTGTCGAAATTAAGTATAACGAAAATTGAAAGATAATTAATTTCTACCTTGGTATATAATTTAATCTCTAAATCTACAACTTACTTAACGCAATAACGATAATATAGACGAGAAAGTAGTAGACTGAACGAGCAATGAATCTTCCAAATAGGGGATAAGTCCACCCCCTTATCATACAAAAATCCCTGCCAATCTTACCGACAGAATTTAACTTCTTATCACTTAAACAACAACTTTTCTCAATATTCCAATATCCTGCATTACAAAATAAAGAAATTTAACATACCACAACAAATTTCCACTACTTGTTTTCCACATAGTACACAAATTTCTTATCAATTCCACCTATTTCACTTTAACACCCCAAGAGGCATCCAATCTACCTTTATCTCTCGTCCAGATATTTAAATAAACAAACTACCCTTATCGATAACAGAAATAAACGAATTCTAACGTCTACATTACATACTACTGATAAAGTTCGCAAGTAACATTTCTACCGCTAACAAGAACGCAGCCTCCCTTTACCGACACATCGCAAATCGATGAGACTCTGTTTCTCCCAAGCCAGAAGTAGCGACCTCGTCGATAAAGGTGAGACTTACCCCTTTTCCGGAGGGTGTGCGCCGAAATTACGAAATACTTACTCGATATGAAGGAATAAGCATTGATCCATTCATTGATATATCCGACAACGACGCGATCCTCTTCAGGGAAGGCGTAGACTACCGTTGTACAATTAACAGCCGGCACGGTGCTGCTAGTTGGCTCGCTAGCAGCATCATCCCCGCCACTGTTGTCGAACATTATCATCCCCTGGACAACTGTGGGCGTTAAGGGCAACTCTTTCAGCCCTCCTACACTGAGTGACTTTAACTTGTTCGATCTGTCCACTGTGTGTACGCGAGAAAGAAATACAATAGAGAGAAACCGCAATCGAAATAAACGGAACTCGTGATCGACGATGGGGTGAGAACGCGTGGATCCGCAGTATTTAAAAGAGGCATTGGGGTGAACTACAATGATCATCGTATTTGATGTTATTTACAGAAAGCTGCGGAAATTTGTTTATTTTACAGAGGAAGATAATTCAATGTGGAAAAGAACGGATAAAAATTATGAAGCCCTATTTAATGATTCTGTTTAGGGGATGATTATAATATTTGGAAGTTAATTTAGTGTATTTACAAGTATGAA